>JAGWCC010000055.1:0-1479407 GCA_022651775.1 Drusus annulatus | reverse complement strand
GGTTCTCATCATTTTTTATTTCTAGTCCCAAAGAAGTTTGTTGGATTTGGTTGACCATTTGCTTTAAAGATTTGTTTTCATTTTGTACTTCTTTGATTTTTTGGTAACATTCTTTCTTTTCTTCCTCATAATCATCGATTTTTTTTGAAAAGAAATCAATTGCCTTGCTTATGTCAGTTAATTCGCACTTAAGAATTTTTTTCAAATCGGCGCTCAGCTTCTATACTTTTTCATCACCTGATTTAGACGTGTAGCAGCTGTCGCACATGTACGAAAGTGAGTGTGGAGATTTTACAGCGAGCGATTGTAGATCCGTTCTACTTAAACCACTGCATGCATTGTGAAATAAAAGATTGCACTTTGCACAACGTACATCTTTTTCACCATTTGTTGCCTTTTTGCAATGAGCACAGTGAGATTTATCAAAGAGTGGCATTTTAAATGATTGTTTGGGTTTTAACTTCACAGTAATATTATTGTTGTCACAAATATGAAAGCTCGCGGCTGTCAAATTCCGTCACTATTTGTTATTGATTTTTTTCAGTTAACAAACTAGTATAATGGCGTAAAAATAATAGCACTCGACACAAGTATTTATGCTGTATATTCACTTTGTAATTTTAGTAAAGATTGGACTATTTAATGTAATTTAAATGACTGTTATTGTCCTTTATACTGTATACTTTAGACTGTTATATCCTTTCTTGTTTAGTATTTTTTATAGTTAATACCGCACAAGAGTCCCAACTGCTTCCAAACATCTGGAGCCAGTGGAACTGTGGCATCACCAATTAGGATATGTTGTGAGGCTGAAGGTAGTGGGGAGAGGGGGAGATAGGGAAGAGGAAGGTTGAGAAGTACCTGACTATTCAGATCTGGTCACCAGATATGGCTAAAACCAGTCCAAGCAACGTTTTAATTCTGAATGGTGGTCCTTCACCAAGGCGATACTTAGAGTATACCACTCTGAAACGTGCCGCAATTAATGATAGTAATAGTAAATTATAAGGTATAAAACGAATATAAATAGGAAATTGAAATGTAGAAATCGCTAAAAAATATATAAACGTAAGGGTGGTAGAGTTGTATTTTATATTTTTTTTACGATTCAAAGCATTAAGTCTTCTAAATCATATATTGCGCAGTAAAATACTTAAATTTCACCTCAATGGTAATGCTTTCTAGTTAAAAATAACTTTTTGTGTTTCCTGAAATAACTTTTTTGGTATCTGTTTCTTTTTAACGATATAATCTATTTGTTCAAACTATAATTTTATATACATTCTTCAAATTAGAAAAATGTTATTTTTGTGAGACCCATCTGGGGGTAAATAATATGAGACGCGTCTTGAAAAATAGCTTTATTCGCAGAAAAACGAAAATTGTACAAAAATAATTAGTTATTAAAGCAATTTTACTTACGTGTTTGGATCATTTGTCTGTTACATTTGTTTACTACAAAATGTACAGTTTATCCAATTGTAGAAGATGGTATAAAATGTTTCTAATTTGACTGTCAAATACGGTCTCAAACTTTCAAAATTCTCAAAAAATGTGATTTATTTGTGTATTATATCGCCCATATCATCAGTCGAGTGTCGGCTGTTTGGTGCTCAGTATGTTTCAAGCACTGCAGCCGAAATTCTCGAGGGCTGCGGGTGACAGCTCGGCAACACCCCTAGTCCAAGTGACAAACAAATAATTTTCCCCTAAAAACTAACTCTGATATTGCGTCAGGTCCACCGGAGGCTTCTGAATTCTGAGTTGACTCGGTTTGCTTAAAATCACTGAACAGGTTATCACTAGAAGTGTGATCTATATTGATTTGAAAAAAAAATAAAACTATTTGCCTCCTAGCCCAATGAAAATGCGTATCCGTTGAAGAGATTTAATATTTAAAAAAGTGGAGATCAAGTTCACCCGGGAAAATTTGATTTTACTCCGGCCAAATATACACACACATTATACACTTATATCGGCTTGGGTATATTTTTGTAAATTCGTTTGTTACCAAAAGATTTCCAACCATCCGTAGCCAGTGAAACAGGGACATCCCTACATGGAAAATGTTGGAAAACTTAAAAAAGGGGGAAAGAAAATCTTGATCGTACCTAACTATTCATTTCTGGATTGGTAATTATATATATTAAAGACAAAGCCATATCAAGAAATGAACGGCACGGTTTTAACCGGTTAGTGGCCGATTGGACAAATGCGTCGGACTCCAGCCCAGGTGTGGCGTCGTGTGTTTAATTTTTATGCTAAGTCCATTTCCATTTATAATAAAGGTAGTAGGAGTTTATTAAATATGTTCAGGTTATTTAAAACCCGGGAATGTATGTCTTTCTTTTATTTTAAAGACGATAGTGTCTTTAACCTGGGTGATAGTGAAAATAGGTAAAATTTTTGCATACTCATTACTGTAGTTGTTCGATCCAGAAACCGCGAATCGTTTTCTGAATGGAATTGGACTGAATTTAGTGGACTGTAATGGCGAGATGGTACTTGATAAATGACTTGAATTATCTGAGGAAAACAGTATTGAGGAATTACGTCATCTTGCTCACCTTGAATTGTGTATCTGCTAATTGGCGGCCAACCTCTCTGTTCCGGTGATAGTGTGAAAAGACTTCCAGGGCCGGGCGTGGTCTTGAAGGAGCAACCTCCTTCTCCGGGCACTAATTATGAAGTGAAGTGGGCCGGTCTCGACCGTTCGAATGATACGATCCGAGAGTGGGGGTCAAGTAACAGGCAGATTAATGTATATTTTATACAGCCATGTCAATAGGGCAGGACAGGTTCGCAAAATGACGCATAGGAACCAAGTGAAAACGGGGTAGGATTGAACACCACATTGGAATCCACAAAATGTCAATTCTAGGACGCAACAGTAGTTTTTATACCCAATTGCTTTATCTATTCTATTTCAATCGGTCGCCTCTTTTAATTCGGTGGTATTCAATAAAAATAAGTTTTTTGATTCAGTTCTATAAAACAGTACATATGGTAAAAATATTATTAAGTTTACCAAAAAAAAAAAATCATGTACACAGCCTGTTCAAAAAAAAAGAGAATTTTGAATTTTTGCGGGCTGTGTGGATTCGATTATCGATTTTTTTTTGCTATGTTGGTACACATAAAATGGATCAAAGAATATGTATTCAATTTTGCGTTAAAAATGAAATAAAGTGCTCCGACGCACATAAAATGTTGACTGTGGCATTCGGCGAGTCTACTTTGTCTCAAAAAAGTGTTTATAAGTGGTACAAGCGCTTTACAGAAGGCCGAGAAGATGTTAATGACGATGAGCGTCCTGGAGTTGTGGAAAAACAAATCCAAACGCACAAAAACGTGACCAACCTTTCCAGTTATCAAAAACAAACCACTAATCCAAAATGGCTGATAATGCTAACATATGATAAACATATGTGTACCAACATAACAACAACAAAAAATCGATAATCGAATGTACACAGCCCGCAAAAATTCAAAATTCACCTTTTCTTTTGAACAGGCCTCGTATACTATACATACAAGACTTCTGAAAATATAAATATAAAATCAACAACATGGCGCCTTGTCTTATTTTTTTTCAATTAGAGTTGCGTGTTGAAAATAGTTGCGTAAACCTAGAAATTTCTGACGGAAATACTGTACCAATATCTTTGCACCTGCGTTCACATTGTGAAAGTTTCTTTTATCGTAGAAAAACATTTCTTTGATTTAGTTAATAGCCACGCATGTCAAATTCACTAACACCATAAATACATTTTCAATTCCAGAAAGTTTCTGTTTATTTAGAGATTTGCTATAATCCGCAAACATTGCAGCTGTTGCATTTCAATATCAACTGATCTGTCAGTGCCACGTGGTAGAGTACTTATTTACTCTGATTTATCTGCTTATCGTATTTAGTTATTTTTTTTTATTTTTAACCATTTCTTTTAGCGTAGAGTTGGTGAGCAACTAGAAACGTTTGGAGAGTTAGAAAAGATTTTTAAAAATATATATTAACTGATCTGGGAGATAGTGTTTATTATTTATTGTTTCGAAAACTATAAGATATTTTATGCTGTTTTCGATTAAGACTATATTTTTTTCCTTCCATTGATAGATACATACATCTCTGATTATTTTACGCATATATTTTTATGAAAATGTTAAATAAAACGTTCCAGTAAGTATGCACTAAGGGAAACAGCATGCAATACCTTTCATACATGAAGTAAATAGGGTACAAAATATAAGAGAAAATTAATCAAAATATTTTGCAGTAGGTCTGTTACGTTAGTGTCCGGTATCATATATTTATACACAAGGTGCTTAAAGTCGTCTTATTTATGTTTCGTTTTTCAGAAAAAATAGTTTTGGTTCGATTCATTAGGAAAAAGACCAAGAAGAAAAGTATATGAAAATAAATTGATCTATTTTGGAAACGATTGCATTCTGAGGTCGCTTTCAATTATAATATATTTTTCTACATTTAAACAGTATTGTTGGCAATAAAAGTTGACAGGTTACCCACATATTATAAACCTATAAACATTGACTTCAAAGGTAAAAATGTGTTCCGTCTACATGTTGTCAAGACTAAAGTTTAGATGACGAAGGATGGTGTGAGATTGTGACCAAAATATAATAAGCATGATACAATATCCAACGAATAATATGATAAATAAAAATAAGAATTGACTTGTCACAATAATGCGAAAAAAATGCTCCAAAAGGTTCTGTCTTTCTGTTTTCGTGTATGTATGGCGTATGGGAAACTATAATAAAAATAAAAATAAAATTGATTAAATTTACACCCTAACAAATATTATTGCACCATTACTACTGTATCATTAAAATATAATGTACAGTTTACAACGGGAAAGATTTGTAAAATATTTGTAATCCATTGAAGAATAGTTTTATTTCGGGCTACGCGCAGAGGTTATGCAGTGCAACGTTACTCATATTGTTATTACAGCATAAAATCAAATCTAAAAAGTTAATAATCAATAGCTTAAATAAAAGAGTAATGTAAAATTTACTCAACAACAGAAGTTTAAAAAAATAAGTGAAAAATTTAAAAAAAATCTATACTACCCAACGTTTTTTTGTATTGGAGAATTAAAGCGGTCTTGATGTGATATTTCGAAAAAATAGGGCTAGTATTCATCCAAAAGACGGTGATTTCTACTAAAAAATTGTTGAAGTTTAAAAGTTTGCATCGAAAGTTGGCCGTTTATAATACCTCGTTGCAACATAAAACAGTTTACTCCACCCAATGCGAATATTTCACTAGCACTGCAGACTTCTGCAGCCGGAACAATTATTGAACAGTTGTGTTGTATCCTTATTGCATTCAGCTGCGTCTGAATAATGCGAATCCATAGTTCTGTCGTGTAGTGATCCGTACAGAATGCATTGCACACCATTCTCTTCACAGGCCTGGTACATCGGTAGGAGCTTCTCGATAGTGTACCTGCTCTTATTTTGATTGCTTGTCTGTCAATGTCGGATTCGTCATTGAGATCTACAGTGATTGTAATGCATACGACCCAGGGGATACAACACTTCTGATGTGATACAGATATTTGAAGGTAGATAGTAAAAACACATTTTTCGAACAGTAACAGTAAGTAAGTAAGTAGAGAAAATATGCCCCACCAAAATTACGATATACTACATATTACGTAAAATATTATGATCATCGTGATAAATGAATGACATCGTCGCTGGAAAGGCAAAAGGGCATATACGATACTTCGCTCAAAAATGAGTTAATTATTCTGATTAGTTTTTTTTCTGCATTGAATGCTCTGACTTTCGTTTGATTCTTAAGACTTTGTGTCGCTTAACGGATCGTATTTCTGTATTCAGGTTGTGCATTCAGTACTTCGGTCTTATTTTCGGGAGATATTTATGCAGCCTGTAGAAATTAACGTTGACCGGTGAAAAAAAAAGGCATACGTCAAAGACAATAAAACCAAGTTTTCGTACAAGCCTTCACGCTATACGTTTCTTACGACAAAACCCGTTGGTAAATATACAATTTTTGACGTTTTTTTACGTTATTCTCAGGGAGGTCACATGAACGATATGACATGAAGCGATACGTACAACTTTTCTAGATGTTTTAATGAACATTAGAACACCATAGCGTGCCAGACTTAACAATATTAAGCTAAGAAATTACTACCTCATATTATTATAATATGTAAGCTATCTTGAATGACGAACGCTAAAAAAAATCATAGCTTATCGGTCACGTTTATGTAAAATACTAAATATTTCATGTCAGATTCTCCCGACCAACAGTAATAAGTCGATTGATTTTTGGGGTAATAAAGTAGGTATACCTAAACCGACGGCAAGAAGTATTCAAAACAGCAACTTGTTCAATATTCGATCGTGCGTTCGGAGCAAATTTATTTTATTTTTAACGCAAAATTTAATACATATTCTTTGATCCATTTTTTCAAAATTAAAAAATCGAAGAACACACAAAAACGTGACTAACCTTTCCAGTTGTCAAAAACAAACCACTAATCCAAAATGGCTGATAATGCTAACATATGATAAACATATGTGTACCAACATAACAAAAAAAAAAGATAATCGAATGTAAACAGCCCGCGAAAATTCAAAATTTACCTTTTCTTTTGAACAGGCTATGTATACACATCATACTGACCTCTGGGTGAGGGACTATCTTATTCAGAGGCGATTCACGCTCAGGTCGACCAAATCGGATTCGTCAAATAGACCGGTAGAACCCTATTGTATGAATGCTGTCAAATTTTGGCAGAGATCGTTCAACGTGGTGGGTCTACATTTTTGGAATAACCTGCAATTTAGTTTCAGGTCAGAAACTAGTTTTAAAACATTAAAACTAATTCAATAATAAATATAAAGAGGAATACTGTCAAATGTTGGCAGAGATCGTTCAACGTGGTGGGTCTACATTTTTGGAATAACCTGCAATTTAGTTTCAGGTCAGAAACTGGTTTTAAAACATTAAAACTAATTCAATAATAAATATAAAGAGCGTCCTTGATGTGATAATATAAAATTTGACTATGTTTTATTATTACAAGCCTTGTTTTCATTTAAAAAAAAATAAATATGTATTTTTAACATGATGTCCATCAGCAAGACATTCCGAATCTTTGTTTAAAAAAGAAGTGGAAAGCATAACACAGCTCGTTAAATCATTGAACATAGTAAGAAACCTTAGGCAACTTGTTCTGCCGTGTTCACCGTCTAACTTGAACGAGTTCTAAATGTTTTAAACCTAATGACGTCATAAAAATTGACAATCTGCCCACAATGCTTCTGCCAGGCCCTGAGCCGTTTGGCACCTGGCTCAGGCGAACATTTTGTCGCCCCTGTCAAAATTTGCAGACTATAAAACGGGAGGCGCAAATATACATTCCATGCCGTCCTGTAGGGAAGTTACGGGTTGTGTCATTGAGATAGTATGTTTTGTAAATATTGGGCGCGTAAAAATCACTGTAGAGGCGTGTCAGTGCCTTAAAAATTCACCGCCTGGAGCGGACTGCTCCAATTGCGCTTGGACCGACCCTGCCTTTGCATATATGCATCAGGTTCGCACCCAAGCTTTGCAGGTTCTATCCTCTGCTTGCTAAGTCCTCCGTCATTGGACAAGCAATATTTTACGCTTATAATGATGGAATTAAAATATTGTCAGGTTACTCGCGAGCCGGGAATGTTTATGTTCTCTTAAAAAAAATGTTACAGCGATTGCAGTCAAATGACGTCGGGGGCGTTTGAATATGTTGGGTTTTTAATCATTTTCATAAAAATGATTTGGAGTAAAAAATAATATATTCAGAAGCAACATATGTTGTTGTATCTGAGTAGGTTTTTAAGGGCACTGGAATCCCTCTTTATTAAAATACTAAAATTTCAAAGTAGTTTATTAATTATTTGATCAAACCTTACAATATCAGCATGCAAGAGGCACTGCATAATTTTCGTTGAGACCTCCTTCAACCGTTGAAATATTACACAATGACGGAGATCTACCAGCTGACAGGTTTGACGACTGGGTACAATGGGAAAGGGGAGTTTCGCGAGTACAGAGGGTAGGGAATAGTACCAGGAGCACATACACGGCGGGAGATGCGAGGGGGTGTTGCGGATAATGGGACTTGTACAATGCCCACGTTGATGTATCAATTTGTCTGCGCAGTGACGTCACGGCTGTATTTATATGTCGACAGATGTCGGGCGAGGGGGCGCCATATTGTTTATCCAATCAAAAAGATGCTTTGTTAGTGGAGATTTTTTTAATTGATAGTCATGGCCTACTGCACGATCGAAAGAACCAGATTATCAGAACAACGTATGTTTTTTGCACCAGTACATTACAAAAAATGAACCTTTGAATACAAATTTAATTGAAATCGGTAAAAATGTTATAGATACCTATTTAAATATTTAAGTATCTAGAAGTAAACTACCGCCAAACGATTTTATTATTTATTTGTTTTTTTTTCCGCATATCTATGCCAAAATAATACAAATTAGTTACGAATAGTATTCGATTTGGCTAGACTTTTTTTGAAAAACGTTATTACAAAAAATAATCACAAATAAAGTAAATTGAAATTTCACAACCTTAAGGGTATTTTTTTCGTCGCGGTACTGTACTGCAAGTCGCGGGTGGAACTTTTGCTAGACAAAACAATTTATTCGTTTTTTAAATGTGCCTACATGCATTTCGTTAAGAAAATCTAAAGCACCGCAGAAAACCACTGCGTTTGATCGTTGTCATTAAATACGAACATGCATTTATTAATTTTGTGATGCGATCATAATCTTTTATATCTTATCTGTTGTTTTTTTAGTGAAATAGCAACGTTTGTTGGAATACAATACATTAATGACGTCTCAACAATTAAAAAAGATATTACAATCTTTCCGTGTTGTTTTTAGTACCATTAATTAGAAATGTAATTAATAGGATGAAGAAAGGACCCTTAGATGGTTAGGGCATGTAGAACGAATGAGCGAAGAAAGGAAAGTGAAATGAACATATGATGCGAAAGTGAATGGAAGAAGTCAAGGAAGCCCGAGGAAGACATGTCACGATCAAGTGAATCAATTACTTGAATCGGCTCATGTGAATAGCCAGAATAACAGAAGAGTATGTATGATACGATCTATAAATATGAAGGAACAAGGAGTATGTACTAAGACAAAGTTGCATGGCGGTCCGTCCTCTCTGTCTACCCCTGCAGCACACGGTGTGATGGTTAGTTAGTCAGTTGATTAGTTGGAAAAAAAAATGTACGTTTTAACTGCGTGACTACGTTCTTAGTTTTCATGCGAATCGAATATTTTTCTACGAGACTAAAGCATGAAGTGAATATCTGCATCACTCAAAAACCACGTTTTGTAATTAGTCTTCCTCTAAAATGGGTTCCATTTGATGGATCAATTCAACACATTGTCGCTGTAAAGGTGAAAGGGCTTAAGCGACACTTTGGTAAAAAATGAGTGAAATATACGGTTTTGATCAGTTATTTTTTCTGCATCGAATGCTCTGACTCTCGTTTGATTCTGAAGACTTTTGTGGCCCTTCGGCCATCTAAAATATATTTACCGTTTGGGAGGAGGCTTGACTCAAGCGGCACAAGTTGAGGACTTTTTAACCTGATGTCGCTTCAGCTAACTCAGTGGCGGCATTGAATTCTCTTTTTCTCAAAATCCAACCAGGTACTGAAGACTTATGAATTTTATTGTGAAACAAAAAAACATTTGAAAGTACTCTGGTGCAAACTTCCCAAAATGACGCTTCGACCCTTTTGCCTTCCCAGCGACGATATTCTCAGAAAAGATAACGACAGCTACATTTTAATTGAAAAAAATATTGGCTTCAATCCGATGCACAATATTCTTGCATCAATAACTTCCTAGAACTCTGTTAATGGAGGACTGAGCGCTGTTGGCGCAAATAAGAAATTGACCAAAGAAGTGAAGCTAGCAGTCCACAATGGAGTGCTTATACCAACCCTGACGTATGGCAGTGAGGCTTGGAACTGGCAGAGGAAGGATGAAAGTAGACTGAATGCTGTGAAAATGAAATCCCTGAGACTTATGTGCGGTAAAACCATGTATGACCTTATTAAAAATGTGGATATCCGGAAAGAATGCTAGGCTGATGTGAGCGTAATGAACAGGATCAAGAAAGGGACGCTTTGATGGTTTGGGCATGTAGAGCAAACGCATGAAGAAATAAGTGTGAAAATAATGAGTGACAAAGTGATTGGAAGAAGAAGTCGAGGACGCCCGAGGATGACATGGCACGATCAAGTAAATCAAATACTTCATGAATCGGGTCATGTGAAGAGTCAGAATAACATAAGATTATGTATGAGACGATGTATAAATGCGAATGAAGCAAGGAGTGTGTGCCAAGACAGAATTATATGGCGTCCATCCTCTCTGCCTAGCCCTGCGGAGAAACGGCGTGACGGTTAGTTAGTTAGTTAACTGACGACTCTGAGAGAAAATCGAGATACGATTTTGTTTACTGAACCGAAGCACCTTTGATAAATACGCTGACTGTAACATGAAATCAGCTGAATTTATTGATACGAGGTCTAAGCGAACTTGTTTTACAAAACGAATGTAGTCTCTAAGCTACTACGAGATGTTTCCTGCTACGCTAAACTATTTTAATTCATATTAAAATTGAAATTAATTTTAAAGCATTAATGTTTATTTACAATTAAACATTTAGAAAATATTAATAATATAAAATACAAATATGAAAAGGAAAAAAGTTAGGAACTAAAAAGAACAATGGTGATGACCGAGACTCGAACTCGGAACCTTTACTCTATCCGGGAGTAACACTCTGCCAATTGAGCCATCAAGATGTTATAAGAAAGCTTCTTTTTAGAACGACCTCATACTTCTATCGAAAATTATTTGATATTTCAATTTCAAGTATGAGATCGTCTTAAAATTCCGCTTTCTAATAAAGTCTTGATGGCTCAATTGACAAAGTCTTACTCCCGGATAGAGTAGAGGTTCAGAGTTCGAGTCTCGGTAATGACCATTGTTATTTTTAGAGTCTGGTTTTTCCGTTTTATATTTGTATTTTGGATTATTAAAATTATTTTAATAAAGTTTCTCCACCTCTTTGGCGCAGTCGTAATCTGAATTTAGATCCGAAGGTTGTTGCTTCGGTTTGGGTTAAGCAATTAATTATAATTATTACTTGACGGCTTACTAGATTGCTTCATGGATGATTTACTTAAGTTGAATGTCATAAAACATACATTACAATTACTAATGAAACAATTAAAATTATGAAGACTCTCAGACAGAAGGCTTATTTCCGATTTGACTTTTATTTTTAAAATTGTTAATGTTATTATAGATAGCCCTGATTTCTTTGATTTATTTACCTTCCATATACCTAATAAAACTACTCGATCCAAAATTCTATTCAAGTGCAAGAAAAATATCAAGATATATTCATTTGTATATACGGCTGACCCAGATTGAATGCAGCAGGCAATCCTTCGCAGAAATAGTAGATAATAATTGTTGAAATAACGTTAATAATCTTCAACGAAAATATGAAACAGAAAAAGCCAGAAACTAAAAAGAATAACGGTCACGACCGAGACTCGAACAACAAAGATTGCAGCCTATATCGGAAGAAAATGAAAAATAACATTAATAATCTTCAGGGAAGTATAAGCTCGATTCAAATTTCGGTTTTTAATAAGGTCTCGGTAGCTCAATTGGCAGATACGTTACTCCTGGATGGAATAGATTCCGAGTTCGAGTCTCGGTCGTGACCGTTATTCTTTTTAGTTTCTGGCTTTTCTGTTTCATATTTACGTTGAAGATTATTGATAGTATTTTAATAATTAATATCAAAATAAAACACATAAAGCTTTAAAGTTAATTCCAATTTTAAAATGGTACATAGATATATTCAACTGCACTGAATATAGTAACAAAAAAGCTATAAAAAGCCTACCTCTTCCAAAAATACTAATGTTAAATTATTCTATGGTAAAATCTCCAAATACTTAGTAATTTTTTGTGAGCTACTCTTTTACTACTATTACATTATATTATCGCTTTCACAAATATGTAAAAACGCTAGTGGGCGTATATGGTAAAATAAATAAGTTAAAGTTCGTTTAGGGATATTTGACTTTTAGAGGTAATTTTTTGTTAATAATTGTATCCGACAATGAGAGTGAATATAAATAGCGTAGTTTTGGAGTAGTTTACCTCAAGAGCGCCTAACACTAAATAATCCAGCTTAATATAGTAATGAGATAATAACATGTAACAGATACAACAAGGAAAATTTGTGGTTTTAAAATATTAATTTATCAAAGTTTGTAAACCTAGGAGTGCGAAAGCCTCGAAGTATGGATTATTAGAAGTAGATAATATACTCAAAGAGAAGCTAAGATTTATGAACAATAGGAATTATAAAATATTTTTTCGTAAGAAGCAATCACATGGTGGTTGGACATTATATTAAATAAAAGAATACTTTGTTTTAAAAGCACAGAATTTATTATGATGAAGGCCAACCGGTTTCGCTTGGTTCAAGCTTCGTCGGGGCACATATAATAACTAAAGAAAAAATACAGAGTTAGAGGTATATATATATAGGTAAAAAATTTAATGATAGAGTGAGACAGTATATAATACAAAGAAGGAAGAGAGAGAGCATATATTAGAGGGAGGGAACAATTGAAAGTGCTTAATATATACAACGAAGAATTGGTAAATAAACAAGTGTACATAATAGAAAGATAATGATGTAATGTTAGGGGCAGACAAAGATCTGTTACATAGTTACCTTGAGTCCTTAACATCCAAGTAGATGTGTTTTATGTTTGGAATGACATTCAAAGATTCACCACTTTATAATTAACAAAAGTAATCAATTAATCGCGTGGGAATATGTTGCTAACGTCACGCTTCTGCGCTCGGGTTTCTTAACCTGAGTTCTGAATATTTGTATTCAGGGGTGCCAATTCGACAGCCTCGGCATTTCGTACGGCCTTATGCGCATCGTATTACAATTCCCTTTCGACGGCCATACGGTTCAGACGCTATACATCTCGTAACTTCGCATCGTAGCGACACTTACCATTCGACTCGCAGACGGACCGGACGTCTCCGGCGGAGCTATATCTCCCCAATCTGCATCGGTTCCGTATTACATAACATTTTATATCGTGTTGTCATTCCTTTTGAACCGTATTAGTTTGCTAACTATTCAATTTAACGTGATAATTCTTTTATTACGACCTTACTGTTCGGGTGCTACATTTCATCACGCCACAGCGTACTGTATTACATAATATTTTGTTTCGTGTTATCATTCCTTTTGAACCGTATTAGTTTGCTAACTATTCAATTTAACGTGATAATTCTTTTATTACGACCTTACTGTTCAGGTGCTACATTTCATTACGCCGCAGCGTTCCGTATTGCATAATACTTTGTTTAGTATCGTCATTCTTATTAAATCACATCGTTTTTGGATTAGTGGAATAAATTCATAAACATGATATTACCACAAGATCGCCTCTAGGCCTTCTTTGTCGCGTTATCACACGTGCGGGCACATACCACGTCCTTTTCTCGTCCATGGTTACATACACGGGATATCACGATCCGTTAGGATCTTACAGCCAATTCTTGGCGTGCATCTATTAGCATGCCAGTATTTGGCCGGGCCAGGCACATCGTGCCATGTACTCGTGGCTGAGCGCAAGAAACATTACTCGTGGCGACGAGGAACGCGGGCAGTTTGGCCAACTGACCCGTGGGGACAATTAGTAGTCCTGACCCGTGGGAACAATGGGAGAATTAGTATCCCTGACCCGTGGGGACAATCAGTAGTCCTGACCCGTGGGAACAATGGGAGAATTAGTATCCCCTGACCCGTGGGGACAATCAGTAGTCCTGACCCGTGAATGGGAGAATCAGTATCCCTGACCCGTGGGGACAATCAGTATCCCTGACCCGGGGGATAATCAGTATCCTCACCCGGGGACTATCAATATCCCGGAAGCCGAATATACTCGGCTCGCACTATACTATTTACCATACATAGTAGATACTCATAATACATTTTTCTTTGTACTTATATTAATAAATTGGGTTTTTTATGCCGAAAGGCTTTTTCCCAGAATACAATGTTTTTATTTCCTAAACTTGATCTAGTAACATTACCTTATTATACCAGCAATAACCTTTTTATCTTTTAGCTTCAGAATACACAAAATTGGGAGAGCGATTTACCCCTGAATCTTACTCTCTTTTGTATGACATAACACGTAACAGATCTCATATTGAATTTATATATGAAAACGACATTTTACATTGTTACTGGAAAAGAAGCTATTTGGATACATAATAATAATTAAATGGGTGAGTTATGGAATAAAACAGAGTGATTCGTAGTATCAAATGAGGGTGAAGTTGACGATTGATGGGATAAAGGTTGATTTACAGGAAACATATTTAAAATAGGGCTAAAGGATACATTTTTTGATTATTACGTAGGTTAAGTGATTAATTTGATTTTAAAGATTTCCTAATTTCGAGTGCTTCTAAATTGTCTAATCTAATCTAATTGTCTAATCGGATCTTTGTCTGCCCCTAACATTACATCATTATCTTTCTATTATGTACACTTGTTTATTTACCAATTCTTCGTTATATATATTAAGCACTTTCAATTGTTCCCTCCCTCTAATATATGCTCTCATTATATACTGTCTCACTCTATCATTAACTGTTGTACCTATATATACCTGTTAACTCAGTATTTTTTCTTTAGTTATTATATGTGCTCTGACGAAGCTTGATCCAAGCGAAACCGGTTGGCCTTCATCATAATAAGTTCTGTGGTTTTAAAACAAAGTATTCTTTTATTTAATATAACATACTTTTTAATTCAGGTACAGTCTTTATATAAGGAGGTTCAACTCTGCTAAACTGTCGTAGTGCACACTTATTTAGAACTTTCAACCCTAGTTGATATTACTGTTTATTCTTTAAAATTGTTATTTATATTGTGTAGAAACCACGATCCATCTTTTTATATCAATATAATATTATAGCGAAGACGCAAAACATCTCTTATCTCAGATAGACATATTTTGACATACCACAGTGAAGTTGTGAGTGTGATATACTAACTAACTAACCATAACGCCGTTTCCTCGCAGGGGTAGGCAGAGAGAACAGACCACCATACAACTCTATCATGACACTCACTTCTTGCTTAATTCACTTTCATACATCGTCTCATACATTCTATTCAGTTATTCTGACTCTTCACATGGTCCGATTCAAGTATTTGATTCACTTGATCGTGCCACGTCTTCCGTTCCTGACTTCTTCTTCCATTCACTTTCGCATCATACGTTATTTTCACACTCCTTTCTTCGTTCATTCGCTTTACTCGCCCAAACCAACTAATCGTCCCTTTCTCGATCCTATTCATTACGCTTACATTAGCCTTGCATTCTTTCCGGATATCCACATTTTTAACACGGTCATACATGGTTTTTACCGCTCATACGCCTCAGGGGTCTCATTTCCACAGCATCCAGTCTACTTTCATCCTTGCTCCACCAACTGGTGAAATGGAAAATGGAACTCCATGCCTCACTGCCATACATCAGGGTTGGTATAAGCAATCCATTGTGGACTGATATAAGTATACACAGAGCGCATTATTTTATGTTGTACTCACAGGAGTTATTCAAAGGATATTGATTCGGTTGTTCTTCTTTAAAAGCCTTCTGACTTCATACTTTTGACATATTATGTCTCCTACATAAATATTTAGTTTTTAATGCATGATCGTTCTCATCCATTCGAAGCCGATAGGGCTGAGTTACTGTGGGTGATTGCTATTTATTTTCACTACTAAAGACGCTATCCGATAACTTTGGCATTCCTTAGATCATCAATTATATTAAATACGCATCTACTGTCAAATGCTACGTGTCTAGCAGAATCTCACCCGATTTTTCATGATTTTTATTTAATTTATGGCGACAACCTTTAATTTGCCGATGGTATTGCATTCATTAGAGACAGCAAGCAATAAAGTCAAAATAACTCTAAGAATATTCTGGTAATGACGGAATAAAGCTAAACCTTAGACTTACTTCATAAAAAAATGTTTTTAACTTCCCATGTTGATGAAAAACTGACTACCAAATGTTATTGAAGTCTTTGAATAATGAGTCTCCGTCTTTGCATGTCAAAGTTTCAGAACAAATATTTTTCTTGCGAAGCTTACATAATATTTTTAATATGCAAAGAGCTCCGCCAATTTATATCGCTGCATCGGGTAAGAACTCCGGTTTGGATAAGTTCATTTATTAACTTCCAGACAAAGTTCTATGGCATAGTTTCGATGGCAGAACTTAAATTCCACGAAGAGTAATTCTATCGGAATTTATTCGAGACATCCCAGGCTATTTAGTGGATCTGTTCAATCCGTATTTTTATATCTTCCACGGTTTCCAACTGAAATATAATCGATCTCTCGGGCGGAGTTTGAGTTTTGTGAAGAAATTTTCGTGGTCATATTTTAATGAGCATCCGCAATTTTTCGGAAAATATTTTTGAGGGCAAGCATTTCTTCCCTTATCTGTTTCTTGAAATGGGTTTAATTTGATTTAAGCATACACGTATTTATAAAAAGGTTTTAAAATTTGTTCTGTTAAACATGAGTCAATGTGGTTCATCGGAATTCCAAGTTAAAGTATCACCACTTTGAAAAGTGCCGCAAATACATCATAATACCTTTGTTCGGCATGCCATACCGCGAATGCAAACTTTTTTTTAAGAGTGATGTTTGAATGCCATTCGATTTGTTATCATTTTAACGAGTATTTTTATCCACAGAATGCCGAATATTTGTTGAAATTTCCGTTTTTTTGGACAATTTGTAACACAGATTCTAAAATCAATACCGCTTACGTGTCGTGGTTTTACACTCTCATTTTATTTACTTATTCCAAATGAGATATTTTAATGCCATTCGATTTATTCATAAAACGTCGAATATTTATCAAAATGTTCGTTTTTTTTAACAATACATAACATCGCTTTTAAGGATAATACCGCGTGTGTATTGTTATTTTCCCTCTCCTAAACAATTTTTTTCATTTCACATTCGCGGTGTTGCATGCCGAGCGACGATATTTTATTTTATTTAAAGAATATGTGAAATAATACACATACATTTAATAAGATTTGTTTACGCACGCTAGGCCTTCAATTCACGACCTCCGGATTCATGGCCGAGGACCTAAACCGCTTACCCAAAGAGGTCTTCAAAAATCTAATTTGTTTATCTCTCACGGAAATTATTTGAAAATACCAATAATTCTATTTATTTTCACGTACCTTATAAAGAATAAAAAGTTTTTTTAAATAATTCAAATGTTTTCAATAAATAGAATTTTTTATTGGTTAAGGTGACATTTGTGTATTTCGTCAACGGTTTTGGTCAAATCTCTTCTAAAACAGGGACTATTCAAAAATGATAAAATAGCAATTGAAATTAATCATTGAATTGTGACGATGCTAAATGTGACGATGTAAAATGTGACAATGTCAAATGTAACGAAAATTTTAAACACACCAAACTAAGTAAATGATTCAAGTAACAAAACATTGAGTACTTTGTCAGATCTATTTCTTTTTAAATCTTCTAAGGTAAACATTCCAACCGAGTGGAAGCAAATTGAATGCCAAGGAACCACTTCAACCAATCAAATTAGATGGTAAGTTTCAAAAATGGAATCATAATACATCCACGATATTGAAAATCCACAATAATTTAAAAATAACAAATAAGAAAAACGTCATGCTCTAGAATATTCGATTTCGTCTTTTATAATTGAACATTGTTGTAAAGAATGAAGCTCGGTAACAAACCCATAAGCAATTGTATAAGATATTTGGACGAATCGGGATAAATCCATACAGCTAAACTTTAAAAGTATATATTTAGCTTTTTATACGTTACATGAACACAGTAAAAAAAAAAACATTTTTGAAAAAAATGCATAGTTTAATTGTTTATATTACAAACAAAGGCAAACTATTCTGATCAGAATTTTTTAATTCCGGGTCAATTCAAACATTCAACGTAAATATTTATTTTTAATATCGAGCCCGGAAAAATCACGTCCATTTTAAAATTATCAATACAAATTTTCTGTTTCACTGACTTTGGTTAGATATTTCATGTATTCGCATTTTGCCAAGAATGTTTTCATTTTGCAGAATGCAAATTGCTCACTCTGCGAACAGTAAAATTAGTGAGTTTCTCAACGAAATATTTATATGGATATTTTGCTATACAAAAAATCTAAAAACATATTTTAAATGCGATGATGAATACAGTTATTTATTCATATTTTTTTTACTTTTTCTGTAGAACGAAACTCAATAGTGTTTGTTATTAATAAAAACAAACAAAATATTCAAACAATTTCAATAATTTTCAGCGAAATAAAAAAAAATACGTTGTGACCAAAATTCGCATTTGGAACTTCATCAATCCGGTTTTAAAATAAATAAATTATATGTGGTTACCAAGAAAACATGACAAAAATATGTCAGTGTACACAGTGATAATTAAAAAAAAGTGTTACATCAGAGGAATCAAAAGTTGCTCATTCAAATCCAAAAGACTTTTTTTTTTTTAAATCGTATTTCTTTTGAAGCTATACCAGTAAACCACTACATTTTATACAACAAACCCAGTATCCCAACAACCAGCACGTACCTTAATTGAAATAGTTTAATGAATTTTTGAGTATTTCGGAACGTTTTTATTAACCGGGCTTTTTGATAGCAACCGCCAATTAAAAACTACGCAATATTTTTCCATGAAATTAATTTACGCCTATTTTTCCATCAAATTTATTTTAGAAGAAAAATAAGGATAGGAACAGAACTGAATAATATTTAATTATTACAAATAATGGCATATATCTAGTATGCGGCAGAGATATTTTTTAATATAAGTGTTTATTACTTATGCAATGTAAATCGTAAAATTTTCCGATTATCTTAAAATTCTGTAGGCACATTATAAATTTGTGACCAAACGAAAGTTGTTTTTGAAAAAATCTCACTCCAACGACGTTCTTTGAAATTCTGACATGTAAAATGAAAGCACAAATATTGTCTGTTCAAAATTTGAAAGCACATGCGTCAAAATGAATCTGAAATTATTTAACTTACCACAGTTGTTGAAATTTGACCCAAGAGTTGGAGTAAAAGCTGCGTCCCGTAATCCAAAAGTTGGAAAAATATATTTTTGCAGTGGTAAGTTTGGAATACAACCGAATACATTAAAGGTAATACTCTGTTGATTGTTTTGACTCTGCATTTGATTAACGAATCCAAATCTAGTGCTAAAAAAAAACTAATTAACCATCACGCGACATATCCGACGTTTCTCCGCAGGGGTAGGCAGAGAGGACAGACCGCCATACAACTCTGTCTTGGCATACACTCTTTGCTTTATTTACATTCATGTATCGTCTCATACATACTCTTCTGTTATTCTGACTCTTCACATGACCAGATTCAAGTATTTGATTTATTTGATCGTGCCATGTCTTTCTCGGGCGTCCTCGTCTTCTTCTTCCATTTACTTTCGCATCATATATTCTTTTTACACTACTTTCTCCGTAAATTTGCTCTACATGCCCAAACCATCTGAGCGTCCCCTTTCTTGATCCTATTCATTACCTTCACATCAGCCTTACATTCTTTCCGGTTATCCACATTTTTAATGGTCATACATAGTTTTACCGCACATACTCGTACGTCTCAAAGATCTCATTTCCACAGCATTCAGTCTACTTTCATCCTTTCTCTGCCAGTTGCATGCCTCACTGCCACACATCAGGGTTGGCATAAGCACTCTATTTTGGACTGCTAGCTTCGCTTTTTTGGACAATTTCATATTTGCGCAATCAGCGTTCAGTACTTTATTAATGGAGTTTCTTGCATTCACCCTTCTTTCAATATCCTTATCAGCCTTTCCGTCTCTCGTAAACATACTTCCTAAATGCACAAACTCATCCATTTGCTTCAAGTATTCATCATTCACATCTATATTGCATGCTGTTCTCGTACTCTTTTTTTTCATCATCAACTCATTTTGCATACAAACTTGGTTCATCCTAGACACGAGAAACTGTAGATGTTCCTTACTGTCAGCAATCAGCACCGCATCGTCCGCACACAATAGGCAACATACTTTCAGATTGTTCATTTTCGCGCCCAAACCCAACACCTTTCAATTCATTCATACAATTATCCATGTACAAATCGAACAACCACGGTGAAATTACACAGCCTTGCCTTACACCTTTTGTGATGTTAAACCCCTTCGTAAAATCATTGTTCACTCTGACACATGCAACGCTTCCCTCGTACAAGGACGCGATTGCTTGTATAAGATTCGTGTTAACTCCATACATGGGTAATACCTTCCACAATTTGTTCTTATCAACTCGATTTTACGCCTTTTGCAAATCGACAAAAGCACAGAAAGTTTTTGGTTTTTTTGCCAAAAAAATTTGACTAATTGAAAAATAATCCCTTTAAAACAACACGAAAAATAGAAACACTGACTTTTTTGATGGGTTGTTTTCAGTAAATGATCTCTGGTGGAGGCTTGCCGTGGATTATTTCAGGTAAGGTGAAAGCCTGTCTCATCAATCTGTAATTGATATCTAATCAGCCCCGGGCGAGATCTGGTGGGGGTTGTCGGAGAGTCTGGTTGGGGTAGGGGGTTGAGCGGGGGATATCTTGGTTATAAATGAAATTCCAGTGATTTGTTTTTTCAGCAAATTTTTCAGAAATTGAAAATGCGAGGAATTTTTCCCAATTACAAGAAAATATATTTTATCATAAAAAAATCCTAAATCGGAGGATTTTTTTATCTTCATTACTAATCAGCGATTTTTTTTTGGTTAACGGTAATTTGTTTTTCTACTTTTGACTTCCTTTTGAATATCTAAAGAATAATAAATAATTTTGTGATAATTATTAAATACAAACTATATGGCAAAAAATCTAATGTTACTGTCAATTCGACATTTCGATAAAATTTATTAAGAAATCAGCATTACTAACATCTCGGTAGAAATTATTTTATAGACAACATGGTTAGTAAACTAAAATATTCTGATAATTATTTATGATTGAAAACCCCTAACATATAAAATTGTAATTCCACCACGAACCAAAAGTTTTAAAAATTGGCAAATAACAAATCTGTATTGAAAATATGTTGTACATTATTTTCAAAATATACGTGATAAAAAAAAACGCGCAAGAAACAGCTGCAACCGGGTGTGACCGTCTAGTCTTACCAGATTTGAAGATTTTTCACAATATCTTTGCGTTATTTCAAAAGCGAATGTCAACATTTTATTAACTTTTGTACATTTACAGAACCCCTATAATAGTACTTTATCCAATCTTCTTACTTTAAACAAAAAAAAATATGACTTTATTACATTGGTATCCAATAGATTTAATTTCAATGTTTTCATCAGCATTAGCAATTTGTAACCACCAAATAATAATTAAAATGTCTCTTTCACATCCGATGAGACTTTGTGAAAAACTCTCGCAAATAAATCGAGACACAGTAAAAAAAACTCTCTGTAAACTGCATTACGCCAAACAAACAGTTCATAGAAAAAAAAATTATCTTCGCTTTCTGATCAAACATTTACCCGTTGAGTGCTGAACATATAGTTACATTGCTGTACGAAAATAGCTTCACAAAACAAGAAAAAAAATAACCATCTTATAGAAAAGTTTAACGAATTGTTCGAACGATTTTTACACCCCGTGGAGTTGATATTTCTTTTTTCATATTTGCCAATCGAAAGTGACGTAGTGCTCATTTAGAGCACTTAGCTCAATAAACAATGTTGTGTCCAAGTGTCATTTTGAAACAGAGTGTAAACATGATGCTGCCCTTAAGTCGCCCTTCATTTAGAGTTGTTTGCAAGGGATGATATTTCAGAAAAGACACGTCAAGAAGATGACAGAACTGATACTGCGGGGGTGGCTCGGTAGATAAAGGGGGAAAACTTGCTATGAAATGAAACAACCAGGGTTAAAAGGCTAGAACGTATACTATGTACACATGGTAAATGTTTCATTAATATACGAGTATTTATGGTGTTTGTGTTAAATGTGTAGGACTCCGTGCTATTTTTAATAATTTAAATTATAAGAAAGCGGTGTTAGTTCGCGTGTAGCATAACTTTGGTATTACGGCTATTTCGGCACATAAAATTTAATTGATGGATCTGAACCCAAACTCTCTAGGTTAGTAATTGTGTTCCTTCGTACATGTTAAAATAAGACATTAATAAATATAAAGGCAGTCACTTACCTCCTAGATCACCGGAAGGTTTGTTCTTCTCATTTAACATCAAACAACGTGAAGAACGCATTGCACATACGATGTCAGTTTCAGTCATGAATTATTGACGATCGTTAGGGTCCATAGAAAAACGAACGGTCGGTATGAAGGCTTCTATTGAAACGATTATAAAGTGTAAATGTTTACGTGGAAGAACAATATCACATAATTCACACAAATTTTCTGACGAGATGGCTAAAACCACAAACACAGACACAAAAACAAACGCCCGCACTTTAGTTAGACAGTAAATTACACTATGTGATCCTCTGACCTCAGATACCGACGGAACTTAAATTTACTCAATATGTTCGAATAAAAACTATTTAATTTGACTACGCGCTCTGAGGCCCAGGGCACAAAACGGCACAAACTAACACAGGGAAAAGACAACTGACGTTCTTAGGCAGTAACTGCGTAAACAATAACAAGCAATTTAATGTAACAATAAAATGGTGGTTCGTAGCTAGGAAAACTTGTCAAGACTTGTCGATGACTTCATGCTCATCGGATGAATGGTGATTATTATAACAATCACAAAAAAATAATTTGCAAGTAGAAATTGTCAGAAAATATTGCTTTGTCAATTAATACATTCGAACACAAGTCAAAAGTAGACAAATTTTTAATATATTTTGTATGACGTTAGTTTTACTCGTTGTTATTGCGATTAAATCAAACCGGATGTTTTAAAATAAGAATGCTGAAAGTAATAATAGATTTCCACAAAGAATTGACAGTTTCAAAATTAGAAATATTAGTATATTACATTATAATATACATCCTACGTGTTTTTTTTTCAGGAAAATATTGAGATGTATAAAAAAGTTAACGTCGGTGATTTTTACGGTGCTGCATTAAGGCTAATTCACACCAACGTCCGGATCCGCTCAGTGACTATACTATTACAATAGTGTAGTTCCCGCTATATTTATTTGAAATGTTTTTTTAGGATAAACACTTTTAGCTAAGAAACAGTCACTATAGCAAATTCAAGAAGAATAATGTAAAATCAATCAATATAAATTGATAAAATAACACAATAATAGTGAAAATGAGACAAATACACTAATAAAACTAAAAATAGCAAAACCAATACAACTAGGACAACGTCATATGCATATGACTAAAGGATTTATTTTATTCGAAAATACGCAAAAACATTATATTTTTGATAGAGCGATTAGAAATCTTTTAGAATTTACTGTTGTTGAAAAATAATAATTTCTTAGCAACAAATTTTATTTTCTTCATTTCTTTAAAATAACACTGTTGAATAGTGCGCCCCACTGTTAAATTTGGCAGCCACCTCTGGTCTGGAGCCCCTAAATACCTGAAAAAAACCTTGACTACATAAACTAGCGGTCCGTTTGATAGATTATCATATCTTAACAAACGGTTTGCAACATTTGGACCACAGTAGTCAGCTGGGAATGCTGTCCTTGTTCTACCGGTATTTCAATAGAAGATGCTCCGAGGAACTTGATCATTTCGGCACCGGTGCATACTCGGAAAACTCGCCAAACGCGCCCAATATTTGTGAACGGTTGATATTTAATACACGAGAACGGGTCGCTTTTACGACTCGTTCTTATGTTCAACAGCTCGGCTGTGGAACGATTTACTGGTTTCTGTGTTTCTTCCTTCCTTCAACATAGGCCTCTTCAAGTTCAGGTTTACTCCTTCCTATCCTCAAAAAGACCCTCCACACAGCATCCTCAAAGACATAGGCCCTGAGGGAAATTATTTCCCTCAAGACTTCCTGTGTGGAGTTAATGTAAAAGAAAACTAATTAAGTTTGTAATGCATACAGGAATATTATTCGAATTATTAACAAGAACTACTGCATTTGGCAAGTTGGGTCCATGTAATATGATTGTTGAGGATGAAGTATTATGAGAAAACGAATATAGCAGATATATAGGAAAGATTTGAATTATCAGAGTTTGATTCCTTTAACGCAGTTAAAGACATATTTTTTTTAATCAAAGTGATATGTAGCTCAGATCATTTTCCTTTGGGTAATATTTAATTTTAATTTTATGGACGTTCCTGAGAATTAATATAAAAGTAAAAAGAATTTCTTAAAAAATAAAGTATTTTTACATAGTGACTATATTCTATTCTGGGAATCTGTTACGTGCTTGACTTGAAAATCATCTCATAATATTTATAAAGCACTATGGTTAGTGTAACAAACTTTTGTCCCATTTGAAATCGTCACAATTTTATCAATTAGCGCCATTTTTAACCCATCCTGTTAATCGCCAATTATCGGGCCGTTTAGGCTTTTGGAAAAATTGTGATCAGTGAAACTTCACATTTAATTAATTAAAAAATATAAAATAATTGTTTAAGTCGTGTTTGGTTACAAAATCTTAAGAGGCAGGTACTTGACACATTTCTCTTCTCCATCTCTTTTCCTTCTTCACTCCCTTCAGCCTCACAACATACCCCAATAAGGGATGTCATAGTTCAACTGGCTCCGGGCAGTCAGGAGCAATTGGAACTGTTGTACGGTATGTACAAAAAAAATACTTGGAGGCTTGAAATAGCTCTAACCAAATAGTGGCCCCAATGCACTTCCTAACTCCATCTCCCTCTTATCTTTCCGTTGTTCACACTCCTTGCCAAAACTCCCAAAATAGTGTTACCGTAGTTCCACTGGCTCCGACTGATAAAATTCTTTTATAACGCAAAACATTTATTTCAATATTTATAGTTAGGTACAATGAATTATTCTTTTGACTGCCGATAGCGGAACGTGCAATTTAACAGCTGTGTTTTCGTGAAATTGAGGCAAAAAATAACATTTCAATCTGAAAACTCCACCATGTGACACACGCCGATCGGTTTGTTCAAACTTTTTTTATTATAACCTTATTCTACGCGCTTAAATCAGATCCAAAGCTACGCGTCGGACCGGGCCGGGATAAAACAGTGTAAAACTCGATGGAAAACGTTACATGTCACCTGTCAAAACATATGCCACATTCTGCCGGGCCGAGCCGGGCACACTGAACTTTTTTATCATAAGCATTGTAGAGCGAAATGTAATATATCTAAGCGATTCGATAAATTGATTATTAAGCCTTGAATATCAGTTTCAATACCCTAAAATAATACAAAATATGTGACATCATTTTGGTATGAATAAAAATAATGTATTTAATCATTGTAGTCCACCATAGTGAGGTAAATTTTCAGACAGCATCACACTCATTCGAAAAAAACGCATTTTTAATGATGTGTTGTAGATTGATGTGTGCAATTTTTCGTAAGTTTGCTATAACCATTTAGAAAATGAATTAATAATTAATTCATTGTCGATAGTATTATTGACAGCCCTGATTTACTGAATCTTATTTCATTTCACATACCAATGAGATTTACTCGATCCAAAATTCTATATAGCTGTAACAATAACATTAAGACTGAATATTTCAGATACACGCTTGTACCTAGATTGCATGCAGTTGATAATATAAAGTTGGCATATAATTTTCATTTTTTCACTGTCGATTTTAAATCTTTTTATATAAAATCTCTCTTGATCGTTTACGATAAAATAAATAAATAAATATGATATTTTTTTAATATTTTGTAAGTGCTTTTGGGGCGATTTTACACTCACACGACGTTATTAAAATTTCACTGATATTTGTTATATTGTTATGTAATGTTGCGAAATATCGATTTAATATTAACGAACCAATTAAAATAAGTTCCCTAGAAAAATACAACAGAAAAAAACAATTTGATGTGGCAGTAATTTTCCACTCACCAGGCATTGAATCGGGATAGCCACTTTACCGTTAAATAACCCGTTGAATTCTTTTATTTTGAAAAAGGTTGAAATTTAAAAATAACATGTTGTTCTGTAATTTCATGGTCAATTAAAATAATTGTCTGATAGGTGATGACGATTAGAGTATTTTTTCTCATTTTGTAATGTGCAAGCGATTCAACATATATAAGCAACACTTAGTTAAAAAATAAGTTTGCAGTTTTAAACAATTATTTTTTCTGCATTAAATGCTTTGACTCTTGTTTGATGCTGAAGACTTTTGTGCCTCTTTAGCTATCTAAAATTTATTTTTTTATCTGGGAGAAGGCTTGACTCTTCTGCTCGAAACTTCTAAAAATGGCGTTTCAGACCTTTTGTCCTTCTGGCGACGTTATGGAAAAATAAGAAGAATCGGTTTGCATATTGGCATACGTTTTTCTCTGGTTCCATTCGCCATGTGTTTAAATTTGTTATTTGATCAAATATTACTAGTTACAAACGTATTAAACCATGAAATTTCAACAACACAGGTACAAATAAAAAAAATCTTTTATAATTTTTTCCACTTAAGGATGATGGGTAATATCGGCAAGAGAAAGGTACAATAGAACATGGATTCTCTAGGAAATATTAAAAAGATAACACTAGAATAAAGAATTTACTAAAACAATCCGATAAACAAAAGATTTCTCAATAGCGAGATATAAATGCTCGTGTAAACACTGTTTTTATTATAATTTAGGAAATTCTGAAAAAAGGTTCCCTTAAATTTACCGTAATCTACCTGCAATTTTAATATTTTATTTAATTAATGCTTCGGTTAGCGTAAACATGAATTCACTCTACAGAAGACTATTTCCCAAAAAATCGAATCACTTTAGAAAAGTATGAATACACAAAACATTGACTTTAAGAAGAGATAAATTACCCTTTTTGGTTTTATTCCCGAATATATTAGGAGAAGGGTCAAAGAAAGCATGTATCACACAAATGCCATTTTTTTATTGCAAAAATAACCTATCGGTTCTAGCGGAAATCTAAATATTATGAAATAAGCTTGTGAAATTGACTTTTTCTCTTAATAAATATGTATTATGCAAAAGCTCGAACCAACAACTGGAACGAAATTCCAACGAAGGTCGCCGTTACGTTTGCGTAGCTTTTTTAAGCCTTTATCGGAAAGGCCTTGCGGACGACGCCTGCGGCGGGGTGATAAGAATTCTTCAGAAATCTCCCTCTATTTGTATTTGTAAATATACATTTTTAACAGGGCTCAACATTCACCCTGATGCAAATATACGAAAAACTTTCTCGTTGTGTACCGTTGAATATTTAGTTTCAAATTTGGCTTGCATAACGACGGTTAAAAACACTAAACAATGTTTATATAATTGGAATGAATATTTTTTTTATTGTTACCGGCCATTTAAATCTCATAAAGAAAGAAAAAAAAAACAAAAAGGTCATTATGGTTTAGAGACTGGAGGTAAGGGATTAGCGATAAAAGGGATTAACCAAAAGCCTGCTTGTTTGTCGCGGAAAAAAATCACAATAGGTGAGCTATTATGTTATAAAGTTAGCGCAGCTTTTTCTGTCTGATTTCAAGGTTTGATCAACTCTTTATTTTCATTTTTCATTTCAATGAACATGGTTCAATTGACGTAAAGCGTAAGGTCAGCACTTGGATAAATGAACTAAAAACAAACCAGTACCGCGGTGTTGTGTCAACATTAAGATGACGTAAATATGTTTGTATTTTGTTTTAAGCTTTATGTTTTGGAGAAGAAAACTTCAAGTTTTAGGCTGTTTGTTATTATCAAGCTTGATTTTGTATTGAATCTGAAAAATAATGTTGCATTCGGGTAAAAGACGGGTAGTAAAATTAGTTTTATTTATAAAATCGAAATAATTATTTACCAGTAGTAATATCTACATGCCTAATTTTTCAACCTTACTAACTAAACGCAAATGGTTTTGAATAATTTCTCCTGGAAAATTTGTTATCAAAATGGGTTCGCAAAGGAAGACATATTGTTGTTCATATTAAAAAAATATATAATAAATATGAAAAACTTAAGACACGAAGAAAATACAAAATTTCGTTAATTTATTCTGACTACTCAAGCACCTATGTACATGCATATGCAGCTGAACGAAAACATTAAGACATTTGGTAAAAACATGACACAGGAAGGGGGAGGAAACACTAAAGTCGGGAAATCATTCCACAACCGAGATGTTTACCAGAAGAAAATGTTGTACAAATGACCCGTTCTCATGCGACATCATGTGGGCACACGTTTTGCGTGTCTCACGGCAATACACCGGAACCGGGATGCTAGTATTTTGAAGGAAATTCCATCACCTGACGTCTACTTTTTTACTAAACGTAAAACACACTGTCATTGCATTGCACTCCCACGAATTATTGAACTCTCTGTGGGAACAGTACAGTTTAAAATACTTATTTCGTAGGAAGGCATCATAATGTCGTTAGTATACATGAGTAAGAATTCACATTACAGAGACACGTTTTAGATTGTGTTTGGTACGTAATCTTAGCCCTAGCCGACCGCCCTGCCCGTGGGGCTATTGAAATTATCTTTGTATATAGGTACGAAATATGACACATTGTGGGTTAATCATTTAAATCTGAATAAAAACATTAATTTTAAATTTTGAAAAAAAAAAAACGTATTGAACAGGAGTGCAAAACGAATCCTGCAATTTAACTTTCACGTAGTAATGTGGTAATGGCGGCGCCAGCGCCTCAAGCATTAGGCCAATATCTCACAGTGGTATTTCGTGTGGGAAATAAACTTTATTAAACCTAATGATCCTCGAACCTCCTCCACATCCTGCGGTCCTGCCGCTGACAGTCCTGTCTTGAACCATTATTCAAAAATTCTTTCCCCGCGGAGAAAACTGCTGGCAAAGTAAAAAAATTAACATAAATTTAAAGTGACGCGGAAAATTCGCAGACACGTTATTGTTGAAGTTTTTTTGTACTTGGCTATTTGAATGATGAAAGATCTGCTCGAAACTTTAAAATGTAAATAACCTACGGAAGATTTTCTAAAAAATATTATTACGTTCTTAATTATTATTATTCTTGGATTGTAAAATGTATGCCTAGGTTGCGAGCTTTATGAAAAATAATTAACGTCATTTTGTTAGATGGGTATTAGTTATTCAGATTGTCACAAAATTAAACCGGCTTAAGCAAAAAATCATGCGAAATAAAAAAAAGCATTTTTGATTTGATTTTGAACAAGAGTCCCAAATGCCCGGAGCTAATGAAACAATGAAATCACAATTTAAGGAATGCTGTGAACTTGACGGAATTGAGGGAGAATAATGAGAAAACGAATGACAAATTTTAAAAAAATATTGAAAACGGTTGATTGGGAAGTAATATTCAAACCACACTTACAAAGCAATAGCGTTTTTTTATACACATACGTTTGTGTTGTGAAGATTTTAGAAGGTCAATAATATCTTTATTATAACGGAAAATACCTAGCTCGTATTATGGTAGTAATGTTTCTGGATGTACTTATCGACATAAACACCTTAAATTATCAATGGATGCACCCTAACGATTTAGATTTATGAATTAATTCAGCGTTACAAAATTTAGTAACATTTCACTTCTTCATTCATCACAGTTTTACGTCCGCTTCTGTTTTAAAATACGAGGGATTTTTTTCTCCCTGTAATGTTTTTGTTAAACGGACGTTTTTGTTCCGAGTAATAAACTCCTAAAGAAAAAACGGTCCAATCTAATCATGCCTAACCTTACAGTCAGGGGCGGAATTCAAAAATAGGGGATGATTCCAGCAGAATGTTGGGATGATCTTCATCGTTACTTTTTATAAGCCATCCCCTATTAGCTTGTGGAAAATTTGAAAACTTGGGAACGAGTGATAAAATAGAATGGTTTTAAGTAACTAAGTCTTGCTTTTTGAAATAAGCAAATACTTTGACAACGCGCCCGCTTTGTGTATCTCCAGGTATATATAAATAAATGTATCATAAAAACATAGTTTCAATTATTTCTAACGTTAATATATTCATATAAATTGCGCATGAAATATTAATAAAATAAATGCAAAATATAGTATGGTGAAATTCTTATCCACTTCCGCAAGTCTTAAACTGAGTAGAAATGTACTAGGTCATAAAAGTGTTTCAGAAAACTTCAGCAAATGATATACTGTAAAAGAAACCTTCATGTCAATTTTTAAAAAGGTGTAGTTTTTTTCAGCCACATAAGGGTTATAGTAAATATAAATAGGTTATTTATAATCTATCAATGCATTTATTACAAAAATGTGTTATATTTTCTAGGTCATCCTAAATTTAAATGTTTTTAAAGTTCAATTTAAGTCAAATATATGTTTAATTAAATAAAAAACACACGTTGTTTAAATCCACTTTATTTTTGTATAAGTCAACTAGTTTCGACTCTGCTGAGTCTTCATCGGGACTTAAAAATATACTTAGTATATTTTTAAGTCCCGATGAAGACTCAGCAGAGTCGAAACTAGTTGACTTATACAAAAATAAAGTGGATTTAAACAACGTGTGTTTTTTATTTAATTAATCATGTCAATCCACAAAGTGTTTGCTTTTTCTGATAATCAAATATATGTTAGTAAAAAAATGAATGACTAAAAACCTAATGCATTTAGAGATTAGATGTTTTCAGCAGATAGAAATATCGTATAAGTTGATATAGAACAATTACCGATTGATGTAGAACGTAGATTAATTCCAATATAAAAGTTTAAAAGAAAACGATATTTTGTCGCTAGTAATCTGACATATTTTTCATTTTTTTTTTTGTTCCATCAATCTTGAATGCTCATAATTTATTTTTCGTATGCCATTATACCGGGTGACGTCGGCAGTGATCAATCAATAGGTGGGATGCGATGGACTAGCGACTTTGCAAGCTAAATTAAATTCTCAACCTTCTGATGAATAAGTACTACATATATGTTTCATATTAATTTTCAAATGCCTTTTGATTACCATAAAAAGTGTAAAAAAAACGTTATTTGAAACTAATAAATTTCTTTTCAGATGTTAAATTGGCACATTTCATTTGGTGTTTTGTCTAATATCAAAATAAAACATACAACTCGTAGGATTTCTACGGAGTCTTACACATTTTGATTTTGCGTTGATTTAAAATAATAACTATACATTTCAAAAGTGAAGTGCATACACAGTTGTAAAAGCGGGGAAAAATTTAAATATCTACACATAAGAGGACCGAAGACTAAGATCTCCCGCCGGAAAAATGCTTCATTACTGATGCTACTGTTTAGGACGCCAGTATGAGAGTATTCCAGCTACCCGACGTAGGTCATTAAAAAAAGTAGACTTGCAAAATTTGGAAGTGGAGGATACTCTCAGTATCGCCTCGATAAAAGACAATTATTTAGAATTTAAATGTTGCTTAAAATATCTTGAGCTATGTTTAGTGATCAGATCCGATAGCTTGGTACTTAAAATCCATCATTCACAAGGGCGATACTGAGATTTTCTTTTCATTCATTATTTTACTAGCCTGGAAATTTGGATTCAACCGCCTTACTCAACACAAGTTTAGCTTTTGTAGTTTCCCGCCGGTTACTATTTACCATTGAATAGGTCGAAAACATTATTCCGCAGACATCACCATCCAAGCACACGTCTTAATTACTATGCAAGACATTCCCGGGACATAACCGATATGTAACATCATAATTTCCCTGTTAGCCACCCCAATTCCCGTCCTAATCAAAATCTTAACCCTTCCAGCGCGTGGCCTCTCTCCCGGGAGCCATCTCCCCCCCCCCGCTCTCAGCGGCGGCAGTAATTCCTCGGCCCGAAAGGTACGCGTAGGCGTCTGCACCGGGCGCTCTGTTGTGTTGGGGCAGCGTTCCGTGAAAATTACAAAGCGACACTCCCGGAGGTCTGCGCCAAAATAATTGTTTTTCAGAATGGAAGTTGTTGAAAGTTCCTAATTTGTACTTTTAACAGCCTAAAATGGTGATTTGAGTTATGTTCTACGTTTAATAATATACATTTGAAAAGACATCTACAAAAAATGCCAGATGTCAACAACAAAAAATATAGTTACAACAATACCCAAACTTAAGTTGTATTAGACAAACTTTTATCGTTAACATTATACACACAAGTTTCTTAATTGGCAAATTACACTATTAAAATTTGTAAATTAATGGATTAGTTATTATTTGCTGGTAATCATTATGTATATAATGTAAACAGTCAAATTGATGGTTGATGAAGAAATTAACTTATGATGTTACAATTATTAAAGGCTCCACACACTAGATAACGTTACTATTTATATTTTCAAATTTTTATTATTATTATTATATTATTTTGAAAATCTAGTATTATGTATCATCACACATATACCTTAACATAATATACATATTATAATACATAAAACAAAGGTCTATTATCTCTGATTAACATATTTCGACTCATGACAGTGTAGTTTCAAATGTGCAACATATTGTGGAAATCAGTGATCTCAGATGCAAATTATGCTTCGGTGGAATTTAGTGCGATTGTATTTAAGCCTGGCAGATAGGTGGTAATTGATAAAGTATGTGTGACAGCCAAGGGAAAACGTCGTTTGTTTAGCAGTGTTTTGAGCTGAGCTCAGTCGACGGATAACTGCCTTTTTGAGTGAAGAGGTTTGTACAGTAAATAGCAGAGTTCATATTTAGCTTCTTTTTTTAGAATAATAATTTTTTTTAAATATATCTCCAAGGCACCAAAGAAACCCAGCCTTTCTAAAAAAAGTTGCGCTTAATTCGATTTATCAAAATATGACTTACTATAATACTAAACGATATTAATAAATTGAAAAAAAACTTTGTGCTATTATTTCATAAAATTAAGAGTAACGCAAATATTACACCGCAGTGAATTAAGGATGTAGCAAAATTAAAATAAATTATTTAACAGAACCTGAAGAAGCGCCACCATTTTGAAAACATGATTCTTTTTATTGTTTTTTTTTTTGTCAAAATCCATGACAATAACTAAATCTTACCGGCGCACTGCTCCCTGCTCGGTGTTGACATCCGCAACAGGATAAACACTTGGAGCGAGAACTAATGCGGCGCAGTTGCCAGTGTATAATATGATTGCATTATGGAGTTATCTATATCTACAACACGCTGTCCCATTTCTCCCAATGCCGTTGGTACTGCTACTGCCTGGAATTATAATGCATGGCTAACAACAGACCTCCAAACAGGAGCTGGCAATTATATTCATTAAAAAAATATCACGTTACGTTAAGTCGCTATACGTTGGTTATTCAGCTTATGTATAGTTGCACTGCGCGTTAAGTTAGGAGCACGAAGCAATAAGCAAATGTGTCAAAAATGTTAGGATAATTTTTGAATAATATTGTAAACGCGTGAGTCCAATATGGGCTCGCCCAAAGATGTCAATTGACATGTGGCGGAAGAATGCACTTGGCGGTGCAGATGGGGACAGCATCCCTTAACCTCTACCCAAACAGTCTGGATTCTACCCCCGTAAAGACCGGAACCCACGATACTATTGTTCATATATTGATACGATCATTATACTTATTCGTGCTACAAGTGTAATTACCTAAATGCGTAATCAAACCCTTCAATATTCATACGAGTTTTATTTTCACGTTTGTAATATTTACAAAAAGTAAATAAAATATTTGCTGATAACATCGCGAGATAAACCTCGCTCTAATAACTACAAGAACGGATCGACTGCTTCAAAGAAGAGTGGACAGCAGCAGAAATGAGAATGACCACCTCTAAAACAGATATAATGGTTAATGGAAAAGACGTGCAACATCTACGCCAGCGCGGCCGGCTAGACAGAGAAATTGACCGTAGAATAGGTGCGGCAAGTGGTGTGCTGCGTCCTCTCTACAGCTCAGTGATAAGGAAAGCGGAGCTAAGTATCGAGAAAAAGTAAGCAGTATACTTACAGTGTACTGCCCCACCCTTGCATATGGTCACTAAATCTAGATGATGAACGAGAATATATGCTCCAGTGGCCAAATTGCCGAAAGAAGAGTTTTTAAATAAGTGGCAGGAGTTACAAAATGCGATCGATTAAGACGTTTGACGACCAGAGGTAAGCTAAACATCTAACCAAACCTAACCCTGGCTACTTTTCATAGAAAAGTCGCGATTGAGGTGGAAATAGCGGCGTACTACGAATGCCAGAAGATCGACCTCAATTGAAAATACTGTGTTCTTAAAACAAATAAATGATATGCAAACCGCACACAAGAGTCTCAACTGCTCCCAACCGTCTAGAGCCAGTGAGACAATGGCATTCCCAAATAGGGTATGTTGTGAAGCTGAGGCTAGTGGGAAGGCAAAGGAGATTGGGAAGAGGAAGGTTGGAAAGTACCGGGCTATTCAGATCTGGTCACCAAACACGGCTAAAGACATTTCAAGCAACGTTTCGATTCTGAATGGTGGTCTATCACCAGGGCGATACTTAGAGTATCTACCACTCTGGAACGTGCCGCAAATATACTTTTTTATTATTTTTATATGAATTTAATGTGTGACGACACATATTAATTAAATAAAAGTTATTGGCGCACGCCGGGTTTGAATCCGCGACCTTTGGATTCGTAGTCGAGCGACTTACCACTCGACCATGCAGGGCGTCAAATTCAAATGCCGTCAAATGTTTACAATTTCAGAGAGAAAACGTCCAGTGAGCCGCCCCAAGCAAAGTTGGTAGACGCAACTCCAGATACTGTGTGAGAAGAGGTTCAGCCTACTGCGGACGGAAGTGGCCGAAGTAGCGTACCACAGGGATGCCTGGAAGAACCTTGCCAGGAAACGGATTCCCAACCCAAATAGGATAAGGGGATTAAGACGATTTGAGAAATACAAATACAACCTACACAGTGAGTAGACACGCGTAATGTTACCACCCCCGCCAGCGAGAGATTGGTGTTGCAATCACTAAACATACCTATACACGCAAGTAAAACAACGTTTTAGATAAGAAATTAAGAAATCAAATGTTTTAAGAGTTCCGCGGCCGATACTGAAAAAAATATATTACAAAAAAATTACATTGGTGTAGACAACCACCTGACATGTCACAGGATGTCAACCACTTGACATCCTTTGCATGGAGATAACTTGAAAATTAATACAATAACAACATTTTTTGTGATAATTGTACTGACGTTTTTATAAATTCTAACAAGGAAACGCAATAAAATGGTTCACAGTTGATGGTTAAAAGCTTAGTTGTTACAGCAGATCAACTGTGGGATTCTTCTTTCACTGTTTTCCAAAACACAGTATTGCCAATTGCATTAAATCTGTTTCATTCCTTCCTCCAGTAGGCATTGTTCGCACTCCTCTCGTGGACTTCCTTGCGATCATTCTAGAAGAAGTAATAATATTATATATCAATACAAAATAATCAATTATACATATATTAATTCACTTAACAAATAATCGGGGCAGCCAAACAACAAAGACACTTGACACAAACTTGACTAAAATAATTCTGTGTTCAGGGTAATCATTTACAATTATGTTAGGGATTTTGTTGGTTTCACGTTTGTAAGCATACAAATTAAACAGATAATGCAAGCTAAATAACATATTCCAAGTATTTATATGCAACAAACCTCTCTCGCACGAAGTATATAGCTTGTATTTGTTATAGATTTCCAAGCCATTGAATTAATTCCGTGGGGCTCGCGTCAGTTTTTAGGTTATTTCCTGAATACAGGGTTATCTAAAACACATAATAATTAAACATTAATGCGATTTGTTGTTACCATGTGTATATAAACACGTAATTAAGTGAATACGCACAAAAATAAAACTCACTGTCAAACCAGAAATAGCGGTCAATATCTGACATATTCAATATTCCATAGACAACTAGTCAGTGTGGCCAGCGTAAAAATCAATCTTATTCAAATTCTCTGGAATAAATGTCCGTTTATACTGGTCATATTCAATTGAATTTTCAAATGTAACGAACATCATTTTCTTTCTGAAACAACCCAATTCACGTCACATCACATTCACTGAAAAAAAGTTCGTCACAATCAAATATTTTGAAGGATCCTTCAAGTTCTGTAAAACAACTGGGCCTAAGTTGCTGGCCGTTGAAAAATACGTGTAATGTTTTAACTACAAAACCGTCGCAAAAAAATAAGGCGTCTGTTGATATGGGGATACTTGCAAAACGAATAAACCTATTTTACGTGGAAATACTTAATGAAACAGAAACATAATATTATCCTGTTCCATTGGTGTACTACAATAAAACTTTAAAGGAAAAGTAAGAAACAGACAAAGTCAAAGGCGAATTTTGGAAAACAACAAAAGCAATTCCACGAAGCAAATTGATTGGATTTTGATCGAAATTTATATTAAGAGTTCTATCACAGCTCGTGTAAATTTGAAGGTTTACATTGATATACTAAAGCTTGGTGCACACGTCAGGGTTCTTTCCGTCGCGACTCCGCAATTACCGCGCGAGATACCATACGGTAGACGGGGCGCAGCACAAACGCCGCCACAGTACCCCAAATTGATATCCGAACAGTAATTCGAATTGCCGTGCCGCAGCGGAAAGAAGCACGCCGTGTGCACCAAGCCTCAGAGGGCATGATATTATAATTAGCGAATCGTCAAATATATAGGTTGATAGGTTAAAAATTTAATTCAACTCTTTAGATGACCGGCGTGGTCGAGTGGTAAGACGTTTGCCTACGAATCCAGTGTATTTGCGGCACGTTCCAGGGTGGTATATACTTTTAAATATCGCCCTGGTGAAAAACCATCATTCGGAATCGAAAAGTTGCTTGAAATGGCTTTAGCCGTGTTTGATGATTTCTCAACCTTTCTCTTCCTATCTCCTTCCTCTCCACTTTACTTTCAGCCTCAAAACATACCCCAATTAGGGATGCCATAGTCCCACTGGCCCTAGACGGTTGCGAGCAGTTGGGAGCAGTTTGGACTTTTGTGCGGTATTTACTATTAAAAAAATAGAGTCGTGAACTCCATATTCGAGCGCTTTGGATCCGAGTCTACGGATTCACAGGTCTATAACGTGGGCCTCTTGAAGGTCCGTTATCACAACACCCTTTCCAGGAAAAACCCTAAAAACAGCATCCCAAAAGATGACATAAGAGTTGATAATATTATTTAATCTTCCACACCCTTTCCTCCTTCCACTCCCTTCAGCGTAACAATATATCACAACTTGGGGATGCCATAGTCGTAATGGCCCCGGGGCCTAAATACAACAGATTTTTAAAACCATCGCTTGTGAGTATGGTTCAATATGTAATATCAGTTTTTAAATGTTTTTTTATAGGATAATACCGCACTGCTCACAACCGTCTAGAGCCAGTGAGGCTGTGGCATCCCCAATCAGGGTATGTTGTGAGGCTGAAACTAGTGGTGAAAGGAAGGAGATGGAAAATAAGAAGGTCGGGACGTTCTTGGCCATTCAGATTTGGTCACCAAACACGGCTAATGCCATTTCAAGCAACGTTTCGATTCTGAATGGTGGTATTTTACCAGGGCGATACTTTAAGTATCTATCACTCTGAAAATATGCTCTGAAAAATATTGTGTTAGAACCAAAAACGCTGTTTTCGAAATAATTATTGTTACTCGGAGGAAACAATAAATTATGTGCCGATTTAAAAAAATATATCAAAGAAAAACATAACAAAATTCCCTCGAAATCATTTCATCTTGTTTATAGCGCCATTACAAAATTATATAGAGATTGACAACCGTTGTGACGTTATCTCATTCAAATTAGATAGAGCACTTAACACTTCCAATCGGGGCCCCTTTTTTACGAGGCAAAAAAATCTCGCTTTAAAAATTTGTTCGACAGTGAAAAAGTCATACAACAAAAAAAACTTCCGTAGTAAAGTGTACTGCGAATCGTAAAAAATAAAATAATAATTTGACTGGAATTCCTCGTTGTAGCCGATGTGTGTTAAACAAGATTAGGCCTAACCCACTCCGACGTTGGCCCACATGTGTGGATTGTGGAATCTCTACATAGAGCCATCAAACAAAACAAACTTTCAGCTAACCAAAATAAAGCACACGTCTCGAACAAACACTCTGTGTCCTCGACAACACACTTATTTTGCCAGACAATAAAATTATCCACATGACTGTTGTTTACACGGAGTATTTGCATGGCTGCTTTCGGGGGATTAAGCTGGTTCCGCCGCTTTGGAATAACAACAATACGTGTTATGTGTATTATCTTTAATTTTCATTGTTCAATCACTAATCCAACGGGAAAGTACACAATGAATTTAGTCTACATTCATGAATACGATTTATTATTATATTTCTTAAACGATGACTGCGATGATATAGGGGTAGATATAGAACTCCGACCCTGAGCTTGTAGTCTTAGTTGTGATTATATTTGTTTTTAAATTTAATTAAAGTATTATGTTCATGAAAACGAAATAATAACTTTGTACAAGACCACAACTTTTATTTTAATTTTAATGACCGACCGGTTTGTCTTAACCTAAGCTCTTTAGAGTACAAAATTTAACTAAATAAAAAATACATATTATGTGGTTATATATACACATACACACAGAGGGAGAACACAGTATAAAATAAAAACTAAAAAAAGGAACAGTAAGAAAACAATAGAATAACATTTAAATTGTAACAGAGAGAAAGAGACAGATATTGTGAAATGAAAGAGGCAAAACGTCAACTGAGAATGGGTTAAAAATAATGGCAAATTTAATTAATTTACGGGAAATATACCTAATATTACACTACTAGACAAATCCGGTTGGTCATAAAAAAATAAATAAAATTTGTGGTCTTATACAGTTATTATTTCGTTTTCATTAAATATGTCAAACCACAAAAATTGCTTTCTACGAAAGTATTATGTCAAGTTTACTTGGTATGTCATCTTAAGAGTGTTGTTTGGGGGATTAAAGAGTGATGAAAGGATAAAGTGAACCTAGGTCTTGAAGAAACCTATGTTTTAGGAGAGAGGACACACTCAAGCCAGTACGTCATTCCACAGCTGAATACAAGAACAAGTCGTGAAAACGACCGTTCCTAAAACATATTTCTCCAAAGAACAGGCACAAACGACGCCTGTTCTTTGGAGAAATTTCTATTTCAATATAGATATTGTAAAAATAGCATTTCTACTTGACGTCTACGTTCTGATTATTATGATGCCCCAGCTAAGAGTGAGCGGAAATTATCAAACGGATTTACCGTTTAGCACGAGAATCAACAGTTTTCGCGGCTCTAAAAAAAAAAAATGAACAATGATTATTTATAAAATGAAGCATGTATGTGTTGTCATAATTTAACCGACATACGAACGTGTAACAATCAGGGTTGTTGGTATGGCGAAAGCTACAATGATTAGTATTTTTGTCCATTTTTTAGTTTACTCTCAATGTCTCAGAACTAATTTTTCGCACGAAAAACCCTGTAATATTAGACTGGTCAACTATTATTACAACCTACTAGCGAGTACCCGACATGCTTTGCAATGCCATTCAAAGAAAGAAATTGTTTTAATTTTTTTTATTGAATTGGTTCTGAATACACAGTATTTTTGTTTTCCGTCTGGTGCGTATATGAAGAAATCATAAGGTTTTCCAACGCGTGAGCAGGCCACATACAGCTGTCCACGTGAGAAGCACGAATTTTTCAAATTTACTCCACCCACTTGTAGCGACATTTATCCATGGGCTAACCTCAATACAACGTGGCAGGTTTTACAATTCAATATCATTCAAACTACGAGTGAATACTTTTTAAACTTTACCGTCACTAATAAAAGCAAACGGTGCTGTTTTCAACGAAATCGGTCGAGTAATTTTCTAGAAAATCGAACACAAACAAACAACAGACAAACAGAAAAACATTACATTTTTATGTAAAGAAGATAGTTTCCCGGGATAACATAGACATTTTTTTATTAAAACCATCCAACCGACCCATATTTATTGGTCCTTAAGAAAAATAATTATTCTCATATTTTACAAGGGAAGATGGCGCCAGAGTTCGTCCTCGTAAAAAATATATTCGAATGTACTAAATTGAAAATTGGCAAGAAACTGTAAATTTAACTGCAGTCACCGGTAGGTTTTTGGGCGGAGAACTTGAGATTATTATTACGGTTGTTTTTTTTGTGAATTCTTCACTGAGAACAGTGATTTATTCGATTTGAAACCTTAATAAAACTTTGGAATTACCGCGATAAAATTCATTACATAATTGCAAAGTTAATTGAGATTCAAAATAGTATTCCAACAATATTATTTTATTTTTTTATCATCTTCACAACCTAAATTTCTTATTGGGTCAATAAATCAAGTTTCATAGCAGTGGGGTAATTAAAAATGCGTGTTTCCTTGAATGCACATTTCATTTGGCTGACGTTATTATAAGAGCCAAAATTACTAATGTGTTGTATATTATCTACACAATTCATATATGAATGACAAATATTTGATACTCTTAACTTGACTTCCTTAACACTCAATCATTGAACAGTAAAAATCTGATCTATACCGATATTAAAAAAAATGCTTATTACAGCTTGTGGAAAGAATTAATGAATTAAGAAAAAATGGGAAACTATTCACTCACCGATGAAGTTCACGTTGAAGTTTTTTTAATTTTTCTAACACATTTGTAATAACGAAATGAATCACAAAAACATTACACTTAAATTAAGTCTTCTAGTTCACGACACGGGACATTTATTTTATATCTATAGAAGATCGAAGCATCAGCCCAATAAAGTAGCTAATCGAACAAGCAGCCACAACTTTTTTTTCACACCAAAACTCTTATGTTCAATATTCGATTGTTTCGAACACAGTGTTGCTGAATGAATACAGAATTTGATACGAAAAAATGGTTGGGTAGGTAGGGACTTGGGTGAAAAACATAAAGGTAAGAACCTAACAAATTGTCACTTTGAAATCCAACACCTTTCGACTGCTTAGCCCCAGGAGATCAATGAAATCGCCATACCAAGGAGGATATTTGAAAATATTTTACCAATTTAACCCGAAGTAAGATAAAATTGGCCTTGTTTTGGGACCCACAGATACGCCCACAAGAAACTTCATCAGTTTATTTCTCTAGTGGCTTTATTGATATTGCATTTTTATGAAGTATGTAGAGAGTTTCGTTGCCTATGAATAAGTTAACTATTTTATAAAGTGTGTAAAATTGTTAAGGGTTTTGTATTTTTTATTTTATTTCGTAAACCAATTATGCTGTCCGTATTAAAAAATAACACCAAAATTATTAGAGATAGCTACAACAAAACCTTTATATACCCTCGGGGTGAAGATATTACTTTCCCAAATTGTTAAGATCATGAAGTTCAAAAAAAAATAAACAATAACCTATCTTCTTTTTTTTAACGAAAAGCAAACACGTTGTGATCAGACATTGTAAATTAAAATTAAAATATGCTTTGTCTTTCTGATGTAAGTTTAGGATAAACAAAACTAGTTTATAATATAAGCAATAGAGGAGTTATAAAAAATAACATTTAAAAAAAATATCCTTCAAATAGAAAGGCGTTTGGCTAAAATTTAATATTGATTAATGGATATTTTTTGTAGCGTTTGATTTTAATAATTTTTTTAAAAATGTTTATGGCTTTTAGTTTTCCGGGGTGCTCTTGATAGTCGTTTAATATAATTTAGAGAAGGAGAACTAATACTGTATTATTCAAATAGTAATAATATTTTTTTAAATAATTTGGAAAATTGGAGTGAAGTTCAACTTAGGAGATATGGAATGCAAGGCGTGATAGAAATAGGAAATTGGCTTAGAGGTACAGCCAAAAAATATGATTAAAAATTCCTTCTTTTAGATCACAGTACAGAGGGGAGTCAATTTTATGATATTTAAAAAGGTTAGATGAGACGGAACAATGTCCATTTTTTTATAAAAAGTCATAAATGTATCATTTCTTGAAAATGAAATAACGAAAAAAATAAAATTCGCAATAAATATTTGTAAATTTACAAAAGCCAAACTTGCTCTCAATTTCATAAGAGTTTCTTTATAATAATTTAAGAATGAACGAGTTTTGGAAGGAATGGAGATCAACATAATATAATTGGACATAAGGATCCGCGGGATATAATTATCACGATTGACGGTGATGATTTTTTGTGGCAAAAAATCTGCTAATCGAGTAAAACGGCAATAATTAAAGTAAGCCTGTCGATATATTTTTGCGGTGGTTAGAACTATTTTATTGTTAATTTAATACTACACATTCTCTGAGCATTTGATAACGAAAAGCTCAGGTGGGTGGCGTTCTGCTTCGTGTCGATTAAACGACGGTTAGGGTGATGAGCTAAGGTATTTTCCATATAATCCCCCGCATTCATCCCCTAAGGCTCTGGCGGTGATGCAAGCTCAAAAGGCTCCGCTTGGTACAATATGCGTATAAGAAAATAATACCTTGAACCCTTTTCGATCGATCTCAAGTAGACAAGAACGTTGGTTCAACTTCTATACAAGCGTAACTACATATTACGTTGGGAGGAATTTTATTGATAGATGGAGCTAAAGGTGAAGTGTAACAGCCAATCTGTCTGATAGGTTCTTCTGCCTTTGCGAATTGATTACAATCTTTTGAACTTAGAAATATGTTCACAAGTAGACCCCGAAAGCCTGATTAAGATAATATTCCTTTAACTATGTGTCAATCATTAGTTTCATAAAAATATCAGTTATTTTTATAATTATACACTTCATTTTCATCTTATATATGTTTTTACACTTGTTATTATAAAGGTATAAACGCCCAACTCATTAACTGTTCCCCATTTTTGTTAACAGGTGAGACTGTGGGTACATTTCATCAAAATTTTAGTCTTATATATCCCATGGTGGTATCCCAAGAAAATTGGAAATTTCCACGCAACGTAAAAGGTAGTACCAATAAAGTAGGTACCTATACAGGTGAGCATAACATGGTATAATATTATTGACATACTGAATTATCTAAAGAATTAAATATGGTGCAAACTGATCAATTTCTACATAATACTACATTACAACTATCATATCCAAAAAAATTCCTATTTTTTACTGTTTTCTTTCAAATTGAAGATAAATTATTTGACAGGAACTTTTTTTTTAATTTAAAATATTTGGCTTTCACCCTTCAAGGGTGTGAACACGAATTCGATACTTACATAATGTGTAAGCGAGTTTATAGTAGTTAGTAGTTAGGCAAGACAGAGTGTACAGTATAAATACGAGAGTTAACTGAAAAATGGATAGATTTGTACATAAGCGAAAAAAAATTACATGCGTTAAGACTAAAGTTGTTTTTTTTTTTAAACTTTCGTCACATTTGAAATTGTCGCAATTCGATAATGACACCATTTTGTCTTTGTGACATTTGACCGGTCCCCATTGAATGCCGATTGTCGGTCCATTTTAGCTTTTGAACAAATTGTGTTAAGCTGAAGAGCATAACGGTTATGTTTTCACGCTTTTCAGCTTATTACAATTTGTTCAAAAGTTGAAACGGACCGACAATCGGTGTTTAATGGGAACCGGTCAAATGTCACAAAAACAAATGGCGTTAATCGTTGAAATTAATTGTGACACTGTCAAATGTGATGAAAGATTAAACAAACCAACCTAAAAAGAAAACATGCTTTGTTAAAAAGAAAAAATGATTTTATTCGTTAGAAACAGATAGACTTTTTTAAAGATATTATTTGATTAGAGATGTAAGATTTCATTGAAAGAGTGATAAATAAAACTCTCGTAATTTATTTAATAAGAAACGATTTCTTTATATAATTTTTGATCAAGTTTATAAAAATAGTAGATATCATCAAAGAAATCCAAATTTTCTCGATGATTTACAGTGAGGTTAATTTTTGGTATAATTTCATTTCACTTGTATTGTATTTTTATATGGTTTTATTTAATAAATCTTTGTTTGTTATTGTTAATATATTATCATTTTCTCAAAAATTATTGTTGCTTAAATTATAATATTTAAAATTAATGTTTTTTGAAATGAGGTATTTTTATACAACTTATTACCCTATTTTATTGCTAAAAGTAACTAAAATATATTTGTATTCTTTGAAATACTGAAAACTTTCTGTGAACAGAAAATAACGTAATTTTTTTTTTTTTTAAGCATTTAAAAAGGTTTTTTTAGGTTGTGAAGATATTTAAAATGTATTCTCTTTGTTCGTTTAGTAATAAATTAACTATTTAAAACATTTTTTTTTTTAAATATAAATAGTTACTCTTGAAAAGGGAGTTCTTTGTGACAAAAATATATTATTTTACTACAGAAGTTAAAAATAATATTTTTTATTGTACCTTCAAAAATATTTTCCAATGCAAGTTTAGTTTGTTAACCTCTTATAAAAGGATAACGTTTCTTTCTTCAATGCTTATAAAAAAAATCAATTTTTAAATAAAATTCAATGTAGTTATTATAAAAGTATACAAAAATAATAGTCACACGTTTTAACACAATCTCTTCAACAACAACGTTGAAGTATTACATATAGGTATGGCTTACATGGTAGATAATTAACTTACTTTAATTTCATTTTCTTTTAAGTATTAAGTTACCTTACAATAAACATGCTTTCATTTTTAGTTGAGTGGTAAAATATGAAACATAGGGTATATTTTCATGTTTTCTTAGACGAGTGAATTCAATGATATAATTATTTCTCTCACAAATAATTGTGGATCAAAAGAATAGAGGACAATGACTTTTGAGACAATGAGACTTTTCGCTTGATTCAATAAATCTTAGATATACTCGTATTCTTAATATATACTCAAATTCAATGTTATGTTACCAACATAAATTCAAGGATATAGAATTTAAATTTGAGGCACTTAGGATTATGTTGCACAGACAACTTATAACTTAATACGTAATATAAAAACTAATTTTTAAACAAAAGATTTAAAGGTCTAGATTTTATTGAAAATAGATGCAAAATAATAACTTTAGATAAGAAATAATATTTCCAACGAAAACTTCAGTCAGTTAAAAATTATAAGGGTTCATGATTCCGTTATTTTTCTATTTCCATTTTGTGAAACAGGAATAACATCCATTCAAATCTCACAATATTAATTCTAATTATAAATAAAATCTTGGCTTCAACGAGACAATCGTCTTGACAAACAATTCGAAGAATTGTTATAAAATATTTTTTCAATTAAATTTCTGGATACATTTTACTTCTTGAATCCTTAGCAGGATATTAATTATTGTTTTTCATTGCCCTGTTGCGATATGAGAAGATCAGGTTCTGAAAAAAAAACAAGAATAACTATTTAGGAATAATTGCACTCCATTCTTGAAATTATACTGTTATTTAAAACAGCCAGTTGAAAGTAAAATATTAAATAGAGTTATGCATTCAATAGATACAGGCCGGTGTAGCATTTGAAACACGATACTCACTGTTTAATGCGAACCGAACAACAGAACTGGCATCGCTTTCTTTTGGCCTGTCTCCAATCGAATTGGGTTTTATTCCATAGCTTTGTTCATCAGCAATATTTCTTTGATTATCCAAACTCGGCGGAGGAACTGTATTCCGTTGTTCGTGTTGAGTCTCTCGCGCTCCCTGGTCTACTGCCGTAACTGTGAGTTGTGAGTGTTGGCTGGCAGAACTGAGTCTGGAATTCAAGTTTTGCGCGGATACTGGTTTTAACATATCTATTTGTGCGGAATTATTGTCGATGTTATTAATACTCGCCGGCATATTCTGGAGGTTTTGTTGGCTTATTCTAAAGCCCGAACACAGTGTTCCTTGTGGTCCTATTCTTTGCGCATATATTGGCTCAGACGGACCAATTTTGGTTGTGTATGTTGGCTCAGCTGGTCCATGTGATCCGGTCATCTGTGATTGAATCATTTCCGCAGGTCCTTGTGGTGTCATTCTATGTGCGTAAATTGGTTCTGTCTGTCCCTGTGGTGCGATTCTTAGCGCGTATATTGGTTCCCCTGGCACTACGGGGGGAGTTATTGTTCTGGCCGAGCTCCGCCTTCTCTCCAAAGAGCTCATTCTCATTTCCAGGATATTATTCCTGTGCAAGGGCACTCTATCATATGGAGAGCGAGGGTTTGAACTTTGGTAATTTATACCGAACCCAGTGGCATACATAGAGAAATCTTTGGAGTTCCTTCCGGAGCTTGAGCGGTTTAACGCTTTTTTTTGCATGTGCGCTTCTGAAACTTCTTGATTTGTTCCCCTGTTCAAAGGAATCATTTGGGAGTAAATATTTCCTTCTTGATCTTGATATTCTGGATAAACATAGCTATCTGTGGAGTTTGTAGACCTTAACGTTACTGGTGGATACATATCCTGTGCTCCTAATCTCACTCCAAGTGGGGTCATGTTGAAATCATCGGTTTCTTGACCGATGATGGCTATTTCTTGGGCAACCAAAGATTCTTCGTGTAAAGCGGAGAGCGCTCTAGACGCCCGTCTACCGTCTCTTCTGATGTCAGCGCAATGTCTAATCATGACCGTCGGGGCTCCAAAGTGTAAACCAAAACCATTTTCATCATCAGGTGCTGCGTACATTGAGGGCCCGGTGCTGGAATACGAAAATACATTAAAATATTATAAATAGTAATATGTGATAGAGTGACCAATGTTAAAATCAATGATATGGCAAAGAACGGCATCTTCTTAGAATAAAATTCACAAAAATAAAACAGAAATTTATTAAGAATCAATTTGAAGGGTTGTATTATGGATTTCAAATGTACACATTTTAAAATACTGAAACTACCTTTAAAATTACTTGGCAAAATTTATTTGAGTTTGAACTTGTTTTTTTTGTATAAAATTATCAAAATAAGATAGTATATAACCTATTGCCACATCGGTGTCTATATAAAACAGTTTCCTAGCTTACACGGATTCTCTTTTATTGGCGTCAGCTCCACATCCGAACCTGGAACCCCTCCTCTTGCAGATGACCACAGCTGAAGCGCTGATGATGGCCAGCAGAATGAGCATGGCAGCTGCCACCAAAGCTCCTAAGACCATGGACATGGACTGGCTGGGTGGTGAGTTCAACACTTCTTCAGAGGATTTATCGTTAAAGTTGTGGTATTTGTCTGAAAATTAAATGTATTTAAAAATTCGAATTATAAAAAAATCAGAGAAGGTAGGTACCTACCTAAAACCCATAAAATCCTTTACAGGTGACTTAATAGTGTGGCACAAAGTCAAAGGTCTTTTAATCAAAAAATATTCCATAAAAAATGAAGTTAGTTTATGCTTTTTTATAAAAATGTCGTTTTCATAACACGTTCAGAGGCAAAAGCTATATCAAAAGAATAAAACTAGCAAAGTCAATTCCATGAATTCGAAATTTTTATTTCCAATCCAGTGAAGTCGAATACATTTGGAGTCTGGCACAGTCTAAGATTTATTGTGCTCTGTTCTGTTGCGAGCCTTTTGATGGCGAAATGAATCGATGGATCATGCTTGACCGCCCTGGCAACAAGTCCCAGCAGCACGGCCCGGGTCCATTCACCAAGACGGATGGAAGCCTCCGGTAGCCACTTTAGATCCTAACCCTAAGAATTCCTCGTTTATTGTTGACACACATAGAATGAGTTTGATAAATCGAAAGTGATATTACGACAAGGTTTATTTCAGTCATAATTTGCTTGACATTCAATCGGGCGCAACACCTTTTCGCCAATAATTCCTTTCTTTTCAATGGTTTCCTACCGATAAACGCGTATAAATTTTCCCCATTCAAATCGAAATAACATGTTTCGTTTAACTAAAAAATCATGAAGGTAATAAAAAGTTGGCATCAAAAGAAATTTCATAATAGAGCTTCTTTATTACGATCTGTAGCCAGTTTTTTTTTTATTTATTTCCTTTCAGTAGCGTTTTAAAATGTGAAATCGAAAAAAAAACTCGCTTTACAAAATTATGAATTGGGAAGATTTTTGTTTTTAAATGCGTAGGCGTAATAAATCTCTGATTCAGGATTATTTTTAACGAGGCAGAAATTTCAGTAAAATATACGTTTTGTTTCGTAGGTACTGTTACATGAAAATCATTTATTCAAAGCTTGATGAAATCTCAAGGTGCGGTAGCCTGAAAAAGCTCAAAAGAAGGAACAGACCGACATTTCAAAGGTCATTATTTCCATTTTAGTTTGTTCTTTGGACAGTTGGTTGAAAAAATATATTTTAAAAATTCCTAAAATGACCATGCTTTCAAATGAACTTTCGGTTTCCTAAAAAAATACTTAGAATTATTTTTGTGTGTTACATAATATATAACTTATTTTTAATCGCCTAATTTACATCGATAATTTTTTTTGGACAGTTGGTTAAAAATATATATTTAAAAAAATCTTTAAATAACAAAGTTTTCAAATAAACTTTCAGAACGAACCTAATTTACATTGACAATTTGTAATGGTTTTACTACCAAACTGACAAAAACATTTGAAGTAAATTTACGTTCTTCTGGGCCTATTGATATGTATTCTTGCTATATTCTGATGACCGGTCGGTAGCTGAGTGGATAAACGCGTCGGATTCCCACCCGGGCGTCGTGCGTTCAATTCCTCTGCTGGCTAAGTCCTCCATCATTGCACAAGCAACATCTTCCGCTTCTTATGATGGCAGTGGGAGTTTTTCAAATATTTTCAGGTTTTTCGTAACCCGGAAATATATATTTAATATTTTTATTTTATTTAATGTAGGTACTCCATCATGTGATTTATTCATAAATTAATTATTATAACCCAGTCAGTAGGCATTGTGTAAAATAAATTAATAATAAAAAGTAGCGCCGATTACGCAAAACGATATGTTTTGTTAAAAGAATATACTAAACAGTCTAATTCTTCATCACAGTATATTGGAAAATTTTACAATATACAATTAAATGTACTATTAGGCTTTTACTTAAAGGCACTAAAATTTTGGAAACTACAAAGTCTAAGATTTAGGCTTTAATTCAGATCTGCTACCTTCAAAAAAACATTTTCATATTGGTCTTTAATTTTTGCTTTATTTTTGCTAAATACAAATAGGTACTTATGAAAATAATCTTAGTTCTTAATCTTAACAGGTTCAATAAAATATATTTAGCGAACATAAATTAGAAATCAAAATATGTGAATCGATAACAACAAACATTTGTGTTGGGTTAGCAGGGCTGCCTTCGATTTTCTGCAATTTATAGCTTAGATCTACGATTAAATTTTAAATTGTTACATTTTTGCGAGAATTCGGTCGCCAGCACGGAGGGCCGCTAACGTGAATATAATTAATAATATTTATTACCTGCAGCAGTTAATTCCTCCGAAACTGTGATATCCCGTAGTTTGGCGGGGGGGGACCTTCCCCTGGCATTTTCACCGTACACCAGGAGACCATACAGCCTCCCTGGCCTCAACCCGTGGAGAGCGAATCTCGGCTCGCCCCCTGTCTCACGGTACAGGGGCACTGACTGCGCCTCTGGCCAGGCTCCCTGAAAAAAAAAAACACTCAATATATTATATATACCTACATCCTACCTATCACACGAAAGTATAACATTGTATATATAGTGTTATTTTATCACCAAAAAAGCACCCAACAAGCCAAGAAAATAACTAAGAAATGTTTCTTAAATTACCTCTTTTTATAGTGAATACCCGCACAAGAGTCCCAACTTCTCCCAAACCGTCTAGAGCCAGTGAGACTATGGCATCCCCAATCGGGGTGTGTTGTGAGGAGGGGAAAGAGATGGGGAAGACGAAGGTTGGGAAATACCTGGCTATTCAGATCTGGTCACCAAACACGGCTAAAGCCATTTCAAGCAACGTTTCAATTCTGAATGGTGATCTTTCACCGGGGCGATACTTGGAGTATCTACTACTCATCTTGAGTTTACTCCTACTTGTATTTGAATATTTCTAACCAAATTTTTGAATTATAACAATAAATTAAAATTTTAAATGGTTGTAATCAATGTACACGTATTTGTATAAGGTCACTGATTGTAATGCTAACAATAAGCTCGCATTAGTAGAATTTATTTCTTTATTAGACAGTGTAGAGGAAGCAAAAGATGTACATAAATCTAATAGGACCACGCAACTACAGTTAAAGTAACGTACTTTACAATATCATCGTGTAGTTTTTATATTAACTATAAATAGTTTCCTTTGTGAGTATGTACCTCAGAGCAATAAAATACAAGAGAGAGTGCTGCTGTAGTCAGTTTTTATGAGGTTTGCCGGACTCGGCTAGACCTGGGCGTGGCTAAGACTAGGGCTAAAGTATTTATACATCCATTCATATCACATGTTGACATTAAGTTTTTGTTTATTCGTAAAACCACTTTTTCACAGTATTGTTATAAACAAAAACATAGCATGTAACCTAATAAGCCGTTGAGTTATGTTAATTTATTTCGCGTATCAAAACGTTTGGGCGGAGTCAACGGAGACGCGGGACACGAAGAACATTCTAACAATACTTTAAAGCGGTGTGATAATTTGAGATTATTTGTGTCCCTTTCTTTCTCATGGTGTATGACGTAAAAACCCGGAGAAAGTGATTTATCCAAAGTTTGTATGGGTTGGGTAAAAATAATTAACAAGGTACGTACAATGATACGAGTGTGAACTTTTCAAATTTAGAGCAGATGTCAAATAAAAATTTCAAATCTTAAAATAATCTTTTCAAATCCCCACCCTTCTAATAAATTACCTACCTATGGTCTATTTCAGCAGACATTATTCTATATTTGAAATAGAACATTTTTTTCTTTCTTGGCAACTCAAGTTATTATACATTTCGTGATTTTTCACGGGTATGACAAGTAAAATATAAACTTAAAGTTTAAGCCCCTTTTATAAGAATTAAATTTAAAGAGTTTGATGATAAAGGACGTTTATAGGTTTTCCTACAAATACACTAAAGTTAAGTATTTATAGATCTTCAAAAGAATGTATTGTTTCGTATTCTTTGATGAAATTTATTTGTTATTTCTTCATATAATGTTTTAAGACTTCTCACGTAATTAAAGGCAATAAGTAAAAAATAAATAATTTAAGTAGAGTAATACAGCTTGACACGTTTAGCTTTACAAGCGGTGATCGGTTGGAAAAATTGTGTATCATTGCAGCAGTTAGATGAGTGACATAGGTTGATATTTTTATCTGAATCAATTTACTTATGACAAAAATACTGCTGAAGACGTGAAATATTAGAGGAATCCGATCGTTTTGTTGTGTTGAAGAAAGTAAACACATTTTATAAAAGAACATTCAGTACAGCGTTATATTTTATAACCAGTTTGTGATCGATCCATCCAAAGCATCGGGTATCAGCCAGGACGACCTCCATGGTCGAGTGGTAAGACGCTCGACTATGAATCCAAAGGTCGCGGGTTCAAACCCGACGTTCGCTAATATCTTTTACATAATTAATATGTTTCAAAACATATTTAATTCATAAATATATATACTCGTTTATTTTACAAAATGAACATTTTTTTACTTAACTCTAACAATAGGTATAGTATAAATTCAATTAATATACAATGTCTAGTTTCTAGTTAATAATAATTGAGAAAATTCTCGTGCTTAGGGAGGGAGTATATAATATAAAGTGTATTTGCGGCACGCTCCAGAGTGGTAAATAATTTAAGTATCGCCCTGGTGAAAGACCACCATTCAGAATTGAAACCTTGCTTGAAATTGCTTTATCCAGGTACTTTCCAATTTTTCTCTTCTCCATCTCCTCCACCCCACTACTTTCAACCTCACAACATACCCCAGCTGGGGATTCCACTGTCTCACTGGCTCTAGACGGTTGGGAGCAGTTTGAGACTCTTGTGCGGTATTCAATATAAAACTAGGTATAATGCTAGGTAAGTCTTTCATTATTGCATATTTAAAAAATTATGTTTATTATTATTCACCTGATCATTCATGGTTGATATTTCGTTGTCAATTTCGCCCGGCGGCTTCACAGTACTGGGCGGCCTGAGCCCCGCCAGGACCTCGAGGACGAAGTGTTGGGGAATACCGCCATCGGCACCAGGGCGGCAGGTCACCTCGAGGGTGTTGCTTCCGTTCACGAGGGTGCACTCTTGAGGTGGTTCTGGAACCTCTGCAACAAAGTAAAGATGCTCATTTAAATTTTGGTTTTTATTTAGCCGATGATTTAATTAAAATAGTTTTCTTTTCTAAATATTTGAATTTTTTTTGAAAAACTTTCCAAATTCGCTGTAATAACGATTTTAAAATGACGTTTATTTTCAAAGCTCACAATGTACAAGTACCGGTGTTTTCCCTTATTTTCATTCCTTAACTCTCCATTTATTTTTATTATGCTTCTTTTCAGTTTTTCAGTTCTAAAATTTAATTGTTAGATTAAAAAAAATAATAATTATGCACTATAGTACTCTCTTACTTAACGTTATACCTACTTCTAATTTTATTTAGCTCTCAATATAAATATATATTTTAGTGTCTTAATAATATCGAGCGTCTTGTAATATACCTATCTATTTGATCCATTATTATTAATTAAAACCACAATAATTCAGGTAAAAATTAAATTAATCAGAGATCAGCGCATATAGACTTTCATTGGACCACAGATAGAAACATCCCGAATATATCCGGGTTGTTTTTTGCATGGTTTATTGCTACTTTCATATGTTAGTTACCTTCTCCACAATAATTTGTGCATCCCTGTTACACGATTTTTCCTACGAGGTAAAAAAAAATCTAGAAAACCACATCGAATAATTTAAAATCTCACATTCCACAAGTTAATTTAAAGTTGTCGAATGGGTTTGGAAGCACTCTTCGTTGGATAAACAAAATATGTTAAACTTACAAAAAATATAGATGAAAATAATAATATAAGTTCATACATGAGATGAGTTAGATTTGTCGGGCAAAACAGGACAGTTTGAAAATATAACATACTTAAAGCTTTTAACGTTTACTTTGCGTAAAATTGTATAACTCTTTTTGTGATTAACTTTTCAAGACAACCTGACAAGTACTTACATTTTATAGTATTTATTTATGTTTTTACTGTGAGTTCAATATTCCCACTGTCGAAGGAAGGATTTTTTTGCGATCGGTGGGCAGTTTAATTCAATTCAGTGGTGATTTATTCCTGGTTAATATCTAAAAGGTGACACGTGGTCTGATAATAGATAACCCTTGAGAAAAGAAGAAATGTATCTTACGAAATTAAAATGAATCATGAAAATCTATTTGAGCATAAGATCATCGTAAAATTCTGTAGGTCCCAAACACTGGGCTGTATATATAATAAGCCAGTTAACAATACAAAGAAAATGATGAGTCGGTTCCCCAGTGGAAGCTTCCCAAAAGTATATATAATAATGTTTGTCTTTATTTAAATATATTTTACAGTAATAAAAAGAATTATCATATCAATACATCGGAAACAGTACATAAATAACGAACACATTAATTAAAAATTATGACTAAGTTTTTTTTACAAATTAGTTATTAGTCATTACTTTTATCATTCTCATAATCTGCCTCACTAGGCAAGTCTGTGTTGAGGCAGTTAATTTTGCAGATTGTGTTACTTTACTTAAATGTATTGTTAATGTTTCTTGGTAAAGTGAATTTATTATTGATATTTAAAGAACATATGAATAAATAATTCTTCTATTGAATAATTAGGATGATATATAAATAGAATATTACATATGAATAAGGATTGGAACAGGACGGGGATCCTAAAAACTAGAGGGGAACGACAAGGGACCAGCAAAAATGGAGAGCATCTGTGAAGCGCATCAAATACCACCCTGGGATGTAAAGCCACATGATGGTAGAGGATAATATAAGAAGACAAAGAAAAAAAAACTAGCTGGAAACACAAAAAAAGGTTTAAATTCGATTTCAAACGAAAAATCTAGAGCAGGCAAAATCTCAACGATACAAACACCGCATATAAGCTAAATCCAACAAGCCACGATGCAGTCTGAGGGTCTACGGCGTCTACGCTAATGCGCTACGGATATTTCAACACATTTGCCGGGAATTAGTATGGTTTAAGAAAGTTGGCGATCGTAGCTTACTGGGGCGGTACTTCAGCGTGCAAATTAAAGCATTAAGTACAATTTTATCAGCACCATTAGGTGTAAGCATTTCCGCTGAGCACATCATAAAAACTCTTTATGTATAAAAATGGCTGGATATCCTGTTTGCTTTTCATGTTTCCGTGTTTATTTTTAGGAATTTTAAAGCAGAGGGAAAGTTGAGATGTTATAAGCAGAGGAACACGCCAAGCCTTAACAATACAAGGCCAAATAAAAAATCTTATTCAGTATCGTAAGCTATTAAATATAATCTTTTATTTAGAAAACATCATACTCATTATCGTAGGAAGATTTTGCAAATTCGAATTTCTTCCAATTTTTTTTTCTTATAAATAATACACAAAATTGCATATTTTTCCGTTTAATATATTTTTGTCTTGTACATTATTAGTATTAGTATAAAGTAGAAGAGTGTTATGATGTTTTGTAACAATGGTCTCAATTTTGTCAACAATATTTTAAAAGAAACAAGTTTTATCATAGTGTGAGTGTGATATGTAATTTTATTGCGAAGTAGTGGTGGTTTTTTTTAATCTTTTTTTTTAAAGAAAGACAAACATTTCCAGGTTACGAATTACCATCATAATAAACATAAAAAAACGAACAAAAAATTGTTTGTCCAATGATTGAAGATGGACGCATTTATAAACTCGACTACTAACCGGTCACTTTTGAAGTAAGGTTACGGTACCTGAAGATTTTGACTAAATTTTGTTTATGTGAATGTTTGAGCTGATTTTTTTTCTGGACCTGATCACACTAGAACTCCTTGTTTCATAGACTATTTAGTTTTTAGGTTTGTTGATTTTAAGTGAGTGGAAGAAGTACTCAATAACACTCCATAAATACACAAAGGACGTTGAGGAGAACAAAATTCTATGAGTTGGGTCATGTCACGAGTAAGTATAACAAAAAAAAACAGTTGATGTTTGAAGGTGAATAAACAACAAGCGTTTACCATGCAAAATTCGTATTATCAATCGTTATTGATAGATGCAGTGAGTTCCAACATTAGTTATCTTGTCTAAATTGGCACAATGCAATAACGGAGTTACCTATAACATTGCGTCCCACACGATGACGTCTTGCCTTTGGTTTAACATTATTAAGCTACGACAGTTGTCAGTAGAGTTAAGACGATTGCTCTGATATTGAAATACTCGTATGGCTCTTACTTGGTGCGATCGCAGCGTGTGTTGAGATATTAAATTGAAACTCAGATGTTCAAATTTAATCTTAAATCGTGCACACAATGCAATAGATATTACATGCTTATGAATGTCAAATTTATTTGAGTTGCATGTCTGCATGAATTATGTATGAGCTTACTTAATTGACTCGCATATCTGTTCTACTTGCTATTTTTTTTTTAATCGACAACTAGTCTCAGACTGGGCAAATTAAAACTTTTAATTACTTACAACATAATTTTAACGCCATTTGCAAAGGTTTTATCAAAATTAACAATCAGTAAGCCTGGTACCGGACGAATAATATGATTGGAGTAGGTAAAGTTTTTGTGTATTTTTTGCCCCTCAGGCTAGGATAACTGTGTTATTCTTTTCCTCAAATGCGTAGACTTTAGTTACTTAACCCCAACCATATTTTTGGATTGACTACTCATTATCCTGGACTATTCATTATTATCCTAAATGGTGAATGCTGTAACTTTAATCAAAATACCGCAGTTTTGTGATATTTCACCTCAAATGCTTCACACTAAATTACCTAACCTGAAGTAACAAAAAAAAATAATATGTGACAGAATGGGATCGACTGATCGATCATCGATAGATCGATTGCAATGAGAGGATCGGAGAGATTTGTTTAACGACAAGTGTAATTTTCTGGCTAAGCAGGCTTGGTTCTGCTACACAGCAAATACACGAGGTCGCAAGGAGGAGCTGTGTGTTGGCAGAGTGAGGCTTACGCGTACCAGAGGTGTGCGCTACGGGGTGACAGGAAGGAATTCCACACTTTCGCAACAGAGACAGACAAGACCAAGAAGATCGTCATCAGAGGGCTACTGAGAATGCCCACTGAAGCTATCCTCGAGGACCTAGAAGCCCAAGGTTCTAGGCAAACGTCGTGGTTGAGATGACCACACCGGGCTCCGAGTACCTACTGTACCTCGACCATTTCGGTCAACAGACCAATATGGGCCACCTCAAAGTTGCCGTCAGATACCTTTGCGACTGCAAGGTATCTATAATAAAGTACCGCAGCAACCATCTGAAGCACGGTACCCAGTGTCACAGGTGCCAAAATTTCGGACATGGGTCCATAAATTGCGCCCACGTCACTCACTGCGTCAAGTGCGAGGGAGCCCACGCCACGACCGAATGCACCAATATTGACAGAGAACAGTCCGCCAAATGCTGCAACTGCGGAGGAGCGCACCCTTCTTATTACAGGGAGTGCCCGAAGAGAGTGGCATACATAACCGCCCTCCAGAGCAGAGCAAGAACCAGTAGCGCCCCACAGCGCAGGGCGCCAGATGCGCGAGCGCAAGCCCCGTCAGCCAGAGTGAATGGTAGATCTTGGGCAAATGTCACCAGTGGCGGTACGTCGAGCCTCCACTACCAGAGCTGCGACGTGAACCGGAGCCCGAGAGACGCGGCCAGGAACCCACCAACTCTTCTACAAGGCCTCATCAAGGTCCGAGGAAGGCTCGCAACCTGCAAATCCAAAGCTGAAAAGCTGGTCATCCTCGTGGAACTACTATCCGACACCATCAATGGATAGTACAGCATCAAAAGTCAAAATCATTACGTAAAACGAACGAACGCAGCCGAGGTTGATGTTACTTAACATCCTTATCAGCAAGTTTTATAGACACCAACCAACAAACTGAAAAGGATGTAGCCCGACAATGTCCCAGGATGAAAGAAGAACAAAAAATACTTAACTTCAGTCAGATATTAAAGTAAAAAAAATAGTAAAAAGTTCAGAACTTCTGTACATCTATTTAGGTTTTTTCTTGCTTGGGGTTTTTTATCCAGTTAAGACCTTTTCCCTAAGAACTCACTAATGTAAGCTTAAATTCAGTGAATTAAATACAACCATCAGATGGCGATAGTAATAAGGCCTAATGAGCCGCAGTACTAGTTAGATAGACATTGTGAGGGGTATTTGAATAAGCCCCAGACAGTTAGCAGAGGATTACGAAAGAATCCATAAAATCAAAAAAAAAATATGACAGAATGGTCACAAATATATGTATGCTTTTGCATACATATATTTGTAAAATGTATTGTATTTTTAAACTTTTTAAATCTTTTTCATAAATCATTTTAAAATGTAGAGAAATTCATATAACAGTGCATCTATGCAGCAACATATTAAAATACAATTTACTAGACGCTAAGGGTGTAAAAAATCTAGATGAAAAGTGGGTATAAATAATGATTTGAGTAAAGACGGTGTTCAGTAGTCGCCAGTATAAAGTTTACAAAATAAACGCGGCTAGTAGTCCACAATAGATTTTTAATACCGACTTTTAAGAATGACAGTGTGACAGAGAACAGAGAGATAAGGTATGTAAGTACATTGTGTGAGAAATTTAGATATGAGCCGCAGGTTTGGGTGATAAAATCATGTATGACTGAAACTCAAATGAAGAGATCCGAAAACAACGAAAGCCTGATTTGATTGTAATATACTAGATTTTTAATACGATTTGATATTCAGATGTGCGTATGGTTTGGACATGTAAAGCAAATGGATATAGCGCCCTTGAGGTAATTTTAACAAAATACAGCGCTTTAGAAATTATCAAAATATTAATATTATACTTACTATGGAGAAGTGGGTTCACATGATGAAAATGACGCGATCAAATTCGCACTTCCGCTTATATTGTACCATTGGTAACAAATCGGGTATTTTTATTTAAGTACCTACTCCGTTTGACAGTATACATTTGCGAAAACATTCACCAAAAATATCAGATCTCAAAGTAACATTTGTTACGTAAATTTTACGAATATATCTGTGTGCAAAAGTAAGATCGGAATGAGTAAAATAAGCAAGTTTTGAGAAGTATGCAGAATTGTTCATTAGATATATATATATATATATATATATATATATATATATATATATATATATAAGAAAAATGAAAAAAAGCCATAAAATAAAATAACGTACTAATATTTTTTGAAAAAATACTTATGAGATGATTACAAACGAAAAACCGAATTCCTAAATTTAGTTTTGGCTCTCCTGAATATCTGCGTTTATTGACTCATTCCATGTTTTCTCGCGCACACTGATATTATATACGGATATATTATATCAACACACAGGGAAGATGGAAAAAGTAAAAATCTGTTACCTGTTTGATATATTTTGACTTACTGGCACGTTGTGTGGTGGGGTTAGGTTAGTTTTTAAATTACCATACCAGAAGAGTTTATAATGTTACAACAATAAATTGACAAATACCGAATCAGATTGCCTCGAACGACGCTTCGATGTTTTTTTAATGTTAAACCAGTCGTTCTTCGACAAAACAGATTAGCAACTGGAGTACACGGAAATCTTTTCTAGCAATTTGGTTCGCTCTATTGACTTCAGTACCTAATGCTTGAGTTCCACAAGGCTGCAGGGAAACATAAAAACTCGTTTTACGCACATTCTTTTGAATATATATGAATTCCGGTAGCTTTTTGATTACGAAATAGATAATATTTAAAAATAATTATTTATATTCAAATTTTTTTGACTAAGCGATTAAACTCCTTGGCTCCGGGCTCTCCTTTTTTATGTTACTACCACACAAGAGTTTCACAACTATGTTAAGTATATTTATTATATCTATTAAGACAAAAAAATCCGCACGCCGGGTGACCTCTGGATCCTATCCAAGAACCTGAACTGCTCGGCCACAAAGGTCATCGTTTACTTTTCTTGACCACTTAATGTCATACCGACGTATGACGCGTCATTAAATAGCGCCCACACATTTTCATAAAACTATGATATAAATGCTCTCATAAATCCTTATACGGTCCACGGTGTACTTTTCGATGACCCATTGTACTGCACTTTTTTCTTTTTTTTACAAGAATACCGCACAAGAGTCTCAACTGCTTCCAACCGTCTAGAGCCAGTGAGACTATGGCATCCCCAAATTGGGTATGTTGTGAGGCTGAAGGTAGTGGGGAGGGGAAGGAGATCGGGAAGAGGAAGGTTGGGAAGTACCTGGCTATTCAGATCTGGTCACCAAACACAATCAAATAAAAGTTATTGGCGCACGCCGGGTTTGAACCCGCGACCTTTGGATTCGTAGTCGAGCGTCTTACCACTCGACCATGGAGGCCGTCAACTGTGGCCGTGTTGCACTAGTAGATAAATCAAAATTAAATAAAGAATTCCTGACAGAAATACATTTTTATTCAAAAGCTAGAATCTTTACAATCCCGCGAAAACGGCCGACATGGCTTTGCAATCGCCAATACTGATTCCGGCTATCGGCATATCGTCAGTGACACGAGCCACTGTGCGATTTACCGGTTATTCCACCCTGTATTCATAATGGCGATTAATATTCATGCAGCTATCCGGCTACACCCCTTTTTGTGTTTCGGCGCGGCCTTTGTAATTCATATGCTTTAATGCGATGCAAATTATCTAGCCAGCGCCGGTTGTATTGGGAAATCACAGGGGCGGAGTCGAGATCGATAGGCAGTTTCACAACTCGACTACTTGTTGATTTTGCATTTTCGCATTGTAATATCGGAATGGTGGAACTGTTGTTTCATGCCTTATCACGGTCTGTCCATGAAAGCAGGTCGAAAACCAAAATAAAACACACAACATTGAATATTCTACACGTTAAATCTACTGCTTATAGCTAACAAATACAATATTTGTAATACTATTTTGTGAGTAGTTACTCCTCAGTATCAAAAGGTGTTATGAAAGAGATAATAAAATGGTGCAGATTATTATCTTCTATCAAATGTACGCCTATTACAAAGTTCTATAGATAATGTGGAATGTTTTCTACAATGGTGTTTTTCGAAATCAGGCGGAGGACTTCTTTACGTCCAAACCACTAGACACCGCATTAAAACATAGTTTTACTTTGGCATTCAAGAATATGCATATATATTTGGCTATTTTATCTCAAAAATCACTTTTTTAAATTTTGTTCCGATTATTTTTCAATCGTTGAACTGATCCAACATCGGTATGTACCTATATCCTCTAAACATAGTTCATAATTGAATATGCCGTTTGCATGTTCTGCATCCATAATAACAGAAACTTTGTAGAATCTGAACAGCTCTCTGAATAATGTTCCCTTACTTAATTGTTACGTTCAAAGGCCAAATTCATACCAAATTAACGCGGAATTTTGAAATTCTGTTTATAAAAAAAAAGTAACATTTATATGCGAACAAAGGAAAATTTTATAACACTAATCTGGAAAAAGGTGTACAGAGTGACAAGTAAAAAATTTAAAATGACTTATTCGATGAACTCACAAACAACATTCTCAAAAATATTCTAATTGACGAAATTCGCAAACATTTGTCGTACACGAGTAAATTATTATACTGCACTGCCATATTAAAAAATCGGATTTTTTGAATAAGTAAGTACCATTTTTGACAAAACACATTTGAAAAAAAACATCCAGCGAAAATTCCAGATCTCAAATTAACTGCAATGAAAAAACTAGTCATTTTAGATGAAGTTTAAGTTCTGCTAAACTATCATAGTTCACAGTTATTTGCCCATTAAAACATTATTGTTCATACTTTCAAATAGTAATACACACGTTAAGATGTTTATTCATGATTATATAACCGGATGTACTGTCGCAAAACTTCAAAGTTGAAAAAAAGGAAATTATTGTGTTAATCACTGGAATTAGTTCATATTACGTTGTATATAAATTAATGAATTAATAAATGATGAATCCATTTTTGAAGTAAGCATAGCAGTTAATTTAATGACTCATTCTTCCTTCACATTTCACACTTTCAGGCTTCTTCTCATACATTTTCAGTCATTTGTACATTATGCAGTTCTGTGAATCTGTTTTTTTTTTATAAGCGGTAATTTTAATAGGAGTGTATGTACATCTTTATGTGACTAGAAAAGTTCATAAGGTTATTTTGAAATATTTCAATGTGCTATAATAATAAATAAAGTTAGGATATTTTAAATTATCTTATGGACGCTAGACGAATCTGGAGGACACGAGTTTGAATCCCGGCGTATGCAAATACGTTTTATTTAATTAATTTGTGTTATTTCGCAATTGATTTGTATAAAATAATATACGGTATATTTGCGGCACGTTCCAGAGTGGTAGTACTATAAGTATCGCCCTGGTAAAATACCACCGTTCAGGATCAAAACGTTGCTTGAAATGGCCAGGTTCTTCCAAACCTTTTATATTTACTATTTCTCACATCCTTCCCCTCCCCACTACCTCCAGCCTCGCAGCATACCCCAATTGGGGATGCCACAGAGCCACTTGCTCCAGACGGTAGGGAGCAGTTGGATCTCTTGTGCGGCATTCAATACAAAACACCAATTTAGCTTTGAATTAGCTGTTAAGCTAGCGCCTAATTCGACAGCATGCCAGTTTGCTGGAAATTTTTTTTTTTTTAATTTGTCCCATTAAGGTGAAACCAGCTACTAGTTTTGCATAATGTACAAATCACTCTCTATTGATTAACGTTAATTATTTTTGGGGCATTATGCCGTATTTTGCCTTCATCCTTACGCTTTTAACCACAATCTATACATTCACCCAGACGATTGGCACTGTAAACTGTCTGAAACGTTGACTAGGGGAGAAAGAAGCGCAACATGGCATTATACAAATACCACCCCAACCCAGGCCAGGTAGTTACGGAGTGAAGTTGTTACGTAAAGATGAATGGCTTAAAACATCATTCTACAGGAGGATTGTACATATGAGGGGCTTAGAAGCAAAGGCAGAAATCTACAAAAACAGTTATTTAGCATGGTCAACTTATGAATAATTATAATAAAGAAACAGAGAATTTGGTGTTTCAAAATGTTTGTGTACATTAAACTAGGAACCATTTGAAACAATAATTTCTAAATGTATCAACCTATTCATAAAAGAAAACAACTTTTCAAAAAATAATTTAGGATGAAAAAGATTGCAGCCTTTGCATCTTTACCCCTCATATGTGGAAAGCTAACTGGATTCAGTGTCCTGGCCTGGGTTGAAGTGGTTTTAATGATACCCCAAAAATCAATCATACGATAGTATTTTCGGCCGTGAGCAACTCAAATTCGTAATTATTCATACCTTCCATGTGGTAGGTAGCGCCTAAATACATATTATTATTATTATTATGGAGTAGGTTTGTCACTTATTTGTACAAATTCTCCAAAGCAAACGAAATGTTTGTTGTTGACGTAAAGTTACGAGTGTGCTTTAGTCGAATGTAAACATGTCACCGCAAACAAGTAGGTTTATTGTAGATACAGCCCAATTGTACGCGATATACTAATATGTAACTGTGAAACAAATTACCATTTTTTAGTATTCTTGCAATTTTATAATAAGATCAAGTTTTTTTTAACAAAGTAATACATTTTATTTCAAGAACGATTTTTTTTAATTTCAATGACGTTTTTTTTTTTTCGGAACACCTTATCAACCTCCCCTTACCAAATTACGTCAATCGACGTTTCCTAGCGAAATAAATATTCAATATCTCGGTAATATTAAGCAATACCAGCTTTAAGTTTTGATTGATCCTAAAAAAAAATATTTTTTTAACTAATACAATATTAAATTATGTAACGTGTTACGAAATAATAAGGATAACTAATTTCACGGGTGAACATAAAAAATCATCGAAAACTAAGAGAATTGTGACTTATGTGTAATTCAAAGAAGGCCAAACACTAAAAAGATGGACTAGATTTGATTTGTATATTTCAGGTTTAAAAGAATAGTAGTTTTTTTAATAAGCATATTTACTTATTTTTTTCTAGAGAAAAACTGCTTTCGTGTTACCTTGAGAAATGACATTATAGTGAGTTTCTACCTTTATAACGGGAAGAATAAACCAAAAATGTACCTACACGACAGTGCTGAGTATAAATGTACCTACACGACAGTGCTTAGTATAAATGTACCTACACGACAGTGCTTAGTATAAATGTACCTACACGACAGTGCTGAGTATAAATGTACCTACACGACAGTGCTTAGTATAAATGTACCTACACGACAGTGCTTAGTATAAATGTACCTACACGACAGTGCTTAGTATAAATGTACCTACACGACAGTGCTTAGTATAAATGTACCTACATATGCCTGCCATTAGTATAAAATACAAATCAGTATATTATGTCGATGATGTCAGCCAATTTATGGGCTACTTTTAGCAATCCGTCAACGTGAAAAGTCTCATTTTGTTAAGTGATATAACTTAAGAGTTCTGGCTGCCTAGCACAAGTTGAACTATGGCATCCTTGTTTGGAAAAAAATAGTAGAAGCTGATAGAAGTAAAAATGGCAAGGATAAGGGAATGGTTGGGAAGTAAATGGTCACTTAGGAAGGCCAATAAAAGATACTTTTGGATTCTTAATGAAATAATCTCACCAGGACAAAGCCGAAAGAACATTCAACTCTGGAACGGTGTACAAATTATACTCGATCCCCCTTACTTATAAACTAGGTGTAAATGTTTGTGGTGTAAGGTTGGAATGGCGAAAAACTTGTCTTATAATCGCGGATTATGCAGCTAATTTAATGGCCTACGTTTAGTGTAACTAAACCAACGCTGAACCGGCGCTTAAAAAACTAATGAGTAAGACGGAATATTATCAATAACACAAAACAGGTAATAAAAGGCTGAAATGTTTCTCGAGAAAATACCAAATTTTTCTGGAACTTTCTAATGAATTATTTTAACTCTTTTGCTTTATCTGCGGCCAACGAGCCCAGTAACTCTCCTTTTCTTTACTTTTTCGTTTCTTTATTTAATGAAACGCAAAGCACTTATTTCCCAATTATTCTCCCACAAATTAAGCAATTTTAAAAAAAATAACTCAATTACTTATATTTAGTACCCGCGCGACAGCTGTTTTGATTAAATTACCAACTCGACAAATGTTATCTCGCCCCGTGGTGTCACCACCAAGGGATGGAAGTGACTAGTCTAGTGGGTACGTCCTCATATCTCTCCAACTTCACAATGAACATAAATCAAAACCAATTTCCTTGTAGAATAACAGGAGAAAGGCTTGATTACAAAACATTAAACTCCATCAGCTGACGGTGGAGCGGCGCGGACGGATAGGACACTATGGGGAGTTGGCGAAAACGGACAACGTAAAGAATAAATATTTTTTAAGAAATCTGTTAAACAGGTGATTAAAATAAATGTTTTGCTGATTAGCTAATAGCATCGCTTGTTGAGTGACACCCATGTTGTCTTATAAGCTATTAGAAAACTTTTTCGACTACCTGCTAAGCTAGCACTACACACATATTTTTAACCACGAAAACGACATAGGTCTAATTATATTTGTACTAATAACAACCACCCTTCTTTTATCACCTTTTTTACTGAAAAAAAAAAACAATATTAAGAATACCAGATTAAAAAAAGCTATGTTTAAAATAACTTTGTTATGTTGCTGTTATACTCTGCAAGACACCGCAATAAAATTACATTTTCATTTTTTGCTATTTTCAAAATTCGCACGGGAAAAAATTATCACTTAGTATTCATGTGTCAAATTTGACCCGAGAAAATATATAAGTACACGTAACCCCGAAAATTTCCTCTAGAATCAGACGCGTGTTAGCAAATTTTGTAGGATTCTGTGTTGTTGAAAAATATCAGGGGGGGGGTATGTCAATATCGAACTGCTATTGAATTATGGGTAGAAAAATAGTCCTGGTCTTTTTTGACCATCTTCTATGCGATCGGTGGCGTGGCTTCTGTACATTTTGTGAGTACAAAAACATCGATGGATTTAAAAAAAAAAAAATTGTTAGTTAGTTCATTTTTAATAACCTACAGTTTTAATACTATTATTATGCCTAGTTGTATAAATCATTAGGTGTTTCTGTTAATTTAAATCAAAAAAATTAGGTCCAAAAGGGAACCAAAAACCGTTCAGTCGTTTTTTTATACACCTTGCGATAAATGACTATTGTCATAAGAAGATTTTGTAATTCTCTGATTAACTTAAAAACACCCTGTTAAATTTCATCTACTCCCATAAAGCCTTTCCACCCCTTTGTGGAGAAGAAAAACTAACTTGAATCCGTGATAGAAACTTTGAATTTATCTGGATGCAAACATAAAAAATGTATGATGGGGAGGATTATTCAGAAGGCACAAAGATTTTTTTCTACTACAAAAAATACATTTTAAAGCTTAACATTTTTTTAGAATAGGAAAGGGCTTGAGTGATGGACAATTTTTTAAAAATTATTTTCAGAGTGATATTTGTGAAAAAAAAAACAATTATCTTTAGGTATGACGAACAAATGTGCCTTCTAGAATGGGTTTCTAACGTGCTTTGGTTGCAAGCTCCGTCGTGGTCGCGAAATGTATTCCACATGGTCGTTACCTGCTATCAATTGAACAATGTTACGTAAATTATTTTATTAGTCATATGCAAGTGTCACTAAGCCTTCGTTTCGAGTGTAAATTCAGTTTCTACGCCGTATCTCTTTCGGAATGGGTTTTCAACGCTTCTTAATTTGAACACAAATATCAAGAAGTATGAGAAGATGAGGTTGGCTTCAAGAAAAAAACATGCGGACGAATGTTGAAGCAGTTTGCCAATCCTTATTAACCTTTCCGTAATACTTAGAGAGAAGTATATTCATAATATTTCAGCAATTTGTATCTAAGATATCGTACATAGCTCTCGTTCGGTGCGACATTAGAACCCCACCCGGAACGGAATTTATAAACATATATAATATATTTCAAGTAATTTAATTCTGAAAACTTTAACTTAAAACTTAATTTATTGCGTTTTTTACCGTATTAAAAATGCCTATTCCGAATGTGAGCCTTTACCTTCAAGTATTGCAAAAAGTTTTTTCAAAATATACTTACATTGAGTAGGTAAATAATAATATGATAAACTAAACCAAATGCAGCGTGGTTAGTGGACGAAGTTTTCAAAATCCATGTCACACTCATTCAGACAAATCTCATCCTTAATTTTCTGGACGACCAGGAGTCCATAAATTGGAAGGAGAGTGCAGTAGACAGGAGTTGACTAGTTTACCCGGAGTTTGAGGATTTGCTCCCAAACAACCCAAAGGGCGGCCATTTGACAGAAGCAATTTGAATCCAATTGAAGAGATATTACACCATGACTGCTTTTGAGTGGAACTTCTCCGTTCTGAGATAGTTTACTGCAAAGGAATAAGGTTTTACTTGTAAATATTACGTTTCTCTAATGTAATTAAACTTAATATTCGTATTATATGTGTGAATTAGATACAATAATAATGCTTTGATATTTTTTTAAACATTGGATGAAAATACTTCGTAGTTTATGTTTTTTAGAGATCTATTTGTACTTAATATTTCGAAAAATATTCAACATACAGCGAAAATAAAATAAGTTTTTAGTGATTCATTGACTTGACTTTTTTTTTCGAACTCGGTAGATCCGCCTGATAGTTGAGCGCACTTATTACCTACCCAGCAGCCATATTGAGTTTTTTTATACAAATCGTTTTAAAATTTTATTATTTAAAGTATAATAGAAACGGGATATGGAGTAAATATGTAAATAAAAATATTTGCATTTACCTAGAAATTCCTGTTCGCTGATGAGATAAATCTATTTAAGTGTGATTTGGGCATGTCTGGCGTGCCCGAAGTTATCACTTGGTGAAATTTATCATACTTTTACGAATAAAGAAAAGATTTTTTGAATTTCGTTGGCCTCCTTGGAGTCTAAAAGTTGAAAGGTCTTATGTATATTGGCGACATCAGTTCTCTTTCAAATCAAAATTCGTCACACTTCTGGGGATTTCCACTGTTCCAGACAATTGCCGTGATAATCACATTAATTTAATTAAATATATTATTACGTTAAAAAATCTTCTGCACACGTCCGATAAAATATTGCCGACGCATACAAAAGTTTGAAATTTTCTTCCGATTACGTCTGCGATACGAAATGCTCACTATGTTTCTTTTGTTGAGTGTCGTTACTAAAACAGATTATAGTTTAATTAAATTACACTACGCTAGGGCTCACTGTTTAGGTGCTTGAGAAACAAACGAACACTTACTCTAATTAACTGACAAACAAAAGCTTATTTTTTCATTTACAGAACGCTCCTCTCGGGTCATTGTAAGATGCAAGCCTAACTTTATCTCAGAAGATGATGACTAAAATGAAATTTGTCATCTGTACGGGGACAGCTGGAAAGTTTGCTCCCACTCCAGCAAAGTACTTCTGCAACTATTACAACATTCTTCCTCTTCCTCTTCCCCTCGAACATCTACTAGTCTTTTTCAATCGCAGACTCTCGCCGTTACTGGATTATACTTGCTCTATAAAACTTTAAATTACGCGAAGATTGCGGGCTTCATTACTTTACTAAGTTAAATATAATCGCCTCTCCGAAAAGAATAAAAGTCTACTCCAACTACCCGGGAGTGGCTGTTATCTGAGTGTAATTTCGGTAATTTGTGAGCTAGATACTAGGAATATTACTCGATTTGTTTGCCTGCTACCAGGGTAAGTTACGATACCAAAAAATCACATTTTTAAAGCGTTTTGTTTGATCACACTTTAAGAGCTTTTATAATGAAATGGCAGGCATTTTCACTGCAGGCAAATTAAAAGCTCTTTTTATTTTGAATATAAGAAAAAAAATTGAATTTAGAAAAAAATCTCCACAAAAAATACTCTTTTGAATTATTTGCTGAATCAACCTATTTAAATGATTTATCCATTGAAATCACGTTATGGATAGTTAGTTATTTATCTAAGGTATTCATTTAACAAATGTGTTGAAAATATTATACTCTCTAATTTTTCGAATTTCAAATAATCACTCGGCGGACATTTTCAAATGGAGTGTTAGCATGTCATTCTCCCAATACAATTGTTGTATCCAAATAAAATGTTAACAATCTATAAATGTTCCATTAACAAAAATGTAAATAAGCTGGAGCGTCGTTTTAAGACAATTGACAAACGAAAATAGATATTGGTTAATACTCGCCGCAAGGTAAAAGCAACCATGAAAGCGACGGATTAAATTGGCCCTATTTAAGTGATCTCGTCGGCACGTGGCAGCGTGGCAGCGTGGGAGCGTGGGAGCGTGGCAGCGTTGGACAGATGAGCAGGAGGGGTGAAGAGCAGGGGGGAGACATCGGTACTTCAGTGACAGGCAACGTATATGTCAATAAACGTACACGTTTATGGCAAAACTAGTTATTACCAGAGAAAAATCACGGGATGTTGCTTGACTTGCCTAGAAAATGTATGAGTTGCTAATCCGCCCATTTCAAGTATAGAATAATGTTTGCTTAAATTCATTATTAAATAAGTACAGGTATTTGTTTAGAAATTTGGTAATTTCAACTAACATTTATTCCGAATTTGAAAAGTTCACGTATGTACGTACTCACATATGATATTATTATATTGTGAAAGTACTCACGTTATGATAATTCTCAATATTAATAGTTTTTATCACGATTGTCTGAACCTTTTTTTAGACTGAAAAATTTAAAACCGTAACTAATTGTTTAAGGCAATTATTTTTTTATAACTCATCGATATCTTGAATCATGTTTTGTTTTCGACTTCAAAATAATATAATAATGTTCAAGATTACTTAAAAAAACTCGGGAGGACAAATATTTTCCTTTATTTTGATACAGTATATTTGTAAAAACATATACTTCATAAACCTAGAGAAGATTTTTTTTTTGTAAATGCCTTGTGTATGTAACGTATTAAAACCAATAGGTTCAATAATAATAGGTTTCACCAAAAAATCGTTTTTTGACAATTTGATGTACCAACATCTTTGAATTGCTTTTGAGCATTTGGCAGTATGTTATATTGTTTTTTTTTTCAAATGGATTTACTCAACATTTTCATCCTAATCATTGCTTACCAATTTTTGTTATTTTTTATATAATATTTCACAAAATTACTTTTTTATTCACTGTACAATTAATTTTGCGATAAAGGTCTACCAGTTACGTTAAATTAAACATAACGATTGAGTGGTAGACACTCCAAGTATCGCCCCGGTGAAAGACCACCATTCAGAGCTGAGTGATGATCTTTGTGAAAGTGATGAAGTACATAATTAAATCTCAACTTGAAGAATACTTGGAAATTAATAGCATCCCATGTGACGAGCGATCTGGATTTAGAAACAACAATTCATGCGAAACAGCGTTAAATTTTGTGATTGATGGCTGGAAGAAAGATATCGATATACACTAGTATATTTTTAGATTTTCAGAGATCATTTAAAGCAAAATATACAAAAAAAGTTAGGATGTACTAATTTATATTGTGGAAGATGAATATGAGAATGCAAAAAAAAATAGCTAAATAAATATATATTTTTAATGCTAATATGACAAAATAGATTAATATAGGCAAACAATAATGTGTGCGCAAGGAAGAACGGAATGATTCGATAAACGCAGATGTTCAGGATAGCCAGAACTAAATTTTTATATTTAGTTTTTTGTATGTAATCACGACATAGTCACATGTCTTTTAAAAAAAAATAATAGCACACATAATTACGCCCGGAAAACGAAAATTACTCCAAAAAACAATATTCTTAAATTTATAAAATAAAATAGAAAATATGTTAGCAATAACCACCAATGTATAACCTTTATGTTAAAATTCACAATGGAATGTTTTTTTTTTAATTTTTACAAAAGTTTTTAGAAAAAAAAGTATTATCAATAACCGTATAGGTATTATTTATCTTATTAAAGTTTTATCATTTAAACACAGAAATGGTGTGATCTTTCATAAGATGAATAAAAAATACAAATAAATAGAATCGAAACGTTGCACGAAATGGCTTTAGCCGTGTTAGGTACATTACAAACTTCCTCTTCCCCGTCTCCTTCTCTTTCTCACTCCCTTCGGCCTTACAACACACCCCAATCGGAGATGCTATAATACCAATGGCTCTAGACAGTTGGGAGAAGTTTTGTCTCTTATGCGGTATTCACGAAAAAAAATACCTAATATACATAAAATTAAACAAAGCACATTTAAATTTATAGTTCCTAAAAAATACATGGAAATGTTTTTTAATTAGAAATTTCTTTCTAAACTTTCATCATTCTCAATATTTCAGTACAACGAAAGCAAATACACTCGAGTATTTGAATAGAACCTCACCAACCTTTAAAAATTGCCTTTTAAAAAGGAAAGATACTTCTTTTCAAACTCTTTCCCCATAAAGATCTATCTAAAAATAATAAGAAGTAGAGAGAAATACTTCGCAAACTGGCAGTTATTTCCACTTCACTTAGGAAAACAAAACTGTTATCGGGGCCTTTACTCAGGACCTAATGCGAGTTGGTGCTCTTCCCCTCCGCAGATATAGCGCCACAGTAAGTGTCACCGCTGGCACTGTACTCGTCTCAGAAGATGCTTCTTTTAAGCTGTTTGTGGTCGGGGAGGTTATTCAATAAAAATATATTGTGCAGCAGCTGTTATGATGCTGAATTTGCACATGAAGTGTTTTATTGTTTAACAATGTGCGCTTTTTTTATGTGATAAATAAAACATTGAAAATAGGGTTTTTATCAATACGAAAATAAAACACCTTTAAAAGAGAGAAAAATTTACTTTAAATAATTTCCTTTGAGAACGGACGTTAATTGAAATAATCAAATTGAAAAATAATCTTTTCAATTCCCTACCTACCCAATAAAGAACCTACGTAAAGTGTACTATTCCATATTTAAAATGGGTGGATTAAAGCAAATAATATTTTTTCTTGCTAAGTGAAGTTACATTTTTTTTTTGAGAAAATAGAGATACAGACAGTAAATTAATAATAAATATATAAATAAATACACTGGAGAATTAGTCTGTATCAAAACCACCTCTGACTGATTAACATATTGTAGCTGATAAATGAATCTCTACAGAATATTTGTATGCAAATTTAAAGGGAAATAAAAGTAAATCAGTTAATTAAGGGTTACAAAGAAAAAAATATAGAAAATGCAGTGTCTAAGAAAAAATGAAAATAAAATTAAAAATAAAAAGTACAAGAAATACTGAGTTCTTTTTTTAATAAAGTGAACACAGCTTTCAATTTTCTACTAAAAGTACCGCTTTTATTAAAGAATATGTCGGGATCGATTGAAGTTTGATGTTGATTATATAAATCGCACATTCTTATAATTGGATCCCTGACACCAGCATTTATGCGTGCCCGGCTAATGTGAAATAAGTCCTTAAGTCTAGTTGTTCCGGGTGGTATTTTGAAATTGATTAGGCTTACTAAGGTAGAACAGTCAATCATGTTTTGCAAACTTTAAACAGGGTCATGAGATCAAGGTGTATTTGCCGGTTAGAGAGAGTGGAGACGTTATAGTTGGAGAGCATATCTATGTATCCCCGTTTAGGTGCACTCATGCTGTAATTAAGAAAATATAGAAATTTCCTTTGCATACTTTCTATTTTATCTTTGTAGATGATGTAAAGTGGAGTCCATATGGGGGTGCAGTACTCAAGTTGAGAACGGACCAGCGTATAGTAAAGAAGAAGGTAGGTTTAAGGTTTTCGAAATACACGGCTGTTTCTGAAAACAAAGCCTAGCATGCAGTAAGCTTTATTCACAATATTCTCAATGTGCGCATCGAAATGAAGTTCGGAATCAAATAGTATGCAAAGGTCCCTTATACTATAAACGCGCGCGAGTGTGTAGTTACCAATGTAATAATTTTGTGATTTTTAGTGAAACTTATTTGTTTACATTTGCTGAAACTTAAATATATTTTATTTTCATTACAAAACCCTTCAAACCTTACTAAATCTCTTTGGATGAGCAGACAACTACAAGATAGAATTATTGAACAAAATAAAATAATTGAACAAAAAAAAACTTACTTGCTGGCACGATGTTAAACAGACAGGGGAACTTCTGGTGCCCCGCCGCAGAGGTGGCCCAACAGGCCAAGGTCCCGAAGTCACCGGTCACCTGAGGGGTGTAGGACAGCTCGTTAACAGTGCCCTTGGTCGTCGACCGGGAGGCGGGGATCTGTGGAACAAGAGAAAGCGTGCTAACTTGCTATTGGCATTGTGATCTAATAAGTTTGATTGTTGTTATTACAAAAATCAATGTTCAGGTAGCAAGGTAGACGTTCAATTGTACAGGTATCCTCTTTCTTTTAATGAACTGTTCATATTATGAGAAAACGGTAAAGCGCAGGCTATCGAAAATGCATTTTTCGTGATTGAAACTTTGCTTGATTGAAATGGCTTTAGCCGTGTATGTGACCAGATTTGAATAGCCAGGTTCTTCCCAACCTTCCTCTTCCCCATATTTTCCCCCTCCCCAATACCTCTAGCCTCACAACATACCCCAATCGGGGATGCCATAGTGTCACTGGCTCTAGACGGTTGCGAGCAGTTGGGATTCTTGTGCGGTATTATAAAATAGGTAGAATTGGAACCTACTAACTCCCAAAACATAACACAATATAAATAAATGTATTAAGACATAACAATTAAAATAATATAATAATAATTAATAATATTAATAATAACAGGCAACCTCTACACGAGGAGCATGATCAGGAAAGGGTTCCTTGATCCTGGAATAAAATAAAATATTTCGGTGTCGTAGATACGACAAATTATTTTTATTGAAAATTGGCGCACCTAGTTATAAAACACAAAGTTCAATAATATGTTAGCAGGTACCTAAGTGAATTGCTTAAATGCTTGCACAATACATGTACAATTTTAATAAAATCGAAATCATATCTAAAAATTATCGATGATGAATGAAAGAATCCTGTCCGGAATACGAGTATGCCATCCCCATTTGGGTATGTTATGAGGCTGAAGAGAGTGGGGAAGAGGAAAAGATGGAAATAGGAAAGGCGGGATGTACCTGGCTATTCAGATCTGATCACCGAACACGGCTAAAGCTATTTTAACCAACGCTTTGATTCTGAATGGTAGTTTTTCCTTGGGGAAATACTGAGAAAATCTACTTATCTGAAACGTGTCGCAAATACACTCCCTAAAAACACACATTTACTTGCGCGCGCCAGAATTTGAACTCGCGTCTTCTGGAGTCGTAGTCGAGATTCTTAACCGCTTTTTCCTAAAATGTCATGCAAATAACAGTTGTTGTTGAATAATATGTGTACTACAACTTGTGGTCGAACAGTAAGAAGTTCGACTGCAAATTCAGAGGTGTCGCGGGTTCAAACTCGGCGTGCACAAATAAATTTAATTTAATTAATATGTGTCATAACACATTAACAGTAGATACTCTAAGTTTTGCCCTTATGAAAGACTACCATTCACAATCTGAACGTCGCTTAAATTACTTTATCTGAATTCGGTGACCAGATCTGAATAGTCTGGTACTTCCTAGCATTTTCTCCACTTCCTCCACCCCACTACCTTCAGCCTCACAACTTACCCCAATAGGCATGCCATAGTCTCGCTGGCTCTAGACGGTTGGGAGCAGCAGTTGGGACTCTGGTGCGGTATTCACTATAAAGACATAAAACTCACCGGTAAAACGTCTCTCGTCCTATTGTAGGTCCAGGAGAACTTAACGGGGCCGGCCTCAGGGGGCGAGTCCACTTCGCAGCGCACCTCCACGGGGTTGAAACGGAGGGCGGCCAGCTCTCTCACTTCGGCTCCCGACTTGCATATCGGCACATCTACACACAAACGGATTGAGTTGAAGGATATTTATTAATCTTGAACCAGACAATATTAAAAATAATTTTAAAAAAAATATATTTAAAATGCATATAAATCAAAATAATAAGTAGTATATAAGTTAAAAAATAATATAAAGTTAAAAAGAAAATTAAATAATTAGCTACTTGCAAACTTGAATGTACAAAGTAACTAATATAAAATAAATAAAACTAAAAAAACTAAACAATAAACACATTATTGTGTCTTTTTAATGTCTTTAGACGCTTCGTAGCGCACTTCCACGAAGCTGAAGCGGATGGTGGACAGCTCCTTCATTTCAACTGCTAAATTGCATATTGGCACATCCACACACAGAAGGTTGAATTTGATTTTTCCGTTCCGAACGAGGGTTCTAATGTAACCCCGAATGAGAGTTTTGTGCGATATTGAAGTTAAATATTACTGAAATATTATGAACGTACGTCTATCAAAGTATCACTAAAACAAACTACCTAAGCTGATTTGATGAAAAAGTCTTAAGAGTCAGCATCCAAAATACACACTTTTTGGCTTTCTAGTACAAGCAAAACTACAAATTATTTATATGTTATTTCTATACGGGTAGTTAGAAAAGTGTCTAAGGTTTTCAGTGTACTAGAGTGCTAAGATTGAAAAATAGGCCATGCTTGATGTTGTTGTAGCCGAAAACTTATTTTTTTTTAATTTCTTTATTTCAAGTTTTCGGTCTTTGAAATGCACCTGATGAATTCAAACTTCAAATAGTGTTTGAGCAATTCGTGAAAACTGGTTTAATTCGGGAAACAAAATCTCCTGTGATTCATTGACCTTTTCCCCTCGGTCGGTCTGTGAACGATAATGTTGCAGTTATTTGAAATTTTGAGTCCAAGAGCATCGGTTCATCTATTCCGTGTGAACTATTATATATTTAGAGAGCAAATTTTCACGAATGATTGCATCTGCATGCTATCGAAGTTCAAATGAATTTTCGAAAAACCCAAATTTAAAGAGTTTTATCGGTTTCTTATCAAAATGGCAATGTCTTACAACTAAACAAAAAATACAAAGTGTTCGGTTATATATACATAGAGAGCGAGAACACAACATAAAATAAAGTAAGAGAACAGTGAGAAAACAAAATAATTGCATTTCAATTATAAAAAAGGAACAGAAATAAAGAAACAGATGGTATTAAATAAAAAAGGCAAAACGTCAACTGAGAAGGTGATTAAAGAATAATGAGAAATTTTATTAGTTTACAAGAAATATACCTAATATTGGACTACTAGAAACAAATAACTGATTCTTTTTTATATTATCTTTAGCCTTGTACTCATTTTTAGTAATAATAATGATAATAATATTTGGATTCTTTGTATAGCGCCGTTTTTGTGAAAAATCACCTCAAGGGCGCTGTTAAGTGTGTTCGATTGTTAAAAAAACTCTTCCAATGGTAAAACTTTCAGTTCTAATCTGTAAGAATAGAGAAGAACTTATTTGAATAGTATGTATCATGCTACTGTTAGAAATATATGTTTTTTGTTCAGTTGTTCACCTTATTATTGTACTACTTATATAATAAATAATGTGCTGACTTTTGCAAACACAATAAAATAGGTTTTTTTGTGAATAAACACTTTGGCTTACGCAAATAGAAGCCCACAGTTTTTGCGACGAAATCGAATAAGTCAATAAAGGCTTCAAAATATGCAAAGTGCCAAATTGTAATAGATAATATAAGAAACTCATTTTTAGGAAAACCTATTATTATTCTACGTCGAAGTGAATTATTTGTAATTGGGGAAGGTTATGTTAAAAAATAAAATATAATAATAAAATACCCCCTACAAGCCCGGAAGAAAGAAAATAATTAGAGACGTGGAAGTAGGAAAAAGTGTTGTAATTCAGGTTTTATCAGGTGTGGCTGGGTACGGGCTGCTATGAAGATAAGGCTCTATGCGTCGTATGATAGACGACCCTCGAATATGACCCCGAGAGTTGAAGTTGTAAATTTCACAAACCGAGACTCAAACCCATCCCTACTCTCCCTTCCACCGTATCTTCCGAGAATTCACAAGATGACGTAGACGCTAAAGTTCGCGGGAGTCGTAAAACATTCATTCGAGCATTTTAATTTTATTGAAATAATCGTAATGAATGAAAAATTCCAAGGAATGATTAAAAAATCTGTAACATGCTTTGGCGATTTTATTCCATTAAACGAAAGAAAAATATTTTGAACATGAACTTAATTTGTTAAGTTACTTGAATCAAGTAACCATGATCATTTGGGTTACCAAAACATATGGAACACTTGATTTTGTTTATTATAAAAGAAAACATCAGATATATAATATAATTTAAATGATAAATATTTTTGTAATATATAGTAGATTTCAAAATGTATTATTAACAGGTAATGTCAAAAAATAGTTGACTAATTTAATAGTGCCATTTTTGTGGAATATCACCTTAAAGGCGCTTTATTCATACCACTAAGTACTAACTTCCTTCGATAAAATCAACTAAAATAATTATCACCGGATAAATTTAGGGTAAGTGGTACTATGTGAAATCAAAAAAATATTTTTGAGTTAAATAACTTTTTTTGTAATTATCATGCTTCATTTTTGGTATCTTCAATCATTATAGATAGAAATTTTAATTTCAAGTGTGATTTTTATACACCCTTAAGTAGGTACAACAATTAAAGACGTTTATTTCTGAATATTAAAAAAAAATACTGAACTGCCAATATTTTCACAACAGCGTTGAACTATTCAGAACGTTACACACATGTTGACATGTATGAGGCAGTTTTATCGAACCTAATAAGAAACATTCCGATTTTAATTAATTAAAACAAAATTGACCTGGCTCAAAATCAGGTTATTTTCTTACGCAAAGGTTGGCCACATTAATAAACTTGTATAATATTCAAAGTAAAACAGAATTCCACGACAATTATTTATAATTACATGTTCATCTTGATTGTAAACTCGTTTCTTGGCCATTTTTCAAAATTAAGACATTATCACATCTCGAGAACAATTCTTTAATAAGTTTACTTCTGGTTATAATCGCACTTTTCACATTACCGAAGCACTGGGAAAGTCTTTAGAATTCCGAGTCCCATAGAAAGTCATTTTTGTGGAAAAGTGATGTATGTACCTCGCGGAAGAGGGAAAACTTGGTAATTGGGAAGTCATATAGAATTTCCCGTTGAAAACATATAAAGAAAATTCCAGATTTATAAACGTCCACAATTGTGGGATTTATTTTCTTGACTGAAAAGGTTTTTAAACATAATCGTTATGTAAAAAAATAAATCTTTTAAAGAGTTTTACAACAAAAATTGCTTTACCTGATATTTGCTACTTCTCGATTTGATTTTAAAATATCTGCTTTTGTAGGACAAGCGTCTACAGAACAATCTTATTATCTGACAGGCCTATTTATACTTACCTTTGGTGAATTTGACATGATACTTCCCTTTTTCAGATCAAAACGTTCCTAAACTAACATCTTCTATCATACGATGAAAATAGATTGTGCTGTAGGTTATTGAAAAAATACAAAATCTTTGAAAAATATATTATACTTACACAGAACTGTAATGGTGAGGATTTGGCTTCTGCCAGCGCCTTCCGTATTGGAAGCCTTGCAGGAGTAGTTTCCCGAGTCTTCTCTGGTCAGGTTCCTGATCCTCATGGTCCTGCCGAGGACTACGAGCCCATCTGCCGGGTTGTTGACTAGTTGTTCGCCCTGTTGAGTGGAATGAAAAAAAGAAACATATTTAATTAATTCATATAATGGTGTTTGTCATTTGAAAATGCATGCTTCCTTCACACATTGCTGGTATATGAAATTATATATTGATACCAAGATGTTAACCGACTTCGGCAAAACCGTGTCCTTATTATCTTCCTGAAAAATGTATGATTGTGGAGTCTTTTCATCGTGAAACTGTAACCTGTATTTGTGTTTTTTTCGTGAAGTTGACCAAAATTAAACATATTCCAACAGTGGCTGAATATTTTAGCTCGATGGACTTAATAAACTCTGAAAGACGAATATTACTCCAATGCGTATTGTTTTTTGCAAGTTGTGATAGATAGATAAATAATATCTTATTGTGTAATATAATATCTAAATGCCACGCAGTTTAACAAAACCTTCCTTTAAAATTAGATATTTTCTGTGGCTTTAAGAAGGTTTTAGTATATTTTGTTCAGGTAATATTTATGTTAACTAGTAAATAGTTGTACATCAGTTGTTTTTAACATAAAAATCGTATTTTAAAACTGTTTTATAAGATGAAGAACATTAATTTTTCCATGCAGCATAATATCCAAAAGCAACCGGAGATAAAACCAACTTTTATTGAAATCTGCTCAATGTTGTTACATTTCACATTTCAACAATGGTCGGTTGTTAAAATCAAGAGCAGAAATAAATACGTACGTGAGATAAACATACACAATGAAATTCTTCACGCCATTCTTATAATGTGAGTATATTAGTACGGTGCAGTCAGTTATGCAGCGGGAGTGGATAAAATTTAACAAGGCTTTGTTTATTTCAAATAATTCTCCTTTCTTGCCGATGTAGTCAAATTCACTTTCTTAGAGCTTAGATATAATCGTAATAAGTGTGCCATTCTGCGGACTTAACAGAAATTGTGTTTTTGTAGTTTTACGTGATAGATAATGAATTAATAAAACTCAAGAAAGAATCATTTTCGAAATTATCTAATTAGATCTAATGTATGTGGTTTATTTCACATAATATTCCGCTTTCCTCGGCCCGACAATATTTCCAAATGCAAAAGACATGATAACACTGGCTCTGGACTCTTGGAACTCTTATTCTGAGTTTGTGATATAAAAAAAAAAAAAAAAAAAGTTGTAGGACTGGGCTCTCATATATTTGTTTTAATATCAAGAATTTTAAAAACTAAAGCTTCCTATTGACATATGTTGAAAATTCAAACACAACTTTTTTGTTCAAGTAACAATGTTTAAGGAGACATCAACAATATTTCGTCTCCTTGAGAAATAGATGAAAGAAATGGCACGACGTTCTCAAACTGGCTGTCACATTTGTATGAACGCTGACAGTTGTGTGATATATTGAAGATTGTGATAATCGCACGGTACACGGTGTTCAAACAACACGCTTGTCTTTCAAATGCGCCAAAGGCAGTGCTATATTATTATTATTATTGCTATCAAATAGTTGTATACTAAATTAAACAATACTCATATTTATTAAAAAGCTCAAACCTTATTTTAGGAAAAAGAAAAATCTTATCTTTTAAATCAAAGTTTTTACTCGGACAGATTTTTTGAATACCCTAGAATAAGTTTAAATCGTTCTTATCTGAAGATGCCCGTGTCAGATGATAACGGCTTAGTCCCTAATAAATAAGTAGGACAAAAATATTAACTTTTTTCACCATAATTTTATTAATGAATTTCCACCACAAATTAATAGTTTGAAAAATATGTATCGGTACGATTGTTATGTACTTTTACTAATATTAAGTAATAAATTCGGTATTTTTCTTTAATATTTTACTACCAGCCTTAAAACTTTTAGAATCCTTAAGAATCCTTTAAACCCACACTGAAAACAATTTCGAAAACGTTTTTTTCTGATTCACTGTTCAAGCCATCTTACCCAAACAGAATGTTGTCAGTTGCGTTTCATTGTATGTTTACTTAACATTTCCCAGTAAAAACGAAAACAATTCCTACCAACCTTAATATCTTCAAATATTTACATTGAACATTCTCTGTGGGAAATTGTTAACTCAACAAACCCTTCCCACAATCTTCCATCTCTAAAACTTCTATGAAATGATCTATCGACGCCCACGTCATTCGAGAATATGCTTTTGCATATATTTACCGGAGTTCGAAGGAATGCGCGATGCTAGGAGATAAATATTAGAATCTTCGCGAATGCCTTTCTTGAACTGAATCGTATTACATATATATCTACACGCTTTATGTTAGCTTTGAATTGTCTTGGAGTTGGGAGTTCACCTTTTTATTTCTTATTATTAATACCGTTACGCGTGCGTTCTAGTTAGATATGGTGGTACATCGAGTGTAAAACCGTTGCTGGTGGAACGATTATTTCCAATGGTAACTGAAGGTTTTTAGTGTATTATTAGTGGTTTAAAAATTTACTTTAATTTTGTTTACTCTTCGTCTATATGAAAGTCGAAATTTTGCTCTTTGCATAGTTGAACACGTCAACAACAGTGATTAGAGGTAGATATTAGTAAATTATAAGGATTTGTTATGCTATTAAAACGGTGTGCATGTGTTATAATACTTTAATATTTTACGGATATTTCTAGAGTTAGACCATTTTACGTTATTTTCAGAACCAAAAGGTTAAAGTTTTTGTTCGCAATCCAAAGAAAAAAGGACAAATTACTCTAGTATATGAGAACGAATTTTATTTCAATATCAATATGTTAAGTCGATTACAACGCTCCTCCTAAATTTTGAAAGAAAAACTTGGTTTTAAAGCCTGAATAATTGGTGTTTTATTTGTGATGGGATTTGTAAAACCATATAATGTTTAATTATTTATAGAGCGCCTCTACAATAATCAGAAACAGTTGCACATTATGTTGTCAGATCAAAGAGTAATTTTTCCATAAAGCGTCTGTGTAAATATTGTTTTATTAAACCCCGAAGACAATTCTTGAAATAAAAACAATCCAAGAATGTTTTATGTAAATTATTTTGCGAAGAACGAAATTGGTTTATTAAATTATTATTAACAGCACTATGTATGCAAACTTACAATGAGGCATCAGCGAAATGTGAAACACTTTTTTAAAAATAGTCTGCGTGATAAAATATATTCATATTTTGAATTCGCGGAAGTGAAAACCGCGTTAAAAGCGTATTTGCGGCCCTTCGAAGCTTCAGAAAGTTTAACCTAATAGCAGGTACTTGGTACAAGATGAAACTAGTTTGGATAGGTGGTCCCGCGGGAGACAGGTACGTGGCAATAGTTACACTCGGTTAAGTGTTATTTGGGTCCGGTCGGGGGATGGGGAGGGGGGGAGGTCTGTGGGCGGTGGGGGGACAAATCTCTCCCATTTAATTGAGGGGGTGTTGTCAGTGTCTAATACTGTTTAACCTCCTTGGATTTTTGCTCTGTGAGGTTGCAGAACATGACACATTTATTTTTGTTAAAACATTAGAAGGTTAACGATGCAAAAATTATTCATTGTGACTTTTTTTCTGAGGCTTGGTTCTGTTTCTCAGCACCCTTTTTTATTTTTTTAAATGTGAATACCACACGAGGGTATCAACTGCTCCTGACTTTCCGGTTCTAGTGGGACTATGACATTCCCAATCGTGGAATTTTGTGAGGCTGAAAGGAGTGGAGAGAGGAAGGAGAGTAGAAGAGGAAAGTCGGGAAGTATCTGACTATTCAGATCCGGTCACCAAACACGGCTAAATACATTCAAACAATGTTTCGATTCTGAATAGTGGTCTTTCACCGGGGCCTGGGAGTATCTACTACTCTTCTTACGTGGAAGCAGTTCTAACTAGTAACCGGCTATCAAAATTCAATGCCAAATTCACAGCGATCTGACCATTAACTCATGAGGATAATAAGAAGCTTGACAGTTTGATAAGTACGGTTAAAAAAAAATGGTGCCTTGTTAAAAACACAGTGACTTGTTAAAAAATTTCAATCGAGATACCGCACGTTTAATTTGACGCTACTTAGCTTTGAAAGAATGAGACAACATGCCATTACTTGTTTTGTGAAAATAGATTTCTAAAAATAAACGCTTCATCTCGGGCAAAGCCAGAAAGAAAATATTATTTTTTCCATATTTCAGTAATTATGCGGATAAATTTACACAAAGCAGTATTCATTTAACATAATTCGTTGACTTCCACGAACACAAATTTGATTCCACAAACGTTTCAATCCAAAACGATTTCTCCCGAATACATCATTTAGCGTGTTTTACCACTTAAAATAATTCAATGCTTCAAATTTGCAATTCTCCGTCGCTCGCAAAGCTCCTCCATATTAATTATTCCATATGCGCTCTTCACCTGCGATTCGAAAAGTTTAAATTTTGTACACTATACGCGGACGGTAATCACCGTGTGTTTTCAGTGACACGGTGCCAAATTAAACATAATACTTTAATAGTGTTTGCTAACATCAGACGACAGCGAATTTGAATGGTCTGGATGCGCGAAACGCAATGCTTTGACGGAGGAAAGGAAATATGTTTGATGTAGACATATAAAACGCTATCAAAACGCAAGGGATCCGTTGACTGATGATTGGCGACGACCTGTTTTGTTCGTTTTAAGTCCTTAAGGCTTATGTACGCCTTACACTAGCGTGATGGTTTGCTGAAACGTTCTGTCGTGATGCTTTTGGACATATAAAGACCGATACAAGGCAGATCACAGGCAAAGCGGGGTGAAGTGAGCACTCAGGCTTTCTCGGTAGTTTCGCCAATACCGTAGAGCAAGCATAAAGATTACGCCTTAGGAGAAGTTCAACAAGGTGAATGTGAATTTAAATCAAACAAATAATATATTGTTATTGTTATTTTTTTATATTCTTTTCTATCTCCGTGTTCAACTCATTTTAGTTAATGTATGAAACCATGGAACTTGAACCCATTGGCATGTCATCATGCTGTGCTAATAATAAACCACTATCGCAGGTGATACGTGATACACGTTAATTGCCTTAATTTCAAATGTTTCAAAATATATACGTCCTCAGTCATAGGGAATAAAAACCTAAGGTTATTAAAGAAGTCCCTCTACTTTTTCATAATTGCCGATAAGTCGGAATTTTTTTTTACTTAAACACTAGCCGTCTTACTTATTAGATTTTTACGCGCCGGTTCAGCGTCAGTTTAGTTACACCGGAAGTAGGCCATTAAATTAGACGCACAAGCCGTGGTTGTGATACTAGTTTTTCGCTATTCCGACGTTACATCACGCGTAAAATTTACACTTCGATTATAAGTAAAGTGGTAGCTGTTTAAATAAAATATAAATTAACGTTTTAAATACAGAATAAAAAAAATTGCCCGGTAAATAAGTTTTAGGTTAGTACTTTATCTCTCGTCTAAATTCGGAAGATTATAAAAAATGAAAAAATAACATCAATAATCTTGTTTCAATTATATCAAAAAGTATAGATCGATAAAAAATGTCGGTTTCTAATAAGGTCACAATGGCTGAATTGGTTAAAGCATTACTCCCGGATAGAGTAGAGGATCCAAGTTTGAGACTCGGTTGTGACCATTGTCTTTTATATTCTGACTTTTTTCTGTTTCATATTTGTGTTGTTGATTTTTCATTTTATTTAAATATTAAAAAATAAGCATCAATGCTTTAAAGTTAATTCTTTAACGTAACCTAATTTCAAGATTATTTTTTATATTTTGATCATTTTCTTGACCGAGTTGACCTAGTTTCATTTTGAAAATGTCACAGTGAAGAAATCATATTGTTTAATAAATTATTAAATTCAGATTCCCACGAATAATAGGGCTAGTTTAGAGGTAACCCTTTCCAACGAGCAAATTATGATATTTGTTTTACCTCACTTATGCGTTCTAGAGCAAATATTTATTTCGGTTAAAGCCACAGCCTTGTGCAAATTCTCAGGTAGTTTTGGGAAGCGCAAATAATAATATAACACAACAATCTAGTTTATTACGAGAACGCTTGACGTGTGTTTAATTTATAAGGGACCCGCGTCTGTGACCATTTTTAAAAGTGGGGTGTTATTAAGTTACCTGTACCAGGTCTCGGGCATAATCTCATGGTCACCCTACTCGTTTTGTAAATACAAAGAGATTTAACTAGTCGCGACTTAAAGTCCCGTATTTATAAAATAACAGAGACCCTTAATAAATAATGAATTTATATTATTTATTCAACTTGGATTGCTCGCAATATTGTTGTAGATATTCTGTCCTACGAGTATTTGAATGAAACCACTATTTTACCGATGTTTTTTATCGATTTTTTGTTTCTTGTTTACATTATTTGTACACGTGCCTATCGTGTTTTTTTTCCAATTCATTATTTTTATCTATTCGGCCTCAAAGTACTGAGAATTTTTTTTTTTACATTTTGACGGTGACAAAAATAATACTATGCAAATAAACTGCTTTTCTAAAGATTTTTTTAAATACGAATACCGTGCAAGAGTCCCAAATAACTGAGCTAGTTGAACTTTTTCGACCCCGATCTGGGTATGTTGTGAGGCTGAAGGATGTGGGAAAGCAAGAACATGAGAAGAGGTAGGTTGGGAAGTACATACTTTTGTATTCAGATCTGTCACTAAACACGGCTAAAGCCATCAGCATTGATTTAGTTACAGCGGACGTAAGCCATTAAATTAGACGCATAAGCCGTGGGTATAAGGCAAGTTTTACGCTATTCCGACCTTACACCACACGTAACATTTACATCTCGTTTATAAGTACGGCGGGTTGTGTCTACCACTATGAATAGTTGGAACCGACGTAACCCTTAATTATATTTATAGTTTTTGTGTTCAATTTGTAGAAAAATATAGTGTAAATTTAATATTATTATTATTGAGTTCTGCTATTTTAAGATTTTTATTTTTGTTTTTAGTGACAGCTGTTTCGGCGTTTAAGGCCATTGTCAAACTGTGGTTAGGCCACATAGAAACGACTTTTTATACGATTTTGGTTTCTTATGTGATTACTAATTACGGTAAAAAAATTGATAATTACGTTATAAACCTAATTGCCTTGAATTATTCTGTGAGGTACTTAACTTAACAATCTGTTTTCCCAATTTTATTTTATTTTAACGGCAGGTTTTGGTTTTTCCCTCCGTTTATGAATTGTGAATCTATTTGTTAAGTACTTTTCTTAATCATTCATTGTATTATTTTACGAAATTGCATTATTAAGCATGATATTATTATTATTAGGTGTTTTTATTTTCTTGAACATATTAAGGAGTGGAGATGAAATTATTTTTGTTTGATTGTTGATTAATGTTAAATTTGGATCATTTATTCTTTTGTTTATTTCTAATTGCTCAAGTAAATTTAATCTAAAACCTTTACTTTCAATGTGTAAAGGCGTTGGCTCGTTATTAGCAAGAGGGACGTGGTTTTTCTCTAAGAGATGAGCTGCAAATTTGGATTCTACATTATTATTTTTAAAGCAACGCATATGTTCAATGAATCTAGTTGAAAAAGCCCTTCCAGTTTGTCCAATGTATAATATATCCTTAATTATATCACCAGAACATCACCACATTAAAAAATAGCTACGAGACTTACGCCGGTCCCAATATAAAAATATCAAAGAAACAATATTTATAAAGAACGTTTTGCAGCCAAAGTAACTTGACTTGAAAATTACATTAGTACGTAATTACGTAAAATGAATATTATTGGTCTAATATTTTTTTCGTAAGAAGCAATCACATGGTGGTTAGACATTATATTAATAATAAAAGAATACTTTGTTTTAAAACCACAAAATTTATTATGATGAAGACCAACCGGTTTCGCTTGGATCAAGCTTCGTCAGAGCACATATAATAACTGTGTTATATTATATTATATTGTAGTTATTATATGTGCCCTGACGAAGCTTGATCCAAGCGAAACCAGTTGGCCTTCATCATAATAAATTTTGTGGTTTTAAAACAAAGTATTCTTTTATTATTAATATTATAATAATGTTACTCGGAGATTTCAGAATAAACCTTCACTATGCAAACATGCAAAAAAATATAGATATTATCTGGAGTTTTATACGTTAACGCAACAAGATTTAAAAAATCGAAAAACATTTCTATCATGACCTATGGAGCTTAGAATTATCAAAAAACTGTAAAAAAAATGAATAACAGGATATTATGACGACCTGTGTGTTCGAGTAGTAAGACGCTCGACTAAGAATCCAAAGTTTGCGGGTTCAAGGCAATATATATTTTTTTTTTTGATACCTATGTGTCATTACACATTTAATTCATATGAAAAAATATATAGTATATTTGCGGCACGTTCCAGAGTGGTAGGTACTCTAAAGTATCGCTCTGATGAAAGACCGCCATTCAGAATCGAAACGTTGCCTGAAATGGCTTTAGCCGTCTTTGGTGACCAGATCTGAATAACCAGATACTTCCCAACCTTCCTCTTCCTCGTCTCCATCCCCTCCTCACTACCTTCAGCCTCGCAACAAACCCCAATTAGGAATGCCGATGTATATATATATCAATTGTACTATCCTTTTTTGCAATAATTTAAAAAATCTAACATGTTTGTTTCAGTTCGAGGGTTGCCGGGTAGTTAGTTACTATGATAATATTTACTAACATGCTATATTTGTACTAAATAAACATTTCCCTTAAAGAAAAACAACCTTCCTGATGCAAACAAGTTTTTTGGAAACCAAAAACATGAGTATTGACGATATATTCCAATTCTCGTAATAAAAGCTTTGGTAATACGAATATTTCATATGGTATCCGGGGAAGATAAAATAGCCCAACGTGTGCCTCAATAATAATAATTGTTATTTTTATTATAAGTGGTACGAATTGGAAGCTCTTGTCAATACATCTCCAAATTGGTCCTCGATTTCAAGGAAATAAAACAAATAAACCTCCATTGGAATTAAAACGTGTCCTAACAAAGATTTCAATTTGTAAAAATATTATTTCATCCTTCGAAAATATCAAATTTTCTTTGTGATTTTCGAATAATCATTAACGCCTTTGGAAAATATTTTGATTTGGGAAAATTGCAGCTTTTGAAAAAGAAGCGGTTGTTTTCTGTAAAATAAATGTTATTTATTAAGCTTTTGGCATAATTTTCTAGAACGGTTCCACTACGGAATGTAAATAAAAAATATCCACCCAGATTTAAGTTATTGAAACGCTGTTTGAAATGGCCCAATCTAGGTTTAGTGATTTGAAAATCCAGGAACTTCCCAACCTTCCTCTTCCCTTTTTCCTTTTTTTTCTGATTTTCTCACAGCATTTCTAAAAAAAAATAGGAAACTTTTGTTCAATAGTCATTTTAATATGGATCATAAAAAAAGGGAAACTTACTTTGTTATTTATAAATTGTACAAATATGTTAGGGGCTATTTCTCGTAAAGAAACATAAAAACGGTAAGAAAACAAGAAATTTCAAGAAAAATGATACTATGAGTTTATAGAAAGGACGCCAAACATTAGGAAATATAAAACTAACAAAAACATGGAACAAAAAAACACGGAGCATAATAACATAAAACAAATAACATAAAAATAGACATAAACCACAACTATAATGATCATGTTGAATCAATTAGTCTTTTTTATGTGTTATAAAAATGAAAAAAAAGAACCTTTTATATGAACATCATTGTTTTCTCACAAAAAATATTAAATTACCAGAAAAAATTCATTCTCACTTTTTTCTCATTATATACATTTTTTTTTTAATTACACATATTGATTCACAGTGTGGCACTTCCAGAATACCTATAATTCCGTATTAAAAAGGAGAAAGAAGAACAGCATTAATCAAAACTAATAAAAACAAACGCATCGAGCCTAAAAAAATAATTTGGAAGTGTAAATCAACTAACCGAAACGTTTCGGGATAATATAACTATTGATTTGAAATTAAATCATTTAACCCATCTCCAAGACAAGCACGAAAGGGTATTTAGACTTTTATGACATACGAAAAGAGAGTAGCAGCGTATTTCAGACCCCATTTGCAGAAACCTATAAAAATAATACTGTAATAACACCATTATCCCAAGAAATGGTATCCCGAAAAACAAAAGTATACGATATTCACTGCCCTTAACGAATACGTGATGCAAAGCAAACATTAACCGATTCCGGAATGTATCAGCGGAGGCTCGAAGGGCAAATAGCGAATAAAAACATCCCAAAATATTGATTTAGATTTCAGTACATTACCCCTCATTTGGATTGAAGTTGAGCCTACTCATCATATTTAGTTTTTCTTTCATATGATATGCGACAACCGTAAAGTCGTTTATTTGTAAGGTTTGTGCGTGGCATCGCAACATACTGAAAATGGTGACATCTACGTACTACATAAAATTTTTAAATAGGTGAAAAAACAATAAGTATATGAAAACAGTATATTAATAATAACAGTATCGGAAGTAACAGTAAATCGAACCAGAAGAATAGTGAAATTATTAAAACATTGAATATCGTTTAAAATGACCACTTCGCCACTCCCTGATAATAGTTTTAAATATTATCGAAAATTGGCTAGAATAACTTTGGGAAATAATAATAATTACATATTTATTCCAAGGAAGTTGAGTCCCTTTTTTTTATATTTTTTTATCAATATCCACCTTCAAACTTAAATATTTTTTTTTTTTTTTAAGTTAGTTTTTATAGTTAAATTAATTCTCAAAGTTTGAATTTTGTACACGCCGCCAAAACGGCAATATCTCAGAGGTGAGTGGGTGACGCGTTTTGTACCTTCAGAAGGGGCACCACACGGTACTTATATTTGACATCGCACATCCAGCTGTCAGTTGCATATTTGTTATTTTGTGTTTTTTCTTCAATTTTACCGCTTTTAATTTAACAAAACCTTATAAAATGTCAGGAGATAATACGTCTTGCTATTGCATCGTACTAATGTGTAAAAATACAAGCATTAGTGCAATTTACAATCATTCCAAGAAATGAAATTTTACGTAAAAAATGGTTCACCGCCATTTACTTCGCGGCATCGCATCGTACGAAAACGGTACATTTGACGTTCGACTAATATGAAGCGTTTTATGGCGTTTTAATTTTCAAGAAGGGTTTATTAATTTGGAATAATAATATGGAAATATACATATATATTCAGAATCTGTGTTTTTCGATCTACATGCACATATTTTTTTAGAGTCATAATATTTTTCACTCAACTTCTCTATTGTGCAGAAGTAGTGCAATTCAATACATTATATAATCGATAATAATACATAAAATAAAGTTGTAATACATATGTACACAATAATAAAGAAAAAACATAAATTCATAGGAAAAAATAAATGTAAAAATTGTTAATGGAAGATATTAGATCTCGTGTCTATAGAAGGTCATCAAGAGGGAGTCCATCCAGGCAGCGTGATTGATGGGGCCAATATCTTACTCCAATGAGCTTCTACGCTAAATTTAGAAATCTGACGGGATTCCATGATGAGGTCATTTCCAATTATTTTTCTCTGTTTCTTGTAGTAGTATTACGTCGTTTGTATCGCAAAGATGAAAAAAAAAAATTCCATTATTTTAACCGATCGGCAATTAATCGAACCGATTTTAAGATTATTCATTCGTGAATCGCACTGCGGCTTCTCTGAATCTCCTGAATACGATGCCTTGGGGCCAGAAATCGTGATCTATTACAGTTACAATAAGCCCCCGAATAAAATCCAAGAATGTATTCCATAATGCCACGCTGACAAAGATATTAAAAATTATCGTTTGCCGAAAAGCGCATTGCACAATTTCATTGTTTATTTTCATTGAGAAAATTATCATGTCGGAAGACGTAATGCAAGAAGAAAAGGGGATCATGAATAAACTTAGTAACAGATATTATGATTTACATGCCATATTGAAGAAATGATATCTACCTAAAAACTTTTTTGGAAATGTAATTTTTGAATGGTACGGAAATTAATCTGATAAAATCCGAAGTAAAAAAAAATCAAGGCAATCTTTACCTCAAAATATATTATTGGAAAAGTTAACATTACTGTTCACTTTTGAAATGATGTGGTTTTATGAGATACTTATTTGGTTTATTTTAAGACTTTTTCAGTCGACTGTTGATATTATGCAAAAAGGCTGGAAAATTACTGTTTCACAAGATGTGAAATGGAATATATCAACGCTGGAATAAACAAATATTATGTTTTGGTTTTTCTTTTTATTTTCGTGTACCACCTGAGATCGAAGGTGATAACAATAGCGCAGTAAGTTGGAGAGTGGCTCGGGTTATTTAGGGTCCTCATGAGGTGGGGTACTCCCTCATGTTGGAGAGGGTTTCTCTACACGAGGGAGTGCGGCCCCTATCCGTGGCTCTACCAAGCAAACTTTCCCTTGGGCATGCTTGGACTTCACTCCTTGCAGTTCAGAAGAGAGAGGTATGCCGCCACTCTCCTTTTCTGACTGCTGCGAGGTTATGTCGTTAACCCTACTTTTTTGAAGCGCGAGAGTAACTATGTTCTTGATGACTATCTAAAACAGCGTCATCATAAATTATTTTATATTCCTGCCTGTTGAACCAACCTGCTGATAGTCCTACAGGTGGGGAGGAGTATATTACTCCTTAACAATTTTTTTCTCGATATCGACATATTCTACATCAGTGAAGAGAGATTCAGAAGAGAAATCCTATTGATTCTTGAAAGAATTTTTCTTAATCGACGTGATCTTTGCCACTGGCTTTATTTTTTTCAAAAAAACATTTTTGTAATTTTTTCTTATTTTCTGGTGTTGTCTTGGTACATTCCGTAATTTGTAATTCTTTTGCAAATTTAAAATCTATGTTTTCTATGTATTATTAAAAGAACAATTTATTTATTATTAATAGAACGCCACTCTGATTTTAAACAAATAAATTGTTTTATACCTGCTTAAGACGAATGTAACCAACGGCAAGGTTACAAGAATCAATACCAGGTAAGTGTAGGTTTCATCGTTTCCTTTCCAAAATTATGTAGGTACATGCAAAATATAATAGTTACTAGAAAAGCAAAAAAAAAACAGTTTAAAAAAAATCATACAAAACTAAAATGAATACAGATGTTCCGTTTTTAAGATCTTTCAATTCCTTTTCTTCACGAATATAGTCATTTTTTCGGCAGGTGTTCAATGTGGTAACAGTTTTTTATAATATTTTTCATATGCCAATATCCGTCGGGCAATGAGAGGTTATTTGGTTATATTATAGTAAGCAACTTGGTGGGTTGGAATACAACACCTCCCCTAGATTTTCCAATCCAGTGATGCTGCGTGGGAAACGAAACACTCGCCCCCGTAAAGATTAGAGTACGCCACTGAAGTGGTTACGCCCCATTCGGCAATGTTAAAATGACAAATATAACCTTCCACACCCGTGAGTTTACTATGAAATTATTGCGGTTATGTTTAAAAGAAGACTGTGCACAGATATTTACTTTTACCGTTTTAACAAAAAACAGTGAAAAATAAGGTTTCTCCCTTCTCCAATTATTGGAAAGTGTTACAACAGCTTGTATTATAATAGATAAGTGTTGCCGTAGATGTCAACTCATTGGAAGTGTACTACAGAATCATTCAAGTTGAGTCACTACCAATTCAAGCGGGTGAGTATGCATACCCTGCCGCCGACATCACCTCTTCCGCAGTGATACTGGTAGAATGTTCCACTATCTAGTTGATTTCGAAACTAGTTGTAATGGTAAAGTATCGACACGTCTTGAAAACTAATTCTTTATTACGTACTTATAAAGTCACCGCTTACAGCATTTTTTTTTTATCGCTGTCACAAAAAATCGTTTTGTTACATTGCCATTATTGCTTCCGAAAATATTGTTTTTCTCTTCAACTCAATACATTATTTATCAGTTTTTGAGTGAGTAAAAGACTAATCATTTTAAATCTACATAGGTAAATTAAATTTGCATGCAAAACGAGGGCGAATTTTCAATACGACCCGACAAAACGTATTTCAATTTCGCTTGATTTTAACTAAAGAAAATTGAAATTAATATTTTTTGGGACCTTAATCGAAATGAGATTTTAATTAGATTGCGCTATCCGAATATTATCGTTTCAGACTCAATTTAGCAACAGGTACAAGAGATGGAAAATTTTCCATTCCGATCAACGATTAAATTAAATTTTCACTTATTGGTCCAAGTCCATCCTATTCCACTATCATCAAAATCTTATTAAGGATAATTATATTATGATCCTTAACGAGATATAGAATGCGTAAAGGTACATACGTAGGTACTCGTTTGATTGAATATTGAATCAGTTTTAATGACCATTGAAGAACATGTATCGGCTTAACTTAGAAAAACACGTTACTTCCCCAACTGGGACTTGACTCGGGACCTTTCTGTCTCTCTTGTCTCATAATCATATGATGTTTAATTTTATTTCAAGTTTTAGGTACATGTGTCTAATAAACTCAGTAGAGCTATGGTTGTTGTGAACGTGTTTTGTGTACTATAAAAACGGGTGCAAAACAGTTTATAGGAAAACTTGTTTCCGCAACGGAAAATCCACATTTTCTATTGTAAAATCACAACTAATAAATAAAACGGAAAATAAAAGTTTTTTTGTTAAATCGGATATAATAATATATAAAAGCAGCCTAAAGAAAAGGCGGTTTGTTAGCCGTTCACTAAATCAAATAGTAAAAAAAATTTGCAGTCTCATATTTGAACTACTTCACGCCTTTTTTTACTCTACCATCTTGCCATTTTGTTCGATCAGGTTGGGAAATAATTTTTTTTAGCTATCATTAAGTTAAAAATTTTGGTTGAAGATGAGGTTGCAAGACCGATGACCGATTATTTCTTTAAATTATTTTTTTAGTTTTAAGGTTTTCGGGTCATTTGGCTAACTGTAAAGTTTCATAAAAATTTTGTTTAATCAGTTTTGTATTAAACATTTTAGGGAGTTTCTCAAGTAGCACTTTTTCATTGTACATTTACCATTACACAGGTTGTAAAAAAAAAACAATTAAAAAGATTACATATTTTAAAGATTCCGCTAAAATATCTTTTTCTTCAAATAGATAAACATATGAGAACATTTATAAGTTAAACAAAGATAACTCTCTTTGTATGAGGAAGTTTGTGTGCTGTATCTGCTTTTCGGTTTTTCTGTATATTTTGATAAATTTATTCACAAGTGTAACCGTTTGCTCCTCAAACAACTTTCAGAGAATAAAAATAAAATCTTTAAATTTCAAGCGACAAAAAACATTTTTGAAAGAATAACTCTTTTTTTCTCAAATAGAAGAATATATTCGGAGGGTGCCTCATTAAAATTTCGAAAAAGTGCCTCTTAAGAAGCAGCCTAATCCGTTTATTATTATAATATTATAGCGGACCTATTTTCACCGCCCATCCAAGGAATATGACACAAACAATTATTCGTCCCTTTCTTAACATAATTTCTTGGCTGGTTTACATCCCTTTTGAAATCCGTTAGTGTAATGACTTTTCTGAGAAACTGTGTTCACTTTTGCCATGTACACTTTCGGTAAAGTTAATGGATAAAGAAAATGACTTTTTGAAGTAAAGGTAAATTTTCAGGCGACCGCCTAAAATTTCAACTGTCGATTTTGAAAGGTAAGGTAATAATTTTATTGTAGTACAAAGTGCGCCATAAGGTAAAAATGTGCTTTAGGTAAAATGTACTGTGTCACGATGATAAATTCCTTCGCAAAAGCGTGGGCTAATTAGCAAAATGACTGCTCTTGCTTGAAATATGCATGCTTTGTTGTAGCAGGCCTATCACCATTGACATGGGGACAATGAACACGGTGCGGGATAATCTGGAATATCCAATACCAATGAGATCACGCGACGAAACATTTACTAACCTACGCAGTACCTAACTAACAGTCAGGATTTGATTTTGATTTCAGGATGGAGATTTTAAACAATCTTTTTAAGATTTTTTAAAAACTTTATTTCAGGCTAAGTTTTCCAGTAAATCTAATTCGTGTGGAAAAGAAAGTCGCAATATTGAGCACGATTTGTCCGACAGTTAGCCGAATCTTATTCACCGAGCATCGACAACTTTACGAGCATTTGAGCAAATATGCAAAAAACAAACTTGACTCTTCCTAATTTTTTTATGAAATTTAAATTGGTTTATTCAAAGTCAATAGGCGTTGATGGACATAATTATGTTTGGTGAAAAAATTCAGGCAGAAAATACTATGTGAATTCCATGACGTCAGTCAAGAGTTTTGCTGCTTATAAAATACAGATCCTCGATTTTATAGTAAGGATAAGTTTAGCAATGTGAAAAATTATTTGATTTATTTTCCAGGTGAATGTCCACCATTTATAAGTTTTGATTAAAATCACTGGAGTTTTTTAAACACGAATATAATTTCCGAAATGCAAGCTGCTCGATACATCATTTGGATTAAGGCTGGAGCTCCGAAAAATGTAATTCGGCACCGATAATTATTGTGGCATACCGATGGAAGCATGTTTGAATAGTGGCTCACGGAATGTAGTGAAAAGCATACTGCGGATGTGACGTTAATGACTCCAAGTAATTACTTTATATTTTGAATAGCCCGGTGCTGCGGCTCATTTCCTGACAACAGACACATCCGAGTCCCATCTCCCGCTATCCACATCTAAAATTCTTCCCGAAATTACTCACTCTGTATTACACGAAACGTTGAGCTCAATCTGCCAGCAATTAGCCTTCATGAATAGCGAATCAGCGCAGGGAGGAGGCTCGGGTATAGAACTGTGGGTGTGGGGCCATCGATGCGCGTGAGATTCTAATAAACTTCTCGGTTTACCAAAAACATGATTGTTAAACAGCGTATCAATCATTTTTGTTTCAATTTTTTCTGTTATTATTAAATAATCACGAACCTTCCTCTTGTCGTATTTGGGTCGGGGACCTACTAGGAGCCTTTAAGCGTCCCTATTCTGGGCTACATTAGGTTACAAAATCAGTCTCCTATATATGATTGAGGGGATTAAATGTTCAGCACAACAACCCTGGAAGGGCAGACCTACTGTGTCGGTAAATTAAATTGCGTATTATTCTGAATCTACCCTTCATGTAGCCCTACAAGTAAGATCTCGGAACTTAATTTATGGAAACCGCAGAATGGTATTTTTTAATATTTAAAAATTACCAATAAAAAAAATAACTCAACATGCTAGACGTGTGGTTTCGTGACTATAATTGTTTATATTTTGAGCTTCCCATTTAAACTGTTTATTTTATTTTATGTTTTTTTTTCAAGCTGTCCCTTTAAAATAAATAAACTCCTCTGAAAAAAGAAGGGTACAGCTTGTGCCTAATTAGGATGCAACGGCTAAATCAGTAATGCAGGCGTTTTTCTGACTTTCCTTTATACTCGTATTTCAAAACAAAGAATTATAACAACTCTCTCGAAACAGTGAAGACAAAAACTTTATCCTTTCTCTAAAGTTCTTCAATCATGGCTATGTACCTATCACGTAGTGGAGCACCTACATATTTGGAGGTTCTATGGGGAGGCTCTGATGGAGGCTCAACGCTAGAGGTTGTGTGATATAGCACTTGGTAGCAGTTTATAGTATACTTTGATACACCATAATAATTTCGCTCCAATTTAGTTCTCAAGTTAGAAGCATGCGCCGCGAAAAGTTTGATTTCGAATGCATAATTAGGGTGTCGTGGTTATTCAAACTTTCATTTGTGGATTAAAACCGTTTCAATTAAAGTTACAACCTGTGAAAATAAAAAAAAAGGACAACTCATTATTATGACGATGTCGTCATCAAGACGATATCTTCATAATAATGTCATATTAATATGAAGATATCGTTTTTTTTTTTTTAAACATAAATTAACACTAAATATCAGTATTTTTAATACTGTATTTCTTCTAACGTTATACTGTTTGATTTACGTTAGTTTGATTACTCTGTATTTTGTTGTAACTCGCGCCCTTGAGGTGATTTTTTTACAAAACGGCGCTATACAAATTATCCTAATATTATTATTATGTATTCCTTTAATTTCCCTTGTCCCAGAGTGAGTTTTTATAACTCATCGGGATTGCTATATATGTTAGCAAGATATTTAATAATAAATAAAAATAGAATATCTGGACGACCTCTGTTTTTTTTTACCAACCAACATGTTCAGATGTGGTCATGCTACGTTTCTCGAACAGTTCCGCTGATTGAGGAGGTTGTGACAGTAATGATGGCTACCTTTGTCGTGCTTCTAATACCCTTATTAGTTTTTTTTTATCCAGCAAGACAATTTATTTCGTTAATAAACTAACGCAGAGCGAAATTCAATAATTCATTGCCTTCGTCATCGATAAGGAAATTAATATTATCATATCGATGAAACTACGGTCTGGGGCAGTTAATTGTCACAAAAAGTAGAAGTAAGCAAATCTTTACCCTAATAACTATGTGAAATGCAAACAATTTATTACTTCTTGATATAATTATGAACTTTTTTTATTATTTATATGAACATATTTAAATGAATCTTTTGGAACACATTTTTGTCATGTCAGTTAATCGTAAGAATTCGCATAGCATGAAGTATGTTTAAACATTTAACTAGACACGTGTAAAGGTTACAACAGTAAAAAAAGTTCAAATGTAATGGACGCCTCAGTCCACCGACAAAGAATTATCTCTGCTATTTAGTTAAACTGCAAGACCATAAGACACTAAGTGGGGAATCTAAAGAAAAGTATTCTGATTAATTGAACTTTTGTTCTCAATGGTCAATGGAAAACTCAATTGGAAATATCGATTACATAATAAAACAAGTTATATTTTGACAAAATCAAATTCCTCTTTCCAAAGCGCCTCGGGATGAAAACGTACGAAATTAATTGGTAATTAAATCCATCATAGGAGAAAACATCGATAAGTACTTTATATAACAGCGCTCCCATAAGCTAATCACTCGCAATCGAATGTTATTGTTTAATTTTCTCAACCAAAACCGAGGAAATTAATTTTGTGTTTTTATTTTATTTTAATGACCAATTTGACGAAACATTAACAAGGAGGGTATGTTGTTTTGTATGAAGTTTGTTGCTTTAAACTCAATATGTTGAATACAATCATTAAATATTACATTCTCAAATGAAATTTAGGTCCACGAACATAAAATTATTTAAAACTCATCGTGTAAAACTTTTTTTTTTTCGTGAAATATTATTATGTTTATTTAAAAAAAACGATTTAAAAAAAAATTCTACTAAATAAGTATTGTTACCCTTGACAGCCGTTTTGGAGACGTTGAGGTGAAGCCATTGTTAACAGAACTATTTATATCAATTCTAGATACTTATATTGAAAACCTTTAAACAAATTATTTTTACTACAATTCCCTTTATTTACACGACTGAATAAATTGTCGGATACTATTAATGAAAATTACTTTACAAATATTTCCTACTTATGTTTTCCTTAACTATAGTATTCATACTTTATTATTATATTGGTTGGTTTAAATCATACCATAGGTCATAAGGAAGGGCATTGTATTTTCTAATACATTTTGGGAGAAGCAGGGTTATTTTCCTATTCAGAAATAAAAAATAATATTATAAAAGCTATTTTTTTATTAAAAAAAATCAGAAAATAAAATAAATTGTTCGTTCCACAGTGCATTCGGAAGATGAAACAGCTTTCACGCGTAAAAATAAATGCATATCAAAAAAACGTTATGATATTTATGAATAAAAAAATATAATTAAAAATTATATTTATTTTATATGACCTGGCGTTATTTTCAACGGTTGTATTTAACAGTTAACAATCGCCAACGATAACGGCGTTCGCGTTTTTTTCGAATTATAGTTAACGCCCAGTACTAATCCCCCTTCCAAATGAAATACGTTTCGGTTTTTTTAGTATAAAATATATTACTTATTAGCATTCTCAAGTACTTGAGCAATTTCGTAACTACTTCCACTCCTTAGTACTGTTAGCTTTCCCATTCTTCGCTTTATTGCACACATTACAACACCCCACTTATTTTGTTCACGAAACATTATTTGAAACAAAGATTTTCATTAATAACAAGCGAAAAACTTCAGGAAATGAAAAGCGCTGTGCGAATTGTTGGCCAAGACCTGTTTCTCAGTTTCAAAGATACTGTTTTGGATGTTAGTTTTTTTGTAAACTTTCAATTGTTTAATTTTATACAAGGTGTTCTTGGAAAACCTTGTAATTTAAACGAAAACAACTTTCGCGGATTGAATGAAAACTTTTCGAGTACGTTTGTTTACATTTATTTATGTTTTTTTTTACTTTTAATCGTTGGGTATAGAATAAAAACTTTTTCAAAAATTGGTTTCATTGATGCTGACTGAGAATTACCTTTATATTATTTTAATCGGAGGATTCGTGGCGCAAAAATGAAATATTGTTTAAACTGATGATTTTTTATGCACCTTACAAATTCATAAAAAAATATACTTATCGAGGCCGGAAAGGTAAAAGGGCTGAAGCACCATTTTGGGAAGTTTACACCAGAGCACTTAGAGTAGAGCAGAGTTATTGGTTTTAAAATAAAAATATAATTAAAGTCTTTAGTACCTGGTTAGATTTTGAAAACTGAATGCTCTCACTGAATTACCTGAAGCAAAAAATAACTAAAAAGCCTTTTCTCCTCAAATGGTAAATATATTTTAGATGGCTAAATGGCCACAAAAATTTTTCAGAATCAAACGAGAGTCAGAGATTTCGATGCAGAAAAAAACTGATTAAAACTGCATATTCAATCCATTTTGGTCCAAGGCGTCGCTTTGACCTCTTTGTTTTTCCAGCGACTATATGTCCTATGGACCCAAATTTATCTTTAAATTATCTGGACTCAAAGAACTAAAAATAATTCTTATATATTTTTAAATTGACTCCAAAGAAAGCATTTTTTTTGTTTTTTTTAAGATTTCCCAGTGATCTTTGTCCGACCAAACTCAAGGGAACAATCGTGGAGGAGAATAGTGGGTAAGTAAAATGTAATGCAATTATGTTACGAAATATCTTAGTTGCAGATAAAAAATAAACAGATTTTGTTTTGTTTTATTTTTTACGAAGCGCCCTTGGGGTGATTTTTCACTTAATCACTTCGTAAAAAGATTATTTTTATGGAGATTATTATTATTAACGTATTTTATCGCATATTTTTGTAGTTTTGTAAGTTACATTAGCGTTAACCGACTTTTTGAACCGCCAATAAAGTAATTTAGTTTTCCCTTTTGTCAGAGTAACGTCTATGAAAACACATTTCGAAACGAAAATGAGAAGATTTTATGTTCGGCGAAATCTGCTTCGTAAGTTATACGCGTCATTATCGCAAGTAACGTGCGGAACTCGGAGATCCTCTTATGAGAACAAATCGTTTTAATGTCGTGGCTGCGGGGCTTTTTATACTTCCTCAATCGGATCGTTGCGACACTTTGCTTATGATAAACAGCTTAGCGAATAAGCTTTTAGATACGTGAAAAAAATAAATAAATACGGGACAATATAACCTTTTATAACTAAACACACATAATTGTTTTCCATATTGACCATGCCCACCATAATTAAACGTCGTTACGCAGAAAGCACCCAACCCTGATTTACTTAGCTTAATTACCTTCTATGTACCTAACAGATCCACTCGATCCAAAATTCGTTTTAAATGTAATAATAATATCAGGACTGAGTCATTTAAATACTCGCTTGTACCTAGATTGCATGCAGTGAGTAATTCTATCGCTGAAATAGTAGATATATTCAACTGCACTGAATCTAGTTACAAGAAGGCTATAATAACATACCTCTTTCAAAAATACTAGTGTTAATTTGCATGATAATATTTCTATCAACTTCATCATGTTTTTGGGTGCTAATCATTGTTATTTTTTTATGTAACTGTTTTTTTTATGTTTTATATCTTATTTTATGTAAAAGCCCATGAGGGCGTATATTATTAAATAAATAAATATGAAACCGAGAAAAGGACGTTTGAAACTATAACGGTACAAACGAATTAATATAGTTAAATTTAAAATAAAAGTATTTTTGTTTAAAGACACATATACCAACCGGTTTTGGCTCTACCTGAATCTTTTTCAGGGTTGAATAAATATGAACTAAATTAAAATAGAATTACAATCCTTGAAGGAAACATAAAATGAACATATCAACTTAGGTGGGGATTAGGTACGGGAGGGGTAGAAGGAGTGGGGGTAGGGTAGTGGAAGGGAAAAATGTTTAAAACTCGGCTACTAAATAAATCTAATTGCTTATTGAGTAAGTTAATTTTATTAACTCACTTTATTTTTTTGATTATTTTTTTAATAATACTTTCTTAATAAGTGAAAATAAAGGCAGTGTAATAATAATAATGAACCATTGTGAATATAATTATCAAGTGCAAAACTTCGTCAACAGTGAAAACTCCCAAATTCTATGAACAGACCCAATAAGTTCCAACAGCACATTAAAGATACATTAAAAGATTGTAAATCTCCCATTTTTGAAGATATATCATATGTAATTATAATATAGTGATTATGTCCCGCCAGAAGTGATCTGTTAGGTAAGTATGTCGTTGTATATTTATATAAACTAGGAATTAATATTAACTAGAAATTAAAATTTGTACAGCGCCCTTGAGGTGATTTTTCACAAAAACGGCGCTATGAAAATTATCCAAATATTAATTAATCAAAATGTTAAATTCCTTACAAAGACTCCCTAAAATTCCAAGATTATATGGATTCTTGAAAATCCACTTATCCGAAAGCCGTATTAGACCAGCAGTTTCATGCTGTAATTCTCCGAATTACAAATTGGCTTTTTTACGTTTTTTATAAAAGAAAAACAAACATTTCCGGGTTACGCATAACCTGACAATATTTGAAAAACTCCTACTGCCATCATAAGAAGAGGAATATGTTGCTTGTGTATTGATGGAGGAGTTAGCTAGCGGAGGAATTGAACGCACCACGCCCGGGTGGGAATCCGACGCGTTTGTCCACTCAGCTACCGACCGGTCTGCCTTTGTAACTAACCTATTTAATAGTTCAAATGTGTTTTCCCCAATGTTTTCGATTAAGAATTCATATGAATCGGTTTCCAATTTAAAAGATTTTATTTAACCAAATACCTGCAAATTAATCTCCTTCGATGTGGTAAATTTATTTCCTAATGTGCCCGTAGCTGAATGAAAAAATATACTGTCCAATTTATTTACCAATTACAGTTTACCGAAAGAGCTTAGTAATGACCTATCCTGTATGTTAAATATTTGTCGTAATCAAAATAACTTTAAATTTAATGATGCTGTATATCAGCAAAATGAAGTATTACCAGTGGGTCTACCAACAAGCCCACTTTTCGCTGATATATTAATGGATGGCCTCTGGAAAGAAACGTTTTTAGTTCCAACTCTTTTGAAAATTGTATTTATTTGGAAACGATATGTTAATGATATATTTTGTATGTGGAAAGGTACCGATCGTCAACTAAACTCCTTCTCCTCACTTCTAAATTCTTTTCACAAACAAATTCAATTTCCAGTAGAAATAGGTTCCAATTGTAGTTTAAATTTCCTATACCTATTCTTATCTATTATTAATATTCGTAAAAAGCATTTACTTTGTGGCTTGCCATATTTATAAATAATAACTTTGCTCTAATTTTCATTTATTTATTTTTTTCGTAAGAAGCAATCACATGGTGGTTGGAAATTATATTAATAATAAAATAATACTTTGTTTTAAAACGACAGAATTTATTATGATGAAGACCAACCGGTTTCGCTTGGATCCAGCTTTGTCGGGGCACATATAATAACTGTTCAAGTTATTATATGTGCCCTGACGAAGCTTGATCCAAGCGAAACCGGTTGACCTACATCATAATAAATTCTGTGGTTTTAAAACAAAGTATTCTTTTATTAATAATTTTCATTTAATTTCATCTTTCATTTCTTTTCTTTTTTCTCCTTTTTATTTATTTTTATTTTATCTTTAGTAATATTTAAATTAAATATTATATAATTTATGTAAACTACGTCTATCTCGACACAGGAATATCCTAAGGAGATAGACATGGACCAAACTCATGTTTTTTTTATATATTAGCAAGAATAAATATTTAAAAAAAAAGATAAACTTATTTTATAACCACTTTAATTTTTAAATATTATGTCGAACAGTTTCGGAAGCACCCTTCCATCATAAAGACAATATTATTTTTTTTATATTGTCCTGATGATGAAAGGGCGAATCACTTGCAACAAATAAAGGATATGACCATACCTTAATTGGTAGAAACCTTACAAAAAAAATACGACTCATATCTACAAAAAAATATTTAATAACTAACTAACTAACTAACCATCACGCCGTTTCCCCGCAGGGGTAGGCAGAGAGGACGGACTGCCATACAACTCTGTCTTGGCACACACTTCTTGCTTCATTTACATTCATACATCGTCTCGTACATATTCTTCTGTAATTCTGACTCTTCACATGACCCGATTCAAGTATTTGATTTACTTGATCGTGCCATGTCTTTCTCAGGCATCCTCGACTTCTTCTTCCATTCACTTTCGCATCATATATTCTTTTCACACTCCTTTCTTCGTCCATTCGCTCTACATGCCCAAACAATCTAAGCGTCCCTTTCTTAATCCTATCCATTACGCCTTGCATTCTTTCCGGATATCCACATTTGTAATACGGTCATACATGGTTTTACCGCACATCCGTCTCAAAGATCTCATTTCCACAGTATTCAGTCTACTAATCTAATATTAAACACATTCAAATCAATCAAAATAATGGCTGGCGTAGAATTTTATATGTTAATATTTTTTTCTCTTTGAGTGTGTCTAAGTTTTCATCAGAAATTAAAGTCGCTTTTTATACTAGTAACAATTTAGGTATACTTTAAATTGAGTCCAAGGATATAAAAGATAACTTAAGTAATTCAGGTATTTATAAGCTTAGATGTAACGATTGCCCAGCATTTCATGTAGGTAAAACTAATATATAATAATATAAAATTATGTAGGTAGGTAAATGTTAATACAAGGGTGACTGAACATCTGAAGTGCCTGAATGGAGTGGGTTACTCTGAATTCGCTTTGCATCTAATTGATACAGATCACTCTTTCCATAAATCTTCTGGAATAGATGTACTCCATAGAAATGAGATAGGTCTACGCTTAAATAATTTAGAAGTCCTTTAAATAAATAAATCCCTAAAAATAAAACCAATTATCTTACTTAGTAATGAATGGTTCAGGTAGAGCCGAAACCGGTTGATGTATGTATCCAATAAAGTGGTGTTGAAACAAAGATACTTTTATTTCAAATCTAATTATGTTTTACCACAAAGTAAGTGCTCCGTCTCAAATTTGAATTAATATCAGTGTTTTTTTTTTCTTTATGACAATTATAATAAATAGGTAATTTTTTAATCTATGTTTTTAAACATCAATATTAGTCAAATATTCAGAATGTGCGTTCATAAAAAAATGAATTACCAAAAATCTATTGCATTTAGAGCTTGGATGTTTCCAGCACATAGAAATCTCGTTTTTATCCATAGGAAAACATGTTAAACTCGTTTTCGGCAAATTGTGGGTTGGAAGTTTTCTGCATGACTACGTCCAATTTAAGTCAAATATCTGCAGTATGCGTTAGTAAAGAATTGAATTACCAAAAATCTATTGCATTTGGAGCTTGGGTGTTTTCAGCAGATATAAATTTAATTTATTAATCTTAATCTCGTGTTTATCTAAGGGAAAACATGTTAAACTCGATTTTAGAAAATTGTGGGTCGGACGCTTTCTGCATAACTTGGGTGCGTTCAATTCTTCTGCTAGCTAAGTCCTCCATAATTGCACAAGCAACACCATCCGCTTCTTATGATGGCAGTAAGAGTTTTTCAAATATTGTCAGGTTATTTGTAACCCGGGAATATTTAGTCTTCTTTTAACAAAAAAAAATAAAAATAAACACGAAATGATTTATACCATTATGAGATTTAATAATATGAAAAGCACAGTGGATGACAAACAAGTCCACAGATATTTACAAAATACACAAAACTAATAAAAGATAACAGAGTTTAAATAAGTTCTGATTTCAATAAAATTTAAAACAATTGATGAACCGTCAATTTTATTAACTAGATAAGCGAATTAAATTATATTCGCATTATATACCAATAGACAAGAAACTTGTACGCTCATTTATTCAGTTGGCCACAATGATCAGCAAAGGATGATCCCAAAATTGTAATTTGAAAATATTTAATCGAACTTGAATAATTACACACAGCTTACATTTGGTTATAAAGCAATGAACGCCACTGATGAATCATATGAGAATATTTTTATTTATTTATTGTTTACTCCACAATATACCCTACAGTTAAAAAGGTTTTATTCTCAATAGTCACAGGAAAATCCAGCATTCAATTTGCACACCGTATGCTTCAGTTCCGAATTCAATTGGAGACAGTCGAGTACGGAAGGTGGTACCGCTAGTGAATTTTTCGAAACAAGATGACGAATTTCCAATAATGTATGCACTGCTGAAAGATGTAGCGCCAATTCTATGCAGGAGCCTGTTTGAAGTGAAAGCCTTCACTACACCTGAGATATTTGTTCCTCTATTTTTCTTTCCATTCAGCCAAAATTTTCCTCAAATCTATCAAACTTACGTTTCGTTTTTAAAGTAATCAATATTATAGATTTTTTATTTATATATTATAAAACAATTGAATATTATGAAATTTTATTGGAGGTTTTATTTATTTTTACTGGAAATATTTACAAGAAAAAGACAAATTAAATCTGATATATTATATTAAATCTAACTTCTTCTCGGTGGTTTATCCAATGGGTGACTTTAATATTGAGTCATATTATGATACGTTTATAGTTTACGTAGATATAAATAAAATAAAACATAATATTATGTTACAAAAATAAACATTTTACATCGACCAAGAACTAGGTCTAGCTACAATAAAAATATAAAAAATACAGCCATTTGATAATGTAAAATAATCATCAAACAATATATTTCTTTCAGCAAGCCATGCCTTCAACATATTCATTAACGGTTTCACAACGTGTGTGCAATCTTTTTTATTTCAGCAGGTAATATATGAGTCGTATAGTTCCTATCTACGGTAAGTCCACTATGGTGAAATGTTGGCAAACCATTTTTTTTCAATTATGACTTATATTCATTACAACTTAATATTTATTGCATTTGGTGTGCTTTATTATTGGAATACGGATGTTTATAATAAAATAAAGCATTTAATTTCTTAATAGTTTAGGAGTAATTACGCAAATAAGAATGGACTTATCGGCATTTGAAACCAACTGTCAAATTTAACGTATATTGGAACTCACCAGTCGTGACTTATCGGTGTTTGTTTCTCAATACGGTCGACACGTGGTAGACAAGTATAGGGTCACCAAAAAAAAAAAAGATTTAATCAAAACGAAAATATTAAATGTTTCTTTTTTTTTATTATTTACCAAGAAAAAATAAATGGGAATAAACTAGTGTTTACAAAAATTTTTTTTTTCGTATTTAAAAAGTTGACCAAACCAAATTATATGACAAAATATATAAAATAAAGGAAATAGAGATATTTTATAATTACAAACATTCTGTATTCATTTCAATAAATTCTCAAAATATTGTTCTTTTGAAAAAATACACAAAAAAGGTTTATCGATTTGCTAGTTAAATCAAAACAAAAATAAAAGTCTTTGCTTAAAAAAAAAATTACATACATTTTAAACCGAGGAATAAGAAACGAAAATATTTAATGATTCTATTTTTTTTTTTATTTACAAAGAAAAATTAAATGGGAATAAACTAGTGTTTACAAATTCTTTTTATTTTCATCCTTAAGAAGTTGACAAAACCAAATTATAAAACAAAATGTAATATAAAAAAAGAATGGAGACATCACAATAAATTCTCAAACTATTGTTCTCTTTTGCGGTAGAGTGTGTTTAACACTTAAGCCTCTTGTTTTAATTCCAACTGTTTTTTTGGGACGCCAGCGCTTGCATTTATCAAGATGACAATATTTTATGATATAGTTGTCTTGATAATTTTTTTCATTTTTAAAATAAAAAATTGTACGGATATCCATCAAATCTACTATTTTAAAGGTGTCACATTTAAAGGTCTTCGTTTTATGCTCGCACAACGGAGAAATGAGCAAGTTTGTCGGAGCGTACCTAGAATTTTTTTTCTGTAATAAGTTTTTTTTTTTTTTTTAAATGATGGTTTTATGATTAAATAGGTAAACGCATGTTTGCTTTATATTTATATCCACAAATGTTTTTTTCTCAAAAATAAATAAACGTCAATTAATTTTACTAAAATTATGAAAACCATACCTTCATAATTCAATTTTTTAAATAAATTTAAACAATTGAAATTTTATTTCTCTCGCCCAGGTATTTAAAAAAAAATAGACAATAAGAACAATTGTGAAAAAAACGAATAAAATTAAAAAATAATTAAAAACAAACGAGCGAAGTTTTGGGAGCACCCAGTAATGACAGACATTCGATTTACAAATCCATTCAAAATAGCAGATTTTTCATTAGCTTTTACGGCTATCCACATTCTTTTTCCAAGATTCCTTATTGATAACTCGTTTCCTTGATGTATTTCCAGTCACTTGAATGACATTTTTGGTAAGATCGGACATTATTTAGCTGTAGAAATGTATAAAACGATAGACACTTTAAAAGAATAACACTCCTCACAAGTGCTTTAGCGGCCATGTTGGAATTAGCGAAATGCTTCACGCTCATTGGCTATCTGGACAAGCGGTGGACTTATCGGCGTTTGGAATAAACGGCACTATGGATTTATCGCCGTTTGAAACTCATCGTAATTTTAAAACCCACTTTTCGTAAGATTTTACGTACGTTTGGAACTTATTGACATTTGATTAGTATGGTAAATAGCCGGTAGAATAAAACCTCATATTTACTTAAATTTTGAATTATATTGGACTTATCGTACATAGGAACTATACGACTCATATAACAACTAGGTTTTAATTAATCTGACGTATTTTGTTTGTATTCGTTTGCATGGTTAGGTACAAATGATCGTTCATTAAACGTAAAACAAGTATTATAAATTCACTCTAACCTGTTTATAAGTATACAACTTTTTAATGTTCTGAAATATGATTTTGCACCCCAGAGTTGTTTCTACTGAAAGAATTTTGGAACTGATATGGGTGTTCAATATTATGCCTTTATTCGTGTAAACTTTTTTGAGATAATAATTGAACCAATGAATTATGCACTGATTGAACATGATTGATTGTTTTTAACAGGAAAGTTCCCAAGCTGTTATTCTACACGTTATAACAGATTGGAACAAAGAGTTAAGACTAGTTAAACATCTTTTAAAACGCGTTACCGTGACCAAACGCAGATTTTGAAAGTTCTCGCGTAGGAGAATGCTTACAAAAACAGTCTTGGTGTTTAAAACATCAATAGTTTATGATGACGAGTAATTTACAATACGATTAACTTGCATGCCAAATATTAGATTATAAAATTAAATGATAAAATTGTCTGATATTGTGAACTAACGATGTATTGAATCACAATAAAACCGCGTGTGCTTACTGTTTCTGTAATTTTACATTGAATGTTTTATTATTTTTGTAAAAAACATATTTGGAGTGAAAATTTATATACTTTTTACCTAATATTCTAACAATTATTTTTTATTATTAACAATTTTTACATTTATTATTTTCTTATGAATTTATATTTTAAAAATTTTACTATAGTATATATATGTATTACAATTTCCATTTTATTTTACGTGTTATAATCAATTATGAAATGTATTGCATTCCACTACTCCTGCACATCTTCTGGAATTAAAATGTTATTACTATTATTATCTACTACCAAAAACTAAGATTATAAGTTAATCGAGAAAAAATTCAGAGAATGCAATGTTTTTTTTTTATAAATAGGTACAATGTATTGTTATTGTTTATGTTAGTTATATTGAAAATTTTATTAAATAATTAATTAATATACATGTAATTCAAAATTCCATTGAACCAATGTTTCAGTAATTTTAGAATCCAGGCCGATTCTTGCCCCCATTGTTGTTCCTTGAAACTATTTGTGAATATTCTGAAACTATAAAAGTTAATTCGCTCTATTGTTTCCAATCATACCGGCGGTAACAAATCAAACAAACTGGATGTAAACTGACCTTTTGGCATCGCTTCGTTAACAAAGTAAACCGCTTTCCGTTCTATTAATTCTCCGGATTCTTGGGGTAAGTGGAGTAAGTTGAATAACAATTGTTACTTAAAAGGATTGAATTTGTAATTTTTCAAATATTATTTTTTCTTGGGTTTTCAGTCACCATTAAGAAGAGGTACAATCTATCAAGGGAATGTATATGAATAGGCTAGAAATGTTTTTTAAATAAAATAATTCCTAACAGACTCGTTAAGTGTATATTAAGTAATTTCTCGTAGTTAATTAAGCTTAAGAAATTTTGCAAAAAAAAAATAGAAATTAGTAAAACAATTAATAAACAAAATGTGTTAATATTAGATTTACGGAAAAAAACCCAAAACATGATAACTAACTATATACTCGTATATAATGTTGTTTATTTTTATATATTTTTTAAAGCCGTAAAAAGTATTGTTTTTCAATTTCCCAAATTGCGTGATGAAAAAACTGTTAACACACAAATATCTGATAAAAAAAATTGAGGTAAAAAGTACTCAATATTTCATGTGTGTATGTTCATATTTAATTGTCATTGTTTTTAAAATTATTATTTTTACCTAAGTTTTTACTTTATAAAGAAAAACTCCTGGAAAATCGCAAAAATCGGCAAAAAAACCATTGCACCTCCTCGGAAAGAAGTCTGGAAACACTACGACCGATTGCATTTTACGTACCTACTTTCAGTTTGTTCCCGTCAAATGGGGAAAATTATAAACAATTAAAATATATATCATTATTTATACGTTGTGTACATTTTCACTGAAAGTTATTTAAGGCACACCGTAACCCTATCTTCCTCGAGTCAAGTTTACCCTTAAATTATGAGTCAGACAATTGATTCCGACGGGATTCCAGACTGAGGCTGGGTTTAGCTTGGAATGGAGCAGCCTTCCTTGGAGGTGATAGTTATCTGCGACCAAACTGCCCCTAACCCCCACTAGCGCCGGGGGTATAAAGTGACCCCACCGGGCAGGTGCTCAGTGTTCAGAGGTGCAATAGTGAATGGTAAACTAGATAGTTTCACGCTGAGATATTGACATCGATCGGGGTCGATTGTTATGAATAGCTTTAGTTTACGGGAACTTCATTTAAAGGTTATTATGTAACTGAACCATTCAACTTGTTGGTCATCGATGGAATATTAAATCTCAATGAAAATACATTAAGTAATAAATCGAAAGGAAATGGATTTGAAACTCAAGCAATAGTCCTTAAAAAATGATAATTAATCTCAGTGTTTCCACGAGATTGCCAAGGATTACAAAAATATAAATTCTAATAAACTATCTCACTCTTTGCAAATAAAAATTAGTTTCTCTCACATTTATAATAATTCCTTTGTTCATATAATTCTTGACTCTACTTTGCGGCATACATTAATCTTATGAACTTCGCTTCCATATTCAACGTTTTCTTACACATAAATGGTAAAATATTACACGTATTAATTATTTCCGCAAACAGCTCCTATTCCTAGATAAGGACCCATCACCTACCCACCTCTCCTGTTCTCCTGCTACCCTGTTCCCTGTTAACCAGGCTCCAACTATGGACAAGTTTACGAACTATAATAACTCTCGGTCATTTATTATTCCGCCGGATAAGGAAATAAATTCCCTTCGATTGGCAACCGAAAGCACCTACCCGCAGTGCATTAAAATATTATAATGTTACGGGAAAAGTGTCTTTTATAAACCCGGATTTATTGTTCTACGCGGAACTACGAGTAAAGTGAATCCGTGCTCATAGGATTTATGTAGTTTGTATTTGGTACAGATTTTTTATGCTTTAAATCGCAGACTTTAAAGTGCATGAAGCGTTATTGTAGTCGGGAATGAAATAATAACTTTAATTTCATTCCTGGTGGACGAACAGACGAATAAAAAACAATGAACTAGATTTGTGCCAAATTTATTAAGAACGTACTAAAAGCTTTACAGCTATCACGAAAACATTTCGGATTGGAAGAACACGTCGCACCTCACGGCTTTGAAACTTCTGTGACTGATCAACATGCAGTTCCACTAATTTGTTCCTGACTGGAAGGTACAAGTTGAAGATTACTCTGATAATAACCATTATTCGATAAGAGAACCAGAAGAAGAAGAGAATAACCTAAGCCATCCTTAGAGAAATCCAAGACCTGAAAAGTAATGCAGTAGACACGTGAAACACAAGAGCAACCAATCAAACGTACTTGAATTATCAACCCTCTATACCCAGATGCGTACAAGCCACTCGATTGATCATGTCGCTGAGCAAGGAAAACTTGGTTGAACTGGAAAGGCTAAGAGAGAAGGGTTACTAGAAACAAAAAGCATAGAATCATCATAGGTGAAAAGCGTCCATGTTTCACCTTACTTCTGTGACGGCAGCCAAGTCTCCTATGAACTTCACCAGGCTTAACACTGGGTGTTCGGCAAAAAGTAATAATCACACAAAATTGCTTCTAAGGTATCTAAGCAATCTTCTCATCAAGTATAAAGAACACTTTTTTGTTGCACAAAAAAAAACCCGCCTAACCTTTGCTAAAATATTTCTAATACGTAGAGAAAATGTTATTATTTAAAGGATTTAATTAGTTTGCCCGTATTCGAATCATCACTAATCTAAATCAAGAAGTTTCTGATTACAAAATCGAATAACGCGTGATAAAGTTTAATCATCCCTCTCCAGTGGAAAAACTCAAAGAACTCTGATACTATTGTTTTCCCTTCATTAATACAGCTGGAACAAAGCTTTCTTGGCCGACGCCATCCCTCCCCCCCCCCCCTAGCTCCCACCGACATCAATTATTTCACACAGCCGCTGACCCTCATAATGTATTTCGGATTCATTGTTGCTCAGAATCCATGAATCTTGCAGGATGTCTTAAGGAGACCAGATAACGTGGAGTGATGGCGAAAAATGGGGATCTGTTGATGGTCGTCGAGGTGTGGATAACGCAAGGGTGAAGCGTAAAAACAACCTTCTAGAGGGGGTGATCTTGAGTTCTTACGTATTATTATTTATTTAATAATGCACTTTCACAAAGATATCGGGTTATAATAAAATACAAATTAAAATGTTTCCTTCGATAAATAAGATGTATAACGAGCCCAATTATCAACAGAATTTCGGTCCAAACTGAAAACTTACCTTTTAAAAATAAAAATCATAAGTTAATAAGTATGTCTATCTGATGGGACCTGCCAGGTAAGTATGTTCCTGTATTTACAACGCTTTGCTAGTAGGTGACATATGATGCATTGTGAACTAAATAAACTTGTCAAATCTACGTATCGCACTACATAAAAATAATGTAAATGGCCGAAAAATGATCAAAGTAACAAAAACATACTTTGAAACATTCACAAATATGTATCCAAAGTTGTACTTGTAAGATTTTACACTCTTAACATTCTGTAAATTTGTTAAAATTAAGTAACCAATTGGTACGTCTATGAATTATAAAGGGTCTACTCTACTCAGAGGAACCAGAACAACTTTTCTTGTAGTCCAGTGGGCGAAATTTAAACTAAACGGACTATGGAATACGAAAAATTATCAAACATATTTATTTTTCCTTATTAGGTTTCGGATTTGGCTACCAAACACGGCTAAAAGCCGTTTCAAGTAACGTTTCGATTCCGAATGGTGGTCTTTCACCAGGGCGATACAGTCTTTACCACTCTGCAATGTGCCGCAAAATACTTTTTATTGTTTCATATGAATTAAATGTGTTGACACATTAATTAAACAGAAGTTATCGGGGCACGTCGGGTTTGAACCTGCGACCGTCAAATGTATGTGCTGTTTTTTCTCTGTTTACTCTTTTTTCCTATTTTTCGTTGTGTTTTTTTTTCATTGGACTATGGTCCGTTAATAAATAAATAAATAAAATAAATACAATATAATATCGCGGATTCATTCTGGATTCTATCATCCAAAGATTCTCTTTAAGAAAATATGTTTATTTATTTAAATGCTTCGGTGTGCTTTAGTAAGCGAGGCAGACAGATGACTCAGCTTTGATATCAGCTTTTTGAAGTAATTTGTGCCAGAACAGCGCATGATACGTATACGACCGATGCTCCCTCCCCGTGTAGTTTTTCCTCCACGTAGGCATTGTTTCTCTTCGCGATGGATGGCGCACATTACTTCATCTGTCGCTTCCGCTCCTTTTTCCTATCTCGTATACTCCTTCTTCCTCCTTCCTTCCTCTTTCCTTCTTCCTTACTTCCGGACTGCGAGGGGATTCTATTTTGCGGGGATTAAAGCGAAGGGGTGAGGCGCTCAGCTGTTGAGCTCAGCTGTGGATTTTTAGGATTATAATTATGTGTAATAAATAATTATTAAGCTCTTTAGATGACTCGTGTTTCACCGATAGAATACGACCAATTGCATGTTGTTTGAGCGCTGAAAATGACAAGGCTGAACGAATTTTCCTACCCTACAGATGATGTGCATATCGAAGGTAAAAAATAATGCCCCTAAGCATTATGATTTTTTTGATTCCAAGCAAATAAGATCAATGTGGAAAATACTCTCAGTGTCGTCAAAACATCACCGAAGGTCTACTTGAAATGGAAAATACTTGAAGATCTCACGGCAAGAACCTGTTAACTAACTGTCGGGTCATTTTGAGATATTTTGCGTTTTGTTAAAAAAAATGTGTACCATCACAAATCCACAAACTATTTTTTCATGAATGTCACAGCTAACATACTCAATTTAATATATAAATTAGTATTTTAATGCATTTCTGCAATGCAATGTTATTATTGTAGATAACATGTTCTTGCCATAAAAAAATATATCAGTTAAAATAAAATTTGCTGTTAACATTTTCAACTGTTTGATTTTCCATGTCCGTGCCATTTTCATGATCTGAAAGTGTGTTCATTGGATATAGTGTACAAGAATTAGTCTAGTGAGAATGCCAACTCATTTTTGACAAAAATGTTAGTTGACAGGTTTTTTTCCGTAGTGTCTTCACTTTGTACTTCAAAAACTTCTTCACTCCCCATTTCTTTCAACTGTACACTATCTCCATCCCAGGAGCTTCATAATCATCTGAATGAAAAATAAAAAAAATTGCGGTAAAAAATGAATGCACTCTTCTATTGTATTTATAAAAACCCATGTGTTATGAAATCTTATGTTTCTATTGTTCTTTCCCATCTTAAGCAAAATGTATTCTTTCCTATTTCAAATATCATCGCCTTCTGACTTTATATTTGTATTTATTCTAATTTTACATAATAATTATACTAACCTACAGCTGGTAAATAATTGAATGATGATTTGGAAAGCGTAAAAGCCAAATTAATTTCTCCGTGATTTATTTTTCTCAGAAAACAAACATTTACTTACTATTTTCGTAAGTTAGTTTTTCATCTTAAAAACTGATGGAAGATTCTAACACTTGTGAACGTATACTTGAGGTCGGTACTCAAAAATGATTTTTAAATTGCAACAATTTACATTGAGATTACCATAAAGTCTGGGGATATTTCCATAAAACGTAGCATTTGAAGCATTGTGTTTGACAAGTAATCTTAATGATTAATTGACTGATTTAAATATTTTTCAGATTTTTATAAAATGTAAAGCAAATGACAAAATTACACGAACGCCAAATTGCTTGAACAAAATTGAAATAATACATCAAACCAGACTAATGAAAATATATAATTTAAAGACCTTAATTTTTTAACAGAAATCATCTTTAATTCATGTACGTAAACATCTTATCTATTAATATTATCTTGAATACGGACTATCTAATCTCTACTTGTTTAAATCTTGCAGGTTTATATTAATTTCAAAAACTAATCGAAATAACTATCGAAACAATTTCCCAAAAGTGACTCAAATTAGCGGTATTTGAAGTATATGAATAACCTACTGAAAATTACAATTACAATGCATCTACATACGCCTACACCTCAAAAACATTCGTGACATATTTAATGATTAATAATTACTTAGCGTAAGACAACAGATTTTGACCTACCTTCTCAGTTAATGTCTTGCCTCTTTCATTCAATATTATCTGTCTCTTTCTTTCTATTCATAGGAATTAGATTATGAAAGAAATTATAATTATTCTTTCTTTCTATTCATTTGAATTTAAATGTTAATCTTTTATTTTCTTACTGTTCTCTTATTTTATTTAATATTGTGTTCTTCCTCTGTATATACTATATATATAACCACACACTATGTATTTTTTGTTTAGTTCAATTTCGTACTCTGATGATGCTTAGGCTAAGCAAAACCGATCGGTCATAAAAAAATAAAATAAAATCTGTGGTCTTATACAAAGTTAATATTTAATTTTCGTTGTTTATATTTGCGTTAGGAATTTTTTTGCCTATTAGTATTCCTTTAGTTTAAACCGAAATTTGCCATTTAAAATAATTATTGCGTAGACCTAAAAAACAGTTTTCTTAATACATAACGAATATCACCGAGAACGCATTTTTAATAGATTAATAACATTTAACATTATCTTGTGTGCTGAGAAAATCTTTGCTTTATGGATATTGTCTTTTAAACGAATACGATAATATCTTACTATGTTTCTACTGATATTTTAAGCATTGAAATCTTTCCTAATTTTTCTATTGTTTCTATATTTTTTAACTCTACAAAATGTTCATAGCTACAACATTCACATATATACATATCTTGTTTTGCTATTTTTATGATTATTTGAAAATGCCGTTGTTTTTGTATAATTATGTTCCACCAAGTATTTTGCTGTAGCTTGGCGGGTGCAAATTCCCATTTAATACAAAAAATATTCAAAAAAGGTTCTCTATCTTTAGAAGAGCTTCACGAAATCCAGCGACTAGATTCGAACGCTATTTAAATTTATTTACCGCGCAGTTGAAAGTATGCAACAGGTAGCCGACCAGCAGTGCAGCAAAGTTCAAGGGCACGGCAATGTTTAAAATGATGTGGCGGGCAAAAGGCATTTGGGCTTTATATCAATTTAGATTTTGCGTTCATCGACTGTAGAGCTTTAACTTGGTGAGGTGAAATAAAATTACATCTTCTCTGATTAATTTTTCATTAACCCGCACATGTGGTTTTAAAGCTAATAATATTTGTATTTTTGTAGATAGAATTCACTTTGTGGTTTGAAATAATCAATTGAAATGAAATAATAACTTTGTATAACACCGCAGATTTTATTTTTATTTTTATAAACGACTGGTTTCGCTTAGCCTTAGCATCATCAGGGCTCAAAATTAAACTGAATACAATATGTGTTCGGCTATATATATAATCGTAAAATAGAGGGAGAACACAATATAAAATAAAATAAGAGAACAAAAAAACAAAAATCAGTATAGAAAAATTCAAGAAAATAAAAGACTAACTAAACTTTTTGATGCGTACAATGAAGATGATGATATAGAAATTGGTTTTATGTGTACTTAGAGTAGGTACAAAATATCATTAAAAAATACCGCTTTTCTTGATGGATTGAGAATCGGCGTTTAACGGGAACCGTCAAATGTTTCCACTAAACAAATCTAAATCCATAATATTAAAGATTGCAAAGTTTTACGTCTCGAGCAGTTTACACCATAGGTGTGTAAATTGTATTCTAAGGACAGGATTAGAAATAGATGGAATACAAAACAGCAAATTATTTGCAAGAAACGGGGAAGAAGAAAGGTTAGTTTCTCACTGTCACAATAACAGGTGACAAACATCCAAAGTCGAACAACAGCTCGTCACTTTTGTTTTCACTTTTCCAGGGTAGGAAAGCCTGAGAAAACATTCATTAAAATAGCTTTGCGTGTGCGGGAAAGAATGGGCCCTGTGAGATGTGAAAGGAAATCTTTGCTGCTTCTTCTTGAAGTCTCTTCAAACGACAAATTTCGTGGAAAAAAAATCTAATTTCATCCTTAACTGATATTTTTTGTCCGTAGTTTTGAATATTTCTCAAATAAAACGTTTTTATTACAAACAAAAAATCGTAGTACTTGTTAGCCGAACAAGCTTTCCCCTCCTCGTGTAAATAATGTAAGTAGAAAGTGAAAACGTCACTAAATAGCCTCGTAATACGGTAAGAAGGCCTTGACGGAATACAGACGTAAATGGTTGGGGCGAGGGGCGGGAGTGACTCGAGTACATCGTTTTCTAAGAAAAGAAAGGAAATTTCTAGATAAATGTAACGCCGGTTTGGTTTATGAAAATACTGCAACACACTAAATTGCGAACTTGATGTTTTGCCTAACTTTCATCATGTCGATCGTAATAAGCGTACGAAGCAAGAAAAATAACATGTATTTTTTTTATTTCTGGTTGAACATCTTAATTAATGCTGCTACCAACTAAGTGATTGAAATAAAGCCTACATTTAAAAGAAAACTAACGTGTACAGCAAAACTTTTAAACGTGCTAGGCCGCCATGCTATGAAAAAAATCATAAGGTAAGAAGTTCAGAATCTTAACCTTATTTATGAACAGCTAGAAATTCGATTAAGTTAATATTAACGGTTAGTTGGTCGAGCGGTTCAAAAGCATCGTGGAATCAATCATCCGCTTCTAACCCAATATTTAATCATTACACAAGAAAAAAAAACTCCACTTCTAGAAAGAATCTAAATATTTTCAGCGTATTCGTAACCCGGGAATGTATTTCAAAATAAAAGAAAAAAGGTGAGCTCTAAATAAGAAAAAGTGAGCCCTGGAATGAAAATGAAATGAAATGATGTGGTTTTTTTAGTTTCAAAATTTTCGGGACTTTGAAATATCAAATTACATTAAAATTTGAATATATTTTTTGCAAAATAAACAAAACATGCAATTTATTAATTACTGCGTAGTTAATTATTATTTTGGAAAAATTATAAATAGATTGATAGGCAATAAGTACGTTTATTTGTGAAAACAAAAATTCATTTATATTGAGTGTTTCATTTTATTAATTTTCATTTATAACTGCAGACGTTGTTACACTCAGATCATAGAAACCAACCCTTGGTTATAAGCATCCATGGGCTATTTATCTACTTTAATCACCATGACGCGAATGAGGTAATCTGAAATGGCTTACTCGTGAACTATATATTTTCCGTGGACTTTCAATGTGTCTACGAATAGTCTATTATTTAAGTTCACTGTAAGAATGAAGACATCAATTATCTGTATGCATTATTAAATACTACTCGCTTAATACTGATTTATTGAAAATGCCATACCTTAAAATAGATACTTTAACACACGATGTAAGACCATTGAAGTTAGCAAAAAAAAATAGATAAATAACCGCATATCGTATAACTTTAAAACTTTGCATTGTATGTCGGCCTTAATAAATCATGACACAGGTCATAAATTAGTTCATCGCAACGTTCAGACTTAAATACAATGGCTTTCTTTATTCAATATTCCGGGAGTGGCTGGTCGGCGTTCTCCACAAGTGTGGTTGAAAAAACAACCCTTGATGGTAGGGATACTCTGTAATTACTAAGCATCGATGCCGCATATTTGGCAATGCGATGTGCCCATTTTAGTAGGTAAAAAATACTTAACAATTGAGGGGCTTAAAATCTATAAAAACGGTTCTGTGACATTTTCAACTTTTGAATGATTATTATGACGAAAAAGAGATTGTTGTATTTCAAAATGTTTGTGCACATTTAACTAGGAACAACTTGAAACAGCAATCTATAAATGTATCCACATATTCATGAAAGGAAAGTATATAAAAGGCTTAATCAACTTTCCAAGGAATAATTTAGTATTAAAAAGATTGCTGACTTTGCTTCTATCTAAAAAACATGGAGAAATTGATAAAATTTGAAGAGATTATACGTATGTGTATAAACTACTACTACTACATGGCTTCAACTTAATTTCAAGTATTTTTATTTATTAAATATAACTGAAAAGAAATAGCTAATAATGGAGATAACTACCTAGAAATTCGGGAAAGTGCAAAATTGAATGAATTGTATTTTTTTTATTTATCATATTGAAATATAATACACATATGGTAATACATAGGATTGGTTAATGTCTGTCTCACTAGGAGATTATAGCGTCGTTTTCGTAGGAAAATCATGCCAATCTTTGATAGTTTTTATTGCTTCAGCAAACAGATTTTATGTCCTATAGTTATATATCGAATTTTGTCCACGAAAAATCTATCTCGTTATCTATTTAGAGCAGTAAATCTGGGTTTATTAAACAATTGTGTTTTTTATATTCCTTAGGTAATTGTCAACCCATTTTTAGAAAATGAAAGGTGAGCGACGGTGAACAACCAATACCACAATACCAAGGCTGATGACGTTCATGTTCGAAATATATATTTATTTATTTTATGTGAATACCGCACGAGAGTTTCAAATCCTCCTGACCGTCAGGAGCCAGTGGGACTTTGGCATCTCCGATTGGGGTATGTTGTGAGGTTTACGGTTGTGGAAAGTGGAAGGAAATGGTGAAGAGGAAGGTTTGGAAGTATTTACTAAGCCGGGCTAAAGCCTTTCAAACAACATTTTGATTCTCAATAGTGGTCTTTTGCGAGAGTGATAGCGAGAGTATCATCTTCCACTACATATAAAAATGCGTAATTTAAAAAATATACTCGTATTTTTGCAGTTTAAACCGTCTCATTATGTCGTTAAAGTTGACGCTGTCAACAAAATATTCATACATGAATAGAATTTCGCATTTTGAAGAGAACAAAACATCGGTATTTATGAAAAAGACTTCGGGTTCAAAACATCGCCCCAGAGAAGCCAGACATCTAACCGACACCTTTCACCGATATTAGGAAGCAAGACATCGATGCTCCAAACGATAATGTCTTGTTTGTTGCATTCCTGCCAACCGCTCTTGTAATGAGCCGAGACACGCGACAAGGGGAATGGTAATTAATCATTCTAAGGCAACCGAGAAGTGGTAAGAACTACTTGCGGTGCTTAAGGGTAGTGGAGGAAGATGTAATGGACAATAATACCGATGTTTAGTGGCCCAAATCTCAAATACTCGTGCAGTTTCTTTCTTTTGTTTGTTCGAAAACAAAGGATGAAGCTCTTCTATTTCCTTTGATGTTTTTTGTGATAAAAATAGAACGGTCCCCTAACTAAGTAAAGGGTATAAATATATTATGTGTGTGTCTATCAAATTCGACTACTGTTTTGCAAGGTTGCATGTATTCTAAAATCACGTGAATTGTAAAGAAAAAATAATGTTAATATCTTCAATAATCCCGCAAATTTTTCAGTAAAAGATATATTGTTGTGACAATTTATCAAAGATAGGGTCCTATGGGATCTCACAACATATATACTTATTAACACGATATATGCTCTTATATTGGAGCTAAGTTTTTGTCTTCTTAACTTATCATACAAATTCCAACATAATGAATACAGATGTACAAAAAAAACAATACTAAATTGGGGTGGCCAGTGCAGAAATAGCGTAATATTTAAATAAATTTAACGATCGGAAGCGACTTAAAATTACATATTTCATCAAATAATAGCGGTTAGGTCAACCAAAAAGTATTTCACTGTGAATACCACTACTTTTTATCAGCGCGTTTCTTAAACCACCTCCAAATCGTCGCCGAAAAGGCAAAAAGGCTGAAGCGCCAATTTGGAAAAACAGAGCTTTTTAAAGTTTTTTTTTGTTTTACAATTCAATTCATAAGTCTTCAGCACCTGGTTTGATTTTGAAAACAAAAGTTAATTTAGGTAAACTCAATGCTCTTATTGAGTTACCTGAAGTGACGAAAAGAAAAAAATCCCAAACTTGTGTCACTTGATTCAAACCTCAAAATGGTAAATATATATTAGATGGCTGACGGGCCACAAAAGTCTTCAGAATCAAACGAGAGTCAGATCATTTGACAAAGAAAAAAAAGCTGATCAAAACTTTATATTTAACTCTTTTTTGACCAAAGTGTCACTTAAACCCTTTTTCCTTTCCAGCCACGATATGCTTAAACATTAAACTCGTTTATTACAGCTCGACATTTTGTAGGTAATGCAACTTTCTCCCTTACCGTATCAGTTAATTTGTTTTTTTCATGTGTAGAATTTTTTTTTTTCAGCATAAACTATAAAACTTTTATTTTATTGTTTGTGTTTTTAAATTTAAAAAAATACTGTGTAACGTGCCTTAAAAAAAATTGTTCCCTTTATTATACTCTTATTCATCTGTATGTCTTAGAGTTACATCGTCTCATTGTATTCTATACATTAAATGAAAAACAATATTCCTACCGTAATCGAAATTAATTTAAAATGTATACCTACCTAGTAAGTAGTAATAAAAATATTTTATTTGATAATACACCTCTAGCTTGTTTGCTGTTTCCCTCAACACATTAATCTTTATTAGAGGTAAGTGCGCTTGGTTGAAATTTACAAAGTTTTGAATATCTACAGAAATCTAAACAATTTTGACAAAGCGCGGATAGCGCTACACAAATACTTTGCCATTTATCATTGTGTGTTATGTCGCTTGATAATTGGTAGAAGTAACCATCGATCGATCATGCATGTGATTAAATAACCGTTCATCCCCACGACATACGACGATAGTAAAAAGTAATTAAAAATACGCCCTCTTGAAAATTCAAATAAGAATTACATGACTACACGACTTTAAATTCGGTTTTATTCCTACGGCACTAAGTTCAGCCGTACACGCCATCCGTACTTTTCACAAATACCCGGTGATAAATTGAATATCATTTTGATATAAATGGTGCAGATATATCATTCGACTGAAAAGTTTCCCGGCCGAAACGCCAAGGGTAGCAGGGTGGGTCCCGGGCTGCGAGAACACATTTGCATAAAGGAGCAAGGGTGGCTTCCCAAAACCAGCAAGAACCTACGGATATGTATTAGATCCGCGATCGACTTTGCAAATTAGATTATAAGTAATCGGACTTGATAAATTGGTTCATTCCGTTTTAAGACTGAATTATTGCGGTGAAGAGGGCAAAGAGAAAAGAGATAAAATTTCGACCCGGATTGATGAAACACTCAATCAATATTTAATCACTTCAACCAGTGGAGAAATATTTTTTGAGACGCTGAAATGATCAATTTTTAATTTATTACGTTCGTACCTACACTCAAACGTAAAAAACGTTAACATGGATACATTTTAAAGCAGTATTTCTATTTAATTAAAACCCGAAGCAGCAGAAACTTTTTAATGATGAGCTCTGGTGCCATAAAATTAACATATGTACCCTTTATGTACTAGTAACCAAACCTTTTATAGATATCAAAATAGAACGTATTCATAATAAAAAACATAAATTTTGTGGCTTGCCATAATTATAACATACACACAAAATGTATTGCAAAAATGACCGGTCGGTAGCTGAGTGGAGAACGCGTCAGATTCCTGATTCCCACCCGGGCGTTGTGGGTTCAATTTCTCTGCTGGCTAAGTCCTCCACCACAGCACGAGATTTTTTTTCTGTTTATTATGATGGTAGTGGTAGTAGTTTTTCAAATATTGCGAGGTTATTTGTAACCCGGGAATGTTTGCATTTCTTTTAAAAAGAAGAAAAGATTTGTTTTAAACCACTTTTTTATTAATATTATAGCAATTAAGAGGTTTCAATAATAATATTTGGATAATTTGTAGAGCGCCGTTTTTTGTGAAAAATCACCTCAAGAGCGCTCAAAGTTTTGAATAACTTTCTATTTTAACGTAAAATAATAAGAAAATACGCTATACTATAATAGTTGGTTCCTTGGAAACGAGCATGTTTAATCTATTTAAACGTAAGATAATAAGAAAATACGCTATACTATAATAGTTAGTTCCTTGGAAACGAGCATTTTTAATCTAAGAAACGTCCCCATATAGTTAAACGAAATAATAATATTTTCTCAAAATAAATACTTCAAATTCGCAATTTTGCTTGTGCAAATTATGGAGGACTAAACAAGCGGTGGATTAAACTCGCGACACCTGGGCGAGAACCCCACGCATTTATTTACTCGGCTACTAGCTGGTATAAACATAATATGCACATTTATAATTTCATTAATATTAGGACGTACGTATGAATTACGTAAATACTTCATAAAAACAACAAAAGTATACAAAAAATCGAATCTTAATATGAATATAATAATGATTAACGTTTTTTTTTATTTATTATATTTATTAATAACCTAACCGACCAATGGATGGATGGAAGAATTATTTTTATAATATCTGTAAGTTGGAAACTTCCAAAGACTCTTTCTTTGTTGAAATATGTCAATGAGCCTGTGTAAAATAAATACCTGAACAAATGATAAAACTGATTTAAGCAATTGATCATTCGAGTAATGGAAGTTGACAGTCAGGCATATTTTTATCTCAAGTTCAATATTTTAGACATATATTTCTGTATTCGGAGTGACACTTCTCTGGATAGCGTAATGAATTGAAAGGAAACAAAGTGAGATGTTTGGTTAACGCTACATAACACAGAATCTCACACTTATTTGTGCCAGAAAGATTACTAACGCTTCACCTCATCACGTAAAAGTGAAAAAATAGGTTTTTTTTCAGATACATGTGTGTATCGGTTAGTTGTTTAGATATTTGGTTTAAATGACTATAATTCAATTTCATATGGGGTTATTGTAGGTAGAACATAAATCAAAGTCTACATTTTGTTTTTATGAATAAATTACAATATGGATATTGTCAACTAAGAAAACAATGCTTTCGTCTGACGCCACATTGGCCTAAATAGTTTCTAAAGCTAATTTTCTACGTCAGATTACAACTTTCTTTCTAAAGCTTTGAAATGGGAAAAACTATTTTTTAGGGAACAATTTAAAGTTGTTGAATTGAATAGTATGTTGGTATATTCTAGGTATGGGTATTTTCTTTGTTGTCAACTGAAATCAAATAATATCAATTGATATTTAAAAAATACACAAGCCTCCAAAAGAGTAGCACTACCATTGAACCTTCGTGAAACGGCCAAACAAAGAGATGCCTTAGAAATAAAGACAAGTGAAAAAGAAAATATGATGAAAAAAACGCGGAAGAAGGAAAAATGACGGAGGGCGATAGAAAGCCCGCGAAAGCGCTCTCGCCCCATTGGTCCGCAGAGCTGACTAATGCCGTCTCATTCTGTATCACTTGCCGGAGTATTTCCCTCTCTGTTCCCGGATCAGGCGGGAAGCGGAACTTCCTTCTAAAGCCAGCTATGCGTACGCGGGAGGTTTTTTTCAAAAAGCTATAAAAAACTACGGAGTGAAAAGCTGAAAGGGCAATTCAAATATATCAGTTTAAATCCATTAGATAATAATATTTTTTCTGTATCAACACTTTCACCCATTCCAAATAAGACTTTTTTAAAAACAATCAATGAAACACCGGCGGGTAATAATGTTTAAATAATTCATAACGATATTCAACCAGTGTTGATACGACAGTGTATTCAACGGGAGGGATTTAAAAGTTTAATTACATTAACTATAAATAGTTTCTTTTGTGCTCACGTACGACCGTACAAGCGTAAGCTTTTTAAATTTGAAACTGATGTTAATTGATAATATCAAATTTTAAAAAGATTATTTGTTCAAATCCCTACCTACCTATAGCGTATTTAAGCAGACATTATTTTATATTTGAAATGGGCGGATTAAACCATTGATTAAACCATTTTATGTCAAGTTACATCCCGTGGATTTTTACGGGTTACAACTAGTTATTAAAGTATTCATAATTGCTTTGACCAAGAGACACTTGTGCCAGAACCTGTTGGCTTGTTACTGTGTGTATTTACGAGTACATAAATTGTTTTACATCATAATGCAAAAGTATTTAAATTCGCAATGCTTTTTTTTCAAACATCTTCCTAATTATTAAATGCATGACTGGAATAATTATTTTACGAGGTTGAAGGTTTTGTTTGTGCTGAAATTTTAATAGACGACAATGTGGCTTGCAAAAAATCAAATATTGAAGTAAAATAAAATTTAATGTTTTAATTTTTCTTTTTACAAAATACACAAAAATGTACTATTTTTTTTCATGGTGATTTTTGCCTCGACCGGGATTCTGATAAAAATGGGGGAAAGCTCTAAAAAGATGAGCTATCGAGGTAAAATGGACCTTGTTACATTTTAAAAACATTTACTATATGTACCACACTTTATTGGTCGCGTGTGATTAGATCCAACGGAATCTATTTACAACGCTAAACTCAGTAGAAATCACCCCAAAAGCAATGGTGCAAGTAACAACCTGCTACCCATTTTTCACCACCAGAACTTATTTACGAAGAACAGAAAACACACTCGGATGCATATTTGAAATCTGATTGCATTTAGAAAAATCTAGTTTTGAACCCTGATCTGCCGCTTATCGGATGATTGTATTATCATATACATAACATCACTCCTCGTCCAAATAGAGGTTATTTATAAATTTCAGTGGGTTTTGATGGCATTTTTTTGATTTTTTTGTTACATCCCTTTGAATGATTTCATAACTGAGAGTAAAGCTGAAAATAAATATAACTTAGGAGTGGGATTTCTCGACGACAAATTACACACCTTTCTTTATTCAATTAATATCCTGTCTTCAATTATAAATGAGTAGATACATAAGAGTTAGTTTACAAACGATTAGGGGTTATGTTTTTAACTCTAATGTAAGGAAATCGGAGTAATGTTAATAAGCTGAACATTTTGGGTGAACGACGTAAGCAAGGAAATATGTCTTGAATGTTTAGATAATATTAATAATCAAATTATTCGTTACACAATTTATTTGCTATTTAAAAGATTTATGTAGGTAGTAAGCACCCTATCGTAAAGCTATTAGTTGTTCACGCATATAAAATATCGCAGTGGGCTATGGAATCTCAATATAGGTACGTTGTGAGGTTAAGGAAGAGGGGGGAAGAAGGTAGAGATGGTTGAAAAGTATTTATAAATCTAATAAGATCCGGTCACTAAACACGGCCAAAGCAATTTCAAGATTATTTGACAGCCGTTTCGATCTGATAAGCGGTCTTTTAGCAGGGCGATACTGAGAGTGTCTATTCTGGAGGGACCACTCTGGAATGAGGTTAAAATTAATATTTTAGAAATTATTTTTTATGTAAAGTAATCCACGTGAGTTAAATTTAAAAAAAAAAGCTTCTTTGCGGGGTTTCGAACCCGAGACCTTTGGGTTCGGACCCGAGAAGCTTATCATCCAACTACCGAGGTTGTGAGCTCGCATGTATTTTGACTGAGGGAAGAATACAAGAAACAGAAATCATCTTAATGGACGTTATATTATTTATGAATTAAAAGACTCCTTTATGTACAGAAAAATGTTTCAAATCACACTGTTCAAATAATACCTACATCACTTCTTCGTGCAATGCTGAATAAAAACGTTTCTCGTTTTTCGGCCGTACAAACGAATATTTTTCATCACATCGAAACAAAAGTGAAAGGAATCAAAGAAATAATGTTTTTTCCTTTGGTTCCCGCTGCTTTGTTACATGATATCTTTTGAGATTTAGTGAATGAATGCTTAGAATTTTTCACTTCTAAGGAAAAGAAAAGGCGTGCGAAAATCTACCCGTATCGTAGATTCATAACGATATTATATTAAAATATCACTTTTATAAAGGATATCTAAGTAAGTAATCGTACCTTTCTAAAAGTTTCATCTGTCGTATTGTGTCTAAATACAACGATTGAGGTGTATATGGTTTTAGAGAAAACATCAGATTTCTGTTGTCCCTGTTACTTCTTCTATTGGAATTTAAAATTTTAATTCCTTGATTATTGCCTTGCATATTTTTTTTAACAATACATAACCAATTCAGACATCATGGCTTGCCTGGAGCAAATTTTAACTAAATATATTCGAATATCGTAATACATATGGCGCGTAGAGTACATAACTCTAACCTATACAAATTGCGCCCTACAGTTGAGTTTGTAGTCTCTTGAAAAGCTCCTACAGGCGAAAAGGCTGTGTTTATTTTTAGCTTTTTCAATGTCAAGTGCTCTTAAAAAAAAGCATCATTGATTCCATCAACATTGATGCACAACCGGGAGACAACTCCAACATTCGTACACGTTTGACATTTGTCGCCTGAGAACGAATTGTTTTTCCGGCTCGTTCTTGTGCTTGTGGTATGAATCACTTTATTTTGTTTTTCCTTCCTCCTACATTTTCAATATCTCACCAACGCTCACTACTCAACCCTTTAAGGCTAAGGTTTACATCTCTTCTCCCAAAGACTCCACACACAGTATCTCCAAGAATGATATGTGGCTTGATAAAAACCATACACTGTTTGTGCGGAGTTAATGTTTTATTTAAAATCATTGGAAAGCAACTGCACATGTTTTAAACAAACAAATTTTGATTCTCTGCCCACCACTGGGCAAATGGAACTTGTTCGCAATATAATTTCCGTGAAATCCCTACGCCATTTTCACAGACAATCATTTCAAAGTACCCCATCGTTGGAAAGTCATAAAATCAAATGAGGTAGGAAACCAGCTTTATTTTTTAGGCACTCCAATCAGGCTGTCAATTACCCCCCTCGATACTTAGCAACCTACTTGTATTAAGCAAAAAACCTTCTCAATCATTTTTTGACTTCTTTGCAAGTGCTTATAATAGAGTTTCTTATTTTCGTATTAACATTTAATCAATGTTAGAAATTAACAAAGTTTAAGCCGGACATATTCGTTCGTTGTCCTATACTAAGCAAATACCTTTGTATTAATAATATTAGGTTGAATCTAAAATAGGATACTCCTTTTGAACATTGTATTTTTTCTTAGACTCAACTAGTCTTACTTCAATGTTTCAAATAATTGTACCGTATATCCACTTAAGCAACATGAAAATACATAGTGACGTATCCCATTCCCCTTATTTCAAAGTGATGGCTTGAAATTCAAAATCAAATATTACAAAAAGTTTAATCACAAAACCGGATGAGTGTCCGTCCGTGTATTTAAATTCTAAGAACGTATTTCTTAACTTTGATTCTTTCCAGTATCGTCAAGTTAAAACTTTACAAGTTTCTTTCTTTATTACGCCATCTAATTCGTACTTTACCGGTCCCTGAAGGGCAATTGTTTCGCGGCGCAGTTAGCCTTATATTTCCACGAAAGCCTTATCCTGTATCGCGATCCTATATGAGTTTGTGGCTTTCGGAATGTATTATCCTAACATTTGCATAAAGAATTTTTTATTTTGAAAGTTTGTAGCTGCGAAAGGCAAAGCTACACTAGAACATTAATTATTTTGAGGTATTAAACCAAATACAAATTAAAATTAGTTTTATGTGAGGATGAATAAATAATAGTTGTAAATCTAATAAAATGGATAACAGGAAATGTTTGAAGTGACTAGATTTAACTTACAGCTTTCCTCTTACCGCTCTTTCTGTACCTAACCCAGCTGTCGGAAAACGTCTTGTTAGATACATGCGTGAGGTGCTTTGAAATTTCGGATGCAAAACTTTTTGTTTGCTATCCTATCAATGGAATGCCATGATTTTTTTCCATGGTTTATCTAAAAACTTTTGAATATTTTATTGATAGAAGCTTTAACCTTCCTCTTAATTTCTTAGGATTTTAAGTACTTTTTTTTGAACAAATAACATTCAGTTAAAACTATCAAATAAAAATACAGCTAAGTTCACTTGCATATTTTAAAATAAAAAAATAAAAAAAAGTTAAATACAACGTAATGAATTTAAAGAAGAGAAGAAAAATACAATTTTATTATAATAACGGTTGATATTATATCTAGAGAGATGTAAACTATTTTGTTTTTTTACAACTCAACATATATTATATGGTGTTAACGTTATTCTCGGGTGTACTTTGATATGTCGATTCGTAAATTATATAGCGGTAATCTCTAACAGGGGCTTAAAAATGTTGGGATCCGTAACAAAGTAATCAACAAATTTCAATAATAGTAAGCGTAAAATTGAAAATAAGCTTTTGGACGCATAAAACATCGATCACGATTACATTTATATAAAAAATATTAATATTTTTGAAACTGTTAATTCGAAGTAGTATTCCATTTCTTTTAGATGCCCTGGTAAAACAAAAGGGCTGAAGCGCCAGTTTGGGAAGTTTACACAAGAGCACTTTAAAGATTATTTTTTTGACAATAAATTCATAAATCTTTAGAACCTGGTTAGATTTTGATACAAAAAGTTAGCTCAGGTAACATAATGCTCTCACTGAGTTACCTGAAGCAACTAAAAGCTAAAAAAAGTCTTAACTTGTGTCGCTTGAGTCAAACCTTCCTCCAAATAGTACATTTATTTTAGATGGCTGAAGGGTCACCAAAGTCTTCAGAATCAGACGAGAGTCAGAGAATTCTATGCAGAAAAAAATACTGATCAAAACTCCATATGTAACTCATTTTTGACCAAAGTGTCGCTTGAAGCTGTTTTGCTTTTTTAGAGACGGTTTAATCATTTTCTAAAATTTTGTACTGTTGGTGCAGTTTTGACTAACGAAATCTAATAGAAAATATTACTGAAGCACACACATTTTATATAATGCAGGTATATAGTAATATTACTTTGGTATTTAGGGGAAATTGAGGCTGCCTCCACAAAATTTAAACATGTAGTTAAAAAGAAAAGCCTCGCTTTTAAGTTGGTAAGAATATTAAGGGTCTCGGCATAATGGGCAATATGAATTATGGAAGGTGCTAGAACATGAACCTATGTATTATTAATGAGGTTTCGTGTAGAATTTACGTACTAACTGACTGACGTAACGCATTAATTTAGCTTTATAGGCGAACTTTAGAAGAAGTGGGATTAGCCAAAGCTTTGCGCTCTCTTTTGTACTAAAGTTAGAATCGTAATTAATTTCATATTTATAAGGGATAGTCTAATATTGGAAAGGGTAATTCGACATAGACTTTTTGAAGCGTTCACTTGGTGTTAGGTTGGCTAACTTAAAATATTGGTGCAATGCTTATTTTTACAAATATTGTTAAAACTATCTATTTAACCGCCACACATTCTTCGTGGTTGAAGCCAAGGAGATTTTTGTACTTTTTTCACATTCAGACATCGTCTCAATATTCCTTTATTGCTAAGCCAACTAAAGAATTCAATTCACCTAGGCATCCTCATGGGCATCGTTCTTCATTCGGATTTCTCCACAGGGCTAGACGCCCTCTGTGGTCGAGTGGTTAAGACCCTCGACTACGAATCCAGAGGCCGCGGGTTCAAATCGCGGCGTGCGCTAATAAATTTTATAAAATTAATATGTGTTAATTCATATAAAATAATAAAGAGTATATTTAAGGCACGTCCCAAAGTGGTAGATACTTTGAGTATCCTCCCTGTGAACGACCACCATTCAGAATCGAAACGTTGCTTGAAATGGCTTTAGCTGTGTTTGATGAATGAATAGTCAGATACTCTTCAACCTTTCTCATCTTTCTATCATCCCCACTATCTTCAAACTCACGAAAATGGGGTTGCCATGGTTTCACTGGCTCCAGACGGCTGGGAGCAGTGTGGTAATAACTACAAAAAAGAATGATAGAGTGGAAGGTCGAGCGCCGTAAAAAAATCTGCTCCAGCGTACTTACTACATTTCATTTAGTCGTCACAGAATTAACATCAACTCAATATTTTTCCTAAGTAGTAGAATTCCAAAAATAGATTCGAGAATTATTTATTTATTTCGAGGGCTTTTGCATTTTTTTAATTTGTTTTAGTTGTTATTCTTGTACTACAATCTTCGTCCATACAATTTAACTGGCTAAAACATCTAAGCTTCTCTTCTTTACCTTACTTATTGTGATGTCATGCATTATTTTCAGATCTCATCACTGTGTTATAAGATCGAACAGGATTTTAAAAAAATGATTACTGCACAATAGTCTGAACTGCACGGGGTTAGTGGGACTATAGCAGCCCTAATCGAAAAATGTTGTTAGACAGAAAGAAGTGGAAAGGGAAATAAAATTAAACAGCACTAAAGCCATTTCAAAGAACGCCAATATTTAGATTTTGAAATGCGGTATCTCAACATGGCGATGATACTAAGAGTATGTTCGGCTCGGAACGAAATTCAAATTTCTTTTCCCTAATTTAATTTTAATTTAATTTGCAAAAAAAACACAAAGCTCAAGTATGTACTCGTATGTATAAGCCAAGTTGGGTGTTAAACCCGCGATATCTTAGCCCAGCGTTAAGTCATAGAGATTAATGCTCTACAATTTTTCTATGGCATTATTAGATTAGGTTGAGTTTTTTATCAGTAATAAATATACAGCTGCATTTTTTTCAGTCGGATCGACATGTCCACGCGTCAAGGCGTTTGGTCCAGGTTGAAGGCCGTACTCACCACATTGTCAGCTCAAAAGCCTTTCCGAATACACACATCAAAGGTCTGCGCTCATTTCGGAAGCCGGAAGCGGGTATCTGCCCAATTATGGGGCCAACGTGAGGGCTTAATTTTCAATTTAACTTTCGACACACGGTGAAAGCAGTTCTGTTCGGTGCAAACTTTTGGCAGTTGGCACATGTGCGGAGTGAGAGGCACCCTCGCCGAATGGAAATCCGCGCACAGATTGTCACAAAAGATCGCAAATTGTCGCAAACTGTCATAAGTTATAGACGGCGGGTTTGTGTCGGGTACTGACGCAATCAGTTGTGAAGCAGACTTCATCTGCGTGGAATACAACTATCAAGGCATTCAAACAACACATTGCCAGATTTAACGAAATCAAGTGTTCTCTAAACAACCCGAAAGTGGCTAGCATCAATTTCCTAGATAAAAAGTAGGTTCATTATGTGTTATTTTCTATATTTACAAACAATATGTTGCTCCAAAAGATATATTAATATGACCGGTTAGTAGTAGAGTGAACCAAAGCGTTGAGTAGGTGTCGTGAGACCAATCGTCTGCTAGCTAGGTCCTTCATCATTTCATAAGGTATTGAATTGTTGGTGCATCTTTTTAAATAATGTGTAGGTAGGTACCTTTTAAATAAGTTGATATGAAACTTCTAAGAAAGTTGACTTGTCAGAGCCAGGATGCAAATACATTTAGTTAACCATGGTTTGTTTTTCAATCAAATTGATGTTTTTTTTTTAAATATTTAATAATATTATAGTACAATTATTTTTAAAATGAAACACCTTGGAATTACGTAAACTTTTGCGCTTGACTACGCATTTTTTTCTGTGATACCACAGAAAAGTCACCCAAAGCAAGTGGAACTATAGAATACTATTTTGGTGGATGTTGATAAACTGAAGGAAGAAGGGGAGGGGGTCAAAAAGTTAATATGAGAGGAAAATACCTGATGATTCTGATTTGGTCACTAAATGGTTAGTCTATTCAAGCGACGTTTCAGTTAATAACCTATTTTAATTTTTTTAAATCATAAACATATAATTTTATAGAAAATTATATTACCTAACGTAGCGTGAAGGAAAGTGTGTACAAATATAATTTTACGTAAATGGCACAACAGCGCAATAATAATACACCACGGAAAATGCGAAATAAATTACTTTTCCAGGAAAATGTCTTCATAAAATTAGAGCTTCCCATTGGATTCGTTGAAGAGGTTGTGTAACATTTCATGAAAAAATATTTATTTACCGTAATCATTGTGCACAAGAGAGCAAAACAGAAAAAGAAAGAACATTTGACAACATAACAGTAGAGAAGAAGGGCAAAGTAATTATATTATCTAAACAAAATAACATTTGGAGAGTTACATAATAAATTATGATTAGGTACCGGTGAACCAATTTTTTATTTACTTAGATACCCATGAGGCTTTTCATACAATGATCTTAATTTGCATTATAAAGAAGTAAGCGCATAAATTTTAAAAAAGAAGAAGTTTTGTTTGGGTAAGTTGAGTTTTTATTAAAAAAATAGGAAAATCAATAATTTAGTTTGCAACGATCTTTAACTGATCAGTTAAGGATTATTTCAAATCTAACAGTTGTTTGTGTATTTACTTTTTAAACGAAGTAATGCGAGTAAAATTTCATTAATTAACAGGGTTAATTTAATTTCCCACACGATACAATATCTACATACAATTTAACGAAATAGTCATGGATAGTAATTTGTATTTACCTACACCGACACATGTTTAAGGTAGATGCACCGGAAATTATTAATAAAATACATCCATTAATTGGTTACACGTCATTGATGACCATAAGTTGCACTTTAACACTTTAGTTAACATATCTGTGTGCGAAATGAAGAACGGAATGAGACAAAAAATTAACGTTTGAGTTAAGTATGCCGAATTGTTCCTAAGATACATATCAAGCAAGAAAAAATGAGATGAGTCAGAAAATAAAATAATGTGCCATTACCTTTTTAAGGACGTATGACATATGACATAAATACATACAGGTAGAAACAAAAAGAATTCCTAAATTTTGTTTTGGCTTCTGCGTTTATTGACTTATTCCGTTCTTTCTTGAGTACTTAGACATATTCTCACCTTACAGCCAATAATGAATACGTACAGGAGAGATATATAAGTTTTTTTTCTTATCCCATCTGTTTTAAAACACAGTGAAAATGCTCGTAAACTTTGTTAGATATTTCACTTAATTGATCACATTTCTCTAAATCAAAATATTTAAACCTTTTCTTATGTTGTTTCAGATCAGTTTTTTTTTATATTAGCAGATGTAAGTGGTGCAAATTATATAAAGTCACTGTATATTGCTGAACATATTACGAATATACAACCACTTATCTATAGCACATAAATACTTAATTAGGCACTCCTTAAAATGTATAAATCATTCCGTCATAACGAGTAAAACTCATCAATTATTTATGGCAAGGTTCCTTATTAAGGAAACAAATTATTAGCTCCAGTTTAACCTTCATTAATAATTTCATAAATTATTCAACAATGTTTTAATTAATCGGGAGTTATCGATAGTTGGAAAGGCTCTAATGATTAAATGTTTAAGTTTTTGCAACGGAGGCAGCCTCCTCCCCTGAAGCGGGACAGGGGCTAATATTTCAACTGGGGGTGGTATGACCAGAGGGGGGGGGGTTGGACGGTGTGGTTTTATTTAATTCCAACGACTGTGTAACTCAGCGGTTACTAAACTTTTTTGGCCACAGAATCCAAAAAAGCCGCTTGGATAGTGACGGAAGCCTAGTTGCTTCCAAAAAAAAAATTAGCGATTTCGAATATTTTTGTATCTCTTTCTAAAGAAATACAAAAAAGATTACCACCATTAATATCGCAATATTATATTAAAGTGTTTTTTATGCGGGCATTAGCGCCGATTTTTCAGAGTCAGTGGTACGATGATGTAAAACTGAAGGGAGTGCGATATGAATAATAAATAACAACATTATGTGGTCTTATGCAAAGTATTTTTTTTTTCATTTCTTTTAATAAATAATAACATTCACACAAACTTGGATGAAGCGCCAAGTTTTCGACCAATCTTCGTCTCGTATACGAAAAATCTTTTTAATGGATAATGAATTTCAAGTTATAGTAAAATGTTACATATACCCTCTTCCTAATAAACTGATAAATAAAGATTTTGAAATCATTGATGCAACGATTGTGTTTGTGTTTCACTTAAAAGATTTTTTATACGTGGATCTACATTTGAAACACACATACGTAAATTATTTTCGAGTGATAATAGACGATTTGTGTATTCAGTTTTTAAAACCACCATAGGACGAGAGGCCTTTTTTTCAAAAGAAAGAAGTAGTAAATGGTAGTCATGGCAAGTGTAAGCATTTTTTTCTCGTTAGTAATGTAAAGTTTTGATAAACATCAAAATATATAGTGAGTGAGTCGTAAGGATTTTTTACATTTTTTTTGATCCAAGAGCACTAAAAAAGTTGAGAAACGGTGACCTTAACTTAACTGGTAATATTTGAGTTTTCCCTTCAGCCATCAATATAAACGACAAAAATTGTCTCTAAGTTTAGTATAGTAAAATGCAATTAAAGCGACATATCATAAAATTGTGCCATAGAAACGCCAAGTTATGATTATTTTTTTGGAAAACTTAGCTAGCAGATACTTAAACCTGCGATATCTGGGAAAAAAAACCTGATGCCTTGGATCACTCGGCCCCTATGCGGTCTAATTATGCAATATGTTTCAATAAAATGCGCCAGTTTTCTTATACAGTTTCGATTCCATAGAGGGTGCAGTAGATAGCGCCCACAAATAAATCCTTAAGTTTTTTTTTTTGAAACGTAATTGCATGAAAAAGTGCTATTATTATTATTTAGAGACTTGGTGCCTAATAACTCTTTGAAACCAAGCGATAGAAGATAGAAAAATAAATTCCATGTAAGCGTATACCGTGTGCCAAAACTAATAGAAAGCTTTCCCTAAATTTCAAATACAGGAATTTGGTTAGTCAATAAATATTCAACCCCCGCCCTATTTTCGTATTGTCAACATTTTTTTTGAATGCCGTAAACGCGAAACGAACCTTCAGTGAGTACGGGCAAAAATAAAAACCGACATACAAAGCTAAAGAAAGGCCCCATCTCATATCATTGATAAAGTGAAGATTTATTAACCATTTGAGAAAAAAATAAGAATTTACACGCAAACTACGGCTTCTGAAGTCGAGTTGTTAAGTTTCAACTACGAATCCAGAGATTGCTGGTTCAAATCTGACATGCGCAAATAAAATTTATTAAATAAATTTGTGTTATTTCACAACGAAATTATTTTTAATTATATTTGAGACACGCTCCAGAGTGGAAGATACTCTCAGTATTGCCTTGGTGAAAAACCACAATTCAGAATCGAAACATTGCTTGAAATGGCTTTAGCCATGTTTGGTGACCAGATCTGAACAACCAGGTACTTCCACACCTTGCCCTTCCCTATATCCTTCCCATTCCCACTAATTTAGGCTCACAACTTACCCCTTATTAGGGATACCATTGTCCCACTGACTACAGACAGTTGGGACTCTTGTGCGAATTCACATATAACATTTCAAAAATGTAATTATGTCGACAGGTCTACGGCACATTAATTAGAGGGATGGGGCCGTTTATTTCAATCGATATTTTTTGGGTGAAAATTCGTTGATAAAATTTCGTTTGTTAAACAAAATGCACCCAGCGATTCACAATAATAATGATTCTAAGAAATATGTACTCGTAATTAAAAAACGTAAGCATAAAAAAACTATTATATTAAAAATATAATATTAAAAAATATTTGATCAATTTAAACAGAAATAAAGAAAAATTTAGCGTACTTTAGGTACACGGACACACCTACAATATATATCTATGGGTTTATCTCTTCGGTGGTTATACTGATAATACAACATTAAAAACATTCGAGAAAATAATATAATTCTAATGATATGTAACGTTTTCTCAATTTAAAAAATACATATTTTGTTTTGTTCGACTACGTTTTGCTTTCTAAATAGCTTATTACAAAATTTGGAAACCACTACGTATTCAACTGATGTTTATGAAATAGATTGGCGATATACGGTGTCAAACAGTGAAAGAGAGATAGCAAATGCTTGATTTAATAGGCAAAAGGTGTCAACTGACTACATTGGTTTTCATTCAAATCGACGTTGAACGCTCTTCTACTATCCATTATTATTTATTTTGTGTACTAGACTCATTCAAAGATGATAAATAAAAACAATCACCTTTGAAATGTGTGAAGTAGTACGTATTTTAGCAGGCTTGCGAAACTATGGAATACCTAATGAATTGCTTTTCGGAAACCCGATGGTATTTCGGCGAACGTGAATCGATACCATTGAACTCCCCGTGGAGATGACCACTAGTTTGGCGGAGATGTATGAATTTCAGAACCGACTTGTTATTATATAAAGCCCTCGTACGAACACAAAACCTGTTATTTTATTTGAGGTAGGTATATGAATATTATTACTATTATTATTGATGATCTCTTGCCCCGCTACCCTTCGGCCGAGTTTGTTGTTCTGGGGGACTTCAATGTTCATAACGAACCATGGTTGAAGTTCTCAGGTCCAACAGACTCGGCTGGCCGACAGGCGGAATCCTTTGCCCTTTGCCACGGACTGGAGCAACTGGTGCAGGAACCTACGAGGGTTCCTGACGTCCAGACTCACCGCTCCAATCTGTTAGACCTGTTTTTAACTACCATGCCACACGGGTACAAGGTTGAAGTCACAGCGCCTTTAGGATCGTCCGACCACTGCCTGGTTATGACATCAATCCCCGTTATTTGCAGAGCGCTTAACGCGACGCCCAAGAGAAAAATGTGGCATTATAGTTCAGCAGATTGGTTCGGTCTGCGGGCGCACCTGAATGCTTTCCCGTGGTCAGTTGTCTGTTTTCAGACTTCGGATCCTTCCAGATGTGCCCAGGAAATTGGTGAAGTCATCACATCTGCGATGGATGGCTTCATACCATCTACCGTTAAACAAACTGGGGTGGGCTCAAATCCGTGGTTCAGTCGACAATGCTCAGATGCAGTTCGACGAAAAAACGCGGCTTACCGAGCCTACAACACATCTCGAACGTCCGAAAGCAGATCAGTTTACAAACAATTGGCAAAGGAGAGCAAGAAAATCATTAATAAGTCAAAATTTGAGCACGACCTGCAGATCAGCAGAAAGCTGGCTGCCTGCCCGAATGGCAGCAGAGCGTTTTGGTCGCTAGCAGGCTCCATAGGTCGTAATTTCTGCAAATCCAGTCTGCCGCCTCTTACCAGACCCGACGGCTCACTAGCAAACACCGCCACCGACAAGTCAAATTCACTAGGGAAAATGTTTGCGGATAACTCGGCCCTCGATGATCAAGGTGCTGTCCCGCCGTCGGTTCCTCACTGCGGATTCTTTATGAAAAAGCTGAGGATCCGGCATCGGGATGTACTCCACGTCTTACGAGGGCTACAAGTGAATAAAGCTAGTGGACCTGAAGGAGTACCTGCACTGGTATTGCAGAGGTGTGCTGCAGAAATCGCTCCAATTTTGACAAAGCTCTTTAAAATTTCCCTGAAATATGGAACTGTGCCCTCTGGTTGGAAAAAAGCGGTCATTCATCCTATTCCCAAAAAGGGTGACCGCTCCAACCCAGCCAACTACCGCCCCATAGCGATCACATCGATTCTATCCAAGGTGATGGAACGTGTGATCAACGACAAACTGCTCACATACCTCGAGGAGAACAAAATAATTAACGACCGTCAATACGGATTTCGGCGGAACCGGTCCTGTGGTTATCTTCTCGCAAATGTGACGCATGTTTGGGGGCGGTGCTTGGAATGTTTTGGCGAGACCCAAACGGTTGCACTGGACATTTCTAAAGCCTTTGACCGAGTTTGACACCGAGGACTTGTCAACAAACTGCCATCTTACGGACTTCCCGCATCCTTGTGTACGTGGATTGCCGATTTTTTGAGGGAGAGGTCGATTCAGACGGTTGTTGACGGTATCACCTCTTCCTCTCATTCAATTAATGCTGGCGTCCCCCAAGGATCGGTTCTGTCTCCAACTTTGTTTTTGTTGCACATCAACGACCTTTTGTCATGTGCACCAATACATTGTTACGCGGATGACAGTACAGTTCATGATGGTTTTTTGTTTGACAAGCCCCCAAAGGGCACAGAAACAAAAACGGCTCGGAGGGCTTTGAAGCAGAGAATGGACGAGTACCTTGAGAGAATCTCCTCTTGGGGTAAGAATAATCTCGTCGAATTTAATGTTTCAAAGACCCAATCATGTCTGATTACGACTAAAAGGGATCCAAATGATAATTTAGTCTCCTTCAACGGAAGTAATCTTCCCAACAAACCTTCCATTGAGATGCTTGGTGTAACCCTAAGTGACCAGTTAAGGCACCGGGGCTCCATCGAAGCCAGAGTAAAGTTAGCCTGTCAGAAGTTGGGCGTGTTGTACAGGGCCCGCAGATACTTCAATAGTACACAACTGCTGACCTTGTACAAATCGCAAGTACGCCCCACTGTTGAATTTGGTAGCCACCTCTGGTCTGGAGCCCCTAAATACCTGAAAAAAACCCTTGACTCTGTGCAGAAACGGGCGGCCCGTTTGATAGATTCTCCTATCTTAACAAACGGATTGCAAACTTTGGAGCACAGACGTCAGGTGGGAATGTTGTCCTTGTTCTACAGGTATTTCAATGGAAGATGCTCCGAGGAACTTGCGTCATTGATCCCTTCGGCACTGGTGCATAGTCGGGAAACTCGCCAAACGCGCGCCCAACATTTGTACACGGTTGACATTCAATACATGAGAACGAGTCGCTTTTACGACTCGTTCTTATGTTCAACAGCTCGGCTATGGAACGTTTTGTCGGCCTCTGTTTTTCCTCCCTCCTTCAACATGGGCCTCTTCAAGACCCAAGTTCACTCCTTCCTTTCCTCAAAAAAAACCCTCCACACAGCATCCCCAAAGATGACATAGGCCCTGAGGGAAATTGTTTTCCTCAAGGCCTCCTGTGTGGAGTTATTGTAAAAAAAAAAAATATATATATATATATATATATATATATATATATCATCTGCTTCATATCTTTTTATATATGTGTGATGCACAGCGCGACGAAATAAACGTTTCTGCAGCCGGGAGATCCCGCTATCTTCAGACCTTTTATTTGGAATTCGGTGTCAAATTGATTAATCAGAGTAATACATATGCATCAGCCTTGGCTAGGAAATATTTTTCTCATAACTAAAAGATGATGGTGAAATAAAACGCTGCACTAGACAAGGTTGGATTGAGTATGCTGTATGCCTCTAAGCCAATGACGAGAATGAGATTTTCCCATCAAATAAAAGCGCTTTTATATATGTTTCGTGACTAGTTATGACTTTCAACAAATTTACTTTAGGTGCTTTAGGGCGTTTAATAAAATAACATTGTGGTAATTAGCTTAGGAAGAACTAACTTATTAAGAAACTAACAACATTACCATCTTCCACTAACTTGAACCGACCGACTTAACTTGTGTATCTAAATTACATATATGGTAGTCGCTGGAAAGGCAAAAGGGCTTCAACCAGATAGATATGTCAGTCACTTTGGTCAAAATCATGAGTTAAATATGCAGTTTTGACCAGTTTTTTTTCTCTCCATCGAATGACTCTCGTTTGATTCTGAAGACTTTTGTAGCCACTTAAAATATATTTACCATTTGAGAGAAGGTCTGACTCGCGTCACAAGTTTGGGACTTTTTAAGCTTTTGTCGCTTTAGGTAACTCAGTGAGAGCATTGAGTTACCTGATTTAACTTTCTGTTTCAAAATTCAACCAGGTACTCAGGAATAAGGAATTTTATTTTAAAATAAAATAAAAACTTTAAAGTGCTCTGATGTAGGCTTCCCAAAATGGCGCTTCAGCCCTTTCGCCTTTCCGTCGACGATATTTTGATAAATAGTTGTTGTGTTATGTAGATTTTTTAATATTACAAATACGTTTAAATTATATGTTTTCATATTTTGAAAAAAAAACCTTATTTTTAGTATGTGGTCACCCTTTCATACAACGTAAAACGAAGCGAGATGTGTACTCAGGCTTTACATTGGCTTCTCACGGTAGGGCGACCATTCCACCGCAACTGTGCGGTTTTGAAGAGTTTACACGCTGAATGTTTCATGTAATACTCAAACCTGAATTATGGTCAGCCCAACAGAAGGGTCTCCACTGGGCCCGGGGCTTGGTTTTTATTTAAATTTTGTTTTCTTATATTTTTCTAATGGAATACGAGACTATGAGGTCTATTTCCATGTTCAGTCTCTTTTGAGAGATTTTGTTTGTTGTGAGGTTTTCCTTAATCTTTCTCTTACTACAACTGAAAATACAAGTACCTTCTCGTACTATAAATAGAAAATAAAGCATAAAATAGAATACCATGTACAAAGATACCTACATTTCATATTCAAGTTTTTTATATCATGCCCACGCTTTTTTCATAAATAAGCACAATTCTAAAAATACATTATGACGTCCAAAATTACTGGAAAACTTTTGTTTATATTCAATCCACACGGAAGGCCTTGAGGGAGTTTATCGAACTGATTTTCAAATATAATTAAACCCACTTCGTTTCCTTTCCAATTATCCAATCACTTAACAAAGTGCGCCATATAATATATGTGGTTTGAATGGCCACCACTGTAAACGTATTACTGTTAGTGGTATAATGAAAAAGAAAGGAAAAAAAAATATGGCATCCCCGGAAAACTTACCTTTCGCTGACTTATTACAGTTGTAAAAATTTACCACTTTTTGTATTATTTACAAATATACATAGATATTCAATAAATTTAAGATTCCGGGTTAAGATATGAAAAGGTTTGGATTGTACCCCGGGGAATCGGAAGATAGGGCGAGGGAGAAAGGATATTTTCCGGAAAATCCGCCAAATAGCCTCGCTAGCATAGCACAAAGGGTCTTGTAGGTTTATGTATGCATTATGATTGCTATCCCAAACTTCCCATAAGAATTTATTTCAAGGGTTGAACAACATATAATAATGGATTTTACAACTTAGGTTGTGATTTTTCGAGCGATCCTCGGCAAATCTTTGCAGGTTTTTTGGACGACTTAATAAAAAACACCGTTATAAAAGTATTTTTAACAGATTTTCATGCGATGTTATTGCTTTGATAAATCGGCATTGTGATATATAAAGTTGTTTTGAGAAAACAGGGGGACGAATAAATATTTGCGTAATTTAAAATAAATAAATTATATGAATACCACACAAGAGTCTCAACTGCTCCCAACCGTCTAGAGCCAGTGAGACTATGGCATCCCCAAATAGGGTATGTTGTGAGGCTAAAAACAGTGGGGAGGGGAAGGCGATTGGGAAGAGGAAGGTTGGGAAGTACCTGGCTATTCAGATCTGGTCACCAAACACGGCTAAAGCCATTTCAAGCAACGTTTCAATTTTGAATGGTGGTCTTTCACCAGGGCGATAAATAAAAGTTATTGGCGCATGCCGGGTTTGAACCCGCAACCTTTGGATTCGTAATCAAGCGTCTTACCACTCGACCATGGAGGCCGTCAAATGATAAGTAATGATAAGTTGATTGATTTATTTTTACTGTCATGTTTTGAATAAGTTTAATAGTATGTTTTTGATAAGTTAGAGCAATATATATATATATATATATATATATATATATATATATATATATATATATATATATATATATATATAGTATATGAATTGTTGAAAATAACATATATACAAAATGTCAATTGTGTCTTTCTGGTATCATTTAGCTTTTTTTATATATTGCTACCTTACTGTTTGCCAGACGTGTGAATATCCAAAAATAGTAGTTGTAGCTACTAGTAAAATATTAAAGATATAATGCTATCGCTATTATAACTCACTTCGCGAATAAACTAAATATGTTTTTACTTGGCTCTCACATAAGGGAACGTATCTGAATGTCAACTACATGGATTTTTGTTTGAATACGGTACATACAAATTTTATAATATTAAGATGAAGAAAAATATGAAAAAAACACAGTGTTTCTAATAATAAATTGACAAATCGAAATGAATATTATTAAGTTGAGTTAGATATTCCAATGTTTGCTGAGCTATAATGATAACAGAACTCACTTTTCTAGAGCTTGAATACTTCTACACCCAGGTTTGCTGCTTACTCATAGAAAATCATAATATATATACACTGCGTACTATTAAAATAAGTTTTTTGTAAGTGTCAATGTGATAATACGATTTAGACTTTCAAAGACCTTGATAATCAGATTATTCCCTTTAAAAAAAAACAATCAACTGCTGTGACCGCAGCGTCCCACTGGAGTAAAAAAATACACCCCAAAGAGGGCAAATTTATACCTGTGGGGATGAAAGAATCCCCAGAGAGGGCAAAAGCAGTCCCAATAGGGGCAAAATCAACCCCGAACACGGGAGGAGGGGTACTTTAGTGGGTTAAAATATTCTTCGGGGTATAGGGCTTTCCTAGTGGGGAAAAATATGCCCCCGGGGTTGATAAATCGTTAACAGTAAGGCCCAGAGATGAGTTACTGGGCACCAGAGGTCAACGAGCGCGTTTTGTCTTGATCAATTTTCCAAAGGGTTGGATCAGAGATGTAAGAAGTAGAGTGATTTGCTTTTCTCAAACATTTAGGTTTTTACCGTTTGTTACTACTTAAAGGATCTAATAACTATTTAGTGGTGTGTTGGCATCAAATATGTACAATTTTCCATTTGCTTGAATGACTTTTAATGTGTTTCAGGGTGGAAATAAATACTTTTTTTTTTAATTTTCCATTCCAAAAGTTATGTTTTTGTTAAACAATACTCGCAACACACGGAATGAAAAGGGTTAATCACGATTTGAGTTCGAAAACAAATTATGTAGTACAACATCTGCTTAGTGATACGCCAATTGGCAACACCTTTTCTTTTATTTATTTATTTAAAAAAAAAAATACTTAAATAACAATACATATGGTCGCTGGAAAAGCAAAAGAGCTTAAGCGACACTATGATCAAAAACGATTTAAATATTACTATTAATATTATCGTGGCTGCATCTGAATGGCTCAGCTCTCCTCTCAACGAGCGATGGATGCAGATGATGCGGAGACCACCTTGAAGCACGCTCGATTAAAATGACATTCACTACTAATTTTATTTTTTTCTTACGAATTTATGTTTTTTTATTTATTATTATTATTATTATTGTGACCATTTATTATTATCAATTATAGAAGGTATTGTATTGCGCTATTCTTGCATACCTTCTGAAATCAAATTTTATTATTATTATTATTATGCAGTTTTGATCAGGTTTTTTTTTTGCATCGAATGCTCTGACTCTCTATTTATATTTTCTGGGATGAGAGGGACTGTTTTTTTTTTATTTATTAGTTAGGGGATAACATACTTGGAAAATATTGTTCGTGTATGAAAATTAACATTTGAGGTACAATATAGGCGGGCACCATGGTATCGCAGCTCACTTTAGTCGGATGTGTGGAAACCATAGCATCAGGCGATATTTGAGATGCAGACGAGCCCCATAAATTCAGAACGTATTTCGGTCGCTCGAACTTTTAAGTCATGAGTATTTCTAGTTCTTCAAAATATGTTAAAAGAACGGCAGAAATATAAATCTTACCTGCATCGGGCCAACATTAGGTTAATATTTGTTTATATTTACTAATATATCTAACGATAGATTGGAAACTAATCATATAAGACGACAGACCGCTAGTTCATATCCAAGTTGAATGACCAACTCGTGTTATATTTCCATGCCTAATCACTTTCTAATTTTAAAATCTCTCGAAAAATTGCGCACATGAGATAAGGGGTTACCTTGTTTGGGTATTATTGTTAACAGTATATTTGCTTGAATAACTCCTAATTCAGAACGATTTTAAGAAAATAAATGTTAGTTAGTTATTCAATTAACCAGTTTTAAATTGTGGTCATTAGAGAAAATAAATAAAAAAAAGTTAAGATGTGCGTTAAGTTTTAAAAAATGTATTCGTAGAAAAGCAACTACTACGTTTGGTTCAGATCTTGATCAGGTTAATATATTTATTAATATATTAATATACCCAGTAAAGACGTAAAACAACAAATTCCATTATCTCAGTTTGAAATATAAAATGTTATAATATATTGTACAAGTACATTACGTTACATATCTCTCTGCACTAAATTCGTGAAATGTTTTATTGTAACTTACCCCTCGAAACCAGGAGAATTTGTCCGGTGCGGGGCTGGCCTCCGTATTGCAGAGGAGCTGGACATCCCCACCCTCCTTTAGGGTGCCCGGATCCTCACTGGACCCCACGCTGATAGTCACTCGGGGTGGAACTGGGAAGATGAACGAGTGCTTTAATATATTTGTTACATTTTTTTTTTTTTTTTTTTTACATTCAAAAAAATTGTAAAGTGACAGTAGTTTATTATTATGAATTATTACTATAAAAAAAAATAAGAGGCTGAAATCAAGGACCATAATTGTATTTGTTCGAACTAAGTAAAGCAAAATGTTTATTCAATGAATTTAATCTCAAGTTTTAAGCAAACCACTTTATTCAAAATAAATTTTATTCTATCACCCAGCGCAAAAAAATGTATTTGCGCCTAACAGAGCAAATTTTAACGAAAAAATTAACTGATTCTTACGAAAAACAATGAAAAGTAAATACCGATTTAAATTAAAAGATTGAAGGTCATCACTTGAAATGTATTTAGGTGGGTACATATTTTTTGGGAGCAATCTTCATAACTTTCTGACATCCGTTATAAAATCCCCTTGGTAAAAGAAAAGCAATAAAAGAAATCCAATCTGAATTCAATTTATATTTTCATGCTCGGAAAAGTGTCAGATTTGCGCCAAGGAAATAGTTTATGCTTTTTTTATTCAAATGTAACAAACAGATACAATTCATCTTTCAGTATTTTCAAGCGTTTGATAAAAAATAAAGCCATTGAAACGATTGCTAAGGCTTCCTCAATGATTAACTGAAAGCTTTTGATACAGGAGGATACATTTATGTATTAAATTAAATAGTTTATATTTTTTACTTTGTACGCTTTGAGTAAACTTTTTATCGTTTTTGTGACTTTTTGTCGCTATGTCTTATTCAAAATAAAACATAAAAATGGAAAACAACACTACAAACACATCGTTATGAGCTAGAAAAAAACGAGGATGTTTTAAATTATTTTGGTTTCTCGTGGAAGGTTTGTAAGAATTAATATCATTACAATAAACCAAAAAAACCTATTGTCCGGAGTAACAAAAACACTCGAACATATATTATGAGTACACTATCGTTAAATTTGCTTCGTAAGTCCAACAATTTAAAGCCGATGCAAGTATTGAGAACACGAAAAAAATCATTACAGAAACTCTTTTTTCAAGAGTGAAAATTGTGTTACCACATTATAAAATTAATAAAGTTCTGCAATAAATTGTAATGTGTTGTGTTCGATATATTTATTTGTTGTATTCCTTTACTTGTCCTGAAAATGTTTAGAACGCCTAAAAAAATATATTACCAAATGAAAAAAGCGAACTTAACTAAGTTATTTGGTATTTAATAATAATTAAATTTACGTAAGTTTAACAATTTTCAAAATACAAAATATTATTTTATAATAAAAAATACAAGAAAAAAGGATTTCTAAAAAAAAATGACCGTTTAATGCGATAGAATTGCATAAAACCTCGATTAAAAAGGGGAAATCATTTTTTTAGCCCGGAATTTGGACATCCTATACACAGTTTCAGAGGTTTGTATTCAATGTGTTTACAACAAAAATGTAAAAACCTAACAAATATTAATATTGACAGGATACAAAAATGGTTATTGCTTACGGTAGATACAGATTATCTCCGAGCTGTGAACAACAACATACCATAGTTCATGTGAAGTAATTATTCACGGCACTCGATGTACGTCATTTAAAACTAGTGATTAAAACTAGTGATCGTTAATAATGAATTCCGCAAACAATATCTGTGGCCTTTGACAGATAATGATGAACAGGGTTAACAATTAGTTTGATTGGCAAAATTATATTTTCCGGTACCACTTAAATTTCACAATTACTTCATCAATTGGGAAATAAATTATATAGTCAATTAGTTTTTAGCACGAAAAAAGTGCGAAGACTAGGGCATTGATTTTCGAAAGTATCACGTACGAGTATATTGAAATAATTTTAAAATATATATTTTGGTCTTGTTTTTACGATGCACGATGAAATTCTGAAACAATTTTAAATTGAATTTATGGTACATTACTGACTGGATCACTTTGCAGGGATATTTCGATAAATGGGCGAATGTCCAAAGCACTGACAAGAAACTTGTAATGCACTCAATAAGGCAAGATCTGTTTATCTGTCTATAGGCTGTGGAAAGTCATGAAAATTGAACAACCCAATCTGTCTTGATTTTTTAGGTCAACGCAAATATTTTAACTTCACAATGCTATTTCTATTGTGAAATTTAAAGCTTTGAAGTATTCAATAGCTCTGTAAATGAATACGAAAGTTGGTTTGACCACATCCAATATTTCGTAAGAAAAAAGATATCTGAAAAATAGCGTTGACACTGGGTATCTTTTTGTCACCTATAATTTTTACACTATCCCACGTGTGAGGCTTGAGATGACCACCGCGGCGGGGCAGTTAAGTTCCTCGGCTTCGGATCGAGTGTACCCAGCGTGTACAAACTTTTTTTTATTTACCTACTTTAACCCTTAATTAGTGGCATAATGAGGGTATCCCTCAAAAAAATCTTCAACTGCGTGATAGTGTCGCGTCCTGCTCTCCTGCCATTTCTCCATAATTATAAGGAACCAAGAAGCGACAAGTTTGGTACCTAGCTGACTGTGCTACAGAGTGTTTATTTGGTACGCTTAATCATTGTGAGAGAATATCTCACTGAGCCGATAACGATACAACGTTAGTATTTTTGGAATAAAAATTTGATTATTAATTTTTATCTTTGGATAAAACTGTTTTTCTAATGCTTTGCTTTGAAGTATAGATTTATCTATTCATCAACTTTTTTTTTGCATGTTGAAGATTTTCTAATTTTGCCATTTTGGAAGGATGACAATCCCCAGCCCTCTACATCGCGACAAGCGGTGAACCTGCCAAATTTGAAAACGTAATGGACACTCTTATTTCCTGGCTGAAAGAAGAGGAATATTATACAGATAGCATTGGAAGTAATTAAACCTTGAAAGATTCTAATAGGGACAAACCGCGTTAACATTCAGACCACAACACTGATATGAATTAATCGGAATTTAATGAAGATACGACTGCTGAACCTTTGCGTCCACGATGCAGAAATCTTTTTTATCTTGGCAAGGATAAACTTACAAAGTGGAATATTTATAATAATAACCGACCGAATATTTATAAAAGGAACCCTGGTGGTTACAAACCTCCTAATTTTTAATTATATACATTAATAATTATAATGCTGCTTAGGAAATTTATTTATTTGTATATGTTTTTGTTTTAACGTGGTTTTATTTTTTTTTTTTTTTAATATTTTCTTTTATATTTTAAATATTTTTATCATAACATTCTGAAAATGTCCTCCACATCACAGGTGAACTCCTAGCGTGGAAATAAATGTATGTACAATATTGTAAATGAACATGAAGTTAAGTAAACAAACAAAAAAACCGCAACCAAGTTCGCACCAAATCGCACAACATTTTCTCAGTGCAAAACTAACCACGACGCATGTTCCCAAAGGAAATGGCTATGGAATAGCTAAAATCACATTTTGAGACAAATGAGTATCACAAATTTTCCATCAAACATTTGCTGAGAATTAAAAAAAAATGTGAGCATCAGTGAATCTCCGAAGATAGAAGAAAAATTGAAGGACTCGTTCTGGCCGCGAAGAAAAAATAGGTTAAAAAAAATGGTGTGCTTTGTGTTAGAAAGCACTGTGCCAAAAACATTTCAGATATTTGGTATTAACAGGTTAGGAAAGTTTCATTTGTGAAGATTAAGAATAAACTAAAAAAAAGTTTGAAAATATTTTTGATTGGTTTTTTTTAAATAACAAAATATTAGCTTTCTTTATTTGTTTTTTTTTTTAATAATTATTTTTATATCAACTTTGGTTATGAATATTAATGATTATCACAAATAAAAGTGTTTTGTTTATCTTATTTAGAGAAAAATACACATTTTAAGTCAATTTTTAACACCAATGTGACATGTCAAAAAAAGTGACAAACTAACTAAAGCGGTGCCACTAACTACGTAATTGTTTGGGTAGCCACTAACTAAGGGTTAACCATGTTATTTCACATATAAAATAAAATATAGTATATTTGCAGCACGCTCCATAGTTGTGGATACTCTCACTGTTGCCTTGGCATAAAGACCACCATTTAGAATTAAAACGTTGCATGAAATGGGTCGAACTGTGTTTAGTTATCTGATCTGAATAGCTAGGTACTTCCCAACTTTTTATCTTTCTTCTCTCCATCTTGTTCAGCCCCACAACATACCTTAGAAGTGGATGCCACAGTTCCACTTGCTCCGGGTAGTGAGGACTCTTGTGCGGTATTCATTAAAATAACAATCAAGCTTGTAACAAAAGTTATTACCATGCGCCAAGAAAAAATAAAAGTAATCCCACCGAATCTGAGAGCTAGGACAACTTATCAAGAGAAGAGCTGAGCAAAGACCAAGATTGTCGGGATACGAGGAACCAAACGCAAACACTGATGAAGTATTGGCTCATGAATGGTCACTGTGAGGTCAGCTCAAGTGCTTTTATTGGCCATCGATATCGCGGTCTCGAGGGGAAAATCGCAACTTGCTCCCTTGAAAGGGCTTCTGAACGTTTGAGTGGAAGTTGTGAGAAATTTATACAACTATAATAACGCTTTTATTTAACGGAGAGGAACATTTTTTTCCTTTATTAACGGTTCTCGTGTGTTTTGTGTAGTCTGATACTTAACATTTCAAACACAATTTGATGTTTCTAAAAAAAAAATCATTTTTTGACAATTTGCCGTTTCTAAATCGGACCACCATATAACTTGTATGGATTATTAAAAAATCAACCTACTACATACCCTGTTATTTGATCACAGCCCGATTTCTTTGATTTAGGTGCCATGTCTTTCTCGGGCGTCCGAAAGGATCATTCACCGCCATATAACTCTGTCTTGGCACACACTCCCATTGCTTCATTTACATTCATACATACTCTTCTGTTACTCAGATATCCAGATTTTAAATACGGTGACCCGGTTTTACGCAGTACATTAATAGATTTACTTGATCGTGCCATGTCTTTCTCAAAAGAATTGACTCACGAGTGAGATCCGAATCAAATATCTTTTACACTCCAACGTTCTCGTTAATTGCTGCCGAAACCTTATTACAAACCGGCATTTTTATCGATCTCCTTTCTATTTGCATACTTTGATGGCGTCTTGGATAAACTATCCATTTTTATTTACGGAAGATCTTTTGACTTCTTAAAAAATCTACAATTTAGAATGAAGGTTGCGACCGAACTCTTTTAGCTTTTATCTTTTTCTGTTTCTTATTTTCGTCGAAGATGATCAAGATTATTTCAATAATTGATATTAAAATAAAAAGCATATAGCCATACAGTTGATTCTTAGATAAACATTTTATGTTTTCAAAACCTACGCGACTGTTAATAATGCAGTTCCGACAAGTTGTTACAGGATGCAGGCTACAGGTTGAAGCTTGCTCTAAACATATCCAATATTCGATAGAAAAGGGTATCATAAAAATAAAAAAATCATAGGCTAAATAATTTTCTGACCGACGAGCTCAATTGTAATGAAAGTATTGCGATAAAAAGTTTATCATTTTTTTCCGTAGTCATCATCTAACGTAGCTTACTAAAAAAATGATTAGGTAAATAACTCGCACAATTTTTTTTTTTTTAAGCTTGTTAATGGTTATTTTCAACTTGTTAACCGGTTATTCTTATGGCAGCATTTTTTTAGTTATAATCATGAATAATTTGTCAAATCAATATTGACACAGCTTTATTAAGATAAAAGCACAGAAAATAAGAAAAGACACAAGAGCCACAAGGATTTAAACCTGGGTTTTCTACTTACAGGGCGAATGTGATTAAATCCTAACCAGTTTTTAGTTTCGAAACGTCTTAGATATTAGATTTTCATGCGCCGGTTCAGTGTTGGTTTCGTTACACCTGACGTAGGTTATTAAATCAGACGCATACGCTGTGGTTATAATGTTAATTATTCACTATTCCGACCTTACACCACGCGTAAAATTTACACCAGACGTCTTACTTGTTAGATTTTTACGCGCCGGTTCAGCGTTGGTTTAGTTACACCGAATGTAGGCCATTAAATAAGACGCATAAGTCATGGTTCTAAGGATTTTTTTTTCGCTATTCCGACCTTACACCTCGTTTATACGTAAGGTAGCTAGGTTAATAAGTAAGGGGTATGAGTTTTTCTAATTCATGCTGTGTTTTTGTTATTGAAAGTGTTTTGATAATTCATGTCAATGAAGAGCTAAGCCTTTTAAAATACAATTATAATTGAATTTTAGATGGCATTAAAATCTCTAAATTTATTTTTCTTATGTATTGTTTGTTGACCGTATTTTCATTTCGAAACCTATTTTTTAATGTTCCTTGGAAGTGCTTAGTAGAGCAAACAAAAACAATTTGAAACGTAGACCTAATTTGATCAAATACTTGGAAATGAACAATATTATAAGTCCCCGTACACCTGCCGTACGTTTTAATATTATGTCTTTCTATAGACATGAGACTGTCAGCCAACGTTTGTCTGTAGACGTTCATCAGAGCATTTAGTGATAAACCGTTCTGATGGTTTCATCTCGTGGGATTTCAGAAAAATTTGAAATGAATGCAGCGAAGCACATACTTCTCTTTTCCATACGAGTGCTTAAGTATCAATACATCTGATGAAGTGACTTTAATATAGTTGTACCACTTCTGTGAAGCTTTCAGGCGCCCTATGGCTTTTTGAGCTTTTCAACAGCTTTCCGCAGGTCGATTCGCAGCGAAATATTGCATGGTAAGTGTTTGACTTGCAATTTTACCCCGTATAGCAGACGAAGAGCGATTTCCATTATTTAAAAAGAAACAAAGGTTTGAGTTTATAATTACTTTCATAAAATTACGTATTAAAAAGAAAAGAGCTGACCTTGTATACTTGTATATTAGTTGATATGACATACCTACCGATATTTGTCTGCATTATTCAAGAAGGACTAAGTTATTACGTGTTAATAACTTAGTAGAACTGATAAAAATATGAATTAAGGAAATGATAAAAATATTGAGTAAGGGCTGATAATATTGCCAGTAAGGCGCCCTTGAGGTGATTTTTCACAAAAACGGGGCTATACAAATTATCCAATTATTATTATTACAGTAGTGGACATAACCTAAAATATATTGCAAGAGACGAAGATTACTTATATCTAAAAAGAGATTCAGAAACTAATTTATTGTTGTATTTACGCCTTTGGGCCTTTAACATTAAAAGCAAATGCAGTAGGGACAATATCAATATATAATAAGAACAGTGAAGGTATAATATAAGTAGGTTGTAATTTTAGTAAAAATATAACTAATTCACTAACTAACCATTACGCCGTTTCTCTGCAGGGGTAGGCCATATAACTCTGTCTTGGCACATACTCCTTGGCATTCATTCATACATTGTCTCATACAAACTCTTCTGTTATTCTGACTCTTCACATTACCCGATTCAAGTATTCGATTTAGTTCATCGTGCCATGTCTTTCTCGGGCGTCTTCGACTTCTTCTTCCATTCACTTTCGCATCATATACTCTTTTACACGCCTGTCTTCGTTCATTCACTCTACATGTCCAAGCCATCTAAGCGTCCCTTTCTTGATCCTATTCATTACGCTTAAGTAAAAATATCATTTAATATCTACATAATTTAGGAAAAAGAATATTTCACTGTTAAAAATAGTACATTTTATAAAAATAGGTAAAATAAAAGTAAGCAAGACTTTAATAAGTTTAAAATAGAAAAAATCAAAAATAACGGTGAAAAAATAGAATAAAAAACCATACAGAAAAATAGGTGAAATAATTAAAACTAACTAAACGAAGTTATTATATCTGTTATTCCCATAATCCCCTTAATAACCCCTTCTCCTTCACATTCCAACATATAAATATGTATATATATATATCTCAGTATTCTGTATCTTAGTTTAATTTGAATATTGTCCTGAAGATGGAAGGGAGCTTCCGAAACCGGTCGACAAATAGTTTCAAACAAATTTTATCTGTTTCCTTTATAAATGTGGCAAGCCACAAAGTTAATGCTTCTTACGAATATGTAACTAAACGTAAACCATATAAATTTAGAGTAAACGAAAGCGTATAAAACAGCACGTCATTTCTGAACCAAAGTCCAAGAACTATGGTGATGCTAAGAGTATTTTCTTATATCGTTAGTAGCCGAGTGAACAAATGCGTCGGGTTCCCACCCAGGGATGGCGGGATCAATCCTTTACCAACTAAGTCCTCCATCATTAAACAAGAACCATTTCGACATTTTATGATGGAAGTAGGAGGAAATTTAAGTAAAATTAGGTTATTTGTAGGCCGGGAATGAATATCTTTCTTTTTAAAAATGAAATATCTTATAAAAAAGTTGTTTTTAATTTTTTCTGGCGTGAGTTTATCCATAGTTGAGTTTGTAAGCACTCAGTGTTGAAAAAACATCAGTTTTACTGATTCTGTGAATACAATATCCAACTAAAAATAAAGTAAATGGTATTTAAAATGGCAAAGTTCTTTATAATTATTCAAGGTAGTAGGTACTCTAAAGGAATACATGAAGATGATACTGGCAACATTTGTTAGGTTTACAACTTTGTTTCAGCTGTTATCCTGTAGATGGCTTTAGCTGTAAGTATTGGTCGAAATAAATAAATCATAGACGTCATACAATAAACTTAGGCATCTTTCAACATAAAACCCCAAATACACATTAGTCGATTTGTATCTGCATCATAATTTATTCTCGATTGAATATGTCAGTTTACGAGCCGAATTCTCGTAATTTGCGGGAGGTTTTAATTAATAATGCCCGACCTCATGCTGCGAGAGTGGTCAAGACATACTTAAAAACGGTGAAATGGTAAATCTTTCCCCGCCCGCCGTATTCTCCAGACGTCGATCCTTTTGACTATCACTTGTTTCGATCAATGGCACACGGCTTGGCTGACCAGCACTTCCGGTATTATGAAGAAGTAAAAAATTGAATCGATTCGTGGATCGTTTCAAAAGATGACCAGTTTTTTTTAAAAGGGGATTAATAGCGATGGATAATATTTTAAATCATAAATGTATAGTAATAATAATGAAATTGAAAAATCATTGAAAGTTTCTTCATTCGAAAAGCGCAGGAAAGACTTATTTTAATTTGAATTTTAAAAATTATAAATTGTTTTATAGACTCACCTTATCTGTTGCAGCTCATTCAGTTCAACATTCCTTGCCGTAGACTCAAAAACCATGAATTGCTGTTCCTCAATCATCACTCTACTAATTATGGGTATCATTCTCCTCTGTCCAGAATGTCGAGATTTGTTAACTCAAGCCATGGAATTGAAAATTTTGGTAACAGTCTAAATGATTTTTGTCATTCTTTACGACTTTACCAAAACTTTGACCTGACCATAGCTTTAATGTTCTTTATTATGTATATTTTGTCTTCTTTTTGTCATTGCTTCATTTAATATTATGTTTGTACTGTTTTTTTCTTTGTTGCTCTTTTTTCCCATTTCGCGTTTGTATTTTTTTTAATTGGACTTTAGTTAATTTATAAATAAATATAATATAATAATAGAGAGCAAGCTTACTTACAAGCAACGCTTATGGTCCTTGTCTCCTCCATGACCCCCCCGGGGAACCAGGGGTTAGTGGCTCTGCAGGTGAGATCCTTGGCGTCGTCTGCCGCTGACAGGATGAGGGTGGCTATACTGGAAGTATTGTTGCCAGTCGTGGTGACCTGCTGATACGAAGAGAGCATATTCAAATTACGCTGATTGAATATTATTTTACCTAGTTAATTGCAGCAATCTTCCCACTAAATTGGACGTAGTTATGCAGAAAGCATCTAATCCCAAACAGATAAGTTAAGTCCTCCATCATTGCACAAGCAACATCTTCCGCTTCTTATGATGGCAGTACGATTTTTTTTAAATATGGTCAGGTTATTTGTAACTCAGGAATGTTTGTCTTTATTTATAAAAAAAAAATGAAAAACTGAGAAAAGTTTGAAAATATGACGATACAAAAGCATATTACGGCTTTTGTAAAGTGAATATTAGTGTTTTTTTTTAAATTTTATTTATGAGATTTATTATAAATAAGTAATTTATAATCTATAAATATATTTACTAAAAAAAATAAGTGTATTTCTTTTACTTTACTCGAGGTGAAATATCACAAAACTGCGCAAAATAAGTTTACTGTTATTATTATTACCCTACATTTTAGTGTTTTCTTTTATATAACACTTTAATTTTTAGGCAATTTGCAATATTGGTTAGTAAAAAATCGAATTACCAAAACCCTTTTTTATTTGAAGCTCGGGTGTTTTCAGCAAATATAAATCTTTTATTTATCTGTACGAACACATGTGAAACTCCATTTTCGCAAATTGTGGTTTGGTGCTTTCTGCATAGCTAAGTCCTATTGTACCACACAGTGCAACAGTTTTTCCGGTAGCCACATCAATCATTCTAATCATGGGATTAACATACCTGTTGGAGAGCTAGCTCATCAAAGGGATATGTACCGAGTTACCTAAGAAATTAAAAAAAGGTGAAGTACCAATATACTCCCATATCGAAGTTTTTTTTAACACTATTCCTTATGGAACACAAATAACAAACCTTTTATCGACACCCTTCTCGCTTCTTAAACAATCGTCTCATACGTCCTCTTCCGTTTTTCTAACCCAATTTATTTAAACTTTTTATTACACTTACACAGGTAACTATGGTACAACTTTTTTTTTCAGGTTGATTTTTTGAAGAACGTTTTTTTTTTCAATTACACAGTTCAGTGAGTATCTCAAAGCTCCATTTAAAATAACATAAATATGCAAACTGAAAACATCTACATTGACAAACAGATGTTACCGTTCAACACCTTTTACTCCTTCAGGAAAACACTTTTAGCTAGTGTAACTCACCGTGACCGGATGCGATCGGATGACTTCTCCATCAAGAAGCCAAGAGAGCCTCGCTGCGGGGTACGAGCCAGTGGTCTCGCACCGCATTGCGTGCGGCTTACCAGCGGAAAGCAGATCATTCGGGGTCACTATGTGGACCATGACTGGCTTTACTGTAACAAAACAGAACACACAAATTATCAAGGTATTTTTTTTCTTCCAGCGAGATTCAATACGGTTAATGCTCTTATATTATTATCATTTTATGTTATTTTATCTATTTATTTTACTTTTATTACTATCATTATTTTATTTTTATTTTGTTTTTTATGTTATCTTCATTGTTTTAAGTTTCTGATATGTGTTTTTACTTATATGGCAGACATAGTTTTGCACCCACCGCTCTGTTCCGCTAAAATAAAAAGCTATTATTATTATTATTAATTAGCATAAGAAATATATTTATTAAGATTTTGTTATATTACATTATACTGTAAAAAAAACCATAGACTAAATCAGCGGTTGCCAATTTTTTACGCTATTTCACGTGGGTGGTCAGCGAAATTTATGTTTTCACACTTCTGGGAGTTTTGGAAAACAACATTTTTCCTGGAACCATCTTTTTTATCAATTTTGGTTATAAATCTACAAATAGGCACTACCTACTTTATTCGGAAATTCAATTAGGATATAAGGTATGGATTGACAAAATACTCTTAGTACATTTTCTTCAGTATTTCACCGAACTAGAAAAATTACAAAAATCGCAAAACTCTGGCGCCCTCCGCAAAACCCTGCGCTTCAAATATCAACTTTTTCTACGTAAAATATTATTTATATTAATATAACAGATATTAACTCTAGTTCGTCACACAAATCGACATTTCCGGTTCTCGAAAACCGTTGCGGAACCTCAGCGATCCATTCGCGGAACCCGCTTCGGGAACCGCTGCTTTACCGACCAAAATAGTTGATTAAAACTGCGAATTTCAGGAGTTGAGAATGTGTTTCTTTTTTGTTGGGACTCTTGTCTCGATAGACTTGAACCTTGGAGCTATTGTGGTTATGGTGTTGGGGTTTGTCGGAGGACATTGTGAAGAGGTGAGAACCTGGCTATTAGATTATGGATAGATAGCTATTATTACCTTGGCTAACAGATTGGATCACTACAAACGGATAAAGCTATTTGGGATTGATTTTTCGCAATGGTGATACTAAATGTATCTACCACTCAGGAACGTTTCTGATAATACATACTGTACATTTATGAACCATCAGAAAATATAACGATTTTTGTTGATAGGAATTTATTATATTTAAATTTTTTCAACTCCGAGTAACGATTCCTGTAAAAGTAACACTAAGGTATAAACAAGATATAACCGTCAAAGATAAAATTAACATTAATTTATCAAAAACTTTTTGAGTAACGACTGCAGGTAGGTTCAGCCAGGCTTCATTTATGCTTGTTTCGAGTTTACAACTTTTCGGCTTCTCAAGGGTTTCTAGATTAAACTGAGATAGGGTAGACACAGCCAACAGCCTACAGCCTCCCTTAGCCTTTATTAACTTTATCTTTTGTGGACTATAGCTAATCGAGAACAAACTTAAGATATTATTAAAAAATGTTAAGAAAATAAGCGGCGATGTATTTTCAAACGAGGCTAGCCGTTTTTTACACTCGTAATTAGTTTCATCTTTAGTTGTGTTGGTATAATACTGAAAAAATATTCAAGGTCTTAGAAATGTCTTAAATTAAACTTGAATATCTTATATCTAAGCAAGATGTATAGAATAACAATAGGAATGAATATGTGTGAAAAGTCGCGCCTAAAAGGCGTGTATACGCAATCTGCGTGGCAGATATGTGACCAAGGAAGTCTGCGTCAGTTGACAGAGATTTCCGCTGGACAGTGAACCAGAAGACCTACCCACAAGAAAATTTAGTTTCAAAATAACTTTTAGAGATGCGAGATCAACGGAGTGGTATGGAGGAACGACGTTATTCGAAACAATTAATAACTTTACATAACAACTAACTTGACTGAACTATCTGCGACGTAACCAAAGTTCTGACGACGTAAAAAAACTGCAGCAACTTAGATACATAACAATGTTACCCCAACAAACAGGCTTATGAACAATTCAGTTGCACACGAAGCAAGTTTCAACACAAGTTAAAAGTTGTGTGCTTTCACTAATAGACGTGTCACATGTTAACCTGAAATTCCATTACTGAACAAACTACGCGGAATGAAGAGATGTAGAGTATCGAGAAATCATGCATAGGTAGTCGCGCTTACAGAAATTCCATTACTAAATAACTTTATTCAAAGCTAAGTATTTAAAAATCTTACAAATAAAAGTTACGCGCTAACTTGCCTGTACCAATGATGGAAATCGACGTCACGTCGGTTTTAAAATCATTTATATCCTTTCAAACTTATGCAACACCAATATTTAATATACCATATTAAGGCTGTGGAAAACATATATTTAAAACTTATTGATCAATTATAATTATTGTTTTATGTCATGAAATAATTTAGATTATTATTTTCATATGTTAACATTTAAAACATTTATAGAAATCTAAAAGAATTACGAAATATGTGTAATTCAAACGAAGACAATTTTGTAAGTGATTATAATTATGTATTCTAATTTAAATTGATGTATATTTATTTTATTTTTATATTTAATACCGCACAAGAGTTCCAACTGCTCCCAACCGTCTAGAGTCAGTAAGACTATAGCATCCCCAAACTGAAAGTAGCGGAGAGGGGAATAATATGGGGAAGGGGAAGTTTGGGAAGTACCTGACTATTCAGATCTGATCACCAAACACGGCTAAAATCATTTCAAACAATGTTTTGATTTTGAATGGTGGTACTTTACCAGGGCGACACTTACCACTTTAGAACGTATCGCAAATATACTATAAATAAATTTATATCAATTAAAATGTGTTATGATACATATTGATTGACTAAAGTTATTTGCGCACGCCTGATTTGAACCCGCGACTTTTGGATTCGCAGTCGAGCGTTTCACCATTCGACCACGGAGGCCGTCAATGTAATGTTCTATTATTAATCTTTTTGAGATATTAATACATATCGCCGTCAACGAGAAAATACCTCCCATGTGGTCAACTTTCAAAAATGAATTAAATGGGACATTGCGTAGAGTTTCAATTTGTACTTCAAGTTTCAATTAATTTTGTTAATTAATTTTGTCAATTAAATTTGTTCAAATCCTTTTACTTTTTTACTGGTGAAAATACATTATTGCATCTAAAACTACAAAGCGTATTTTTGATGTCTCAAAAAACAATTTGTAACTCTCAAAAATCAGTTTTTAATTTCCTCCTGAACAATTACGTTTTTTGACACATGGGCGGTATTTTCACGTTGTGACGAAATATTGAAAAATACTTATTTTTTTTTAAAACTGACAATGTGTAAATAACTCAAATATGGCGGTAACGCCGGGTGTCATATTTTGAACAGAATGTAGTTTTGCGTTGGCCGAGTTTTTGGCGCAAATACTTGGATTATTCTTACGATAAACTTGTAGCTGCACTTCCTTCACCGTGGGCGGAGCCAGGTCGGAGACCTCCGCCCTGCACTGGAGCCTCGCGGAGTATAGGTGTCTGGTCACAGTGCTGATGAAGAGCTGACTGCTGACAGTTCCACTGGGACTGGTGGGGTCCGAGATGCTATCCAACACCTCTCCGCCGTGCCACCAGGTCACTTTGGGTGGCGGCCGACCTGGAAATAAGCGAGATTTGAATAAACGGGTTCAAAACAGGGATTTAGTAATTCAATGTTTAAAAATGAGTGTTATTTATTGATGACTTCCGTGATCTCTTTGTTTTCTACGATTGGTAATTAGACGTAGTTATGCAGAAAGGCTCCAACCCACGATTTGTCAAAATCGAGCTTTACATGTTTTCCTATATTTTTTTCAAATGCAAGAGATTTTTGGTAATACATTTAATTACTAACGCACTTTGTAGATATTTTGCTTAATGTGAAGTTTAAAATCATTAAAATGTAAGAAATACATTTTTCTTTAAATATATTTTTTTTCTTAAAAAGAATGACAATATTTTTAAAACACCTACGGCCAAAAAAAGAATGTTGCTTGTGCAATGACGGAGTACACAACTAGCAGAGAAATTGAACCCACGACGCCCGGGTGGGAATCCAACGCGTTTGTGTACTTAGCCACCGACCGGTCTGCATTGATAGATTATAAGTTACATATTTATAATAATTCTCATAAAGAAAAAATTAAAATACTACTTTACAAATGCCGATTAGGCATATAAATTATTTTGTATCGTCATATTTTCAAACGCCTTTTTTCTCGGTTTCAACTTTTTGGGGTTGGATGCTTTCTCTCGTAACTACGTTCAATTTAGAATAGATTTTGTCTCTCCTCTAGCTCCACAAACAAAAGGAGTTTTGGGTGAGATTACTATTTTTAGTTTGAATATATGCATGGGGTGCTGAGCAGACACAGTCGGCAGCGTTCACAATTCATAAAAAAATAGTTTATTAAAGTGAAAACTGAAATAAGAACACCCACCTTATCTTAGAATACAGAGGACGCGGGCTCATAACCCGGCGTGGATGAACGAAAATGAATTAAATCACTATGAGAGTGAGTTTTAAAAAAAAAGATATTTGCAGCTTCCAAAGTGAAATATTATACCTTTTGAAATTACCATTATTATTTATTTTAAATATGTATTGGAATGGCCCGAGTTAGCTAGGTACTTTATTTTTCTTTTTTTGATGCTCTTAACCCAATTTTTGTTCATATCCCCCGAAAGTTAGAATTAAAGACAAAACAACATAGTCTTACATTTACGGTTAATTAAGGATTCAGAAAAATTCACCTCCAGCAACCTGACAAGCCAAGTAGAGGTCATATCCTTCTCTGAAAGGGCCAGCCACTCCAGCTATTTCTCTTCCTTGTCCGTCGAAAATTCTTGGTTCATTTGGCGTCACTGTTAAACAGAGAGTTAATAGTTAAACACACGAAATTACAACATTAAACGACAAAGGGGAACGAAGATCGAACGCGATTTTTTTTTAGGTACCGAGAGCAGGGACAGCGCCAGAGATAGCGGGTTTGAAATCCAGAGTGCGGTAGAAAAATAAATTTTAATTCTGTGTATGTTTTTACGCATAATTATTATGAAACAATATTTATGTTTACGGCACGTTCCAAAGTAGAAAGTAATATATACGAGTATAATGCAAGTTAGGAAGAACATGAAAATTGTTTAGGAAAAATGTTAATGTGGCAAAGTTGCATTTTTGTTTTTTGTCCGATTAATAGCTTTGATTGAATCTATGAAATCGTAATAATAAAAAATATATATTCAATGAAAATGACCCTTATAATACATATATTATAAGACACAGATTTTATTTTATATTTTATGACCGACCGGTTTCGCTTAGCCTAAGCCAGGGTACAAAATCAAACTTAACAAAAAATAGAGTGTGTGGTTATATACCATATACTCGTACATACAAAAAAAAATGATAAATTTAAATTAAACACTTAAATATATAATATTAAACATATAATATATATATATATACTCGTATTCCTGCACATATTTGTAATACCAAAAAAATTAAAACAAAAGCAAAAAACTATTTAAATTTAAAAAAAAAATGTTTTAATTCTTAAGTGCTGAGGACCGTTAAAATAAAACGTGAAATGATTATACATACCAACTAATAAAAGGTTAACTTTGAAGTTTCTCGTCGGAGAGTCGAAAAAATCCACCCTGCACCTGAAGACCCCCTCGTCAGCCGAGGAGACCCCCTTGATGGCCAGGTGCGCCCTCTGTGGATTGCCTTCGTCCAGGATGAAATGCGTCCGGGCTCCGAGGTCGTCGGTCGTGGCCCAGTGGACCAGGGGGGTGCTTCGGAAGTCCAGGCTTTGGAAAAATACATTATTTAATTTTTTTTATTTATTTCTGAGTTGTTGTATGTCTAATACAATTTAATGCACATAGCATCTCTAAAGATGACAAAGGGAAAATATTTATTTCAGGGAATATTGAGTGGAGTTGATGAAAAAATACACAGCCCGCAAATCAAGCGAATATAATGATATATTAGTAGTTATATAAAACGTATCGGGTATATATAGTTGTGGAAAGAAAGAAATAAGGCATATCATCTATTTCACAACTTTCTTTGAAGTATTTTCACGAATGAGGAATATTTTTACTATAAAATGGTGTAAAATAATTCATGTTTAGAGTTCTGATTTTGGTTGTCGCACTAAAGAAGTGGGATTTAAAATTTCCGTTATTAATTATTGTTTTTTGAAAACAATCTAAAATCAAAAATTCATTTACAGTTCAATTTTGACGGCGGTTTTATTACTTATAACCCGTTAATGTTCGTTTACAAAAACATTGTGAAAATCGCGATGGTCCTTAGAACAAACGGTATTTATGACAACCATCCAAACTCTCATCTTGCTGACCTAATTTTAACAAGAGGACAAATATATTTTTTATTGTAGCGTACAGTACAGTAGTGGAAGGTGTCAGTTCCATCGTATGAGAATAATATGGAATAATATTTAGCCCCATTGCATGTTTAATGTCAAGTACAAGAAATAGGTTATTTACTTAACCTCATCTATGGCCACAACAAACGAAAAGGCTTTTCATCGATTAAAAGTATGAAGAGGGGGCCCTATCTCCAGGTGAGCACAGATCGTCATTTAATCGGTTTCTTGATTGTGAGCAGTCCCTCCGAACGGTTTATTTCGTATTTCTAGTGTCAACTCATTAATATCATATTACTCAGTAATAGTTTCTTTTAATTAACTCACAGTTACCACAGGTATTCAAGTTATCGACTCAGTGATGTTTACCGTTTGCTGTCTTGGTGCCGCCTATATCTTGGTTAGCAATCTTGAAGTTTACCGATGTCGACCAGGCAACCCGTTTTTAAATAAAACATTTTTTTTTATTATTATTATTATATGCGCCCGAGAGGGCTTTAACAATTTTTAATTTCGTTTCACGTTTTTCTTTTTTTTAGACTCTGTTTCCATAGAAAAAGAGACACTTTTAGGAAATCAACGTTTTAACACGCGTCCATAGAGATTAAAAGCGTTTTCCTAGAGCGCATATTCATCAGCTAAAATAAAATCTTTCCGTAGGAAGAATTTTCGTAGAAAAAGAAAAATTACATTTTCTCCTCCACTGCATGCTTTATATTACAAGTAAAAAAATAATAATATTTATGGTTTCTTCAGCCACTAGGCCATTTGTTTTTGGTAAACGACTTCCATTCTAGAAGCTGTTCTTATTACGATTTTTTTAAAATTTCCTTTCTGAAAATATTGTGTTTTCAAGCTTATACATAAAAATAGAGAAAATATGTTTTCAAAAAAGCCAAATATTCTATGGTTAATACATTATAAAAGTATTTACACACCTAAAAAAAATAAATGAAGTTCTATTTACGAAGGTCATTCATTCATTCCCCAAAGTATATGCGCATTACTTTATAGAAACTCCCTGACAAAGCGTCATTCCATGGTGATAATTTCAGGATTACGCTGACGTATGAACTCATTTCATATCCCGGGGAGCAGAAGTCACGGCGGATTGTGGATTACTAACAGGATCCGGGCCAAGTGTGAGGCGAGTCCTTTCCGCGAAGGAATTTGTGCCTGCAACGAATAAAGCCGTAATTTGCATCCAGTACTCCGCGTCTCTAGAGGTAAGAGTTTCTCAAAGTGGGAAAGGAAATTATTCGTTGAGTGTTATCTTTTACGAGGCAGAGAATTTTCTTATTTTTATGGGTTTCACGTAGTTTTAGGTCAACGGTGAATTTCAAATTATAGACACCTTCATAATTGCTTTAAAATTACAATTTATTTATTTACACGGCGCAGAGGTAAGAGATAACCGGTTTGAAATCCAACGATGAGCAAATAAAATATAGAACAAGGATATTTAAAAAAAAAAAATCTTTAAGACAGTTACATTTTGTAACAAAGAAAAGGACTACCATTTATACATAGTCAAAATGATATTTGAATTACTTGAGTTCAACCTTCTTTTCTCTTTCCTACTCATTCTCCATTTTAAGTAGTACCCCATAAAATAAAATAGATCAACATTTAGATAAACTTGACTGAATAGAGAAATTCTGAAATCAACCCCTCTTCCGAAGGTTCCCACACTCGCAAATATAACCACGTCAAATATCAGGGGAGTGATTGCAACACTTAGGGAATACAAGTAGGCGCTGCAAAATAGCGCAATACCCTTACATGCTGATGTCATATCTCACTCTCCACGTTGCCTGAACTTCCGAAAACCCTTCTGACTGAAAGGAGATAAAGTCTTAGGTTGTGGCAGGCGGCTGACGTTAAGAATGCCTATTACATTCCTGATATTCACTGAGAGACAGCCTGGGTTTTCACTGCCTGGGAAATTCTGGTCATTCATCAATAGGATTAGGTGCTCTCACAACCATTGTGCCCATATGATGCACAGGTGGGGCCTTAAAGAGTGGGCGATATGCGAATGCGGTGCGGCGCAGAGCACTGAGCACGTGGTCAACGAATACTCGCTTCTTTTTTTCCCCGGTGGAATTGATGAGGTCCGCAGGGCAACGCCTGAGGCTTTAGACTAGCTTGCAGACATGGATGTTCCCTTCTGACCCACCCACCATACGAAAGAAGGAGAAATGTAGAGAAATAGGAGACTACTTAACTAACTATCCATCATGCCGTTTCTCCGCAGGGGTAGGCAGAGAGGACGGACCGCCATGCAACTCTGTCTTGGCACACACTCCTTGGTTCATTCAAATTTATTAATCGTCACATATATACTCTTTCGTTATTCTGACTTTTCACATAGCCCGATACAAGTATTTGATTTACTCGATTGTACCATGTCTTCCTTGGGCATCCCCGACTTCTTCTTCTATTCACTTTCGCGTCATATATTCTTTTCACACTCCTTTCTTCGTTTATTTGCTCTACATGCCCAAACCATCTAAGCGTCTCTTTATTAATCCTATTTATTACGCTTACACCAACCTCGCATCCTTTACGGATATCTACATTTTTAACACGGTCATAGATGGTTTTGTCGCGTATACGCCTCAGGGATCTCATGTCCACAGCATTCAGCAATAGGAGACTACGTTACGGTATTATAACAAACAGTGTTAATCAAACTTCACATAAAAAATAGACTTCTTAACATGACAACGTAATGTTTTAATCAGTGAATTTTGGCAAACCTTAAAAAACCATTAAAATTCGTTTGCCCTTCGGAAGGAAAACACATGATTTTCTTTAAACTTCACATTTAAACCCTTTATTAGATGATCTCGAACCTTATATGTTTACCTCCAGCCAATAGTAAATGTATACAAGTATATGACTAATGTGACTCAGAATTCAATGTTTTAACTCAAATGAACTTGTATTACATGGACAATAATACACAAAGTCAAAATTTTTGGAGACAATTGCGTTTCGCCACGGGCGTTTCTTCGTCTACCATCGCTTTCAATTTCATTCGTTTCTTCATTAATTTCACCCGGAATGAAAATTTGAACACCTATGGAAATTGCTTAGCTCATCCAAATACTATTTCTAAAACCCGACGATGGTATAGGTTGAAAATTTATTAAAGCGCTTCTGGGTAGTAAAATGATGGAAAATGTGCTTTCTGCTCCAAGAAACCTTCGCAAAAAAAAGTTACGAATTACAATCAGTCTTTATTCATAGCTCTAAAAAAACAAAAAAATGTATTTTGCCTTATTCTTTTTTTTTTTTTTACGTGAATACCGCACAAGAGTCTCAACTGCTCCCAACCGTCTAGAGCCAGTGAGACTATGGCATTCCCAAATAGGATATGTTGTGAGGCTGAAGGTAGTGGGGAGGGGAAGGAGATTGGGAAGGGGAAGGTTGGGAAGTACCTGGCTATTCAGATCTGGTCACCAAACACGGCTAAAGCCATTTCAAGCAAAGTTTCGATTCTGAATGGTGGTCTTTCACCAGGGCGATACTTAGAGTATCTACCACTCTGGAACGTGCCGCAAATTTACTTTTTATTATTTTTACATGAATTAAATGTGTTATGACACATATTAATTAAATAAAAGTAATTGGCGCACGCCGGGTTTGAACCCGCGACCTTTGGATTCGTAGTCGAGCGTCTTACCACTCGACCATGGAGGTCGTCGAATTTATGTATCGCGCATATTGTGGCTTGGATTATTAATGGTTAAGTGGTGTCTAGGCTCGCTTTCCAACTATTATCGCCTTGAAGGTAAGGAATTGCGAAACGAGTCGTACACCTATTTATACATACACTCGCGGCCTCGAATAGTCTCACTGAGAAGATCTAAAGCGCCATTTTGCAAAGTTTACAGCAGAGTCCTTTAAGCTTTTTTGTTTTCCAATTAAAATTCATAAGTTTTCAGTACCTGGTTAGATATGAAAAAAAATAATTCAGGTAACTCAATGCTCTCACTGAGTTACCTGAAGCGACAAAAAGCTTAAAAAAGTTCCAAACATGTGTCGCTTGAGTCAAGCCTTCTCTTCCCAAATTGTAAATATATTTTAGATGACTGAAGGGCAACAAGTCTTCAGAATTAAACGAGTCAGAGTGTTCGATTCAGAAAAAAAAATCTGATCAAACTGCATATTTTACACATTTTAGTCCAAAGTGTCGCTTAAGCTCTTTTGCCTTTCCAGCGACGATTTGTTTCTCGATCCATCAACACCTTATAACCGGGGGCGATGGCTGTTTAAACGAATCGACTAGCGTGGATTGTCAGGAATAACGAGTGACGGAAGGTAGTCATTAAGATGGCTCTCGAATAAAAGCAGGTCCTAGGCCTTTAAACGGATCGAAAAAGCGTTTCAACGACAATGCGTTGGCTGAACTGAAAGCTTAGAGGAGAAGAATAATAGTTAACAGTGAATACAATTATAAAAAATTACAAAGTGCAATACATAGTGTGAAGTCTGAGGTAATTGTATTAATGAGTTACAGCAAGTGAGTATTATTATATTTTTTGAGTAGAAGATCATGTTGTCGAGTTGTTTAAATGGTATTTTTTGTGTTAAATTTGTAGAGCTCAAATTGTTTTGTTTATGATTTAATTTTATCAAATGAAATTTTATTATTATTTTTGAGTTCTCCTAGCTTTAAACAGCTGTTTCGGCTTTCGGGGCCATTATCAAATTGTGGTTAGTGTAGTACCAGTGTAACTAAAAATAAAACTAGCAGAACTCCATAATAATAAAATTAAATTTGATAAAATTAAATTATAAAAGTTGCTGAAATGTTAATATGGTCCCCGATTTTAATATGTTACGATGGATCGTAGAACGGCACCATCAATGCAGCTAAAGTTGTACAAAAGCTGTGCGACTACCAAAAGTAATGTAAGAATTATTCCACAGATCCATATTTCCATAAACGAAGCGATATAAAGAAATAAAAGTAAAGTGGGGTTATGTGAGCCAGGTAGGTGTGCATAGCATTTGCATGCATGTTCTAGGTACTGTGCTGCACGTAGCAAATTCCAATTTTCAGTTGCCACTTCCAGGCAAATTTAGTATACAGTCTTCTTCAGCGCAATGCCAGGGAATACATACGGCGTCGATTCAAATTACTTTCTCATTTGAACAGTAAGTACCTAACATTATTCCTGAAATGTAATGCAGTGTATTTTTTAAACTTATCTGGGAGAGAATTATAAATAAATGAAAAATTAATTTATGGTATTGCACTATTTTTCAATCAACTGTTTATTTCAATAAACCTTTACCGGATTTGAAAACTAACGTCACTTGGAGTTGGGTGCTGGTGAGTAGATTCTCATTTCGGCGGGCTGTATGAAAAATTCATCAAGTAAATAATAACAAATATTACTACAACAATCAATGTCTTGAAATGCTAGCTTTTATTCTAGGTTTCGCCCATGTTTTTCTCCATAGAATGTAGAATCTTTAAACACTTAACCGCAAAAATTGTTTTGATTTTATTGTCAACATATGGGTTTCCCAATCTTGACGACAGTGGAACTAAATTATTCCTATCGCATTATGCAACTTGTAGAGGTGAAGAAAACTGTAAAAATATGTAGTATTTCCTTTAAGATTTTCTTCCTTCCAAAAAATAATTTTATTAATAAGTTATCCAAGGTTCTACCAACATCATCGTAAGAAAAAAAAAATGGAAAATACATATTCTTGGAACGAAATCTTAAAAACGAAACGGTAAACTCTGGCTTGTGTTTTTCACACGGCTTCTTTCTCAAATGTTTAATTAAACACAACAATATTCAATTCGCAACATCATTTCCATCATAGCTGTGGCCTTAACATATCCATCTACTAGTCAAAAAATAAAACAAGTCTTCATATTATTTTTACCGAACTTTTTAATTGTTAAAGTAAAAAGTGGTTTAAAAATATATTGTAGAAATCTCAAGCAAAACCAGGCAGTAATCATACGTACCTATGTGATTAGCGGTTTTCAATATTGTCATTTTTAAACAACTTACAAACAAATTACGTAGATTTTTTTTCACTAAAGGGAACGCACTTAAGGCCAAATTTCAGATGTTTTGGATTTACGGCTAAAATACCAAGCCAAACTGAATGATATTTTTTGTAATCAAAAGGTTTGATATATATCTTGTACGCTCTTGAATTTTGAATTTATATATTTTTTCATTACAAAATATATCTATGTAAGATTTCGATTCTTCATGATTTTAGAGGAAATTTTAGTGAAATTATTTTTAAATAAATGGAAATGATTATAAAACAGTTTTACTTTAGCTGCTTTTAAAAATTTGATTAAATATAACATTGAAAAAATAAACATTGCTAAAGATAGCATTTAGTTGGGTAAAAATTTAAAATTACAAATGAAATTTAGTGGAAATTTAAATTAAGACACAAACATTGAAGAACATGTTTTACCTACTCGATTTGGCTAGATTATAAATTTAATTTAATTTTAATTTCAAATACGCGAATTCAATTTACTTGCTGCCCAGATAAAATCTTTGAAAACATTTTAAAACATGCAATTTTATTCAGTAAGCTCTCGCAGCACGCTCATATACGTTGTTCTGTCACACTGTCCCCCTCAGCACTTCTCGAGTAAGAGTACGTAAGTACAAGCAACTAGGAGTAGCTACTCGGGACTGGTACGTACAAGTATCTTAGTACTCCAAGTACGTACTCATAACTGAGGAATACTTTAGTAAGGTACAGCAGTTCGCTTCACGGCCCCCAGGAGAACCCTGCACCAATAAAAGTCTAACTTGTCGAGTATCATTTCCACTTGATAGTGAAGTTGATTCCACTTGCGTAGTAAAGTTCACGAAGGAAAACAATGTAGGGATTGGAAAAGAGACAGCGTTAGAGTTATGTGCGGTGGGAAATGTATCAAGACAAACAAAAATACAATCAATCATTTTTTGTTCGTGTGAAAACTGAACCAAGGAGAAGGAGATGTATTTTATTGACACACTCGAGCCGTACTTCGAATCGTAGTAAAATGGATTAGTTGACATTTTTGGCTTTGGAAACATATAAGCGTAACTATATAACTAACTTCTACAGGATGTTTTATGAAAGAAGATGTCCGTTTGGTCGATCCTGATAAAACTGGGAAAACAGGTGCAGAAGCTTTGCGAGGATTAGCCAATGGATAGGCGGACAATATAAAACACCACACAACTCTGTCTTAATCCGCAGCGATTTATCTTGCATAAATATCGGATTATATGCACCAAAAAATGGCAATATATGCATGCAAATCGACTCCTCCTACGTAAGCTGTCGTATCTTCAAAATGCCGATTATTTGAAGAGCAATTCGAAGTGTTTTTTATCACTAATTCCAAATATTTACTGATTTTATTCCAATTTTTAAGCAAATATTTTCATTTGATATATTAAATTGTATATAAAAAGAAAAAAAAATTATTGGTTCGGGATTTTGAATACACAAAATATGCACAAAAATTGCCAAAATATGCACTAATAATGTTAAAATATATGCCTAAATGATACAATAAAAAACATAAATTTGTCCATTTAGGATTTTTTATTTTATTGACCAGCGAAATTAAGCATAAAATTAAGCGGCACCTTAAACTAAGCAATCATTACTGAAAACCGGTTCATCGAAGAATAATCATTAAAAAAATACAAAATGAACGCGTTCCAAAAATAACCGGTTCCTAGCCAAGAAGATAAAAATCACGTTTTTCACTCATAGTTTAAGAATAAACTGTCTGAAATCCGTATTAATGGTGATAACAGGCTCTAATATGCACTGACGACTAAAAATGGCTTTAGTATGCACTAACGCCCAAAAAGGCTCAATTGTGCATATGTAAATATGCAAATGCATATAATCCGATGTCATTACAAAGATGTTTAATTCACATAGCAAATCTTTTTGAGGCGACCATTCAACGCACTTGCTTTCGTAATATTATATTCTCATGTCTCATTTTCAGCCATCTGTACTCTTTTAACTTAATTCTGATAACTATGCTTATATCAGCCTAGCATTCTGTTACTATCTTATGTAAGAAAAAATATAATTTATCTCTTCTGTTTAAATGAAAGGGTAATTTTTTTTTTGGTGCGCTTAAGTTAAAATATTTTTTCAGACTTTCTCAGTATCAGAAATAATACGAAAATTATTAAAAGATATGCAAAGAGACGAATAAAAACGAAGGAAGTCATGGTATATCATTTAATATAATGTAGAAGAAGCTAAAATAATTGAAGTCAGCGGCAACATTAATAAACCATGCATTACATTAGGATGATCAACAAGATAAAAATGGACGCTTGTATGATTTTAATGTGTTGGATAGATAAAAAGAGATGGTGATATTTATATGTAACCATGTATGAATCTGAAAAATTAAGGGTTATATTCCAAGATATTATGTGGTGTTCCATCTTCTCGTTATAGAAGCGGAGAAATGTGTGCTGGTTAGTTAACAAAAAAATGAGCAAAATCCCCTACCACACGAAAAAATAATAAGTGGAAATCTAAAATAGAATATCGCTTTTATCGAAATTAATGACCTCGGCGTAACTTTCGATTCTAAATTATTTTTTCTCTCACCCATCAATAAACAAACAAAAAAGGTATAAAATTGCTAGGCTTTATTCTTTGAAATGCCAGAATATTTAGAAACATTTTAACATTAAAAGTCCTGTACTCTTCATTAGTTCTAAGTCAAGTCGAATATAATTATTTTGTCTGGTCCCCTCAGTTTAAAATCTACTCTGATTCCATTGGAAAATTGCAACCTAAATTTCTAAGATACACTGACTAAAAACTCGTTCTACCTATAAAAATTATAAATTACAATTACTTAGAGAAAGGCCGGTTAGTAGCTGAGTGAGTAAACGCGTCGGATTCCCAGCCGGGCGTCATGGGTTCAACTCCTCTGTTAGCTAAGTCCTCCAACATTGCACAAGCAACATCTTCCGCTTATTATGATGGCAGTAGGAGTTTCAAAAAATATTCTCAGGTTTTTCGTCACCCGAGAATGTTTGTGTTTAAAAAAATATTAACACTCTCAGAGAGAAGGTTTATTTCGGATTTGACTTTTTATTTTAAAAGTATTAATTGTATTATAGAAATCCCTAATTAATAACTAAGATAACCTAGCATAATTACCTTCCAAATACCTAACAGAACTAGTCGATCCATTTTTTTCAACGTAACACTGATACCAGGACTGAGTCAGATTTAGATATTCGCTTGTTCCTAGATTACATACAGTGGGTAATTCTTTCGCATGGGAATAGTAGATATATTCAACTGCACTGAATGTAGTTACAAGAATGTTATAATAGTATACCTGTTCCAAAAATACTAGTGTTAATTTATTGCATTGTTACATTTTTTAATTTTTTATTTAGGAAACATACAGTTTTATACATTTTTTTATTAATAAAGATATGTGTGTTGCTTCCACCAGTGAAGTAAAATTGTAATATTTCTAGTAACTTATTTATGTTTTGGGTGATTATCATTTAATTTATGATATTTCCATGTCACTATTATTTTATATTATGTATTGCAAAGTTATGTTCAAGCCTATAAAGGCGTATATAATTAAATAAATAAAATCTTACTTGCTTTGTTCACTGAATTATGAGCGACGTGAAGAACGCTCACAAATAAAACGTTTTCGTCCGCCGGCCCCTGGAAATGACTCCGACAAAAACCAAAAGTGTTATGAATATGAATTCTGCCACATTAACCAGATTAGTCGTCATAAAACAAAAGGGGCATTTCAAAGTCGAAGACAAGGCAGCAGAACTCTTCTCGTAAAAGTCAGGCGATATCATTCGCAGCTGTGATTTATAACTTTTTTAACCCGAGCCGTTAATACTTAGGCGACTCACCACGAGATAGCGAGTTCATGGAATTTGTGCTTTATCGACCACGACATGGAAGACTATTAGAAAGTTACCCCATTGTGATGCCTTATCCCCTTTTACTAAGAACGACTTGCCAGAAGTGATTCGGTCGCTGAATCATGTTAAAATCAGGAGTTTTAACATACTTCTCGAAATGGGCGAAACATTATTTTAATTCTTACGAAAACACTTTAAGCACGTAACATCTCAGAAGGATTATCATATCGTTGCCGGAAAGGCAAAAGGGCTAAAGCGCCATTATGGGAAGCTTACACCAGAGAACTTCAAAGTTTTTTTTTTTTTAAATAAAATTAATAAGACATCAGTACCTGAATAAATTTTGAAAAAAAAGTAGGTAAAAACTCAGGTAACTCAATGCTCTCACTGAGTTATCTGAAGCGGCAAAAAGCTAAAAAAAAATCCAAACTTGTGACTCTCGAGTCAAGACTTGTTTCAAACGGTAAGTATATTTTAGGTGGTTAAAGGGCCACAAAAGTATTTAGAATCAAACGAGAGTCAGAGAATTCTATGCAGACAAACAACTGATCAAATTGCATATTTAACTCTCATTTGTTAACAGTGTCCACAATTAAATATTTAAAATAAAAAGGTATATTTCCCATTTTAAAAATACAACCATTAATTTCAGTTTTTGCCAACTAGCGGTCAATAAATTTTCAGCAGTTACCTTATTCGAGATGGCGGAGAATAGGAGGCATTAATTCTCCCATAACTCCAAAAATTTAGAATGAATGACTGTAACCAAAGTGTCGCTTAAGCTCTTTTGCCTTTCCAGCGATGATATAACGATATCAAATTCTTGTTAAAACGTAGATATTTACAAATTTCTTCCCACATTTATTTACTTATTTACTCTTCGCAATACGTCATAGTAAATAATTTTTTTTACATGCAAGCTTATTGCCTGTCGAAATTTTTTACTAACCGACCCGATTGTGGAAATTTGTAGTGAAGAATTATTTTTTTACAATTAAAAATAATAATCATAAAGTAATAGATTAAGGTTGGCATTTAGACACGGAAAACGAATGCTTCATTTTGAAAAATAAATAAAAAATGATAGGAAGTCATATAAACACTGTGACTATGTGTAAATCATGTTTTTCTTTATAACAACGCGCCAACCGCTTTCGGCATAAAGGTCAAACCGCACTAGCGCGTCAGCGGCGCTGCACTGCGCGGCATGGCGAACAGAAAAATGACGCGCAGCGACGCGCTAGTGCGGTTTGACCTTAACTGGAAAAACCTTGCCTAAGCCGGGAAAGAAAATGTTACTTTTTAGATTTAAAAGAATTTTTTATATTTATTCTATTTTTTACTCTAGAGCTTTTGTATTGTAATCTAGAGCTAGGTATTGTAAAATAATTTTAAAAAATAATGCATTTGTGTTTATATTTTTTTATGACCGACCGGTTTCACTTAGCCTAAGCATTATCAGGGTACAAAATTTAACTTATCTAATACAAAGTGTGCGGTTATACTTACATAACACAAAATAAAATAAGAGAACAGTGAGAAATCAATAGAATTACATTTTAAATTTTAACAAAGAAACAGAGAGAAAGACATATAATATAAAATGTAAGAGGAAAAACGTCAACTGAGAAGGTGATTACAGAATAAAGAGAAATTTTATGAGTAACAGGAAATATACCTAATATTGGACTACTTTCTTATACAAACTTATTAAATTTTCATTAAATATGTCAAACCACAAAGTGATTGCTTTCTAGGAAAATATATTTAAGAAGGTTCATTTCGTTGAAAACCTCTGAAAAATATGAAATTTTCCTTCCCGTATGAATTCCTTACAGCAACAAACTTTCAGATGCCTTTTTTCAGGCCATCGCCTGAATTTCAAATGTTCTGAAACTTGGCAAAAGTGTTTTATTTCAGTGTTTGTTGTTCCGAGGTGATGTAGCGAGACCTTTCCTGTAGGAAATTGTGAATTGGGTTAAATACGAAAAAGTCTTGAGAACTCTTTTGCAAAATTTATGTTCCGTTTGCTGAACTGCTTGGAGCTAGGAAAGTTGTTGTTTTATTGAGCCATTTGGTTAATGGAAAGGTTTTTTTTTCTTTTCCCGTTTATGAATAAAATAATGCGTACCATACTTTTTCTTTTTTGGACGTGTAAAAAAACTCATTATATTTTATTTTAAATTTTGTAAACGATTTTTTTACGGACAAGATTTTTAGATAATATTATCATCAGAAAATAAAAATATTTTGAACATTGAAAAATACACAACATAAAAATTGTTGCCGTCAGTATGATTTTTTGCGGTTATTCAGTGGTAAGTTCATTTTTATTGTGTTCTAATATATTAATGTAATTATTTTACGATTACTTTAAAATTGTTTCAATAAATAAAACGATTTTTTTATTAATAATAATACTTGTCTAATTAATGTGACGCTGTGCAAAACTTAAAAGCTATAGCTTAATTTACCATAAAATTATCTAAATACCTAAAGCTATAGCTAAAATAACCTTATTGATATTAAAATATTAGCTATTCACATTTGTTGAGGGTTGTGAAAAATTATCGAACTTTTTGTTTAGCAGTAGATCTAGGATGCAAATTTCAGTTTTTTTAGAGCATCAAAATAATAAAATAGTCTGCATAACGTTTACCATTCTACCTTAATGTAATATTGTACACCAAATAGCCTCCGTGGTCGAGCGGTTACGATCCTCGACTACGAATCAGGAAGTCACGGGTTCAAATCCCAGCGTGTTCAAACGAATTTTATTCAATATTTGTATTTCATGTTTCATTAAAATAAAATGATTTATTGCATTTTTCGTTGCACGTGTAGCAGGTACTCTCAGTATCGCCCTGGTTAAATACCACCATCGAGAAGAAGATAAAATTATATATGAAATAACACATATTAATTACATTTTATATAATTTTCGTTGCGGAATTTGACTCTGCGACCTCTGGATTCCTAGTAACTACTCGACCACGGAGGTTGCTTGTAATGGTACTTGCCCACCTCCTTCTACCCTATCTATTTTCCCTCACTTTCATTCCTCTCCTACTCCGCACTCCCTTCAGCCTATCAACTACCCCGATTTGACGTAGTTATGCAGAAAGCATCCAACCCCAAAAAATGAATCCGAAAAAACGGCGTTTGAAAATGTGACGATACAAAAGCATCAACATGCGTAATCGACATTTGTAAAGTAAGTATCAGTGGTTTTTTTTTTCTTTATGAGTATTTATACGTTATATATTCTTTACGATATATTTATTTAAAAAAATGTATCTTCTATGAAAACCCTATATTTTAATGTTTTTAAACTTGAATTTTATTCAAATATCTGCAATGTGCGTTAGTAAAAAAAATAAATTACCAAAAATCTATTGTATTTTTAGCTTGTATGTTTTCAGCAGATAGAAATCTCAAATTTATCTATAGGAAAACATGTTAAACTCGATTTTGACAAATTGTGTGTTAGACGCTTTCTGCATAACTGCGTCCAATTGGAGATGCCATAGTCCCAATGGCTTAGTAATGACAATAGGACAGTTATTCAGAGTATTATTTGTAAATCATGTAACGATCTGTTAATAATTTTGTTTTGTCAAAAAATATTTGGATTCGCGTCAGAACCAAAAATAACTGAACGTTGCAAAATGGAAAAGTGTCGGACCTTCAGTTCGTTCGCGTCTGCGAGGGTTGAAAGTTCAAGTGCTGCACAACTACTTGTGTGTTTCAGCTCGCGAATATCAGAATCTAAATGTTCAGCATTCCTAATAATCTTGTTAACTTTGAAAGTTTGATGCAAATCCACCCTGCACGATGGATTATGACGTCACTAACACGGAGACTAGTATAAATTGGGGTTGAAGGACTGTCGGCAGCTTCAACCCTACAGGGGTGAGCCGTGACGCGTTTTTCTTTGAGTTGAATGATGTATGAATGTGGATTAAGTAAATAGCGTATGCCAAGACAGAGTTGTGTGGCGGCTCATCCTCTTTGCCTTTAAATAAATAAATTATAGTGAATCCTAACTGCTTCCAACCGTCTGGAGCCAGTGGGACTATGGCATCCCCAATCGGGGTATGTTGTAAGGCTGAAGGTAGTGGGAAAGGGAAGGAGATGAGAAAAATGAAGGTTGGGAAGTACCTGGCTATTCAGATCTGGTCACCAAACACGGCTAAAGCCATATCAAGGATAGTTTCGATTCTGAATGGTGGTCTTTCATCAGGGCGATACTTAAAGTAAATACCACTCTGTATATACAATGTAACCAGTTAGTAGCCGAGTGGAACAAAAACGTTAGGTTCCAACCCTATGACTCTTGTGCGCTATTTACATAATTTAGAAAAAAAATGTTATTATTTTTCGAAAAAAGTGTAGGCACACCCTTGAAATACATTCATGTTTTTGTAATCTGAGAAGGCATGGTGAGGATCTAGAGCTAAGTGCACCTGCATACAGCCGCTGCCAACTTTGTTCGGACTTTTAAACCACCCCTAATGCTGAAACGGGTGGTTAATTTACGGTATCTATAAGCTACACCCCATTTCATATTGGAGGGCTCTTCGCTATGTTATGTTCATAATTTATTTATAATTTTTAACTTGTAGACGAAATATTATATATATATATATATATATATAATATACATATATATAAACACACATATTTATATATATATATATATATATATATATATATATATATATATATATATATATATATATATATATATATATATATATATATATATATATATATATATATATATATATAAATATGTGTGTTTATTTTTGCAGAGAGTAATCACTTTGTGGTTTGACATATTTATATATTTGCATATAAGCTGTGATATTTCGGCTATATTAGTAGAGTAAACATACACAGACAGTGACTTCAACTTACGCACTTAACCGAACGACCAAGATTGCTCGAGCAATGGTTTTAATGAACTTCGATAAGCTGGATCCATCTGCAATCGCCTAGTATCATATTTAATTATATACATATATGGTTGCGACCGTAAAACAACTTTAAAGGCTTTCCATGTTTTCAAATTCCAAAAATCGTGATAAAATTGTACAACACAATTTTTCAATGCTCAACTTTAATAATATAAATATGTTCAAACAATAGTTGAAGTACTTTCATAATACTTAGATACTTATTTAATGGCTTGAAAAAGCCATATTTACAGATGTTGCAGACTTTGAAAATGATAAAAATGCAGAAATAAAATTATAGGATTGTAAAAACGAAAGGGATTAAGAAGATTAGACATAAAATGTTTAGAAAGGAGATTTGTTAAATAAATTCGGACATTTTATAAGCAAATTGGATTTGATAGGTAAAAGGCTAGAAACACACCAAAACAAGGCACAAAACTCTGATGTTATTGAATTAGTTGAACTTTTTCTGTCCAGAATGTCTAGGTGCGTTAACCTGATTTATTTTTTTATGGCAACGTAATTTCCATCTCGATTTTTGGAACTTTTGAATGTCATTTAAAGTATCAAGATAATAAATAGACGTCGAATTGTTTACTCGATAATTATCAATCCAAATCTTAATAGCCCAGTAGTAAAATCATTGACAGGGAAAAAAGTCCACAACTTTAATATAAGTATTTGCAATATTGAGAGTGATCAATGTGTGGTATAAAAATATTACTAAGAAAGCATCAAAATTAAAAAGATGAATACCTTGTTACGTACATTACAGACATTGTTTTAAAAAAACTCTTACAAAAGTATTATAATTTCTCTCATCTTCAACGGGTCCCTGGTTGAATTTGTTTTTTATTCGTTTAATTTCAATCACAATAACTCAACTTTTCTCCCAACAGATAAAACCACGCAGTAGAGAAAAGTATTGCATATTAAATTAAATTGTTTTCTATTTTTTCCCAGTTTTTTTTCCATGAAAACCTACATAGATTTGTCTCTTAAATGCACAACATATAGCCCATTTCACACAGGATATTCATCCGGGTAAGTGTACATTTGCCTTTAGGTGTGATGCGAGGCTTTCAAATGTGTTTAATTAAAAAATGGGGTAGGCTTCGCTTATGTGGGAAAAATCCAAATGAACAAAGACAATGTATCGAACCCGGTTGACCCAAACTTCCACAATTTTAATGAAAATACCCCACTCTCACGGTGATGTGGGATTGACACATTTTTTAATCAACCCCTCTTTATTGGCGGAATTTTTCAGTAGATGAATTTCAATACACGCGATACCCCCGGGGATTGAAAGTAAATTAAATTCGCTTCCCTTAAGATTTAAGTAAATTGCAGTTAACTGAAAATGTGGAGTAAAAATATCAAAGAAAAATCAAATAAGACTTTTTTATTTAGGTATGTGAACAATTGAAGGAATGAAAATTTATTAATGTTTTATTTTGAGTCCAAGGTCAGCTTAAAACGTTCTCACAGGCCATGTATTTTTTTTAAAGATAAATTAAAATCTAATTTTCTAATCTAATGGCTCGTAGATAACTATTAACAAAAGATTTATTAATTTTTGATAAATTTATTATATTTAAATTCAAAAGGCCAGTTAAAGTAGTAGAAAGAGATACAACGAGGACACCTCATTATCTGAAACCAGCGGTCATTGATCAAATTTATGAAGAGATCACCTCTAAACCGTTATTATTTTATTGAATATCTCAAACAGGTCAACCGTCCTGTTAATGGTTGGTCGGAAGGTTTTGGAGATGTGCCAAAAGAATTCCGTTTCCCAATCTTTTTTTAAGGTGCCCTGAGAAAAATGTCCTCGTAGTGGTAATGGTGTGCCGTATATGTAGAAGAAATGCAATCTTATTTGCGGTCATATTATTAATTCAAGATGTATTTCTAGCTTAAAATATACAACAGTTATGTATAAGGGTATGTACATTACGCAGGCTTAGCATATCTATTTGTTTCTCTTTTCCATGAAGGTTCAAAGACAATCCGAATTAATTTCTACATAATGGCTTTCGAATCCTAGTTCTTGATGTCGATGAAAAAGCTTTATTAATGCATAAAAATGATGTTGGTCTAAGATAAACATCACCAGGCGAGTAAACGTGAGATGTAACTGAAATATCTTAGCTTGATAACTAAATATATGTTTTCTCATTTTCATGCGATAGCTTTGAAAAAATATTTTTTATTTAATTCTACGTTTTAAAAGAAATAAATGACCGGTTAGTAGCTAAGTGGACGAATGCGTCGGACCCGGGCGTAGTGGGTTCAATTCCTCGGCTAGCAATAAGTCATTTATCATTGCACAAGCAATTGGTTCCGCTTATTTTGATGGTAGTTGAAGTTTTTAAAATGTAGTCAGGTTATTCGTAACCCGAGAATGATTGTCTTTTATATGTAATAATTTAAAATTAAATTATTACGCTCACTACATTTGGAAAAAAAGGGGTTCAAAACATCAATATTATTTGATTTGTTTGTTGAAGTATTTACTAAGCGAGTGGAGGATAACCTATCAAACAGCGAAAATTAAACTTGTTGTAATAATTAATCAATTGATTAATTCATTAATACAACATTTTAAATTCAATAAATTTATGTTCTGCTATTGATTTTTTTTTAGCATTGAGTTTGATATTGAATATCAAAATAATTACATTTTACCATATTTATTTAATTTACAAATTCATTAATAGGGGATAAATTTTAAAGTCTTGACGTGAAAACCAATAAAGGGAACCATCTGGTCCTTAAAACGGCACAGGAAAGTGGTGAGTTCCCTAGACGGATTCACGCAACACTGTAGAAATTAATTATGGCAACATTTCTGTGCAATTATGTTTTCCAAAATAAAATAAAATACATACATTTAAGTATTTAAATAATATTTATAATCCACAATACAAATATGAAACAGAAAAAGACAGAAAATAAAAAGACAATGGTCACAACCGACACTCGAACTCGGATCTTCTACTCTATTCTAAAATGAAACTTTAAATATTTTTTTATTAATTGTAATTATATACTGAATATGTATTTATTTTATTGCTATAGAGATCCTACTATTGATTTGTATTAGTATACTCACGCACTGGCTTTGCTTATGTGGGATTTTTTGTTATGTCTACATTGTTTTTTCTAATTTCTTTTCTTTTCTTTGTCCCTTGTGATATTTTTTCTTCTTTTTACTCAATGTTCTTATTTTTGCAATCTTTTCTTTTTTAAAAACTATATATTTGTTAATAAAAATTAAAAATCTTGAACGAATTCAGCAATTGGGTCTTTATTAGAAACCGACAATTTTAATCGATCTCATACTTTCATTGAAGATTATTGATATTAGTTTTTCAATTTTTTCCTCCGATTTTTTGCTGACATTTTTGTAATAATAAACAAAGGTTTTTTTTTCGATTACGTAAGATCTTTTGCATTAATGCTTTTTAATTCTTATTTAAATTCAATTCAGTGCGTGAAACAGAATTGATAAAATGTATCAGTGCGGCAATCTATTAACAAATTTGCATGATTAAAAATAATTAATAAATCTATTTTATGGAACCGTTCCTAGTTTAAAAGAAATCATCATATCTCGTACAAAGTCATGGAAGATATTAAAGGTTATGTAAGAATAATGTAGATTTTCCTACGGTGGAATTTAGCAGTCATATATTATAAAGCTGTTTTTAACACGTAAGTTTTTATTTTTAAGTACAGAAATTTATCCAGCTTTTACGTGATACGTTTTAAGCTTAAAAATGATACGCATGAAAAATGGTCCTTTTTAATTCCACAACCGCCGATATTCGAAGTGTCCTACGTCCATTTTCCGTTACATGCATCCGCTTGCAAGTAATAAAAATAATAAATAATAATTTAATCCACCGCTGCGAGCCAGTTTGGCAAAAGCCGGCAAACTGTGGCGCAAAAAATACATATTCCGAATACGTTATACGGTAACGGTTTGGAATAAAACTTGCAAGAAAAACCGATGGAATAAAGGCTAGATCTTAATCCATTAGAAATGTAAATTTTTATTTACGAGACAGAAGGAACAATTTGGAATTGGCTCGGCTTAAGCCGGAGCGCTCTGGTAATCCTAACTTTGTGATTTAGAATTTCGAAGATCGAATTCCAATAAAGGGGTTCAGTTTTATCGACCAATAAAAAAACAACTTAGAATGCTTAAAATCCATTCGAGGCTTTTGTTTGTTATTTCTCTTACAATGTGTAGGAAATGGTTTTGAATCGGTTATTATTACTTGCTGAATTCTACATACGTGATTCGATGTGCTACGATTGTGCCGCCCTATCCTTGTCCGTGCTTGTCTGGACCAGTATTTTAGGGACCTTCGGAGAACACTTGCTTGAAGATAAGAAGATGATTGGAATTTGATCAGCCAGCAAACGCAAAACGAAGAGACTTCTTCTACATACGAGTAGATCGATATTATTATAGGGTATATTTATACAAATCGGTAGATACTCTCAGTATGGCCTTAGTGAAAGACAACCATTCAGATTATAATTTTTTGCTTAAAATGGTTATAGCCAGATTCTTCTCATCTCCAATATTTTAAGCCCTACAACAAACCACAATGGGACTTAGTTATGCAGAAAGAGGTCCAACCCACAATTTGCCAAAATTAGAGTTTAACATTTTGATCCTGTAGATAAATACGAGATTCATATCTGCTGAAAACATCCAAGCTCCAAATGCAATAGATTTTTAGAAAAAAAATTACTAAGGCACATTGCAGATATTTGACCTAAATTGATGTTTAAAAACACAATTAAATGTAGGACAACATAAGAAATACATTTTTCTCCAATAAACACATCGATTGAAAATCAATTTCTTATTTATTATTATGCTCATTAAGAAAAAAAAACCACACAAATGCCGCGTGATCGGCATATTAATATTATTTTATTGTCATTTTTCAAACGCCTCTCTCAGTTTCATTTTTTTGGGGTTGGATGTTTTCTGCATAACTACGTACAAATTGAGAATGCCATAGTCCTACTGGTTTCGAACAGTTAGAACTTTTATGCGGTACCAACAAAAAAGTCACATTTGTTAGTCAGATAATTGAACTAACTAATCATACATACAGAGCAAGGGAAGTCTTAAAGGTTCAAATATTATAAATGACCCAACAGAAAAAATCTATTAAGTAGATGCTTATTCTATAAGTTACGTATTTAATAAACATTATTTAAGTTAAATAATACCAAAACATGCAATATTATTTTTAAGCTGGTGTATTTTGAATCACGTACCAAATGATATATTACAGTCTTGCGAAGGAAAAACATTTAAATTTATTTATTTATTTTATTTCTTAAAATAATGAAGTCTTTGCCATAGAATGACATTTTCATTAAGTTCTTTCAACAAACAGAGTGGCGGAGGAAAGATATAGTATTGCAAAAAGAAGAGAGATATAAAATAAAATATAATTTTTAAAAAATCTGTGGTCTTATTATATATTAAATATGTCAAACCACAAAGTGATTGCTTTCTAAGAAAAAAAAAATAATTTAATTAAATTTTAAAATAAATAATAATAAAACAAAAAAAATCATATAAAAAAAATACACGAAGAGAGAAATATGTTTCTAAATCTCAGTCAATTATTTTTCTAAGCCCTATTAACGTTAATTATTGAAAATTTGAATCTATTTGAAAAGTATTTTTGACCTTGCTCTTCCTCATAGACCTTCTCATCCCCATTTCTTGTTTCAATAGTGAACTTTCCTTAATCTTGAAGAAGCCGGAGCCAGGAAGGCCCTTATATTTATTCAGTGTAAAAACCAACAAAATACATAAATTACGCATTGTTATTTACAGTCTTGTTACCCCGGGGTTGTAAGTAAAGTAAGAAATGAATGAGCTTAGGTGTTATGACAATCCATGTGATAGGAGGGAGGAAAAGCCACCAAACCATTACACTACTGAGTTATTCAGCAATAGAAAAATCCGTTAAAAAATCTACTTACATTCGTTGTGTGAGCTTTTAAGCTTTTGATCCCTCATTGGAGTCTATTGTCCAAGATCCCCAGAAGAGCATTATCTAATCCATCCACTTCTTCATCACAATCTGGCTCATCACCGAGCAGATCACTGCCTACATATTTGGATATCTCATCACGCGGTCCAGGTACAGTCTCCAACGCTGGATAAACGAAAATTTCGCAAAATGCGTAAAAATATTTTTTCAAATTTATGAGTATCGCCTACAAATTGATTTTCTCCCACTTTCGGGTAATTTTGACCGCTTTCGCGGGAACCACCGCCTGCGGACTTGTTGATAGCAACACACAAATGAATTGTCTTGTTTCCCGCCAAATTACTTCCAAATGACAAATGGCGCCGCTTGAGGTCTGACACAATACCCCGTCACACAATATCGCCCCTCCCTCTTCCCTCTTCTCTCTACCCTTCGTCTCTCCGCAATTAGGGGTGGGTGGCTCGATGGGGCCAACGGGGTAAGATTGCTAAGGGGTTAGAAGGTTCAAGTGACCAGATATTGTTTGTTCGGTTAGGAAAAGCCATAAAATACATTACAGTCTTGTACAACAAATATTGCTTCGTGGATAACCACTCGTTATCGTGAGCTAAATAATATGGAAAATTAAACGAATGTTCTTTTCAAAATAGAAGTGAAACACAGATGTGTAAATGTTATAGTTTATTTGTGGAAGAATTAATGTAGTCAAGGAGTTTTGATTCTAACTCTGATCTATGGAAGTGGAGCATGGAACTGACAGCGAAAGTATGAAAGAAGACTGAATACCAGAATTACTAGGAGATTTTATAATAGTAATGCTACTGCAGTTAGCAAAATGAAGAAAGTAACATATTCTGGTTTGAACACGTGGATTTTGGAGAGGATTAAAGAATTAAGGATTTTCAGGAAAAAAGCCAAACCGGAAGGGGGGAAAGAAAATGTCGAGGACGTCCAAGGAAGACCTTGCAGAATTAAATTACAGACACTAGAGTCAAGTGATATAAAAAGTCAAATCAACAAGAAAGTACTAGTATCTAGGAAACAAGAAAGTGGGTGAAGCAGGGAGAGAGTTTTAAAGCGTTCCATCTCACCAGCCTGCCACTGTATGTAAATGGGGTGGTGATTGTTTGATTGATATTTTTGATTGATAGTACTCTAATTCTATTTTTTTTGTTATATCTTTGCTGTAATAATGAATTAATTATGGTTAGAAAATAATATAAAAGATACATTTCTTTTCTAATTCTATAAAAGGCATTTAGATTATGTATTAATATAGGAAACTAAAATTAAACTTGCTACAATATTGCAGATTGTTTCTTTCATAAAAAAATCTTTGAATGAAATGCTGAAAAAAAAATCTGTTACCTTTATCAAGGGTTTGCAAAGAACGAATAATACGGTTTTTGGAAAATGTTTCAACTACTTATGCAACCAACGCTCATTAAAATTACATTTGAAATATAATCTTCATGTTTATAAGTCCAGCCCCGCCCATTTAGACAACCAAAAAAAACAGTGCAGGGAGAACAAAGAAGGAGACAGACAATGATTCTGTGAAGGAGAAAGGGGGGGAAGGAAACAAAAGCAATTTGATGGATGAATTGTTGAGTAAAGTACTGGGGGTACAAAAAATATCCATTAGCAGTCCAATTATCATTGTTCAAAAGAAAAATGTCACCGTTGTCTCATTTGGCAGAGCAGAAAAGGCAAAGTGTCTAATTTTGATTGGACACCCAATACTTATTCTTTATAAAGATGGAAAATTCTCTACATTAATCCGGGAAACAAAATTATATTAGTTCGTCATTTTTTTAATAAAATAAACTTTTTTCTAGATTGAAAAGGTTTTGCCAGTACGAGTATTTTAGTGATCGATTTAATAACTATTCTTCGTGGTTTTATTATAAATAAGTTAGTTGGTATGTTTAATTAATATATTATCTATTTTCTGATAATGCTACGGGACTATCTTTCTTGTAAGCGACCGTTGTGTTTTCCTAGAACATTTTTAATTAAATAAACTGTCAATTGCTTACTACTAATTTGTTTTTTTTTATTTATTTTTTTTATTTTATTTGGGAGACGAACAGTTCACATACAAACTAGGTAAAATATTATATGGGTAGTATTAATATGATCATTTATAGGTTTCCGTTGGGTAATGGCACGTAATTTCAGAAGCTTGCACGAGAACAACATTGAACTCAGAGGTTGAGAGTTGACAAAAGTTTTGCTGCAGTTTACAACATTTACAACTTATGAACTATTGAACTGCGTCGTAAAAAATATACACGAGTTTGACCTTTCATCAAAGTGAGAAGAAAGAAAATAGATTTGCTATGTGCTTATTGTAGTTGCATAGTGTTCCTCCTACTTCGAAAATGTAGCCTTTTGAACTCAACAGAACGGTATTCTAAGTTGTTTTGGTTCGAATGACGCTAGTTTTTGGTTTTTTTTCTTGTCTCTGGAATCCTTTGTTTTGAATTTCGCATTCGGTAAAAAGAAAGTATCGAATTTAATTCGCCAGAAGAACATCTTGATCACTGCATTTGGTTGATGTGTTAATAACAAGAATTATTTAAATTATAATCCATTTTACGTTATCATTGTGAATATAAAGCTTTTTATTATTCGAGAAAATCGCAAACATTTCCGTTTATCCCCCGTGCCACTGCAGGTGACCACTGTTCTAGAATATGATTTCGAATAAAATGCTCTACGCTTAACTTTTTTCGACCACTTGGCGTATTTTTCGAGAGCTTTTTACACCACTTTTAACAGACAGGAAAGTCCTTGACTTTCCAAAGCTTTATCCAACTTCAAGAATCAGGGTTTGTGAATGAACTTGGAGTTATACGTAGGAAGAACTTTTTACAAAAATGAAAATATGTGTACCGGGAGTAATGCGGCACTGAACATCTTTTCTTCACGCTCCACTTCTGGAAAGGTGCAACTCTTGACCTCGTGGATCACAGTCTAGTTAGCGATAGTATTAATTTAATATACAATTTCCCGCATTTTTAAGATTTATTTATTTATATTGGGTTTTAAAATTTATAAAACGAAATCGTTAAACATTTTTTTTTAAATTTACAAATACTCAGACAAAGGATACATAAAAAATTAAATTACGAAAAACTCACTCAATGGTAAAATAACACAAATAGAAGCAAGAGACACAAAAAGCCACATAAGTGATACATAATGTAATTAGCCCAAACATTGTTACATATTTTTAAGCAATAACAAGAACATTTTTTTTTAAACTGTACAAATTATTGTCAAAAATGTCCACATTAGTACACTTTGTTTTATTATATAGTTGACACATTTGAGATAGAGGGCTAAAGTGGGCAATACTATTTCTAAATGTACCCATGTGGATTGTGCTATGGCGTCTTAAACAATAAGAATTAGTAAAAATTATACCAATCCTGCTATGATACAATGTAATATCGAGATGACCGTGAATTATTTTATGCAAGCATATTTAATCAATCATTGCCTTTTAGTTTTAAGTGAATTTAGAAAAAAAAGTTTGAAGGAAAAACGTACGTCATATGATCTTAGATGGTCATGTAGACCACATTTAAAAGATACTTAACATTTTTTAAATTGTTTTTTCATGTAAACAGATTTAACGATGTTTTCATATTTGTAGTAATGAGTTCAATCAAATTCACAATCGTGCTACCATATTCCAGTTTACTTCTAATTAAGGGGTTCTACGGAGTTAGAATTGATTGAGGGTCCTTGATTGGTTTAATTTTTTTGTGAATAAATCCTGCAATTTTTAATGTCGTTAATATGAACGTCAAATACGAATTTAGAATCAAGAGCAATTTCTAGATCTCTTGTCGAATAAACTTTAATGATAGTATCATTATTAAAGTAGGCAAAGTTATTTAAAATTATATTTCGAGTGAAGTTAAAAATGTAACATTTATTAACATTCAAGTACATATCATTAACAATACACCAGTTATTAGTGCGTTAAAGTCATTTTGAAGCACTAATATATTTATGGTCATAAAAATTAAAATAATATCCGTGATCTTTTAAGAAAGCTATTTTTTTCAATCATTTTAATAACACATTTATTTAAAGATGTAATTATTTATTTTATTTCGTCGGTTGTTTGTACATAATCTCCGCATCTCTAAGTAGTTGGCATCAACTCTTTTCAGGCGTACGTTAGTAGAAATGTACTTGCATTTTATACAAAATTTAATAATGTTTGATTGAAAACGATAATAGTTTCGTTTTACCCACCGCCTGATTTGTTATTTTTTTTTTTCTACAGTGATGAAAAAATATGTTTTATTTAGTCATAATTATAATGAAAGAAAAAAACTTTTGATAAACTTTTGATCGAGAAGGAAAAGGAAATGCGACACTTTTCAAAACTCAACCATGAAAAATAAAAGTAATTTATCCGTGTATAAGTCACAAATTTTGTATTTTAGCGCTCTTGAGGAGATATTTCACAAAAATGGCGCTATATAAATTAGCCAAGTATTATTACTGTAATAACGGTTATTTTTTATATGGGGTTCTAATATCCGCAAAAACGACAACTTCTGAAAAGGTTATTATTCACTCAGGTGATGCAAACTTTGCAAAATTATTGATGTTACCTATTATGTTCTATCTTATTTTCAAATGTTACCACAATATATTTTCGGCGCACGTACATTGAAAAATAATTTTATAAACAATTTTCGATAATATTAACAACAAACGTCAAGTTATCAATACCAAATGCATTTAGCATGTTACAAGTAAAAGTTTCGAGATGATCGCGAAATATTATGTCGCTATAAAGCGATTCGAAAACAATCTCCTCACGTAGAACACAATACGGGCACCTTATCCCACGTCGCATTTGAAGACAATTTCGAATACATTTGGACCCAGTCTCTGTCAGGTTTATTGCAACGAATGCACTTTTGTCTAGAATTCGGAATTGGAATTCGACAAAGCCGGTTGGCAACCCTATCAACAGTCGGGGCGCGTACAAGCACTGGAAGAAGGCCAGCTAGGCAAGGGGACGAGATATGGACATTGCGGCAGTTAAGGTGACAAACAGGGCTGCCCCTAATTGTAGGTCTAATTAACATATGCATCAATATTGAAAATGTGTGTTTTTATTCACCTCTAATAATTATTTCAGATATTAAGGGTTTTTAAATAAGGACAATCAATTTTAAAATGTAAATAAAATAAGTTGTATTTGAGATATCCACTCATTTTTTTTTCATTTGTAAATACATTTTATGGCAATAGGTGTGGAATATAACGTATTTCAAATGTCCACCGTGGCTAATCTTGGTGGCACGTATTCGGAAAGTCCAATTTTTAGTGACTTTGTCGCATAAATCTGGCTGAATTTTCTGGATGGTGTTTGGATAAATGGATATGTGAACAAGCAAAATTGTAGGATTTGGGGCAATTTTTTGCAGAATTTATTGACAAAAGTAAAGACGAACAATGAAAAACAAACAAGCAAACATGAATAAAAGTTTCAACCATTGAACGAAAATCCCATAAAGTGTAATATATAATTATGATATATAATATACTAATTATAACGAAACTGTATGGATAATTTAAATTAGACCTTTTGACTTTTCGGCTTTAGACAGGCCAATGCAATTAATTATCTGTTTAATACAGAATGTTGATGTTTGAAAAAGTTTTGATCAATTTCACTCAAAGTAAGAGAAAACTGACCTCACTTCAGTCACACTAAACACATTCATAATACACTTCTACAGGTTTATCTTTTCAGTGGTTTTAGAAAATTGATTTATGAATGAAAAACAGAAGGATTTCCACATATTTAGACAGTCGGCTACTCCCAAAAATGACACATAAAAATGTATTCTAAATTACACAGAAACACGTAAAATTCTAACAATTTAGTAATGTTATTTCTGTAGAAGATATTGGATACGATATAAACGTAGAAAACAATTTTTTATAATGTGAACTTTGAAAACTTTTGCATCTGGTAAAGGGTTAAGTGATAGTGGATTTAAAAATAAAATGTGTGCACGCCTGACCCAATTGATAACGCCTCGTATTAACTTATACCACATCCCTCGCCCTTCAATGTATGGCCTTGATAAACTCAGGTTCTTCCATCAAGTTCAGAATTGTTGAAAAACGAATAAGTTGTGCCAGTTATCGAAAGATTAAAACTCACAGACCTTCATATTATTTTGACAGTAATAAAGATGTGAAAAGTTCCAGAAGTTCAGTGTGCCAACAGGTTTGAAGAACTTTTGATCTTTTCGTGTTATGTTTCGTCGGCAGGATGCGGAATTTCGAAAGTTAAAAGTTTGGTGCAGCCCTGCTGCGAGAAGCTTTCGCAAAAGGGGCGGGGGCGGGCTAGGGTGAGATGTAGGGGCCAAAACTTATGTTTGCGATATGAGAAATACAAATCATTCTAAATTTTTGTTTGAATGTTATACCGGTCTGAATATTTCACTCTGCATTGGCAACGAATCGATTCGATACTTTTTAAAACTTGGGTGCATGGAAGTGAAATTTATTTTTCAAGAAAACGCACAAACCATAAATTAAAAGTTTCGCTCCACAGAATTGGGGCATGTGTTGTACAATGAAAACACTTAAGCATCGGGAAAGTTCTTAAGGCCTTTTTAATTTTTTTTTTATTTTTTATATTTATCAATTATCTTTTAAATCATAACCATAATCATGATTACATTAATTTAATAGATGAATCACTTACTCAATCAATACTTTGGTTTATGCTTCTACTATCTCTTTAATAATTTATTTTCCTGGGCTGTTTGAATAACTTTATATATAATAACTATTGATAGAACGAACCCTTTAAATCCCATTGGGTTATTGGACACTGGACACGTCCTTGTTTACCAGAAAGCTTAACTTGCCGCCGGTTATGTTCACTCATAACGAATACTCGTAGAAAATGACATCTAATAATAATAGAAACCCAATCGTAAATCAAAATACTGCGAAATCAATAGCCAGGTTTAATGTTTCGATTCGGGGAGGCCATGTCCAAGAGGTTGTACAGATAACATTATACAACACCTTATTAAAAAACGTTTACAAAACCTATTACCTATAGACCTACCCGCGTCACATTTGCTTGCCCCTGAATTAAATAGTAACAATAATAATAACCGTGGATTTATATAGTGCGGTTTTCTGATAGTTCCATAAATAACTACACTAAATAACTTAACCTAATATGATAATGAGATTATAATATATAACAAATAAAAACTATCGCAAATCATGATTGTTATTAAAAATTGTAACATATTGTTTTAAATATGAATATAACAGAGCGTGTGTACGTCAACAGATCATAAAACAATTTACAAGAAGCTAAGGGTGTAATAAAATACAGATGTAAAATATTTAAAAACAAAAACAAAAATTAAGCAAGGAAAAGAAAATAAAATTATAGACACTTAATATGTTGGTAATTTACAACATCAATATAAAAGTTTAAACGATTCTTACATTACAAATAATACAAACAGTGTGAATAGAAAAAATATTTAAAAAAAAAAAAATTATGACAATAAGTATAAATGGTTTTCAGGAGACAGTAGGGACTAATCCTGATGGCTGATGACTGAACATTTTAGTAGATATTCAAATTGCATGATTTTCATGATTCCGGTTTTTTAGTAAAAAAAATCAAAGTTTTTTTTTTTTTTCATGAAATGGTAAATTATTGTCGATTAAAGTTATTTTGATGTATTTAATTTATAATATTATTACAAAACTATACATTTGGTGGAATTATACCAAATAAAATAAAACATCAAAAAAATTATAAAATTTCTTGAAAAGGAAAGTAAGACGAAGAAAAGTATTTCAGAAAATAAATGTCCTTAGGAGAAAAAATAATGCAGTTATGATATAAAGACATTTCACGTAAAAAAAAATTGTTTTTTTTCATATCATATGTTATTTAAAAATAAAGTAAAGTTTAGTGTGCATTCTATTATTTTTTTAATATTTTTTAAAGTATCTCTGCGCAAAAGAAGAAAACTGCCTCTCGAACTTGGCGTAGGAGGAACAAAGAACCCGTACAAAAATATATCTTGATAGTAGGATGAGGTTAGATTCACAATTATATTATTTAAGAAAGTTAGTTTCAATAATAGCAAGTTTCTGCTTTCTACTTAATAAATTTTCAACTTTGAAAATGTTTTTAGGAAGTGACCAAACTAGTTGGCTACCAAAAATTTTAAAAGTAAATAAAACAAAGATTTTTGTTTATTTTTTTACCTAGTGAATCTTTTAATTCGTCGGAAAGGCTATTTAAATGATTTTTCTCTTTGAATATATATATATATATATATATATATATATATATATATATATATATATATATATATATATATATATATATATATATATATTTAAATATATATGTGTGTGTTTATTGTGTCGAAAAAAAAAATGTATGTCATATTTATGCTTAAATGGTGATTTTACTTGGAAATATTGTAAGACATTATAAAATTAAGCGTTTCTTGTAAATGTCTTCTATTTTTGGATCTCGAAGTGCACTAATGCACAGTAAACTCTTTTGAAATTATCTTACTTAAGAGTATTTCTTATCCTAATAAATATGTTAATACATTTCCTAATTCACTTCACAATAATTGCCTGTTCGGTGATATTATTAATGAATAATATGATATGTGGTCAATTACTACACCGTCGTTTTGTTTCTAATAGTATAAATAACGAGCTATAATTAGTAATAAAAAATAATTTTGCCACATGTTCTATGTCTGAAGTATTAACTATAATAATGAATTAGGTGCCTTCCTCATAGAATCTTACAATTTTTTTTTTTAATTCAAAACTGTAGATTATGTTACGGCTATGAAGGAACACTACTTTATAAATAATATTATCCTTGTAAAACTACTGAGATTAAAAACTTACAAATTAATAAAAAATTACTAATAGATAAAAAAATAACATAAATCCTGCTGTCTTCCTGAAGAAGCACTGTTGGATCTCAAAAATTAAAGGAGGTAAAATCAATATAAAATATACGTATTCTTGGCAGAATTCTGTAAATCATAAACTACAAACATCGCGTCTTACTGAAGATAATGTCACTTGGGCATTTAAATCGCTCTACTCCAAGAAACCGTAGCCAAATGAAAACTAACGGTTTTATTCAGGTTCATAAAATCTTAATTCGATTGATCTGAACGGCTGCGACTCGTAAAAAAGTTAATGATCCATCAAACTCAACAAAAACTCCTATCTCTCTTAACCCAAAGTCGGTTAAATTACCTTTTTCATTTCACTACCACACGAATGCATAAGCTGGGGAGAAATTATGTTTGGTTGAAATTTTGACAATATATTCTAGTATTTTATGAGGAAGTGAGTAACAACTATTTTAAACAATGGTATCTCTGATGGCAGAAAGGCTAACTCGCTATTAGACTGACTTACTTCTAGCAGCTTATTCTTACCACACGATACGTTGGAAAGTGTAGACTAAGTCAGAGAGAACATAATGCTAAAATGATATCCCCGTGAAATGCATATCTCTCTGTTTTGCTCAATTTTTTAAAAAAATATGCGAATACTGCACTAAAGGCCAAATTGCCCGTAGCCTGTGGGACAATGGCATCGTCAAATTGGGTATGTTGTGAAATTAAAGGAGGTGGGGAAGGGAAGGAGATGGGAAAGAGGAAAGTTCACCAGTACCAGGCTATTCAGATCTGATAATACAAAATACGGATAAAGCCATTTCAAGCAACGTTTCGATTCTGAATTGTGATATTTTAACAGGGCTTTACTGAGAGTATCTACCGCTCAAGAACGTCAATGGAATGGAAGAAGGTCAATGCTGAAACCTTCAATCAAAACCAGTTTCACGAATGAATGAACATCTTGACCCATCAAAACGATTTCGATAAATTAAAACACACAAGAACCTAACTAACACTTCCGTCCGCCACCCCGTCCGCTGGCAATCGAATCACGCGGAAACAAAACCGGCGCTTAACAACTGTTCACCAGCGAAGAAGTACTGTTATCGGCGGTCGCAGGTTTTAGTTTTCTCGATTTCCCGATTTTCCGGTCTGCTGGTGCCTTCACGCACACCCGACCGGATTCCACCGACATGTATTTAGTGCGCCATACTTTTTTTCGGATTTCCGGCTGGGGAGCGTGCGCCGATGCGTGGACTGCGGATGCGAATGGTTTGAAGAGGATTTGTACTCCTTGAATGAAGTATTTTTATGAGCTTTTGACGGACCCTCTCTTTATCGGAATGGCTTGAGGAATAATTTAATAATCCTCGACTGAGACACCGTGTCAGAATTACCAACTGATGTGATTTCCAGAGTGCTAGATACTCTATGTATCGCCCTGGTTAAATACCACTATTCATATCGAGAAAGAATTGCTTAAAAATGGCTTTAGCTGTGTTTTGTGACCAGATCTGAATTACCAGTTACTCTTTTCACTACATTTAGCCTCACAACAACCCCAATTGGGTATGTCAAAGTATGACTGGCTCTAGACGGTTTTTTTTACATTCCACAACTCCACACAAGAGGCTTTTAGGGAAATAATTTTCTTCAGGGCCCATGTCATATTTGGGGATGCTAAGTGGAGGGTCTCTTCAGTAAAGGAAGGAGTGAACCTAGGTATTGAAGAGGCCCATGTTGAAGGAGAGGAGAAACACAAAGGCCGGCAAATCGTTCCATAGCCGAAGGCGAACGATTTTAAAAGCGACCCGTTCTCATGTATTGAATGTCAAACGTGTACAATGTTTGAAGGACTATGCACCGGTGTCGAAGGGATCAATAACGCAAGTTCCTTGGAGCATCTTCCATTGAAATACCCAAAAAGGTTTGATCTTGAACGGAATTCACTATAAAAAAAATAATAATCAAAATATATCAAATAAAAATGTAGATTGACAAGCAATTTTGCGAATTTAATGACTTGCACCGGTTTCGAATTTGGATCAAAAAACAAGTTCCTTGGAGCATCTTCCATTGAAATACCTACAATATTGGAAATTATTATTACTTATTATGTCCTTCATCTTACATCCTTCTTATCAAATAAAAATGTAGATTGAAGAATCAAAATCAAATACATTAATTTAATTTAAAAAATAGATCCAAAGACTTTGAAAAAAAAATCTATGGGTGAGTATGAGATAGTGCTTGAATGATACTAACATAAAGAGTATGTGCCAAGACGGAGTTGTTTGGAGGTTCATCTTTTTTGCCTACCCCCGTGAATAAATGACATGAGAAGAAGTGTGTTATTAAAATTCGCTTCTAAATTAAAATAATAAGGCCCTCTGCATACGGAGCTCCTCAAAAGAGACTGAACTGGTTGGCGATTGAATTTACTTACCGGTTGCTAACTCATTCGTGACGCAGTTCCACACACGCGGGCTACTCAGAAACGATAAGTATTTTTCTGTGTGGTCATGCAAGAACAGCCTCCGTGGTCGAGTGGTGAAGACGCTTGACTGCGAATTAAATATTATTTTACATTTCATTCATATTTTATTAATAAATAGTACATTTCTGGCACGCCCCAAAGTGGTAAATACTCTTATTATTGCCCTGATGAAAGACCACCATTCAGAATCGAAACGTTGCTTTAAATAGTTTAAGCCGTGTTCAAGGACCAGATACTTTCCATCCTTCATCTTCCCCTCCCTAATACCTTCAGCCTCACAACCTACTCCGATTGGAGATGCCATATTCCCACTGGCGCAAGACGGTTGGTAGCAGTTAGGTGGAACATTATAATCATCAGAAATCAAATAACTGTGAAATCGAACGAGAAAGAAGGATACTCAAGTCAAAAATGAGTCGACAGGTCGAGTTGCCACCTAAGAGTAAGTAAAACACATATGGTGTCGAAAACTAAAATGACTATCCCGTGACAAACAATAGTGTATGCAAACTAACAGCAGTCAAGTTTATTCACAAACAAAATATTTTCATTTTTAATTATAAAGCTGTTATTGAAGTAAGGTCAAAAATAAATCGACTGTGTGTAAGTGAAAGGCGTTACTCCTCATTTTCTTGCAATGAGATTTTGGCCTTAGTTATAACATAACGGTCATGCTGTTATGCTTGACAATTGATCATAATTTGATCAAATGCTGAAACGGGCCGAGAATCGGTGGTTAAAACTACTAGAAAAAAAAATGGAATGATTCCTTTCACCTGCACAAAGTCGATATCGTCGCCTGAGAACTGTAGTGAAACATCTAAAAAAAAGGTTTTGGGTTATCTGCTTATAAAATGTGTTATTTTTAATAGTCTTGTGTGCTATTCTCAGATTTTTGGTCATAAATATTTGTATAATACTCGTTTACCACTTTTTTAGTTTATTTTCTTAATTTCAGCCATTACTATAGATGATAAAAATAAAATATTTCTAAATGCCTTCGGATTTCCCCTTAATATTGCTTCTATAAATATGTTTTGTGAAATGATTAACATGTATTAATTTTACAGTGAATTTAAAAATAGCAAGAAATCTTAAAACCTCAATATCTGTGTAACTGTGTTTTGGGAAATGTCGCACTACAGTTCTCAGGCGACGATATGTAAACATCAAAATAGCGACTCACTAGTTTGGTAGGTAATCAGAATATAAAAATTATCAGTTATTCTTTTAAATATAAAAAATATCAGCGCATAGTCAATATTCGAATATCCTCGGTCTGCTCTACATAGAGCGAGTGGCGAACGTCGCTCGTAAAATAACCCCCATAAAAAGATAATAGGCCAATGTTCGGGTGAGAAAAACCCACACCCAAAAACAACTCTTATACATTCACCTCATAGCGGCCAATTTCTCACAGCTCAACATGCGGTCAGTCCTATACAGAGCTTTTTTTATCAAGGGAAAATTATATTTTTATACTGACTTCCACCGTTTGTGTTGATACATTTATTTCTTACATTATATTCGGTGTGATTTATTTCTCTAAGTCCGCACACTTTGATTTATTGTATTTTTGCACCATGATACTGCTAGCTTTTTTATTGCATGTGTATTTTTGTTAGAAGATTTTTAGATTCCAGGATTCTACCTTTTACACAATTACATTACTAAAAGTTTCAGATGTTATAGCTGTCCATCATATTTTTAGAGCCACCTTTAATATTTCACATTTAGTCAAATTATCTGTAGTGGAAATATATTGAACATGATGGATTTTTAACTTAAGGCAACTAAACAAATAATCTTCGCTGGACAGTAAAGGGGCTTAAACGACACTTTGGTCAAAAAATAGTTGAATATGCAGTTTTGATCAGTTTTTTTTTCTGCACCGAACGCTCTGACTCTCGTTTGATTCTGAAGACTTTTGTGGCCCTTTAGCCATCTAAGAATGATGATAAAGTGTTTATTACAAAAAGTATGCAGGAGTAGTGCAATACAATACATTCAATAATTGATAATAATACAGAACATAAAATTTTAATACATACACAATAATAAAGAGAAAAAAAAACATTAATTCATAGGAAAAAAAATGAATAATAATCTGAAATATAATACCATTTGGGAGAAGACTTGACTCTTTCGGCTTTTTTTCGCTTCAGGTAACTATGTAAGAGCATTATTACCTGAGTTTAAAAAAAAAACAATCAAGTACTGAAGACTTATTGTAAAACAATAAAACTATTGCCAAATGCTCTTGTGTATACTTCCCAAGTGGCGCTTCAGCCCTTTTGCCTTTCCAGGGACGATATAATCTTTATTGTTTTATGTAACAACGATAAAATAAATGGCTAGCAAAAAAGTTTTGCAGGTTACATGAAAATTTTCTTTAATATTTTGTGTCAACAACATTTTTGACTGCGACGGTCTTAGACAGTAAATCGTACCTACGTTCTTCTTTTATTTTCCATGAGCATGTTTTTAGGCTAATGCGGCATAATAAAAATCTTAGAATCTTTAAAGTGTTTTTAAAAACGTATATTTAATTAAACTTGAACATTTTATTTTACATCAGATTCTTTTTAAACCATGGACAAGGTTAAAGTTATTTTTGAAATGTATAGAAGCGCAGCCATTGCTGCAAAATAAGAACTAAATTAATATTTATAAAAATTACTTTGATTTAAAAAAAACTATAATCTTTACATTAAATGAAAAATAAGACCTAATTTTCAGAATTAGAGCTTTTAATCCAATTATCGTAGAGACAACGATTTCCAGATATATCGACGAATAAAACTATCTTATTTATTGGTGTACGTTTTTCATTGAGTGTTAATAAAGTAGTTTTTATGTGACGATATGTACAAACATATTATATTATTATTTTCTGAAGTAAGAATCGTATTAATCAAATTTGAAACAGCAAAATATGCCATAATTTTTGTTTTTATACTTAATCAAACAGATAAACATCCAATTAAAAATCTTTTATACTCATATGCTGAAATACATTCGAATTCTTATCGTAAATACTAATAAATCATCGCTTCATATCGTAAAAGCTATATAAATCGCTACCGTAAAAGAATTTCATTTATCTTCTGTGTGGTGAAAATGTAACAAGAACGTTTTTCTTTTTTGATTTTTCACAGTTGTAGTTTGCTGCCAAAATAATATCAGCCAGGGGCAAAAGGTTAAATAAACAAGTCACCAAATGCAATTCCCTTGACACCGGGGAATAACTCGCAGTAGGTAGAACTTGGTACCTTCCGCGAAGAGTGAATAATATTATTTTCGTTTGACTAAAGGTAGGGAGGGTATGGTGAACAGTGTTCAAGAAAATGTAAAAGAATAGTGTTTCTGATTTTAATCTAAATTTTTATCGTTCCGGTTTCAGGGAAAAAATGTATATCATAAGGAAAACTTTTCATGACAAAAAACAGCCTTGATCGCGAAAAGGTAGAATTTTCATCTAAAATCTGACTTTATGATATATTTTGGAGAAAAATTAAAAAAAAAATTAAAACAAAAACATGCTGGTTTAATACAACAAAAACTCTTTTTGGTGTAAATAAACTAGTACATTTTATTCCGTCTGTAATAAGTAGGAAAAAAAATTTCCGCTCACAGTGTCATTTTAATTATTAACTATAGTGCTTTCAAATATAAGGGGAATATTTGTAAGAAGGTGGCAATTTAAATTTAATAATTTGTCAAAAAAATTTACTCTTGGTCAATCGTCTGCAGTGATTCTGAAAGTATATTTTTCTCTGGATTAGTAGAATAACTAATGTAGTACATTTGTCCCCTCTTTAGAAAGTTATCATCAGAAAAACTTAACAACTTTCAAATAAATAAAATTACTGATCGTTACATAGTAAATTCAAAGTACTTTAAAGTTCCCGTTCGGGTTAGGGGATGGTTTTCGAATGAAATCAACCCCCTCCATCACTCAAGCGGTGGCGTAACATTATTTTCCGGGCGAACTATTTCTTTTGGCTTTTGGCCAAACACTACAGTTCACAACTACTACCGCGGTGCATAAGAAAATTTATTTAAAGCGCGTTTTGATACATTGCTACAAGGTATTGTGGTGATTACAGCAGAAATTGTAACTGCGATTTATTCCTTTATGAAAATAGGCTTACAATATAGGTCCAGGCTTGGAAATAAGATTTTGTTGCAACATGAAATGTAAATAGTTTTCGACGATATATTAGATTTTATTCAGACTAATTTAATAAACATTAAAAAAATCCTTCTAGCTTTTCAATTATTTTTCTGGTTAGCTTAATGACCTCTTAGATAATGTGATGAACTCAGAATTATATTATTCATGAGTCATCACATACACAGTTCAAAGCCCCAATCTGCTAGTTCCAGAAGTAGTTTTGATGTTATTTTTTTTTTACGACTACCTATTTTCTGACAAGCCTGCGGGTTTGATTTAATGTTAATATTGCAAATCCGAATTTTAAAAATCTCATTAGTGCGTACAGCTTGTATTATAGATTACCGTTTATTATATTTTACCAAAAAAAATGTTTTTCCTGTAAATAACAAATACCGATTTAGGGGAAATCGTTTTCTCATTGAAAACATTATTAATAACTTTTCATAGTTTTTTGATATGGTGAAAGTATTGAGTTATTTGAAATAAACGCAATGCGAAAATACGTAAGCTTGACATTTCGTCGCTGGAAAGGTAAAAGAGCTTAAGCGCCATTTTGAGAAGTTTACACGAGATCACTTTAAAGTTTTTTTCGTTTTACAATAAAATTCATAAGTCTTCAGTACCTGGCTGAATTCGCAAAAAAAAATCATAACACAATGCTTTCATTGAGTTACCTGAAGCGACAAAAATTTAAAATAAAGTCCCAAACTTGTGTCGCTTGAGTCAAGCTTTCTTCCACATGAATAATATATTTTATATAGCTGAATGGCTATAAAAGTATTCAGAATCAAACAAAAGTCATAGTATTCGATGCAGAAAAAAGAACTGATCAAAACTGCATATTTAACTCATTTTTGTCCAAAGTGTTGCTTAGCGCCCTTTTGCCTTCCTAGCGACGATATTGTTGACTTAATCAAGAAAGAAAAATATATGTCAGCTTCTCGCGAAATGTGATAAAATGGTTTCCTTCCCATCCAGCAAAGTAAAAGTGACGCACAATACAACAGGAACACAAATTGAAAAATCGAATCGAGTCTTTGAATAAATCACGTAAGAAACACACACGCAACATGCGCCTTTTGACAATCGTCAAAGATAAGTTGAATAGCAGAAAATAGTATAGAAAATAAGAAATCATTTCATTGAATTCAGATGAATAGAAGATCATCTTACACATTTCAAGCGATTCTCAGCAGTTATACCGTTATTTTATTCTTTTTATCGTTTTCGGCTCGAGGGCTAAAGGTGGAGATATTATATTGTAAACATTTTCCAATAAAGAAAAATATACACTTTCCGGTATCAGACGTATTTTCCACGAGTGTTTTTTCTTTCTTTTATACTGTGTATGTAGGGTTTTATTTGAAAATCAATGTGATCTAGCGATGAATGCGTATTATTTACAGCATTGCCAAGTAGGCACAATTTGCTGGAATGGTTTTTAAGGTGAAAAGGACACCTATTTATTGCACCACATTGGCAAAAAGAGTATTAAATAGATATTTTAATTTATAAAGGCATCCTTCAACAGGTGATTTTTTTTAAACTTAATTTTGGGTACGTAAAACGACTTTAATTTAATATTCACAATTCCACAAATGAAAGATTTGAAAACTGCTTTTTCCATTCAAAATATAGATTAAATATTTTTAGAATGTTTACTCAAATCTGAAAAACAAACCGATGAACGCCATTGATAATTTATGAATTTAATTCTCAAGGTATTTAAAATTTGTACTGAAGGAAACACGTTTCTATTGTGGTAAGTGATATATTTTTCCTTCTGGGCTAGAGTCTAGAAATACGTGATTTAACTGCTTGACCCTTAGTCCACATAAACATCCGTGTTAACAGACCGATTATCGTCACTAATGTACTTACAGGTATTATAACAGAGCTGTTAGAAATAATAGTATTGATTCCTCTCAAACCAATGTATCAACGAGAAACTTAGCGAACAAGAATGGAACACACGTTCACAGTTAGTTTCAACAGAAAAGTATAAGTTGAAGAAACGAGTATATAATTTTTAAAAAACCTTCCAATGTATGTAAATATCTTTACCTGACCTGGTTTAATATACAAAATTGTACACTTTTAATTACATTTTATTGAATAAATATGAACACATATTTATTTACCCAAGTTTTTTATCCAAATAAAATAGCAGTTAAATATGAAAAACGAATGATACGTTGGTCAAAAGCTAAAAATTCCGGAAACGGAAAATAAATCTATTCGTACAATTCCTTATTCGTAAAACTGTTGCCAGAGTTATTTTAAATATAAAGGCGCGTGTACGTGGAAAGGTTTTTTATAGTTCCTTACACGATAGCTCTGGCAAGACGTTTCTTAATTAATTTATTTTTTAAACAATTATTGTATTTAATTGTTTACTCGATAACTTCATTGATACCCAAGCCTATCATAGAAGATTTTCGATCACTTTCCCATAAGTTCTACTATCTCTGTTTCCGCAATTAATAATGATTATGAAATATGATACGCTTGACAAATGTCTGAGAGGGGAGGTGGCAGCAAGAATAATTAATATTTGCAGCATTTCCAACAACATGACATCTCTGGGATTTATACGGCGGAGGTCGCAGGGCCAGGTTAAATTAAGATGAAGCGTAAAGGATAAATACTCAAGTAATTTATTTGTATTTTTTTCAAAGAAAATAAAATACACTTTGACCGAGCTTTTAATTTTTTGATTGCTACAATTTATGGACAACTGAGGCATTTTATTTAAATTTTAATGCAACGATATGTTGATTATCTGGAGAACCAAAATGTACGACAGATTTTTTTGTTTGTTCAATGAACGTAAATCTAACGTAATTTTAAATGAATATACCAATTTTTAAATATGTTTTGGATAAGCACTTAAGAAGTATGTACCTATTTTGAATGCTTAGTGGTTATCATATATTTCACGTAAAATAGGTACTTACTCATCAAGCGTAGACCAGTAATCTTCAAAATTTAATAGTAGTCAATGCTAATAAAAATATGAACTAACAAACCATCACGCCATTGTAGGGGTAAGGAAGAATGATTGCCATCCAATTCTCTAGGCATCATCGTGATTAATTCACATTCATACTTCATTGCATCAATTCTAATAAATAGAGCTTAAGTATTTGATTCACTTGGTTGTACCACATCTTTTTGGGCGAGTTTTTCTTTCATACACTCGTGCACCTTATATTTTTCCCAGACCGATTTCTTTGTCCATCAGCTTTTTATGTCCATAATCCCTGGTATATACATCACTACATATTTTCTTTACGTTTGTTCCACGGAAATTGACCGTTGCATTGTTTTTTGTCCCTTCTTTGGCAGTTTCATGTAACACTGCCAAAAGAGGCATAAGAACTCGTTTTGGACTGCTACCTTTGCATTCTTTAAAACTTTTCGTTGGCTTTTGATGCATTCCTATGCAGCCCCTATTTAATTAAGTCGCTGCGATATTTACCCATAGCAAATACACTTTGAAAACCGTAAAGAGCCAAGAAACTTGTTTAATTATGATATATAAAGAAGTTATACAACATTTGATCATTTCGCAGGATAGAAAAAAAAACCAAGGAACGTCTTAGATGAAGAACCTTCGTGAGTAGTAGTGCACTTGTATTATAAATTCAATGTTAATGACAACTACCTCCAAAAGTATAACAACAATAGTTTTCTATGCGCTAAATAGCTGTGTGACATATTTTTGTACGGTCCCATAGTTTTTTTCTGATTTTTCTAAACAAATTGCAGAATTTGAATCATTGTATTTTAAATGTGAACTAACTTTGGATTGTGTCTATAGTGCTGATAGTTTAAATAACTTATTGTTGCAATTCAGATTAGTCAATATGAATTCAACAAATCGAGGAAATTATCAGTGTGAAAAAAGAGCCCTGTAATAAGTAATATCCGATAATACTCATGATGAAGTTAAACTTCCACTAGAACTGGCTAAGTATGACAAAAAATATTATGCTCTCACAACGAGCACGAGACCAAACAAAAAATGTGTACTTAAGTGTTTGGAAGAAATAATTAATTCAAAATAAAGTGATTTCATTTCTTTGCCAGGGAACTCTTTCCTGCTTTTCTTCTCCTGTATTCTCCTCATTAGCATTTTAAAGCAGGTATTTTTTTTATTTACTTTTTGCTCATTTCACAAACCTGCTCGTTCGTTTCCGTGGAAGAGATAACCGCTCAAAATAAATCAAAAAATTGTGGAAATATCTCCCAGGAAAATATTATGGCGTTTCATTTAGTAGCGTGAGAGGGAACCGAAAATACTTTTTCCTCAGTTTCAAAACGTTAATTTATGAAAGACAATATTTGAGGAAGTGAATAAAATTGAGAAACAAACGAATAAGTCGCGCTAATATACATTATCCAAACACACACACTAAAGATTCTGTATGTTGATGCATATCAATATATATTTCCTACTATAACGTCCTTGTGAAACTTACGAATAGTACGCTCAATTTTTACTTTCAGGTACGGAAAGATAAAAATATTTTTTGATATAAAAATATTGTTATATACTTTTTGATAAATACCTACTAAATCCTTTTTCCTTATCCAATTTGTTTACTCCGCTCATTTAAATTTATAGAAAAGGCGTTGTTAAAATAAAGTTTTCCGGGAAAAACTTATCAACCGAGGAATCCAAAAACCACTCAACTACAAACAACAATAATTATTCAGGCAGTAATATTTTACGGCACATAACGAGTTATTTACTTGACGCCGTTAAAAATGTACAGTTTTCCTGACTGCGATAATCATTCGGCTGTAAATAAGTATTAAAGTAGAATCATAAACTTGACTTAACGATATCAATTACTCGTAGAAGAACTTTCGTAGGGGCCTCGCGAACCACCATAAAGTGAAAAGTTTAGTGGGTGCACCTTGACTCGACTCTTGTGGCGAAAGAGTGGTATTCATTTATAAGAAATGTCGTTATAAAAATTAAATATTTATAAGGAAAACAATATAATTCGAATAGTACAATTTTTTTTTAAGAACCCAAAAAAACTAGAAAAGGCAGAAAAAAAAGAGCTAAAAGTAACAACGATAAGCTGGAAAGAGTAAGAAGAGGTATGTTTAAGGAAGAAAATATGAAAAGCACATATTTTTGCAAAGTTATCAACTCACACGTCCGACATTCGTTAGGACAGTCAATATATCGACAAAGATTTTATTCACTTCATACACGAGCTCTCCCAGTCACAGCAATTGTCCCAAAATCGCTGTGGTACCTGGAGTGTTGCCCTTAACGCCATCTCTATTTCTAACACCGGTCAGATTCTGTTCTTATGTTGTCTGCTTTGTTCCATCATGACACACCCAGACTGCGACTGACTAGATTTTTTTCTGTTGTGCCAGAACTATGTTTCATATTATGATAATTCTAAATAGAATGCAGACCACCGCGATACGAGCATATGCCTTATTTCGGAGGTAGTAAGTAAATGCAAATTATTGAAAACCTGTTTCATATTTTATAATATTGTAAAATATGAATAAAAATAATAAATTATATTTACCTTACAAAAATTTCTTAGTCGGAAACATTGATAAATCAATTTAATGGTAATGAAATTTGAATGATCAAATAATCATGATTGTATTACAAAATGAGAGACACAGAATACAATATATTTTTAAATGTACATTTAAAAACCACTTAATTTTGCAAAGGTTAGATATTTATCTTTACAAAATGGTACAACCAAACCCCAAGGAATCAAAATTAAAGAAAAAATAAATTATTAAAGTTGGAGGAATGGTATGAAATAACCATGTCAACAAAAATACTTTAGTACAGCATTTGAAAACTTCTTGAAGAAAGTTTATTATTTTATTAACTTTAATAAAGTGAACAAACTTACTTAGACGTACTTTTCTCACTACGAATCAGGTATTTTTACGTATAGAATGTAAGGTAACTATAAATTGAAAACTGATGCAAAAAAAATCGAGCGATAAGTTATTCCTAACGTCAGTCACGTTATTATCTATGGGGATGAAAAATATCAAGTAACAAAAAAAATATTGAAAGACATATTTGTTCCTTATTTTAAATTGTTGACTAAACAAGGGCTTGCATTTTTGGTCGACCCAGGCTTAAACAACTAAATAATAATTATAGATACATATCTATCGTAACACAGACAAGAGTAGACGGTTGTACGTAGGTACCTACATGAACTCCTAGTGTTTGCATATTTCAAGTCAAGAACAAGAATCCTGAAGCTAAAGAAGTTAATATTTTATCTGGCGATAAGTCCAAGGATTCCTCTCGAAACTACTGCATTAAAGTTATCTTTGGCCCTCAGGGCGCGGGATAGCTCTTTAGGTTTTTTGGAGCGGCCCAAACTTAGGCTGAAAAAGGGCTGTAAATTTTCTTTTGCATTATAACTAAAGTTTGTCCATTTCATGCCCTTTGCCCGGGGGAAAGATTGCCTGGAAGATTTCAAGGGATGAATCCTGATTTTCGAACGAAAGTAACACGTGCCTTCGCTCGTTAAATGGACTGCCTTAAACGGCGTTGTAGTACAACATCATACCAACCGATTAACATAACTTGACGTATTATTGATTGATTCAAATTCCCGGCTTATTGAGAAAGCCATATCAACACTCAGTGGATTAAAGGAAAGCTTTAACATTCCCTGTATTTTGGGAAATTCGGGTAAATATTAGATCAATTAACATACTTACAAGCACTTACTGTAAACATTATTTGGTTATTCTATGGTTCATTATTTTCCGGAATTTTCGATTAATTTTTGTGAAATTTGCAAATTAATACATTAATAAGTATATTTTCGTAGAAAGCAATCACTTGGTGGTTTAAAAATACATATTTTAAGTAATACAAAAATTTATTTGTATAAAACCACGAATATTATTTGAAATAAAGTTTAATTTTATACCCTGATGATGCTAAGGCCAAGCGAAACCGGTCAGTCATAAAAATTAAAATAATATTCGTGGTCTTGTACAAAATTGTTTTTTTTTAATTTTTTTAAAAAATAAGTACTAATAAATTATCGTAAATTATTTTAAACACCTTCATTTGTATTAGGTATCAAAATTACTCCGTCATAGGTACCGGGGTAGGATCCTTTAGTTCGCTCTATTTGCGATTTTATTTATCCTATATCGAACTGCTTTGCACGTATTTTTCTGACGTAGGATAGTATTTTTACTATGTGTATAATTTGGCAATCGAATTTCGCTATTTCCAGCTTATTGAAATTTTACCTATTCCTGGCTACTAATAACATAGCTCGCAGATCGATAAAGATAAACCGCTCGATCCATCTTGACTATTTACGTCTCAGGTATTTACATAGAGGCGTGATGGCTATTTGAGGCCTTGGCTGATGATTGATTTACTGACAGAAGACCTGTGTTAAAAATGATCCCATCCAACGAAGGCGGCTAACAGCAGTAACGCTTTATGATGGCAGTATAAATTAGGCTAGGAGCGTGCTCGTGTTTAATTACTTCCCGCTATTCGGAAGCGCCGCCATTTTGAGTTCTCGCGGCCGCCACTGCCATTTTACGAGCAAATGCACAGGGGCGTAACGTCAATTGCCAACTGTGGAGAGCCATATAAACTTCAATTGTTTTTCTATAAAACCTGTAATCACGACGAATATTTAAAATATATTTTTTTACAAAAATCGACATGAGCATAGGAGCAAGTGATTTTATGTTATGAAGCATTGTATTATATGTCAGAATGCTTTATGAAGAATATATAGCATCTTCAACGGCCAACGCAATACCTAAACGCAATCCCAAAACCAATTTCGGAGACCGAGCTTTTGCCGTAGCAGGCCCCACAGCTTGGAATAACCTCATTTCATATTTGCGAAAGATCTACAGCTCAACTGAGTTTAGAGCAAAACTAAAGACACACCTTTTAAAATTATCACACCCACAATATCGCCAATTTGCTTCACTAGAGTTTTGATCACTCAGTCCGAGTGCCATACATAGTTTACACATATAGTTTACTATTACTTTCTCCGTTTTGTTTTCTACCCTAGGTCCGACAGCACGGGTAACAACCATTTTACATTTACATTAACACATATATACATATATACATATATATATTTGTGTGTGTGTGTGTGTGTGTGTGTGTGTGTGTATGTGTTAATGTAAATATGTTAGTTGTAAGTCACTAGTGATAAGTATTATGCATGAGTTGATATTAAGTCTTAGTTTTGATATTATCTTAATTGTGCTCTAAAGCGCCCTTGTGATGATATTTCTGTTACAAAAACGGCACTTTATAAATAGGCCAATTATTATTTTTAATATAAAAGGAACTATATTCTCAGTGAGAAAACCGAATAAAGTGTTCACGATTGAAAAAAAAATGGGTTAGGTAGGAATTGGCGTTTTTCTTCAACTATACCACTCTCGTCAAATATTCACCTAAAATAAAAAGCTTGCTTTGTTTGGTTTATAATATAGCTTTCATAGATAGTACATTATATAATATAGCTCATATAAATTTAATTTAAGTTCTTTCAACAATATTTCAACTCCCTATATCAACTAAGGTTTATACCCTTAAACTTTGTAACAATGCACGACAGTTAGTAGTACAATATAAATTAATTTTATTTGACGGTATTATGTTATATCACAAAATAACGAATTCCAAAAAATAAATTGAATAAGTTTCCCTAGCTATATGGAAAACTTGAATAAAAATAATACAAAATAATATTTGATGTAAATATTTAATAATTCTTCTTTAAGCAAATTGCTTTTGAATATAATTAATTTGTAGATTTTTTCCTAACTGTTTTGAAGTTGATAGTAATAAAATTTTTAATAAAGTGTACGAGTACATTTTTTATATATTTTTTATAGTGAATACCAACTGCTCCCAATCGTCTAAAGCCAGTGAGACTATGGCTTACCCAATTGGGGTATGTTGTGAAGTTGAAGGTAGTGGGGAGGGAAAGGAGATGGGAAGAGGAAGGTTGGAAAGTACCTTGTTATTCAGATCTGGTCACCAAACACGGCCTAAGGCATTTCAAGCATCGTTTAGATTCTGAATGGTGGTCTTTCACCAGGGTGATACTTAGAGTATCTACCACTCTGGAACGTGCCGCAAATAAACTTTTTATTATTTATATGAATGTGTTGTGATACATATTAATTAAGTAAAAGTTATTGGCGCACGCCGGGTTTGAACCCGCGACCTTTGGATTCGTAGTCGAGCGTCTTACCACTCGACCATGGAGGCCGAATACAGCTAATATACTCGTATATATGTACATAATATACAGCTAATATACTCGTATATATGTACATAATATACAGCTAATATACTCGTATATATGTACATAATATACAGCTAATATACTCGTATATATATACATATATATTATATATATCAATCATTTATATAATTAATAAAACTGAAAGCTTTTACGTCAGTATACGTGTATTTCCGCGATTTACAGTGCACCAAATAGGTGAAGGTATTTCTCAAAAATATACAACAGACAGATTTCTGAAACTACTCAGAAACAAACGCACTATGTTATATTTAATTTATTAATTTTGCTTAAAATATAAAAAATACGTTTTTGATTATATGTTTAACCCATATTATATTCAGTTCAGTTATTCAGTTATTTATTAATTTAAAAACATTACAAAATTTTTATTTTAAGGCGTTTTTAAATAGAGCGAGTAAGTGTATTAATACACAATATTCATAAATATAAAACAATTAATTCTAAAAAAATATAAATTGCAATGAATGCAAAGTAAAGACAGTAAAAAATAAAACAATAAAAAATTAGACAATTTAAACATAATTTTTCATCCAAATGATGTATAAAAAAAGTGCCTATGTACTACATTTAATCCAAAAAAACCCATTTCGGAGCAAAAAAATGCATTATTTAATTAGAGAATTTCAACGAGTTGCACGTGGCCATTTTTTCAGCATCATTGTGAGTGAAGCTTATGCCCATTTTTAGCGTGCGAATTATGAACCTTTTTAGAAAAGTCGCCTTTGATAAAGGCATCGCGAGGTGCGGGCAGAAAGCCACCCCGCAGCGGCGGCGAGCACACCACTGTCGTCACGTTCCCAAGGTGGCTACACAGCACGCCCGCTTTTAGGGGATAATAAAAATCCACGTCTCGGCTATTCGGACGTCCGTGGCTATTATCCAACACCCCCTGTACAGATAAGGAGGGAGCTTCCGTTACGCCACCATTACCAGCAAACAAACTACTACTCCAATCCTGATCCCGTCACAATCATAGGTTGCAAGTTGCGAGTTGGGAGGAATCGTTGCCCGATCGCCAACATTGGTAGCCCGGTAACAGTGAATATTGCCAATGCAAAGCTTACGCCATACTAAAAAACCTCTTATTTCACTTCTACGATAAATTATCTTTTTCTAATCCCGTCACAAAAAAACATTTTTTTTTTCAATGTAGTTTTTTTGTTGATTAAATAAAAACACACGTTGTTTTAATCCACTTTATTTAACAAAATAACACAAATAAAGTGGATTAAAACAACGTGTCAATCCACAAAGTGTTTGTTTATTCTGATAATTTAGTTTTTTTGTTTTTGTTTTAAAGAAAGACATACATTTCCGGGTTACGATTAACTTGACAATATTTGAAAAACTCATACTACCATCATATTAAGCGGAACATATTTCTTGTACAACGATGAAGGACTAGCAGAAGAATTGAACCCACGACGCCCGAGAGGAAATCCGACGCGTTTGTCCACTCAGCTGCTAACCGGTAAATACAAAAATTCACTAATACATTTGTAAAGCAATAATTTATAGCAGAAATATAGTTTGCACACACTTAAAACTTAATGGTGTGTTCATGCTTACATTTTCTACAGGTTAGGTCATATGGAAAACAGCCATATTTTCTTGGAAGCGGTTAAATAATACCCTAGTGAGTACGTCATTCCAGGAGCGTCAACATTGGTAAGTTGGTTCTGCAATCGGGAAGCATCAAAAGCCTGTATTGGCGGCCTCGCGTGAAATTACCCGAAACGTAAAATTCTATCTCCACTCAGGTATCGATATGCAACAGTTTAAAAATATGTATGCCATCAGCAGTAGTGCAATAGTTATCCGCGATCAAAGGCTGAAAATAGCCAACATTAAATAAGTGCTATCAATAGTTGCGGGGGATCTGTAATGATAATCTACGGAAATGCGTAACATCAATAAGTTTGCTTGTATTTATACATAATACGTGGATACGTGAACAATATATCTGAATATAAAATTGACTATGGCTTACTACACAAGTAATACTCTTATCACGCTTGATAATTATCATAAAAAGGTTTAACTCCAATACTGATATGTTAAAATCACAGGTTGCGAGGAATCGATGCCTAACAACATTGGAGCATAGTGCATTAAGCATGATTTTATTTCATATATTGATGGATCATGGCTTCGGGTCATCGTTGATAGTTTACAATATTTATTTATTTATTAATGCCCAGATGGGCTTTTGTAGATTTGATTAACAAAGTAAGTGCACGTGTACAAAAATAAATAATAAAATAAAACTAAAACACGAAAGAAATAGAGTTAAATGGGAAAAAAAATAATTAACAAACAAAATTAAAGCAATGATTCCCATACAAACTTTGCTACATTATTGATAAATAAATATATCACTTAGTATCTCTTCAATTTTCATAAGAAATATCAATACTTGAGATGAATTAGTTACGAATTACACTCGATTATCTCTCAAATTTTAACAAACTTACATGAAAAATATTAATACTTGAGGTGAATCTGTTTCCTAGTGTATGCAAGCGAAGAATGGGTGCACGTGGTAGTTTGTTTGAAAACTATTGTTGCAGAATAATACGTTTTGCCGAGTTGCCGGCTGAAGTACTTTTAAATTCGGTTGTACATATCGTGACAAGGAAAGGCAAAAGGGCTGAAGCGCCATTTTGGGAAGATTACACCAGAGCAATATAAAGTTCAAAGTCTGCAGTACTTAATCGGATTTCGAAAAAAAAAATTCAGGTAACTCAATGCTCTTACTAAGTTATCTGATGCGACAAAAAGCTAAAAACAGTGCCAAGCTTGAGTCGTTTGAGTCAAGCCTTCTCCCAAACGGTAAATATATTTTAGATGACTGAAGGGCCACAAAATTCTTCAGAATCAAACGAGAGTCAGAGTATTCGATGCATAAAAAAGAACTGATCAAAACTGCATATTCAACTATTTTTTTATCAAGTGTCGTTTGAGTCCCTTTGCTGTCCAGCGACGATTATTCGTTTAGTTGCCCTAAATTAAACATCCATCATATTCAATATATTTCCACCACAGATAATTTGACTAAATGTGAAATATTGAAGGTGGCTCCATAAATATGATGGATAGCTATAACATGTTCACGTTCATTGCTGACACCGCGCGTCGCGCGTTGACAGACATGTGACCGGTATGCGCACAACGCTCCACGCGCGTTTTGCCGCCTCTTCGCTTTGAACCGATCTCATACAGACGCAGCCATGTGGTTTTAAGTCGCTACACAGGGCACAGGGAAACCCGTCACTTTTCGTCAGTTTGAATTGATCCGTCATTCATATGGCATTAATGTACGAATTTTAGTTAGCAATAAACGGGTAAAGCTCTTTTGCCTTTCAAGCAATGATATATTATGCACAGTAACTATATAAATACTCCACATTTTTCTTACCATAAGCCCTGTAATAGTATACCTAATGTAATCGCAAGTCTTTTCCCGAATAGCATGATTTAGTGTCTTTAGATATCCAATATCATCATGCCACTAGAAACAAACAAGCAAATTCACAACTTTCCAATTATAATCTATTCATTGCAGCATGACCACGACCGCTCGTGGAAGTCTATGTAAGTTAGTTAACCTTTGATTATACTCCCCTCCTTCCTTCGACATGTCTTTTACGACTTTAAAACAGATTCTAAAGTAATTGAATCAGGTCTTCTGTAATCAAGGGGACTTCCGTATTCGCTTCCGTTTGCTCGCGTGGACATACGGGTGGGTAGTGATACTGGCCCGACGTTAATAAATAAAAAAGATTCAACCAGAGACCAATTAAAGCAAATAGAAACTAGTAAATATAACGAGGGTTGATGTTTCGGAATGTACTCGTTCGTAATACCTTTATAATTGGCTGAAGGAATCAAAACACGAATAACCTTAAATGAACAAAATCAGATTTTTTTAAAATTAATTACTATCTGCTACAATTGAAAAGTACCTTCTTCATAACATGAAATTGTTGTATTAAAAACTCAGCATTCAAGTCCCGGCGTATGAAAAAAAACTGACATGTTATTTCACACCGATATTTTAAATTATATTTTTATTTTATTCACACCTCGTTCCAAAGAAGAAGATGCTTTTTTGCTACCACCTTGGCAAGAGAGCAGAGTTCACAATCAAAAATTTTCTTGAATTGTTTTTGACTTTATTTTATAACTAGATCTGAATAACTAGGTACATCACAAAATCAATTTGTCACTAAATCCTTTCCTTTTATTAATTTCTTTTTTCATATTTTCTCCGAAAATGGGTATCTTTAGCAGTTCAGAATGGAGTGCTGATACCAACCCTAATGTAACATAATAACCCTAATAAGACATGGTGAAACTAGGCTGATTGCTGTAGAAATCAGATCCTCTATACGTGTGATAAAACCGTGTGTGGCCGTGTTGAAAATGTAGAGATTCCGAAAAAATGCAAGGTTGATATAAGCGTACTAAATAAGATTAAAAAGGGGATGTTTATACGGTTCAGGAATATAGAGCGAATAAGTATATAAAAAAATGTAAGGAGAATATATGACGCCGAAGTGAATGGTAGAAGAAACGGAGGCTGCCCGAAGAAGACACGGCACGATCAATTGAATCAAATACATGAGTTGGGCAGAATCAGTTAAGTCAGAATAACAGAATAACTGGCTCAAGTGCACTGAAAGAATCCAGTACAAGTTGTGCTGGATGGTGTTTAAATCCCTTAACGAAATGGCTCCACTGTACATCACCGAACTATGCGTTCCAAAAAACATTCTTCTAAAGCAGTCGACTCTTAGATCAGCAACGTCATCGGCTATCGGAAGGCTTATAGAACCCAAACGCAATCCGAATACTAAGTTTGGAGATCGCGCTTTCGGAGTTTTGGGGCCGAAAGCTTGGAATAAACTCCCTCCGGAACTAAGATGTATAACGAGCCCAACATAATTTCGGTCCAAGCTGAAAACTTACCTTTTCAGACTCTCATATCCTTAAATTCATTAAAAGAATCTCAACATAATCTGTTTCTCGATGAATCACCTCTAGATATGCAAATTTTAAACAAATCCTGTACTGCATGACAAATTCAGAAAGTCCATTCTTTTAATTTCGCTCCCATGCCCTAAATCGGAAAAAATAATAATTAAAAAAAAAAAATCATAATCATAATTGAAAGTTAATAATTGTGCCTATATGATGGGACCTGCCAGGTAAGTATGTTCCTGTATATTTCTTATTTAAACTAGGAATAAATATGTAATGATAGAAAATAAGATCTGTACAGCGCCCTTGAGGTGATTTTTCACAGAAACGGCGCTATACAAAACGTCCAAATATTATTACTATGTATGATCCGATGCTTAAATGAGAATGAAACAAGGGTGTGTTCCAAGACAGAGATGTGTGGTCCTCTCTGCCTACGTCTACGGGCTGGTTAATTATTTAGTTAGTTATCATCATAATTATTTCTTATTTTTAAATTTTCCTTATTATTTGTTTTCTCACATTGTTATTTACAAAAGCAAGTATTTTGCAGATGTCCTACGTGTATTTGCGTAGGTAGAAGTGGCTTTATAATAATGTTACGAGATGTTCGTAGCAACAAACCTCAAAGACATACAGAAACGAAGTTGTTCTAGAGTGTGCTATGTTAAAAGTTAGTCCAGTATCTTCCTCTCCCGGTTACCGCTAAGGGTTAATACAATGTGCCAACTGGCAAGATGTATGCTTCCAATTAAACGTCAAGCGCAAGATAACCGCATTCGATTATAGTACCTATTGACTCTCCAAATAATGGGAAATCCACTTGCGATGGAACTGTGGTTTTATTACGTTGATTCAACTTGAATTATATTGTCGTTTTAACGTCAAATCACATTGTAACCGATTCGTTTATGACTATTATTCGACAAGAATGAAATTATGCTAGCCAATGGAGTAACATAAGAACAAACGAATTTATTTTATTTAATACATATTTTTTTATCAAAAAATAAATAAATAACGTTTGTACTTAAAACAATTATAAATATTAAATTTGAATAACATATCTCATATTAGGGATTTTAGTGGGGCACAACACCGATCTTCTGATTTATACTATAATAATACACCAGGTTTAAATGCAATTATTATATTAATACTTGCATTATTTGTACAGAGCCATTTTAAGGAAATTCCACCCCAAGACCAATGCGTCAGTGCTTTATGAAAACGAACAAAAAAACACGAAAGCCAGCATTTTAGCTGCTATTAATCGAACATAACAATCATTTTCACACTAGGCTTATCTAACTTCTGCAATTATAATTTCTGCAAACATTGTTCATCGTAGATTTTGGGTCATTATGCTTTTTTCATTGAGCTTTTTGTCATAAGTTGTCAATTATAATTTACCTCCTTACATGCGAAAATTTAATTCCGAGTCAAATTAAGCATTCGTGGCACAAAAAATATGGGTGTGTTCTTTGATAGTACATTTGGTATGAATATAATTAGTTTTGTTTAATATTTATTATAAAAAAGAAATAATAACTTTGTATTAGACCACAGATTTGATTTTGATATTTATGACCGACTAGTTTCGCTTAGCATCAGGGTGCAAAATGAAATTAAGAAAAAAAAACTATCAATTAAACAAAATTATTAATTAGGCTTAGCGAAACCCGGTCGGTTGTAAAAAATTAAAATTAAATCTGTGATCTTACAAAAAGTGATTATTTATTTTCCATTAAATATGTCAAACCACAAAGTGATTGCATTCTACGAAAATATAATATCAATTATATTTTGTTTTGAAAACTCTATGTAGTAACTAAAACGTTTGTAATAATAAATAATCCTGGAAATAAACAAATTCGGCATACTTAGCAACACGTGTAAATAAATTGCACTCAAATAGTCAGGCGATGTAATAAAAACAATACATTTCTGTGTAAACGGCTGAAAATATTTTTCGGTGAAAAACTCCCAACGGGATACAAAAACGCATCGTTATTCTGCCAGGCTTTATTAAAAAACTAAATCCGATACCAGCCTTTTGTAACTCACGCAAATAAAGCTTTTGGTAAATGAAGTTATGGTAAAACTTCATTCTCTTTTAGGTTTTTCAGAAATATTTTAATATTTTCCAGCAATTAAAATGAATCGACACCAACACGTATGAAAAATTAACATGCTGGGAAATAATGCTATGGCGTATTTATAAATTTGCAGTACTGCGTAGCAAAAGCGACTGACAAAAGTATAGTTCCGGTCGGAGTGGGCAGAGAAACTTTTAACGAAAAGAAAAAATAACTTTGTAAGACCGCAGATTTTATTTTTATTTTTATGACTGACCGGTTTCGCTTAGCTTAAGAATCGTCAGGGTACAAAATTAAAGTGTTTTATTTTAGTTTAATTTTGTACCCTGATGATGCTTAGGCTAAGCGAAACCGGTCGGTGACAAAAAATAAAAAATAAAAAACTGTGGCCTACGTCAAACCGCAAAGTAATTGCTTTCCACAAAAATATTATACAAAGAAAACAAAAAAAGATACAAAAATTTATGGTTGTTGATTTTATCTCTTTTCTCTGCCGTTTTATATTGACCCGAAACAGCAAGGAAAATGGGTAGATTCTTTTTTTTTACCAATAATTAATAAGTCGCCATAATAAGGTGCATTCACATTATTACACCATTGCAAGATAGAAATAATTCTAATGTTCAATTAGATATCAACGTTTCAATTATTTTATATTAGCTTGGAACACATAACCACAGTTACAAAAACACTAGATTTTTTTTATTACAAATTGATCAAAAATCGTGACAAACAAAAGATAAATTTTCATGCAAAGTTTTTCGCATTCATTTGAAGAGATGTTTTTAGGAGAATGTATTTCTGTTCCCAAACTACAATCACATTTCCACCAGAATCGTCAAATTTTTATATCATACCTCTTACTATTGATGGGCAGTTTTATATGTGTAAGACTTGTAAATAAGTGCGGGACAATCCAAAAATAAGCAAAATCTGGGCACAGTGCCAGCCTAGGTCGTGTTATCAAGGGAACGTAGAGAATTCTTCAAGAAAACACGTTTTCGTGGTTGGTCCATTTATAAAAACATTTTAAAATCAAATTGTGAATGACTTGTGCTCCGGCAGTGTTCAAATAAAGCTTGGAGTAATCGCGATGCGAACTATGAGGAGGTTACAAATCCATTGAAAGTGTGCTTTTTTGTCGAGGAACTAAAATGTTTATTAAAAAAAAATGTAATTTGACTATCCTTTTAAGTTCAGGAAATGTAGTTTTCGCATTTTGTGCATTTTTCGATGTCAAAGAGAAACAATGTAAATTCCAAAACGAAAAACAATGACGCGTTTCTTAGGGTACACTATTTTTATATAAATATTAAGGAGTTTTACATCAAAGAAGTTCGATGGTATTTTAATAAGATATAATATTTCATTGATCCTGGATCTGGAGAAGAACTGTTTCATACGTCCCTTTAGTTTAAGTGGATCAGTCAATTCGTAATGTTTGCACAATTTTATAGAGAGGTTCGCGCTTAAGGCTCAGCACCCAACAATGTCGCTTAAACGTCACTTTGTAGCATTCCTATAAAAGCAATATTCCACATGACTTATCTATAAATTCTACATGGGCAGTTAGGAAAATGTCTAAGGTTTCAAGTGAATAAATTTTTTAATCTGAAATCTTTTAAATTATATGAAAAACTCAATAAGTTATTAGTAAAAAGGGGCAGTTTGAAAACCAGCAAAGGCATTTTTGAACGTTTTACCCAAAGTTTCAGTATGCATTTCATAAAGAATTTAGAAGATTACAGTAAAATAATTTTATTCACTTGAAACCCTATAAATTTTCCTACCTAGACACATAGAATTTACAAATAAATCATTTGTAGTATTGCTTGATTATAAATCCAAGCTGTGTGTTTTTTTGGGTGTTGGTAATTTGTCAATAATTTATATATCACATAAATTAAAAAATGCATTTCACAGTTAGTATTAATAGTATAGTTAGTCCACAGAATAGTCAAATGTTCCATAATATCAATATTTTTATTAGGAAAGTACTGAATAAATTTAAAATATATTTTTTAATGGATTTAAACATCTCGAAGGACGACTGAAAACAAATTAAAAAATCATAATCTTGAATATTTTGATATGAAAGTATCGAGTGGCAGTATTAAATTCGGAACTTAACTATACCATAAATAAGTTATGTAAAGGGTGGTTAGGGTAAGTCTGTGTTGGTTGAGCGAAATCCCGTAGTATTTCAATGTTCGATAAACATTTCTAAGCGTCGATCGTTTCAGCGTAGTCGTATGTTCCACTGTACTACTGCCCGAAGTTTATTGCACACCCAATTGGAGAATGTTATGAGGTGGAAGGAAATAGAACAGGGGGAGAAAAAGGGCAAGAAGATGGTCGGGAGGAACCTACTTGGCTATTCAGATCAAGTTAATAATCCTCAACTCAGGAACGTGTTATGTAAAATACCACTTCTAAGTAATATAAATTTTCTATTCGAAATACATTTTTTTTTTTAAATTGCATTTCGCTGGGTTTTAGGTCTGCGGTCTTATATTTTAGTGCTCTCTTTCATCGGAGGTTAGATGTTAGGTTAGTTAAGATTAGTTTAGGTTGGATAAGCTTAGGTTAGGAATCACGTTTCAAAGCGATAAGGTGATAAATTGTGTTATTAATATGCTTTAAATATGATTTACCTGTACAATGGCATTCCAGTAGAGTCCTTGAACCACAGCACCATGGTGACTGCATCTCCTTCGATGGGGACGCTGACATCACAGGGCAGGATCACATCCCCGCCCGCGGCGGCCCACACTATATTTTCACCTGCAACAAAGAAATGGCCTTCATAAGAAGTGTTCATCACATTTTCTTCATATCGTTTATAAAAGCATAATTACATTCCACGTAGATATGTTTTGTACTTAAATATTATTTTATTAGTGATTTTTCTGCAGGTACCTACGTGATTTTCGTAATTTATTGGCAACAAAAATAATCACTAACGAAACATAAAAAGGCCAGGCTTCAGTTTAACTATAGTACGCCATCTTTATGAACACAATTTCACTAATCAGAGATAAAATGAAATTCTATTGAATTGAACTAAAAAAAAAACATTTGAAAAACACGAAATGGTGACTTTCCCTTCAAGAGTGGTTGCAAATCTATTTCCATGACAATGAGTAATTACTCCCGGGCCATGTTCAACTCTACGCCTACTGTTGGAGTGCGGATGCAATTTAAAATGCAACAACAATGAAACACGTATGCAGCCTTTGCAAGTGTTAGGTTATAGAGATTATGCACAGTATTCAGTAGACCTACATTACACTAAAATACATTTTTCAAAAATTTATACTCAGAGGTTCATAATAAACGCGCATTACAGGTATTGTTTATTTGAACGTAAGGAACAATTTACCTTTAACACAAAAGTTGCCAAAGCTGTAGGTTGAATTATTATATGTTTGTAATTCACCCCATCCCCGTGATATATTCATTGATTAAGTGGTGGATTCGATTTTGCAACTGAACTCAAATCTTTTTCTAGATTGATCTATTGATCCATGTTTAACGTGACTATTCATAACTTTTTTGACTGTCATTGATTTGGTCAAAAAAATTCAAAAAAAGCTATTTGAAGCAACAAAAACAACAATGATAGTCACATACATTATTTGAATGATAAATGAGCTCTTATAACTGGATACAAATGAGCGGATATAACTGAGTCGAATTTTGAATAATTTAAAGGACTTTTTTAAGCCAGTCTGGAATGCGCTTATAATGTCATCAAAGTAAAATGTAATGCATAATTACCAGTATTTATTGTTGTAACGAAAAGGTGAACTTTGAATTTTCGCGGGCTGTGTACATTCGATTATCGATTTTTTTTATTTATTATGTTGGTACACATATGTTTATCATATGTTGGCATTATCAGCCATTTTGGATTGGTGGTTTGTTTTTGACAACTGGAAAGGTTAGTCACGTTTTTGTGTATTCTTCGATTTTTTACTTTTGAAAAAAAATGGATCAAAGAATACGTATTGAATTTTGTGAAAGTGCTCCAACGAACTTAAAATGTTGATTGTGGAATTCGGCGAGTCTACATTGTCTCAAAATAGTGTTCATAAGCGGTACAAGCGCTTTACAGAAGGCCGAGAAGATGTTAATGACGATGAGCGTCCTAGAGTTGCAACCACGTCAACAAACGAAGAAAACATCGAAACAGTGAAGAAAATGGTTTTAAAAAAATCGTCGAATCACTATTAGGGAAGTTGCAAAGGATGTTGGCATATCAATCAGCTCATGCCATGCAATTTTCTCGGATGTTTCGGGCATGAAACGTGTGGCAGCGAAGTTTGTTCCGAAATTGCTAAATTTTGAGCAAAAGCAACGTCGCATTAGTATCGCTCAGGAGTTGTTGAATGACGTCAACGACGATCCAGATTTGCTCAAAAGGGTCATAACTGGTGATAAAACGTGGGTATATGGTTATGACGTCAAAACTCAAGGCCCAATCATCCCAATAGAGGCGGTCAGAAGAGTCAAGACCGAAAAAAGCACGCCAAGTTTGATCAAATGTGAAGGTCTTGCTCACTGTTTTCTTCGATTACAATGGCGTGGTGCATCATGAGTTCTTGCCAACAAGTCGTACGGTTAATAAGAAATACTACAAGGAAGTTATGCAACGTTTGCGTGAAGCAATACGGCTCAAACGATCGGAATTTTGGAAAAACAAATCATGGATTTTGCATCACGATAATGCACCAGCTCACACATCAATGCTTGTTCGTGATTATTTGGCCAAAAACAACACCGTTATCATGCCTCAACCACCGTATTCACCAGATTTGGCTCCCTGCGACTTTTTCCTATTCCCGAAACTGAAGAGACCAATGAAAGGAAAGCGTTTTGCCACAATTGATCAGATAAAATCAGAATCGAAGAACGAGCTGATGGCCATACCGAAAAGCGCATTCCAGAAGCGCTTCGAGGATTGGAAGAAGCGCTGGCATAAGTGCATTATATCTGAGGGGGATTACTTTGAAGGGAAGAAACGGATATTGATGAATAAATAAATACTCTTCGAAAAAATTCGAAATTCACCTTTTCTTTTGAACAAACCTCGTATGTATCAAATTATGAGAGAGTTATTATTCGCGTGTGGATTTGTTTTTAGTTCGCATAGCTAAATCGCTTGAAGTTGATTTAGTTTATAAATGGTTTGCAAAATTTGTTTTATTTTCAGAATAATGACGCAGGCTTGCTTAACTTTATTGCATGGTAAAATTTTATGAGGTTTTTTTTTTATTTAACTACGCGAAGGCAAACTGCTCGTAAGTCACGTAGGAACGCTAAGAGCATAAAGTTTAGACAGAAAACTCTTTTAAAATATCGACGAAATAATTATGAATGATTTATTAGCATCAAATATTTATTACCTACCCTCCCTCAGAATTACAAAAGTTGTTGAAAGAAACGTCGAGAAATCTTTTCCCAAATACGTCTATGACTCCTTAATTATTTATTTTTCTAGCGAAAAGAAATTTAAATAAAATTATAAGTCTTGCTCATCGATATAATATGAAACATAAAGTTTGCTTCATTCATAGTAAGCAAACAATGTAAACAAACAAATTGGTTATTCGCTTCGAATACCCAGAATTACAAAAAGGTTTTACAAAATTAACTGAAAGTTGAACATCAACCAAGTTTATGAATTTAACGAATGCAACAATTATATTTCACCAAAACAAACTGATTTCATACCAGTTAAAACCAAATGATAAGTTTTTTCGTTTAACGATTGATCCTAAATGAATTCGCAAAAAAACATTTACCTTATTTTTTTATTCTGATTCGAAATATATTATAAAGCAGAAAATACTCTGAAATGGTGAGCTCTAGCATTGTGAAATGCCTGGGTTAAGTCAAGTTAACGTTTACATTCCTCTAGAAGCGTCTTTTTTACATGCGCTATAGTGCTTGGAATTATCTGTTTAATTGTCAAAAAATAATACAAGATGCCATATTGGTGTTTTTTTGCTAAAGTGAATACCACATATGACTCCCAACTTCTTCCAACCATCTAGAGCCAGTGGAACTGTAGTATCCCAATTGGGTTATGTTGTAAGGCTGAAGGTAGTGGAGAAGAGAGAGAGATGGAGAAGATGGAGTAAGTACCTGGTTATTCAGATCTGGTCACCAAACACGGGTTAAGTCATTTCAAGCAACTTTTTGAATGGTGGTCTTTAAACAGGGCTATACTGAGAGTATATACCACTCTGGAACGAGGTGCGAAAACACTATGAATTATTTGATTGGGAATTAACTCAAATCATTTTTATTTTTTTGTCCTCGCCACGATTTAAACCCGCGACTTCTAGATTCGTAGTCAAGAGTCCTAACCACTCGACCGCGGGGGCCGTGAAATGTATTTGAAACATGTTTTAAATGTAATAACGCTATTACGTGTGCCTTTTATTTAACTAGCTTTGATTCGTATTTCACAGAACTCGTACGTGAATTTCATCATCTGAATTGAAAATAGTAGAACCTAAGGGGGCATGAATCTAGTTCTCTGACATAAGCTTTCGTATAATTACGCTTTAATTGCAGCCCTTGATGATTTAATTAGAATACGAGTCCAAATGCAGCTCTCTTCACTTGCATATGCTGTGGTAACAATTCACGTTATTTCCTCGTAGCTTGCAATTATAAATGCATTTAAGTGTACTAATTACTCTTGTGTTGAAAACACAGGCTGTTTTACTAGGTGCTTTTGGACAGCAAAAAAAACAATAATTCTAGGCAATATTAACATAAATATGTAAGTAAACGCATATTGTTTGGTAGAGATTTGTTTTTCAATTCATTCAGAAAAACAAAAAGTACCCATTGACAAAATACCTTTTGAAATGTGAATGTGTTTATCTTTAACGAGATTGTAAGATCTATAATTTCAGATTTAATGTAAATTTTACTTGCATAAATAAATTACGGTTTTTATTTACTATAATTTTGGTAACCAAATAGAAATCCTTATTTCAATGCGATTTTATGGGATTTCTAAGATTTTGTATGCAACAATTTATTATTCTATTCTATAATATTATGCAAAATAGATGAAGACTAACAAATATTATAAACGAGTATATAAGGTTGCGACTGATACTCGAACTCGGAACCTCGACTCTATCCGGGAAAAACTTCTTTACAAGTTTTGCTACCAAAACCTTTTTAAATACTGTCATTTTTATCAATGCTATGTTTCACTAAAAACCACAAATTTTTACTTTGTATTCATGCGCAAAACTCTACTCAAGCAGCCAAGTTGCAAACCGGAAAGCGTCTTGGATATATTATTCATTTTTATTTACGGAAGATCTTTTAACGTCTTACAAAGTCAATAATTATTTTTTCAATAATCTTTTTTTTTCAACCAAATCTTTTTTATTTTCTGTGTCTTTTATTTCACATTTTGTTGAAAGTCATTAATATTGTTTCAATGACTAATATTACAATAATCAAGAATAAAGCTTTCATTCTTAAAACAAAATTACATTGCGTACTTATTTTTATTTGTAACTAAATACTCTACTAAGTGCCATATTATTTTTATTATCTAAAAATATTGTACGCTAGAACGCCATCTGTAATTGTTTTTAATTCATTTGATTTAGGCATAAGTATGATTTTGAAAATAATTTGATTTAGTGTGTCACTCACCATGGTGGTAAAAGGTTTATATCTCTCTGTTACAATGGAAAACACCGTTTTTATGTTTTATTGAAAACAAGCCACTGAAACTAAATAAATAGTTGTTTTTTTTACTTCGCCGTGTTTCGAATTGCAGAGACTAGATAAATAAACATATGTGTATGATAAAAACGACCTACATATTATATAATATACATACTGAAAATTACAGAGATCTACCGTCTTTCGTGTCCAAGATAAACGAAGTAATTATGAAGAACAAATGAATGATGAACGCAAGTCCAAAGTCATGGTTTTTGAAACAGAGAGAGAAAGAAAAACGGTATGCAATATAGTTATGAATGATGAATACGTAGAGTAAGTAAATAAGTTTTTGTATTTGGGAAGTATGTTTACGAGAGATCTAAAGGTTAATAAGGATACTGAAAGAAGGGTGAATGCAGAAAACTCAATTGGTGAAGGACTGAACGCGGTTAGCGCAAACAAATGTTTAAAGAAGCGAAGTGAGCAGTTCACAATGTAGTGCTGATACCAACCCTGATATAAGGCAGTGGGGTATGGATCTGGCAGAAGGAGAATGAATGTACACTGAATGTTGTAGAAAAGAGATCCCTGAGGCGTATGTGTGGTAAAACCATATGACCGTGTTAAAAATTTGGAGTTCCGGAAAGAATGTGACGCTGATCTAAGCGCGATGAATGAGATCATTAAAGTGACACGGAGGACAGGGGGAGATGGTTTGGACAAGTAAATCTGTTGAACAAGGAAAAGACTGTAAAGAAAATATATGACGCGAAAGTGAATGGTGGAAGGTGTTGGGAAACCCCGATAAAGACACGGCAAGATCAAGTGATTCAATAATAGAAGAGTAATGCATATAGTATAATATGCATGAATGTGAATAAAGCAAAGAGTGTGTGCCAAGACAGGGTTGTGTGATATCCTATCTCCCTACCCTTGCCGAGAAGCGGCGTGATGTTATGTTAGTCAGTTTTTTTTTAAAGAATATTACGAAATTTAGAAAATATCGTTTTAAAAACGAAGTAGAATAATGAAAAATTACTTTATTTAAGTAGATACCTAACCCAGCAAAGTTTAGATTTCGCGACATATTTGTGAAGTAAAATAATATTTAATGTAAGTCTTCAGGCAACTTTTCATGACTTTTGTAACCACTTTTGACACATTTCAGGAAATGCGCGGTCTTCAGCCTTCAATGCGAAAACTGTTAATAAATCTTCATATTTTTTTCTCCGAGCCTTCAGGAAGGCTCCGAAAATAGTTTTAATATCTCACCCCTGTCGTCGGCCATCTTCGAAAGAACTACCCCGGAGCCTCCCAGCCTTACAGCCTTCTGTGGCGCAGGTTTAGCCCGTACTCAGACCACCTTGAGTTATATCCCGGACGTGACCGGCCGGAGAATGGCTTTATAACACTTTTATTTATGACAACTTATGGGAATTCCTACCTTTCAAATTATTTCTAGGCGAATGAGGCGATTGAAAATTCAAATAACGACGTTCCACGGTTGACCAACATATTTTTTTATTCTGTATGTTGGTATGAGGGAACATAATTAATCGATCATTTTAATAAGGGTAACATTTTGAAATGAACCATTATTTTATGCATCGCACAAGATTTCCAACTGCTGCATTTCTGCTGCAACTGAGAAAGACACGGGGTTGTAAAAGGTGTAGCTAACTTTTCAGACCTGCTTACTACACAAAAAAGTCTAGAATTATTTTTGTTCGCAACAGAATATTTTTATTTTCTATAACTTTTTCTATTTTATATTTCGTTGAAAAAAATGCTGTTGTCACAATAATTAATATCAAAATTAAACATAAAAGTTTAAAAAGTAATGAGTGAAAAAGATTTTTTTTAAATATAAACATTTTTTTCCTTTATATTTTCGTAGAAAGCAATCATTTTGTGGTTTGACATATTAAAATAAATGAAATAATAAATTTGTAAAAGTGTTCCGCAATGGTGTGATAGGTACTACGAAAATGATACTCTTAATACTTTCCAACTACCAGAACTCAAAAGATTCTTTCAACAAATAAAACATTTAATGAAATGAAAAAATAACTTAGTATGGGACCAAGGATATTATTTTAATTTTTATGACCAACCAGTTTCGCTTAGCTTCAGCACCATCAGGGTACAAAATTAAACTAAACAAAAAATATATAACCGCACACTTTGTATTTTTGTTAAGTTTAATTTTGTACCCTGATGATGCTTAGATTAAGCAAAACCGGTAGGTCATAAAAATTAAAATAATATCCTTGGTCCTATACTAAGTTATTTTTTCATTTCATTAAATGTTTTATTTGTTGAAAGAATCTTTTGAGTTCTGGTAGTTGGAAAGTATTAAGAGTATCATTTTCGTAGTACCTATCACACCATTGCGGAACTTTCTCGAAGGGGTTTATGGTGATAATATTCATACTTATTCAGAGAAGTACCGGAAGAACAAACTGCTACGAATGCTGATGTGAAACCAAATTTTAAATACATGTAAAACTTTCCACAAATTATATACAGCTAACCAATCTCTTTGAGTAAGTCGAAAATCCACACTTCAAACACAACCTAGAGAACTCGTTTACTTGAAGTTCACTTCCCCGTCTTGGGGCAATCGGTTTGCAACCCTTTTATTCAGATGTAATTATTTCAATAACATTCAAATATTCCAGAAGACTTTCTCCTCCTTTAGATATAAATGGTCTTGAATCCGACTTTAACCTTTCAACGTAATTACCTATTCTGTAAGCGCAATTATTCTAATCCAAATGGAGATAGTTTTCTCCCTAAGCTACGTGGTATTTTAAAGCCTCACTACCCTTAATTGATTCGCATATAGCCTTATTAAAATGTTCTCTAGCTCCTCTGTAGCTATGATACTCCAATTTGAAACATGAACGAATAAAAACAGAAGGATGTTAGAAAACACAAAGGATCTGTATCTTTTTTTTCCTAACATGATCAATGTTTCGTATCTACCTATACATATATCAGAATATACAAAGGTTTTCTTTTACAGTAAGGTTGCCTTTTTGAAATAATTTGAACTTACAAAACCGTATGTATCATCATTAGGTTGCATCATACGAGGAGGTTTTGTCAGCTACTAAGAGATTTCCACGCGTATGACTGCGAAGCTTTCGGCAAAAATGAACACAAGATAAGAACACTGTCATTGTTAATACATGGTTTTGGAATAACTATACAGCAAGAATCGTAGTAATAAGAACGAATATAACAAAACGTAATATCCATACATAAAAAGTGTAATTTACTTATTACTTATTCTATCGTATTTTTCTATAGTAACTAGCTTTATACATCTAGTTTAAGCTACCTATTTATGTCTCCCAATGTATTAGAGCTTTTTAAATATGTATTTTTTTTAAATATGCGAGTGAGGTAGGTAGTCCATTCTTCGTACTTTACATAGGTACTCACTGGGAAATTAATAATTTGGTGGATAACTATTGCATCCTTCCACAAGACTTAAAAAAACTAGACTACTAGATTTGTAAAAAAAAGCTTATCAAAAACTTTTTGTTTTGTGTACTTTACTATGGTGTAAGAAATCAAGTCAAAACTTATGAGATATGCAAGGAACGATTAAGTTTTAAAGAGAAGTTTTGAAGAGTGGGGAATATTTATTTTTAATTATTTTGTTCAATCATTATCACATATTATCATTTAAAGATATTAAAGTTGCGAGTACATTTGATAATGTATTTGGAACATATTTTTTTGTATTTCTGCGCAAAAGAAGAGAACTAGCTCTTGAGCTTGGCGTAGGAGATAAAACAAAGGTCGTTGATTGAAAATGTATCTAGTGTATTAGTTTGAGGTTACCTTGGTAAATATTTAGCTAATTAATTTGTTTCCAATAGAAACAAGTTACTGCTTTACTACATACTGCATACCCTGTAAAAAGCTAAACTTTTGTCTAAAATATGTATTTTGATTTGTAATTTTATTTTTCAAGTCCTCTGAAGATCCAGTCAAGAAGTTGAAGATACCAGTTAGAAATTTTAGTTTTTGTTTATGAATACAAACGTGACGTAAAGAGTGTTTTAATTGTAACAAAAAAAATGATTTGATTCTTCAATCACTTGCCAAAAAATGTATTCCAAACTTAAAATCCGAAAATATTATCCCTGAATAAAAATAAACACGCCAACGTCTGTATTTTTAATATAATAAATCAGGGTGGAAGTTAAAATTGTTTTGACGGTTTGATTTTCCGCAAGATATTTTCTATAAATAATGGGCTGTTTATTTACATCACTCGCTCTAATCCTAACCGTCGAGTTCCTTCGTGGGAGGAAGAAACAGGAAATTTAATATATAAATCGCGTCGCGTAAGTCACACCTGCGCATTCAAAAAGTTTATAATGAAAACATTCCAATTTCATAAGCTATGTAAATCAATGGTTCAATACATGCTTATCCCAATACTCTGTTCACCAACAAGTAGTTTATTTAATAAAACAGTAATATAGCATATTGGTAAAGTAAATACATATATTTAGGTACCTACTCGTACATCTCGCATCCAAAATGCAATCTATATTAAAGTTAATAGTTTTAATTTTTAGACGCTTATATCCTTTGAATTTAAATGTATTACTTACTACATCAATGTACTCCGTTGCCGAAAAATTAGATTTAAGCATACAGAACGAAAAATATGGCATAAAAAAATATTACTTCGTCAGTGAGTTATGGCGTCATGAAATACCTATAGCTTTTTCTGTACGAAATTTCTGAGGTATCTGTTTTCAGCTCGCAGCGTTACGTCTTCCTTAGTTTTGAAGATATGAAATGTGCATTTAGTCATCAACAAATAAAGTAAACAACTGTTGAAAAATAAGAAAAAATAAATAAAAGGTGCTTAAACACGGGTAACCATGGGCAGTAACTACTTCTACAATTTTATACACATCGTCGCCGGAAAGGCAAAAAGGCTAAACTCACCATTTTGGTAAGTTTACACAAGAGCACTTTAATATTTTTTCTTGTTTTACAATAAAATTTATAAGTCTATAGTACTTGGCTGGATTTTGAACAAAAAGTTAAACTCACGTAACTCAATGCTCTCACTGAGTTACCTGAAGCGACAAAAAGCTAAAAAAAAGTCCCAAACTTGTGTCGCTCTATTCAAACTAGGTCCATAAAAGTATTCAAAATCAAACGAAAGTCAGAGCATTCGATGCAGAAAAAAAAACTTGTCAAAACTGAATATTTAACACATTTTTGACCAAAGTGTCGCTTAAGCCCTTTTGCCTTTCCACCGACGATAAATTAACGTTAATTAGTTTGCCAATGCGTCTTCTTATTACCTCCACGATGATATCGAATATAAAGATATTTAAAATATAATAACATTAATAAGGAATAAAGATTAGTGCCGATTACCGGGAATGAAATCATCCCTATACTCTTCTGGTGCCCGGGGAGGGAGGGCCAGCGCCAGCCCGGGGCTAATCCGTAAATGCGACAACAATTCTAATTAAGACGATTAGGAGCATGATAAACGTGTTTAACGCGTGAGTCTGTCGGCCCAGAATTATTTCTACGGCAATTATTCCTATGGATAAGATGCGACGGGATTTAGCCCCCGGGCAGCCCCATATATTCCTAACCTACCCCTAATTCCCCTGCTTTTTAGGCACTTTTAGGCACTTTGTTCGTCTTAAGTAGCAGAGGATTTATTTCCACCATTTGAACAAACACACACGTATTCGTTATTGATATTCGTAAAGGGATGGTGCGTTAGTTAACTTTCTTGTAATTTGTTCACTGTTTAAAAAACAAAGCAACGTATTTAACTGATCTGCAACATAATTTTCCCAATATCAAGCCTGTTCAAAAGAAAAGGAGAATTTTGAAACGTGACTAACCTTTCCAGTTGTCAAAAACAAACCACTAATCCAAAATGGCTGATAATGCTAACATTTGATAAACATACGTGTACCAACATAATAAACAAACAAAAAATCGATAATTGAATGTACACAGCCCGCAAAAATTAAAAATTCACCTTTTTTTTTGAACAGACTATGTATATTTCTCCAACGCAAAAAAATAATTATGTTTATCTACAGTGACCTGAAGCGAAGTTTCAGGTAAGTATGTTTCTGTTTATTCTCTCGGTATATAATATAAATAAATATTAATATGCCATAGATCATAATGTAGTTGGTAATAATTTATAACTTAGAAATTAAGATTTGTAAAGCGCCATTGAGGGGATTTTTCACTAAAACTGCGCTATAAAAATTGTTCAATTATTATAATTACTATAGAAGCTCCACAATTTTACTTACATACTTGGTAATAAAAAATAAATGAAAAATTCTTCCTCATTACTTAGGTTGGCATGTTTCAAATTTTTGTCACATCTGACCATAGACATAAAATATAAGACACGTCATATTCATACAGATCTTACGAAAAATGTAGCACCACTAATGTTGCACCACTAAATGTTTCACCCGCGTATGTAAAGGATAGCCATTCAAAGAATATGTGTGTGCGGAAGAGATAGGTATATGAAGCGTGTTTCGAAGGTATGTCTTGTTGACTTGATTTAGTGCAACCAGGCGCGTTATCTCAGTAACGAATCTACATTATTTAATTCATCTAAGCATTTGACATGACCACAATTCAATGATTTGCACCATTTTGATTTTTTTTGAAAGTTGAGCGGTTCCCGTTAAATACCGATTGTTGGTCCATTTCAGCTTTTGAACAAATTGGAGCTAATCGTTGAATTATAACGATATCAAACGTTACGAGAGTTTAAAACCCCTCAACCTAAGTGTTCCTGAAAACGTGTAAAACGGAACAAGATAAGTCACCTCCGATGCCTTATAAGAACCCCTCAAATAGGTGAATAATTTATGTAGCACCTACTTTACCTTTTAAGCGCACACATATTTTTAATTCTGCCAAATGGCTTTAATTCGAAATAAGTAAATTGGAATAAAGTTGTAATTTTTTTTTTAATATGACGGCTTAGAAGTGACGCGGGAAACTCCGCGTGTGATAATTTTCATATGGTTGTGCATTTCGGCGGAGGAAACAGCCCCCGCTGGGAAATCACGGGATATTTCAGCCTCTTGTACTAAAATGGAAGACCGGAAGAGATGGGCATAATCTGATATGGCTTGGCGTGAAATTTAAAATAAAAAACATGTGTTTTTACTTTCGTAAGAAGCATCTAAAAATCATCACATTATTTTGTGAAGCATGCACTATCAGTTGTGATAACAATTTCTTTTCAGATACTTCGTTTTTTGAAAATGTTATATTTTAGATCATGTAATGGTAAAATAAGTCGATGGTATTTTAATTTTAACTACGAACTTTCCTTGAAACTGGCTTTTGGGTTATCTTTTTAAACATTATTTGCTGATGGAATAATTATTTATATGACATCAAAATTTTCAAATAATGTTTTTTTTTTTGTTTTTAGTTAACTTTCAAAAAGGTTACTTTGTGTACGTTACATTACATTCTAAACGCCCCTCCATTACTTCGCATAGGCAGCAAATGACTTTCAAGCAAAAAAACAATACATATAGCTAATATAACTATCAAGAAGTTTAGCAAAGGTTCGAGAAAAGAAACATGTTTTTTTATTGAACATATCTGTAGTAGGAAAGAAAAATGCTTAAGTTGTTTGTTTACAAAAATTAGTTACAATACCAAAATGTTAAGTAAAAAAGTTTTTGTAAGCAGGTAAAAGGTGTCCGAAACACAGGATTTGAGTTTAGGTGTCTATTTAAAGGGCATTAAGTCTGATATAAGTTTGGTTGGTTTCGAAAAAATGTTTTATTGTTTGCCAAATCAGTACTTTTGATTAAGCCCTTTCTTCCATAGATGTTTCGGTAAGTTGGACAGTCAAATGGATATATCATTGCTTCATACCATATAGTTTATTATCAAAGAGTCGTTTACGAACTGGAAATAGTTGCTTTAAACTATAAATTCCAGATAAAAAAAGCTGTGCTTATTTGATAACCATCAAATTTGAAAGCTCACCTTTCGAGAGATTTTTTTTGCTTCATACGATTAAAATGTTTGCTTAATAGTAAAATTTGTATTGCTGATTGCTTGCATTATGCAAGTTATCTGTAATATAAATATTTTAAGCAAAACATTTTAGATTAATATCAATTTCAAACCAAGAAACAAAACCCTCTCCAGAAATACCGAAATAATACTCGTATTTACAGTATCAGCCAATGTCCTGCGGGCTGTTGAGATTTATTGAAAAAAAAAATTCAAAGTTTGAAGTTCATTTTGAATGTTTTCTAATAAAAGTCTAGCTAAGCTTTTATTTAAACTTGACAAATTGATAGATGGCGTAAAGGGGGCGGGGGGTGGCGTGGGCGGAACTACTGTATCCTGCGGAAGCGGAAATTAAACGACAATTCGCTGAACAAAGGAGATTGTAGAGAATGATTAAAAACAGAGCCTCACTTAAGATGAGACGGCTGAATTATTATAATAAAATAGATTCTTATTTGATCTAGAACCTGATTGAAGTTATTGGATATTTTGAGAATGCATTAAATAACTAAAGTGAAATTTAACAAGCAGGGTAGAAGTATAACCTAAGTATTTAGCATAATAATACTCGGCTTATTTTTGTAGAAAATCACTTTATCTAAGATAATATCAATCTTAATTTATTGTTATAAATCATATAGTGGTTCAGAGAAAGACGGGCCTATATTAATTTTATTTATTATTTCTTCAAATATTTTGTAAATATTGCATTTTTTCCCATTTTGTATTTCAGCACGTATTTAATAAGAAGATTTTAAATTATATTTACCCCTTTTAAACCGCGTTTATTAGTGCCTTCATTATTATATTTGTGTGTTTTCCTTAAATTACAAAGATTTTAATATTTTCGATTAAATATTGAAACAATATTTTTTTATCAACAGCAGTGGAAATCTCTATTACTATTTTGGAAAAGGGAATGCTGAAATAATATAAGTACCTTTTTTATAAATAAATATTAAAATGAATTAACGCATTTAAAAGAAATGAACTAAATACTCGATGATTGGTGCACAGTTTATCTGGTTTTAGTGAATAAAATCTGAGACTTTGTCTTTACATTTGTTTAGGGAAACAATAGAATTATTTTTTACCTCATTTTTACCTGATTATAAATCCACTGTTCCAAATTGAACTATGTAAACGCAAAACTCTGTTAGTAGAACCAATTGTATTAAAGATTTGCTATTATAGAGTTAAAAATCCTTCTCGTAGTTTCATTTGAAAAATATCATTCCTTTAGCATTATTGACAAAGTTAAATAAAAATATTAAAAATACATATTATTCTTGTTTAACATAAAACGTTGTGTATAAAACAATCTTAATATTTTTTTAAACATAAAATAAAACAAAAAATACTTTGTTTTAAAACCACAGAATTTATTGTGATGATGTCCAACCGGTTTCGCTTGGATCAAGCTTCGTCAGGGCACATATAATAACAGTTATTATATGTGCCCTGACGAAGCTTGATCCAAACGAAACCGGTTGGCCTTCATCAAAATAAATTCTGTGGTTTTAAAACAAAGTATTATTTTATTTAATATAATGTCCAACTACCATGTGAATGCTTCTAACGAAAAAAAATAAAATAAATGAAACTATGTGCAAAAGGTGGAAGTGATTGGCAAAAAGTTACTGCAAAACCAAGAAATATATTTTTTAAGATATAATTTTAAACGTGAGTTCTTCAACAAAACTGCATTATTACTCCATCCATTTCTACGAAAATCTAAGCATAATCTAATTCGCTAAATGATACACATTTCAATTTCTTAATGAACTCGTATTGAATTGCCAACACAGCTGTGCTTTTACGCAAAACCACCTCAACCCAGGCCAGTATACTAAATGAAAAACTTTGTGGTCTCAATCATCACACAATGATAAATAAATGTGGAATTAAAAGAATTCTAAACTTTAAAAAAAAAACCAATTAAGACGGTTGAATTTTACACATCTCTTGAAATTTTTACCAGTTACATGTGTTTTAAATTAATTTTTAAAACGTGTAATATTGTAGACCAATATATTAATACCTATAACTAAAAGAAGATGCATATATAATATGTATATTGGATGTCTGATATCTATACAAAATGTTAAACCTTGACCACCCAAAACTCAATTTGGCATTAGCTTTGAGGACTCTGTTCAAAACGTAGAGTCCTCCCGCCTCCATCCCCTTAACTATCCTACCCCATCCTACCAAATGGATGTGTATTATATATAAAACAATACGTTTCAAACATGCTATGCTCAGTTGCACTCACAGGACCTGTGTAAAATGTAATCACCCGTCCCCGAACATCTCACTCTCCCTATGTCTGGACCAATATAATATCGTCGCTGGAAAGGCAAAAGGGCTGAAGCGTCATTTTGGGAAGTTTACACCAAAGCACTTAAGAAGTATTTTTTTGTTTTACACTAAAATTCATAAGTCTTCAGTACCTGGTTGGATTTTGAAAAAAAAAGTCGCTTCAGGTAACTCAGTGAGAGCATTGAGTTACCTGAAGCGACAAAAAGCTAGTCCCAAACTTGTGTCTCTGAAGTCAAGCCTTCTCTCAAATGGTAAATATATTTTATATTGCTGAAGGGTAACAAAAGTCACCAGAATCAAACGAGAGTCAGAGCATTTGATGTAGGAAAAAAACTGACCAAAACTGCAAATTTAACTCATTTTTGACCAAAGTGTCGCTTAAGCCCTTTTGCCTTTCCAACGACAATATATACATAAAACGAGCAACAAAACGTGTCATGAAAACGACCATATAGAATCAATGCACATTTATTCTAAATAAAGGAGAAAATTCATTTTTTTTAAAGCGACATCCCATGATAAAACTACATTTGTATTCAAATTGCTTATAGAATCATTTCTTCTCTCATCAGAAAAAAAATGTAGTTATTGTTTTAGTTTTGAATGACGTCTGTAAACTGTAATAGATATTATTGAAGTTAGAATGTTTAAGTTCATTATAATAATGAAAGGTTATACATATTGTTTGTAGACACTGATTATATTCAAATGTGTTATGTTAATGGTCTGCTAGAAGGAAAATAAAAAGTGTTCTGTCATAAATGTTCAAAGTTTGTATGAATATTAAGTATCCAGCTGGTATAAATGAATAAACAGCAAGATTCCTCGTTATTTCAGTCACCAAAGTAATACTAATTATTTTTATTGCTTTTACAATCTAGGGGATGGTAGAGGGTGTTTCAATTAAGGGGTAAAATTCGGATAATCATCCCTTGGAAGGCGATAAGCAGCCAGAAGGAAGGGTTGTTAAACTGTTGAAACTTTTCCTCCCCTTATTTTAGGAAATGATACGAGGTTAATGTGATCAAACGTAATTTTTTAAATTAGTTTTATTACTTTTTACTGCGTAAAAGATACAATAGAAGTAATTTGTGTCTCGTGCAGTTCTTATTTGTCTCGCGACATTCTTCAGAGTATGCGCACGTCTGTGTGTTTACATTGAGTTTTGTTACATCGACAAGTGTGGTTGGTTAAAATTATGGTAAGTTTTAGTGTCAATATTTCAAAAGAAAATACCTTTTTGCAACTTTTTGATAAATCAAAATACAGAATATCAGGTAAATTAGGCCCCCTGCTCTTTCCAGACCATGATAATCGTAATCATAATGTGCAATTAAACAAAACTGATATTTTCTGTATTTAAAACGTAGGTTTAAGAATATTCTAGTTTTATCTTCCATTATATCAACAGCCTCTACAAAAGGGGGCCGAAGACAAAAAGCGAAAACCACAACTATTGTGGTGCTGCAGTTATAAACTCCAAATAGTGAGTGCCCCAAGGCTGGCAGAATAAGTTTTTTTAACTAGGTTAATTCACATACGAGCCTCAAAATTAACTTTCCAGCCGTAATTGAAATCCACCATAGCTTTATTGAAGATTAAAAATATATTATACAGCGGTAATAGAGATATTTAAAGAAAAACATTTTTTTTTTAAATATTAAAATCAAAAAAATATTGTGCTTACTTGACGTGGGTAGTAATTGCCTTCATAGTCATTTGGAAGCCTTTGACAAAAATGGATTTGCAGAAATCATATTTTTTTGAATACTTAATAGTTTGCAAGTGGGGGTTCTCGGTTTCTCATTCAAAGAAAGATAGAGGATGAAATAATTACCCAGAAAACTCAGTAATCTATAAGCATAGTTAAAATTTATATCATTTTAAACTTTTATTTGTAATTTTTTGTCAACCGCCGAGGCTTTAAAGTAGGACAATTAGAGTTAGTTTAATTAGAGATTTTTATTTGTTTTAATAATTGAAATAATATCAATAATCTTCAACGTAAGGCTGAAACAAATAAAAAACAACGGTCGCCACAGTTATATTTTTTATTTATTTTTGACCACTAAGATAATAATGTTTAAATATTTGATAAGTAATCTTTTTAATTCATTACTAATCTTTTTGTTAATTCTATTTTTAATAAATTACTACTCTTAATTAACGTTTACCCTGTATTACCCTCACACAAGCAACGAATTTGTGAGTTCCCATTGTTTTATTATTGAAGTTTTATTGGGAATTAATAAGGAAAAAAAGAAAAACGTCATATGATAACATTTACTTACACGAGTGTAAAAACTATTTTTACGCGTATCTTTCATAAGGTTAGTACGTTCGTTTCAAAGTTTCGTAAGGTAAAATATAAATTGCGACGTTTGCGAAAACATGTCAATTGTCAGACATCCCTTTGTCCTTTTTCTGTCATTCTCATAACGCTGAGAACCCCATCCAGTAGAAAAACTATCTTCAAGAGATCTATCAATCGTCATTATTTGTGACTAGCAAACCGTGATGCTTTGGACATAGGTTTGTTTCAAAAAAATATTTCACTTTTTAATAAACGAGATTCGAGACAACATAACGTATTCGAGCGGGTAGGTAATGACAAAATAATAATATTGCTGAGGGAACATAAAAGAGAAATAATAATTTGCTTTTTTGAAAACCTTTGTAGGTCTACATAGCTGAAAGAATAATGTCAGAAAATAGAATTAGTTTTTAATATAGGTATTATTTAAAATACCGATAATAACGTATCTCAATACACGGATATAATATTAAATTTGGAAGACAGCAAGAATATAATATTTTCTACGTACTATTGTGTACATTGAACTTTTGGGTATATCTTAAAAAAATATGCTGGTGTGATTTAAAAATAGATAGAAGAGCTTACTTAATGTAGATATAAGGGTCTAATTCAAAGAAGTGGAATTAATTACTTGTTTAAATTATTTTGCTTACATATATATATATATATATATATATATATATAAATTATTTTATATATATATATATATATATATATATATATATATATATATATATAAATAAGTTCATATTTATATGTATATGTATATATATATATATATATTTATTTTGAAGAGAAAATTCCAGAGTTACGTTAAGGTAGTTAGGGATAAAATGCAGCAATTGCCCGTAAATAAAATAATAAAACCCGACTATTTATCCACTCGGCTACTTACCAGTAATTTAACAATAGTACAAAAAAAATTAGCGCCGTTTTCGTGACAAATCTCAATTATTTCGCTATATCTTATTACCAAAAAATACTCGTAAAATAAATGGCATATTTTTTTATTTATATGTCGTACCAAAATAATAAACAGAAGCATATCTTACCTGGCAAGTAACTCCAGGTAAACACCATTTCTTTAATTATATATAAATAGTCATAGTAAGCCCTAGTAGAAGAAGGTTGGCTCCAACGGAAACTAGTTGACACAGGTATATGTATAATAATAAAGTAGTTTAAAACCAAATATCCTATTATAAAAAAATAACATTACTCATTTTTGATAAGTTATAATATTCAAGCTATGAAAGAGAGAAACAGCAAAAAAAATATTGGGTGCCACCTGGACCTGAACCCAGATCTACCACTTCTCAGGCGGTCGTGCTCACCACGCTACCTCTTTTCTAACCTGAGATTATTTCTAGTGTTATATTTTTTATTGAACATCTTTAACACTGTTTCAAATAATAAAAAAAAAAACAATATATGTAGATCTGTGGGATAGAACACAATAATTCAACTTATGTTTACATACCAGCGGCGTGCACAAAGATTTTAAACAGGGGTGGGAAGAAAGAAAATAAGATTATTTGATTATAGATAGGTACCAACAAATATCACTAATTGTCATTGGATTTGTTCTGTAAAAGCACCGCTTTAGATACTAACGCGCCACTTGAACGAGCAACAGCACACGACATACGTGTATACATATATTGTGTAGTCTAGTTAACAAAGAATAATCTACTCTGACGTTGGCGGCGTTTGAACATATGTAGTTACTGCTTTTGACACGTGATAGTAGGAATGTGTAGTATAAATATATTAATATGTACGTAGTGTAGATTTATGTTTTGCAATAATTTCATTGCAATTATTCAATCCAATATTATACATATTTTTATGCGAGCGCGGCAGGGTAGGCAGTGCTTATGTGCCTTCATGGGGTGCACGCCTCTGATCCTATCCACAATTACACAGTAAACAGGTAAATTTTATAAAAGTTCTATAACACAAATGCCCTTCCGTTCCCCAACTGAGTGAAAGCGTCCGCCGTATGTGTTATTTCACTTCAAATTAAACCAGGAATATCATTCTAGCTTATCTTTATATTGGGATGGACGCTGCGGATGCGTGTTAACTGGGTGTGCTAAATAGCCAACTTCCCCGTCAGCGGACTGAGTGAATGCGTTATTTACTGGGCAAACGATCATTTACATTTGGCACAGTGATCGTCTGTGTTAATATCGCCGCAAAATTATGGTATGGTTAACATTTGCGTTCACACCCATTTCGAAAATTTATTGTAACACCATTGCCTACTTTCGGTCTGGTTGATAACAATGGAGGTCGCGGGTTCGAAACCCAGCCGAAAAAATGTTATTTCAATTATATTTGCTACTCTGAAAAAATTTAAAAACCGCACCAGAGTCCCAACTGCTCTCAAACGTCTGGAGCCAGTGAAACTATGTCATCTTCAATTGGGGTGTTATGAAGTTGAAAGTAGTGAAGAGGGGAAGGAGATGTGAAAGAGGAAGCTCGGTAGGTACTTGTTTATTCAAATCTAGTCACCAAACATGGCTAAAGCCATTTCAAGCAATGTTTTGAATCTGAATAGTGATATTTCACCAGAGCGAGACCTTTCATTCTGGAACGTACCGCAAACATACTAAATATAATATTTATATCAAATTTATTGTGAAATATTACAAATCAATTGAATATTTTTATATTAAACTAAACGAATACTTTGTTTTAAAACCACAGAATTTATTATGATGAAGGCCAACCGGTTTCGCTTTGGATCAAGCTTCGTCAGGGCACATATAATAACTAAAGAAAAAATACAGAGTTGACAGGTATATATAGGTACAACAGTTAATGATAGAGTGAGACAGTATATAATACAAAGAAGGAAGAGAGAGAGCATATATTAGAGGGAGGGAACAATTGAAAGTGCTCAATATATATTACGAAGAATTGGTAAATAAACAAGTGTATATAAAAATTATAAGAATATTTTTTTATTTGCGCACGCCAGATTCGAACTCGGGACCTCGTGCGTTATTAAACATTGATTTATTAAATTATATTTGCGCCGTGTTCCAGATTGTTAGATACTCTCAGTATTACCTCGGTGGAAGAACACTATTCGCAATGTTGCTTGAAATTGCTTTAGCCCTGTTTAGTGACCAGATGTAAAGGGTCAGGTACTTTCCGCCTTCACTTTTTTTCTCAACCATGCGATACAGAGTGACACTTAAATTCTAGAAGATTATACGTGAGATAATCAATGATTGTGAATGAAACAAAGAGTCCGCGCTAAGACTACCAAGACAACAGTTATTTTGGCGTTCTATTCTTTCTTTCTGCCCTCGTGAAACATAAACTTGTTGGCTGATTAATCAAACATAAAACTTTTTCTCTTGATTTAACGTGGATTACCGGCTCAAACACTTTGTTTTGCATTAATAAGCACGTAGGCATTATTAAACCGTTTATTACGAGTATAAACACAAATCAACGTCTTACTTACGTAAATATCACTAAATTTTCTTGAAGCGTCAATAACTTCAGTTCCCTTCGCCAGATCCATTAGAGTTCCCCGATCTAGTTAGTAGTTAGTTAGTAGCCAAACAAAAATGTTGGTGTGACTCAGTCTCGAAAATAGAATATTCCTGCTTCCAACATACCGAGGTAGTTTTTCATTCTAACAAACGACAGATGCATTCTCTGTCGCGGTGGGTTTTAGTTTAAAAAGTTGCCGAATGCTTTAAAACCTTTAACAAAAATATAATAAAGAGGGATGGAGATTTTTTTCAGCGGAACTATTGTAATTTGGAACATAATATTGTTTAAGGGTCAGCACTTAAAAATACACACTTTTGGTTTTTCTAGTACAAGCAAAATTACATTTTTTTTATCTGTCAAATCAATATGGGTAGTTAGGAAAATGTGTAAGGTTTTCGAGTGAATACAATTATTAAATAGTTTTTTTTTTTTAAATGATTATGTTCACACTTGAATTTTAGGTAATACGTTCAAAAATGCCTTGGAAACCTCATACATTTTTCTAACTACCCATTGAAAATTTTACAGATAAATTGTTTGTAGTATTGCTTGTATTAGAAGCGTTATTCTTGGGTTCTGGCCCTGTGTACATTTTTAGGAAAATTTACTTAATTAAATTTTCACTATTTTAAATACACAAGTTTTTTATTATCGTTATTACTGCTTACGTAACTACGGTTACTACATTTATTAGCAACTTTTTTTTGTAATAGTTCGAACATCTTGTACGGACAATGCCACCTACGAGTATATCTAAAGAATTCCCCTTCAATAACGTAATCATTTTATCATTCAAATACTACTTTCGAACTGTATCTGGAAAGTCAGCACAAACTATTTTGGCACGCCCCTAAATATGATACTAAAATAATTAATTTTTTTCAAAGCATTGAACTTAATAACGGTTTTGGTATAAGAAAAAAAAACGAAAAAACCATGATTTGAAGACATTTATTAAACCACCAGTCTTCGCGAAAAGTTTGTATTTGTAAAAAAATATATTTATTTGAATCATGACACTTTATAAGCAACCAAAAAATAATACTAATAGTATCTGAAGAATTTATTACCAATACTGCAAAGGTGAAGTTTTTCATATCCACTACAAAAAAAAGCGCTTATTTCATCCACAAAACTATTTTTTCTTTGTTGGCACTTTATTGTTAGGTGCCTAATGTTGCTTAACTTAACTTCAGGCCAGCCATTGCATTCCGTTGCATCCATCCCCCCATTTCATTGGAATTGTATTTTTAGATCCACGGGTCGCAGAATGGCTTGGGAGATTTCGTCATTTGGGAAGTTCTTTCATCGGAACTCGGCGAAAGCTAACGAATAGTATGTACGTCCTTAGTAACATAACATAAATTTTTGAATGCATTATTGTATACGAGTAGATATTAGGGAACGTACAAAGTTTAAAAAAAACTAAGCAAAACGTTCGTTGCTTACTACGCATCTTATTCGTATTATTTATATACATAACATATATTCTTCATGAAAAAAAAAATAACCAGACAATATTGCCGACTGCTAGAAGCCAGTAGGACTATGGCACGCCCAATATTGGAAAATATTGGAAGGGAGAAGTAATTACCCAAAGCCACTTCAACTACCACTTAAAGAGAGTCGCAGAAATGCAAGAATTTTTATTTTATTTTATTGTAAACAATTGAAGAAGAAAAAATATTTTTATGTATGTATATCTGTTCAAACGTCAATCAATATCTTAATAGGGTTTATAAAAATAAAAAAACAATTTAAATAGTATTCCAAATGATTTTTTTAAATCCTTCTCAAAAATAATTGCCTTATATTTGCTCATTAAATTCAAAATACATGACAATTAAAAGAAATATATAGAAAATCTTTTACCTTTTATCTACATACCTTAGAGTACATAGAATAGTATCTATCCAAGGCAGTGAAGTCAGTTTTTGATTTGTTTTTGACGATTTTAACCTGACTCGGCGCACCTGGGCGTGGCTAAGACTAAGGCTAGGGTATTTATACATCCATTCGTATCACATATCGACATTATGTTTTTGTTAATTCGTATAGCCACTTTTCACAGTATTTTTATCAACTAAAATATAGCATATAACCTAAAAAACCGTTAAGTTTAGTGGCATAATAAAAAATGTGGGTGGAGTCCCGCGGTGACCCAGGAGCTTAAGATCATTGCGACAGTTTATAGAAGCGGTCTATGAAATTTGTTGTCTCTTTCTCTCTCATGTTGTACGACGTAAAAACCCGGGGAAAGTGATTTATCGCAAGTTTGTGTAGGTTGGGTAAAAATAATTAGCTCTCCCTCCATATATTGTTACTTCAAGGTACATACCTACCTCCATTCATACTTTTTTACTCGAGCTTCTCTCCGCACGTTATAAATTAAAGTCAACATTTCCCCGGGTGGCGGAGTTGAGCAAAAGATTCGTTCATTTTGACACAAAGCCCGGGAACACCTCCCAACCGCCGTTTCCAGCCCGAACGTGTGCATAGGTTCGTTTACCGATGTTATTTGCTGATTTACTGGGCGGATGTGACTAATGCAAGGAGTTGCGGGCATCCAAAGGAACCAACAGGTCATGCCTGTTCGTGTTTCTGCATCCGGTGAGATGAAAATCCAATCACACGGGAAAATTGCTTAATATTTTTATTGGGAGCGTTCGTCATAACCCGTTCGATAAATAATTATGTTGGTAAATAGAACATATATACTTTGTTTTTAACCACTTTTTTATTTAATATTTTGTCTACCGGTTTCGGAAGTACCCTTCCATCATCAGGACAATATTAAATTAATGATGGAAGGGTACTTCCGAAACCGGTAGACAAAATATTAAATAAAAAAGTGGTTAAAAACAAAGTATATATGTTCTATTTATAAATATGGCAAGCCACAAAGTTAATGCTTTTTACGAATATAATTATGTTGGTATTAAACGAAAAAATATATGATAATTATGTAGATTTATTTGATTGAATTGTCGAAATTGCCTCATACGAGTATACCCTTTTTATAAACGCATATAAAAACGAGACAAGGTTGAAGGGATCTGAAGGAATCTTTGGAGATACTCAGATATGGTCATAAACTATAGATAAATCAATAAAAAAAACCACGTTTCTAGCAGCACTATGTGTGACAAAAAACAATTCCAATCAAATACTCAAATATTTTTTATTTCCTTCACTGGGTTTCTACCAGCTACTTTCGAAATCAGTCAAAGAGATTGACGCATTGCTAAGACAGTCGTCATAATCAACCTTTTTTCAATGGTAGAGTGGTAGACACTCTCAGTATCACCATTCAGAATTGAAACGTCGCTTGAAATGGATTTGGCCAAGTTCGGTGGGGAGATCTGAATAGCCAGATACTTCCCAACCTTCTTCTTCCTCATCTCCTTCCCTCCTTGCTCCCATCAGCCACGTACCCCGATCGGGAATTCCATAGTTTTACTGCCTTTGGACGTTCAGGAGCAGTTGGAACTCTTGTACGGTATTAACATTAAAAAAATAAATGTATTTAATAATGAATTTTCTACCCTTTGAATCGGCATTTCAATATATTATTGATTATGTAATGTTGTTAAAAGCTGTGTTCCGCGACATAGTATGTCACTTTGAACTGGTTCACATGTTTATCTAATGAATTTAGTCAATCAAACATTGTAACTGATTAATTAAAGCTTTGTTGGAAAAACTAGTAAATATTTCAACATCAACGATTTACGAATCAAAAAAACATATCATTGAAACATCAAAAAGATCAAACAGTTGATAATAATAAAATATGCATAAAATAAAACCGATTATTAAAATAATACCATACCAAAGAATTTGAATTTTTTTGAGTAACTGATATACAATTGTAAAAAAAACAGACCTTCAAAAATAAAAATTTAAAATAAAATCCTACTTTAAAGAAAATATAATTCGAAAAATGTTATTTTTGAACATGAAAAGAGTTTTATAGTAAGTAACATTTCAACTGTTCAAAATCTTTGTACATTTTGTTTCAATTATATTATACCTCACCTAATGCTGTGCATCTGAAACAAGTAACAAATGTAAAAAAAACGAATCAAAATACCGTCACTTTGTGTAAATCATTTTTTTTTTTGTAAATTTCGTGGTCAACCTTAAATTCATTGTTAGAAATCTACGTATTTGACAAGAATAAGGTTAAAAAACCCAAAAATAATGTTCATTGCAAAGTTACCATTTAAAAAAAAAAAAAAAAATTCTAAAGAAAATGAAATTTCTAGTATGGGTGTAATTTCTAGTTGTTATCCGTGAAAAGTCACGGGAAGTAACTTACCTATTTTAACCACAAAATATGTCTTCTAAAACACATTATGAGTAGGTACTTTATAAGGTTGGTAGGGATTTAACAATATTCTTTTAAAATGTGATAATTTCAATATTAACATCAGTTCCAAATTTGAAAGTACTCACAAAGGAAATTATTATATTGGGTAAATTTAAAATTTCAGTCGAAAATTGTTCAATGGAGCAAATCTATTCACAATCCTTGAAAGTTAAAAATAAAGCCCCGGCGAAAATTCATACAAAAGTAGTATACTTATACTAGAAAATAATGTTTTAATTACGTAGGTAACCATCAACATTATTACAAGTATTATTGTAGTTCAAGCAATGCCAGTGTCGTAACACTGAACATATTCCGTAAATAATGTGTGACGAACAAATAGCACATTGTTCCCAACACAGAAGGTGTATTTAATCTCGCTGGCAATCAACCACTCCAGGCTAATCTGGTAGTAGGCACTGAAATACGATTGAGCGTGTCGTGGTCGCAACAATTCTCAAAATGTAGGTACAATGCTATATATATCTGAAGAGAGTTCTGTATTTTGAGTTAAAAGTAGATACTTTTTTTCGTTTCTAAAGATCTAAGGAATTGCGCCAGCACTTTCTAATGATGATTTATATGTGTGAAATAATCATTATCATGGAATCCACGTTACGAAGCTGGCAGTATCTAGGTAACATTTCGGCACCTACCGGTTTTCTTGAATCTTTCTCGTGTTTTTTTAAGATGAGGATGCAGTTTTGGTTTCCACACTGCCCATTTACCTTAGTAATGGTTTCCCAATACTTCTCCATTCATAAAGATGATTGTTGAGATTCTTCAAATATATTCAGTTATACTTAATTCTTGCTGCATTCTCTGCCCAGCCATTCCATTTTGGGTTTACCCTGTTCGCTAAGTGAGTCTCTATCTAGTGTTATGACTTCAAAGGGTCTCCTAGGGATAATCCTTTGTCCAGCTCTCTGAGACGTATGTAACTCAGCTCTGACCCGATGAGGTACCTACATTTGAAGGCCGTCTGGCAAATTCTTCTGTTCGTACACTGAGTAATGCTTGAAATATGCTTTGTGTATGCAAAAATACACACTTTTTGGGTTTCTAGTACAACCAAAACTGTTAATTATTTATCTGTTTAATATATAGGGGTAGTTAGAAAAATGTCTAAAGTTTCCAGTGAATACAATTATTAAGCAGTAATATCTTTTAAACCCTTTATGAAATGCATACTGGAATTTCAAGTAAAACGTTCAAAAATAGCTTCGCTTGTTTTCAAACTACAACTTTTACTGACATTTCAATATGTTTTTCATAGATTTCAAAGGATTACAGTTAAAAAATGTATTTGATTGGAAACTTTAGACATTTTTTGTATTACCCATACAAAATTTGCAGATCAATCATCTGTAGAACTGCTTGTATTAGAATGCTACAAAGTAACGTTTAGCGTCATCTTGAGGGCTGACCCTTAGTAAGACAAACAACGATTCACGCATAAATCACTTAAAAACTTAAGATGCCAGTACCAAATTTAAAAAAATATTATTCAACACGGTTTGTAGTTGAAGAAACTCAGTTTGAAATACTCCATTTCCATCGTTTAGTAGAACAGTGGGCAATCGCGTGCTTTCAAACGACAAGTTCGAATTGATTTTAATTAGCATAATGCACCGACCACGCTGTCACGGGTTATCCAATGAATGGAGATGGATCGTAGGGTACCTCACGCGAGTCGCAATTAGGGATCGGCCAGTTCAAGGGCCAGATTGTGATTGACGAACAAGATTTCAGAACGGACTGATCCTTTGTTATTATTTCAAATTGATGATGTTTCGAGAAGTAAATAGAAAGGACTGATTTTGGCAGCACGCAATGCGAAGAAACGGTAGCACTTTTAATGAACGGATATGAAACGGTTGCCGTTTGAGAAATACGTATCGACTGAACTAAAGCTAGAAAGCAGAAAAATGAAATATTACCGCGAATATATGTAACTCTAAATTGGACGTAGTTATGCAGAGAGCATCCAACCCCAAAAGATGAAACTGAGAAAAATACCTTGAAAAGATGACGATACAAAAGCATATTATGGCATTTTTAAAAGTGAATATCAGTTTTTTTTTCTTTGTGATAATTATTATAAATGGGTAATTTACAATCTATCAATGTATTTATAAAATAAAAAATGTATTTTCTATGTTATCCTGAATTTTAATGTTTTTAAAGTTCAATTAAATCCAAATATCTGCAATGTGGGTTATTAAAACATATGAATTACTAAAAATCTATTGCATTTGGAGCTTGCATTCAGCAGATATAAATCTCGTATTTATCAATAGGAAAACATGTAAAATTCGATTTTTTGGAAATTTGTGGTTTGGACGCTTTCTGCATAACTAGGTCCAATAATTGGACTATGTCTTGTCCTCAACATAATAATAATAAAAATGTAATTAGCCATGTAATTGTAAAAGCCAAGCCGGGCGTAAATAAATAAATCACATTAACAAAATTGATTTTAACATTTAAATTCATTGATACAGGACAAGAACAGTGTTTAACTATTGAGGCAATTACTAAGCATACATACCTAAGTACTCGTATTATGTACCTACCGTGTAAGTTGAATCAGTGGCGGACTAGTACCTATCTGGAGTTTTCCAGCATCAAGCCGTACATGTCAATACTTTATCATTACCTTATTATTCATAGATCATTATTTTACGTTAAAACGTTTTAAAATGTTAACTGTTTGTGCGAAATTAAACGCTTCGTGGACATCCTGAAATCTAACCTGAAAATTCTGAAAGAACAAACGGAAACGGATGGTTTGAAGTTAAAGCTCTTCAAAGCCTTTTGACTATCGGAAGCAAGTAGGTATTTATTATGCATATTATTTGTAGCATTATGCATAGCCAATGAGTTTGTTTTGTGGTTACTATACATTGATCACAAATCTATATTAACATTGAAAATAGAATGAAGACGGTCAAAATAATAACAATTTCGGAGTATCTACTTTGGAATAGACTACTTCCAGGTGAATAAGTTATAAGGAAAATTCGGCATACAGGACGCTATGACACTTTTGGTGAAACTTTCGTTTAGTGTGTCCGATTGTGATACAATGATGAGCAGTAGCTGACCGCTTTTAAAAGAAGGAAAAAATTTTCACAAGTAAATTCTTGAATTTATTGTCCATCAATATTTGATATAAATATGGTCTTCGGTTATTCAATCAGTAGATCTACTAGCACAATCACCATCTCTTACCTCACAACGTTGCCCAGTGGGGTGGCGATATAGTTCCCATGTCTGTACATTGTACAAACTTAGGCGATCTTACAAGGTGTCACATTAAATAAAAAAAATCAAAACATATTTAAAAAAAAAAAAAAACATTGCATTTACAAACATTTATAAATTTAACACTAAGCATTCTCAAAATACCTACCTGTATCTAGGAATAACTTACTTTAACAATCTTCCTGTAAAACTATAGATAATATTCATTAATTTCAGCTTAAATTGAAAAATTACATCAAACAACTTTAACAGTCTATAATAGTTGTTATTGTTATTATAATTTTCCTATTTGCTTTTTTTTTGTTTTTCTTATTCCACAAAATTTGTGTCATTATTATGTACTACTATTTATTACTATAACTAATTTTACAAAAATACTTTTATTTTTTTATTTATACTTCTATTTTGCTCTGCTGTATTAACTAAACATTATTTTATTATTTTAGCGTAAATTCCCTCACCAAATACAAGAACCTTGTTTTTATGGTGAGGAACAGCTTAATTGCTTATTTTGAAATACACTGTGCAAAAATTGTAACAATTACCTTAAATATTATTGTAAAACAAAAAGTTATATTAAATTTAAAAAATCCCGGGTAACGAATAACCTGACAATATTTGAAAAACTCCTACTGCCATCATAATAACCGGAAAATGTTGCTTGCGCAATGACGGAGGACTTAAGGCTGATTCACACCAACGTCCGGTTCCGCTCAGTGACGATATTGTTCCGCAAGATAGCTTATTGATATGGTATGAATATCAATCAAGGAGTATGTGCCAAGACAAAGTTGTATGGCAGTATATCCTTCTGCCCACCCTTGTGATATTTAACTACTTATTTAGTTAAATAATTATTTTGAAGTGTAAAAATACTTACAACGCAGATTTATTTTTTTATCACTAAATAATATTTTTAATAATTAATAATAATATTATTTAGTGATAAACAAATGGTTTTTGATAAAAAAAAAATCTGCGATGTTAGTATTTTTACAATTCAAAATAATTATATAACTAACTAAGTCGTTAAATATCACAAGGTTGGGCAGAAGGATATACTGCCACACAACTTTGTCTTGGCACATACTTCTTGATTGATATTCATACCATATCAATAAGCTCTCTTGCGGAACAATATCGGCACTGAGCGGAACCGGACGTTGGTGTGAATCAGCCTTTAGCCAGCAGAGGAATTGAACCCACGACGCCCGGGTGGGAATCCGACGCGTTTGTCCACTCTTGAAAAAAATGACGTATGTCCGATGTTGATACTCTGCTACTCAATTGCTTGTACACATCATACAATCACGCCGGAATTAATCGTTCTATCAATGTTAGTTTACGTGTGATGAAATAAATAATTACGATGACCAATTCCCACTGTATTTTTGGTACTGTCCTAATTGCCCGCGGTACCGTACAGCTGAGGCAAAAATTCTGCGCGCTGTCATTTCATGTGTTCTATCATATAAGGGCTTGTTAATTTTTATTACTGGCAATTAATTTGCGAGCTCTGTGTTAATTGCCACGAGTCCCGCCGCAGTAGTTACTGGCTACCAGCAGCCTGAGGTGACCACTTATTGTACTATTGGGATCTATGGACTTCTGTCACTGGTTGATTTCAGTACTACTTAATAAGTACCTACGTGAATAACATGGTTTATAGCCAGAAATTGTACAAGCCTTCCATTATAGGTTTCTAGTTCCTATTTCCATTTTTAGCACAAACGTTATAATTGCATATTATCGCATTTTTTTCTCAAAATCTTAATTAATCGAAAAAATATTATCTGACGCCATTGCAAGTTTATACATTATTCAGAAAGGTAAACATCATCATGACTGGAGGAATAATAATAATATTTGGATTATTTGTACAGCGCCGTTTTTGTGAAAAATCGCTTATTTATAGGAAGTAAAAATGATGATAATTTGTTTCAAAAGATACCCATGCAGTGGTGCAATGCGATACATTCCATAAATGACAAGAAATAAATTGAATTGAGGTAAACAAAACACAACAACGATAAAACGCATTAATTTTACAAAAAATGACGGACTAAGGAGGATTGCTGAAGATACGTAATTAATCGAATATTACTTAAAATTTTATTATATTTCCCAAATATTGTTAAAATTCTTACTTATGTTTTTACACATTACACAGTTGTTTAAAAGCCCATAAGGGCGTATATAATTAAATAAATAAATAAAATATTCCTTTGAACCACATCGACTACCACCGTTGTTTATTTTACTGAAAAATCTATTTAAATTAAAATTATGGTCACACGTAATCCGCACTAATACAGTCACATTAGGCAGTGCTAACGAGACGACACCATTTTATAATTTTTTTTCGAATATCTCTTTTGAAAGGGTCAATTTATCAGACCTCGCATACATTATGTTAGTAATTTAAAGCAAATAACTGTCACATTACGTCAGTTTCATTATTTATCGCACACCATGAGCATGGGAATAATGTATTGTAATTCCTTTCTCCATTAAATCTTGATTACAATAAAAAGCGCCCAATTAATAAAATAAGAAAGGCATTAGATCAAATTAACATTTAATAAAAACAAAAAATGTATGTATCTATCAAACAACCTCCGTGGCAGATCGGAAAGATCCATTTCTATGGACCCAGGGTCGCAGGTTGGATAAAAATATACCTTTTATATGTACAGCCGTGTTAGCCATTTGGATTCAAAATAAAAATACTCTTATTCTCGCCCTGGTTAGAGATCACCATTAAGATACGTTGCCTGATATGGCATAAGCTGTATTTGGTGATCAGATTTTAACAGCCAAGTACTCAAAACTTCATCTTTCTCTTCTATGAGCACTTTCCTATCATTCCTTTGGGCTCGCAATATTTTAGAAACAGAGATACCTCGGAGACGTTTAGGGTCTTGTGATGATCACTTTTCAAAATTAATTTTCTGCTAAAAGAAGAGTTTTCAGTTTATTTAAAAAAATATATATTTACGTAGAAACTTAGCATGCATCGTGTTCAGGTAGTTACCAACGTTAAAACTCTCATTTATTATGTCCATCGGCAGTTGTTAATCTTAATTTAACAACTTTGAATGGAGAAATTCTTCCATGTTACTTGCATTGGACGACCGGGGGTGGAATTACGTACTTACGTTAAACTTTCAGCTCGTAAAAATCAACTGCAATCATTTTTATGTTCAAAGTTTACGTCCTGCATCCTCATTCCGTCGAAATGAGTTGGGTATCTTGAAGAGAAGGAAGTGGAAGAAAGAAACGGTGACGTCAGGTCAGGTTGGAAAAAAGGTTAAATATTATGCTTCATTTTTAAGAAATCTCCCTGTAAATATGTCGAGCGATCACCGTACCAACAAAGCCTCCAATTTGACTTTGTATGCAAACCTTGCTACCAGTAAAATGCAATGAGTAAAAAAATATATTAAAAATATGTTTGTGGAATTTTTGGAAAACTTTGTGTTTTTTTCTCAAAATTTAATATTTTTAATACCAACCGGATTCTGCTTCTACCCAAACTTTCAGAGCATGATTTTGAGTTGTTTGTTTAGTAAAAACTTTTTTTTGAAGTATATAATTTGATTTAAGTTTGAATATTAATCGTAACAGTAAATACTTATTTTGAATTACATTATTTCAATTATTTATTTTTAGCAAATAAACTTTGCAATTGCCTTGAACTTGTTCTGAAAATTTAAAAAACAGTTACACAGTGAAAACATAAGAAAGAACAAATTTTAGAATGAAACAATCAACACAAATATATGAGTATAATAAATAAACAAAAGAGTGGAACAGATTTAAACAGAATATTTACAATAGTAGTAGTTTACTCAAAATATTAAGGTACCTCTGGAATTCAAATTTCAGGAGTGGAAAATATCAATTATATTAAATTCTGAGTTTTTAATTAAACCCAATGTGGTATTAGAAAACATTCCCTGCTGAAACTTGAGTCAAAACGAAACCTAGTCAACAAACATTGTGTTAAGTCGTGGTGTAATATGTTTTATTATTTTCAGTAAAACATGTTTCGAAAATAAATATTTCCTTTTATATTACAAGTGACATAAAAATCACAGTATGTACACCACGATGGTAATTATTAAGGTGAAAACAATATAAACGCATCCATTTCCATGCCATTAATAGGTAAAATCCAGAATCAATATGTGCATGACACGTCATTTTACTATAATTCAACAAATTTAATACATGGGTCACTAAACCCGAAACAGAATAATTACTATTGTGGTGAAGTTTGTTAGCTGTAAACGCCCAAAAATTAATTTATTTTATCACATTTGTGTAATTATTTTATTATGTGCTGGGTGACACAAAGGCCGCCGATATGGTTTGGTTCCCAGAAAATACATTTGACTCATCTCCCGACGAGATAAAATAATGCAGATTCTCCAAATTATTGCCAACATGTGTCACAGTGAGTTAGTTTTTTCTACGAATTGTGTTTGCAGTGTGACTAATAATTTTATAGTTCCGAGAGAATTGTTTTAATTGTGGGAGTGATTATGATTAGTAAAATGATAACTGTGTGATTTTTTAGACCATGAGGAAGAGGTACTTACGCACTAATGTTTCCCGCAGAATAAACTGACTAAATGTGTTTATGTTACTGACGGGTGGGCTGAACTATATTGAGGATGTAAAACAACAAAATTAAATAACATAACATACAAACAGAAAAATGCTTAAAAACATTTTTCCTTTTTGATCTTATCCATTTATTTACAGAGCACTCTGGAAGACTGCTCTGTAAAATTAATTTGTTTTTTTTTAGTTTTCATTTGGTGTGTTATTGTTCTCTAATAACACTTGTGAGATTCACCAAATTATATACATATAGATTTAAACTATTTATGTTTTCAATTTTCTGTGAATAAGATGCCATTTTATTTGTAATATTAGGTATTTGTGATAAGCTTGTTTACAGCAGTTAATAAATATTAACTACAAATAACTTATTTTGTTAATACGTACGCATATACTCGTACGTACGAATGTAAACGTCTCAAAACTGTATGTGATGTTAGTCGAAATCACCAAATTTTTAAAATATATGTTTTCAATAGCCTACTTACCTGATAAAATATCTTGCTTTGATGTATTTAAGCAGAAATTATTCTATATTTGAAATGGAACTGAATATTTTTTCTTGGCAAGTCAGGTTACATCCCGTCATTTTTCACGAGTAACACTAGTTATTTTGACATAAAAACATATTATTACCAGAACAACTTTACTATTCCAGAAACTATTCCAAAAACAATAATTAATTTACGTCAAATTGCAATGTCTCATACCAAATGACAACTTTGATGTTTTTTTCCTTCGCAAAAACAAATGTTTGTTAACTTTAGGTGTAGTAAAATATCCTATCTCTTTATTTACTCTTATGTTTCAACACTCAAATTAAAATATATTAACATTATGACAGTTATACAGCGATGATGGCGGCTTCATTGAATTTTTTTTAGAACTTTTACAAAAACTGCTCCGTTTGCCCATCAAAATTTTGACGGTTGTCTGAAGTTTCCTGTCAACTGAAACATCCTGTAGCTTGTAGTTGGTTACATGTTTTTCTATGTGAGAAAATTACAAACAATCTGAAAATAAATGCGTCTAATAATTTTCAGCAAAAACTGAGCAAGTACACATTGCATACCATTCATTGAATAGGGAAGCTCACTACTTCGTATTGTTGGCATTAGTATTTATTCAACATATATTTATATGACACTTTTTGTATGTTAATATCCGCATGTAAAAATATCATTTTTACGTTCCTAGATTTTATAGGGTTGTAGAACAATAAACAGGCACAATAAAACAATAGAAGTGTATTTTGAGCGTGTCTGCTTGTCCGAAATAAGGTATTTTTTTTATTAAATAAAAGAATACTTTATTTTAAAACCACAGAATTTATTATGATGAAGGCCAACCGGTTTCGCTTGGATCAAGCTTCGTCAGGGCACATATAATAACCCTAACCGTGCCCTGACGAAGCTTGATCCAAGCGAAACCGGTTGGCCTTCATCATAATAAATTCTGTGGTTTTAAAACAAAGTATTCTTTTATTTAATATAATGTCCAACCACCATGTGATTGCTTCTTACGAAAAAAATATTTTTTTTATCTTACTTTGGGTGAAAATGATCAAGCATTTAAAAAATCGAACTTCTATCTTGAACAGAAGACCTATTTTTTTAAGTAACTACTGCACAAGAGTCCCAACTGCTCCCAACCATATGGAGCCAGTAAGACTATGGCATCCCAATTTGGGGTATGTTGTGAGGCTTAAGATAGTGGGGAGAGAAAGGAGATAGAGAAGACGAAGATTAAGAAGCTTTGAATCGTTAAAAACAATATGTTATGAGGTATGTTGTGAGGCTTAAGTAAGGAGGAGAAGGAGATGGGAAATAAAAAAAATTGTTGTGAGGCTGAATGTAGCGGGGAGAGGAAAGATATGGGAAAGAGGAGGGTTGGGAAGTACCTGGTTATTAAGATGTGGTCACCAAACACGGCTAAAGTAATTTCAAGCAAGGTTTCGATTCTGAATGGTGATACTGAGAATATCTTCCACTTTGGAACATAACGCAAAATTACTATAATATATGAATATAAAAATTACTATAATATATGAATTAAATGTAAAATAGCAGATATTAATTAAATAAAATGTATTTGCGGACTCTAGGATTTGAACCAGAAACCTCTCATCGATCTATCTGGAGCCCAGGAGTCGAAATATCTTGTATAAATTGGCGAAATCAGGTTTCTTTCAAATCGGTTTATAATACATATATCTAGGGATGGCTAATGGTAAAACTGTGATGTACCATATGACAAATTATAAGGTACAGAAATATTGCAAGATCGCTGTAATCGTGACGATAAGGTTCAAAAGGGGAAGCTCACATAATTTAGTCATACACTTCCGATAGACAGGGAAATAAGTGTCATGAGGAGTGAGTGGAATAAATACACATATGACCCAAAAGCTGAACGAAAAGTCACATGGCACCATCAAATAATCAAACAGTTGAGTTGGCTTATTAAGTGTCAGCACCCAAAAATACACACTTTTTGGCTTTCTAGTATAAGCAAAACTACAATTTATTTATTTGGTAATTCTATACGGGTACTTAGAAAACTGTCTGAAGTTTGCAGTGAATACAATTCTTAAACTGTGATCTTTTAAATTCTTTATAAAAAACATACTGAAACTGCGTTAACTGCATTAACTGCGCCGTTTACTGAATTTTATGTATGTTTTTCAATAAAATTTAAAGGGTTACAGTCGAAAAATTGTATTAACTGGAAACTTCAAATATTTTCTAACTACTCGTAGAAAATTTACATATAAATCATTTGTAGTATCGCTTGTATTAGAATGCTACAAAGTAACGTTTAACGACATTCTTGAATGCTGACCCTTAAGAAGACGAATAACATACGAATTTGAATGAGCCAAGGAGTGTGTTCCAAGGCAGAGTTGTGGGATGCACTCCATTCCTAGGATAAATGTTAGACTATTTAGTTTGATGACGAACGATAACTACAAATTATTTCACATTTAGATACTAGAAACAATTATAGAAAAAACGATTTACCTCCGTGAAATCTAATGTACCTACGACCTTCGTGGTCGAGCGGCTATCATCTTCGAGAACGAATTCAAAGGTCGTGGGTTCAAATCGCAGCGTGCGCAAATAAATTTTACTATTTTGATTATTGTGTTATTTGACATTAAATTTATACAAAATAAAATATTGCACACTCGCGGCACATTCTAGAGTGATAGATACTTTCAGTATCGCCTTAGTGAAAGACCACCATTCAGAATCGAAACGTTACTTAAAATGGCTTTAACTGTGTTTGATGACTAAATTTGAATAGCCAGGTACTTCGTAACCATCATCTTCCCCATCTCCTTCAATTCCCCTCAAGCGAATAGCGCACCAACTGTAGAACCTTGGGGATTGTTTGGTACAGATTATAATTTTAATACGAATTGTTTTGAGCTACTGCCTTGTTTGTAAAATCAGCTGTTACGGTCTCTAACTTGCGCTATGTTGAACATCATGGAGAAATTTCAAAAATAACTAATTGAATGTTTGATAAGACAGCAAATTTATTTTTCGGATCGCATCCTTTAAGCAATCGCTAAGCCCTTTTCATCTCCCGCTTCGTTTACAATTTCTTTAGCACCCGATATTCTTGTCATTATAAATGAATCCACATCCACTTACTGGTGGTCCATTTCGTCTACGTCTTTTTAATTTGACGGTTCTTGGAAATGTTGACTGTGGTTTTATCAGCGGCGTTTTAAATGGTCGTATAGCAAATAAACCATCACACCATATCCACACAAGGGTACCCAGAAATAATAGATAAGGAAAATCGGTCGTGTGTCAAACACGTTCCTAGCTTTATGCACATCCAAAAATCGTCTCATGCATACTTTTCATTCCGACACTTGCTTCTTGACATAACCCGACTAAATTATGAAATTCCCTTGATCGTTCCAGGTCTTCCTGGTGACTTTTTTCATCAATTTGCAAGTTGTATCATATTATCCGAGAACTTTTCTCTGCACCCACACGTCCTAATGTTTTTTTTATCGTATTTTTTCGTCCCAACTATCCGGAGCTAGTGGGACGACAGAATTCACAATTCGGGTATGTTGTGAAGCTGAAGATAATGGGGAAGGGATTGTGAAGTACCTGGCTATACAAATCTGGTCACCAAACACGGCTGAAGTCATTTCAAGCAACGTTTCGATTCTAAATGGTTGTCTTTCACCATGGCAATACTGAGAATATTTACCACTCAGGAACGTGCTGAAAATACATCATATTTTATTTTATATGAATTATTATAAATTAATGAGAAAAACACAAATTAATTAAATAAAATGTGTTCGCGCATGCCGAAATTCAAACCACCGACCTCTGGATTAATAGCCGAGGATCTTGATTGCTCGACTACCAAAGCAAAAAAATCGTCCCTTTCTTATGTTTGTTCAAAATGCTTTGCATTCCTTTCCGATTTCATCATTCACAATGCGGTTAAAGGTACATGGTTGTATCATACATACGCCTCAGGGATATACTCATCCTTATTCTAGCAGTCCTGTGTTACACTGCTATGGGTATCCACTACAGTCAGTTCTAAAAAGTGCAAAGTCAAAGTTTAAAGTTAATTTATCAAGTAATATAAATTATTTTAAAACTTGTTCAAATTTACTCCAAGCTTTGATATGAATCACATACCTGCATAATATTTTCAAATTTGAGATAATTCTGATTAAAAGTCCCCCCCCTTGTTTTTTCACGGGAACAAGCTAGTAAATTAATAATAATTAATAATTTCATGGCAGCATAATTATAAAATATTACCGTCGAAGAATGACTGTATTATAAAGCTTTTCACGGTGAAAGCTCAATCAACACGTATACTTTGGTGATTTATTGAAAACGTAGTTCATTTCCAATCAAAGGAATATGAGAAAATTAAAATTAATACTAAAAAATGCTTCTTCAGTAAAACAAGGCCTCAAACAAGTCACGAAGAAAATGAAAACCTTCGTCATTATTCGGTTCGTTACTTCGAACAGACGGTTATCACCTACTGGTTTGTATGGAGTAACGGATTGTTATTTTCAATCGTGGCAGACGCCCGTCAGAGTTGACGATACTCCTAATGATAACTGACTTTGATTTAATGCGATTTTGTTGATTTCTTTGTTCCAATTTTAAAAGCCGAGGAGTCAAAAACAAGAAAATTATAGAGTTTTGTATTTATTGTGAATAGAAACACTAAGGATTTTGTTTGTTAATTATGAAAACAAATCTATTTATAGGGGAGCTTTGATAAATTATAATTTAATGCCGAAGCAAATAAATATTATTAGAATGAACATTTTTTTATTGCCCCTTTAATAAATAAAAACAGATTTTTTTTATAAAGGTAATCTCCGAATATCATTATCGATGTGAGTGACATATTATAACAGCGATGAAAAATGTATTTTATCGTGACAGCTCTTGCTGAGGCATCCTCGACTTCAGCCATGTGCTAGTGCGTCATATTTATCCTGACACTCATTTTTCCGTACATCTACTCTACCATGTGAAGACGGAGGATGATAGAAGAGAATGTGCGAGACCATATATTATTGTGGATGAAACAAATATTGTGTTATAAAAAGAGTAGGGAAAAGGTCAAAGCGAAAGCATTAAAAAAAACTGTTTATTATTTGCGGTATTTAACGGTCTCCGTGGTCAAGTGGTTAAGACGCTCAACTGCAAATCCACAGGTAGTGGGTTCAAATCCGGGCATACGCAATTTTTTTTCTAAATAAGTATCTGATATTTTACATTCTATAAATACAAAATAATAGATAGTTAATTCGCGGCACGTTCCAGAGTGGTAGATACTATTAGTGTCGCCCTAGTGAAAGACAACCATAAAGAAACCTGAATAGCCAAATACTCCCCAATTTTCTTCTCCTTCATCTACTTCCCCACTACACTCAGCTTCAAAACATACCTTAATTGAAAATGCCATAGTCTCACTGGCTCTGAGTGGTTGTAAACAGTTGAAACTCTTAATAAGGTTCCCATATTTAACACAGTAAAAAACAAATGTTTTTTCTCAAAAAAAATAAAAAAAATTTTAATATGACTTTATTTGTTGAGTGTTTCGTCTATTTTACGACGCAATGCTTTTAAAGACAAATCCAAATTTAAGAGTAAAATAAAGGATAGACAAATAATATAAAAAAGTTAATAACTTTTCTTATGGAAATGGAATGACCGGATCGTGTGCTCGTAATCTGGCCACGTGTACAATGGGCACGTGGTTTGGAGAAAATAGTGGTCAGGGGGCAGAAGAAGATTCTCTTCCCCCCGCCGCAGGGGATGCTTTCTGAGGGTAGGTGCAGCATCCAATTAATGGTTTTTAAATGGGGTTTTATGACTGCCAATTTAAACGTTTTTATCTTGGATTGACTTTACGATCGTGATGCACATTAAAAGTAAATTAACAGATGGCTTAAAAATCATAAACTTATTTGGTATAACCAAATAATAATTATGTATACTACTTAATAAAGAATTAAGCTTATCAAAAATATGTACCACATCAAGTTAATGATTCATTTTTATTTTTATAATAAATACCGCACAAGAGTCCCAACTGCTCCCAAATGTCTAGAGCCAGTGAGACAATGACATCCCCAATTGGGGTATGTTGTGAGGCTGAAGGTAGTGGGGAAAGGAGATGGGTAAGAGAAAGGTTTGGAAGTACCTGGCTATTCAGATCTGGTCACCAAACACGGCTATTTCAAGCAACATTTCAATTCTGAATGGTGATCTTTCCCCAGGATGATACTAAGAGTATCAGAATACCACTCTGGGTATTGTGTATAACATTGAGTATAGGAATGTATTTTAATCGAATGGATTCATTATTATGAAACGTACGTTAAAATATGTTCTGATTATTTAACTGCCTTGTGAATCCGATGTTCGGTTATACGATCTCGGGTAATCAAGATTTCACTGTTATAAAAATTTATAAACGTCAACGCTGGAAACGTAGATAGAAAATATAACCAAGTTCCCGTTATTTTACTCTGCGCCTTTTAATAGCAATAATTTATTTATTTTTCAACTCATATAGCGTATTCTAGTTCCCACACCGAGACATAGAGAACCAAGCCAGGGGCGCCATATCCACATTCCAGTGCTGCTGCGCACATGGGCGGTTGATCTCGGAGGCGGTTACACCCGTATCGAATCCACGAAACGCAAAATAATCTGAGCGAAATCGTAGAATGAATTGAAAACCGTCGAAATTAATCACATTAGTCAAAGCTTAGCTTAGCTTGAGATGTAAATAAGTTCGCACTGGAATAACACATCAATAATCACGATTATTACGTACTTACTATTAGTCGGCTCAGTTGCAATCATTGAATGTGATATGCCTAATTACCTTCAGAAACTCAAATTTTTGGTAGCAGTCCATACGACTTTTGTCATTATTTACGACTCTACCAAAGCTTTGACTAAACCTTGGCTTTGATTTGAATGTTTTTTGTTTTATAAATTTTGTCCTATTTTTATCATTGCTTCATTTTACATTATGCATGTGCTGTTCTTTCTCTGTTGCTCTTTTTTCCTATTTCGTGTTATGTATTTTTTTTTTGTAATTAGACAATAGTCAGTTAGTTTAAAAATAAATAAAACATTGTGAAGTGAAGATTTTCTAACTGATGAAATTCTATCTTGACTAATACTGAATTCGTAAATAAGTTAAATACAGTATAATTATTAATTTAATACGGCGGGAAGAACGTTTTATGTCGCATGTTAATAATTACACATTTTTTAATGGAAGAACGTAGTTCCCATCTTTTCCAACCTACCTTAATTGTAAAGTAATCCATAAGTGCAGGTTCGCAATGCAAGCTCATCATATTTTGTAGTTTTTAAGAATTATAACGTGATAGGGACAGCATTTACCAAAAGCGTCAAACCTCTCGCGGTGGCCCTGAATACAACACACGTGATGGAAATGTCACCGACACGTGGTGCGGTGACTGGTGACGTGGGTGACTGTTGGCCACGTGGGATTAATGTTTAGACCGTGACAGAAGAAAGAGCTTCCGTGGGAGATGGGGAGGATCCCATTACCGCTGATGATGTCATGAGATCAAAACATAAATTATTTCTGGAGATGTAAACACTCAACCGCGCTTTCAAGAAGTGTTATAAAGTGAAGAGGGTTTCAGTAACTACTTAAATTTAATAAATAGTAGAAGTAGATTTTTTCAGATGTTAAAATAATTCAAATGAACGTTTCAAGTGAGCATTCTTAACTTATCTAACAAAACAGTTCAATCAAATACTTATATTTAGGATAAGAAAGGAACACATGTTTTAAGTTAGACATTAATAAAGTGACGATCTGTAGAGCTCCCGTAATTTCCCAGGCCATAGCCTCTTAATGATATCTCTCATGTTTAACCTTATTCTCTTGACATTAGCACTAGAGTATTCTTATTTCGCCCCGAACGAGGGTTATTTCCTAGATAAATATTACTAAAATATTATGAATATTTTTTATCTAACTATTGCCAAAAACAAATCACTTAAGATTTTTTCATGTCAATTCTGTCATTGAAAACGTTTTAATAAGCAAGATAAAATTACATTTCCACGTCACTCCTCTTCGGATCGTACGTTTCATTTTTACTCTCAAGTAGGGAAAGGTAAACTTCATCCATTTATTGAAGTACACCAGCACTATCATCGTATGATTTATCCTTTTTTTTACATTAACACTACACAGGAGGTCATCTTTGGGGATGCTGTGTGGTGGGAAAGTTCTCGACATGGTTTCTCGGGTATCGGAACCTTCTTCCTCAAAGGTAGAGAATCCGCATCATAGGTGAATCAGGATTTCAATGTATTATTTTTAATACACTGGGTTAATTAATATTAATTTTCGAAACATGTTGTATTGATTTGAACGTAAAATTACAGAGGTAGAAGAGGGGTACTCAACATAAAAACTCGAACGCAAAAAAGTTGAACTCGAACAGAATAGATAGCGAGGACATAGCGGGGTTACTAAAAAAAAAAAGAATTTCGTAAGGCATTGAAAAATTGAAAAATAATTAAATGTCAATACTAGCGTTGTGACTGCTTTGAAATAACTACTTCAAAGAACTACTTCTTTTGGCAGTAGTTCCTACTTCGTTCATTGTTCATTGAACAAATACTTCAATTGAAGTTGGTACTCATTTTAGCGTTCATTCATTTCATTAACTTCATTTCATTGAACAAATACTGCAATGGAGTTTGATTACAAAGAACTACTGCAATTTACAGATGTTCAGTTGTGAAGTACTTCTTTATAGGTACAATTGAAGTTCGACTTCAAAGTTCTTCGATGTAAGTACGTTTTATTTCAGTCCTTTTTACTTTCAAATCTCTATCGACAAGTACGTGTTTTTCGGCGAGGAACCAGTTCCAATCCTTTTCGTTTTCAAATCCCTACCGACTAGGACGTGTTTTTTTCGTCGAGGAACCGGTTCCAAAAAGAGCTGAACAAATAACCGGATAAATCCAAATCTCTTTTTTGCGAGTTCAATTGAAATGTTCACTGCGAAGAGTTTATTTTAAAGAACTAGCAATTCGTGAAACATTCACAAAGCATTTAAGTTTTTCCCAACGCTAATCAATACCATATTAGAGTAAAGGATTCTTTCAGTGTCGGTCTTACGAGAGACCACACTCCCGAAAGTTCATATAAATGGGTAGCTGCAGATAATTTCTCCTTAACCCTTTCTCTGGTTTTCAAAGACGAGCTAAGATATTACTCGATTATAAAGAATTAATAATATTATTACAACCCAACGCTCCAAACCGGCTAGAGACGTAGGAGTAGAAATGTAAAATATTGGATTGGAAAGAAATAGGCGAGAGGAGGAAGAAAGATAGAGATAAGAAAAAAGAGATAATAAACATACGCAATGTACTCAACAAAAATGATCTGTATAAAGTATACTATACTATTTGATTATCACGTATAGAATATGGAATTATTGGACGAGGATCCGCCTCAAACACCCACACGAAGTAGTTCATGAAACCACACAAAAGTATAATAAAAATAATCTTAAAGGCATCAGATTTTTGTCAAAATAAATATTTAAAAATTTAATGTTCTCAGTTTTACAAAATTATACAAAAAATCAACGACCTTACACACGTGCATTTGTAACGTCATTGGAAAAAATGCTTTTCTGCATTTAAAAGGAAAAACTAAGTACCTTACTGACCAACACACTCACACTACAAGGAAAAAAAACCTTAAATACGAGTACAATCAACATTCTAAGACTAAATACATCTTTTGACAAATTTTCAAAAACCACTAAATATGCATAAATAACCATGAAGATGAGGAAATTATTAAAATTATAAAGTCAACATCAACCAATACCAACACAGCAACAGTTACAGTTACAGTTCGCCTCAGAACAGGAATCCCTAGTGAGGAGATATATTTAAAGATTTCATATATTATAAAATAATCCATCACTTAAATAGTATTTAAAACATTGTAATAAAAAAAGAAGAATTGAAAATTTGGTCATTTAATATTAGAGCAAGAGTAATTTCAACATTTACTTTGACAAATTATTTACTTACTCGAAGTACCTCTGCAATCAAATCTAGTTACCTATCAGTGCATTTGATACATTAGTGCATCAAGAGGTCACCTGATTAAGCGCCTGCTACATCTAATTATTATCAGCCAAGATTATTATTACAATTCTATATAACTGGGTTCACACAATTCGATTTGCTGACCAACTGTCTTTCGAATGTGAGTCGAAATCAAATTGATAAATGGGTACCCTCTTCCGACGAAGTTGATCAAGTACGAGTACGTAGTAGACTCGAATGAAGTTGATGGATGGTCTACCGAGTGTAAGTCATCGTTCGAGATGTCAGGGAATCGACACGTGCGAATGGCTTACGATGACTTAAATGCGATTATTTGGTTCGGTTTCGTACATTGAGAAGTAGACGACACGATTTTTGGATCTTCAGATCTAAACGAAACCAATTTGTGTTTGAAGAATCAAAATCGTGCATTTGAAATAAGAAATTCAAGAGACAGTGCTAGTACTAATATAATGGAAATTTGGAATACGGGATTAATTTTCCGAATAGGTGAATTTAATGTATTTTATTATCTGGCTGTACTGATGAGATTTTCTTTTTCTTGAGAGAATTAACATTTAACCTGTTCTAGCTATTTTAGCTATGTTAAATTAGACCTGGGGTATTTTATAAAATTTAAAATTTTTATTTTATAAGTTTGTAGTTTTATTTTTAAGAAAGCCATTCTTGCGCTACGAACAACCTGACAATATTAGAAAAATTCTTACTGTCATCATAATAAGCGGAAGGTGGTGCTTGTGCAATGATGGAAGACTTAGCTAGCAGGGGAATTGAACCCAAGACGCCCGGGTGGGAATCCGCCGCGTTTGTTCACTCAGCTACTAACCGGTCATACATATTAATTGTCTCATTGTGTATAAAACGTAGTATTAAAATGATGCGCTAATTAGGCTATTCACACAATAACACACTGTTGTTCAAGAGAACTCACTTTTTGGTTGAAAAAAACATCGATTCAACAGATATCGCCCAAAGTTGAGATGGGCTGACGACTAAAAAAAACTGCCCGCTTCGAATGAAGAATCGGCAAATTGCTAAAAAAAGCTAAATATGCCAGAAAAAAGAAAAAAATGAGAAAATTACTCCAATAGGTTTTTAAACATAGTATTAACAATGACAACCATATTGTATGAAGTAACCACTAATGAGTTTTCAATATTATCTGACGGTATTAGCATATTTCTACTTTAAATAAATTTTTAAAAAACTTTGCATAAGACCACGATATAATTTTATTTTTTATAACCGACCGCTTTCGCTTAGCCTAAGCATCATCAGGGTACAAAATTAAAACTGATGGTGCTTAGGCTAAGCGAAACCGGTCGGTCATAAAAAAATAAAATAATATCCGTGGTCTTGAACAAAGTTATTTTTTAATTTCTTTAAATATGTCAAACTGCAAAGTGATTGCTTTCTAGGAAAATATATTAATACTCTATATGTTTGGTAAATCAAAACCTCCCTTAAATCGTATTTCCAGGAAAATGGTCTTTGGTTCGTTCTCCAAAATATCAAAAATTGATGATTCGTAATAACTTCAGTTAACTTTAATAATAACATCGTATGAATTAAAATTAAAAGAAAGCTCTTTCGTGTTCAACGTGTTAATAAATATCAACAAAAAATCAAAGTTGTGAACCATCCAGTTGTAGTCAGTAATTGCTTGGCGAGAAGTCAGTGTTATTTAATTCTTCTTTATACAGTATCGCGATGGTTGTTTGAATATATATTGAGTGACTCTTCAAATTTCCAATGCTTGATTAGTAGGCTCTGTGTGCAAATTACATCGGTATGTCCTGAAATCATCATCACCCAGCCAACTGTCTCGGCTAATTCGCACGATGATCAGTTCATTAATAACCGCATGATGCTACACTTGGTTGACATCAATTCCACCCGACTTGGGCATATCATTTACCGTCTTTTGTGTATTATTATTATTAATGTGATATTCTTATGGGGCCCAATATAATCAGATATGTCATGGGAAAAGTGAAACTGTAGTTTGATCCTAAAATTTTGTTTGCGAAAGCGTCTACCTACCCACTTGTACTGTGTCCATATTCAACCCGACAGACTTCATAATTTAATAGATCTGTAGACTTAAATCAACATAATAATTGCGAAAACAGTTGTTTTGTAATAAGCATAATATGTCATTATATGAATAAATTATTAATTATAATATTTGTTTAAATTAACTAAGATAGCTGTAACTGGTGTGCACATGATTCAAAATATCCATTTATAAAATTATTTTTCATCTCACAGGGGAATACTAAAATTTCACATTGTTCTATTGAGTAATATCATTTTTGCACTTATCGTATTTTTACTAAGACCAAAGAATAACCCTGTATATGGGTTATTAAAGGTCCTACAATATCAAATCCCATCTAGACAGTGTCATATTAATTTTTTTTAAACTATCAAAGGTTGATGGGCCAAAAGTTTTAAGATTATTAAAATTAGAGCAATTGTTTGTTTTTTAAATGAAAAAAGTATTAAAATGAATTTATATCTTGTTTGAAAAGAAACTTAAAATATATCAACTTACCACCTTTCTCCAGCTCTCCGGAATCTGTGACGGCCGCTACCCTGAAGACGAAGACCAGCGTCAAAAGCGTCCGAAAAACTAACTTGATCCAACATGATCGATTACTTGCGCCAGTTAAAGCGACATTACTAAACACTCCACGACACTTACACATGTCCACTCGCACTGGAGGGCGGACCCCCAAACACGCACACTAGCAAACGATTCGAGGTGGGTTTACATTAACGCCTGACTGCCGTCACATGTTTGTTATTTTCGACGCGTTTTGCTTACGCGATCCCCTTTGATATCTAAACAGATGTTACCGATGTATTGTGGTCGCCGCCTCTGATCTCCAGCTGAAAAATAACAAAATAAACGGTTAATGAAATGTGGGTGTGATTTAAAACGTGTAAGCATGGTTTTAATTGAATTTTATATCGTATGAGTAAAATTGTATTAAACAAAATATTCAACTTGCAACACACGAGTAAGCCGCTCAACAAAATATTTTAATTTCGACCACCAGTTTGACGGAACATCAATGCTTGTATATATTATATTATAAATAAATTTAAATAAAAACAGACTAAAGAAATTAGTTTTCTATGCAATCGTATTTTCGAACGATCCATGTATCTATCCATTCTTTATTGGTTCTTTCAATTTATACATACAATTTGGCGAAAATATCTCGTTTTACTTTTTACTCCACTATAATAATATTGACCAATTATACGGTATTTTACAATAAAAGTGCATGAATTGCAAGAGTGAAAATATTATATTATAATAAATTATACAAGGTACTTTTTGCACAGTTATTTGACTTGGAACGGCATAAGTTAAGATTTTGATTCGACGAAGCATGGAACAAGAATGTGAACAAAATTTAAATATATCAACCAAGTTAGAAGTTGATTCGTAATTTTTGTTTAGTGTACCCTACGAACTAATAATTTCCATTCAAGCTAATGCATGATACTAGACTTCAACGTCATCAAATTGTAATTAGTCAAACATCAAGATGATGAACTCTAGCAAACTTATTAACTGTGTCGTCAATCTACTGTTTATTCGTATATTGTAAAGCATACCCAATAATTAATTCCATAATATCGTCCATCAGTATTGTACTAATTAGCGAATACTCTGATCACAGATTGCAACCTTTTTGATCTGAGGTTGATACACACCCAATACTTTTAGATAAAACACTTACTAGATAAAAGTTCAACTCCAATTTTAGCCGCTTTTATGTTTCTTTTAGAGTTTTTTTTCAATCTTTTTTTTACGATGTTCAAATTTATGTTTATAGTGAATACCGCGCAAGAGTCCCAACTGCTCCCAACCGTTAAGAGTCAGTGAGACTATGGCATACCCAATCGGGGTATGTTGTGAGGCTGAAGGTAGTGAGTGGGGAGTGGAAGGAGATGGGGAAGAGGAAGGTTGAAAATTACCTGGCTATTCAGATCTGGTCACCAAACACGGCTGAAGCCATTTCAGGCAACGTTTCAATTCTGTATGGTGGTCTTTCACGAGGGCGTTACCAAGAGTATCTTCCACTCTGGAACGTGCCGCAAATATACTATTTATTATTTTTATATGAATTAAACGTTTTATGATGTACATTAATTTAAAAAAAATTATTTGCGCACGCCGGGTTTAAATCCGCGACCTCTAGATTCGTAGTCGAGAATCTTATTACTTGACCACGCAGGCCGTCATTTTAAAAATGTTTCCTTTAGTTTTCCAACCACTCCGATAGGAAATCTTTTCATTTTAACATGATTTGAGTCGTGAACAAAGCGTTTAACGTCTCTGTAACCGATTCATGTTAAGAATCCGTTAACAAATAACGAATATTTCAAACTCATTCGTCTTTATAAAGTTGCACTCTATGGTATCGTGACACTGCACACTACTGTGGCCTTAATGTTAGCCTTTCCACAGATTCCAGAAATTTGTCGGATTTGTTTTATGAATTATACTTCATCAATCGATAAGTAGAGCTTTTTTCTTTAAGTCCAGTTTATTTATATCTGATATACCAGCGTTAAGCAAGCTTTTGCCAAATAACTAAAAAAAAATATGATGTATTTTTCTGGGTATTCCTTAGATGCAAGTGTTTCTCTTAACTTATTGTAAAATGGAATTTTAATGCCATAAAATTATAATTATATAAATGGTGTTTGATGGCAAACTTTAAATCGGAAGATGGCCATTGGCATTTGAGGGAAAACATGTTATCGAAAGAAGGCAATTAGCACGTGGTGGTAATAGTGAAAATTTAAGAAGGCTTTTAGCATTTGAGGGCAAGTACAAAATAATAAAGATATAAATGGCATTTGATGGCAAACTTGGAATCGGAAGATGGACATTGGCATTTGAGGGCAAACATATTATCAAAAACATGGCAATTAGCACGTGGTGATAAAAGTAAAAATTTAAAAAGGCTTTTAGCATTTGAGGATCAGTACAAAATGGCGTTTGATGGCAATGAAATAAGTACGAGTAGATGGCCATTGGCACTTGAGGGCAAACATAAAATCTGATGAAAGCAATTTGCATCTGACGGTAAACGTAGAATCATGAGGAGTTAATCGGCACCTAGTGGCAAACCTAGACTGAGAAGAAAACGTTTGGTTCATAATGGCTAACTTGAAATCGGAAGAAGACATTTAACGTTAAGAAACTGAAAGAAAAAAATGATACGAGAATTTTCCAAAAAGATTTGCTAATAACACGAACATTTTAATGTTATTTTTTTTTACATTAACTCCACACATGAGGCCTTGAGGGAACATCCCTCAGGGCCTAATTTAGGAATGCTGTGTGGGGGATCTTTTTGAGGAAAGGAAGGAGTGAACCTGGGTCCTGAAGAGGCCCATGTTGAAGGAGGGAAGAAACACAGAGGCCGGCAAATCGTTCCACAGCCGACCTATTGAACATGTAAACGAGTCATAAAAGCGAGTGCGTGTACAAATGTTGGGCACGCGTTTGGCGAGTTTTCCGACTATGCACCGGTGCCGAAGAGATCAATGACGCAATTTCTCGCAGCATTTTCAATTGAAATACCGGTAGAACAAGGACAGCATTCCCACCCAACTTATGTGCTCCAATTTCGCTCTGGCTTCCATGAGCCTTAACTGGTCGCTTAAGGTTACACAAAAGCTTGTTGAGAAGATTATTTCCGTTAAAGGAGACTAAATTGTCAATTATAGGATTCCCGCTTAGGTTCGTGTATTTCGCACCTTCGAAGGGATCTTCTGGTTGAATATTTATATCGCAGGTTAAACTACATTTTGAAGAATTCAAAGTGCAACTTAAATGGCAGTACTTTTTAAGCCGCTTTCTACAGTGTTTTTTTTTAAATTGGTATATTTTTTAAATTTTATTTGTTGAACCGGGACCGATTTAAAGTTATAAGTGGTTTCATACAATTAACGATAAAACTAAATATATAGGTACTTGCTAGTTTATACTGGTTATGACATATTAGTTTTAAAATATTATATAAAAGAAATAGTATGAATAAATTATGGCGAAATATAATGTTTGTTCAGATTCGGATGAGCGTGGTATAGTATATCCAAGTGATCATCAACCTCAGGAGAAAGTACATTCCCTTTCATCCATTATAATTGTATTTTGTAAAAAGTTTTAGAAAAGTGTTATCGACGAGTACGTAAACAGTAGATTAATATTCTTAGTGCTATTATTGGGAATCAAAGGGAATATTTGATTTACTGAAAGAGTATATTTGCATACAGCTTATTTACACACATTGAAAATGTGTACATGCGGAGGTAACAGTTCAAATTCCGGCGGGTTTAATTAATATTAAGTTATATATTTGTGGTACCTTTCAGAGTGATAGATATTAATATCGCTCTAGTGAAAGACCATAATTTAGAATCGAACATTGCTTGAAATGACTTTAGTCGTATTTGGTGACCACATCTCGATAGACAGGTACTTCTTAGCGTTTCTTTTCTCTATCTCTTTTCTTTCTCCACTCCATTTAGAGTCACAACACACTCCAGATGGTAATGCCATGGTTCAACTGTCTCCGGGCAGCCGGGAGCTAATAACTTCTTATTTAAGATTTTAGTTTAATGTTTATGAATTCAATACTGTAAACTTCACATGAAGCATGTATCATCTAATAAATCCAGCTTTAATATTTTACCAAAGCTCTAATTACATTTTTACCAAGCCGCACCTTTCAGAATTTCATCAAATTTTGTACTATGCTAACGATTCCTTGTATTTTCAGTATATTATTTTTATATTCCAAAATTTTGTGAAAAACAATCAAGAACATATTAAAACAGCTATATTTCTCTTTGAGGAAAATTTGGTAATAGATCATTATTTAAGCTATTCCACAGTGAAAAAGATCAAATTTTAATAAAGACTCCACCTAGTTTGATTTAATATAATAAATACTGGGAGCGGTCCGTGAGCTTTTGAGTTTTGAAAGCAACATTGAAATGAACTAAAGTTTTGCGACCCCGTATATGTTAGTTTTGGGAATTAAATTCATTATTTTAGCACTGAATTGCTATGTATTATCAGTGGCGGCTCGTAACTTTTTATTGTGCTAGAGTTGAAGATTGAAAAATACGATGTTATTTATGTTGTTGTAGCGGAAAATGATTTTTTTTGTATGAAGATTTTTAGATATTTTCAGTTTTAGATGGTTCACTGCACCGCACTCTGAAAAATCTTAAAATAAAAAATTGAAATTTCAAACGTTTCTTCGCTGACGGTAGACAAGCAGTATTTTTAATGCTAATATGGACCGATCACTTCTGATAAATATGTATAACATCCCCGAAAATTAGATGCACAGCGATTTAGTTATTTTTTACAATTAGTCTACAATAAGTGTAAAAACCCTATTTTATTGTTTTCGTCCCCTGCTATGAGGCTTTTGGAATGGTATCTTCAGCTGTTTCGTAACAAGCTCAATTCCCCATCATTGCGTGAGAAGATTCATACGTACAGAGAACACAATATGCATAGATACTAGATACACAAAATACGCAGAACTCGGCGCATACTAGATTCATTACCAGGCCGAGGGAGACTCTGAGTGCTGCGCAAAGGATCTCAAAAGATGAGAAACTATTGAATTATGTTTCTTAAGCCCTTTTCCGCGTACGAGTGAATTCAACAAAAATTTTATCGTACGAAATAATCCCGCGTACAGCGAAGGTAGCTAATCCGATCGTGTTTTGTTAAGACGTGACTAAAGGTGTGATCGAGTGAGGATCGAATGGAAGCTTAAGTGCAGAATGTAATATCAAAAGTAAAGGAAAATATAAAGAGAGAAACAGTTATGATGATTTTGTGAAATTATTTGTGCATGGATACCAAAACCGTTGATAATAATGGTTTTCCTATTTTCATCGCCTGACATCATGAAAACAAAAACAACAAAAAAATGGTGAAGAAAATTACTTTATTAATATTATTTTAAAAAGATGACAACTGAAACTTAGCGTCTAAGTTTCTCTTTTTCCACCTGTAGATATAAGTATATCAATATGTAGAATATCACGATATAGATATTTCAGATTGGAGATTAGGGCGAGAAAGAGGCTATTATTCATATGATGAAATTGAACAATTATTGAAGAAAAGACTTTGACGTAATTTTCATTTACAAAATTATTAATTGTTTTATTGACTTACCTTCTCTGTTGCAACTTATCCAGTCCAACATTCTTTGCCGTAGACTAATAAACAATGAATTGCTGTTCCTCAATCATCGCAATGATACTAACTACGGGTATAATTCTCCAATGTCCAGAATGTCAAGACTTGTTAACTCGAGCCATGGTCTTGAAATTTTTGGTAGCAGTCTAAATGATTTTTGTCATTCTTTACGACTCTACCAAAACTTTGACTAGACCATGGCTTGAATGTTCTCTCTTATGTTTATTTTGCCTTATTTTTGTCATCGCTTCATTTATTATTATGTATATGCTATTCCTTCTCTGTTGCTCTTTTTTCCATTTCGTGTTTTATATGTATTTTTTGTAATTGGACCACTAGTCCGTCAATTTATAAATAAATATACAAGATACTCGTGTGTGATAATCACAAGAACTTGCCACATCTCTTAGAAAAAGTATTATCAAAATAGCGTAACCAAACAAAATAATTAAACGTCAAGTCAATATAGTACGGTAGATCAATTATTACCACATACAACATTTTTTGCGTTATCCTAACCCAACAGAAACCAATGCGTAGTAAAACCCAAATCGAATGCAAACTTGGATCACACGGTCAGTCGTCCGACTTCTTTTGATGGGGTTTGCATGGTGTCTTCAAATCAATTCGTTGCATTAAAATGTTGAGAAAATCATCGTACCCTTCTCCGCAAACCGTGTATTTTTAAAGGCGTATTTCTAACATTGATCATACTAAACAATCAACTTCACATTCAGACCTGACAGTACTCACCCCATATTTTTTATGGGAAATTGTGGGATTCGAATCGGCAACCTTCTTCCTTTTACATACATATACTAGGTTTGATTAGCAAAGATAAACGACCTCCGTGAAAAAATGCTAAGATCTTTTATTCTGAACTAAATTTGACTTGGACACAAAATTGTTTTACAGGTATATACCTATTTTTTCGCACTGAGGAAGATACCCTAGGTAGCATATATATATATATATATATATATATATATATATATATATATATATATAAATATATATATGCTACCTAGAACATCTTCCTCAGTGCGAAAAAATATATATATATATATATCACCCCGATAAGAGACAAACATTCTAGCCTCACAACGTTGCTTGTCGTTGCACGTACTGTGGTGACGCAATAAAAGTTGAGTCCATTTTTATATTTTTATCAATATCCACCTTCAAACTTAAATATAGGTATTTTTTTTTTTTTTTTAAGTTAGTTTTTATAGTTAAATTAATTCTCAAAGTTTGAATTTTGTACACGCCGCCAAAACGGCAATATCTCAGAAAAAAAACGCGTTTTTACACGTTCAGAAGGGGCACCACACGGTACTTATATTTGACATCGCATTGTCGTTATCCAGCTGTCAGTTGCATATTTGTTATTTTGTGTTTTCTTCAATTTTACCGCTTTTAATTTAACAAAACCTTATAAAATGTCAGGAGATAATACGTCTTGCTATTGCATCGTACTAATGTGTAAAAATACAAGCATTACTGCAATTTACAATCATTCCAAGAAATGAAATTTTACGTAAAAAATGGTTCACCGCCATTTACTTCGCGGCATCGCATCGTACGAAAACGGTACATTTGACGTTCGACTAATATGAAGCGTTTCTATTTTATGGCGTTTTAACTAATTTTCAAGAAGGGTTTATTAATTCTGGGAATAATAATATGGAAATATACATATATATTCAGAATCTGTGTTTTTCGATCTACATGCACATATTTTTTTAAAGTCATAATATTTTTCACTCAACGTCTCTATTCCCCTGTGCACGGTGCATGAAGGAAAGTTCGTGTGAGGTGTCACAGAAAAATAAATTATTTCTATCTCCTAACACTCTCCAATAATTGGTAGTAGGTACTATACTTCTACTGACTTCAGGCATTGATACATATCTACGAGCACTAAACAACTTCTGACGCTTGATAATATTTCCCTAATCGGGGATATCATAGTCCCCTTGGCTCCGGGCAGTTAAGACCTTAGTGTGATATCCACATAGCAAAAAAATAAAATGCTACTGCGATGAGAAGATACAACAACAGTGCTTGTTATCATAATATATCCTCTGGACAACTATGTATTTTCCGAGTACAATATTGCTCTGTTCTCCGGATTCGTTGCACTTTAACTGTGCCAGGGTTTTGCTCCGACCCATATTTATAAAGTAAACGGCAGATCCATAGACTTCCTTGACCGTAATAATATAAAATCTATGGGTAGATCAGTCAATTTATTTTTCTTCTTAGCATCGTTCAAATACTAGAATGTGGTTACTATTGATCGGCAACCCAAGACGAAAAATATCCACTAGAACTTTCTACATATCGTTAGTTTTTTTTTGCAGACTTATGACTTATGACCCTTCAAGTAATCTTTGAAATATTTTAGTAAGTGGAAAAACCGTACCTTACCTGGACATCTTAAGTTCTTATCTCAGATCGAAAATTAAAACAGTTAATAAATATCAATAGGTCAAGGAACACCTATTTATTTATTTCGCTTCATATTTTACACAAACGTTAAATAGGGGACAAATTTAAAAGAGTACAACATAATATTACGACCACCTAAACTAGGCATATGCTCATATTATGGTGCATTCTATATTGAAGTATCATATCATGAAACATAGTACTGCTCAATAACATGATTAAAAACAACCATTACCTAGTCAGTCCGTATTATATATAGTATAATATATTACACGAAACATTTCGGACTAGACGCAGAAGAGGAGTAATGGCTTTGGACCCTTAGGTAGCGAGGTAAAAAACATATTTAAATGCGAATACTTTTTCAAATATAATATACAAATTAAAAATAATAATCACAAATTGCACCACGTTCCAGAGTGAAAGATTACGCCTGGTTTGCCTTGGTGGGAAATCAACATTCAGATTTGAAACGTTGCAACGCGTTGCTCAAAATAGCTTTAGCTATGTTTAGATTGTTGAGTGAGCAGAACTGAACAGACAAATGCTACCCAACTTCATTTTTTCCTTTCTTCTTTCCCTATCTACTAACATCAACGTCAAAATGGTAGCCATAAGTGTCATTGTTTCCGGATGTTGGGTTTTTGTGCGGTACCCGTAAAAATAACAACATCAAAAAGTACTGTAAAATCAAACAACTTAATGTATGTTTCAAACTTCTAGAGGATTTGAAAGGAGATTGAAACATTTTGTTACCTACTACTAAAAATACTATGTACTCGTTTAAATGCAACCGTTCGATAGTGCAAGGCAATATAATATTCAAACGAAAATTAACCGACCATTCGGAATTTGCAGAATGCGCTATTTGGGAGCAGGGGACAATAGACTGAAGAGGTACGTTGCCAAGACGACGGGTAACAAGGAGTAGACAGGACGAATCTGAAAAGACACAGACAGTTTTCCAGGAATTCAGGAATCTTGAGCAGATCGCCCCAGAGAGTTATAGGTGACACAATCGGCCGCATCTCCAGACCAATATTTAACGTCGAAGTATTTATTTATAGCTCGGGAAACGTCTCGTTTTAAAAATCCCCAGGACCTTCCAAAGCGTTTTTGGTAAATATGTCTTAAGAGAAATGCAGACAGAATAAATCGTACCGGTATTATTTTGTCTTTCCAAAAAGCATACGAGTCCCGGCAGACGACTTTGTGGAATTATTTTTGATGAAATGTTGTCTTTGCTACGAGGAAACCGAAACGGATTAATTAAATTAATGTCTACCCCCACCTTTTTAAAATAAAAAAAATTCAAACATACAAGTATTATTATTTTTTTATAGTTAATATCGCACAAGAGTACCAACTGTTCCCAACCGTCAAGAGCGAGTGAAACTATGACATCCCCAATTGGGGTATATCGAGAGACTGAAGTTAGTGGGGAGGGGAGGAGATGGGGAAGAGGAAGGTTGGGAAATACCTGATTATTCAGATCTGGTCACCAAACACGGCTAAAGCCATTTCACGCAACGTTTCGATTCTGAATGGTGATCTTTCACCAGGGCGATACGTACAGTATCTGCCACTCATATTCCCGTAGTGTGATCATAATTACACAATACTGTGTGAATAGGATTAAATATTCGGATTTAAAAAAAAAACCTGCAGCTTCCTTTCCTTTTTATGTTAGCACTGAATCCAAGGACCATATTATTTTTTTTATGATAAGAAAACTGAGATGATTTCTATGATGATAATATTTGAGTAGTTAGTAATCGGTGCCAATAACTAGCCGTGAAACATGCAGCGTTTACACAAGCAGACGATAGAATGAAGATAAACATTCGCCCGTATGTGAGCGGACCAATAAAGCAACGGTAGCAGCTTTAATATTTTGCACCGTGCACTGGACATTTTATCGGTTCATGTTATTTTCCATGCCCCAGTGTCGTAATCTGTGAATTATTGCAATATAAGCTCATCTGGAAGCTTTTACATTTCGTTTTGTCCCTGGACAATGTGATAAATCACAGGGATTTGGATCTATGATTGTACGAGTTGTTATGTATTGTTTTCGGATTTGTTTTGTCAACTACAGTGAGATATTATTTTACTTTGTTTCGTTTGATCTAATCTATTCTTAGATCTGGCAGCGATAAATTGAAAAAAAACGTTTGGGATGAGTACGAAATTACCTATCTTTTCGGTGGAGTATTATCAAAAACAAATACACACTCGTAAATTATGAAATCGCTACTAAAAAGTAATGTTTTAACCTATTAGTTTTGGATACAAAAAACCTTCTTCAAAGCTAAATAGTAACTAACTAGAGCTTTTTTAGATAATTAATTTTGTACCAATCAAGAGTAATTTAAGAGTTATTTTTTGATTCCTTCCTGGTTTATATATTTTTGGATATTTTCGTAGAAAGCCATCACTTTGTGGTTTAACATAATTAATTAAAATTCAACAATTACTTTGGTATTAATCTGTGGTTTAATACAAAGTTATTCTCTCCTTTTCATAATTTATTTTTGGATTTTAAGAAATTGGATTTTGTTGGCCAAAAATATCTTTCATTTTCATAGAGTAGTATATCAATACATCATTCACAATTGAATGTGTAAATTGTATACTTGGATAAGTATCAATTAAGGACAAACCTTTTACTTCACATCTGAACCAAAACTGTAATTGCTACATAAGTGCTTGAGTTTATTCCTAACACGCAGTTGATGGAAAGATATGTGTCTTCATAGAATTTAAGTATGACTTACTTCCTTCGCCAACTATTCCCCGTACAAATATCGCAGGATATGAACTTGGCCTTGCAAAATAATAAGAACGGAGAACAACATAAATGATAGAGCAAAGTGTAAAATGTATGGCGCAATCACAATTATTAATAACAATTGAAAAATATGGGTCAAACGTTACGTTGCGTTGTCAAACAACTTCCAGAAAGAAGAAGCTGAGCAATTTTTAAAACACTAGAGCTTACCATTCTAGAGTTTGTCCTGTTTCAGACTGAAAATCTACTTTAGTATTAGGAATGGTTGTTACAATAGCTGGAAAGTCATTTTTTAAAGTTCTATCGAACACAACGATAAAAAAATACTTACTACATCGGGTGCACGTGTTCCTCGTTTTATGAAAAGTGGTTACAAGAGGCAGTGACGACACACGGAAGAATATTTTTTATTCGTAGTGTCAAAAAATGTCATCGGAGACCAAAATGACATTTCCATCTTTTTACTCTAAATACGCTCAGGAATTGCTTGGTTCGAGTCTGTCGAGTACTTTCGGTACAATTTTATTACTTTTTGTGCGTGGGCGAGATTTTTTTACTACAAACGCGTAAATCATTAGAGTAAAATTCATGGATATCGCTGTGGAGTAAAGGGTTTGTAGTTGAAAGAAATTATGGTGAAAACGTCTTAATTATTATGTGGGGAATGAATACCTACCTCACAGAACAACTCGTACCAAAGTATAAAATAATTATATATAAATAGAATGATGTACGGGTCTTAAGAATTAAGGCCTTAAGGATTTGTTTAATATAGGCGCTTAGTGTAATATTAAAAATGATTAATCAAACAACACCGTAAAAGATAGAAAAATTGAAGTCAATTTTGTAGAAGTGTAGTTGAAGCAGCATAATATGACGCATTGAACATACTGAATGGAACATCTCAATTAACTACAAGAATACTTATTGTGCACTATAGCAATAACAATATTATCTTTCACTTTCCATCAAAGTATGACACTTTTAACCAAGGTTATGCCCATTCTGTGCTCGTTTGTATTTACTGATTTCAAAGAAAAATGTTTTATTCAAATAGATTTTTTCATTTCAATCTTGGAGGAAATATCCCGTCAGTTTGTAGTCACTGATATCGATAATTTAGTATGATTTGGTAAAATCGTTTCACAGCTGCCATAGCGACGTTGATAAATAACCATTAAAAAAGACGGTAACTACAGTAGTTAATAAAAAAATACAAAAGGAAAAATAATGTATTAAAATTTTAATCAGTGCAACATTCTCATAGCTGTATTCTCATTGTTTCATGAGAATTAATAATTAATGTTGCGTCAATATTGTATAACAGCTAATCAGAGTTTAATTTAATTAACCAGGGAGCAAATGAAGGGTGAATTAAATTCTTAAACCATTTAAAAAACGACCACAATGTGTCATTGGTTTCAAAAATATTTTTTCAGTAATAACTACAAAATAGTGTAAGGTTGACAGAAGTTTTCGGTAAACAATAGTACGTGTACGTCATGCCTTATAATGGTGTATACTATCAGACCAACAGTGGAAGACGCAAATCAAACATAACTAACGTAGATGATAATAAAATATATCCGTTTAGAAATCAGACCCCTTTACAAATCAGTTCCAGGATAGGTTTGTAGAAATTCTCGGAAATTGGGCTGAGTCGACCAAACACCGGACGCAATACGAAAATAAATAACGCGTTGTTATTATGAAAGGCCGAATTCCTTTGAACACCTCAAAAAGATCTTTTAATAAGACAACCCAATTTATAACAGCATTATCTGTGTTAGCAAATTAAATTATATCTATCTATCTTAACGAAAATATTGGAATTAATTGATCTAAATCCGTTAATGGGAGATTATTTACAACCGAAACTCTTCCGCAATAATCCTTTGTGGAATGTGTTCTGTTTTGTGTTATATTTATTGTTTACACTTTCCTCTTAGTTAGTTAGATTCCGGTGTTTAATAATTATAAATTTAGACATTAATTGACAGTGAGCCAAGTTATTAATTGGGGCAACGTGTAAAAACTCTTTCATGAAGACGTGATGAATAGAATGTAAAAATACTTGGAACAATATTATAAACTGTTCAATTATGTACTTGTCATAATAATGCAACCATTGAGATATAATAATATTACAACACTTAAAAAAATATTTTAATTCGTAACATGACTAGTCCTCTGCTAAAAGATAGGAACAAGGCAGTAAAGATCATTATAATTTCTTTCAATATTGTGGTCTGTTTGTGAATGTTTTGGCAACCTGAACAATAAATCATGCATTCACAAGTATAGTAAAAGCTTTGAAATGCGAATCCACATGTTTATACAAAAAATAGTATGGACAGAAAGTTGACAATTGTGGGAGTCATTATTGTTTATAAATCAAGGGTATTGATGAAATACGAGATTAATGATCATTCCTTACCTAATGACTTTGAAATCTGCCTAACTGGAAGTCCATGATGCTGATCAAAGCTTACCTCCAATGGGATTGGGTGTCAGTAGAATATTTTTTTCAATTTTCAAGATGGTTTGCTGGGCACATTACTACTACTAAATGAGTAAGCCCGCGAAGGAATTTTCTTTTGCTACGGAAACGGCAGCTTTGGAGAAATCGAATGAGAAACTTGATTTAAACCCCAGGACCTTTCACTGACTAAATGACCTATTCTAAGCCATTTAGTAATGAATAATAATGACAAACTTCAGATCCACTGCGAAATCCAAACACCACACTTTAAAGTATTTATTTAAAATAAATATTTTATTGTTTAATTGTTGTTCAGTAACCTTATTTATTCGCATTTCCATTACATGTTCTTGCCTCACAGCACTCTATTAGGTGGTGCTATAATCTCCCTTACTCCATGAGCGGTTTTCACTATTTTCAAAGTTGAGAATCGGTTTACCGAACGATGGATAATTGTATAATTCTAACAACAGCCTCAATTGGCTCTGCAAAAAAAATCTTACGTACTTGCACAAACTATAAGTATAAATTTACTTTAAAAATATTTTCGCTGGAAAGGTAAAAAGGCTTAAGCGAAAATTTGGCCAAAGATAAGTTAAATGTGCAGTTTTGATCAGTTTTATTTTTCTGTATCGAATGACTCTCGTTTGATTCTGAAGACTTTTGAGGCCCTTCAGCAATCTAAAATATATTTACCATTTGGGAGAAGCCTCGACTCAAGCGACATAAGTTTGGGACTTAGAGCTTTTTGTCGCTTCAAGTAGCTCAGTGAGCGCATTGAGTTACCTGAGTATTTATTTTTTTCAAAATCCAATTAGGTACCGAAGACTAATGAATTTGATTGTAAAAAAAAAAACTTTAAAGTGCTCTGGTATAAACATCCCAAAATGGAGCTGCCCTTTTGCCTTTCCAGCGATGATACATTCTCGTCCAACTTTCACCATTTTAAAAGCCTTAAATATGTCTTCCCTTTTCGAAACACTTTTCACGTTTCACATTTATTTGTTAATTTAGCACAATATTTACACCTTTCACAACACAAAAAAAGGAATATTTTATTAAACTCCTTGCTTATGCTTCAATTAAATTTGCATTTTATATGCGAGTGGGTACTGCCACGTCTCGCCATTTTCCATCAGTGGTTATAGAAATAATTATTATAAGGCGGTGGATGGTTCTCCCCGCTGCGGAGAGGAATAAGAAGAAAAGGACGACGGGACTGAAGAGAAGAAAGAGCACCCTTAAAGACACTTTAAAATTCAAATTTCCCACAGGATATTAAGCGGGGTCTGTGTGGATGCGGTATCAAGGAAAAACAAAATATAAACAGTCACCAGCGGAGCTGAAACTTGCAAACATAGTCGAATTCTTAGAAGTTCTTACTTCATTGAAAAGTATTTTCAGGTTTATTACCAAAGTAACTTTTAAAACTAGCATTATAATATATGCATTGTGTGCGATCAAACACTTAGGTTAGAAGCAGTAATTTTCACAAAAACATGTGATAGGGTTATGATTTTTTTTTGTTCTTGTATTACAGCATTTTGGATTTTAATTTCAAAGTCATATTGTTGGCCTTAATGACGATTGCTTTTATTATTTATTATTTTTTATTGTTTTTCCGTTCTATCCTGTTAAACTATAATTAAGTAGTTTGGCAACAGGATTTTAAATACAGTAGAAATACAAAATAAAATATAATACAATAGAAATACAATGGAAATACAATGAAAATACAATGGAAATACAGATTATCTTATTATTAAAAAATATGCATATTATTATAATTTACACATCTTAAGAAATCGATATACTTTTACACCATACCACTAATAATTTAATCTTGCCAAAACGAATGCACACAATAAGACATTTGTCTTTTAACCTTTATTTGGGTTGGCCTTGTTTGCTTTATCGTTTTTAGGCAAAACTCCCAGCAGGTACATACATCATATGTTGTTTATTTTTATAACAAAAGAAATTCTTCCGTGTTTCAAATTTTCTTTGAGATTTTCTGACATTATAACATGAGCGAAAAATATACACGAATAATTTTTTTTCAATAAAATCAGTAGACGTGGGTAGTGAACGTACTTAAGGTAGAACGATTAGGAATATTTCTTTACTAACGTTATTCAACTGCGATCAGTTCTTGGGTGAGTTAAGAGTTTTGATTCGATTCCAATCGACAATCACGTGTGTGACTTTGATTTTTGTCGCGAAGAACTATCTAGGACTATCACAACCTTGCGCCACTTCTGTTTTACACTTCGTTCAATTAACATCGAAATCGGCATCGTTTTCGGTAGCAACGGACTACACCTTTGGTTCTCCACTCCTTCCTGTCACCAGCAGAACTTTTCCTCTTTGAGCTTCTTATCGATGTTATCAGACCAGGGGGTCGTTGATCTAGCCGGGTTTCCACCTGTTTAGGCCTCAGACTTATCTCTACGTGATCCCTCTTTTTGTTTACCTGTTGGCCTTGATTCGAGTACTATACGGAAACAATTTAAGCTTAACAAAACAATCACATTTTTAAAATCGATTTCCGATATAAACGTTTCGAGTTGATTGAATCATTTCACTTTTTTGTACATATACTAGAAAATAGAAGCAGATAAGTAGATACTGAAGTAATAATATCGTGATAATCCATTTTAATGTAAAATTGAACAGAGCTTTGCTAATACCAAATTCTTAGAAAATAAAATCTGCGATCAAAGCTGAAATAAAATCTTTTCATGAGAAGCAATCTCTTTGTGGTTTGACATTATATTAATATTTTGAAAAAATACTTTGTTGTAAAGCACGAGTTTATTATGTTTTAACGCCTTTATATATATATACTCGTATATTATAATACATAGTAAAATCGTGGAAAAAAAGTGTTATTTATTTTCACTTAATAAAAGAACACTTTTTTGTTCATTTTAAGTAATATACATGGTTATATTTTTTTGAAGTAAATGGTTGTGCAGCCGTTTGATACTCACTTCATTTCAAAACCTCAATTTTTGCATAATATCTCCTCAGATAGAGCAAAGGAGTTTCATTTAACATTTCATAGCAGGTATAAACTTGAAAGTCCTTCAAAATTCAAAGGATCCAAAAGAGAGGTTTGGTAGTAATTTAATGGCTACAAATTAAATTTTATCAATTTGTTTCAGACTTGAAAGTTGGTTTCAATTTGAAGCTACTCCTTTGAGTTTTCAATTGATAGGCAAATTTAATAGATACCCAGTGGCTTCAGAATATTGGCCCTTGGCCGATGGCCATAGGTTCGACACCAGTCAAAGATCAATACTAAATATATTTAAAAATGTGTATCTGTCAATATTTCGTTCTGGGATAGGAGTGATAATCGCTCTGGCAAAACAGGGTTGCCAAAATGGTTTTACCTACACTTCAAAAACCTCCATGGTTAAGGAGGATGAAACCTGGAAGGTCGCATCCAGGAGTCAATCAAGGAAGATTGAAACATTTTCAAGATTTTGATGTGTTGTAAGATTTATTTTTAGCTCATTTTTGCGCGGAGATATAACATTTGGTACCGTGAGTGTAAAACCGAAGTAAGTGCAAATTTTTCATTTTTAATATTTAAAAGTGAAACACCTGCAATCTTCACAAGTTTGAAAATGTAAATTAAAACTTTTACCTACCAATAAAAACTGTTTTATTTTTAAGAAAACATTTTTTTTCATGCATATGAAATCTTCAAACTCCCATATCTCCAAAATATAGTATTTGCACTTACTTTGGTTCAACACTCACGGTGTGTTTTGATATAGATTCGCGGGTATAAAGCTCTACGAGGACAAGTGAAAATTCCAGTTTGGACTTAACATTTGTCCCGAGTAGGAAAGGTTTCTTCCGAAAACGCTCAATTTACTTTAAATGATTTCTTATGTGAGAACGTACGTACGAGTGTGAACTTTTCAATTTTGAAACTGATGTTAATTGAAATTATTACATTTTAAAAATAGTATTTTCAAATCCCTAACTACCTAATAAAGTGCTTACCTATTAAGTATTTTAGCAGACATTATTCTATATTTGAAATGGGTGAATTAAAGCAACTAATATTTTTTCTTGACAAGTCAAGCTTAAACCCCGTTATTTTTTACGGGTAGAATAAAAATGAATTTGAAATTCGTTAAATTTCATTTATTTATCAAAGTTAAATTAAAATGTTTTAATTTTCGACCTACTTAAATTTATAAAAATAATTTTGTACATATGTTAGCACCTTCTTGCCAGATTGTAAGAGATGGTCTCTTTAAACCCATATTTAGAGACCGTCATTATTAATCAAAATTTTACTTGAAAACACTTAAGCTTTCTTAAGTGACCTAATCTGAATAACTAATAGATCAGGACATCCAAATATTTATTTCAGTCTTTCAATCTTCTCTTACTTATTATCTCAGCCTCACAACATTACTGAAACAGAGAAAAATTATAATAGCAACGAGCAGTGTGGAATTTGGTTTGGAAGCACATAATAAAAGTTTTAAAAACGGTGAAGGTAGGGCATTGATCTTAAAAAAAACAGGACATTAGTATTTGACTCGTTATCATAACTTCCAACCCCTTATTTGAAAGCGTCCACAGATTCTTTTAAAATATGTTTGCAATTATTATTAGAAAAGCATTGTCCTGACGGGTAATTTGTAACAAGATACCCATTGGCGTTGAACCTTTATTTTTTGCGCCGTAACAGAGATTGATGGCGTGTTTTTCGTTGCTAGAGCCAAACATTGACATAAAATCCATCAACATCCATGTAATAAAATCAACTCATTAAACGAGCGATACTTCTTTCACCTCATAAAGGTTTAAGGGCGGATCAGTTGACAGATTTGTTGCCTGTACGCCCTATTCTAACTCGCATCATTATTAGTCCGTGTATGGTAAAAACATTATCCCGAGGAAAAACGAAGAAGCTTCAATTTCCACATTTAAAGATACATTGAAAATGTATAAAGATAAATGTGCATCTTATTATTTCTGATTCAGACAAAATAGTAATTATGTTTTTTTCGTTTAGTGGAAGGAGTCAGGATTATCCCAACAGAGCATGAAACAAAAAAAGAATAAATCTATATTTATTTTTAAAGTGAATACCGCACAAGAGTCCCAACTGCTCCCAACCGTCTAAAGCCAGTGAGACTATGGCATCCTCAATCGGGGTATGTTGTGAGGCTGAAGGTAGTGGGGAGGGGAATGAAAGAGGGAAGAGGAAGGTTGGAAAGTACCTGGCTATTCAGATATGGTCACCAAACACGATTAAAGCCATTTCAAGTAACGTTTCGATTCTGAATGGTGGTCCTTCACCAGGGCGATACTTAGAGTATCTAGCACTCTGGAACGTGCCGTAAATATACTTTTTTTATTATTGTAAATGAATTAAATTTATAAAAATAATAATAATGCATATATACTCTGGAACGTGCCGCAAATATACTTTTTTTTTATTATTGTAAATGAATTAAATTTTAAAAAATAATTATTATAATAATGTATTTAAACAAAATAGTACATTCGGTTTATGTAAAAGTTTTTTATTATTTCCAATTTTGTAACTGTTGATTCATGGTGGAATTCCATTTTAATGATTAAATAAAAACAAATTTATAACTTTATTCCACTTATTATTTATTTTTGACTGGACCGGTTTCAGCCTATAACGGCCATCCTCAGACAGAATAGAATAAGAACAACCTGTACTTGTCTGAAGATGGCCGTTATAGGCTGAAACTGGTCCAGTCAAAAATAAAAAAGTGGAATAAAGTTATAAATTTGTTTTTATTTAATCTTTAAAAGTTTTTTCTTATTATCATAATTAAAAATGATCAAAAACTAAAATAAACCATTATTAATACTTCAACTATTATCATAATAAAGAACATCGCAAACACACACTGAAGAGAGAAACCGACAAAAATGTAATGAAGGCGTGGTCCGTGTACCCGGAGTAAGTTCAATGTCCCTTACTCCTGGGATAAGAAAATGATCAAATATCGAAATGGTGGAACGCCATTACTTGCGACTGAACTGAAATTCAACTGAACTGAATTTCATCACGATGCAGCGGCGGGAAGGGTTGAGGCAGGAATGCGTTCTGAAGTTGGATCTTTAAATAAATCAGGGTTGACTGATCCCGCGAATATTTCATAAATATTTGCTCGATCAACCTCGGTGCCAATGTCACGTCAACACTAGCCGGTGAACTGCTCGCTCACAGCACGGTCCATCCGCTATTTAAAGGCTGATTCACACCAACGTCCGGATCCGCTCAGTGCCGATATTGTTCCGCAAGAGAGCTTATTGATATGGTATGAATATCGATCAAGGAGTATGTGCCAAGACAAAGTTGTATGGCAGTATATATCCTTCTGCCCACCCTTGTGATATTTAACTACTTATTTAGTTAAATAATTATTTTGAAGTGTAAAAATACTTACAACGCAGATTTTTTTTTATCCATTTTTTTATCACTAAATAATATTTTTAATAATTAATAATCAATAAAAATATTATTTAGTGATAAAAAAATGGTTTTTGAAAAAAAAAATCTGCGATGTTAGTATTTTTACAATTCAAAATAATTATTTAACTAACTAAGTAGTTGAATATCACAAGGGTGGGCAGAAGGATATACTGCCACACAACTTTTTCTTGGCACATACTCCTTGATCGATATTCATACCATATCAATAAGCTCTCATGCGGAACAATATCGGCACTGAGCGAATCCGGACGTTGGTGTGAATCAGCCTTGAGTAGGAGAGTGTACATGCAACGCAATGCGTTTGAGTCATTCAAAGACGTTTGTATTATCTAGTAAATGGTATCTATTTGCGCGAAAACCACAATGGCGCTGTAATAGCGAAAAATTCCACAAAAGTTTAACGTTTTATTAGCGAGTAAAATAGGCATAGATTTAATATCAAAACAATTATTGATTTTGTGCCTTGTGCACATGATGTATACAATTAGATGAGACACGAAACAAAACACAAACAACAAAAAACTAAATAAAAGCACCGGTGCCCATATTCTACAGAAAAATGATCACGGCAACAAATTAAATAATTAAGAAGCACTAGACATAAAGAAGTTCTTAAAATTAATAATCAGGTAAATTTGTCAAGAAGTTCAATATTAGGTATATTTCCTGAAAACTCATAAAATTTATCATTATTCTTTTATCACCTTCTCAGTTGACGTTTTGTCTTTTTCCATTCATATTATCTATATTTTTCTCTCTGCTCCTTTGTTATAGTGTAAATATTATTCTTTTTTTCTCATTATTCTGTTACTTTATTTTATATTTTGTTCTCCCTCTGTATGTAAATATAACAGCACACTTTGTATTTTTTGTTTAGTTTAATTTAGTACCCTGATGATGCTTAGGCTAAGCGAAACCGGTCGATCATAAAAATCAAAATAATATCCGTGGTCCTATACAAAGTTATATCTTTATTTCTTTAAAAACTATCTCCACTTTGTTGGATATTATTCCATCTACCTACAATCCCACCTCTTCAGTCGACCTACAACCATCTTCGGCGTTCGACATAGCACATATCAAAATATCAATGTGCTGTGTGTTGCGTTTCTGCAAAAGCAATGCTAAGAAGTTTGGTACGATTGGTAGGATTTCAAGATCGCAAAACACAACAACTGTCACATGGCGTTGCCACGTCTAGAACGTTCGGATAATGTCAATTTGGTTCATGAGCACGTTCGGCTGTTGAACGCAAGAGTCCTATCCCCGCACCACACATCTCCCCCGAACTAAACGGAACACGGTTTCAAGTCTCAGCCTGTATGGGATGCCTACTCCATTTATGTAACTCTATGCTTGTGCATAACAAATTCTTACCCAGCTAACCGAAGCTACGTATTCTTGCAATAAATTAATAATGACAGTTATAATAATTTTAACAAAATGCTACATTGTAGTCAAAACTCACATTAATATGAATGTGCTTCAAAAGTTACATAAATAAATATAAAAAGGGAGTAGCGACAAAAAGCATAATCTTCGTTTTAAATCGTTTGTCAATTAATTTGCATAACATTTTTATTAATATATTTTAATTTATTAAAATTTCATTCAGAACTAAATTCTGTAAATCTCAGGGCACCGTTAAAACTCCAGCTGACACAACTAGAAAGAGAATTAATAATAAATAATTTACATATATATTATACGTGTGTCATTCCGGACAAATTTTTTTCTTTATTTTTATTTGTATATGCCTACATTTGACGATTTGAAGAATGAAAGAATATTTTTTTCTGAAAGAAGTGGTGACCTGAATATAAGGACAATTTCACCAAGCCAAAAGTTACTTTTTATACGTAGTTGATTTAAAATATATTTACCATCAAATTCCAAAAATTATTCAAATAATGAAAAAAAAAACAAAATGATTTTAGCTGTCACCAAAATTTATATTCGAAATGTTCGCTTGCCGGATGACTGTGATACCAATTACGCAAAGGAACCTTTTTTAAAAGCCACCGTATTTCCCTATTATTATTTTTCTACAGAAAGACCAACCTTTCGGGGTTGCGAATAACACAACAATATTTGAAAAAAAAGTCCTTCTACCATCATAATAAGCGGAAATTGTTAGTTGTGAAATGATGAGGGGGGAGGGCAGAGAAATTGAATGTACGACCTGACGTCTTTGACAGATCTTACGTATTATTTTTTTAGAAATTATTAATAATGTCAAACTTTTTTATTTAAAAAAATGTCATTGTGTTGATTTGTTTGGCAGCATTCTTGCTACAATATTGTTTAAAAAATTCCACGAAAGGAGTTGTGATTGAACCAGTAATAAATTTCACGAAATAGTCTCGTTGGGAAAAATACACGCTTATCTGAGTACGTAACTTGAGTGAGAAGGTCCTCGTAAGATAGATATGACGGGTACGCATGTGATAGTTACAAGTATAAAATAAATGGGAAAGAAAATATGATCTATTCCTGCCTCCTCTAGCTTTCCAACTCTCAGTGGAATTCAACCATCTTCTGTATAGTACCATTTATAATGAAACCGGAATTCACTCGCCATAGCAGGAAATTTATTATATAATATTATAATATATTATTTGGTAACTAGTTGCTACCAGTGAAAAATCACGGCACGTAAACTTGATTTATCAAGAAAAATATATAAGTAGCTATAATACACCCGTTTCAAATATAGAATAATGTCTGCTAAAATACTTATTAGGTTAGCACTTTATTGGGTAGGTAGGGATTTAAATAGATTATTTTATAAATTTGATCATTTCAATTAAAATTATTTTATGGTTAAAAGTAATATATGTAGCATGCCTAATATTTCCCCGGTAAAGCATTGGATTTACGTTATTCCTTTTTCTTTATCTACATCTGTCTCTGTTGATGCTATTTTTTTAGGTGACACCTCACAAGAGCGCCCATGTCTGTACGGTGTACAGACATGAGAGACACATCGCCACCCAGATGGGCAATGCTGTGAGGCTGGTTGAAAAAGGAGCCATGGAAAAGAATTTATTAGTGCGGACCTTGAAGATAGATGCTAGAATCTCGTTCCACATACGAGCAGACTTAAGCAAAAACGGATCGGAGAAACGACCATCGAGTTTCACGCACGTGCACCGGCGCGCAGGGGATCAATACTGCAACTCATTCGAGCGCACGACATTAAATTGCCTGTAGAACAGACTCAGCATACATACGTCGCATCTGTGCATTGGAGGTAGTAATCGGTATGTTAACAACGGATTGTTAATCAAACGAACCGCCCTCTTTTGCACAAAATGAAGCCGGTTTATCAAGTATTTTGGAGCTCCATCCCGGAGGTGGTTCCGAAATTTAACCGTTGGACTTACATGAAATGTATAAAGGGTTAGCAGTTGGTCACTTTAAAAGAGTCTGCCAGTTCTATACAAAATGCCCAGTTTCTTGGAAGCCAGGAACCTACATTGGTAAGGCTTTATTACTATTTGTTAATACCATTGTTTTTATTTATATCCAATTAGGACAACGAATATCTAATTAATAACATAAAGGTCATGGGTGACTTAAGAGTTATATTAGATTTATCTAGCATCCCCTATTAGAGATCTTATCTAGAAGATAAAACCAAATAATTTAGGGGTGCAATACAGTAAATCGTAAGAACCGTGTAAATGAAAACAATACACCAAATTATTATTTTTGTACCCGCATGGGAGTACGCACTTCAAAAATGGCTTTATGTTTCATGTAAACATATTGTAAAGATAACTGATTCATAATTGAATATGACCATGTTTAACTTTACTAGTCACCACCAGTGAGAAGATGCCCGGTATTAGGTGAAACTGGTCAGGTCTTAATAAAAAAATATAGGAATAAAGTTTTAAAAATTAGTATTATTAAATCATTAAAATGAAGTTCCACCACGAGTTAATAGTTCTAAAATTAGAAATAATAACTGATTCAACTAACACTGGTACAATTAACTTTAACGAACCTCCACACAAAGACCAAATTCTTTTAAAAATATAACGATATTTAAGATTTAATCGAAATTTAAAGCCATAAATCGCAAAAAAATGAAATTTCAGTTTCCCTCACATAAATACGTGTTTCTATTAATTGATGTGTTTCAGTTTTTATTTTATATTTGCTAAATACATCACGGTTAGCATTTTGATTGAATAGTTTATTCTAGGTAACCGGGAAATAAAATAATTGAACTAGTTTAGTTTTGTACCCTGATGAAGCTTAGACTACGCGAAACTAAAATAAAAATATGTACAAAGTCATTGTATCATTTCAGTAAATATTAACCAATGCGTAGACTTAAGTATTGCTTACACTACGAAATATGACATTCAAAAACTGTAATTGAAAGACTGCAATTTTTATTTTACATAAATTCATTTTAACCTAAATTTCAAAATTGGTAATCTGCTAGTTTACTCGTATTTATAGGATTGACTTATTTTCCTATGTTAGCACACACACTGATATATATATGTGTGTGTACCCGGAAATGAACGCTGGTATAATAATAATTTTAATTATTAATAAATACCTTTGTTTTGTTCACTTTTTTACGTATTTTTTTGGTTGCTAACTAGTTGCATTACCTCCATGATTTTTTCGGGTAAAACGAACGTTCGACACGTACGAAAGATGTCGTAATCAAAGATTATATGTTTGACATTAAAGATGTGACCTCAATAATTACTAGGTAAGTGTATTATTGTTATTAGAGAATTTAAAACGCAATGTTTAGAAATTAAATCAAAATGCATTTTTTCAATCTTATATAGCCATAAAAACTGTCAAACGAATGCTCTTGCGTCATGAAATGTTCCCTTCTTTAGAAGTCTAAAATTTTAAGATCAACGCAACTATTTTCTGATCGCGGTGTCATTTTCATGTGAGTTTCGAAATATGTATTGAACTGAGAAGCAAAATAAGTATTCAAGCGTTTTTAAGTAAAAACAGATTTAATATATAGATTAAAATAATGGGCTAAGTCGGGTAGTGGCTAATACCAGCTGCTTTGAAATTTAAGAAGTATTCAAAAAAAATATTTTAGACACAACATAATTTTTTGTTAATATGACACAAAATATATTTATACTCAGCCTGTCATCGAATAAAAAAAAATCTGGACGTCTAATGCGCAAATATAATAATATACGGTTAGAAAATTCCGACGCCTATTAGTAATTTGTAAAGACATTTTGGCAAGCTTGTAGGAAAGTTAGTAGTTAGTAGGTAGGCATTTAGTATTTGAAGTATTTACGTACCTTATGAGCACTAATACAAGTAGTCCCGGCGTACGCACAGACTTGAGGCGATTTCTATTTCTAAATTCATAAATACGGACTTTGCAAAGTTCCGCTCTAAAAAAATTATCACCCAGTTAAAAATAATCGTGACTTACGGATGATCTGCGAAAAATCAGTTCGAGTAGGTATTTATCCACGCTGAAAATATTTCGGTATTTTTAGCCTAGGCCGAGTCTAATCCGGTGGAGAGCTTAAGTTTTACGTTCCTTTGATTTACACTCGATTTTAGAAATGCTAAATAATTTTGGGAGACACGAATATACTGCATGATTTTTTTTTGTATGTGATACCGCACCAGCGTCCCGATTTACAAGCTAGAGGAAACATGGAAACCCAATTTGGGGAATGTTGAGAGAATAAAGGTAGCAGGAGAACAGAAATAAAAATTTAAAAGGTCTGGAAGTACCTTAATAATTAATCCACAAAATAATCAAGAAAGGTACTTAACGTATACTTTAACAATTCATTTTCGTAAATGGGGAAAAACTTATGACAATTCGCATAATAAAACAATTTAAACTCGCCTCAAGTAAGCAATAGTTCGTAATCATTAAATAGGAGAATTCAGATTTTAAAGTTAAATGCCTACCTCACTGAATAAGAATTTTAATGTTAAGGTTTTTACCGAAATTAGTAATTAAATAGTACAAAAATAAAATGGGCTGATGGAAAACAAAATCATATAAATTACTCATTTCCATGTAGCCTTACCGTGGTTTGATAATGGCCTTGAATGCCGAAACAGCTGTCGCAAAAAATAAAATAAAATAAAACTAGCAGAGCATAAAAATAACAACGTTAAATTTGATTTAAAAAGATTCAAGTAATGATTCGAATCTTCTTTTTTTAATAATAGGTCGATATTGAAAGCTTTTTCCTTTTGAGAACGGGCTACAAGTATATTTTATTATTAAGCATTCATGATGGTCTAACACCAAAAAACTTTTTTTCTAAGTCGAAAAAGCTTAGTTTAAAAATCCGTTTTTTGACAGTTTAAAACAAAATGTATTCAAAGCGTTTGTTTCTCGTTATGCTTTCAGTGTAATATGTATAAAGGTGTGGCCTAAGTGGTAGAGCATTCAGACGGACGGGGCGTGCAGAGGAACGTGCGACCATTGAGCGTTCGAAGTTCGAAAGTTTGAAGACAGCGTTCAAATGAAACAGTCGTCATGGTAACTGCCACCATGGCTTCAATAGATATTGTATTAAATAAAAAAACGATTTATTGCGTAAGGAAGGCCAGAGTGAAATTGTTAACCAAAGAAAAAAAATGAGAATTTTCCACGTTGTCAGAGTCAACATTTGGCCATATTCTATATATTCCATGTCAGGCTTAGATTGAATTTCTGATATTATTTCTTCCGGCGACATTACGCATGAGTACTACAAAGGCTGTTAAAGCACAAACTGGTTTGAACCTGGAGGCGCACGCCCCGCGGAACACTAGCAAGAACGCTCTGTCCACCGCTCAAGAGTCCGCCACTCAGGACACGTGCATGTATGGACACTTGAAGTAACAATATATGGAGGGAGAGCTAATTATTTTTACCCAACCTACACAAACTTGCGAAAAATCACTTTCTCCGAGCTTTTACGGCGTACACCATGAGAGAAAAAGAGACCACAAATTTCTTGGCCCGCTTCTATATACTGTCATAATGATCTTAAGGTGCTGGTTCCTTGAAGTAACACTAGCGGGACTCCGCCCACATTTTTTATTATGCCACTAAACTTGACACAACTAAACGGTTTTTTAGGTTATATGCTATATTTTTGTTGATAAAAATACTGTGAAAAAGTGGCTATACGAATACACAAAAACATTATGTCGATATGTGATATGAATGGATGTATAAATACCGTAGCCTTAGTCTTAGCCACGCCCAACTGCGCCGATTCATGTTAAAATCATCAAAAACAAGTCCAAAACTGACTTCACTGCCTTGGATAGATACTACTCTATGTACTCTAAGTATGGACATGTGTTTGTGGTGCACGCTGCACGCTCCGCCCCGCTGAACGTTGGACTAGAGAGGGCACTCAGGCCTTACGCTAAACGCATCATACTTCTATCATTGAATATTTAAAATAATATACTACGTATATGAATACAAGGCACAGAAACATTGCGGTATTCGCCCAATATCGTGGCGTGACTGGCATTTGGAATTTACCTGGATTTAGAAACTATGATGTGGATTGCCATTCATATTGCATAGATACTATGTATCCAATGAGGTGTGTCATATAAAATGGATGTCTCTGAATCTCAAATTAAAACAATTGAAACACTATTCACATAGGTAAGTTATAAATTGTAAGCAAACAATAACAAAAAATTCTCAACATTAATCAAGTACATTTTCATCACACGAATTCATCAAAAGTGATTCGTTCGACAAAAGTTTATTTCGGGTTTTTAAACATGTTTGAAAATAAAATATATACTTTCATTTGTATCATATAAATGTAATGGGAATCCTATGACAAACAACGTAGATACTTGATTATGTCTGGGATTTAAATATATGATTTGAAAACAAGTGTCAACATTAATATGAGCTTTCAGTTGGTAGAGTGATTTTCTGTCTGGATCAATAAATTTAACTGAATTCGGTGAAGGTCTTTTTTCTGGATCCCTTTCAAATTATAACATCATGATCCAAATCATACATTTAACACGAGAATAAGGTTGAAATGGACTGACAATCTGAGTTTAACGGGTGCCGGTCAAATGTAAAAAAACGAAATACGCCGATCGTCGTGACGATAGCCAAATTGACGATGTAAAATGTGACGAGCTCCAATGTGGCGATGTCAAATGTGACGATTTCAAATGTGACGACGTCAAATTTGACGATTTGAAATGTAACAATGTCAAATGTGACGATGTCAAATGTGGCGATTTGAAATGTGACGATGTCAAATGTGACGATGTCAAATGTGACGATTTCAAATAGAACAATGTCAAATGTGACTATGTCAAATATGATGAAAGTTTGAAATACAATAACATTTTTGTACATTATTTTCGTTTATATGAAAAAAAACTTTAAAACCGAGGAACCCGAAAAAGGTTTACCCTTTTTAACCATTTCATTTTACTAAATACGAGAGCGGTTTTATTGTTATTTAATCTTAAAACACTTCAATTCACATTTTAATCAACAAATATATTTAACTTGGCAAGCAATAATGACTTTTTCAGTTAATTTTTATTTTTAATAAATAACAGAATTCCCTTTTCTTTAATACCCTGTACTGATCAGGTAAATAATTTAGAATTTCTTTGTCGAACAGCTGAATTTCGCAAACCTGATTACCCTAGTCACATCACAAGGAGTGACAAATGTGAGATAACCTAACTGGCTATCCATAAATTGATGGAAGACGTAGTGGAGGAAGACGCCGGGCCGCAACTCATGGCATTTAAAACCGGCGTGATTAGTATAAATGCATATCTGCTGAGTTGTTTCGGGGAACGTTGTGAGACTAAAGGGAATGGGGAAAGGAAGAAAAAGGTTTAGAAGAACCTGGCTATTGAGATCTGGTCACCAAACACAGCTTAAGTCATTTCAAGCACGTTTTCCATTCTGAATGGTGCTCGTTCAGCAGAGCGATACTGAGACTATCTACTACTCTACTGCTAATAGACTTTATAGTATTTTATATTAATTAAACGAGGAATACATGAAATTTAATCAAATAAAATTTGTTTGCGAACCCCGGAATTCGAACCCGCTACTAATACTGACCATCTCTGCCCCTCTATGAATAATGGCTTTGATTATTGGATTCCCCAGCAAATATTGACTTGTGTAAATATTTAGACCACCTTCAGCTCGTTGTTTATGAATTTTAATCAAAGTACCATTTTTCGATTAGGAAAACGTATAAATTCATAACCCCATATCCATACGGCAAACATTGCTTTAGGAACACATTGCAATGCTCATAATATATAGAATTTCACAATTTCGTGTCAATATTTATTTTGCCGATCGGATTTGGAACATGGGAGCTTTTCAGATTTTTCATTCAACTCGTTTTATTTACGTTTCCGCCAACGTTCTTACACGCTATAATTAAATTAAAGAACTTATTTATTATTTCCAAATTTCATTTTCTTATTAAAAACAGTGAGCTCTGGCGTCGTTCAAGTTAAACAACTTTTTTGTTGGGCAAATTTCAAGAATTTCACGCGAATATTTTCAGATCGCGGCGTCGGACGTCGTTTCCATCTTTAGTCGTGAAGCTTTGAAACATGTATATTTATCTGTCAAATTATTTCAATGGTTATCTCTCACCTTTTCGATACTGAAATTATCTTCAACTCCGGAACGAGATCTAAATAAACAATCATTTTTATTATCCGAATTACAAAAAAGATAAAGTAAAACGATATACCTCTGTATATAACATTTTTATTCATCCTCATCAAGTTTTGTTCCCGTTACCTCTGGGCTCGTAGCCAAGAAACTTATTTTCACTGTAATTGTAACAGGTCTTAACGTTTTTCAAGTAGGTACGTAGTTAGTTTTTTCAACCAATGGTAGAATTGTAATCAATATGCAAAACAGAGGAAAAATTGTTACTTCGTGACACCTTTTAGTGATTTAAAAAGAGAAATGTTTGTGAATAATGAATTTGTCCTGTTATAAGAATCCACAAAAAAAAACTGTTTAAAATTCACTAGAAGACGTGCCTATATTAAAAAAGCGACGAGAGTAAAAATGTGAGAATAACCCGACTAGTTTAACTCTGCCAATGGTAGAAAGTACCACTTATGATACTTATATTTTGTACCAATACAAGAGTATTGAAAATAAAAACACAGAAGGCGACCTCTCTTAGAGTGACTTTATTTCATGGTTGAAAGTGATATATTGGTGGAAGTATATTATATTTTCGTAAAAAGCAATTACTTTGTGGTTTGATATATTTAATAAAATTTTTAAAATCGTGATCATATTGAGGTAGTATTTAACGCTTCATTGAGAATGTCTGATTTTATTATACACAGCAATGGATTATCAAATCACTACGGATTTCATACTACTCTTCTTTTCTTCTATAAGAATAAAATTTCGTATTTTTGTAGAAAGCAATCACTTTTTGGTTTGACATATTTAAAGAAATGAAAAAATGGCTTTGTATAAGACCACAGATTTGAATTTTTTTTATTTTTATGACCGACCGGTTTCGCTAAGCCTAAGCATCATCAATTAGTTTAATGTTGTACTCTGCTGATGCTTAGGCTAAGCAAAACCAGTCGATTATAAATATAAAAATAAAATCTGTGGTCTTCAATACAAAGTTGTTTTTTTCATTTCATTAAGCATATTATTTACAGGTATATAGAATGTAATTTCACACATAAAAAGTGTTCTTACTATGTAAAACAAATACAATAATATGATAGATAAGTGCATATTCATCAATACAAAATAGATAAGAAGGATGATTTAGTCGGAATATGCTTCTTCCACATTTATATATCGGCTCATATAAACTCTTGTTATTCTGTGTTCTGACAAAAGACTGTCTAAACACTAGGGCGCAATATATTCTCCTCACAATTATTTCTCGACCACCCAATATATTTGTTCAAACTATATAATAAGCTTTTCTTTATAAATCTTGTTTTTTACGCTTATACTGGTCTTGCATTCTTCGCGGATGTATTCATTTAAAATTCAGTTAAAAACGGTTTAAGAACACTTGTATTTTCTGCACAATGAAAAACGTTGCAACATATCTAGGTACAAAAATTGAAAACGAACAAACGGCAGATTAATTTAACGTCAAAAACATTAAGTCTGAGTTCCTTATAAAGATTAAAACAGAACATTTCCACCTCAGGAGGCGCATGCATCTGTTTGGAGTGGAAAACACCAATAGCTATAGGAAATAGGAAGAGGGGAAAAAACACAAATTCATATAAGCTGCCGATGTCTTGCGATGATGCAAATGAGGCTCAGATACATGAGAACTATGTTGATGAACTAAGAGATATCGGATAGGAGAGGAAAGAACTGTAAAATAAATGCAATAAAATCTGGCAGAAAACACAATTGGCTCGAGTGCTTACATACGCATTATTAAGACTGTAAATAAATAAGACTAAAAATATTTCATCACGTTCAAATTTCTCAATTTTGAAATTGTTAAAATGAATAATCAAAATTTTATCAACCAGGTAACTGTAACTGTAATTTACCCTAAAACAGAACCTTCTAAACAAAAACTGACATAAAAATATGACTAGCTATCGTGTATGGTGGAGTGTTCGTACACATGTTCAAAAAACAATATTGTCAATTCCTGGATGATACAATGAAAGTACATATAATTTAGATGCTATTCACAATCGCAACACGCGGTAATTCCTCGGTGATAAATTTCGCTATTGCTTTCGTTTCTTACTACAAAGAAACATCTTAATTTCACGCTTAGTTCTGACCGGTGCTATTACGTGTGGTCCAGCCATGATCGTATCGAATGATTTAAGACGGTGTGACAACTGCGGTAAGTGATGAAACAAATTCAACAAATTTATAGCCGCTCTAACACGACCTCGCAATCTAAATATATCCGGTCAGGACACTCACTACTCGCGGACGTTTTTACACACATTCATAAAAATATTCACACCTACATGCAAACATTCGTAGGTTTCTTCTTTTTCAGAAACATTTTTGCTGGCTTAGTAGATACGATTGAATAAAACTGCAGGTTTCGGATAGGCAAGAGTCGCCGAATATCAGGATAACTGGAAAATTGAGGGAGGCCTGTGTCTAACAAAGCTAGCTAAAAAGCTCACGAATAAAATAAAGTATGTGAAAAAACCTTAATTTTAAGTATCATTATTTATATGAGTTTCTTGTTCATGTGTTGTAATTGTTGTGATGCTCGATACACCGTACGAAAGAGGCATTAATTCTATCGTGAAGTTAAATGATTTTTAAAAAATCTTTTCTAATTGCTTTTAATTGATATTAATATATATATATATGTAAGTACATATCCTCGTCGGAAAGGCGAAAGGGCTGAAGCGCCATTTTGTGAAGTTTGCACCAGAGCACTTTAAAGTTATTTTATTTAAGAAAGTTCATAAGTCTCAATGCTCTCATTACGTAAAGCGACAAAAAGCTTAAGAAAGTCCCAAACTTGTGTCTCTTGAGTCAAGCCTTCTCCCAAATGGTAAATATATTTAAGATAGCTGAAGGTCCACAAAATTCTTTACAATCAAACGAGAGTCAGAGCATTTGATGCACAAAATAACTGTTTAAAACTGCATGTTTAACTCATTTTTGACCTAAGTTTTGCTAAAGCCTTTTTGCCTTTCCAGCGACAATATATACCTAGTATGCTAAAAAGCTGGTCGACCTGATAAAATCCTGTGCAATTCTTATTCATTATTCTTTAAGCATTACGGGATGCAAGTAAATGGAGCCTTATTTTCCCAGCTTTCCTAGATGCATTTGCATTGAGTAATATTTTCTAAGAAGCAAATCAATGCTTTCATTACAATGTGTTCCAAAGTGCCCCGATATGGAAGTACGATTTACCTATCTTAGGTCTAGTTTGTTTGAAGCCCCGTCACAATTGGCATTTGCCAATTTAAATAGCGGTCCCCACTGACCAACAGTTTTTGGCCCGTCAGAATTTGTTCAAAATTGGTTGGGTTATTTGATCAGCTAACGATTGTTAAAATTTGGTCTAGCGCTGACGAGGTGGGAATTGTGGTTAAACGGAAACCATAATTTAAAATGACGTTGATGGCCGATTTGATGACAATTTCAAATGTGACGGGGGCTTAAATAACTGCATAGGTCTATGTAATACAATTCCTTTAATTAATTGTATTGGATACATCAGTATAATTCACAAGTTTTGCAGGATTCGTGAAAATTGTGTGAAAATATCATTTCAAGGCTTAGCTGAGTTCAAATGAAAAAAGTAATATTTAAACACGCTTTACTAAACCCCTAATATAATAAAACAAAAATATTTGTTAAGTTTAATTTTAAAGTAATGCGAATTTGTATTGTTTGAAATTGATATTTTGGGTGAACAATAGATCTGAATGGTCCGATTTCTCTCCAATTACAATAAATCCTTTTGCCCTGTCCTGCCTATAGTCCTTCAACAAGGCAGAATGCTAAATAACTCCAGTATAATTGAACAGGCCATTGTGCTGAAATGTTAGTGAACAAATTAGTTTATATACAATATGAACTAAATAAATAAATAATAATACCATGAATTTCGCAGTACTTGATAGGTATTTGAGCCACTGACCAACAGATGACCCCTAGACTAAAAGTCTACAGAATAAATAATTAAAATAGTGACATAATAGGTTTTTTATTATTATTCACATACATATACATAAGAGACACAGTAGAAAACTATGTGAGATATTAAAATGCTATCATTTTATTTATATTTATCCAGTTTGACAGTGGGATAAAATGATATAGGAAAGAGAAAGATTGGGAGGTACCTGGCTATTTAGATCTGAACACAAAGCACGGTTAAAGTCATTTCAAGCAACGTTTCGATTCTAAATGGTGGTCTTTAATCAGGGCGATACTGAGATCAGTGGCGGCTCGTGACTTTGTAGTGTGCTAGAGTGCTAAGATTGAAAAAAAACGTCATCATTGATGTTGTTGTAGCCGAAAATATATATATTTTTTTTTTTCGAAATCGCAATTTTTTGTATGAAGATTTTTCAGAAATCCGTGCAGTGCACCACCAAAACTGAAAAAAACCTGAAAATCTTCATACAAAAACTAAATTCTTGAAAAAAAAATAAAAATCATTTTTGGCTACAAAAACACTAACAATGCACTAACAATGTCGTGTTTTTCAATCTTAGCACTCTAGCACACTAAAAACTCACGAGCCGCCACTGACTGAGAGTATCTACTACTTTGGATTGTGGCGCAAATACGATATATTATTTTTTATTAATTAAATGTGAAATAACATTAATGAATTGAATTTTCTAGTAATTATTTGAAACCATATTTAACAAATATTTTAGTGAATAATAATAAAAGTGAATTAAAAAAAAAAAAACAACAACGATAACAAAAAATGTTAAAATGCGACCGAGAACCGAACTCTTAATCTCCCGCTTTCAGTGCGGTTCAAGCGACTCCTCCACCTCACAAATTTGCTTTTGCAAGGTTGTTATTCACAAATATTGGTTCAACTTTTCATCACTGTTTGAACTTTTTTCTGTGAGAGGCTTACTAGATTAGCTTACGGATTGGCATAATAATAATTAAGTGGCTGATACGTAATATTATTGCATTAGAATGGCTTAGAAGTTTGGAGAGCAAATAAGTAAAATGGCGACATATTACGCTCTTGCTTACTGTACCATTAAATTTGTCATTATTATGTTGAAAGTGTCTCGTATTAGTGGTGGTATTCGAATAAATTCGGTAGATACCCAATGGCTATATGCATTATTTACCATAAAGCTTTTAATATTGTTCGACATAACAACAGTTTGCCACACGAGCTTAACACATATTAATTTTTATTGCCCTTTTACATTAACGGCCGGAAGTATACCAGCCGCCATGTTGTTTCCGTCACAAGTGTCAAATAATTATTTCGCTCATGAATAGATACTGGTGGTAGCCCAGTATTAATTAATGCAATCTATTTATGAGTGATAACCCTGAATTTTGTATTTTTTTTAAATAAGAATAGTGCACAAATATTATTTTGAAAATAGTGTATTTAAAACGCTAAAACATCGGATTCTACATACATAATTTTAATACTAATTACCAATGAACAACACTGATAGTAAAATTTAAACTCGTGAATTTGATTTTCGAAGTAAAATCGGACAATAATTACTCCACTAATTCCTAGTGTGATCTATACCGATTTGAAAGAAAACTGACGTCGACAATTCACTTGAGACTACTCGTCACTTAGGCCCCAGATAGGCCAGTGAAATTAACAATGTGCTCGAGAAAGTTTTCCATTTTTGAATAAATTTTATAAATTTCAAATAGGGAAAAATGACATTTCTTTGGAATTTAAATATACGCCCACACTTATATCGGCTTACCTCTTCAGTGGATTACTGTTACTTTAATTTTCTTCAAATAATCACTGCTTCTCGGGTAATTGAGATACTGATAATAGAATGGTATTTTTTTAATAAACAATTTTTCATAAAATCATCAACAATTTCGACACAATAATTTCTACCATAAAGTCGGAATGACTTTTTCCTAGTCCTTAGAAATCTTCTCTCAAATTAACTAGTATTTTAAAACGGGTATTTTTTAAATTTTTTTATCTTAAGTTAGATCACAGCATTGTGTGTTCTAATATTTAAAAAAATAATGTACATACAGACATGATTTTTTTTCAAACATATTTTTTTGATGACATTTTATAAACTTAAAATTTTTAAAATATGTATTTATATATATCGGGTTACAACAAAATGGACATACAATATACCAACATTGATGGTTGTGGAAAACAAATTTTCTAAATTCTTTTTTAAATTGACGAATATTTTGTCCATTGTAGGAGATTTCTGATGGAATTTTATTATATAGTTGGACGGCCCGGTACATGAGAGATATCTGTGTGCTTGATTTTTTCCTTGTTGGCTATGTAATTAATTTTGCATTTCTCGTCCCATGTCCGTGTATCTCATAAGTATAATGTATCCTACCTTTAAATTCCTTAGACATCATCCCTATAATAATTTTATGTATGAAAATATAAACATTAAAATATATTGTTTGCTTCATCGACATAAAATTAAATTAATTATGTTGTCAAATTTCCTTATTAATTTATCTGTCAGTATAATTATTCTGTATGTCTACACTTTTAAGGTGATTAAAAGCTTAAACATGCCTTTTACATCAATGCGTATATTGTTGAAATATTATATTTGTATTTAAGAGCACATTCCCCCATAGCCGGCTAAAATATTTCGGGAAACAAATATCTATCACGAAATCAGTGTTTTCAGCGCGCTTATCTTATAATTAAAACATTATTAAAAGCATTCATTTTTACTCAACCACTACTTACTTGCGAAATTTACTCTTGATCGTTACTCTAAATATATGTTTCAAGAACTATCATAACGACCATGTTTTCTGAATGATTTTATTTTATGTACCTACTATATGTTGTTTTTAAAGTTCAAAAAAGCCCGCTGGGCCCTATGTTAAGTTTTAAAACCAGAAGTACCTATGTCAAAATTTGACATAGGCCCTTATTATATTTAATATGGGAATCGACTAAGAAATGAGATTGTTCGTCAATTTATTCGTAAAAAAAGCGAAACAATAATTTGATATTCGCATTACAAAAGTCACAATATCATTCATCTTGAGAGGCTCACATAGGTATGTGTATCAATAAAAAATATACATTTTAAAGTAGCTATCTACTTTCTGATTTGTTGTTCAAATGATCAAAATCTGAAATCGACAATTTTGACCCTCCCACATATTATGTAAACAAAAATATTTGCACTGCAATTTTATCACAAAACGCAATGGATTCAAAATCCAAGTATAATTCAACACACTTACATATATTTTGGGTAGTATTACGGTCTTATCATAAAAAAGTTAAATAAAATAATGTTGGTTGGTAGCATCAACATGTTTTCAGATTACCATCAAATGATTTACGGAGACCCATGAGACGTTCGAGAATACTTTTCTCAGGCCATCCCGACGCACGCGCAATTAAGTTTTTGCAGAGTAGCAAAAAAAAGATTTAAAAATGTATTTCTGTAAGACCGACACTCAAGTGACAGAAGTATTACATATTTCACTCACTGGTTTCTTAAAGTGGGATCAAAGACACAAATCTATTTTTCATTGCAAAAATACCAAAAGGAATTGCTAAACAGATTCCATTGTTAAAATACCCACGATAACTACGAAAAGCTCCATCTCTCATTTTAATAATAAATACAGGAGAATGGATACTCACTCTTTTATCCAATGTTATTTTTTCCACCAACGAATGGCCAATAGTGTTGTTTAATATAAACCACTGTCGAAAAACTTAGATCACTCACTATTGTTAGAATAAACACATGGATATCACTCGACAGTTGAGATAAATAATAAAAAAAACACGATACAAAAGTAAGCTGTGGCAAAAATTTTCAGATTTCACTTGTACAGATTTATTATAAGTGTTAGCACATTAGCAAAAATACACGACAATGCTTATTTGTTTTATATTTGACTAAATACGTATTTTTATTTCAGTAATTTCAGAAAAGGCGTGATTTACATAATACTTGTAATGAAAGCTTATAATAATGCGAAATATTATAATTTAGTATTTGCCAACGTGTGTTAATATACCAATAAAGCACGTGTTTTTACACATACTAGTAGATGGCGTAATTCATTTGATTTTTCAAGAGTTCTCACGAGGTGAAGAAGAAGCACAGTTGATCGAAAAACAACATTAAAAATCGCGCGATTCGGAACAAATCGTTGAAAACTTTAGAAAATTTGAATATCGAACGATCTGATTCCTGGATCGACGCGTCGGGGCGCGCATGCGCGTCGGTGCCTAGCGGACAACTAACTGGCGCGCATGTCACTAGATATTTCCTTCCGCGCATTCCGACACAGGGTGATTAAAAATCTACCACGCTGTTTTTCTTTTCAAATATAGTATCAGCTGAATAATATGCACCCATTAATTTACGATAGCCATGATATTACATTTGGCCTTTTTGTTTATTTAGAGTTATTTCGCTATCTTGAAATACAATCGGCAGATTGTTACGTCAACGTGTAAATTAATGTACGATTCCACATGTTTAATAGCGTCACCTAAATCGGTTTAAATCCAAATATATATTTAAATTTCTGCAAACATTGTTAGCGTATTTTTTTATAAAATAATTTTGCTTTATATCATTCTAAACGCTGTAGTGTAACATTATTTCATTATCACCGTCATGAAAAACAACCCACCAGAAACGAAACATTTGTTGATATTTACTTGTTATTGAGTGATTTGTTTAGTGAACAGGCACAAATACTCAAATCATCTTAACCGTTTTCTATAATTTCTCCATCCCTTCCAGCACTTTTGACGGCGTCAAGAATTCACCAATATTGGTGTACCATACATAGTTTCTCCGTACAGATGTAAACCTTCATCAGAAATAAATGGACAGGAGTATCTGAACACCCTACACAAACACACGAAGAGCGTATCGACGCCGGCGCCTATGTTTACCTACCTATAGATTTGTTGTGTTTATTAAAAGTACGAGCATGAGTATACTATATATGTTAGGTTTCTGTATAACTTGGTAAGCGCAGGTATTTATAAACATTGTCCATGTATGTAGGTACCGGATGCTGAGTTATATAAAATGGGACGTAATTTGGAAGGTCAAAATGTTCAAAAACTCGATGAAACCCAACGTTGTTGCAGAAACACAAATTTACTACGAATTTATTTATTTACACATAATCATTTTATCAAAAGCTCTTGTAAAGTTTGATTGAATCCAGAATCACGAAGTTGATTAGATTTATTAAAAAAAACTGGATCAATTCTGGTCAAAAGTATTCCTTTACACGATCGGGTATATTCTACATAAATATAAGCTTTATAGAAAATATCTAGTCTGCATTTCATACTTTATGAAGAATAAAAAACGTTTTGTTAAGAAATTAAAAATATTTCAATTTATTAAAAATATATAAAATTGTATAAATAATATGTGTCTTACTATTTTTGCAAGCACTAAGTACAAACATGTACTTTAAAAGTAAACATTTTTTTTAGTGTAAGCGTGAAAAACAATCTGCCATTTGTCTCAGAAGAACTGTTTTATTTAATTTATTTAAGAACATAATATGTTATAATATTATGTTTTAACTATTCAAAAAAATTATAAATATACTTTAAAATTATATTGCTAAGCTAAACAAAATGTAGACGCTTCGTTTCTTTCGTTAGGCAGATATAAATGGAGTCTATTTTTGAGTAAACGAAAGGTTATAAAACGAACCGTCTTGTTTTTGTCGCGTTCGGAACGCCCAGGGCGTCGCATTTTTCCAAATTCAAATTTAAACACAGAAAACGACGGAACATCACGTCCCGTCATTTGAACTTATATCGAACGCTGAAAATGCGTTACCGCCTAAACACATTTTCATTCGTCACATCAAATGAAATAAAAATATATAACATAAATCTGACTTCCGCGACTTAAAGACGAGAAACGCGTGAAACTAAATCTATTTATCATACAAATAAAATTCCGAAAGTTGTGTTCATTTGTTGACTAGTTGACTTTTATAATTGAAGATCTGCAGACTTTATGAGATGTGTACCTACAATTTATCAACAGTATTTAAATGATAAACAAATTCAGCGACATATTTTTTACGTTTGGAAAAAAAAAACTTATATTGCGCATTAGTTATTTGCTAACCAGTTATAAAAAGAGATCAGGAATATGTTTGTTTTCATTTCGAGTCAGACAATTTCTAGGAATTTTTTTGCTAGTTGGCACTAAGTGTGAGATATTATTTGGTTTATAAGCGATACATATTAATGTAAAATATATCAAACCTGTAGCACAAAGTTAAATGTTGGGCCGGAAGAAAGAGGAATGATTGATGATTATTTCTGAGAAAAGACATTTATATAAAACGTCTCATAATGAAATAACAGCAATTTGGCATGACATGTGATAAGTTGAAACCAACCACGGGAAAGAATGATTTTTGTTGAACCATTTCACTCAACCATAATCAAAGCAAAAGTCAAGAATATGAAACAGTGTAAGTGACTTGTAGACTGTAGAGGTCTTCAGTAAGCATTGCATAGATAGTGGTGCTGATGAAGATTACATAAAACAAGATATTTCCTAGATATATGAAGATCCTCTTTCATTTTATACCACTAGAGTGGAGATTTCTGTATAATCTGGGTATGAATTGTTGATTGACGCATGATGCTACGGAAAATCTTTTTGGATTTTTTTTTTAAATATATTCTTTACTCGGTATGTAGGACACTTGGCTGAAAGTCGAGTGAATTGAGTTGGAATCCATCAACGATCACCGAGTAACTACCCTTCCAAAACAAGAAATACTCAGTCAAATCATAGGTATGTATGTACCTAATATATTTCTTATGGTTAAAGGCCTAAGTTTTTTTCAATAAAATAACTTAGTTTTTTTTTTCAATGAGTGGAAAAATGTATTTTAAGCAACATAACAATAACATTTTTCCTAAGGTCTTTTTTCAGCTTTGTGTAAATGTAAAAAAATACCGATTCAGGAAGAATGGATTCAGTCGTTTTTGATACTTTTAATAGTAAACATGTTAAGAAAAAATTACACGCAATCATAAATAATTTCAAAGTAAAAGATTTCATACAAAAGCTTATTTCCAAACAAATTTGGTCTTGTTAATTTTGGCTGACGAAATCTTAGAAACTTTTTTAAAAATTATTGTAAGACAGATTATTAATACGCTTATAGTACATTGTAACTAACTTTAACATTTTGGGAGATAGGCATATACAAAATTCTAATGAGAAAAACTATACAATCTCTTGATTACGATGCTATGCTTTGCCACAACATTTTTTTTCCATAGTACGGTATCTTGATAAAATCATGTGACGACGGAAAAAGTTTTGAAGTGCGAATAAGCCATAGCATTCCAAGCGGAAAGGTCTATCAATAAAGTCATTTATTATTATTATTTTATTTATTTATTAACTTTTTTGTTTTTTTACATTATTTTTTACATTACCTACCTCACTAGGTCATAAAAACCTGTTCTGAGGTAAGTGACAGTGAGTACAAGTAGAATAATTAAAAAAAAAATTGAAATTTGTTACACAATGTTCTAGTTTGTCATGGTGAAGAATTTTAAGACCATTTCAAGATTTGCATATCACCTGGTTTCGATGCTGAATTTCTTTGTTGCCTGAAGTAATTCTACATGGATCATGAACCTCAGGTTAGTTCTATGCGACCGCATATCGTCACACTTAGGAATTATTTTTTTTGTATTCTAGCATACTGATATATTTTCTTAGATGCGGAGTCTATACACCTCTAGCGTACTCCAGCCTGCTTCTAATGATTCGATCAAATATGACCATCATTGCATCACGGTGATTTAGCTATTCAGATTTTTTCGACAGACCCCAGGTGTTTATAGCAAGATGGAGTGAGCCGTAAGATATTGTCCAAGAATTGGACATTGGATTTACTCAGGGATCATACGACATCGAGGTCTTTTATACTATTGACTCGGGATAATGCTTTCCGTTTTATATTGTAGTTAAATAGCATGCGCTCTGGAAGCGGGTATTGTCATGGTCACGTTTTTTTAATATAACTTTTTTTTCTTACCATTCTAATGGTCATTCAAGGTCAGATTGCATTTTTAGGCAATCTTAAAAGGTTATTCCCATAAGAAGTTTGAGACCATCCGCAAAAATAACACATATGCTGTCACTTAGACGGACCTAAATGTCGTGTATAAGTATGAAGAGTAACGGGGGTTCCAGATTTGAGCCCTGTCGAATACCTGACAACGCTGGGAATCCATTGGATACATATCAATTTATCAAAACATATTGGCTCCAGGATTTCAAATAGAAAGAGATAAGCGTTGGTAGATCAAAGCCAGCTAAAATTGCCTGGGCGAAATTTGTATAAATTACATATGTTCGATGTGTCAAGTCCAATCCGACAGCTCTCAATCGCGAAAATAAGAACAAATTTGAGTCAATTTTCAGCGGGTATTTTTCTTGGTTTTTAGTTTTTTTACAGGTTATTATTATTCTCCAAAATATAAAACATAATTTGGAGATTTAGTTCTTTTTTAATAATTATTTGACATATTTTTTAAGCCGTTGATAATACGGCTACAGGTTTGTACTTCTTTATGTCAGTCTTGTCTCTATGTTTAAAAATATGTGAGTTTCCGAGAATGGGGGAAAATTCCAGTTGATATCCTCAAATTAAATATATAACACAAGAGTTAACTTATGGTTAGTGAAATGGTAGTGATTATGCTGGAAGATATTCCATCTGGGCCTGCAGCCTTTTTAGGCTTTAGTGTCTAGACGCAAACATCTACTTCCTCTGGCAGGTAAGCTGAAGACCAATTTCTTCGATGTTCCAGGGCACCTAAATTCGAGTGAAGTCAAGATCTAAATCTGAGTTCTGGGGCTGACTGGCGGTAAACGGATTGGAAATAGTTCGTAAATCTCTGGCTAACTATTTTGGGGTCGGTAATAAGTTTAGTTCCAACGCTTAGACTGGTATGGGAATTTGAGTTCGCTTTTTGGAATTTAATAAAATCCTAAAAGCATTTGACATTCTATTTGATTCCACCTGATTTTTTCTTGAATATTTACGTTTCGCAGTCGCAATATCTTTAAGTTCAGATCGCATAGCAGAAAAAAACAAATAATATGTTAGCGTCTAGAATTTCATTCGTTGGGATATGTCATGTTGAAATATACATTAACGTTTAAAAAATAAAACATATTTAAATCTATTTGTACAACAAAGTATTGTAAACAAATAATAAAACCAATCGTAAAATATTTGCTCTAACGGTTAAATCAAATTTTGTAATTCTAAACTTTTGTTTGTGATTCTATAAATAAATCTCATTAAAAGATTCGCTGGATAGTCTGATGATATAAATTCAAAAACCACGGTAATAGTAAAAATAATTTTAGAATCGATTGCCCTCATTGGTTTGAACATTGAACACTCGTAAGAAGGGTCGCAGGCCTTAGAGTTTGTAGAAATATGGGTATTTAGTGGATTCCTTTTTGCATTCATCTTTTGATTGTTAATTTTGATCTATTTTTTTCAAAAGTAAAAAATCGAAGAACACACAAAAACGTGACTAACCTTTCCAGTTGTCAAAAACAAACCACTAATCCAAAATGGCTGATAATGCTAACATATGATAAACATATGTGTACCAACATAACAAAAAAAAATTAAAATAATCGAATGTACAGAGCCCGCGAAAATTCAAAATTCATTTTATTTTGAACAGGCTATGTATATCATTGTTAATAACAGTTATTATCGCATTATTAAATCCTATTAGTGGTTTGTGCTGAATTTATTTATGGTGTTGAATTTATTTCCAGCCTTTCATGAGTTTTTTTTATAAGATCTGTTATCTACCCATCTCAAAACAACCTAATAAAAAAATATGAAATATTTATAAATTACCGCCCGGGTCACCAGCATTTAAATGTCAAAATCTCTTATTAAATTTAAAAAAGATAATTTAAAGAATTTTTTAATGAAAAACGTTTTTTATAATATATTAATGCAGCGAGGTTTAGTAAAAAAAATACCTCGAGGGCGTGTTATTAATAAACAAGGCGTTTAGCTAACGCAAGATATTAAAAAAAATGTAAGCATGTTAATAAAAAATGTTCCGGGCTGCGGTCTGATAATGAAGGGACCCCAGGTAATCGCCTGCCTCCGATAAGAAAAGACCCTTCATGAAGAAAAGAATAGGTATGTACGCGTACTTTTATCACAATTTTTTCTCATCGCAAACCGACATTTTCGCGTACCGGTAATGTCATTGATAGTGTTAAATCAAACAACCGTTTTATTTGCAATGTTCTTTACAATTCTGACAAACCGCCAGTTGTTTAGCGGGTTCTTTTTAAAACTAACTAACCATCACGCCGTTTCTCCACAGGGGTAGGCAGAAGGGTTGGACCGCTAAACAACTCAGTCCTGGCACACACTCCTTGCTTCATTAGCCCGACTAAATTATTTGAATTACTCGATCGTGCAATGTCTTTCTCAAGCGTTTCTGATTTATTTTACTTCATAATAATGAATAGTAATAAGTTTTATAATTTATTTATTAACTTTTTGTTTCTTACATTATTTTTTTTACATTACATACCTCACTAGATCATTAAAAGCCTGTTCTGAGGTAGGTGACAGAGAGTACAAGTAGAATAATATTTAAAAAATGATAATATTTGTTACACAATGCTAGATGATACAACAGATAGTGACCGTAAAACTCTCTTGATACCATATAAGATACATTGACAGTAGGTAAAGTTGCAAGGCACTAAATCCTATGATTAAAGACAGTGGATACGATACAAATATACATGCATTTTACATCGTAACAGTCCTATAATTGTTTATAGGGAACACATTACATTTTATACCTAAAGAAAAAACTAAAAAAAGATAATTTTAAAGTAGTATACAAAAATAGTGGAAAAGAATTATTATAGAATTAGGGTGCAATATTTATATAATATCGTGTTATAATGTAAGAGGAATGTAATTTTGTAGGGTCGAGCATTTTACAAAGTTGCTCTAGTTTGTCATGGAATGAGTGAAGAATTTCAAGTGCTATTTTAGGAGGTCTTCAATTTCCTTGCGGTCCTTACTCATTAGGCATTTAGTTATGTGTTGATTAAAGGAATACATACTGGTGATGGCTACAGTCTGTGGTGGGAGTTTGTTGTAAGTGTGAGGCGCGATGTACGAGTACATCGGTGTCTTTATGCAAAATCTGTATTGTAATTGGGTACTAAAAGTCTTTCTTGTTTTTGGCCCTTGTATTTTTATGAAGAATAATAATATTTATTTTCGTAGAAAGCAATCACTTTGTGGTTTGACATATTTAAAGAAATGGATAAATAACTTTGTACAAGACCACGAATAATATTTCGATTTTTGTTTTCGGCTTATCCTAAGCATCATCAAGGTAAAAAATAAACATTACATTATTAGTTTAATTTTGTACCCTAATGTTGCTTAGTCTAGACAAAACCGGTCGGTCATAACTAAGCTAACTAACAATCACGCCGTTTCGCCGCAGGGGTAGGCAGATAGGACGGGCCGCCAAACAACTCTGTCTTGGCACACACTCCTTCCTTCATTCACATTCATACATCGTCTCGTACATACTCTTCTGTTTTTCCGACTCTTTACATTACCCGGTTCAAGTATTTGATTCACTTAATCGTGCCGTGTCTTCCTCGGGCGTCCTCAACTTCTTTTTCCATTCATTTAATAATAATATAAATATGTAGCTGTAAAGAGATTTTAGAAAGTTTTACCATTTGGTGTTTTTTGGGTTAGGGGCTGTCAAATTGAAACCACAAAAAACTAAAAGCATCTTCAGTTATTATAGCGGTCAAACGATAAAAAAATGTGTCATTTTGACCTACAAACAATTAAAAGGGAGAGTATGGAATATTTTACTTGTCGAATACAATAGATAACGAAGTTTTAGTTACGTGATTACACGCTTCAAGCCATTCCAGTTTATGAATTCACAACAAGTTAGAAAAGTTTGAACGTTGGGTATTCAAATTAGTTTTAGTTTAAAAATCTAGAGATAAATGAAACAATCGGATATAACGTTACAAATTCAGAAACCCATGAATATTCATCGCTACTGCTTTATGAACAAACGATACAAATAGAGGAGACAAGATAATATTTGAGATGTTAAAAGCTGCCTAGGATGAAGCAAAGTTAGGTAAACATCATGTGCCTCAACCTTTTTACAAGATGGTTGCGCTTAGGTTTATTGAAAATTGTTGGTCAATAATGAATGGGGTTAAAGCTCAGAGCAATAATATAACAGGAGGAATTGCTTGGTATTCAGGATCGTTGATTTTTTCCTGACCCGGGCGTGGCTAAGGCTAGATCTAGGGTATTTATACATCCATTCATAGCACATGTCGACAAAATATTGTATTCAGTATATAGCACTTGATATTGTTATAAAAAATAGGATACAATTAAAAAAAATGTTTTAAAACCACAAATTCATTATGATCAGCAATTCAAAGAAAAAATCCAGAGTTGGTATATATATGTGCCCTGACGAAGTTTAATATTGTTATCCAAAAATCATAATGAATTCTACAAAGTATTTAATATAATGTCCAACCACCATGGGATTGCTTCTTACGAAAAACCTAAAAAACGGTTGAGTTATTTTCTGTTATGTCGCATAATAAAACGTAGTGGGTGAAGTCACCGGAGACGCGGGAGACGGAAAACATGCTTACATACCGAAAAATGGTGCGATATTATGTGAAAACTTGTCTTATATCTTTCTTCCTCGCGGTTTACGACGTAAAAACCCGGAGAAAGTGATTTATAGTAAATTTGTAGAGGTTGGGTAAAAATGTTTGGCTCTCTCTCCATATATATTCCTGCTCTGAGGGTTTAACAATCCTTCCCTGAGATTGTTCAGTACAGACTGATTTTTATTTGGTTTACAAAAACAACAGTCCGTAAGCAGTGCACAATCAGGGTATGCTCTGAGGTTGAAAAGTCGTGGAGATGGGAAATACATGGGGAAGAAAGAAGGTGGGGACGTACTTGGCTATTCAGATCTGATCGCAAAACACGGACAAAGTCATTTCAGGCAACATTTCGATTCCGAATGTTGGTATTTTACCAGAACGATACTGAAAGCATCTACCGCTCTGGAGGTGTTATATGTTTTAAAATGCGATTTTTTATTATTGTATATAAAAAAAACGTTTTATAGAAAATTTTAAAAATTAACCATCGTTTTACTGGTGGCTCCACGCAATTAGGATTCATGAAATAAATGTGGTAAATTACAATTATTATTATTTTATTTTTTATTGTTCTTTCTTCGTTGAATATATCACGTGGTGATGGATCTTTCCACACGTATTGAACAAAAGAATGCCACTTTTGGCAAATCATTTGTCGAAAAACAAAATGAGTTTAGAAAACGGTACCGAAAACGGCAAACATTTACATAGGTACGACATCCATTGTTTCGCACATTTTAAAAACATCGTATATTTTTCGGAAGTTAATACCTGTCAAAAAGGGATAGTGGGTATCTAAACATAGAATTTACACAATACGAGTATGTTCGTACAGCAATGAAGTATGTACCTACAAGTACCAAACAGTGTTTTTTTTGTCACACAACAATGTGACCACCTCAATACTGTTTACTCCTAGATCCCACAGAATAAATATATTTTCATATTCATTGATTTCATACTAACGGCTTTAACGTTTCTCTTGATTTTTGCTACCGCATTCATCATTCCCCGTTATGAATAACCAGAAAATATTATGAATTCCTCCCGCTATCATCATAATCAGCGGATTTTTATGTTATTTAATCCGTAACCCGACACTTTCGAGCTTAATCGTTTGAACCAACTAATGAGGAATTTTAGTCAAGGTTTTTTATTGTTTCTTTTACAATATAGCTTAAATGCCAGTACAAAGTGTGACGTTCAAACTCCCTAAGACGAGCCAAATTTAAAGTGTTTAGTGCCGCCACACGATTTTACATCAGGTGACGTCACAAGAGTTGTAGATCAAACAATTTGGCGTCTTGTCTTGTGTACTAAGAATTCAAAGTCCATACATTTATTTGATATTTATAATTCGTTCTTATTTGTAAATAATTCATTTTTTAATCTGACTGATATAAGTAAACTGACAGATTTGAATGTTAAACCCTGTAAAAGGTCCATGTTCCAAAAAAGTGATAAAGCTATGACCCTTACAACAATACTTAACTTATCCCATGGTTTAATTATTAATTATTATTAGACACGAAGGGCCCGGGGCCCGGCATCGTGTCATGATGGATGTCAGTATGGGAAATGGATATTCATTATAATTAATGGCAATTATCCATGGCGGTGGTCTTTGGTCAAATGGTGGTTCAATTACAAGACTTTAATTATTTATTTTTTAACTGATTTCTAAACTGCAGCTCGCGATTCTACATTCTAAAAATATTAAAAAAAAAAACTTTTTGAAATTGTTTTTTATTGCTTTGCTCTGGGGTAAGTTTAGATCGATAACTCACGATTATTTTTAGTATGGTCTCTTCTTCAAGATTTTTGTGAGCACATTAAATAATATTATTTGTTGGTATTTTTTTTAAATGATAGTATTACGTTATACGTAATTTCTACACAATATTACCATTTGTATTACTTTTATTATAAAAAAAATTATCAACGTTTGTTGTCAAAGTATTTTTTTAATAATTATTTCCAGCATAATAACTGTATGTTTTCATGACGCCAGAGCTAACCGTTCGATCGTTTTCACTGCTTCGGACAAACAGAATGTTTGCATTATAACTAGAAGAGTTTCTTTCTAATTATAATGCAAAAATTCTGTTTGTCCAATGCAGTAAAAACAATCGAACGGTTAGCTCTAGCGTCATGGAAATCGTATAGCTATATTAATATATGGAAATAATAATTATTAAAAAAAAACTTTGACAAAAAACGTTGATCTTTTTTTTAATAATAAAAGTAGTACAAAGGGCAATATTGTTTGCGTCATAAGTTTCTTGACAGTTCATTTAGAAAAAATATTGTTAAAATCTCCAGCGATAGCGTAAAGTAGCTATTTTTTGTTTGTTTATTAAATAATAATACTTTCTTATGAAAAGACAAATTATAATAATAATTTTAATAACTGTTTTTTAAACACAGTTTTAGATTCACAGTTAAGACAATACAAATAAAATATGGTCCATTACATATTAACTTTGTTTAATTTAAGGGTCCTACCGAAAGTTAATTGTTTTAACATATGAGGGGATAATATCAATCATTTTCTATGGCGGCCCTTATTGACAGACTAATTAGAAGTTTGTTGTTCCAAGAAAGATGCAACACCATCATTGCAACATGCTGCTAAAGAATAACATTTTTTAAATAATATTTACTAGCTGTTACCGGTAAAAAAAATCTCGAGATGTAACTTGACTTGCCAAGAAAAAATATTAGTTGCTTTAAACCACCCATTTCAAATATTGAATAGTGTCTGCTAAAATACACTATAGGTAGGTACTTTATTAGGTACGTAGTGATTTTAAAAGATTATTTTCAGATTTGTTCAATCAATTCCAAATTCGAAAAATTCACACTCGTACGTACTTACAATGGAAATTATTATACTGTGTAATTATCGAAGCTTCCGACCTACAAATGTTTTTTTTATTATTTTTAGGCACACCCATTTTTAAATTATAATTTACACAAAATTATTTTTTTGAATATTTTATAAAATAAACCTGCCGTCCAAGGTATTTTCCTGCATACCATCTCAGGTAATTTTTTTTTGCAAAGCATCAAGTTCATTAATTAAAATTGAAATAGAATACCTACTCATATCACTTTAATAAGCTAATAAGGACGTCGTTAAAATGAAGTAGAATAAAATCTAAAGTCGTTAACATGAAGTCCATAAAATATTTATTTTGAGAAAGGGTATTTTTAAGTACCCCCTTTGAAATATTTTTACACTTTAATATGCCTGTTGCTTCAATCTCACAAATATAAAAAGGAATCAAGTCAAAGGGCTTCGCGGAGAAAGTGATTCGGAAATAAAATTGTTTTTTTATAAGGCGCCACATTTTTATAACGCATAAGTGGGCACTAATGCACTTTGAGTAAAAGGGGGTTATGTGAAATATCTTGATAATACAGGAATACGTAGTATTGAAATTCCATTTTCATTAAGTGCCTCTCAGCTCTGTGAGGTTAGTCGTGGTAAGATGGGAGATGATACAACTATTTCGGTACTAAACTGTCATTTAGATTGACGACCTGCCGCTGTTGGATCCGTGGGGGGATTGAGTTAGTGAATGTTGTCCCTCAGAAGCGACAGTTTGTAATACACATAAGGACATGCTCTATTTTAAGAATAAATACCTACGAGGAACTCCTTTGAACTGAGTCGGTAAATGTTAGAGCGAAGAAAGTGATCGTTTGTTACATGCAGTTAGGACACCCTCTATTTTAAGAGCATTTTTTTTTATTACTAAAAATACCAAACTCGGTAACTTCAACAACAACAAAAAAGTTTTTAGTATTTTTTAATATGATTTACATGAGTCCCAACAGCCTGGAACCAATAGAACTAATGCAACCTCAAATATTAGGGATGTTGCATGAAAGAAGCAATTTGGAGAGAGATGCGAAAAGGACAGGGGACAATGTCAATTCAGAACTAGTCACAAAAAACACTTCGAGAAAGTGAAACTACAAGCGGCTCGTCAGAGGTGGACAAACATGTAAAATAAGGTTTATATGTAATATTATACATTGAGAATCTTAACTTACAAACAGGAAACTGATTGCATGGAGCAATAAAAACTATGTAACATTGAGCTTTAACGTCATGAAAATTATGATATGAGTACTTATCCGAGATCCTCCACATGGTATCCTCAAAGATGAAATAGGCACTGGGGGAAATAATTTTCCTCGGGGCCTTCTATGTGGATTTAATGTTAAATAAATTGCTAATATAGATAAAATATACTGAGACATCTAGAAACACAAAAACAGATATATATGACACGACGCGGTGCAACGATTGTACGAAGAAACGAATAAAAAAATGTTCCTTAAATTCCTTTTTTGTTTAAATTGTCTTATTGCCATACACTGAGATAACATCTGATTTTGTTGCTTCATTCTTTAAAATGGAAAAATTCAATTACTCCTCTAGGATTTAGTCTGTTTACCTAAATCACCAAAAAGGAATTCCCTTGTACAAATACGAAACGAAATTAACCTTTACTCGACTAGCCACAAATTGTCAAACAGTGGAATGTTACTCTTGTGGCTTAGGAAATACAGAACAATAATATATTCACTTGGGGATAATTTTCTTTCAGTCAGATCAAATAACCAACAAAACGTCTTGAGTAACAATACAAATAGTTTGCTTTTGGGGTGAGAAGAATTGAACAGAATAGTCTTTTAGTGGTGAGAATATTTTTTAGCAAATCATTTAGCAGAGGCGTGCTTAGAATTTATATCCGATTACGGCATTTTCTATAATTAACCGTGGTGCTTTAAAAGTTAATCTCGTTAACTCGTTTTTCAACCGATGTTTGAAATTTTCGTCGCGATTTTCTATCTAAAAACAACGACTACAAAATCCAAAAATCGTTGACTTCTATAATTTTTTTCACTTCTAATTGGTTATTCATTTATAGATTTAACCTATTACTGATATTAAGGTACAACCTGGAATAAGTAATTATGAATCATTTCCATCTCTTGACTACCTAGTAAAAGCTCTTGTGTTGTTTTAGACAGATTCAAAATAAATCATGCATAAATTACTTCTTCTCGTCATACAAGCCATGTTAACAATCAAAAGCGAAATCTTGTTTGAAATCGTTTAAATTATGTTAAGTTACCACATACGTTCTACCATTATTCCATTCCCTTCAATTTCCTTCCGCAACACAGCATTTCCCAACCGGGGTGTCATAGGCCCTTTAGGTGGTATAAATCTTCCAGAAAACTCACATTAAAAATATATATATAATATGATGTGAACTTCAGACGTTTCAGCGAAACCGCGAAAATCATACCGAAAAATTAAATATCCTCGAGTCAGCAAAAATTCTAGCACGACCGACTCGTGTCTGATTCGGCTGACTTCGGCAAACTTCGTCCTTACTTCAATCCCTGCGGCTTAGCGACTATAAATTATAAATTTCTTAGAATTTATGCTGCTTTCTACAGTGTGTACCAAAAAATAAAGTGTCTCGTTTTAACGAAATAGAAAAAAAACGCATTAACCTCAATACAGCGTACGCAGTTTTCCTCAAAGGATTCATGGTTAGATTAGCATTTCACGCTAACCGCCTTCATCCGGTACGTGTCTCGAGCTTTTTTCTTCCTTTGTCTTTATTTCTAGATAAATACAAAACTCCTACATTATTCATGAGCCACCCTGTTCCCCGACCAAATAATGACTGTTGTGTATAAACGCTAATTTTGGATCTCGGCACAAATTTATTGCACCCTTGGTGGTCGTTTTGCTCTTTTTTTGCAACCGCTTGACATATCCTAAATCCGGAGAATTCGTAAAACAAATTCATATTTTAGATTGCGAACCAAATATTTATAACGTATATACAACGACAAGTAGGCCATCCCTTTTCTCATTTCACTCTCAAAAAATTATAAATAATTTTATAATTTTTGACATTCCCGAATTACATAAAAGGAAAACATGTTTTACAGAATCTAAATAAAATATTATTTTTTACACGAGTCTAAGGAAGAAATAAAAGCCCATAAGAGACTTAAGAAAAACGTTTTCTCCTGAAACAACATGTTATTATATTCTGTTCTGTATAATATATTACTGAAAGAAAACCTTTTTTGATGTATTTATAAGATGATTCCCTAATAATTTTTCACTAATTCTGTCAACGAGCGTGCTGGATTAACAAAGTGAGTTATAATTATAAGGCGGTTTTTGAGGAAATTTGAAATCCTGTTTAAACTGTATTTTGCAATAAATCGGTATGAGACTAAATGTCTAGATACATATAATTTGTTGATTTAATTTAAATAATTTTGTATAAATTATAATAATATAAGTATAGAAACATTTCTGGAAAATTCTTATTCATTATGAACATATTTTTAACACTTTGTCGGCAGTCAAACTTGGAACATTTAAAGTTGACACTATTAGAACTATTTTTATGTGAATACCGTACAAGAGTCCCAATTGTCCGGAGCCAGTGGTATGATGATATCCCTAATTTGGGGTATATTGTAAGACTGAAAAGGAGAGGGGAAAGAAGGAGATAGGGAAAGCAAGGTTAAGAAGAACCTAGCTACGAGTATATAGATTCGGTCACCAAACACAGCAAAAGCCATTTCAAGCAACGTTTCGATTCTGAATGGTGATCTTTATCAAGGCGATACTGACAGTATCTACAACTTAATCATTGAATAAAAGGTTTAATTATGACGACTATCGTAGAAAAGTGATAAACTCTTTGACTAATCTCAAAAGTAGCTGGTAGAAAACCCGGTGAGGGCAAAATAAAAACACATTTGAAATAAATAAAAATAATTGCACACGTGGGATTCGAACCTGGATTTGTAGCTGAGCATCTTAACCACTAGGCCACGAAAGTCATTAGATACGGAAATGTGAAATAATATGGCTTCCAAAGAGCTTATTAAGAGGGACAAATTTATTTAATGTCGAAACAATGAAATAAAAATTATATATATCCAACAAAGATTTATCGCATCTACTCTTATGAAAACGGGACACTCTTCGGGTATTATTTTAATAATAATATAAGTCCTACATGACCCGTCAAAATACACCGCCGCAGTTTATTTTAAAGCAGCCTTAAATCAACAAAACCTCCCACCTACCCAACACTATCGGAAGCTTCCCGTATGGGAAAACTTAAATAAGTAAGCAATAAATAAACAAACGGGACGTTAAGAAAAAAATCTCATTTCGAGCCGACACTGCGGAAAACAAGAGACCACAACGGAGAAGCCAGATTTTCAATGTGAGTCTTAACTACACTAGTTTGTTTTAAATATTAATTGTTATTTATTGTAATAAATATAATATTTAATCACAATTACTTATTTTAACTCATTTGGGTCATTCTTTGGTGTGACTGAAGTACAAGTAAAGAAGTATTTTTTTTATTGCTGAAAGGTTGTTTGAGCAACCCCATTATTATGTTTAGGGATATTATTCGTTGAAAACTCACAATTAACAGCATTTTACCTGGCTTAATATTCAATGGGTACTAGGAGACGTTGAATATTTAAAACAAACAAACGACTACTTGTAAAGTGTAAGGCAGGTAGTATAAATCCTCTTTTACCTACATTAAATCAAATATAAATGAATGCTGTAGAAATGAGATCCCTGAGGCGTACGTATGGTAAACCATGTATGACCGTGTTAAAAATGTGGATATCTGGAAAGGATGCAAGGCTGATGTAATCGTAATTAATAAAATCAAGAAAGGGACGCTTAGATGGTTTGGGCAAGTAGAGCGAAAGAACGAAGAAAAAAGTGTGAAAATAATATATGACGCTTAAGGAAGACATGGCACGATCAAGTGAAGCAAATACTTGAGTCGGGCCATGTGAAGAGTCAGAATAACAGAAGAGAATGTAATAGACGATGAATGAATGTGAATGAAGCAAGGAGTGTGTGCCAAGACAGAGCTTTATGGCGTCCGTTATCCGTTCTCTATGCTTACCCCTGCGGGGAAACGGCGTGATTGTTAGTTAGTTAGTTATATGCTTAATATTGTGAAAATCGTGGTAGATATATATCTGTTCTGAAAAAAAAACAGTTAAATGTATTTAAGAATACATTATATTTTAAAATGGCCTTTTTATAGCTTTTTTTTATTATGTAAATACTGCACAAGACTCCCAACTGTCCAAAGCCGGAGAGACATGGCATCCCCAATCGGAGAATGTTGTGATGTCGAAAGGAATGATGAGGGGAAGAGAAATATTGGAAAGTACCTAGCTACTCAGATCTACTCACTAAACACGACAATTACATTTCGATTCTGAATAATCGCCTTTCACGAGGGCGATACTTCGATTATCTATTTTATGATTAATGTAAGCATAATAAATACCGAGTATTTTATTTTACAAAATAAAATGTATGCAAAATACACTTTCTTGAACTTCTAAGTTTCTCGCGCAGGCACTGTTTATTTGGGTCACATTACGCTAATTCGGCGGCCCCGGTCATTGCACAGATCAACTCATCATCTGCAAACCACATATGCATCAGATTAAATAGTTACCATGTTAATGATTTAATAAAACAAATCTATAACTTTATTCCACTTATTTATTTTTTTGCTGGACCGGTTTCAGCCTATAACGGCCATTTTACCGATTAGACTCTCAGTGAAAACCCTGCCGGGCTCGCAGGGTTTATTTATTCTTGAAATAAATAAACAAGTGACAGAGGTTTTCATGTGAACGATGGGTGCTGGCCGCGGTATGGACCACTAACTGCGGGGATCTGTCACTGCGAAGGGTGGAGGAACTGAGGATTGTAGATTGCCAACCCCACGCAAGACGCAGACACAGAATCTGCCCGGTCAGCTGGGAGACCGTTTAAAATTAATGTGAACGTTTTTGGCCGTTGTTGATCTGAGTAATAAATTGCCGAAGTTATGAAGTAAACGTGTTTTTAGATTTAAAAAACAAATAAATAACTGCTCGTATAATGACTGATGTGCCAAAATAAGAACACCTAGTATATTATTCAAGCTTAGTTGTATAATTATTCAAAAACTGGTTGTTTGTTCACGTGTAAAATCTCGGGATGTAACTTGACTTGCCAAGAAAAAATATTAGTTACATTTCAAATACTAAAATAAAATACTTAATTAGGTAAGTAGGGATGAAAATAAAGAGTAAAAAATTCAGTGTGTATCATATCATAAATATACATACCTTCATATTATATATTATGAGAATCGCGCTGCAACCTCTTCGTCACCTTGTTGATAATGAGAATGAGGGGGAGGCAACAATATATCTATCAGCGGTACGTCTTTATCAATTCATACCCTCCCTGAGAAACTCAAAATCTTCTGCTAGTGTTGTGGTATTATTAAATGAAATATAGAAGAATTCAAACGAAAAAATATATGGATGATTATTGTTTTTTTTTTTTAATTTGCTTTTGTTATTGTTATGGATAATATTTTGTTGTTAAAACAACCCAAAGCTTCATAGTGATTTTTTTGTTTTTGTTTTTTTCCGGTTTTCAGATAGTTATTATTACTGTAACGAAAAAACACCAGCCATTGAAAATAAACGCTGATTGCCGCCTATACACTCAACGCGGTTAACAAATGTTCGCGTTAACAGCTAAATAATATTGCAAACACATATTTGTCTAGGCTACATTATTTTATTATAACCGTTATACTATGCCTGTCTCACTGACAGAAGTTCCGATGTCAAGACTGGCGGATCTCAAAATCACGCAAGTTGAATCAACTCACTAGAATGTTAAGGTGAAATTAATAGGTTTGGCATTTTCCTATCGCTTGATCTAACACATTAAAAGGGTTTTTGAGGTCTCCATGCAGTTGGGTATCTTCATGGAAAACGTTCAATAATACTAGCGTCATTGGCCCCTTCGGCACCGGTGCATAGCCGGGAGACACGTCAAACATACGCCCAACATTTGTACACGGTTGAAATGCGCTCCTTAAAAACGGGTCGTCGTTCTCGTATTTTAACAGCTCGGTTGCGAAATTACTTGTCTGGCCTCTGTGTTTTCTCCCTCTTACATCACTGGTCTCATCGAAGCCCAGTTTCGCTCTCTCCTTTAATAATAATAATAATAATATTTGGATAATTTGTATAGCGCCGTTTTTGTGAGAAATCACCTCAAGGGCGCTGTACAAATCTTAATATCTACTTAATATTAATTCTTAGTTTATATAAATATACAGCATCATACTTACCTGGCAGGTCACTTCTGGCAGGACACAATCACCATATTATAATAACTTAAAATTTAGAATAACTTAAATTTTTATTTATTTTTTATTTTGTTTCTTTTTTTTATATTTCTTTTTATTTATATTTTTTTATATTTATATATGTCCTCCAAAAGATAACTCACACGACACCCTCATAACAAAAAAAAATGATTTCCATCGAGACCTGTGTGGAGTAAATATTAAAAAAAGTATTGAAAAGTTTATAAATCGATCGAAATATTCCACAACGTCGCGTCGCGTCAGCGTAAATAATCAATGAAAAAACTCAATAGTTAATCATCGTTAATCGTCAACGACGTTTTTTGACGTTTTTTCGAATTACTGTAAACGCCCAGCATATACTAGTACCTGCCTGTTACGAAAACCGGACCGCACTCTACTTGTTCAAAATACGAACATTCTATCTCTGTTATTTCTGTATTGATCAGCGTAAACAATATTAAATTTCTCGTTTGCCGTTTATCACATTATATTTGATGTTAATTGACAGACAGCGTTACTTAATCTGTTATGATGGGTATTTTATGTTTTTATTGAAATATTTAATACGTATATATATATATATATATATATATATATATATATATATATATATATATATATATATATATATATATATATATATATACATATATATATTTATGAAAAAAGGCCATGTTCTCATGTGCTGGTCGCAATTGGATTGAAAGTGCGTCATCGCATAGACCGCCTGCCTCGAATTACGTGAAAAACGCACTAAACGTTTTTTTGTCATTTTTCAATAAACTGAATAATAATATTTGTAAAATAACTGAATCACGCTTTTTAATCTGCCACAACATACAACAACAAAAAAACTGGAAACCTTGATCGCAAATAGGAAATCAGACAGTTCAAAGCATATTTTAACAGGCTTAAATTGTTTTTTTTTATAGGTTCGTGATACATTTATTAACAAAATATATTTTGAATTTATTTCAAAAGATTAAAAAAGTCTCGATATCTTAAATAATGTTGAAGTTCGATAAAAGCAAACGCCTCAAAATACAATGTGCCAATACTACTACTCTCTTTGATATGTTAAATCAGATTGAAACTCTTCAGAACTCACCTGGGTAGTGCGAACGTGGATTCTCCATTGTACGGCGCATGTGTGCACATCCAACTTGGTACAACTGAGCAGTTGTTTAGGAATTCAATAACCGATAAAATGTGCTAAAAACTAAAAACTTTCGCAAGCTTGGCATTAAATTTTTATGGACCGAAGCACTTTTATGAAACGTCTGCTTTCAAATTTGACCCCGCCTCCGTATAAACTTTGAATCGTGAGAAGTTTGCAGTGTGCGGCAGCCTTTTTGTTGCAGGTCCGGTTGGATTACATTTTACGTGCGTTAGGTTTTACGAAAATCACGTTCCATAGTTTTAAATCAGAGGTTCCCAAACTTTTTTGTCCCGTAGACCATTTGTCGATTTTTTCTGTTTTGTATAGACCCCCTGCTTTCCTAGTATTGATTTTTTTTACCGTTGGGAAAAACTTTAAAGTTTTGTGAACGCTTCAGCAACTGCTAGTTTTTTTAAATGAATCCTTCGCGGTGAACACTTCAATTGTAGTGGAACTCGTCAAAAAATATTACTAGTCGGCAGAGATCCCAAATCGAAAAGTGCTAGCAAATCAACAAAAATTCCTCTCCGAAAAAAAGCACTAGTCGGTGGAGATTTGAAATCGTAAAGTACTGGCAAATCAACAAAAAATCCTCCCCCAAAAAGTGCTAGCAAATCAACAAAATTTACCCTCCGAAAAAAAAGCACTAGTCGGTAGAGATTTGAAATCGAAAAGTACTAGCAAATCGGCAAAATATCTTCCACAAAAAATATTTGTATTAATATAATCAGAGAATTAAAGTCCATTATAAGATAGTATTACGTAAGTACCTACATAGGTACTATCAGTGTATGTTGAGATCCACTACCGTGGACCCCCATTTTCATTTCATGGACCCCCAAATCTTTTTTTCGCTGACGTAGACCCCTTGCAGGTTGTCATAGACCCCTGGGGGTCGATAAAGACCACTTTGGGAATCACTGTTTTAAATGATCAATATTTGAAATTAAATTGAAGCAATCTCGTATTTTGATTTAAAACTTTATCACTTTGTTCTACTTATTCCGTTCCCAACCGAGTCGTGTCATCCTACTACGGGCATCTTTCACATTTATACACATTTTTTTTATTTATTCTAAAGACCGAAATAAATGCATGGACCAAAGTAACGTAGTGTTGTAATTATTCCATACGTAAAAGATTTTTCCTCGCTTGCTAAGGATCTTTGAAATATTTGAACAAAAGTAATACGTGGCATTTTTAGATTTGTTACGGTATGAGTTAAATTTCGTTGAATTGAATGAATATTGAATCGTTCAAGATATTTTCACCTCTTGCCAGTAGGACTATCATTTAAATATGCGGGTAGATGTACCTGGTTTTAAAATCTCAATAAACAATATTTTTCTGGCGTTCTTTTGGAGTTCGAGTACGGTCTAACTATTTTTCCTCCTTCGAAATACCCTTTAAGTAATCTTCTCATTGGAAGGTAAATTTTCGATAACTCTCTTATCATGGTCTCTTTTTTCGCTCAAGTGGTGAGTAAAACCCTAGGTTTTCCACCCAAATCTCAGATCATTCCCACTCTTCTTCATTGTACATTAGTTTCAACTTTGGACTGAGCAGCGAATAAGTTCCACCATCAAGACAAAACTAAAGAGACACATTTTGTTCTTACCAGCTTAATTTTTTTCTTCCGTCTTACCTTAACTCCTTTTTTATCATTTTTTCTAGACTTTTATAGAGTACCCTTTTCTCACTTGAAAGAACAAAAATATTTCAAGATCAGTGAAAGTAAGAACAATCATGCAATGAACGTACTTTTATTCAAATAATTTAACATGTGTTGCTATGTATAAAGTATTTTTTTACGAAAATACTTATTTTCTTTAGTTTCATTCAATTTTTTCATGACCTTAAGAGGTCAACGCAAAAAAAATATTATCAAGGTTTAAAAAATATCCTGAACCTCCTCTAACCATCTAACGTTTCAAATATTTAACATTCTAGCAAAAACTAGTTTTAAAAAAACATTTAAATGCTTCTAATAAACTTGGAGAGGATACATTATCAATTTTATGGTTTCTCATCTAAGTTGGATTTTCGTTTGTGAAATCATATCATGAATGAAAACGGAGCGCCTAAATGTAAATATCTTAGTAAAATAAATATTCACAACTCAAAACAAAAATATTTAAAAAATCATTTTAGTTTGGGGTTTTTATTTTTGAGAAATGGGTTGCCATAGTAATACTGGTTCCAGACGGTGACACTCGTCGATGTTATCCAAAAAATAAAAGTAAAAGTCATGTTTATTTACCCTCCAATTCATTGATTTTTAACCCTTTTTACTACGTTGTGAAAACTCCTACAGTAAAAAAGATAAGATATAATAAATAATAAAAATGCACTCTCCACTGTTCGTTCGGGCGGTTTATCATAATATCACAGGGTTGGGAACCTTTTAGTGCATATTTATGGGCACAATATTACGTATTTGTGTAGAGAACGGTCATACGGTGCAATAAAATGGACAGTAACAACAACGGCTGAGCATTTGCATGTTTGGCGACAAAGCTCGACGCGCCGAACGGACTAGAGTTATATTGGCTTTCAGCGATCCCCGCGTGAAAGAGATTTTATTTCAGCTCCTGGGCTTATCAGAAAAAAGGTTTTTTAATCTAATTTCATCATAATATTTTTTTTTTATTAAAAATATTTGAAATTGGAAATAACTTTAAAGCATCAATGCTTATGTTTTTAAATATTTAAATGAAATCAATAATCTAAAACACAAATATGAAACAAAAAAGGAAGAAAATAAAAAGACAATGGTCACTACGAGACTCAAACTCGGATCCTCTACTCCATCATTGCTCCCGGATAAAGAGGATCCGAGTTTGATATTATTTAAATATTTAAACTTGCGGCCATTTTGCAACCGGAAAAGAAAGCTTTTATTAAACTGTTTTTGGTGAAGTGATTGGTTGGTATATAAGATAGATGGCTTGGATTCAAAATGTTGTAATTACAAAATGGAAAATGTTGTTTTTTTTTACAAATCAATTGAAATGTTAAAGTTCAGGGAAGTGTTCTTGATACTTTAGGCACTATTTTTATTTGGTAATATTTTACAGTTATCTAAAGAGAAAAAAGTTTTTTTGTATCTAAGTGAAATTATGTTTAAATGATTTCCAAAACCATAAATTAACAGTAGTTAAGACACCGCTAGTATGAATTATTTGTCTGAACTTATAATCTCTAGAAGTGTGATTTATACGAATCGCAAAAAAAACTGATGTCACCACGAAATGACATAAAATCATTCGACTTTCCAGACAGGCCACTGAAATTGTCTATTCACGATAGAATTCCAATATTCGAAAGTGTGTGACCATTTCACCCAAAGAAAGGGAAAATTTTCCTTACTACGGGCGCATCAGATACTCCCTCAACACACTATTTGTCGGTTTAACTCTTTAGTGATTATCAAGCTTTATGTATTGTTTAACTCGAATACGTGACCCTGATGGCCTTTAAACCTTTTCCTTACGGGGCTTGAAAATTCCGCGTGCTCCGGTGCTGTACACTCGGTTCGCATTAAGGGATTTTTGATTTTAAGTCGTATAAAAATATGAATAGTTTTCATTTTTTATTTGTAGTAATCATGATAATAATATATAAATTTATTCCTTTTTCAAAGAATTGAAAAAATATCTTTGTATAATACCACGAATATTATTTTATCTCTTATGACCGGCCGGTTACGTTTAGCCTAAACATTATCAGGGTACAAAATTAAAGTAAATAAAAAATACCAAGTGTGCGGATATATACGCATACGGAGGGAGAACAAATTATATTAAAAAAAAACAGTGAGAAACCGATAGAATAAAAATTTTTAATTATAACAAAGTGAACAGAGAGAAAGAGACAGATAATATGAATTGAAAGAGAGAAAACGTCAACTGAGAAGATGATTAAAAGAATAATGATAAATTTTATGAGTGTACAGTGGGAAATATACCGAATATTGAACTACTGGACAAATTAACCTGAATATTAAGATTATGCCTATTAATTTTAATGGCTTTCTAGTGCTTTTAAACTATTTAATTTGTTGCCATGATCATTTATATGAAGAATATGAGCACCGATACTTTTTATTGAAGGTATTATCTTTATCAATAATTAGAGAATTCAGAAAAACCGTGGTTATTTAAACATCTAAGATGTTAAAAATTACATAATAATATTAATAGTCGTAGTCTTATATAATGTTATTTTTTTCCATTTCTTTAAATATGTCAAACCACAAAGTCATGTACGAAAATACAAATGATTGTTTGTAAGTGCTGAAAACGAGAATGGCCACCCACAAAACACAAGAAGTTACCACTAACCGCCGGCAATCGGCAATCTATTCATCTACGAGTCCACACTCCACACGCCGCCAATGCTGGGATAGGATATCGCTCGATGCTATTCGCAACATTTAAATAATTTCGCAATCAAAAAGGCAAAATGATGTGTGCGAAATAATTTGTGACAATAATATACATTTGGACCATTTTCATTAATGTTCGTTCAAATATTGCTTGATGTTTGTTCACACCTGTCTACCTCAGTTAACTCAGCTGTTTGGACGAATATATCCATGTTTGAGTGTTAGGGACGAGTTTGGCGTATCTCCCAAATTTTAAAGGCCGTAACACCGGTACAAAAACACAGAATTTCCACCTGTAGTCTATATTCTAAATATTCAAATATGTTCTTTTAAATATGAGACTTAATCAAACAGGATTGACCGCTATCCAAGCAACCTGGATAATCAAAGATTCAGTACAATAAAATCACTTAACGCTACCATCTGATTTCACACTTTACTTTCTGTAACCTTAGTGTTATCATTTAATTTCATCAGGTGTAGTTTACTGACGACATGTATCGTTTGCATTTCTAACGTTTTTCGGAAAAAAAGTTGTTTAGAGCTTCAGTTCATCACAACCAACTTTACGGCCCTCCACACTAGCTACCAAATTCTTGTCAACGTTTTACGAAATCTTTGATTCAATCGAAGATCTAAACTATAAATTGAAAAAAATCGAAAATGCAGATTTTTAAAATGCATAACATTAATGCCTTAAGATGTGCTGAACGCAAAATATGGACTAAAATACTTGAATTCTGTGTGCGAAAGGTGGAACAGAATGAGTGAAAAAACAAAGTTTTGAGTTATGTTTACAGAATTATTTCCTAGATACCTACATATTTAGCAATGAAAAATGAGATGAGTCAGAAAATAAAATAATGTGCTATTATTTTTTAAAGGGTCATGTGATATTAAATATGACATGATTACATACCAAATTACTAAATTTTGTTTTGTCTCTCCTGAAAACCTGCGTTTATTGGCTCATTCCGTTCTTTCTTGCGCACACAGAATTTTTCTGACATTTTTTTTTTCACTTAATACCTTGCAATGAACATTCTAATGTTTTCGGAGGTGATTTTTTTTTTTGCAATGTGTGGTTATGATCTTCGACTGAATCTTAGAATTCTCAAAACTTTTAGAAGAATTTAGTCAGTAGTGTTACGGCTGAGAAAAAAAGCTCTCCGACTCCGGACCACAATTTTCCTATCCTTTATTCTAAAGCCCATTCGTTCTATTCGCGTATTATGGAATGAATGATTTATGTAGTGCACGTTTCACAAACAATCTGACAAGAAGTTTGCAGAAATTGCCGATAGAGCATCCGGAATAAATAATATGTACAAGATATAAGTGGAACAGAATATTCACACTCGTGAAGTTTTAATCGATAACTTTAGCGGTAATGCATCAGAAAAAAATGTTTAAATAACTTTTTTTATTATTTTGACATTTTTTTATTATTTTGGTAATATATTATAATAAAAATATTACCTTTCACATTACTGACTGTGTTTATTTACTTCCACAGTAAAGACGTGGAATTACATTAAATTAAATACTTAATTTAATGCAAAAGTAAATGCGGCATCAAATAAAGTTTAACACCAAGACAATTTTTTTAATGCCAGATATTACTCATTAAAGCCCTGAAGTGACGAAATACTATTATTCTTTATTTGAAATATTAACCAGAGTTCTGATTGTGTGAAACAGCAAAAGCCCTGGAATAGTTACTTTCAGTGTTAATAAATTTCAACAGCTTTTTTCGTCTGTAATTTCTTGGTCAATAGAACTATTATCAATTCGCAACGTCATTTTTATCGGGATCTATTTTTTTTTAAATATCCATCTACCAGTCAGAATTTTTAGACGACACTCCATTTTGTTTGTTCCATATTTTTCAGCTGTTCATTGGGAAAAATGGGTATTGAAACTCTGACGAAGGCGGCTACTAACTACTATATACCGATATAGTATTTTATTTTTCAACTGCAGGTTTAACCAATCTTATTTTCAATGATTATTTAAAAATAAAAATAAACTGTGCTATCTGAATTTTTTAATGCAGTCTGGTGTTTTTTTACCATGTATATTCAAGTTCCTACTAGCAAATATTATTAATTATTTATAAATTTCTGCAACCTCATTATTTGTGCTTTTTAAAAAAAATTGTACCAAATGAATATTTTTTTAACTTTATTAACAGTGGGTATAATACAAATTCAATGTCTAGTTCCTAGTCAATAATAATTACCTCCCTAATTGAGAAAATTCTCGTGCTTAGGGAGGGATTTGTACTGTAATACTATCTAAAAACTGATAAGCAAATAGAACAAACATTTTTATTGTTAAATAATAAATCTTTTGAAAAATAATGTGTTTTTACTATATCTCTATATTTAAAAATCTCAAAAAACTCAATCAAAGCTTTGAGTTACCTGAGTTAACTTTTTTTCAAAAATCCAACCAGGTACTGAAGACTTATGAATTTTATTGTAAAACGAAAAAAACTTCAAAGTCTTCTAAGGTAAAATTCCCAAAAAGGCGCTTTAGCCATTTTGCCTTTCCGGGGCCGATATAATGGTTATAAAATATTTATTCTGTCAGTATTTGTACAGTTATTTGGTTTGTCATCATTTAGTATTTATTTTTTTAAAGAAAGACAAACATTCCCGGGTTACGAATAACCTGACAATATTAAAAAAAAAACCCTACTGCCATCATAAGAAGCGGAAGATGTTGCTTGTGCAATGATGGAGGACTTAGCCAGCAGAGGAATGAACACACGACGCCCGGGTGGGAATCCGACGTGTTTGTCCACTCAGCTACCGACCGGTATACATTATTAATGGTCAAATTATAATGCATCTAATCATAATGACAATACATATGAACACCGCATAAAAATGCTCGATAAATCACTGTTCAATAATACACAACGGTTTAGGAAAACCATAATTTCCATGGAAATTCACGAGACCCAAAAATGGCATTTTATTTATTACGTGTATACTAAGAATAATAATGAGCGATTACTTTTTTTCATTAGTTTGTTTAACTGAAGAATTTTGTGTTTATATTATCTATTTTGTTTTTGTATACAACGTATCCTGAAGAAGAAATTATTGTACTTCAAACCTGTTGATAAAATCGATGAATAGTGGTGAATTCAAAGCATTTGTAAAAGATTTATCTTATACACGGTACATTTCTACTATTTATTTGAGATGGTTAATATAAATCAATATTAATAACAGTAAAGCTTTTAATTGAGTTACGCTCCTGTCCCTGGTAAAACTTACTATTTATTAGCTAGCTTCGTTAAAACAAAACAAAAATGTTAGTCTGTGGTGCTTTTACTCCTGTTCCCGGTAGGTTATTAGGTGTACAACTTTTCTTCCGCTGTGTCCCTATAGATGGCTTTAGCAGTAAGTAGTGGTCTAAATAAATAAATCATAGACGTCATACAATAAGCTTAGGCATCTGTCAACATAACCCCATAGAAACATTAGCCGATTTTTGTGTACATCATAAAGTTATTCTCGATTGAAAATGTCAGTTTACGAGCCAAATTTACGGGAGGTTTCAATAATGGCGCATGATTTGGATGACCAGCACTTTTGCTCTTATGAAGAAGTAAAAAAAATGAATCGATTCGTGGATCGCTTCAAAAGATGATCAGTTTTTTCAACGTGACTCTCTCGAGAGAGGAGAGTTAAGGACGCTCGACTACGAATCCGGAGGTGGCGGGTTCGAAACCGGCATAATAATAATAATAATATTTGGACGATTTGTATAGCGCCGTTTTTGTGAAAAATCACCTCAAGGGCGCTGCGCAAATAAATTAAATCTAATTTATATGTGTCATAACACATTTAATTGATATAAAATAATACATAGTATATTGGCGGTACGTTCCAGAGTGGTAGATAAACTAAGTATCGCCCTGGTGAAAGACCACCATTCAGAATTGAAACTTTGCTTGAAATGGCTTTGGCCGTGTTTGGTGACCAGATCTGAATAGCCAGGTACTTCTCGAGCATCCCCTTCCTCATCTCCTTTCTCTCCCCACTAACTTCAGCCTCACAACATACCCCTTTTGGGGATGCCATAGTCTCACTGGTTCCAGACGGTTGGGAGCAGTTGAGACTCTTGCGCGATGTTTACTTAAAAAAAAAAAAGTACGCCGCCCTAAAAATGGGAAAAACGTAGTAGCCAGCGACGGACAATACTTTGAATCATAAATGTATATCCAGTTTTTTTATAATGATGCCACGAATTTCATAAATAAAAGGTGAAAGCAAATTTATGCACCTAATATTTACTAGCCTCTTCGGTAAAAAAATATAGTATTTTCCTGTGGCACTTTTACTCCTCTGCTCGATGTGCTAATTACTAGCTTGCTTCGCTAAAACGGATAAAATGTTTGCCTGAGGCGCTTTGACTCTTATTCCAGTAATTCTATTAACTAGCATGCTTCGCTACAACAGATGAAATTTCTGCCTGTAGCGTTTTTACTACTGTCCTTGTAACCACTAGCTAGTTTCGTAAAATGTCTAAATAGTTTACTTGTCATGATTTTCCTCCGCTCATCAATAAATACTTTGTTTTCTTATTTGTAGCGTGTTTTCTTTTCACTTTAATCTGCAATACGCCGTTCAATATGTGTAGATCAAAACAATACCATTTAAGTAACTAAATGTAATGGGGCATTTACGATGTTGAAATGGAAATGAGGTAACGATTTGGACGAAAAATAAAAAAAAAAGATTTTGATTGCCCTTGGTCTACCGCTCACCATTATGTCACCTCTTTTCCAACTTGTGATTAGTTTTAACATTTTTTTTATATTGGCTTTTACATTTTTTTTAAATCATTAATACTGCTTATTATTTTGTAGAACTCCATTTAATTTTTAGGTTTTTTTTATTTTATTTAAACAATAGTTATTATTATTTTTAATTTTAAAAAACAATTTTTAGTCAAAAGTTTTGCTAGGTAATTATTTTTACGCATGATAGCTGTTTCGCCTTCTGAGGCCTATATCAAACAGTTTTATAATGCCCTCAGAAGGCGAAACAGCTGTCACGCGTAAAAATAATTACCTAGCAGAACTTTTGACTAAAAATTGCTTTTTTTAATTTAAAATAATAATAACTATTGTTTAAATAAAATTAAAAACCCTAAAAAAAAAAACTTCTTCAAATTTTTACGATTGAAACATCCATCATGATTATGCGTAAGGCTTATAAAAAATAATAAAAAAATTTCAACAAATTTTTTTTTTTAATAATCCTTCATGGTTGCACTAAACAAAGCTTTATCTGTAATCATAATGACCGTATCATTTGCTGATGACACCGCATGACAGTTTAGAATGTTGTTTTTGTAGTCCAATGTTAAAGTATAGAACCGAATCATTTACATCACCTAGTCAGTTGTAACGCGACCTTTGTCACATTAATAATTAAAGCGTTGTACGAAAACATATTCCTCACTTGCTGTTTTCGATGTATCTTTAAAACTAAAAAAAAAACAATGTAATCCGTGTACCGTTATATCATCTCTACAGTGTAAATAGAAAATACTCCATCAAAAAATATTAAAATATTAAATAATATTACTGCGTCAGAAAAGGGATTTTAGCAAATATCTTGCAAAAAAAATTATAAAGTTGCAAACATAATTTGTATTCAAATAACAAATCAAAGTGACTTAAAGTAATTCAAGATATACAAAATAATACAAGCTAAAAAAATATCACACATGAAGACAAGGCATAAGATCTATGAGATAATATTATTGAAAGACTTAATTGCAAGTGTTTTCAAAATATAATATTACTAATAATTGTAAAATTATCATAATGGTAAAAATAAATGAGGAATCCCCATAACTCAGCTGAGTAAGCTAAGGTTAGGCAAATCACAGACATTATGTACTTAGCCACAAATAATGCAAGCGGACACTGTATTACGTCCAATTTATTTCCCCACCCTCCCGTGTACGCCGCTGGCGTAATGTACACGGATGATTTCATATTCAGTAGGGCTGCTCCATCAATAGCACGTTACACACTCAGTCTAATTTTCTCCGAGGCCGGTCCAAAGCTTGCTTTTGCCGAATTAGCTTTGTGTCCCTGCAGTGGGCTCGACCCGGGCAGACTGTCACGTGGAACGAAACCAGTTTGAACAGCGACCGCTCTCTTTCTAATGCCATTGCATTGACTCGTCAATCTCCATCAGATCGTTCGGAATAGACATTGTTTTCCCTAGAGCTGATTGTTCTTGAACATTCATCAAGTACGTATTTCGCTGTATTACATCGAGCACAAGTCAATGCTTATTGGGCCATTTAAATTGTTGAAGTACATACCGATTGCGGCAAGTATGAAATTATTCCATTTTGACATATTTCTAACACATTTGACTTTGATCATTGTAATCGCCAGCTGTCAAGAACATGGTGGAGTTTCTTTGCTCGGTAAAACACTGTTCGGGGAAAATTCCTATATAAATACAGCCAACTGTGTTCTCAGACTTTCAACAAAATATTTCGTCGACCAGAAAAAGCTCAGAGGAAGTATTGTGATAATAAATATTGATTCTTACGCCTCAACTATTCAGAAAACTATTCTAGAAACTATCTACGAGGGTTCAAAGTATTCTGTGATGGTAAAAGATTCAAACTTCCCGCACAAAAATGCTTCTCATTTCCCCGAAAAGGCTAAAAATTATTTGATGATTTTAGAAGACTTGTTAGAATTGGATGCAAATATCAATCAATTAAACAAATTGCCATCATGGAATCCTCACGCAAAAGCAGTTGTCTATATTCAATTTAGGGAAGGATTTCATGAAGAAAATCTAGTAAAAAACATAATTAATGAATTCAGAAAACACAAATTACTAAGAAGTATAGTTTTTGTGGATTTTCCAGATACAAAAGAAATGAAAGCTTATACTTGGGAACCTTACAGTGATACTAATTGCGGAAACATGTGCGAAGAGATAAAACTTCTAGATATATGCAGAGATAATTTTATTGAAGAAATAAGTGAAATGACTGACATTAAGGAAATCGCTAATATGAATTTGTGTCCTTTGAATGTTTTCACAGTAGTAAGTGAACCATACGTCATGCACCCCACACGACAAAAGGCTAATTCTTTTTACTCCGATGAATATGAGTTTGATTTGGGAATCGAAATAAACCTATTGAAGATGATCGCAGATACAACGAATATGACATTGGTTATTAGGTTTACAAACACAACAGAAGACTTGGGTGAAATATATCCAAATAAGACCGTAACTGGTCTTTTTGAATTGCTCGAAGGCGGAGAAGTGGACTCCATCATCGGAAATATTGAGACAAATGAAGTCATGAGAAAAGTATTTGATTCGTCGTGTTCATACATGCAAGATGACATCACTTGGTGTGTTCCAAAGGCTGGAAACTCTTTGACGTGGTCTAATCTGATAACCATCTTCACAACATCAACCTGGGTCACTACTTTTGCAGCAATATTAGTCGTTGCTTGCATATTTCACTGGCTTAAATATAAAGAAAATCCAAGAGAAACTAAATGGCCAACTGAATCCATTCTGATGACAGTTGGAATGGTGCTTGGATGGGGTGTTTTATTTAAGCCAAAGGGCGCCGCCTTTAGGTTCCTTCTAGTTAGTTGGCTGCTTTTTTCTTTAAATATTAACACAACATATCAAAGTTTCTTGAGGAGTTTTTTAATACATCCTAAATTTGCAAAACAGATTTCCACAGTAGATGAACTAATGCATTCCGATTTCTCCGTTAAAGGAAAAGACGATATTTTAAAACATTTCAAGGGCGAAAATTTGAAAGACGTAAACACGTTTGTACAGAAACGATTCCAACTTTGTGAAAAGTTTGAATTGTGCATTAATGAAGTGAGAACCAATAAAAAAAATATTGTAGTCGGTTCAAGAATACAGGCGAAATATCAAGATCTGCAATTAGGAAAAGGGTTGTCCATGGTTTTTTGCCTGGATGGTACAGAAACAATCTACAAATATGGAGTTGTCATCCTTTTCAGGAAGTGGTATCCCTTTTTACTGAGATTCAATAGAATTATCCGGAGTGTGACGGAGAATGGGCTGATTTGGAAGTGGAATAACGAAGTGAACAGACACCCCCCCGTCGCGGAGCAAAACGACATGGTGCCTCTCGGAATGCAGCACATCCTGGGCGCGTTCATATTCCTCTGCATCGGTTATTGCTCCTGCTTTGTGGTGTGCAGCCTGGAACTTCTGGTGCACTTCGTCAACAAGCAACAACAGAAACGTGTTAATCCCAACTTCAATCTTTAAATCAAGCTGATTTAAGTTAAATTAATTTACAAGGGCAACGGTCTTATAGCAGAATACAAAATATTTAGTTTTATTGGCTAGCGTTTCTTCGTTTTAATATAAGTTTATATTTTTTAAGATTAATACCCAGACATTAATTTGTTTCTTAAGTTTCCGTTGTTCTTCAATAGTAATTCAATAAACACGAATAGTAAGCATTGAAACAAAATTTTGATTGATTTATTTATAACGAAGGTATGTTACTGATAGGTATGTTTGTCAGCTAAGAAATAAAGTGTATATAGAAAACAACTAAAAAATAAAATAAAAAAATAATTTTCTTTCCATCAAACAAGCTGATTATATGGCAAACTCTCACAAACGCGATAATACTATCTAAAACCAATAAAGTTCATTCAATTCAAAAATAGTTTTTCGGCTATAAAAATTGATTTTTTGGTACGTTTTGTTCCATAATAATAATAATAATAATAATATAGAGCCGTTTTTTGTGAAAAAATCACCTCAAGGGCGCTGTACAGATCAGTTCCTTGATTTAAATAAGAAAATATAACATTTTACCTGGCAGGTCCCATCAGATAGACACAATTATGAACTTAAAATTTTAATTCCTTATTTAATTAGTATCCATATGATAATAAGATCATTATTTTTTTATTACAAACGTGAAATAAATAAGTTGTTTTAAATAATAAAAATATCGGTTGGTTTCCGACAAATCTGTTTGGCAGCTGATAAATAACTCCCAGCTACAGATAATATATTATTTATTTATGAATTAAATAATCAACTCCTGTGAAGCTCTTTTGAGAGAAAGTAATAATAAACCATTTGCTGACGAATATTTCATCGCTAAACATCGTCTTATCGTGAAAAAGTTTTCAATGTGAAGAAAATATAAAAATAAATTGTTTTCACTCCTATAGATAAAGTATTTATTTCATTCAAATTAATAATAATCTATTTATATTACTGTAGAAATTATAACGTTATTTTCAAATTGGTACAGATTATTATATTTTAAAGATTATTTTGTAAATCTACTTTTAAATACAGAATAAAGCACTTCAAATATCAAAATTACAAAACTGAGAGTCATTGAAGATAAATATATCCAAAATATATCTGCAAAGTATTTCGTGTCCATTTTATGTGCGGAAGGTCTATGCATCAGACGTTCAAATTCCCTACGCCTGTGGTTTATAATTTCTTCGTACCATTTGAATAATAATTCACTTTCAAACACACTTCTAGAGATATTCTGTATCCTTTCATGATGCTTCTAATGCTTCCTTACTATGATCTTTGGGAAGTAAGACTCCCCCACTCTCAAAGCAGTGGAGTTTGGTGTGACCGGTGTTTTTATAATCTTCTTGCTGATGGTACCTAATATAGCTCAGGGGAGCGATGATGGCAAAGTCTCCATTGGCAACTCTATTTATGCAAGGTTTCAAAGGGATACACGTACAAGTATGGTAGCTGCCGAAGAAATTATCAAAGTTCTCTGCAAAGCTATATAGCCTGTAAATAGGGTGTATTCTGTAATCCAATTTAGATGCTAAAAGTTCATCTACGGAAAATATTTGTTTCTCGGTGTATGGCTCGACTAAGAAGTTGCTCATCGTGATTTGGAAGATCACATTAGTAATCATACAAAGTACCAGCCACCCTATAAACATGAGCCTTATGAAATCCTTATTGTGCTTGAATCTTGTAACGTTTCCTGAGCAAATCGTGAAAGAGGACTTAGTTGCAGTACTTCAAAACTTAAAATTATAATAGAAATAAATATTTCAGCTAAACCAAAAAAGTGCCCAAGATGCATTTGAAAAAGTGTGTAAGCAATGTTTCCAAAATGGCAGCTCCTGAGATGCAGGTACACACCATATCAGCTGTTCTTGCATGAAGTAGAACAAAGTGTCGTATTGGGAATAACGCGTTGAAGGCAATATATTTCCAGTAAAAGCGTCGTTGTTTTCTAAATTAACCAAGAAATTTTCAAACATGATGCCTTTTTCATAAAAACATAATGGTTTTATCTTGAGTGATAATTTCTATCAACTCAAATAGTTTTATTTTTATATCTCTACTGTCTTTTGGAGTTGAAGTTTTATTTAAAATAGCTGGCATTACGTACGGCTCAAAAACCGCGGCTATCAAATTAAGAGGACACTAAACCTGTGGTTTTGTCTCGGCAACTTCTTTTTAACTGAATCAAGTTCGGTTAAAATTCCATTTGAGTAAATATCTAATATGACTGCTTCCATCGCCACTTCACCACATTCATATGCAGCATATAGAAACCAGGTGAATGACTTTACATCCTCGTCATCCGATGTAAGTATGACGAAGGAATCTACCATTTGATTGTTCTTCATCAAATTGAAGATCTTCAGAATTTGAGAAACCTGAAGGCCATGATGTTCAAATATAATTTAAAAAATGACTGCAGAGTTACAAAACCCTTTTCCTCTCTTAGGATTATTTAAACTGTTTAAATCATCAGGATCTTGAATGAAGTATTTATGAGCAATAGTTGTGTAAAACACTTCGTTCATAACTCCACTTGGTAGTATATAGGTGATCGTGGTCAACTTAGAAGCTTTTATAAACCGGGTGTTTCGAAGGGTCATATAAAATAAAATATAAGTTAACATTATGTCATCACAAAATGTCCGGAGAAGACTGCTAAGGACACATTTTGACTCATTGCGCCTTTTAAAGACAGACAATTCTTAGGTTGCCTATACCATTCGAGATTCTTTATTATCAGATGTTGAAAACACTGCCTACATTAAAAAGTGATACACCTAGCCTACATTATAATTTTTTTATTTTTAACCACAAGCATCAAAAAAAAATTACAAAGCCTCCCTAAAATGGTTTATTCTAACTATTGATAATTTAACGATCTTCAATAATTAATATTGCAATCTTAATTCCAAATCGCCAACTTACAAATTTTCTTCCCTTCCCTGTGTCTCAAAGAACTTACCGTTGACGAAAGTGTAGTAAAATAATAAAAGTAATAACATTTTGCCATAGGTTATATGTAGTTAGTATATAAGATAGAGCCTTAGAATTGGACGTAGTTATACAGAAAGCATCCAACCCTAAAAAAAAGTAACCGAGAAAAATGCGTTTGAAAATATGACGATGCAAAAGCATTAATATGAGTAATCGGAATTTGTAAGGTGAATATCATTGTTTTTTTTTTCTTTATGAGAATTATTATGAATAAGGAATTTATAATTTATCACTGTATTTATCAACAAAAAATGTATTTCCTTTGTTATCCTACAATTAGATGTTTTTAAACTTCAAGTTAAGTCAAATGTCTGCAATGTGCGTTAGTAAAAAACGTCTTCAAAAAAAATCTATTTCAATCGTATTTATCTATGGGAAAACATATTAAACTGAATTTTGGTAAATTGTGGGTGGGACACTTTCTGCATAACTACGTCCCATTAAAATTTGTACGGCGCCATTGAGGTGATTTTTCACAAAAAGTCGCTTTACAAACTATTCAAATATTATTATTGGCACCTTAGGTGAGATGAGACTCCCATGTACTACGTACAACAAAATGAGCTCAGAAAATTTCTTTCAATGTGGTTGAATTACTGGTATTATCCTTTGTAATATTATTTCCACGGTTCCGTAGCGGGAGCAGTGAGCACATGCCGGATGACCACAGTCAGCCGGCATATTATTCAGATGAGACATTTAAAAGTATAATTCTCCATTGGTGTATAAAACTTTTCCGAGATGAATTAAACGAGAGATTCGGTTAGAACCGTCATATTTTTTGCTAACTGAATTCTAATGGGTTCGCATTAGAACTACGCAAAGGGTTGGAATGGTTTTTCCGTAATGATGTCTCGGTAAAATGAACGAAAATGATAATGAGAAAACACAGTGTTTTATTTACACGGAAAGTATATTTCTACTCTCATTCAAATATTTTCGAGCAGTAAAAACAACGTTATATAACATGTAAAGTTTATTTACGTCAGAATTTTTGTCACGTTGCAAAACTATATAGATACGAAAAGAAACTAACAGAGGAATCACTCTAGCCAGCAGAAGTAAGGTCTCTAAATACATTTCAAATTGAGGTTCCTCTCGAAAGAGACCAAATCGAAACCCTTTAAAACACTCTTCAGACCAGTGCTGAGACCTAGCTCAGAGTGCTAGCCCCTTAGGAAAAATACGTAAGGTCATTGAATTATTTACGAGAAAATCCCAAAGAAGAATCTTTGGAGCTATACAATGAAGGGTGTTTTAAAACCACAGGCTTCACCGATTGTTTTTAGAAACACCAATCACAAGATTCATTAAGCTGAGACGGTGCCGCTGGACATTACATAAATCTAGTACAAAATGGTTCAATTTCTAAAGAATTAAAAATGTTATATTTTCAAAATATGGCTGCGACATTAAAAATACGATTTTTTACTTAAGTACTTAAAATTCAGAAACTTTTAGTAAGAAACTTAGTTGGAATGTTTATTGGGATGACCTCATTTTCCTATTGGAGGTCGGCAATTATTCAAACCATCTTTATTTTGAAGAACAGTTGAAATTGGGAAGGGGTTTTTTATTTAATAATTTTGATACTGTTCAAATCGATAATTTAAAAAAAAAATGTTTTTTATTTAATAATCATTCCAGTCATCCTTCTTGCATTTAAATTTGCAAAAAAAACTGTTTTCGATATTTTTTTAAAGTGAAACAAATATTCCCGGGTTAAGCATACAAATTAGTCGTACAATATGCGAATTCTCCCTAATCATTATAAGAGGAAAAGAGGTATTATGGAAAATTGTTTGAATGAGTCAAACATCTTAACTGTGAACTTAAATGTATTTTTGTATTTAAGCAGAAAAAACTACAGTTAGCTGTGCCGTCATGAATTTTCAGGAGAACGCAACCATTTTCAGCTCACAACGCGATTTCCATCATATGCCATGTAAGCTTTTAAATATCCATTCAATTGAAAAAAATAAAGCAACACGCCATTTTTCATATTTTCAATTAGTCAATCAGATACGAGGCATGTTTTAAAAAGAAAAGGTGAATTTTGAATTTTCGCGGGCTGTGTACATTCGATTATCGATTTTTTTTGTTGTCATGTTTGGTACACATATGTTTATCATATGTTAGCATTATCAGCCATTGCTAACATATGATAATCATATGTGTACCAACATAACAAAAAAAAACGATAATCGAATGTACACAGCCCGCGAAAATTCAAAATTCACCCTTTCTTTGAATAGGCCATGTACATGATTTCATGCAAAAAAGTGAAGAAATCTTGGGCAAAGCCGGGTAGACGAACAAAAAATACGTATAGATGACGTACTGATTGGGGCGTCGCTAATGTTGATATAGGGGCTACCATTGCATATAATTTCGTTCTTCAGTTCTTCCTGTGGCCACTTTGTTCTTGCGTTAGTTCCACTTTTCGCCACTTGCACAGATAAGTTTGTAGATCTGGAGAGCAATTTTCAACATCACGTAGTTTTACGAGCACCGAAACCCAACGAAATTTTCCGCTTTCAAATCCAGCATTGACACGTTCCAAATTCTGAAACTAATCCCGAGCTTTGGTTGGCCGCCGACATTAAATCCAGGTGGGTATTAAATTCAAATCAACCAATAACAGGGACATAGTGCAGCATGCATTGGCCGCATGACTTTCAATTCCGGCCCGCGGACCGCCAGGTCGTAAGTTCACATTGAACCACAGCACCGGCCCGCGTTCGGCGTTGACATTCCAGCGATTCTGTATCCAGCCCTCTATCGTCAACTTCTACTTATCTTGTATATATTCGTAGTTGTGATTTGCGAAATTTCAGTACTGAAATTTTAGGACCTAGTTTGCATTACGACTATCTGTGGTACAGTCGTTGTAAGTTGTAAATATTTATTAAAAGTGTTATTGAAGGTTTTTTAGGGAATCTAATTATTCGGAAATGATGTTGTTATCTAAGTAAGATCTGCTAATATGTCAATGTAAAAGTAATGAAACTAGGTTGATGAATATGAAATACATGTATGTATACAGTGTGAAAATTCATTTTACACTGATAATAATGTACTAGAAATGTAACCGCTCTGTACAAACTACTACAAAGAACTACTTCAAATAGCGGTAGGTCAAACATCACACTTTACACATTTCTCACTGTGCGCATGCTTCAATTTGCAGTACTTCAAATTTACTCTTCTGACAAACCTCCGCACTTTTTTGTGGTGTTTGGTGTTTGAAGTTCGTGAAGTGTATGTAATGTATGAATTGCGAACTGATGCACACAAGAACGATGTGTGTTGAGCGGTGCGATTTGAGCGATTGAACTGTTAGTACAATTGAAGGGTTGTAGTGAAGGGTACATTTGGAAGAACTTGTAGTTCGTGAAGCGTTCAAAATATCAATGAATAATATCAATGTTTGCGAAACAGTGTAGTTAGAATTGATTGATCTTTTCCTGACTCGGACTTGGCTAGGGTTTTCATGGACAAACTTTTTTACATCAATTCAAAGCACACGTCGACATATTGTTTTGTTTATGTGTATAACCACTTTTTTACAATATTGTTTTCAACAAAAATAAAGGATATACCCTCAAAAACCGTTGAGTTATGTCGCGTAACAAAACGTAGTGGGCGGAGTCGCCGGAGATGCGGGAAACGGAAATCATGCTTACATACCAAAAAGTGGTGCGATATTATGTGACAACTTGTCTTGTCTCTTTCACTCTTACGTTTTAAGACGTATAGGTATAGGTTGAATATTTAGCTCTCTCCATATATATTTCTTACTCCAAGGCTATAATGTACCATTTTCCTAACCTCGTGTTCAAAATATGGAGAAGTTAGATGCTCGGCGTAAAGATTTAAGAAAAATGAACCGCCGGTCTCAGTAATATTTCAATGCGCGCTGTTCACGAAATCAATGTCTGGCACCTGGAACGCTGGTAAAGGGCAATGCTTCACATCGCATAGCCAATATCCATATGCTGCCTTGCCTACAAGACCTTTACTAAACCAATAATTCACTATCCTACACATTGTACTTTTCATAAAATCATAAAAAATAACTTTGAATAAGACCACAGATGATATTTTATTTTTTACGTCCGACCGGTTTCACTTACCCTAAGCATCTTCAGGGTACAAAATTAAACTCAACAAAACATACAAAGCGTGCGGTTATATATACATACAGAGGGAGAACAAAAGATAAAATAACGGAACAATGAGAAAACAATAGAATAACATTTAAAATAGCAAAGGAACAGAGAGAAAGAGACAAAATATGAATTGAAAGAGACAAAATGTCAACTGAGAAGGTGATTAATGAATAATGATAAATTTTATGAGTTTCCAGAAAATATACCTAATATTTGACTACTGGACAAATTTACTTGATTATTGAGAATATAACTATTAATGATGCTTAGGCTAAGCGAAACAAGTCGGTCATAAAATTAAAATAATATCCGTGGTCTTTGTACAAAATTATTTTTTCGTTTCTTTAAAGATGTCAAACCACAAATTGATTGCTTTCTACGAAAATATAAATCAATAAAAGTTTGTCTAAGCTTATATTACGCTTTAACTTTACACATCCCTGCGGCAGGTCAAGATACTCCATTTTATATATCATGTTTTTTTTGTGTGAATATTGCAGATTCCATCACAGAAGGGAAATGCAGATAGAGGATATAGACGTAAGGCTAACAACACCTACATTTGGCACCGTTGATAACGTGGTATCCTCACACTGCAGGTATGTCATACGTACAGACAAATGGGTCATTGATTGCTATGGAAATACAACGCAAAATCACACGGCGTGGTCGCTCTATATCCGGTTTTGTACCAAGTTTAGGCATTTTAAATGATGCGACTGCAGTAGTCAATGCGGCTGTTGATTGACAGAATTATTGCCAGCATCACCGGCGGATAGGAGTCACAAAGCTCTGTCAGCCAGGAGGTTTGAATTGAAGGACAAGAGAGAGCTTTCATTTTACCTTACCAGAACTTCCATAAATACGATTTTTTGTAATTTTAAGCATATTCGTTTTCTTGTAATACATATTACAAACGTGCTTGATTAGTGTAGTAGGGTTAATTTGTAAAGAAGGGACAAAAATAGACCAAATGCAGCTAAAATTAGAACCTTAAGGCATAGCTACACATTTAAAGAAACACGTTTATAAATTTACGCGATCCGGAATGAATGACGCAAGTTGTTTAAAGTAGAATGAAAAAATAGCTAAGACCATTTGAAAATTCGAAGGATATACTGCGAGCTGTAAGTAAAAATGATAACATCTCTACCCTTCCAAAGATCAGAATCATTAAATATTCCTTGTCTAACAACTCTTAATTTTGTTTTTAATAATAATATTTGGATGATTTGTATAGCGCCGTTTTTTTGTGAAAAATCACCTCAAAGGCGCTGTACAGATCTTATTTTCTATTATTAGATATTAATTCCTAGTTTAAATGAGAAAATATACACGGAAATACTTACTTAGCAGGTTCCATCAGATAGATATGATTTTTTTTTTCCGATTTAGAGCATGGGAGCGAAATTAAAAAATTGGTTTTCTGAATTTGGCTAGGCATTAAAAAAACAATAGATACGAAGACGAAGTTTTGGTGTTTCAAATGACAAATTATTTTATAGAATTATATTTACTTTAATTACTGTTTTTTACGGCCAGCCCTTTGGTTGCGCCCTTGTGGTTTTTTTTACGCCACTGTAGTCGGAAAGACCGATCCGACTGTATATTATATTTATGTATGACTTTATTGTCTTGCGTACATGGTTACTAGGCAATAAAACCAGAAAAATAAATGTATTGAAGGGTAATAATAATAATAATATAATAATAATATTTTTACTAAATTTCTTATACATGACAAATTTTTTGAATTTAATGCATATAAGAAATAAGTTAATTTACTGATCTAATTTACTGGTACTTACTGATCTTAACTTATTTGTCGAATTGAGACGTATTGAGATTTCGTCATTTTCATATCAAAATATAAGTTTAATGCGTCGTCAAAGGATATTTTAAAGAGTAATTTTGTAGCGGATAGAAAAGACTTCGTGAGCTTTGTGAGAATACACCTGCTTCACCATTTCTTCTGAATCTCTTCTGCCTTCGGATCGCAAACTCATTTGATATGAGTGGCAAAACTTTTCTTCGTTCTATTGCCGCTCGCTTCATGGTTTCACAGAACTACCGCTATTTGGGATGGTATCACCAAAAGACACCATTCCATATATCCATTGTTAGTTTTCTCTTTAAAAAAATTCAGTACATAATATGAACCAACCCACTTCTTTAAAAAAATCTGCAATAATTTGCAATACATGTTTCATTAAGTTATTTTCTTTTATCACTATAATATTTTTGATTACCATTATCGCCAAAATATTCGTAAGCACTGTCAGTATTTTCAGTGCTAGTTTCACCATGCCAAACCAAAAAAAGCTCATTCAGAGGAAAGACACCCGAAAGTACTGAAAAAATCATAAAAAATTAAAATGGTAATATTTTTCTCCAGTTAAACACTCTAATCATAATAATCAACACGAACAAACATGGTCATTGGTTTTCCCGGTTCAAAATAGTTAAAATCTACTTGAAAAATTGAAAAAAAATTACTTCAGTGTCACAATCAATCAGTTATGGTTGATCTTATTATAAAACTTAAGTACATACTCCAAGGTAACGCGTCCATAATTCACAAGTTTTTTTTGCTTTTATTGTAGATGCACACTGACCAATGTTTGTAGAGCGACTAACGATGGCGGGCACTCGATTACTTGACCCCAGCGGAGTAACGATATCGTAAAAGTGTTAATGTAGAAAAACAAGTATCCTACATTATTTCGGAAAAAAATAAATTATAATAATAGTAATAATATTTGGATGATTTGTATAGCGCCGTTTTTTGTGAAAAATCACCTCAAGGGAGCTGTACAGACCTTATTTTCTATTATTACATATTAATTCCTAGTTTAAATAAGAAAATATACAGGAAAATACTTACCTGGTAGGTCCTATCAGATAGACACACTTATTAACTTAAAATTATAATTAAGATTTTTTTTTCGATTTAGGGCATGGGAGCGAAATTAAAAAAATGGACTTTCTGAATTTGTCGTACAGTACAGGATTTGGTTAAAATTTATATATCTAAAAGTGGTTCGTCGAGAGACAGATTATTTTGAGATTCTTTTAATGAATTTAAGGATATGAGAGTCTGAAAAGGTAAGTTTTCAGTTTGGACCGAAATTGATGCTTGATATTTTATACCTAAAGTACAGTTGGTCTTGCTTTTTGGAAGTATGGCAACGTAACGGAACTCCGAGCAAACGCAGATTGAGCGGCCAATCACAGGCCGCCCGGCAAATTTAGATTCTAAATTCAGAAAGAGATTTATACTTTGAACTCGTGTTACGACTGTTAAGCAGTTCATATATTTTAAATGTTGATTCAATTATGTAAAATAATACATAACCTCGTATGAACTTAGGTAAAGCCCTATGATAAATACTTCTCGTATTACCAGAACAGAAAATACCTAATATAGTGATCTATGCCAACCGATTTGGTAGAAAACTGATGTCGCCAATTTCCAAAACATGAAAACTACGAAAACTTTTTAAAAAAATGGATACCGCACAAGAGTCCCATCTTATTATTTTCATCATCTCATCTTATGATTAGAACTTTTTTTATAAATCAAACATCAAATGTCATATATATATATATTAATAAAATGAATAATTTACACATGCCGGTATTTAAACACGCGACCTCTGAATGGGAAGCCGAGCATTTTAACCCATCAGCCACGAAGGTCGTCAGCGAAATTGATTTTTTCTTCAAGAAAGAATTTAGATTTTTTAAAGTAAGGAAAAATTTACCTCACCATCGGATTCACTGACATGCCCACAACACACTTATTTTGGTTTATCTATTCAATAAATTTAAATTTAAAATATATTGATGAAATAATAATACTATACTGCAAAGAAAGCTTCATCAGGTATTTAAGGCGATGTAATTCTAAATAATCATCATAATCATGTGTTTTGGTTTGAAAACATGATAGCCTGGAAATATTAAGTCTTTGATTAAATACTGCGAGTAGAACATATTTTGACCTTTGCTTTAGCCAGGCATTAGCGAGTCTTTTTTATAAGCATAGAAAAATACAATGCTTCATGCATGTAAAAAATATTTGCAGTGTAAAATATTCTTCTTACGAACCTTTTTGGGTTTTGCTTTTACTGTATAATTTGTCATTTTTTTCTTTTTACTCTGACGAAAAAATATTTTAATGATTGTGCCTGAGCTTCGAAAAATAATACAAAACATTATTTTTGGCCATATTATTTTTGCATAAATCGAAACAGGTTTCCGGCATCAAGTGACAATTTCAACCTTTTTGCTACAGTGTAGGAAGTCCGTGACTTTTTTAAATTGGTTAGATTAGATTACCTTAATAATTAATTATTCATAATATACATTTCCAATAAATTCACACGGTTTGTATTATATATAATTTACATAATATAGTGAGGCCGTTATTAATTTGATCGAAACGCAGTGGGTATATTATCCGCAGTCCTAAAATAATTTTACTTTCCAAAACAGGTCGTTTAACATTTAATTTTCATCGATATAAACACACAATATTCAATTGAAAACAAGCTTTGAATTATTTTTTTGTTATAAACTATGCCTGTACAAGTGATCAATAAATTGTGAGAAATATCACCAAGAGGAAACAGTGGTTTACGGGGAACATAATTTGTTCCATTTAATCATACTATGATAAACTACAATGCAACCGCTTCGAATCCGAAATATTATATCTCTTATCACATCGCCAGGGTTCATTTATTTTCAGTCAAAGCTAACCAGTTTCGGGTAACAATTCTCCTTTTGGTAACCCCGAAGCTGGTAGAAATCAGCAAATAATAAAGTGTTGCTAGAAAATCTTAGTTGTGTCAGTAAGTACCTACAGTTGTATTGAGTAATATCATTAAAAAAAACATTTTGCATCATTTGTCACTCGAAATCCGGCTAGTGCAGACGTGTAAGCTGTGCCCAATGTCGCGGGGAATTTATAATTTATTTTAACGAGCTTTTTAAAGAAATGTTATGTTTTTTTACATTTTTAATTCACCTGTAAGTAAAGAGTAATTTAATGTTTCCGCAATTTAATAAAACACGTACCATAGAACAATGCAAAGGAATTTGTTTTGTTTTGAAGTATCCTCCCTTATTTTGAGAACGACCCTTACCGGTTTATTTCTAGGGTGGTGAGTTCCCTTATGACATCGTTCTCTCGGGGTCTCAAAAGTTCGGAATGACTATGTAGATAATAGCTCATATTTTTTAATTCTCTAATTCTATAGTACTTTGATACTGTACCGAAGCTTGTCTGTGGGAAAAATTAAGTGAATTTGCGAAAAACTTTTGAATCAATAACTAAATTTAAAATATTATATTTTATTCAGGAATCTGCCAGTTTGATGACACTGCTCAAAATTTCTTATCGCCGGCTAGTATGAAAAGCCACATTTCAAAAATTTCGTTCTAATGTACACCCTCAAAAATTCATAGAACTAATAAAATTAAGATATTTGCTGACTGTCGGGAATCTTAGATATATTATACTATACAATTACTTAGTTTCAACAACAATAAATTTTGGTAGGGAGTGGTAAAAAAAATATTTTGTACTTTATTTCAATACAGAACTTTTGAGACCCATAACGTATGCCATTTCAAAAAGTTTTGTCGGCCCAGGTTATTCAGTATTCACATCGTTACTCACACTAAGCCAATTTTCGATTTTTTTCACATATTATCTTGGGGCTACTGCCGAAAGTCAATTAGTAATTTTTTTAAACTTATTTTGGAGTAAACTCAAATTTAAATCATTGCTTTCTCAAAAAACATAAAATATGAAGGTACCAACTTTTTGCAGTAATTCCACGTTATGTCTCTTTTGTTGTATCTTTAAAAAATAATTTGAATGAATTGAAAACTTAATCTGTGAGAAATAGTTAGGATGCAGGCGAATTTTCTATATTCTATGTTTAATATGGTTTATTTATTAGTTTATGCATTTGTGTTTTTTCTTCAATAAAAAAATAACTACGTAATTTTGTTATCGCTTGATATTATTAGCTGAGGATATTATTTGACAATTCCTCGTTTACTACGAATTCATGTTTTATAATATTCTAGCGAGAACACGCAAATATGCCGCTGTTAAACACTTTTATATCAATTTATCGTATCTTTTGTTGATTTTTTAAACGAAAACCATTAAATGAAGTGATTTATTATTTATTTATAATAACCTTTCAAATTATAGCTACTTATAAATATTTATGCCGAAACTGAATACTCAAAAATAATGTTGTTTTTGAAGTGAAGCCCTATATTCACAAAAAAAAGCGAAAAAGAGGTAACTATTGACTCTGGGCACAGAAGCCACGGTTTCTAAATTTGGCGAGAATAAAAATGAACATTTTGCATATAGAATGTAAATAAATTAATATTAAGTATACTAGCACATTTTTTTCAGAGTAAAGGACACTATTAGTATTGCCCTGATTGGGTACCATAACTTAGAAATGATTATTGCTTAAAATGGGTTTAGCTATAGGCATTTGACTAAATAACGTATTTTATTTCATTAACAGAAGCATGTATGCCGTAGGGAAAACTTTTTTTTTAAATCCTTCCATTATTGGGGCAGGCAAACTTTAGAACCTTTATGTCAATCGAAACAGCCGAGTACTTCCTGATCTTCCACTTCACATTCTTCTTCTGGAAGTGTTACTGTATAAACTGTATATTCGCGCAACAAGTATAACTATTTAAGAAGACATAGCGAGCCGAAAATAGTTGGGTTAACCTAGAAATTACAGACGGAAAAGGTCTATAAAATTTGATAACACTGGAACTCGTACGGGTCCTTTCTTTTGAGAGGTGTAGTTCTGTAATATGTTTTGATGTTGTAACGTATTTCCGTTATATTTTTTAATATCCACAAGAATCAACAGCATAAAATACTTTGATTGTCTACGTAACAGAGCGCTTTTTAATGCCTGACGCGGACCTGAATCCACTATACCTTCAAATAAAAGGAAAAAAGTTTAAGTATGTGTATTCATGAATTATTAAAGTTGGCGTGCTGATTGACAGTGTCATATTATCGCTATCAATCCCTGCATAGCTACTTAAAAACAATACGTTAAAGAACTTTATTACACTAATAATCGACATTGTTTCGTATATAACTACCTAACATTTATATATTGTAATATTCCCAGTGAATTGATTTGTCCAAACTACTCCGTTGACAAGAAAACTATTAGAAATTAAATATTTATACGTAATACAGGGTTCAGCAATAAAAGCTAGCATATGAATGGGTGTCATAAATCAAATAAATACACACCGCTTATAGGACCGTTCTAACGTTTACCTCTTTCTCACTAACAACTAATGAACTGTAATAGAGGTTAAATTGAAGCTTTCAGCGGCAACAAACGAAGGCACAATATGTATTTTTACAAACCGTTTTACAACTTTTATTAAACGCAAGTGATGAAGTATTGAGGACTTTCATCCAGCTTTATTGCAGAATAATCTAATCCCAATAATGGCCATAATCTTTTTACTCGTGTACCTTTCAAATATGTACATGGCGTAATTTAGTGATCATTCAAACGTTTTCAATATTTTAGAAAACATATTTTAGTTTGTATTCAAATTAACATACGCGATACTTTCTTTTATATTTTCTCCTAATTCATAATCCATTATTCCAACGGATTTGTGTGAAAAAAATAATTAAGGTCATTGCCTTAAAAAATTATTCCCGTCAATTTGATTGAAAAAAATAATAAGAGTTATTCTGTTATGAGAGTTATCTGAGTTATACTCGAGGACGAATTCCTTTTTCACAAGTCAAAATTAGTGATTTGATTACTGAGTTGCCGGACCCTGTATCAACGACCAGTGTTTGTTGTAGTCTAATATTATGAAGAACATGGTGTAATTTAATCACTTCAATTCAGAACGCCTACGAAGTAGGTACGTACCTAACGCGTAGAGGCTTTCTTGAATTCATTTCGTGTCACGAATAATACGCAATCAAATTGTCATTTGCACGGAATAATGATTTTGTTGACATTTAAATTTTAAATGGCCTCATTTGTATTTCGGTGCTGTCAGCAACATGACGTTCATTTACACCTTTCAAACTGCTGCTAATAAGTGAAAACGGCCGGATTTTTTTTTTCAAAATGCTAATTACTATCAATTTTTTGGTATTATTCTTCGCTGCAATGGTAAAACCTAACGGAGTGGATATTTTGCTGCCCCGCATAAATATTAAAAAGAAAATTGAAACCGCCGATTGTGTTTTCAAGATTGTAGACAAATACATCGGACATTCTTCAGTGCAAGAGTTCAGAGGAAATATCTTTCAAATTAAGACAAGCCGTACAACGCCGACGACTCAAAAATATCTACTCTTAAAAATACACAAATGTGAAAAAATGTCGGTCATAAATACAGACACAAAAAAGAAATCAATGGATACCTCGACCTTCTTAGATAAGATTACAATATACGTAATTATTCTAGAAGAAACAGGGGACATATCGGACGAAATAATAGCTTTAATGAAACAACCCAGTTGGAATCCAGGAACCAGGTTCTTCATTATTATCGATGAACCTGAGTCCGACGTTTTAATGGTATTAAATGTCCTGAGGAAATACAAAGTCTTAGATTCCTACGTCATCTTAACATATCCCGATGATGAAAAGGTGGAGTCATTCACCTGGTTTCCATTTGAGGCTGGTAGCTGTGGAAAGAGAGTGAAGAAAGTAATCAACCTAGACGTTTGCGTGAACGGAGAATTGAACCAACTAAATCCAGTGCAAACGAAACTCCCGATACGGCTTCAGACACAGTGCCCGCTTAACTTTCTGGCCATCGTCTCCCAACCATACATTATGCCAGCAATTTACAGTGAAACTTCTTCACAACATAAAGGTATAGAAATTAAGTTACTGCAGTTGATAGCAGACAATATTAATTTTTCTCTCATTATACATCCATTATTTTCGTATGAACAAGGTTTGAATGATGACAATTCTTCAATAAGCTTTGAAGGAGCTGATGTCGTGGCTGGCAACATGTTTCCTGAATTATTTACTCATGAGCATGATACAATAATCTACTACCTGCAGGATCAACTCACTTGGTGCGTGGCCGTAGCTCGCACGTTGTCGTTTTGGGAAAATTCTAAATATATTTTTACATACGGTTCTTGGACACTCATTGGTGCTACTGCAGTGTTAGTTTCTACTATCGTCCAATATCTCAATGCTCAAATAAACATCTCGATATCTTTGTCGGGAAGTATTCATACATTATTTGCAGTCTGTTCAATGATGCTGGGAAGAGTCACAAGATTCAAGCTTGATAGCGGTTTTCTAAGGATAACCTTTGTGGGGTGGCTGATTTTATGTGTTATTACAAATGTCATAATCCAAAGCTCACTGAGAAGTTTTATTGTCCAACCCCACACCGCGAAACAATTTGAAAGTTTCGAAGATTTAACACAAACCACAATATCTTATGGAGGTCATAGCATTCACATAATTAATTTCAACCCGCTGGATAGATCCGGTGCAAAGTTCATCAAAAACTACCAGCCGTGTGCCCCTCTGAAGCTTTGCATAGACAAAGTTAGGCAAGGAGATTTCGCCATCGCCGCTCCGCTGAGTTACATGAGGCTCTACCAGCAAAAACAACTGGAAAATATGTCTCACACCGACATTCACTGCTTCACGAAGAACCCGTGGAAAACCTACACCCCAATAATATTCGTTTGGAAGCATTTACCCTTATCGTCAAAGGATGCAGCGCATCGCCAACAGCATTTTCGAGAGCGGGCTACTATTTAAGTGGTACTCTGAAATAATTACGCACAAGTTCCAGAAATCTGATGAAGCCATTCAAAGGTCGAAAAGAATAAGCCTATGGACATGAATGAATATCAGTCCGTAGGTTTGTTTTATGCAACCGCAATTTTTCTGAGTGTTATTGTTTTTCTTTTAGAAATGATTCATTCACGTTTTCAGAAAATCATAAAACCAATATTTGTCAAAAAATAACGTGTTGGTGTAATATAATGATTGAAATGACCTGTCAGTGTCGGCAGACCAGCTCCAGTCTACGCAAAATTAAATATTCTAATATTAATTATATCACTATACTAATATTTATGGGATGATTTTTGTAACATATCACTTTTAAGGCACTCTACAAAACAAGAAATTTTTTAAATCTGAAAACTATTGGCCGTTCTACTAACATTAAACGATATTGTATGAAGAAAAAAAAGCAGAAATATGGACGGTTGTTGCACGCTTCGAAAATATTATTAATAAAAAAGACATTTAAGGTTTCAATCTTAGTTCAAACGGATTTTATTTTTATTTTGCATAGACCTTCAGAATTTTATAATACGAGAAAGCTATGAAATTATATTTTCAACTCAATAATCTGAAAAGAAGAGTTTTGATATTCGTCATGAGTTCTGCTGAGTCTTTCATCACTCAATGCACGTAGTAGTCTATTCCAAGCTTAAGAAGACCTGCTACACCAAACGTATGCAATATCTGGAGTATGCTTTGGTTCCATCAACTTTCCAATTGCTAAAAAAGTATCAAATCTTAGAGTTATCTGTTGGGATCTGGTGTTTTCAGATAGCATCGTTATAAATGTGTAGTTATAAGGTTTGTAGTATATTTATTTGTGAACGACGTTGGTCTGCCTTTTACAGGGGTATTTTATGTTCTTTCAAATCAGCAAAATTATTATGAAAATTGGAATTAACTTTAAAGCATTAATGCTTTTTTATTATTAAATATTGAATGTTCACAAAGATGAGTTACAAAATCGATTAAAAAGTTTAATTAATTTATATAAATATATCTAATAACATATTTTCAGAATAGTGTTTGAACTTTGAACCTAGTTTCAGAGTGGTATATTCAATTTTAATTTCACTGCTGGTAAATCATAAGCCGGGCGTTTAGTATTTTAGTTTTACGTACATGTGCGTTACCCGCCTCCATAGACAATCTATGTTCCCCCTGTTTTTTTTAAATTTAATTTTATTTGGGTAAACATACAGTTTTATATACATTTTTATATACTAAGTAATTACATTGTTGGATTAACCAGTGAAGTTTCCGCTATAAACTATAGAAGCAATAACAATTGTTTTTTTTTTTTTTTCAAAGTGGAAGAAAAAAAAATGATACTGTTTAAATAAACAACATTCTTACAGAAAAAAAAAAACAGCACAATTAAAGTTCTGTTCATTTAGTTTTTAAGACAGGTTAAGTAAAAACAAATTAAAAGTTTATATCATACATAGAGGAAGTTGAATGAAACTATATAATAAGTAATACATCATAGAATGTAACCCAAGATGATTAATAAACAAGAAAAAACTATAACAAAAAACACACCATACTGTTTATAAAATAGAGGCAAACAATTAATTTATCTTAGATCTGTAACGCGCTGCAGTGGTAAGGAGTTAATAATTAACATTGTTATTTGATTATTTCCCGTATGCATTATTAAACTGACCTGTGGATAAATGGAAAATATCAGGTTCTGAAAATGTGGTGTGGTATTTTGAGCATGTCCTTCTGAAAAATGAATATTGTGTGTAGTTAGTTTTTGAGTTTGGGATGTGGAATAATTGGTTCGAGCGTGTGTTTTGTATTGGACAGTAGATATGGATATTTTATTTTATTCAGGTAGCGATTGTCTATTATTTCTTCTATCTTCTAATGATGATAACTTATGAAATGCTAATGAGTCTTTTTGTTGTTCGAATGTTCAGTTAGATATAAAAATTAAGTGTTTCAAGCCTTTTTTAATTTAAAAGTCTTTCGACGTGAACATTGTATTGTGGATTCCAACTCACGGATCCAAACTCTAATATGGAGCGAACAAGTGAGACGTATATTATTTTAATAACATGTGGTGATCTAAATGGTTTAGTTACTCTTACGATGAATCCAAGAAGTTTATAGGCCCTATCACAGGTGGAATTTATGTGTGAGCGGAAAGTCATTCCGGAGTCCATTCTTATTCCTAAATCCCTTACTTTAAAAAAATATATATTATTTAAATTTAATTCATTGTACAAAAATATACATTTTTACTTAATACTAACAGTTTTTATAATATTAATTCAGTTTATATACTATGTACAATGTTCTAGTTAATGATAAATATCACCCTAATAAAGAAAAAAATTGTGCTTAGGGAGGGAGTACTATCATGGGTTTCTTGAATATTATTTTTTATGATTAAAAAATGAATATCAAATGAATATAATACATTTTAGGTTATTTTATTGAAAAGTGTATTTTGAGTTATGTGATTACTGCACAAAAATTTCCAACTATTCGGAGCCAGTGGGATTATGGCATCCCCAATTTGAAATATGTAGTGAGGCTGAAAGAATTAGTGGGGAGAAGAAGATACAAAAGAGAATAACATAAAAGGGGGAAGTACATGACTATTCAGATCTGGTCATTAAACACGACTTGTGTCACCAAGAAACATTACGATTAGTTTAATCTGTGAAAAATAGTTTAAGATGTAGGTGAATTTATATTACTTCATGAATTGTTTTTTTTTATGTTCAACCCTTATGCGACTGAAGAAAACTACACCTTTTTGAAAATGATATGAAAGTTTTTTTTACAGTATATCATTTGCTGAAGTTTACTGGACCACTTTTATGACATAATATATTTCGACTCAGTTCAATACTTTTTATTTTACTACATATAACAGGCATGATGGGATGGGAAGTGGATAGGAATTTCTCCCAGTACCATCTTTTCTCGGGGTTCTTAATAAAATATATGACTAAAAATAGTATTAAAGATACAGGTGGTGTACTTCGAACACAACAGTACATCATATTTATCATTTAAAATACGATAGAATGATTAATACATATGGACAAGTTTCAAATTCCATATGAAACACATGAGGGTACACGGATACCCCTTCAGTCATCAGAAGGTGTCAGTTTAACTTAATCGTCTTCCGCTCACATACCACCCTCCACATACCCAACGGTTATGTTTAATTGTTTATTTTCACTATTGTGGAGAAGCCAAGAATTTTCAGCCAGTTAGACTTAATGGAACATAAAAAATCTGTGTTCTAAATCGAAAAGGGTACCCGGGTACCCTTTCAGTCACACAAAGGTTAATTTTAATTTTTCGTCCGAAGAACTCGCAAAAAACAAATATATCAATCAATACGAAATCCACGCAATTTGTTTTTTCTTAACCTAAAAACACAGTTCCCAGACATCGTCAACATGATTTTACCGCACCTAACGAATAAGTTCCAATAATGCACATCCTAATTTGGATTTGCCAGTAAATTTATTCGGCCTGGCATCGATTGTGTTGTTCATTAATGAGGCGCAGTAAATATTAACTTGAAATATACTCGTGGGCTTACGCGGAAAATAAACTAGGGACGTGTCGGGGAAAGCTCGTGTATTTTAACTGCAATTGAGCGTACAATATTTTTTTAACTTCTGCTTTTACAGAACTATTGATGTTAAGTACATTAAGAATCTCAATTCACAGCCCAATTGATAACTAAGATCTGAAAATAAAAGTAGGAACATCGGAAGTAGTTAAAATAAATGCGTTTTATATATATTATGGAAATCTACGATACATTTTCTAATTAGACGTAGTTATGCAGAAAGCGTGCAACCCACAATTTGTCAAAATCATGTTTTACATGTTTTCCTATAGATAAATACGAAAATTCTATCTGCTGAAAACATCCAAGCTCCTAATGCAATTGATTTTCGGTAATTCAATTATTTACTTACCCACATTTCAGACATTGTACTTAAATTGACTTTTAAAATATTAAAATTTAGAATAACATAGGAATTACAATTATTATTTTGATAAATATATTGATAGAATTATAATAATTTTTATTAAGAAAAAAACACGGATATTCACTTTTCAAATGCCGTAAAATGTTTTAGGATCGCCTTTTTTTCAGTTTCATATTTTTGGGGTTTGATGCTATCTGCATAACTACGTCCAATTTATACTCGTTTAATGCATAATAATGAATATCTTAATATTTCCCGGCCACCTCGAAGAGCCGACTTAATTGAAACGTTCATTACACGGTATAGCTAAACGAATCCTTATTTTTTTTTCTTTAGTAAAGAAAAAACACAATTGTTACAAATAAAAGTTTTGACTGTCGAAGTAGGAAGACTTTTTGTTTTAAGACAGTCAAATTTATATGATGACAGTAGTTGATGCCAATATGTGTTTCATTAGTGCAAGGAAACATACATTCGCATTACAAAATAGTTAGAAATATGTATAGATAAAAAAGAGGTACAAATTAAATATATATAAAATAAACTGAAATAAATCGTTACATAATTAAAAAAAGGAATCAAATAAAAACTGATAAAAACTGCGTATTTAACTCATTTTTTACCAAAGTGTCGCTTAAGCCCTTTTGCCTTTCCAGCGACGATATGCGCGTATTTTTTAAAGTATAAATAGATCCATTGCAACAATTTCGTAAAATACTGATAGAAATTTTTTTCAAAAGTAAAAAATCGAAGTACACACAAAAACGTGACTAACCTTTCCAGTTGTCAAAAACAAACCACTAATCCAAAATGGCTGATAATGCTAACATATGATAAACATATGTGTACCAACATAACAACAAAAAAAACGATAATCGAATGTACACAGCCCGCGAAAATTCACCTTTTCTTTTGAACAGGCTATGTATATGGAAGACACGCCTCTGCTTTTACCTTACCTTAGTAACTAGGAGCAATACCTAGCCTTAACTCCCACTCGCCGCTACACAAGAGATTCGTGCATAACTTATGAGTTTAATACAGCATCAATCGCTTAATTGCGTCCCAACTATCCCAAAATACCACCTCTCCTGCAATAGCTGGGTAACCGGTCATTATAAATTTCCGATATCAGCATACCTAATATAAATCGGTCAGGGGGTGGAGGGTATATTGTACATATATTTATATATATTTTTAAATTAAAATTGACACATAAAAAAAGTATGAACGAAACATAGAGTATATAGAAATCAATGTTTTCGACTAGATCTATAAAGCTAATATTCTAACCGTGGAGTAACGATGTAAATAGGATTTTTACCCAACCTATACAAATTTGCGATAAATCACTTTCTTCTAGTTTTTACGTCGTATACCACGAGAGAGAAAGAGACAAGAAATATCGTCACATAATATCGCAGCACTTCTAAGTATGAAAGGATATTGTACGTTCGCGCTAACTTCACATCGTCCAGTCGCATTACTTACGTCAACGGATTTTGAGGTTATTTCCTATATTTGTGTTGATTAAAAAACTTGCAGTGGTTATACAAATAAATCAAACATGATGGTGATATGTGCTATGGGTGAATGTTTAAATAATTCCAAACAAAGATTATGAAACCTTACTTTTTAAATGTATTTCAACAGTTTTAAATATTTTTGACCGAAAACTTAGAATTTCCACATTTTTAATGATATAAAATGAACAATCAATCAAACTTTCTGTTATTAGTGTTTGTGTGATATTTTGACTTTATAAATCATTTCAATGGTGAATTGATATTGTTTTGTTTAATGTGTTTACTAAAAATGTCCGAATTCCATGTGAGCGGGAACTAATAGGCTATCCAATATCCTTTAATATATCTCCGTCTCTTTCTATTGAGTCACTATAAAGTCAAAAATCCTGACTACACTGTTTGGCAAAAGTACCTCTCCATGTCCTCCAAGATAATAATTATGTAAATTGCAAGTGCGCCTTCCTAGATCTTGAGTTTCACAAAGCGGTTGATTTGTTTTGTTGGACACCTATACACAAAGGACCTCTGGGAATCTTCAGTAGATATAAATCAGCTGATAATGCTTTATTTTTTCAAGATGTATTTCTATAAAAAAAGTGCCCAGAAGAACTAACGCTGTAGTTTCTTTCGACACTGAGGCACCGGCTGCCGTGCCTAATATTTGTTCCAACAGAGGTTGTTGTCTGCCATATGTGAACCGGCCCTTTTACTTTCAACTTCCTTGGCTATGGAAATAGTTGCCGGATTTATTTCACAAATATATTTGATAAAATAATATATTCCAGGAGCAATACACAATGGGTATTAAGAATGTCTGAACACATTATATTAATAATAAAATTTATAATTCATCGGAACAGAGCGGTGGGTGCATTAAATACTTTGTCTGCCATATATAAGTTAAATGAAAATAATGAAAGAGATAACATCAAAAAAAATAATAAATAACATAAAATAATAATAAAGATACAAGAGCATATTTATGTTATTTTATAAATATAAGAAAAAAATAACCAAATCCAGGGAAAAATATTTATGTATTTAAATATCAAAACAACATATTCAGAAAATAATAATAATGACAGTGAACTTATATAGCGCAGTTTTGTGATATTTCACCTCAAGTGCGATAGAGCAACAAACATCAATACTCTGAAAACGAAATTTTATTGTGTCTTACAAATAATAAAACGGTTTCGAAAAAAATGTACCGAAATGGCATAAAAAAATCATTCTCCAAATATTTATTTTACTATGAAACGTGCTTTATAAAAATACAGGCATTTAAGTTAGGCGGTAAATAGTGTTAAAAAAGTCCTCATTATTTTTGTAAAGGCATTTTCTATATTAGTGATACATCTTCGCAGTTCTCACGCGAGATTTCCAGTAAAAATAAGTGTTCCAGATGGGTATTAAGACAAGCGGAACGTTATCCGTTGAGGAAACTGATAGACACGTTAGTGTAGCAGCCTTTACTAAATATTTAAGCATTTCATCAAGCGGAGAAATCTATTGGAGGCGGCCACTGAAGAAATGCTTGGCCGTTCCGTAAATGTTTAATCTGTGAACGAGATGGAAGGATATTGGTCGGGGAAGATACAACTAAGTACCTTGGATAGTATTTAATGTTCACCTTATCGTATCTGTCTTAAATATTTAATATAAATACATACATGTGTGACATGGGGTGATTCATATTAAGAACATACCTTGAAGCTAGATTTTTTATTCAGTAATTTTAAGAAGCGAAGCACCCGTATGTAAGTAAGCATTTTTAGAATAACTCCACACATTTTTTTTTCCTTTTGGGAAAATAGTAATATTTTGGAAAGCTATGTAAAGAGTATTTTCGAAAGAAATGCTTTTCTTAAATATATATATATATATATATATTTGCGAGAGGAGGGAAAGAGAGTCGAAAAAATCATCCAAATGATGCCATAGTCTTACTGGCTCTAGACCGTTGGGAGCAGTTGAGACTCTATTGCGGTATTCATATAAAAATTTAAAAAAAGTAGCTGGAATACAATTGCTTTTTTAAATAATTCGCAAAAAATATTTAAGTTTCCTTTAAAATTACGTTGAATCGAAATCTTACATAAATTATATTTTATATTTAAAAACAAAAATAAATAAATTATCTCAAGTGGGTACTAGATCTCGTATGTCATACTTTTAAATAAATAAAATATCACTAAGTTTGGTTTGGTATGTTAGACGTAGAAAGGGCATGCAAAGAAATTAGACTACCAGAAAAAAATAAAGCCAACACACAAAATAGCTTACTATATAAAGGGATGAAATCTTATAATGCTCTGCCGGAAACCATCGCAATTACGCCTATCAGTAAATTCAAAATAGGATGTAAAAAATATTTTAAATGTATATAAATCGAAACAATAAGTAGTATATAAGTTAAAATATTATAAAGTTAAGAAGAAAATGAAATAATTAGCTACTTGTAAACTTGAATGTACAAAGTAACTAATATAAAATAAATAAAACTAAAACGTATATCCAAAGCAAAACTTGCCCCGAGTGGGTTCCTCTTAATGAAAAAAAATACCAAAGTATTTCTTAGATATTCACAAATAATCATTCTCAGAAATTTCGCGGTATGAGGGTGAAACGTGGTATACATACCATGAGGTGTCAACGCAACAGACTACAAAGTTTAATTTGTCAAGCTGTGGGCACTTACGTAACAACGTTTAAAATATATCCAAGGATTGTCGATTCTTTAGCAATACATTAATAGGTGTATTTTAATAAGTTATATATTATATTGAAAGTATTTATATTATTGTATCACGCTTCGAAGGCAATATCCGACTGTGTGTCAAGCATATAAAGTCGGCTTACTCAAATGTATTTGATTAGAAATCTCTTTACTTCGTTTCTATTCTGAGTAATCTATTGTGTTTTTTTCCTTAGAAACCAAAACCAAATAGGTATTAACTCTTTATTTTTCTGAGTAGTACTTTCTATTAAATATATCTACGCCGAAATGACGAAAGTGCTTAAACGACACTTTGGTAAAAAATAAGTTAAATGTGCAGTTTTGATCAGGTTTTCTTTCTGCATCAAATACTCTGACTCTCGTTTGATTCTGATGACATTTGTGGCCTTTCAGCTATTTAAAATATATTTACCTTTTGGGAGAAGGCTTGACACAAGTTTGGAACTTTTTCAGTTTTTTTCGCTTCAAGTAACTCAGGGAAAGCATTGATTTACCTGAATTTACTTTTTTTTTTCAAAATCCAACCAGGTACTGAAGACTTGTGGATTTAATTGTAAAACAAACAAAAAACTTTAAAGTGCTCTGGTGTTAACTTCGTATCGCATTAATAAACCTGTTAAAAACTAAGCATAACATAATAATTTCAAAAACCACTCTAGGTAAATTATTCAATTTAAATTTATTTAAAAAATATTTTAATTTTATGTAAAACCAAAGTAAAGGGGTTAGCTGAACGGCGGAGTCGTTTTATCTTCATTTTTAACCTAATCTCTCCGGTTGACATTCCTGTTAAACAGTCATATTTTTATATATTATAATTAGAATAACAGTAATATTAAATTTATGTATCGTAATTCTGTGACATTTCATCTGAAGTGCACTTCAATAAAAAACTACAAGTATTCTGTGAGGCTGAAGGTCGTGGGAGGGGGAAAGAGATTGGGAAGTACCTGGCTATTCAGATCTGGTCATCAAAAGGTAGGAACTGGATAAAAACATGTTTTTTATCCAGTTCCTACCTATCCCGCCATTTCGCTATTCGATTTCCTTATTCAACAATACTGTGTTTGAAAAAAATTAACAGAAGAGAGTTATGTGAAAAAACATGTTCGTTTGTTGGCGTCTCGCTTGGTTGTCGATTTGTTGTTTTTCAAAAAATATTAAATTAAATGTGGTGTTTTGTTCGTGATTCATTGTGGGTAAGACGAATTAAAAATTTCCATTTCAACTACATCGGTGAGTGTTTTCATTTCCAATAATCTTTCCACATCCATAATTAGACACTTTCATTTTAGTGTATCATAGGTTATCTATCGAATTATCACTCTGAAATCCAACAAGTGTTAAAATGAATATTAAATAAGATATTTATGTCTTTAAAACATAAACAATCAAGCTTAATGAAAACCAAATTAAACACTTTTGACAGCATAACAAAAACCAATGTGTCTTTAGTTCATCTTCCGGCTGCCTGCAAAGTTAACAATGTATGTTAAAGCTGTACGTTGCTTTACCTGTATATGAGTGCAACTCAACATCCACGAATAGATTACGGTTTTGAAAGTTGTGAGTAAGATCTGAAATCGTAACTGGCAGAACCTGATTGTCAAAGAACGCAAATGCATCCAATCTTATCGCACTGACTTCGTATGATTTCAAGTCCCATCTTTCGTTGATTACTTCTATGGGAAAAATGCAGGAGTTTCAAAACCAATTCTATTTTCCCTTTTGAGTGAATGCATGACATTCAGTAACCTAATATAGTCACAAATAGCAGATATGTAAAGTTTAAGCTTCATGACGTGACCTCATTAGGGTTTAAAACAATAACGCTTAGCTTTAAGCATTTAAACCTTTAATAAAAATGAAACAATTACTTTGTATAAGACCACAGATTTAATTTTCATTTTTATGACCGACCGATTTAACTTACAAATTAAACTAAACAAAAAATACAAAGTGTGCGGTTATATGTACGTACAGAGGGAGAAAATAATATAAAATAAAATAATAAAATAAACAATAGAAGAAAATTTAAAATTATAACAAATGAACAGAGAGAAAGAGACAGACAATATGAAATGAAAGAGACAAAACGTCAACTGAGAAGGTGAAAGTTGTTTGGTTTAATTTTGTACCCTAGTGATGCTTAGGCTAAGCGAAACCGGTCGATCATAAAAATAAAAATAATATCCGTGGTCTTATAAAAAGTTATTTTTTTCATTTATTTAAATGTGTCAAACCAAAAAGTGATTGCTTTCTACGAAAATATAAAATATTATTACTTTTTGGGAAAGAGTTTACCAAGGAAATTTTACAAAAATAGTACATTTTATTCATAAATATATAATTATGGCAAAAATATCTAAACATTATTAGAAATCGACTAAATTTCAATGGTTCTGAGATAAATACAAATTCATGGCAAAATCACGCGGTGTTTAACGATTCAAAATCTTTGATAATATTGTGTTATTTTTTTATTCGTACGATTTGATAATATACTCGTACATGGCCTTAAACCTTAAAAACGACAATTCAATAACATTCTTCCGTACCACATAGGGGCTACATTAGTAGTTGACCTTCTTGCAATTGCCGTCACTAATCTAAAAAAGTCTTAACAAAACTGGCACAATATATAATATTTTATTTTACCAAATTCATTTAATAACTTACCAAAGCTCTTACGTTAGAGAAAGAGTATTATTTAATAGCTACCCTCATAAGAGTAGAAAATAACCACCCAAGTGCAGCAAAGGAATTATGGTACATTCATAAAGAGGGAGGGATGTGTCTTACCAGTAAATTGGTTCATATTTCATACAGGTCGACCGTAATGAAAGTAAAAAGTCTCTAGAGTACCTAATCTGAATATACAAACAGGATTCTCGCAACTTTTACACAACAAGGGTGGTTTAAGGGGTAGGTAAGTATCTACAAATCTTTTAGATAACCTCGAAAGTCTGATGGGGCTTAAAATGTTATTTTTATTTATTCCAGATCTTAGGGAGGGAGGTGTGAGCCCATAAATTCCATATAATACAGGTGAATATAACTATACTGTTGTAACGATTAAAAAAATAAAACAAAATTAGTAGTATGATAACATAAGAGCAAAATACATTAAAATAATATTTAATTCGTTTAAAAAAAAATAGAATTGGCTTCATTGTTTGTATCACTCCTTGACCCTGCAAGAAGTCCAGCGCTGCCATTACAAGAGTGTTACCGCGAGTGGCTATTTTTATTCTATAGTTAGCGATACGTTTCATTATTAGGTATCTAAATCCAGGAACGCATCCTTCTGCAAAATGAGGCACTGCAGTACAAGCACACCCCGAAAAGTATCCGGTACCAATGATCGTAAGCATACATCGATTATTTTTTTTTATATCGCTCGCTTAAAGTTTGCCGACAGTTCCGATGCATACAGGCTGTAAGAGTATGTATTAAATAATTGCCGTTTTGCACATTACCTACATTTATTGAACAAGCATTTTTTCACTGATGCACAGAATTCTTTGTTGTCACTCAATATCAGCATGATCTTTGAGCCCAGCTGTTATAATATTATATACCTACTAAAGATTTGACCATGAATTTTTATAAATTTATTTCTGTTTACACTAATCGTTAGTATTTTTATGGGACGTGAGCCCACCTTAAGCACCAGTGATACATATTTTGTTGGGTCGTAGACTCTGTTGTGTTCAGCGACATATTCTTCACATATTGTCGCCGGAAAGGCAAAAGCGCCATTTTGGGAAGTTTACACAAGAGCACTTTCAAGTTTTTGTTCGTTTTACAATAAATTTCATAATTCTTCAAAATTTAGAAAAAGTTAACTCAGGTAACTCAATGCTCTCACTGAGTTACCTGAAGCGACATAATGCTTTTAAAAGATCCCTATCTTATGTAGCTTGAGTCGAGCCTTCTCCCAAATGGTAAATATGTTTTTTAAATAGCGAGCCACAAAGTCTTCAGAATCAAACGCGAGTCAGAGCTTTCGATGGAGAAAAAAAAACTGATCAAAACTTCATATTTAACTCATTTTGACCAGTGTGTCGCTTAAGCCCTTTTGTCTTTCCAGCGACGATATCTTTATCAGCCTCTTCATAACTTTAATGGGTGACCTGCGTACACATTATTATTTATGCATGTGCTTCTCAGGTGACAACCTGAATTATTAGCTGAGGTGAGATTTTAGGTCTAACGAAAAATGATTTTATGAATCATTTGGTTGATCGATGGATGAAATGGCGAACACAACCATCACATAAAAAGCTATCCCAGGTTTATCCGTGCTAAATAAAAATACTCATGAGTTGTTTAAGAGCAAGATAGAGGTAACCGACATTGCCTCCACAATCTCCACAATCAATTGAAGCAATGTTAGATACGTAGCACAACTAACAGGAAATCATTAGACGGTATCTTTGGTTAGGAAAAAGATACAGAGATCACCCACACATAAGACGGGATGACCTAAAGCGACTTGTTGGCTGCAAAGGCGTGAGTCGTCAACAAATTGGCAAAACTGGAGACATTTGAGGGAGGTCCTTGTTTATTGGTATCTGTACAAAGGTCTTCTTCAAAATTTGTGTGTACCAATTTTATCAATTTCGTAAGGTCTTTTATAATTTATGAAAATTAGTATAAAGTATTTTCAAGGTAATTCGAACTACAACTTCTACCCATGTTTTAGCATTGTTAAACGCCCTTGGGTGATATTTTACTAAAACGGTATCACATGATATAATGGCTAATACCTAACGGGCCAATGCTAGAAATCTATGTGCAGTGGTCTCTACCCAAAGTCGGACGCCAGAAAGCTTATGAAGAAGTAACGGGTGGTACAAAATATACTCGTGTAAGGAGTTTACCAAAATGTTTATTTAAATAAAATATTCATTTATACATACAAGAAAATAACACGATGTCAAAGGAAATTAGAAAAAAATAAAAATAATGTTACATTAATGAAATTTATAAAAACGAGTGGAAAAATGCCAGAAGCAAAAGATTACTCAAAAGGCAAACATCAAGCCCTCAAAAAGCAAGTATGTACCGAGCCATACATTTATATAATTAAATACCAGTAGAAATAAGATTTAAAATATACTGGCTGTGTTTAGGTCAAAGCTTTACAAGCTTTGCAAAGGTTACAAGCAAACTTGGGCCTAGTGGTTTAAACCACCATCGCATTTTACACTATGGCAAATTGATGATTAGCGCCATTAAGATTTGTTATTATTACCACTTCAAATAATTTCCCCCGTCAACTGCCGATTCTCGGACCGTTTCAACATTTGATCAAATTATGAAACATGACCGTTATGTTATCTTTAAGACCTAAATTTCCTTACAAAAAATGTGGAATAACGCCTTTCACCTAAAAAAATCGATATAAATAAAAATATATTAGAATTGACTTACTGAAGCTTTATGTTGATATTAGTTATTGCAGCAATATCAAGAATTTTCAACGAATTATTAAGCAGAAAAAAAACACATAATATAAAATATTAACTTGCGACCGAGAATTGAACTCCAAACCTCCAAGTCAAACCAGTAAAAAATGAACACTTTCCTTAAGATCGAATCAATGAGAATCGTCAATTATCACTAATCATTTTCAGACAAAAGTCTTAAGACATTTTCCATCATCAATCTATACGGCCTGCTTGACGTGACCCCTGCTTGAACTGGGTCGTATATCTTTCTCTGCATCGATGTTGGGCAAGTTCAGTACCTTATATAATAAACAAGGAAAATAGCGATAAGACCGCTACACAATCGGGCGGAAGCGGAAAGTGTTAACGGAACGGGAATAGGGACAATATACAGCCAACCGTCACGAGAAAATGTATTTTCGTTTGGGGATTTCCACTTTTTCCTCCTGAACATATTCGTTCCAAAAATAAAGAGTGGGCAAGTGGAATACCAACCTGACGATGTTTACACGAGATTTTGCTTCTTACATTAAAGAACGCAAATATTTTGCAGATTTTTACTCAAGCGCCTGAGCATGGCTCGATCAAATGAATCATATACTTGATTCTGATCAAATCAAGAGTAGGAATAACAGAAGAGTATGTATGTTTGAATGTGTGTGAAGCAAGGCGTATGTGCCAAGATAGAGTTGTGTTGCGGTACATCCTTTTTCTACCCCTGCGGGAAAACGATGTGGTAGTTATTTTTAGTAAATTACATTTTAAGACAATTTAAAAACATGAAATTATTAGAAAATGTACCAGTAGTCACGAAGAATAATATAATGACATCATAATTAAGTATAAATAATTTATTTTGTGAGTACGTAGGACCGTTTGAGTGAGAACTTTTCAAATTTGGAACTGATGTTAATTGAAATTATCAATTTTTAACAATTAAGTTTTCAAATTTATACCTACCTAATAAAGTACCTACCTATAATATATTTTAGCAGACATTAATCTTGATTTGAAATGGGTGGATTAACGCGGCTAATATTTTTTCGTGGCAAGTTAAGTTACACTGCGGGATTTTACACTGGTTGTAACTTGAAAATGTTGTTTTTAATAATCCTTTCGGTTAAAAATCAGCCGCATTGGTGCAAAACGTTAAAGCCCAGCTGGGTGTAAAAAAATACGAAATAAACTAACAAAAATATGAGAGTTTTATCACATCTTACCATGTAGCGGCTGGTTGAAAAACTATCGAATTTCAGGCTCCAATAGGTTTAATTACCCACACATTTTTTAGTGAACGCACAGTAGTAGTTTACAGCGCACTTGAGTTGATTTTTCACAAAAAACGGCGCTATACAAATTATTAAAGTATTATTAAAATATATATTTTTATTAAATGGAACAATATAAAAAGGCATCAGCTCAATAAAACTTCTGGCTAAGGAAAAGCTACATTGGTGGCAATGATCGCCAGTTCATAGAAATCATGTATGTGCCAGCCAAGTTTTTTTTAATTCCACATGAGAGAAGAAAAACAATCATTTTCATAAATTAATTTTTCTATTGAAGACAAAACAAATTTTTTTTAATCATCTGGAATGCCGAATATATTTAAAATAAAATCCATGATTTGTTTTTTCACAACTCCAGGACGCTCATCGTCATTAACATCTTCTCGGCCTTCTGTAGAGCGCTCGTACCACTTATAAACACTTTTTTGAGACAAAGTAGACTCGCCGAATGCCACAGTCAACATTTTAAGTGCGTTGGAGCACTTTATTCCATTTTTAACGCAAAATTTAATACATATTCTTTGATCCATTTTTTTCAACAGTAAAAAAATCGAAGAACACACAAAAACGTGACTAACCTTTCCAGTTGTCAAAAACAAACTACTAATCCAAAATGGCTGATAATGCTAACATATGATAAACATATGTGTACCAATATAACAACAACAAAAAATCGATGTTCGAATGTACACAGCCCGCGAAAATTCAACCCTTTTCTTTTTAACAGGCTTCGTATACACCTACAAACTTAAATGTTTAAAAAAAAAATTCAAGATTTTTTTTCTTTGGTAATGTCACTTAACATCACATCAGTGGGATAACTTGTCTGCCACGCCAACCCGTATATATAAAACACTCTTTTTTTTTAAACTTTGTAATAAACAATTTACAGACCATAATGTTGGGAATGTGAGACCTTACAAAAAACTAAAGTGTTAATGCCATGCTGTTAAGTTGATTATTTTTAAAAAACTTTTTCAATAGAAACTTTCAAACTCAAACAAAGACCGTTAGTAACTTCTTTCATTATTAAACAAATAATATATTATAACATATTTAATAATAATTAACTAACAATTTCAGGACATTGTGAAGAGCGAAAGGATTTGGGGAAGAGGTAGCTTGAGAAGTACCTCACTATTCAGTTTTGATTACTAAATACGACTAAAGCATTTTCAAGCAAAACCTAAGCGTTTTGATTCCGAATGATGGTCTCACACCAAGGTGACTCAAAAAATGATATGAATCATGTTAACAATTTACAAAACATTGTGAAAAAAATTACAAACGATAGACCTATCTTTGACTTTCTAACGTGAACTGTCAATCAACCTCCAAAATTGTGTAAGAGTTGAAGAAAAGAAACGGCACTTGAGACTGGCAATTTTTACCTTGAAAGTGTATTTTTTCCACCCCTTGGCTTTATTATATAACCGTTTAATTCAATTACTATTCCCTAAGCTTCCCGGAGTCGTTTGATTGTGTCGCGACCTTCACCCGGCCTTGTTAGGCGATCGTGTTACCGTATTTAAGTTCGCTAGAAGATTAGATATTAGATACCCGACTCGTTGCTTCTCCTCCACGGCATTTTGACATCACGTCATGTCTTTCGTCTCAAAGACTGCGATGAGCTGGACACGTGGAAAGAATGCCAGCTGACAGGTCACCAAAAATCATAACCAAGCAGGTGCCAAAAATCAAAACCTGTAGAAGCTACCAGAGGTAGTGGATGGAGAGCAGGCCCGGCACTGGGCCAAACGGCGCCTGGCGCGGGTGCAAAAATAATATTTACGCTGCTTTAAATACGTTTCGAATTCGTGTGCTAATAAAGAAGTTGAGTGAAAAATATTATGACTTTAAAAAAATATGTGCATGTAGATCGAAAAACACCGATTCTGAATAAATATATATATTTCCATATTATTATTCACCATTTTTTATTATTCATTATTATTTTACATCATGTTTTACGTAAAACTACATTTCTTGGAATGATGATAAATCGCATTAATGCTTGTAATTTTACACATCAGTCCGATGCAATAGTAATACGTTTTATCTCCTGACATTTTATAAGGCTTTGTTAAATTAAAAGCGGTAAAAATAAAAGAAAAACACAAACTAACAAAATACGCGGCTGTAAGTTGGATAACGACAGTTGATCAGCGATGTCAAAGATAAATACCGTGTAATGCCCTTCTGACGGTACAGAAGACGTCACGCAACCCCCCGCTCCCTACCTCTAAGATAATGTCGTTTTGGCGGCGTTTAAAAAATTCAAACTAAACTATGAATTAATGTAACTATGAAAACGAACTTTAAAAAAAATACTGGTATTTAAGTTTTAAGGTAGATATTGTTTTTTTTTTTTTTAATGGACTCAAATTCCTCGTTGCTGATAGAATGCGACAGCACTATTATTTCATATAGCGCTGTCTTATTCTTTCATTTGATTAAATCCGCGACATTTTCTCCCTCATTTGCACGCTTGCTTCTCATTATTTTGTCTCTTTTTAACACCCAGTGTCCATTTTTTGTTCGAACAGAAAATTGGTATCAACTCGTATCAAGTTTTAGACAAGAGGTACAGGTTTTTTTTTATTTCACGCCGTTGTACCAGGAACATACGGGTTCGATTTCCGTTCGTGAATTTTTTTTTCCTTTAATAAAATATATAGGCCTGGGCGCATAAAAAAGCACTATAATTATGTAGGTATTATTAACGCTTTAGCAATTCGCAGCCTGGAGCGGACTGCTCTAATTGCGCCTGCACATAACCGACCCTGATGGAGAGCATTTGTGGAGGAGACCAAATCACACCCTGGGATGATGATGATGGTGCTATCTATGAAAAACAATCTTATCTTGATCATAGACTTTTGTTGTCGCTCTCTTGTGGTTTATTATGTACTAGTAGTTTCAACCCGGCTTCGCCTGAGTTTCAAAACTTTTTCGAAATCGTTTTTTTTTGCTTTCAAAAATTTGAAAGCGTTAATCCTGAAATCCCAGATAGAGAGTGCTGTGATAATGTCATGAAACCAATACCCATACGTCATGATTCGTATTTTTTGGTTCATAATAAAGATGGAACTTATTAACCATCGTGTGGTTTCCCCGCGAGGGTAAGAATTTAAGCAAACAAACAATTTGTGTAATATTTTTTCATCCACATGTTTACACTACACAAATCAATTTACGACATAGGGAACACTCTACTTTTCACATGAACCTGCAGAAATATTTTAATCAATTGATACTGTATCATCCTAGGACATCCCCGACTTTATCTTGCATTCACCCACGCCTTGAATTTTATCCTGACAAGGATTTCTTCCTCCATCTGATTTACGTCCCCCAACCATATAAGCGTACCTTTCTTTTTTCCGACGATCTCATTTCTAATGCATCCGGTCTACTTTCATCCTTCCTTTGACATTCCCATCACGAACTGCTATCATGGTTGGTACTAGATATCCGTTGTGCAATACTGGCCCCTCTTCGTGTTAATGTCCTCGGATAATTGAATTTCCCGCATTAACTCTACAGTCAATTTCGTTTTCTGCCTAATAATTTATTTATTGATTAACTTTAAATAGTACCTTTGGTTATTAAATCACTTCAAGCGCTTGCATATGTTATTGTAACCTTTCCGAAACAAGTTTTTTTTTCATTTACTTTTAATGATCTAAAAGTTAGTTTCTGACAGGCCATTTCAAGAATGTGGATCTGGCGCGTTAAATGTCAATTTCCCAAAACTTATCATAAAAGTTTATTTTACTTTGCCAGCAAGCCGGAACAATAATAAATTTAAATTTTCTAAATTTAAACTGCATTTAAAAAAAAAAACTAATTATTGTTTCTTATTCAATTATCCTCCCCGCGCAGTGCACACCTTCATTCACATTCCATTCACCGTAAGGTGTAAATATATTTCATAGATAATTAAATTAGTATGAAATATAAGGAGGCCATATAATATGTCAGCGAAACTTTCCCGGCTGGCTTCTTCCCTTTTACAATTATTATTTTTATGTAATTTTACAGCATTTTTTTTTAATTACCTCCCTCGTGGGTGAGAAGTTTACCAACCCCTGTAAAATTTTTAAGCCATGTTCTAATGACGCTGCTTCATGTTAGATTTTGAAAACACAAAATTATACCATAATACTGTGAAAAAAACACCAAAGCGTACTTAATTTCTTACACTTTTCACACACAAAAAATATCCGGAGAGGTAAACATGGTAAGTTTTTATTTTGAGTTTGAAGGTTCATTAACTGTAATAAATTATAACACATTCTAATGTGGGAAAGTATAGGACCTCTTAGTTACCTAAAAAACTTATGTAGATAGTATTTTATTGAAGATATAAAATCAATAGTTTCTAAAATATACATGAATGTTAACTCGATAAAATATAAATTAGTTGAAAAATGCGGGGAGAAAATACAAGCAACGTTAACATAAATAAATAAGACAGTTAAATAATCCAAGTAAGTGCATCACTATTTTCGTACTGAATAGGCTGATTTCAAGTAACTGAGCATACTGCCAGAATATTTTGTATATTGAAGAAAAATTAAATACCTATGCACGTTGCTACGAACGACAGAAAATTGGCAAAAGCGTATTTGTTTCCGTGCATAAAAGTTTGCATTTCCCGTAAAATAAAATACAGAAGATTGTTTTATCTGACATCTCTATCGAAATTTATGATACGGATATTATTTCTCTTGGTAAAGTTATAAAATTTTGTATCGGATTCAAAAGATGAGAAAAGTTCAATAATTAGTAACGCTCCAGTATCTTTTGGAAATAAAAATGCTTCCAACATTGATCAATGACGATACAAAGGTCTTTGCAAAAGAGAAAAACCCCTCAAACAGTCACTATGATACGTTATTTTAATTAAATTCAACCCTCGAGTGACCGTGAAATTGGGTAAGGAATGTCATGGAACAATCGGCCAATTTCTCTCTGACAAAAAGTCGACTGAATAGTAAAACACTTGGTCGAGAGGGGTTATAAAAAAATTAAGAAATTTTCAGAAAAGTCTAGAGAAAGGATGTAAAAATAAGGAAAAGAAAATAGAGGGAAAATTACGAATTAAAAGTCGGGGAAAGAACCACCCTTCTTCCCACGATGTTAATTACAAACTCAAAAAAATTGCCCTCGTCTTTTAGCGGGGCTAATCTCATTATTTGAATGTTTTTCAAATTACGCCGGGCGGGGGTTCCCGGGGACAGATCACAGGGGATGAAGGGATGAACAAGGAACAGGGGTGAGAACTGAAGCGAGACCGTGACCAGGGCTGGCGAACGTTACTAACAACAAACACTTTACCAAAAACACATTTTAATTACACTTGGCAACTTTTGGAGGGTACTCGTAAAGCGATGCGTTCTACTGATTGATTTATTGTTTACATTATGTATTATACTTTCCACTCGCAAGACAGTATGCTTTCTCCACTCATAAACGTATGGCAAAAACCAGACATTGAATTAATTCATAATTATGATTATCGTTTTTAATCATTACCATAGAAGTCACACATGTTAAGAAATAAAATTTTAAAGCATAGGCACGGTTTAAAAAATTAACAGTCCCTTTCGATAGAAATTAATTTTTTGATTGAGCTTACTTCTGAAACACTCGAGTTGATAAGAATTCTGTTCTGTACTTCTCTCTTCGATGTTTCATACTTTCTAAACATCTCCTTCATTAAATTATAAATCTATGATAGAATAAATAATAAATCCCAGAGGACGAGAATGAATGTTCGCAAAAGTTCGGCAGTAGAAGATGTAATAAAAAGTAGTTTTCCTGTGAAACAGCTCGGATGTTGATAAAGTTTCCAACATACATATGTAATTACCTTTAACTAATTTCGGTGGAACATACATAATAAATATATTATTAAACTTAGACCGTGGCTGTTTCTAAAGAACTTTTCTGTTAAAATAGAAATACTTTTTTATAATCTAATTTAGATCTCGAATAGTATTTTCTTCGTTTACCACCGCTGACACAAAGTCGAAGAATGAGAGGAAAGAGATATACCGGGAGTTTTAACTGAGAATGAGGATGGTTTTCAGATCTTTTAATGGGATGCATTAGAAGGTAGTTAGTGTTACAGATAATACAAATTGTACTTGCTGAGCCAGTTTCAGAAATGGTTACCATCGCTGTTGATTTTGATCGCTGAAATTTCAGAAAACAAAAAAAGTATTAGTATATAGTTTTTCAGTAATGATTATTATATGTTAATATTAATTGTTTAAAGGATATCTTCAAATAATATATAATTTTTAAAACAAAGCATATAAAAAGGTTTGGTTGTGACTGAGACTCGAACTCGGAACCTTTATTCTATCCGGAAGCGGTGCATCTACCAAGTCTACCATGCCAACCAATTCATCAAGGGTTATTTTTAACAATCACATCTTACCATCTTTATAATCGTGAGCATGGTTCTATCCCAACACAATTTTCAGTCCATTTCAAGTGTACGAGGAGTGCCCTTTTTCGTAATTATCAACGCTTACCAATTTTCGGTTCTAGAAAACTTCTTTTTTTCAGCATAATACATTATTTTCATTAAAAATATATTACGGAAAAAACATTATTATTCCTGCTAATCGTCTCCCGGTCATCAGCCAACGAAAATAGCTCCTCAAAACTTACATATTATATCAAATTATAAATTTATTTTGACAATTCAAGATAATACCACGTGTGTTCAGCAATATCTATGACGTGTGCAATACACGTTTGACTTAAAGATTTTATAAGAGTCTAGTGTTTAATTGTATTTCAAGACTTAAATTAACTTCAATCATTCAAAAACTCCTATGCTGATAATTTTGATCGTAGAATGTCTCCTTGATATCTGCTAAACGGGCCATCTTGAGCAAAGAAGCTTTGGGTTATCCGTCAAACTATGAAAAAAAAATGACAAAAAAAGATGCAGCGCCGAATCTAACATACGTTCGTATTGAAAAAAAATAGGTGCAACTTCTGAAGGACGCCTTGAGTGAAAATAAAGTAAAGCATTTAAATTTACTTGAAATATATGTTATTAAAATTGGAATTAACTTTGAAGCATTAACGTTTATTTATTTTTTTTTAAATATCAAGAATTTCATCCACAAATATGAAACAGAAAAAAGCATTAATGCTTTAAAGTTAATTCCTATTTTAATATTTATTCCCAACTTGGTAAGAAGTCGAAAGATCTTCCGTATTTGAAAAAATATATATTTTTCTAAGACACCATCTAGATATTCCATATGTGTTTGGGTAGAACTTTGAATATCATCAAAAGATGGCAGCGTTAAATCGGAAGAAATTGAAATATTAAATAATTTTCAATAGAAGTATAAGTTGTATAAGATCGTTTTAAAATGCCATTTTCTAACAAAGTTTTGGTGGCTCGATTGGTAGTGTTACTTTTAGATAGAGTAAAGGTTCCGAGTTCGAGTCTCGGTCATGACCATTGTTTTTTTTTTTAATTTCTGGCTTTTTTCTGTTTTTTATTTGTGTTGCTGTTTTAGATTATTGATATTATTCAAATATATTTACTAATTCATTTGAAAATTACCCATACTACGAGATAATTATGTGCTCTATTCGCCCTGGCAGCAGGTCAACATTTGAACGCGTCCGCTAGGCCGCCGAACTGCACAAACACGGATTGGCGTGAGTTGTACGGGAAGTAAAAATCCGCCGTGGCAATTTCTTTCAAATTGCAGGAACATGGAACGCGCGTAACGTCTATTATTATCAACATATGCATCATCAAAATCTGTGTATAATTATTATTCAATCGTGTCTTTCAACAACCGGTTTCATTTAATAATAATATCATCAAGAAATAACTTAGATGGCTCTCAGTGGAATAATTTATTTTAAAATCTAAGGTATACAGTTTTTTGAATGATGATTGTAGTGATGGTAATCAGCAACTGAAAGCTACAGCTTACCCTTGGTCGAGAAGCAATGCACGCCACTGGTACAAAGTTAATATAATTAAGGCCGATTTTAGATACCTACCACTAAAAAAAATATTCTTATCAGGTTTTAGAACACAATATTCATTCTCCCGTAATCTTGGAAAGCTGCTTTGTCGCTTAAAGATGTCTGTGAATCTGATTTGGTCTGGATAAATACAAGGTATTCTTGGAAAAGCCTAGTTTTCATTTGGATAGCTCACCGCGCTATGTGTCTCGGGGGGGGTTAGGTGATTATCAGGGTGATGGATTCACGACATTTTGATTCATTGATACCCTTGAAAAGAAAAACCAAAAAAGTGTTCCATGAAGCAAAATGGAAAATTTTTCCGTATCGCTTTATTTAATCTTTTGATAAATAGATGTCTAAGCAACACAGTTGTGTAATATAAATAAAAGTATACATTGATACAGTGATGTATTATTTTTATATGAATTTGATGAATGGGAATTGTATTTTCCATAGGAAAAAACTATGAAAAGAAAAAAAACGAAGTAAAATATTATTTTTATTAAGCAGAAGAAGATACATATAAGAGTTCTACTGATCTTTAGAAAATAAATTTTCCGCTTAACAAATAATAATAGTAATCCATTAACAAAACGTCTTGATCATTAGCAGGTTGCCGCTTCCTGATAGAACGACAGCAATTCGCGCGCGCGTCCTTCCGATAGGTTTTAGTATTTTAAGGCGCGGGATAAGCGGAAAGTTGAAGATTGACAGATTGTTTTAATCATATTTAGACGTACTAAAATCACATACATGGCCTGTTCAAAAGAAAAGGTGAATTTTAAATTGTCGCGGGCTGCGTACATTCGATTATCGAAATTTTTTTATTGTTATGTTGGTACACATATGTTAGCATTATCAGCCATTTTGGGTTAGTGGTTTGTTTTTGAAAACTGGAAAGGTTAGTCACGTTTTTGTGTGTTGTTCGATTTTTTACTTTTGAAAAAAATGGATCAAAGAATAAAATCCATGATTTGTTTTTCCACAACTCCAGGAAGCTCATCGTCATTAACATCTTCTCGGCCTTCTGTAAAGCGCTTGTACCACTTATAAACACTTTTTTGAGACAAAGTAGGCTCGCCAAATGCCACAGTCAACATTTTAAGTGCTTTGGAGCACTTTATTCCATTTTGAACGCAAAATTTAATACATATTCTTTGATCCTTTTTTTTCAAAAGTAAAAAATCGAAGAACACACAAAAACGTGACTAACCTTTCCAGTTGTCAAAAACAAACCACTAATCCAAAATGGCTGATAATGCTAACACATGATAAACATATGTGTACCAACATAACAAAAAAAAAGATAATCGAATGTACACAGCCCGCGAAAATTCAAAATTCACCTTTTCTTTTGAACAGGCCGCGTAGTAGTGTTTTTTTATAGTATAAAAGAGATGAATGTATAATGATTTTTTTCTATTGATATATCTCTAGTTTTTAATGTTTTCTTCTATACTCGAAATCGTTAATATAAAGTTTAGCCTCTACATCAGGGGTGGCCAAACATTTGTTCACTACGGGCGACCTGCTTTTTAAAATTATTGGCGGCGGTCTACTTACATCGTATGCGTTAAGTGATCTTAAGAAAAGTAATAATTCAAAGCCAAAAATAACTTGAAATTTTAAATTAACATCGATATTACCAATTCCTATTTAACATCCAGTTGTTTTAATAACATACACTAATTATTTCTCTACAAAAATATAAAAAGAGTTTATAAATAAAACAATATGTCTGTAAGCGGCTTCAGATAGGCAAGCGACTAGGAATAGTTATGCGGTCGACTTTTGGCCACCCCTGCTCTACATAAACCAGAAAAAAACTATGACTTCATGTAAACAGTAACGAAGATTGACGATTTCAAATGTCATAACATGCCCCTGGTGTTTACAAAATCATTGTTCAAGTGTCATGTTTTTTTTATAAATCAGAGATATAATCAAAGTTCCGAAAAAAGAAAGCAATAAAGGAAAAATTAAAAACATGAATTTGTCAAATAGGAATAGTAGTGTAACTTTTTTCGCATTTGACTTTGAGTGGGATCATTGCGTAATCGATTTTAACACAATAAATTAACATGGGTTCGGAGTTGTTATGCTAAGTCGATACTAATTTTAAAGTCTTTGTGGCCCTTCAAAAATGACTTTACGACAGTAAATTGAGAACGTTGATAAATTACCAAAATTAATTATTTATTTCGGAAAGTAAGCAATTTTCTTTTTTAAGAAAAAAGCCGCAACAACCTAAAAATCCTATATTAACAAAAAAAACACTAGCATTTTTTACTAACACAATATTCAACCCAGTTTTGTTCACCAGGAATTGCTTTTTCAAGCGAAATTCAACAACACAATAATAAGTAGTCTAATTTCGCGAGAACTGAGTTAAAATCCAGACTCGACTTATTGCATGTTTATTTTAAGGGAATTTCCGTGTAATTCGGTGAGAAGCCTTACCAAGGCATTGGTGAGCTGAGCTAACAGGGGGTGTTTTATCACACCCCACCATTTCTGCTCTCCTGGATGCTAAGGGTGAGAAATTTCTCTACGAATTAGTAATAGCTACCTGCTTGTTCTTGGGGTGAGATTTTACTGATACTCCGTTTTAGCTAATCTAATTTAAGCGCGGTTTTCAGTCAAAAACTCGATAAAAGGAACAATGAAAGTATAAGGTTCATATATAACCAAATTTATACCATTTGAAAGTGAGTTAGGACACTTTTTGATTGATTTAAGTAGATTCAAGGCATAGTGTAGTAAGCTAATTATGAATGACTTGTATTAGTCGAAATTCCATCAATGATGCTTTCGCAGGCCATCAATAAAAGATAAAACGATCAAGGGAATCTGTACTGACTTACTTAAAATAAAAACACTTTCCAATACATTTCCCATTCGATATTTTAATTTTTCGTAGATTTGTGACTTTTACAGTGCTGGATGTTAATGTTGACAAAGTTTAGAGCTAAACTAAAAGAATAATTAATGACTCAACAGAATTCAGAGCTAAACTCAAAACTCATCTTTTCAGAAAATCATATCCATAAATAACAACAATAAGAACAAGGGAATTGCCCTTATTTACACAATTAGGCTTAACCCACTAGCATCTAAACTCACCAGTATAATAATATATTTTTAAGACAGCCAATGTATTTTTCCATTTCACTTGTTCACCAATGTTTTTAATAGAGCTAATTGAATCTTTATTTGTATCAAATTGCAGTCTATGCAACAGAGAGAGAGTGTAGGATTTATACCCACCGAACTTTCGGTAAAGTGAGCAAAATTATGAGAAGTTTTGAATCGACTATTTTCAGACAAATTAATTGATTTGAAATTACCTGTGTACCTCAAAAGACTAGTTTATCCAACAAGGCTCCGAAAGTTTACTGGCCATTTGATTACGGACTGATTGATTGGATAGTTATGCATAATTCTATTTGTTTGATCTGTTTACTTTATCTGCGTATTGTATAATAATGACTTGAATTAAATAAATTTAGCGTGAAGTTTTGTAAAAATAAGTAAGGAGCATAATGAATCAGATCATTCTCATAAAGTGGCTTTATGAGCTTTGAACACAAATTTGTTTAATTTATGATAAAAAATGATTTGTAAGTGTTCTATCTTAAATTTAAAAAATGGTATTTTATGACAATCCATTGTATTTTTTTTTTATATTTACGAACATGATTTCAAAGAGATTTGACGACAACTTAAAACTTAATAGTTTGAAAATAATAAATTAAGAAATATTAATAATTGGACGAAGGATTATATGGACTTTAAAAAGGTCAAAACATGCACTAAAAATGCCAAAATATGCACTAACAATATCAAAATATATGCCTGAAGTACGATAAAAGTATAATAAAAACAATAAAACGTCAAAAATATGCATGTTTAATTGAAAAAGCTAAAAATGGATACAATTTTTCGACTTTTTCATTCCCAATGGATGGAGTATAAAACGAAATTCGAATTATCGGTTTACAGCTGAAATTCAAGGGGGGGGGTGCATACAGAAAATAAAATCGGGCCTTCCGGTGAGCTTATTTAAATATCACGTGTTAAGTAAGGTTTAGGTTTTGAATAATACAATGGCTGAAATATTCATTTGTACCAAAAAAATGTTCAAATATTTTCTTCATATGCAACTGTATATAATAAGAAGTCTATTAATAATCATCAAACTTATGTACGTTTACCTCAGTCATCCAATTTCAATTATTAGAAAATTTCAAAACCTCGAGGTAATAAAATTTAAAATCTCGGGATGCTTGACGGCCTGCATGGTCGAGAGACGCTCGAAGACGAATCCAGAGGTCGCGGGTTCGAACCGACACTTAACAGAAAAACGACATTTAATTGAAATAAAATAAAATATATAGTATATTTGCGGCACGTTCCAGAGTGGTAGAGCGGTAAGTATCGCCCTGGTGAAGGACCACCATTCAGAATTGAAACGTTGCTTGAAATCTGAATAGTCAGGTATTTCCCAACCTTCCTGAAAATGTAGATTTATTGCAAATCAATAATAAATAAATATATAAATATTATTCAGAATTGAAACGTTGGCAATGGCTTTAGCCGTGTTCAGTGACTCCCATCTCCTTCCCCCTCCCCACTACCTTCAGCCACACAACATACCCCTATCGGGGATGCCATAGTCTCACTGACTCTAGACGGTTGGGAGCAGTTGAGACTCTTGTGCGGTGTGCATGTAGCTTTATTGCAAATCAATAATAAATAAATATATAAATATTATTCAAACGAATGGCTTTACCCCCCACACAACATCGTCTCACTTCTAGACGGTTGGGAGCAGTTGAGACTCTTGTGCGGTGTGCATGTAGATTTATTGCAAATCAATAATAAATAAATATATAAATATTATTCAGAATTGAAACGTTGCTTGAAATGGCTTTAGCCGTGTTCGGTGACCAGATCTGAATAGCCAGGTATTTCCCAACCTTCCCCTTCCTCATCTCCTTCCCCCTCCCCACTACCTTCAGCCACACAACATACCCCTATCGGGGATGCCATAGTCTCACTGACTCTAGACGGTTGGGAGCAGTTGAGACTCTTGTGCGGTGTGCATGTGGATTTATTGCAAATCAATAAAATATTAATAAAAATATTTAATATGCTACTTTGAAAACAACAAAAAAAGAAAAATTGAATTTTAAATATGTGTCTTTGTCACTTTCTAACACAAATTGAAGCGTTTTCATGTGACAGCGTTTTGAAATGTAATGAACACACAATTAATGTTTGTACATTGTAAACAGATCGTGTATAAAATACGTCACTACGTACAAAAATATTACGCTCTTTCACAAACTATCATTGGTATCACAGTTGTTGTGAAGACTTAGGTAGACGTTGATATTTTTACCTAGTACCAAAAAGAAATGATTACCTTTACCTCGAATAATATATTATTGAATACAGCAAGAGATGATTTCTTTGAAAACAAGAACTCCTGTGGCCTTTCAAGATTACAATTTTTGGAAAGAATACTCGAGATTTAATTTCCAAGAAACCATATCAAATTGACAGTATAATTCAGAAACAAATGTGGTACTATCATTCTATTGAAGATATATACATGTGTATTTATATATTATTTGGATATTACTTTTTATTTTGTACGTAGTGAATGACAAATCTAACATAATTTAACTACAAAAATATGCTTTGAAAAAATACTAATATTTGGGGGATATCCTAGAATTTAATATGTCAATTTTTTCGCAGTTAAATAAAATGTTTGTTTATTTCAGTTTATGAAAAATAGAATTATTTCGAGGATTCCGTTAAAAATAATAAATACGTAGGTACTCGTTGTACGTCGATACCTATTGTCTATAAATATGTGGTGAATTTTAATTATGCTTAACCGTAAAGCAGAAAATCTGTTTACAAATACCAATAAAAATTCTCGAAAGTTTGGGTGTCATGAAATTTGAACAAGGTTTTTCGTCTGAAATTTCCATGCCAACGAAACCACTTTCGGATCGCAGCCTCATATTTATCATCAACTTTTTACAATACGCATATAGTAAAACTAATTGATAAATGGTGAAATAATTAGTTTCATACACGTTACTACTCTAGAATTAGCATGTTATCTAACTAACGGATTAGTGTTCAGAAAACCACGCTCCGAAATAGAGAATTATTATCTTCGACATCTTATCGAATCAAACGATTTTACAATCTTCGCAGTGTCTTCGCAGTAATCTACGCGAAAGTATATAACATTAGACAATATTACGTTATGTCTCGTGGATATTAAATGTACTCCTCCATAGAGCCGTGAAATTATAATCTTAACCCCTTTACGCCATAATCCGGATGATTTCAATTCCCCATGAAGAGGGTACTCTGCAACTAATGTACACTACACTATCGCTATTCGGGAATTCCGGGATCGAAGCGTAGCTCCGAGAAGCATCGAAGCTCCGCCTAACAAGGCACGTATTTGACGAGAAAACTTGGCTGCCTCTCGCGAATACTCTCCGAACTTAATAGAGGCAATAAAAGCTTCGTGGAACTCATTATGAAATTAATAGAACGGATATCGGCAGCGGGAAGTTGGGATATCTGGCTGCGTAAAGCGGCGGAACCCCGGTACTAATGGAATGTGACGCAGATAGTAAATAGTTCGCAATCAAATTGAATATGTATTAATAATACGGGTAACGCGACTCGACTACACGGGATAATTGGTCAATCGAGTTCATGTGTAAGCGGCAGCTAATCCGCGAAGATTATTCACGGGGCTGGTCGGGCCCGGCTGTTCTGTCTTACCCTCGGCACCGCGCGCCCGAGTAGCGGCATTACATTACGCAGGGGGTGAGATTAACAATAATTGGTGTCTAGTTTATACAAACACGTCAATGCGTTCGTCGCTTGAGTCTTTGAGATATCGTTGTGTGTGTGTTTATCTGATGGTTAACGTCAAAAAATATTTATTTAAAGCAAGGTAATACTACTGTTTGGTGTCTAGTTGGCGCAAACACATCAAATCGTTGCCTTATTGATTATACATTCATAATACATACATATTGTCAAATTTTGTGATTTCCGTAACAAAAAGAATATCAAACAAAACAAATTAATATTTATTTTTCGCGTCATGTTTACGCAAATGCGCCATTACAGTGTCGTGTTAAAATTTTCAAAAGTTCATAAAGTTTACGAGTGCTTATCTGATGGTTAACGCTTTAAAGAGAATGTTAAAAATAAGTCCAGATAAATAGCTAGATAGTGGTATCTATTATGCAAATTTGAAACATCAAGGCACCGTTATGAGAGTAAAATTTGACGGTTGACGTTCTTAAAAAGTAACAAAGAACTTTTTTCTTTTCATAATAAGCGGAAATATTTTATTGCCCGAAAGAAAAATGGCAAAGCGATGCTCTGAAGAACAAGAAATAATAATTCATCCAGTTGTTTTAAACAAAAACGCGTCACAGTCGTTTCGCCCTTTGAAGGAAGTATCAAAAATTTGCTCGTCCCCATCCGGGGACTAATGCACTTTAGTTTTCCCTTCCTTTCCTCTATATTAATTAATGACATTTTGTAAAATTATTTTATTTTCAAAGATTCTTCTTTTCGCCAATTGAGTAAGACTCTCCATAGAAATAAAGTTTCGGGTGCTCTCGTTGTCTCTAACCTTAGACAGAGATAGAATTGTTGAGGGGATTCAAAGAAAATGGATTTAGTTAATGATGTTTCTAAATGTCTCATTTTGTCTTTCACTAGGACGTTTTATTGTATTTGGTTTTATCGGTTTACCACGAACGACCGAAGTTTAAAACGTGTATTCCCTTTAAAAGATCATGTTTGATAGTAGACTAACATTTCGTGATCATATTGAGGTAGCATTTAGCGCTTCATTGAGTATGTCTGGTTTTATTATACACAGCAACGGATTATCGAAACACTACGGATCTCATACTACTCTCCGTTTCCTCTATAAGAATTATATTTTGTATATTCGTAGAAAGCAATCACTTTTTGGTTTGACATATTTAAAGAAATTAAAAAATAACTTTTATGACCGAGGATATTATTTCAATTTTTATGACCGACCGGTTTCTCTTACCCTAGGCATCATCAGGGTACAAAATTAAACTAAACAAAAAATACAAAGTGTGCGGTTATATATACGCACAGAGGTATATATACATTCAGTGAAAATAAAATAACAGAACAATAGAATAACATTTTGAGAAAACCATATAATAATATTTTAAGAAAACAATAGAATAACATTTAAATTATAACAAAGGAACAGAGAGAAAGATAATGATGATGCTTAGGCTAAACGAAACCGGTCGGTCATAAAAAAATAAATAATATCCGTGGTCTTATACAAAGTATTTTTTTCATTTATTTTATTATATTTTGAGTATGAACATTGAACATTTGGAAGATTATCATGTACGGAGAAGTACTCCCAAATGATAAAGAGTAATAATGATCTACCTGGCGGAATTTGGTTACTAACCGTTGCCCTATCCTTCCGACTTTCTCCTGGGCATGCTCGGATCGAATCACCCAAGAATCAGAAGCGTTGATGACATACGTAGATCAATAGTAGCTCATTTTAGGTAACAAAGTAGACCATTTTTGAAATGTATCGATTGATGAGAGCATTCACTTATATGTCCCCGATGGTTATCCCTATCATTTGACAGCCTAGTCTGTTTGCTAATGGTCATGCTGTGGGTCAACGTGTCACAGTTACCCGATTAATGCATCGAATCGCTGCAGGTTTAGTTATTTTTTAAATAATCTTACCCCTCAATTTTTACATGAATTCGAATAGCTAAATAATTGTCTCCCAAAAACTAATAACATTATACAAGATATTTATGTTTCATGTCGATGTTGTGCGTTTAATTGATTGGCGACATAGAGGGGTGCTCTAAAAATTACGCGTGCTATCGTTTGGTACAACATAAACCATTTGGCAGAGTTATGTAACATTACCATACCGGCTCCTTTAAAGCTGAGCCCTGTGTCACCCTGAACCGAGCATTGCAAGAACCGTTTCCGGAAACCATTTTCTCGCATCCGCTTAGTAACTTAATCATGCCTTAAAATCAATTTGCAACCCCGTACCGCTTGCAGGGTTCACCAATCGGTTAACTTTCACAAAAGCCTGCGATTGGGTAGGTGGGGTGGCTCAGTGGAGCGAGCGCTTCAAAACCTACTCCGCCGCTCGAAACCGGTTTTAATTCGGTCGTTTGTATTCGACTTCCCGTGCCGAAGGCTCTATAGGAAGTGAAAGGAGGGCGGGATAGTTGGAGAGGGTGGGTTATAAATCGTCATGAAATCACTTCCGCTTATCACGCTGCCTTCCAGATGCCATAGGCATATTATTGATGCTGTCAAATTTTCACTCCAATATTGCCAAGATATTGGAGTGAAATTGGGAAATAAAAGTGAATTGCGTGACCAGGTTTTAAAAATTAAAAGCAGTTTAATTACTTCGGGCGATGAGGGGGTTGGCTTTTATTATTTGTAAACTTTTTTTGTTATTTAGAGATTATTTCTAAAAGAAAGAGAATAATTTTATTTCAAATCTTTTTTTATGAACTGCGATGAATGAACTGACCATTTTAACTTTTCCGTATCTGAAGATAATAAAAAAAACGTTCATTTAATCCGAAGAGTGACGTAGTCACCCTATTAGATTTTGCTTATTAAAACGTTTTCATTAGATAATCTTAGGTAATTTGTTTTTGATAATACTATATTTTGATAATAAATATATTCATAATATTTCAGTAATCTTTACCCGAGATATCGCACAAAATTCTTGTTCGTGGTGTCATTGGAACCCTCCTTTGGAACGAGAGGGTTAATGATTATTAAATTAAAATTGTTTTTTTTTTGTTTGTTTTATGACTTTTCGGTTACTCCCATGTAAACGATATGTATTAAGTTATACAACAATTACATATTACAATATGTGTATCTCCAAATATACGGATAAATCAAATGGCTTATACATATATTGGTATACTACCTACGATTTACTATCTACGCATCTCATTATTTGATCATATATTTATCAGGACAAACCTATTTCATTTTAAATAAAAATAAAAGTAGATTAATAAATAAGTTACAGCTTTTTAGATGACTGAATGAATATTTGTTCGACAAATAATACAAACAATAAAAGAAGGTATTGAACAATATAATTTCCTTGGGTACCAGTGACATTTTCATAATTGGAACTGATCTTAAGTGCTAATAAAATTAAAACGTAATCAAAATAATCTTTTAAAATCCAGACAAGAGATAAAGGGCCTGTACCTGGCAATAATATATTTTACCAGTCGATTATTCATATTTTATATTTTAAATTGAAGCAGCTGATATTTTTTTGGTTCTGTAGAAAAAAAAATTCTCAGTATTAATATTGGGTCAAGTTACGTTCACGGATACCAAGTTAAAAATAATATTTCAATTTGGGACATCATACACCGATTCTCCGAAATGCTGGAAAATATTCTGCAGTATTTACTACCTATGAACCTTATAACCTCTGCTGAAAAGAGTACCAAGATTTGATTGGGTAGGTTAGGTACCCACCAACTCTTTCAATAATAATGTCTTTTCTCTTTATCATGCGTTCGTCTCTATGATATGTAACATCACGAACACATTCAGGTTTTCCAACATAGCTTTCAAAGAGATGGAAATAAAGACAAGCAATTTATTTCATTTCCGCCGAGGTGGGTGGGTTGAAAATCGAACGCCCTTTGGATTTTTTGCGTCTGGCAATTCTCCCCGCTAGACTGGCTTTAGATAATGATGAAAATAAGAATTCAGACTTGCAGAAATCTTCCTAATTTTTTAACAAGCTCAATCCCGATTGGTGAGGGGTGGTTACTGAAGCCGGGGGTGGGAAGCCGGGCCAACTGAGAGGCAACCCCGACTGCGCAAACTCGTTAAATTTCTTCCATGTTTTAATTTGATTAACCATGATTACAAAACTACCTTGCCGAAGTACGGACAACTTTCAAATCTCTCGGTTCGATTATTACAATATTACAAATTGGCAAAATAAATTGGTATGGATGTAAGTTCAGGTTGCCTCGATCATTATTTTTTACAAGTAAACTTATCTAGTTATTTTATCACGATGCCATTTAGTAATGCCCTAATTGAATTTTGGGATACTTTTCTGTGTTGCACTTTACAACAAACAACAAACAAAAAACCACAAACTCCCCCCCATGAAGTTATATACACCTATGGGTCTCCCAGGGAATTATTTTCACATTCACATAACGGTTGTCAAGAGTGGGAGAATTGCGGACAGTCCAACGTTGAACTGATGCCAGAGTAGTGCAGGTTAGAAACACATATGTACAAATATTTAAAATTCCAATAGCTTTGTCACATCAAGAAGGATACCAATACAAGATTACAGAAGCAAATTGTGACAAAACATATTTCGTCACAAATTTATGTTGAAAAAAAATGTTTTTTTAGACGCGTAAGATACGTTGCGTCTCTGTGCAACAAAACACAAAACGCGTTGAAATACACGGGTAACGGTTCGAAAGGACACGAAGAGAGGAAGAGTGAAGTGAGAGGTAGTGCCACGGTTAGGTTCCTGCCGAGGAACAGTTGGAATTTAGACGGCAAGGAGTTAAGATCGGAGAGAGGTAGACGGTGGGCTATCGGAGACGCGCTCTCCGCCTGGCAGTGTGATGCTGGGCGGTGCGAGGGAGTCGAGTTATGGATGGGAGTAGTGATGGTTGACCAGCTACCTGGTGACGCTAAAGCAGCCATCGCGGACTTAAGCCTTTCGCAAGCGCGCTGCTGGTCAATATTAGTGAACTGAAGGTATTTTAACTGTGTATCTGTGCCTTCAGTTAACAATGACGATTATAACAATTGAGAAGCGACCCCGAACCATATGACAATTTGTTAAGATTTATATATAAGTAGACATACGAGTAAGTACAATAAAATAATAATAAATGGTTTATTTCAGCAGAACAGAGCGGTGAGATAATGTAGATTAAGAATCGGGTTGTACCTGAAATCACATTAAACGCTTCTTTCCAATCGGATCGTTATAATATTATTCGAATTCATACCCTTTGTTTTCAAACCCAAATAAGTAAAATGACGAGATGGCACAGTGGAGAAAATACACGGGAAAAGGTTAAGTATATAATGCAAATATTATCATATTAACTGAGCTAGATACTGGCTAGCAAGATTCTGTTCGTTACAAAATCCAAATCCGTCGCTCCTCGTGACTCTGAACTTACGTGTCTAGTACGTGTGCAGTACTCTGTTTGGCAGGATAGAATTGCTCTCACAGAAAGCAGCAAAAAATGATACTTTAAACCAACTTTATTTATCATTCCTCGAAGGGTCCAATTTTAAACAGTCAGGATTTTGTCGGACCAATTAACCGTTATTTGCGAGGTATTACTGTACCAAAATAACTACTAATTACCGACATAAAAATAACCTGATTATTAATGATGTGAATAAAATGTATAACGTTAACATTTCATGCTTTGCTGGTCAGAAAGAAAGCGTACTTGTTTTAACAATCCATCTATCATCCAATAGAGAGAATCTGCTTGTGACATTCAATGACGAGACAAAGAATAATGTTATTATTTTTCCCTTAAATATGCCGTAGAGTGAAAATAGAGTGGGAGGCTGTAAGGGGATCAAAGGAACCAACCTCACTCGGAGAAATTCAGATCTATGATAACAGGACTATGCTTAGTGAACTGTTCCCAATCACATCGTGACCGACCGATTTATAAAGGCCATAAGAAGGTTAATTCTTATTTTATCTATTCTTCTTTAATATTTCAGTAATAAAGAGCGCTTAGATTATATTCTTCACTGAAGGGAATAACCGATAGAAGTGTAGATGATCTATACCAGAGGTTCCCAAACTTTTTTGTCCCGTAGACCACTTATCGATTTTTTCTGTTTTGTAAAGACCCCCTGCTTTCCTAGTATTGATTTTTTTTACCGTTGGGAAAAACTTTAAAGTTTTGTGAACGCTTCAGAAACTGCTAGTTCTTTAAAATGAACCCTTCGCGGTGAACACTTCAATTGTAGTCGAACTCGTCAAAAAATAGTACTAGTCGGCAGAGATCCCAAATCGAAAACTGCTAGCAAATCAACAAAAATTCCTCTCCGAAAAAAGCACTAGTCGGTAGAGATTTGAAATCGAAAAGTACTAGCAAATCGGCAAAATATCTTCCAGAAAAATTATTATTATTAATATAATTAGGGAATTAAAGTCCATTATAAGATAGTATTACGTAAGTACCTACATAGGTACTATCTAAGAGGTGGATTATTACATTTGCGGGAAGCCAAAATTTTGGTGACGGCCTGTCTAAATGGAATCCACTCCCGTGGACCCCCATTTACGTCTCATGCACCCCCAATTTTTTTTTTCATTGACTTGGACCCCTTGCAGGTCGGAATCGACCCCTGGGGGTCGATATAGACCACTTTGGGAATGACTGATCTACACCATTTCGAAAGAAAACTGAAGTAGCCAATTTACATAAGACTTTTTGACTCCTGGCCCGAATAGACCGCATAGAAAGAATTTCGATTTTCGAAAATGTTTAATAAATTTCACCAGAAGTAAGGAAAAAAATAGCTTACTTCGGGCACACGGACACGCCCACAAAACACTTGTATCGGATTATCTATTCAGTGATTTTCTTCTAGTTATTTGGTGTGATAGGTACATATCACACCAAGAAATAACTTATTTATAAGTATATTACAGATTTTACAACAGTTGCAGAAAGCGGTTTTTCCCAAACATACTTTTTTATGGCTGGAAATTAATAAAATGAAATATCACCTCCCTCTGCTCTGGTTTGAAGTACTTTTTCTATTTCTTCATAATTTACATTGATTTTGAAATGTGAATACCGCACCATAGTCCCAACTGTCCGGGGCCAGTGGGACTATGACATCTATATGGTGCGGGGCTGTAGATAATGGGGAAGAGGAAGAGATTTGGAAGAGGGAGGTTGGGATCTGGCTATTCAGATCTGGTCACCAACACGGCTAAAGCTATTTCAAGCAACTTTCAAAGCAAAATTCAGAGTAGTGTTCTTTCACCAGGACGGTACTGAGAACACATGCCGCAAATGTACTATAAATTATTTTTGAATGAATTAATCATGAAATAACACAAATTAATTAAATACAAATGATTTGAGCACTCCGGGATTTCAACCCGCGACCTTTAGATTCGTAATCAAAGAGGAAGGCGAGTTGCTTCCGATCCAAAAAAATATCAACCTCAACACTTGCCTAGCCATAGAAGAAAGTTATCCTTTTAGTGTTCTCAGCTGTGTGCAAAGCATGGACAATTCATTTTAGAACTTTTCTTCCACAAATTTATGGAACCAACAATATAATTATGAAATCATTTTACGAATCAGTCAATTCGCGTTGGATTCCCATCCGGGCGTCGTGGGTTCAATTCTTCTGCTAGCTAAGTCCTCCATTATTGCACAAGCAACATCTTCCGCTTAATATGATGGTAGTAGTTTTTCAAATATTGACAGGTTATTCGTAACCCGGGAATGTTTGTCTATTTTTAAATATATGTAAATAAATAATCAATGAAAATTAAATAATAACTTTTTATAAGATTTATTTTAATTATTTATTTTATTTCTTATTCAAAGTTATTATGTCATTTTGATAAAATATGTCAAACCACAAAGTGATTGCTTTCTACGAATATAAATAAATAATCTGTTTTAAATCATGATAAACTTTACCTTGGAAGTTAGATGTCATATCATCACTCTGCTCCATGATCTTGGTGGTATTCCGGAACCAATCATCATCAGCCTGTTATCGACAATTCTCCTCAACTGCATTTCACGACATGGGTTGAATGTAGTTTAGGACTTGGCACATTTCATACCGGGCTATTTTCTGAACACTATTATTACTGTCAGGTTCACTAAACTATATAAAACCTGGCCGATGTTTTCGGCATGGAAATATTTTTTTAGATTTGAATCTATAATACAAAATTATGTCATGCATTGCATTATATTTGAAGAATTAATATCTGGGCTGTAATCGTAATTATAGATAGGTAAAAAATCTCCACCAAGAAAATATATAATTTATTTTTCACACGTATAACAACAATGTCATCTTTATCGGCCTCATTATGGTCGTGACCAGATATTTTGTACCCCAAATGCTTGAAGACTGAATATTTATTCCCATTGACGGCGATAAAGTTTCCTTCAATAATGTTCACAATATTGTCATTTTCCGCGGATACTGTAGATAACCTATGCACAATTTACACAGCACCGACATGTTGGAAGCAGGTATTTATCAGGCACGAAAAAAACAAATTACTGTCAACGAACTTTTCTAAAGATTTTTGGAGACACTTTTAAGATTTTCTTGGCAAATGGTGGAGAAATATTATTTTTATCAGCACATTCTTAGTTAAATTAATTAAAATAACACAAATAAAACATTAATAACTTCTGCCCATGCTGATAGAATATTCACGGTCGTTATCATTCACTGAATCTGTAATTAATCGTCACTTTAACGCGCCATTTTTACCGGAACTGACAATAGTAAAGTTTATTATTATTGTTGTAGGAAAGCATAGGCAATTAATATTTTTTAACGAGCAATAATTACTGCCCTCTATATCTCTTTTTCGTAAGCTCAAATGAGTCACGTTAAAATGATTTTGATCACTAATAAATTTTACAAAATCTTTGTTAATTATAACAAAGATGTCACTAAAATATATTTTTAAAACGCTTTTTTCATTTCGGGCGGTGTGTCGTAACCTAAAAAATAGCGTTGTGACAGTTTTGAAAGAACTGTTTCAAAGAAGTACTTCTTTTGACAGCAGTCCCAAATTCATTCATTTTTCATTGAACAAATACTTCAATTGAAGTTGGTTAAGTTGGTACTTCCGATTGAACAATCTATGGCATCTACTTCGAACTTCAATTTTTCATTCGTTCGAAAGACTGAAATATTGCATCATCCACAGTTCAATTGTTCATTCCCTTCTTCCTTCGATTTTAGTTCGAAGACTGAATGAAGCAATGAAGTATCTTTTTAGTTATCCGTTCCCTCGCACGTACTCGTGACATTTGCTTATGATTTCTTTGCTTGTTTTGTCTATACGACACTAGTTTTTCCGAGTGTTTTTTGGTGATTTTGAATTGTGAACGAATTATTTTGTTGAACTTTTAAAATATCTCAGCTTACAAACATACCTTTCAATCTCTACCTAAAATTATGACTGGCCGTTCAACGAGAAAGCAAAGTGAAATATGGGTTTATTTTAAGGGAAGATGAGGTTTACCAGGCCAAATGCAACTTTTGTTCTGAAGTTATATCCATAAAGGGGGAAATGCCTTTAATATGAATCGTCATTTGCGCAATATTCAGCCTATTGCTAACCAAACTGTCAAACTGAGTACTGTACAGTAAGAATATTCAAATCGTATCTCAAGCCCTGAAAGAAGTTTATATCGCTCTTACAGAAACTGGAAATTTTGCTAGTACTTCATTTGCTTTTTGCAAGTTCCTTGTGCATACTCATTGTACATCATCCCTTTTAAGTCATGAAATAATTTCAATTCAAACCTTGAACACTCTTAAGATTCAAACAATTTTGACAGCTGTCATCCCGTAAACCATAGAAGAGAAACCAGTAAAAGACAATTCATCATCGTTTTTCTACAAGCTATAATTTTTGCCATAGAATAATGCACATACATACATCAATTTATGTGGTTGGGAGAGCTGCCCCGAAAATATTATTATTTAACCCCCCTCCCCACCCCCGACGAGGAATGCTGTGATTAATATGTTACTTCAATTGAAGGGTTCATCGTGAAGGGTTCATTTTGAAGAAGCATCAATTCGTGAAGCATTCACAAATCTGTGAAGCTTTACCCATCGCTACTAAAAAAGGTTTAAATTTTGAATCTAGAAAATTAGAAAAAAGCGCCGATCGAAAAGAGACGATCTAATGAATGAAAAACGTTTTTTTTAATCCATAAATTGTCTGTATCCACAAAATCTACACTGGCAAGCCCACCAACTGCAAAATTAAGCATGTCCAGATGTACTAAATTTATAAACAACAAAAAATACCTACCACAAACCTACGAAAAAAATGTAATAAGGCAGAAAATCAATAAAAATTCTTTGTACAATTATATTTAATTTTCAGAAAATAAAATTAATTAATAAAATATTCATTTAAATAGTGGTTATAGTAGTTTAAAATATTCATTTAAATAGTGGTTATAGTAGTTTAAAATATTAGTTTATGTGGTTAAAATTATTAATTTAATGAATATTATAATATTTAAAATAATAAAATTAAAGTTCACAGTAAAGCTCCCTACTCACGGGCAATCTAAATGGCCCCGAGTCTATCCAAAACTCATTGTGTCGGGGAACTCAGGTGGATCAGCGTGGATGGACAGGATCGGTTTGATTTTCACCGACCCAAATGGATCGCTCGCAGACATTATCAAAATGTCTTTTTTCACAAGTATTCACAGCGGAGTAGATTATTTCCAGTAAGATTCTTCAATCAGAATGTGTTTAATTTCTTCCTCTGTTTCTAGATAATTTCTGCCATCCACCAGACGACTGCCACAGATATACTTTTTAGGTTCGAAATTTCTGAAGAAATCCAGTGTTTTATTTATATCAGTGATCGTACTATCAACAATATGCAAGGGTTTCATACATCTTTTAGAATATTTCAACACCTCGTCAAGTTTAGGGTCTTTATTCTCATCTTCAAATGAAGAAAAATCTTCTTTTAGAAGCAGGTTACTTATATTGGTTTCATCAATTGTCAAAGATAGTTCGGTCAAACATTTCTTCCACGCAAACTGCCTTTCATAACAATGTACTATAGCGGGTAACGATTTCAACGGGTTCATAACTCTCAAAAGATTTTCTTTGACTTCATTATCGTTCATGGTTTGATGGAGAATCGTATCATCGATCCATAACTTCTCCCCGTTCTCCAGGACAATTCTTCTGTTTCTGTGTAAACCAAATCTCTTGAGCAATTTAAGTTCTTTGACGAGCAAGCTGCAAACATCGTGAATGTCTTGTTTTGTTTGCCTGTTGGCGTTTGTCTCGCAAAATACATGTTTGGCATCAATGAGATTTTTCATATTTTTATTGACTACCGACTTCATAGTTGAATTTGGATGAAATATCGACATGTTGAGAGACTCATTTCTATCCGTAAAGCCAAAATCGTTGTGTCCAAGCGTAGTCAAAACAGACTTCCGAATTTTCTTCATTAAATTGATGCTTTCTGATAGTTTCGAAATGTTTCCATGCACCAGGATTTGTTTTGTTTTATGAAAGGCGTGAAGGGCTAAGATATCATCTTTGAGATTCACAATGGACTGACCATAATCAGTATTTATATTGTCCTCTTCCTTGATGTTTCCTGCAAAGATTCCCGAGGCGGAAGATAGATTATCAATGAATTCTTTGTAAGTGTTGACGTGAGCGCTTAACTCTGCATATTTACATTTTATCTTCAGAACTTCCAAGGTGTGTGAAGAGACCTTGGCGGGCAAAATCTTTGATTTCAAAGTCTCTTGAAATAAGAGAGCAGTTTCTTTATACTTCTTTTTGTTTTGCATGCCAGCGATCATCATATTGCAATGCATAAGATTTATTTGAGCCAGACTCTCTTTCAATGGTAAGATGTTTCTCAAACGAGCATCATGTTCAACCATAGCTATTTCTTCTTCTATCTTCTTACCGTCTAATAATTTAGCAATCATAATATTTCTCCTATTCATCAGATTTTCGTACAAGTTTGCCACATCAAAACCCTCTAGAAGTTTTTCAACATCAACTGTGTCGATTTCATCCAAATTTGCGGAAAATAAACTTTCAAATTGGTCAATTCTCTTTGTATTGTTAATAGATACAATAAAGTCAACCTTACTGTTATCTACAGAATGGTTTTGAGAATCTTGGAGGTTTTCTTGCTTATTAAAACTGCCAGAATGCAAAAAATCTGCCAGAACATCTATTTCAAAACTTTTTTGCATTTTCAGTTTCGTATTTTTTTTAAAACACGGAACATTTGTGGTAATTTTGGAGAGAGATTTACTCTGAGAGATATCGTCCTTTAATTGCAGAACAGTTTCTTTTAGCAAATGTATTTCACGTTGGACGTTTGAAATAGTTTGTTTCATTCGATTCACATTTTCACATTTAGTTTTTAATTTGACAAGTTGTTCAGAGACACCATATTCACTCGATTCGTTTTGTCTTCTAAGTTTTCGAAGAGTCATCTCGCTTTCGTTTATTTGTTTCCATAATAATAATGGTGTCGGTGGCAGAACTTGCCCAAGTTTTGCTTTTGAAGAATTTTCAATCCGTTCATATTGACGCACTGATTTAACGAATATATTTTCTTTGATAAAACCTACTTCTGTCTTAGGTTTCACGTTTTTAACGACATCTTTCCAGAAATACCGGAATATAGAACCACGACAAACTTTTTTCAACTGATCATCGGAAGGAAATTTGTCTTTGGGATACCCCATATTCAGAAGCCACTCTCCCAAAATAGCGTGCGGCTCTTTATCGGACATTTTGATCACTTGATGCAGAAAATTATAAACTTTTAAAGAAAATTGAGAAGATTCGTTTGGCGAAATTTCGAAAGAACTGTCAGTTTGCTCAACGGTTTTATGTGTAGTCAGTAGAGATGTTCGATATTCCGATCCTGGTTACTTTGTCCCGGTGACTTGTCGGTCACTGGAACCGTTTATATTTTTTCTCCGAGGAACATATTATTTTTGGATTAATTTCCTATTTTATAAAGTATTAATAAAACTGAAAATATTTGGTAGTAACCGGCAGTTTTTCGTTGGAATGTCGTAAGGAAACGAACTTATCTCTTGTTTTTTTTACAAGAAAGTCTCCGGTACTTAGAACTGCAGTGACACCCTATTCCAGATATACATCTCTAGTAGCCAGTGAGGTTCGTTGAAGAAAAAAATGGCAAGTATTAACAGCAAAACTCGTATAAGCGATAAAAGCAGGAAAGTACTTTTGTTGTGTCGTCAATAAAAGTAACTCGAGATGGCAAGGTGTACAAAATGTTACAAGAAATCAAAGCCACCCTAAGCCAAATATACGCTCTTAATCCACTTGTTTAACCAAACGTCACATTAAATATCGTCACAAATCAACAATTAGCGCTATTTCTAAGTATTCGACATTTGAACAGTGCCAATTTACCGATGATTGAGTTGGGTTATTTAATTAATCAAATACTGTTAAGTTGAGAATGCGGGGTCAAAGAGGACCAATTAAATGCTAAAATGGCTCTGAGCGTTGATTTATGATGATCTCAAATTAATTTTAATTTTTAACTGCCCAAAACCTTATTATTAAACCTATTAAATAATTAATGTCGTATCTCTTTTTATTTGCTTCCTCGTGTCATTTTTTGCACACCCTTTCAACTCAACCTCATTTTTTTAATCTTTTTCTGTCATTATTATATATTGAATCACCTTTTTCTCTTCCTTCATACGCATTTTAACAAATGAAAAATTGTTTTTGTTTGTTTTCTAACATTTTTATTACCGTTTATATAAGGCGATTTAATATTTTTTTAACTTAATATTTGGATAATTTGTATAGCGCCGTTTTTGTGAAAAATCACCACAAGGGGGCTGTTTATTAATGTTTATTCTCTTGCTTATACCTATATAACACGCATATGAAATAGGTATGATTGCGATGACCTCCCAGTTTCCGGAATACAAAAAATGATGAATTTAAAAAAATACATTTGGCCACAAGTGTGTTATCATCTGTAGGGCCCGTGGTATGACACATTTTTTTAAATAGTGAAACTGCACAGAGTTCCAACTGCTTTCAAACGTCTAAAGCCAGTGGGACCATGGCATACCCAATCGGGGTATGATGTAAGGCCAGAGGTAGCGGAGAGGCGAAGGAGATAAGGAAGAGAAAGGTTGGGAAGTACCATACAAAGTGCGAAGATATTAAATTATAAGACTCTATACAGAAAGATCATCTGATTGGGTATGCCGTTGTACTTCGTTTGCATAGAATTAAGAGCCAGAGTTTCCAAAAAGTAGTAGTCAACCTACTTTTGACTACTTTGGTGAAAATGAAACGACAGAAAAGGCGGGGGTTCAAAATAAAAATCCAGATATATATTTATGTTTGAAGTTTACTCTTTTTTGCTTTTAAATTAAAATCATAACTGCAACACTGAATGTAACATTAATCTATGAGAGTTATTATAAATTAATATAATTAGTAATAACATTACAAGTTTCACTTTTGAACAATTCTAGTATCATATATTGATATCATCTCATTTTTTTCTAAAACTTCGACTATACTATAATTGTTCGATCCGTGATTTATTTTCTAGAATTATACAATTACTGTAATATAATACAATTTTATTACATATATTATGAGGTGCAAGCACAGATCTACAAATAAAAGTTAGTCTCAAATATTCACACTAAATGTGCAAATTTCAGTGTTCAACTTTACAATATACAAATTTGTCATAACGCAGTGAAATAAAAACATACCTATAATTTACATCTTCATAAAAATAATAAAACTTGCAATGGATATAATCGAAATACTCAAATTATCAATCAGTATAAGAATCGAAACATTGTAAAACAATTGCTTTGCATCAAAATACCGCACCGACTAATCCCTTTTCAGAATAAATTTTGTTTAGTGCAAAAGTATGTACTATAAATCTTAGAGTTCATAGCATCATTCAGAAAATAAAATTATTTACTCAAGAAATGATAAAATGTTTACAGTTTTTAAATGCTCAACCCTTTACCGCATACTATTTCAAATTTGGAACATAAGAACTTTTTCATCATAAAGGGCTATGTGGGCCATATATGTATTTTATGTTCAGCTAATTCCTTACTATGAGCTTTGCATTATCATAAATCTAACAGTGCTGCCAGTGACGAGCTTTTTAGTAACTACAGTTGCGTCAGTAAGTTGTCATTTTGGCCATTTTGTGAACGAGTGTGGTTGTGATTGTTCAGTGTGTGAATTATTTTGTAATATTTTTGAAGTAATAATAAATACAAAGATATTATTTAAAAAAAATTACTCCATAGTGTGGTTGGTATACCTTTAATGCATAGTATGTCAAATTTGGGAATATGGCAACAATACATGTAGTGCCAAATATGAAACAAAACATTTATGGTTAATATTTTGCAATTCTTTAAAACTAAATACATTTCTTAACAAATATATTTTTTTTCTGGAAGGATTAAAAAACCCATGCGGTAAAGGGTTAAACAAAGTTAAAAGTTTTGAAGATTTATTAGTTCTCTTAACTCGATTATGACCGATAGGTATACCAATTGAGCACTCGGAACTTTGGCGAATACTTGCGCTTAAAGCAAATTGGTGACATTAACACACAACGATTGACATAAGTTTGTTCGAAATTGGAAAAACTTATAATATTAAATATACACTTATATAGAATCCTCAAAGGCAGATTTTATGCAACCGGATTTTTTTTAATAATACACAAATTGAATTGACATGAATATTTAAACAATTTATGAACAGCAAAATGAAGATTTATTTTTAAGGGAATCGATTATTTAGAAGATCTTTGCTTAATATATTTTTAAATTAAAACTATTAGCTCTTTAATAAGTCCTAACTGTATAAAATAAGATTTCAACAAAATGATTGCTTATCTACAAATTAAAGGTTTTGAGATAGAACGTTTCGATTCTAAAAATGGCTGGATTATACCCATCGCAAATTAACACAGAAAATTATTATCGTGTCGCGAAATATCCAAGCCATCCTTAGTGACTTTCAAAAGCGTTGAAACTCCAACTCTACTGCTTTTAGGTGACTGGTATTATTCTATGGGTAACATAGAATAACAACTGTCACTTATCACTTCCAAACAAGTTTAGTGTGATCGTAATGTCATGTTTGCAACTTTTCAAACGTAATTAAAAAATAAAAGAATTATTTCGCCGAAAGAATCTTTTTAACGCATGTCGGACTCAGTTTTTTCAGAGTTCGCTTTAACCGTTTTTACTGTATTAGAAAATAACCTAGAGTCAATTTTATAGTTAGGCGATAAGATTTTAGGTGGCAACAGTAAATATGTGAATCAACAGTAGAGATAATACAATAAATTATAAATACCTATAATAAATATTGTATTTAGAGGAATAACATTATATATATAATAATCTGTTCATAAAAAACAAATTCAAAATGAAACAGCTTACTTGAAAAGTTAAAATAGTATAATTCCTTGATTAGATTCTATGAATCGTTTGTGAAATTCTGATATTCTGAAAAGTTCAATGACATTTTGTAATTATTTGCTTTTCTAAATATTTCACATTGTGGAAATGACATTTGTTTGAATAATTACATTAGGATAGAGTTTTTTAAAAGGTGTTATTTTCTTTCAAACAATGTCTCAACAATACAATATTGAAAAAAAAAATGGATTAGATTTTTAAAAGTCATGCAAGTAGGGTAGTGTATCTAAAAGGAGAAAAGAATCATTATCATTATGAGGAATTGTGTTTGTGCTACCCTTTAAAAAGAACACTCACACGTTAAGAGCTATTTGTGTAAATAAGTTTCCATACAAATGAGTCTTTTATACAACGATATGTATGTTTTTCAGTTGGCAGCCTGTAGTGTTACCATTCCCTACTCATTTGCTGATAACCTTCTTCCATTCTTTATTGAGATATATCCCCAAGAAACTACAGGTCTATAAGGAACGCTTCCAGTAATAAGGTCGATATCCTGGCTTCTTTGCCAGCACTCATTTCATTTGTTCATTTAACCTACACTGAAGAGTTAGATTGATTGATTTTTAGATTAGAATTGTTAAATTTAAATCATATTATTTATTAGTCAAACAGACCTATGTTATAGATTTTTTAAATTGTGAAGATAATTTTTTAGTTGGTAAAGGCCTGAGAAATCGTGCGGAGTATTTCGATTTGTAATTATTATTATTTATCTGGTAAATGTATAAATCTATGTTCAAAATAAACTCTCGGAAGATCATTATTCAATCATACTATCCTTCTACAATATGCAGTTCAACATGTGAGTTATAAAACATGATCCTTATAAAGTTAATAAAAATAATAGATTACACAAGGTCAATAACATCATGGAAATATTGCAAAGTTTAAGCACACGGATATTACTAAGATTATGCTTTTTTTTATTTACATCTTTTGTTTTTTGTTGAGACAGAAAGTTTAGGAGAACAGTTTTAAAATGAGAAAAATATGTCAATTAGATTTCTACTGCAAGTGACATTCACGCCATGCTCTACAATATCTGATAATAGTATATGTTTCAGTCAATTCCGTTAGTTAATCAAAGAAGGATTGTAAGCAAATAGTAAGTTAAAATTGATGAATTTAAGTGAAGAATTAGAATAACAACCAAATGGTAATAATCTATCTTCAAGATATTGTGCAATGAATCCCTTTTTAAGTAGAAAGCTACACAGCTCTTACCACCAAACAATATCACAGCACCCTTATTCTTAGATGAAATTAAGGTATGTTTGTGGAATAATGGTTTGAGATCTAAGAACACTGACATGAGATGCTAGAAAATATAAAACATGAACTCTAAGAAGAGATATGTTCATTTGATTTTTAGTACAAGTACAATATTAGATAATCCTACATTTCAGACCATTTTCTTTGATTCGCTTCCCGAGATCCAACTACATACATTCGATACTTGTATTTGTGTGATATTTCCTTTTCAACCCTTTCACTATGGATGAGTTACCTACGTACATTAAATGAGTAAAAAATAATTTTAAATAGCTTTTCTCACCTTATAAAACTTACAGTTAATGATTTTAAGCTGTCAATGACCCCAAAATCAATTGTAATAATACAAGAACATAAATATTATTTTGCACGTCCAAGAAACTAAACATTAACTTCTTATTTCTAAATTAACATGAATTGACGAATTTTGAATATACAGTGGAAACTTTACAGTTGTACTTACTAAAAATTAAATAACGTAAACTAAATTAGTGTAAACAACATAAATATTTCTTTGAATAAAAGAGTTTTTTATCTCTATCATTATTATTTGTGAGCATAGTACATAATATAACCATGAAATCAAATGAACATGATTGATTTGATTACATACCCACTACATACAATATAATGCACCTCCAACTTTAATACTTTTCCACAACTGTCACAAGACAAAACTATGAAAAATATAAACTAAACATATAATTTTATAGAGATTTGCAATCGGCTTTGATTTCACAAGAAAAATAAGAACTATCTATCCTTTTGGAAAATTGACTTGATTAAATGAAACACCACATTTGACATAAGTGTAGTGTTATGAGTAAACAAGGAGAGAATATAACATTAACCTCTCGGAACATTGAACGTGGCCAGGCTCGGAATACTCCTTCAATCATCCGTGCATACTTATCGTCTAGAAACTTCGTAATAAGTGCGATCTTAACAATTTGTTTAAATTATCATAATGATTTTAGAAAATAACTCTATAATATTATTGAATCATTCATATTTTACATGTTAGTTCGTATTCCTTCTAAAATAGCTCTTGTGTTCTGCACTCTCTAATTCCGAATCTAAAGCTACGTTTCGAGTCCAAGCATTTCGAAGCCACGTTGTCATCGCAACAATCAACATGCAACTATCACTTTCCTTCTTCCAAATTGTTTATCTGGTGAGATTCAAAGATATCTATATTACAACGGGAAACAGCCAAATAAACAAACCATAACCGAATGCGATAGCGATGCACCTAAAACTCTAGATTTATCTAGTCAACACGTCACTCCACACTTAATGGATCATATAAAAATCAAATTGTTAGTTTACATCACATTTTGAAGGAGTATTATAACTCCGTAGTGTTTGTATTGTCTCTGAAGATTTACACGTACCACTCTTTGATATCTTTACTGTCTCTCTTCTTCCCGTTGGCACCATTCCTTGCCATCGGGACTGGGGCTGCGTTTCTCTGCATAGACGCTCCGTTCATCTGATAGCCCATATTGGCTTGGCTGGACTGCACCTGAGAATGTAGAAATACAGAGGTCTTAATTAATCATTCAATCAACCTACTGAAATAGTTGGCCCGCTGCATCCCAACACTGTCTCTCTGCAGGGTGTAAGATGTAGCAACAGTCATTCTTCACTGACTAACATTGAATTGGATTCAAAATAGTGACATCTATTGGGATAATTTGTTTGATGATAGTATTACTATATATGTTTATGTTTTGTGATGTCTGCAAAGAATAGACAAAGCAGGGGCTCGTCTGTAGAGAAAAAAATATGCACACCGTGCATTACGCTTATACTGCGAAATTTCCGGGGGTGATTTTCATGAAAAAAAGGAAAACGAGTCATATAAAAAAAAATCCATTGAGAAGAACGCACTTGGGGCCTGTTTAATACAAAATTTTGTTTTAGATTTACGGCTAAAATACCTAACCAAACTGATTGAGCTTTTTTGAAACCAAAATGTATGACATAAATATCTAGTACGCTCTTAAGTTATTTTAGATATTTTTGTGAATTATGGATTATGATAATATATAAGATTATGATTTTTCATGAATTTAGAGGCAACTTTGGCAATTATTTGTGAACAAGAAAAAAACGTGGCACTGTTACATGTACATATTCTAATTCTGAAAGCGAAAAGGTAAGAATTTCCATCTGTAGGATACTAATTAATTAACTAATAATGCCCATAGCAGTATATATATATTTTTTTTTACTATTTAAAAATAAATTGTAACTTATTATTTATTCGAACTTTTTTTATTTTTTTATTTTTTATTATTCTTTTCAAAAATTACAACATAAAGGTGGTAGTTCTGTGCCTGTCTCGCTAGGAATTCCTGTGTTGAGAGCAGGCGCAGTTTACAGTTAGCAGTCTACACAACATTTAAAAAATAGAAATAAAAATATAAAGTTACAATTTTACAACAACAATATAATATTAAACCATCATAATAAATTTATTAGTTCACAACAAGTTTTTTTTAAAAGAAATCATTAATGTTTGATCTGCCTAGGCTGGAGATCCAAATCGTGGTGTCTAATTTAAATTTTACATAATTTGCGTTATGAAATCTTTGTGTCCGAATCTCACACAAAATTGTTGACAAATTTTGTTCGCAACTACCATGTGACAAGAAATGTACATGTGCAGCTCTTGAAATTCTGGAACATTTGAATTGAATTGCGCCCGACTGTGGACGAAGTTCTCAACACAAAAGGTGTCACCAGATGGCAGTAATTTGATTGTAAATCATATGTCACCCAATAATTCTGTGGTATTTAGGTGAAGAGGTATATGTCACGAAACATCTAAAAATGAGTTAAGTATGCAGTTCTACTTTAAAGGTCGGTTAAAGAGACATTACTCGGGCATTCATTTTTGTGCATTTATTATTTATAAATACAAAGTATGCAAAGTCTTATTTTAAGAACTAAAAGTGAAAATTTTGAATATTGACTCAATTGTTCATATTTTAAATAATAAATGAAAGATGTAATTCTTTAGAATATTAGGTAGAACACATGTTCGAGTAGCCTTATTGAATAACTGCCCCTGCTTGCAGGACAAAGGAGTGTTGAAAGAGCTTAACACAGGTGGAGGTCAATACCACACAAGGCGCTGGGCATAAGGAACTGGAGGGAGACAGCACAATATCGGTAGGAATGGAGAGATTTCCTAAAGGTCGCTAGGACTCTCCAAGAGTTGTAGTGTCAATGATTCTAGGAAGAGTACTTTAAATTAAAAAGATTTGTCATTACCTGGTTTCCTAATAAGGCAGCGCTGGCTCCCTGCTGGAACGCCTTGTCATCCTCCACCTTGTAGCTGGGATCCGCCCTCGACTTAAACTTGAGGACTATGAGCACCACAAGGATCACAGCTATTAGAGCACTGGCCACAATACCTGGAAATACACAAGACAACCATTCATTACCAATCTTTATTACCCATAATAATAATATAATCACTGTACATATTAGTATCTGGCCCAACTGTCTCATTGTGAGTTTCTGAGCTAGGCAAGCAATTCTGAAAATGATTCAAGCTAGATCGCAGAGAGATGTAGCAGTCAATACTCGTATAGGTGTCAATAATATAAAAGCGTAACAAAGGCCACCAAAATGCATTTAAACAATCAGAATTAAATGTATAATATTTTAATGGATTGCGATTTTAAATACATATGTATTTTAAGCTAAAAATAAATCAATTTTTCAACATCCACCTCTTCTAAAGTGTCTTATTGCAAAATCGAGTTCTGAAAAGTAATTTGAAGTATAAAAGCAAAGAAAATTAATTCCCTCATTTTGCATATTCAATAAGGTAGCCCACGTAACAGGGTACATATTTAGCACGACTTACAGATGATCATTGAAATTCTTTGTTGGTAAAAAGAAACAGCGGACGCCCATAGTTAAGACAACCTAATGCCTCAATCACATTGAGATTATTTTGGCGAGATGCATCTGATATCCACAATGATTTAGTATGAAATCTGACAGCTGTGTTCAAACTCTGGGACCAAAATAAATTTAGAATTATTTTTTTTAAATCACTCCGCTAAAAAATAAAGAAACTTGGATTCTTTCTACTCTGTTGAATCCTGATCTGGCTGCCAACTTTGGATGTGTGAGTGCCAGCTTTGAGGGAGGCCAATGTCCAGGCTTGGACGCCGTAAGGCTTATGAAAAGGAGAATAAGAAATGTGTGAACTTTTTTAATAGGTAGGTAATTGCTATCTTACCAATGATCATAGCCGTGTACTCGGAGGCCTCTGAGTTGATCCTTTCCTTTATCTTATTCCTCGGCGTGTACGCAGTGGGAGGATAGTACTGAGCTGGGGGCATCTGCACAGGAGGCAGTCGCTCCGGAAGTCCAGGGTACACGGGCGAAGACTCCTCGTGGGGTCCCCACGTGAACAGGTCGGGAGCTGAATGGGAGGTGGTCTTGTGCACAGGGGTTGATGGCTCCTCTTCCACCTCCACACCTTTGGGAGTTTGGTAGGGGGTGGTTCCAGCGCCGCTGCTGGTGGAGTGGTGGTCGGGCTTGGTGTGCATGGCCGGAGACCACTGGGACACCGGGTGGACGGAGGTGGTTATGGAGTGAACTAAAGTGGTGGCTCCACTTGGTTGGTGGGATGTGGAGGTGCCGCCATCTGTTGTGCTTGTGCCAGTACTAAAAAAAAAAAAAAAAACAATAAAAAAAATGTTATTTTTTAATGTGAATATTGCTCAAAAGTTCCAACTGTCTGGAGCCAGTGGGACTATTGTATCCCTGATTGGGGTATGTTGTGAGGCTGAAGGGAGTGGGTAGGGGAAGGAGAGAAGTAGACGGAATCATCTGGATATTCAGATCTAGTCACTAACCACAGCTAAAGCCAATTCAATTCTGAATGGTGGTCTTTATAAACTGAGAGTATCTACCACTCTGAAACATTCCGTAAATATATTTTATTAGAATAATAATAATAAAACAATTATTTGCACACGCCAGGTTTTTATGTGTAAACTTTATAAGTAGGTTTCACTGTAACAATATAGTGCCTATCTTATTTGTTTGACAGTTAAAATTATATTTTTGAGTTCATAGCTAATGATGAATTCGGCATTACAAGCTGAAAATATTTGTGTTGACCTGGATAAGTGGTGAGTACTTCAACTGTTTTAGATATCACGCAAATAGATTTTATACTTTGCAGCTATTTAGATTTAACTTCAAACAAATTTAGTGTACTACCTTGGAGGAACTGTATGATCTATTTCAGTAGTTATTTCACTGGAACCAGATCCAGCAAAGCAGTCCTCATCATCACATGGCTTCTCCAATTTGCCACTCTTTTCTACTTTGTCCTTATTCTGAAATGAACGAAAAACATATTATACATTCTTTGCAAGTTATTTTACCCACAAGTACTAAGTAAGTGATAGCACAACCCGCTGCCCATTTTGTGTGCTCTGCTGCCTATTTCGTGTGGCCCAAGGCTCATTTCGTGAAGCCCGCGATCATTTTGTACGGCCCACATGGCAAAAAAAAAACAAAATGTTTGATATGACATTACTGGTTTTTTATTTAACCAAACCTGAGATTTCTCACTAAATCTATGGATAAATGGTTTCAGGGAAATTTTCAATACAATTTGAAGAATCAGTTTGCTCCTCAGGAAATTAAAGAAATCCCCAGAAATGTTAACAAATTATGAATCTTTGGAAAATAAGTAATGTGGCCCTTCTGCTAAAAAGGTGTATCACTGTATTAGGTGTTAACAATAGTTTATAAATTTCATTAAATTACTTAAAGTCATCAATCAAATAATAGATCCTTGGCAAGTTATAATTTTTTGTTTACCGGACTAATCTTGCTGGAGCTTGTAGGTCTCGGCTGTGGAGGCACGTAGACAGGGGTGATGAGATCATCGCCTCCGGATCCGGCCTCAGGAGCCGGGAGACACTCGTCCTCGTCATCGTCACGGCAGCCAGATCCCGCTCCAGAAAACACCAGCTCGTCGAGCACTCCGACACCGCCGTAGCCAGATGCTGGGGTCTGGAACAAGGAGATATATAGAATTCATGAGTGGAAATGGCGCTATGGAATTAAGCATTTTTCTAGTTCGTTATTTTGCAGTGGAAAATTTATTGTATTCATTTATTTTTGACGGGTCCTTCCTCAAAAACATATTTATAATATTTTACAAAGGTACCATATTAGAATATCTTTTTTTTTTCAACGAACCTGCTGCATCCTATGTAGCTCGTTCCTCTCCAAGATTCCCGTCATCAGCTGGGCATCTCCTCTCACGGAGGCTCCGGAGTCCTTCTCAGCTGCGAGATCAAGGACCCGGAAGCCATTGGCCACCAGACCCGCGATTACTCCGCTGAACCCTCGCTCTACCCGGGACTTGGCCTTGTTCCATTTACCGCCTACATAAATGGCTGATTGGGCATTGAAAACTGTTGATTGTTGGCCTGAAATTTTATAGAAAATCATGTGCTTAAGTAACTTTAAATGATTTTTTAAGATGTGAACTGTCTCCATTAAACACTGATTCTCGTTAAAAACCTATTACATATTGCTTAGGGATTGTATACTCATATAATATTCAAAGAGAAACATATTACGTACTTAGGTACATAAGTAACTAGCTAAATTCTTTGCTAATATTATTTGAAAATGGAAATACTTGAAAAGTGAATGGGAAAAAAATGGATACCATTTGCGAAATAAGCTATTCTTACATAATACATTTTCAGAATTTCTTTAAAACAATGAAAAGAACACCGTTACAAAAAAATTGAGATAGCTACTTTCTAAGGATTTCTATTATCTTTTGATGTGTTCCATTTTTAAGGTAAGCATAAAGTTACCAAACATAAAGCAAAAAAGTCACATTTACAGGGTCATTGTGGAAAGGAAGACAAAAACTGTAGTGTTCTGGCATGTTCATATTGGGAGTCAAAATAGGAGTTACCAATAGGAAGATTACAGATTAAATAATGAGGTAACAAGTATATACGAAGTACATGATTAATTTGGGGATGAAAACAAAATAGGAATAATCAATAATATTTTTATCAATTTACCTTGTGGATGACTGAGTTGCACATTAAAGTCGTCTACTTGCAGGGTAGAGTTGGCGCCGTGTCTTGTAAATCGCACAACGTGGTAAGCATTGTCGTTGACTTTCACTCCGATTTCTCCCAAAGGATGGTCGTTGTTACCAACATTGTATACCATGAACACGTTTCCTTCGACCTGCAAATTATTCAAATTTATTATGCATAATGCTATTAAACTTTATAAAATGCTACTAAAAGGGTGTAAAAAATCAAATAAAACACCGTATGACTACAAAGGGGATTTTATTTGTTTTTTAGTCATAAAACGTATAAATTATTTTCTTTTATTTTGAACAAATGTTGCAAACAGACCAGGAAGCCATTAATATTCTAAAGAATTCAGAAGAGGCATCCAAGATGGTCACCCCATGCACATTGAAAACCCATCATAGGTATCGATGTCGGGTTTTTTTGTCTCACATTATGTGAACCATAATTCAATGGTTTTGGTTCTGTGAAATCTACAGAGCATGTATATTCCATTTAGTACATAATGTGCTTAGGGCTACAAAATATTAGCTTTTGCAACATTAAAATGACCATTTTTGTGGCTATGAGCTCACATTTTTATATTATTTTTTGTGACAGAAATGTTGCCAACACGAGGAAGAAAATTTTCTCTATGTATAAATTCTTTTATTATAGAGATTTAAATAGTTAATAACTTACAATTTCCATTTCCATGTAATCCTGAGTGACTGCAGACTCAATCCTCAAGATCACAGCATCCGATCGTGAAGTCACAAGTCCCAAGGCTACCAGATCCTGCTCTGTATCGACCACTCGGGAACTGGGCAGGTTGTACTGGATCATGCCCCGGTTGGGGCCAAACTCATATGCTATTGATTCTGAAATAAGAACAAAATGAGATAAGGTTATGTATTTTGTTAAGATATCAAGTGAGTTTGTGATTCCGTATCTATTTTATTTGGAAGCTGCATCAGCTAGTTACAATTTTACTATGACGGGATTCTTTCCCCAGTTAGAACTAAATCATTTATATTGAAATAAGAATACAAATTCGTCTCTAGGTATCCTGGATATGAAAGTTCAGAGTATTTTAACCTCAAACTACTGAGTGTGATATTTTTTGTTGAGCGGTACTAAGATTTTTTTGAATTGAGAGAAATTATGTAAGTAAGCATATTATTCATGAATTTGAAGAAATATCTTGTTTATATTTTAAAGATAATAATATTGAAACACATATTAAAATGAATATTGAAACTATTTACTAAACAAAAATGACAATGAAAAACATTATTTTTGCTAGATAATTTATAATTCTTATGGGTGTCATTTAATAATAAATATTATTTCAATATTTAATTATTATCAAACTGCATTGTGAATAATAAATCTTGTCTTATAAACATTTTAAGATTTAAATAAAAACCTTGTAAAGTTTGAATAAAAACATTATTTAAAAAAATAATGCAAATAGTGACTTACCATCGTAACACGTTGGTCCTGTGAATGAAGTCATATCGCAGTCACAAGCATACGTATTCCACTGCTGCACACAGAGTCCTCTGTTGGCACAGGCATTGTGGCTGCATTTTGTTGGACCTAAAATGTAATGCATTACACAATGTTGATTTGTAAATTACTTATTAATACAACAATATTTTCACTATGTAAAACAAGACCACATTCGTTTGTTCATAAGAAAAATAACATACTGCTCCAGGAACGTCAGTCCCCATTCTGTGAAATTATGTGTAGTTAGTGTTACAGCAGGTGGCCTATCTTTACCTACTGAAGGGATGTGAAAGATGAATTCGTAGTGTAATGCTAAGACAAAGATTTATGAATTATGTATTTGGAAAATACAAAGTGTTAACAAATTAGTAGAGATCCTGTTGGCAAGAAGGTACACTGGTCACTGGCTATGCGATGCATAGGTACCGAACAATGCGCAAATGAATATTGGTCACCTTTCCTGACCATTTTTTATTGCTAGCTTTGTGAAAGATAAAACAAAGTGCTGTTCTTACATTTAATTAAAGTGGTAATAAATATCGTTAGTACATACATAAATAAAATAAATGAGAAAGATTTCTACAAACCTTCGCATCCCGTTAACAATGAACTACTTGGCACAACAGCATCATCAATGAGTGAAGGACTTTCTCCTGGCAAATCCAAGCTGGCCAAACATCCTTCAAAGCCCTGTCGGGATACAATACCTGGGCCCAGACCGGCATACATGTCCTTCATCACACCACCGATGTACAGAATGCTGTCTAACTCGAATGTTAAGACGGAGCCTACAAAACACAGGATAATAAATGCTTGGCTCATTCTCCCGAATGCCGAGAAATTAGGAACATTTCAAATTTTAAAACCCTGTACTCGTCTTTACTTTTTAGTCAAGTCGAATATAATTCTTCTATCTGGTCCCCCTCCCTTTAAAATTCAATCCGATTTCATTGAAAAAGTTCAACACAAATTTCTAAGATACATTAATTATAAACTCGGTCTACACATTGAAAACATAAACTACAACTATTTGATGAAAGATTTAAATTTATTAACTCTCAGATAAAAGTCTTATTTCTGACTTGAATTTTATTTTTAAAACTGTCAGCCCTTGATTTACTTAACCTTATTGCCTTTCATATGCCAACGAGAACTACTCAATCCAAAATTCTATTTAAATGTAAAAATAATGTCAGGACTGAGTCTTTTAGATACTTGCTTGTACCTAGATTCGACGTATGAAGTTTGAAACTATCACAGTAATACATACGCAGAGGTGGTAAATGTATTAAACTGCATTTAAAGTAGATACAAGAAGGCTATGATATCAAATCAATTTTAATATAATCTATTCAAACAAACACAATGAAATATTTATATTTACTACTTCATTCCAAACTCATTCTTACTGTTCGTATAAGATAATTATTTACACCTGCATCGCTTTAATATATATCTCAATATGTAAAAGCCCATTTGGGCGTTTACAAATAAATTAATAAATATGTTTAAAATGTCAATTTCAAAATAATCAGTATACAGAAACTATAATTATTACTAGTCTGTGAAATATCACAGGATGTAACTTGACTTGCCAAGAAAAAATATTGGTTGCTTTAATCCACCCGTTTCAAATATAGAATGATATCTACTAAAATACATTTTAGGAAGGTACTTTATTAGGTTGGTAGGGATTTGAAAAGATTATTTTAAAAAATTGATAACTTCTCCAGTTCCAAATTTTTCACACTCGTACATGCTTATGACGTACTTACAAAGAAAATTATTTATGGTCAATAATTACCTGTTGTGCTGAATATTTCAAAGGTGTCGTCCACAGTCAGGGTGTGAATCTTTGGTGCGGGTCTTCTCACCGATACCGAATGCCATCTGTTGTCATTCAATGGAGTCTTTACTTTATCCTTTATTGTAATCACCCCGTCACCTAGATTGAATGCATAGTGCACATGTCCATTCACAAGCTCCAACGCAATAAAGTCTTGTTTCTTTCCTCCATTGTACAGAAGAATTCCATTAGCTTCCAATGTTTTGAAGTAGAAGTCAATGTAGACATTGGAATAAGCTTTCAAAAGTGGAAGACCAATGTAAGTGTGCTTTGATCGGAAAGTCACAGCCTTGAAAATGTTTGGGTGCTCAATCTTCATGAATTTCCCTGTAACCTTTATCTGGGGGTATGTTGGTATCAGGTTATTGAAGCCAAGACCCATCGTCTTTGCCAGATCTATGAATCTGTGACCATTGAAAACAAAACCTTGCAAATATCCAACATAGTTTGGTAATGTTGTGGTCATTTGGATCTCTTCTTCTACGTGGAAGAATCCTCCCAAATGAATCGTCGCTATTTCCAACGTCGATGCTTTTCCCAAAATTGTTTCGGCTGAAGCAAAACAAGAAAGTCAATAACGTAATGAATCGGAAGGGATTTCTATAAAGAGTTACAACATCAAACAGATGAGCAGAAGATAATTAATTGCAAATTAAATTCAATCATGAAAGAATTGACAGAAAAATAAAGAGACAGCACAGAAAGTGGTAGAAGAGTTCCAGAAAGCAAAAATAATTTTTAGATAGAATAACACAATTGCATTAAAATTGACACAAGTAAAAAATGTATGTGAAGCAAGTTGAATTATTTTTTTTTTTAATGAAGATTAAAATTAACCAAATCATTTTTTAAAATTTAATCCACGATTTTTAGTATTTCAAGTGAGTAAAGATTATAAGAATTATATAAACAAAGAGAGGTATTTTAGGGAATTTAAGCAGACAATACTGTGACTTGTTATTATTTATTGGTTTTTTAAGGGAATCAAATTACTTTTTTTTTAGATAATTTTTCTTTTAAGGGAGGGTTAAAATCAATTATCGCAAGCACTACTTTCTTTAAGGATTTAATATAAGTTTTGTCTAGTGGATTTCTAAAGAGACATTCAACTAAGGATTGAGGGTCGAGCAGGCACAAATCATAAATCACTACGGAAAACCAAACCAAAGAAGTAATGAGAAATTGAAGAAAAAATAAAGCGAAATTATAAAATAAGTAAATTAAATAAAACAGTGCCCACTAGAAAGGTAAATCATAGGAAAGTTAGAAAGATTATATTGCACTGCACATTTAATGCTTTTATTTGACTGTTCAATCAATTAAGTATATTAAACTTTTAATTCAACAGCATCACATAAAATGTGCAATTCAGCTTCGGGACAAATTATGACGAAAGAGAGTTTAGTATTTTTAGTAACATTCAAGAAGATTGTTTAAATTTGGTCAAATTGTTCATGAAATGGTAAACATTACTATACAAAGTTATTTTCAAAAGAGAATTTTAACAACCCATGGATGTTACCAAAGTACAAGTTATTATTTTATTTGGATAGATTTAATTTATATCAAAGGTGTTAAACTGTTGAATACAGAGTTGACAATGTTAGAAAACTCACTGAAAAGTATGTAATTTTTTTTTTCAATATTAAATAAAATTCACAGAATTTGCGCTGTGTTTATCCAAATAAAGTAAGAAACAGGGTAAACTATTGTTCGGCACTGTCGACACATTTGATGATTTAAAAAAAATTATACATTGAAGAGATCTGTACAAGTCAGTAGGATCAAAGTTACCAGTGGCCCAAGTCTCCGTGTTAAATGTGCATTATTGCTACCATTTACTGAACATATATTATTAACTGTAAGTTGTCACCGTCAAAATACGCAAATAATGTAATACGCATGTAATGCGTGTTCAAAGATATAGACCCTTGTGTTTTGACCAAGTGAATCTTGTATGAAAAATTCTTTGTATTGAATTTGCATTATTGCTACCATTTACTTATACATATTGACAGTTGTCACTTATCAAAACCATCAAAATATGCAATTAATGATCACGGTAATGCACATAAAAAATGGAGACCCAGTTTAGGATCCCGAGTCTTTGAATTGATAATTTAACAAAATAAGTTATGTCAAAATATAAAACAGTATTTCAAACAGGTTGTGAGTTTTTGTTTTACTTTTTATTTGACATATTTTCGTCATATTTTTTTTTGTCATCAAATATGGCGGACAGACTAATTCTAACAAGTCACTTTAATAGGTAATACAATAAATAAGTGTGCTCGGTGTTGTGCCCAATACATACATAACATACCCCTCACGGGCACCGCCGAGTCCACCTGTAGTTTGAGGTTAGATGCCCGTCTAGAGAAACGGACCGTATGCCATTCGTTGTCGTTTACATTCTGACCCGCTAAAAGGTTCTAAAAATGACAGGAAGGGTTAGTATTGTTCAAAGCTAAAATATATTTTATCTCATACTGTAAATGTTAATAACTCATGATGTAAATGTTGATAACCCGTGATGTAGATGTTAATACATGATAATAAAATAGAATGTACAGCATATTGAAACATAAAAAAACGGTACCTGGTTCATCATTTTGAATTAAATTGACAAAGCGAGACCAATTTGTCAAAAGAAAGAAACTCTTAACGTTTACCATCAAGAAATAATGCTATGGACAAAGACTAGAAAAAATTAAAAAAAAACAGAAATTGCTTGTAATGGAGGCTATTGACTTTTTCATGATAGAGGGTGAATAATTAATAAAACCGAGAGAGAAAATAAAAAAATTGTCTTTTGTTTTATTTGTTAGTGTCAATTTTTTGGACCAAGATTGTAGACAGTGTTTAGAAAAAAATAGAGATGCCCTTAAAAAAATATTCATATAAAATATTTTACAATCTTTTTTCTATCATAGCCCTCTTCTATGAAAAAGTCGGTAAGTACAACTGCATTTATTTTTATCTCAATTTTCATTCTCATACACAGCATCATCTCCAGTTGGCTACCCACTTTTCTGTAATTCTTTTGACAAGTATCAGGTTGTCTGCCACCTCCGAATGGTAATCAAACCCTAAATAAATTTTCAAATAGTAATGAAAGCATGAATTATCCATATATGTTCAACATCACTGCATCATTACACTGGGTCATTACACCCAAAAGCTTTCCGAAACTAATGGTCTCCAAACCTTCTCCCTATCGCCTAGTCGCACGCTTGCTCGGACCCTACCGGCCACCACGGCCAGCTCCAGCCGGTCAGCCGCCCCCGCCGCCGTGGTCAGCAGTAGCAGCCCCAAGGGGCCGTGAGGTGCGGAACCGCAGAGCCAGCTCCTCTGTCTGGGTCAGGTGCTCCGGACCCAGAGAAATGGACACATGCTGGCTGCCGTTGAGGGAGATGGTGGCGGATTCTAGAAATTTTTGGGAATATTGTTGTTTTAGTTGATTAAGTATAGGTAAGCAAAGAAACTGCAGGCTAAAAAGGTAAGAGTTAAATTTATAAACAGTTATATTGAGCGTATATTTATAAAAAAGTAAAGATTGCCATAACTTTGCCACCTTAACTTAAAAAAAAAAAAATGTTTAGGTGGTTAGAACCGTACAGTATAGTCCTTTTCACTAAGCATAACTTGTGTTGAAAAGAGATTAAGTCGGTACCCGCTATGACTATTGAACTCGATTCGTTCAACTGCTAACTGAACGCTCTACCTAGCAGGCTATCGATCATCTCCGTTAACCGAATGCCTCATAGCATTGTGGCATACTTCTTTGCTTCACCCACGTTTCTAAATCTTTTCAGACATATTCTTATGTTATTCGAATTTTGATATAGATTTGAATTAATCCTTTGATCAATTGAATTGTGCCAAATCTTCCTACAATGCCCCCGGCATCATCTTCCATATGTAATTCTACTGACACTGTTTAATTTGTCCATTTGCTGTATATAAAACAATCTCAAAATGTAGCATCAAAAGAATAAAATCATGCATGTGGTGATCAGTTGTAATTGCACAGTGCAATTGGTATGGTAGGTATTTCACTGCCAGGGGGGCATTAGCATCAACCGCAACAAGATGTGATGCAAGGTTTCGGTTTAACTAAAAAACTTTGTATACATTTTTTTCGTTTATTAAGTTCATATATTTTCTTAGCAATCTTTCAGTTAATAAAAAAATTAGTGTATATTTAAAATAGTCAAATCACTACAGCCTCTCTAATATTGCAGTGTAATATGTCAAAAATGAATATGAATGAATATTTACCTGCACATATTTTAGAAATAATTAAGGTTGTGGTTAAATATTTACATTGAAAACCTAATTACTTTGAATAATTTGTTTTTAATTGATAAAACACAAATTATTCTTTACTTACGCTTACTGGTTTTGATATAACCCTTATAATTTACCTCTTCCACAGGTTGGCCCCGTGTAACTGGTAGCAGAACAGTCGCAGAGAGGCCGATTCCAGCCTTCCGTGCAGGCCCCTCCATGTTGGCACGTCGTTAGGGAGCATTGCGGGGGAACTATGTGGCACGATGGACGCACCGAACCTAGAACCCACATTTAAATTGTCAATCTTCCTGTTCCGAAGATGACTATCAATGTAACCTTCTTTAATCATTTATATCTCCATAATCTTACACAGTACCAGCAAATTTTAACTTTTCTTATAAAAAAAAAATTCAATTAGTAATAATTATTTTTACACATAACCGTCACAAAATTTCACAGAAAGCTAAGAAAAATGCGGCAGATATGTAATTGAAAGGATGCTTGAACTTATTTCAGGGTTAAATGCATTTAAATAGTATATTTGTGTAGGTATTATGATTATTTTTTACAAAGGAAGGGAAGGTAAAGAAACACCTATATCATTTACACTTTGTAAAAAAGATTTCTATAAAATCTTGTGATATACATGTAAACATTTAGTACTTTTTTATGCACCTACTTAAAGATTAATTGAAAAAAAAATTATAAGACCAGACTATTGCCATGTTAAAAACTGGATTCTTTTAGTCATTTAGTGAAATATGCAATGCCATCCTGATTAAGAATGTTTACACAAGATTAGCAGTCCAGCCATTTTCCCGAGCGCTGTGAAATGTGATTAATTATTATAAAAGTTTGCGTTAACACAACGTCTTAAACTTTCTGTATAGATATCAGTTTTATCCAGGTTCACCTGATGACTGTTTGGGTCCATAGAAAAACGGAGAGGGTTAAGTCTCGTATGGAAGCAGTCATTAAGTAGACATAGTCAGACCTTAAAATTAGCTGGGAGCTTGTGATTCCAAAAATGAGCAGGGCATTATAAAAGCGGAACAATGAAATGTTTCTTCATAGTATAACTTCTTTCTGTATAAGTACTTACGTGGATAAGAACTTTGAAATTAACCAACCTATACCTATCTGTTTAAAAATATTTTTATCAACTCTCTTTTGTACTCAATATAGCGGATATACTTATTTTGCAATTTATTCAATATTATTGTTTATTATTTACGAAATTGGCGGTATTCCTAATGTCAAAGTAACAAATCATAGACAATCACGAGTGGGTGGTGCCATTACAAAAATCTCTATATTGAAATCAAGAACTGCCGTTTTAACGAACATATTTTTTTTATAATCTTTAATTTATTTTGTATGAAACAGACGCCAACGTCGTGTTGTGAAAATTTACTTTTGAAATATCTACGCAACCACAAAAGAATTGCAGAAATATAAATAACAAGAACCTGAATCCTGTTGTCTCGCATAACTTGTCAAATCTATTGCTTTGTTGTTGGTGACAAGGTCTCTGATGCAGCCCACGAACCCTTGGCGGAGGGCCGCGGTCCACAGAGCGGGAGAGGTGTTAATTGAGGAATGCGATGGGCCCAATCCACCCAGGTACAGCGGCCCGTCTAATTCTAACTGGTTTGATTCTCCTGGAAAACAGAACAGTTTTTTTGGCTTAATTAAACACAAAATTTTGTATTTTTTTCCATCTACCGAAGTGGAAAAACTTAACAAATAACAATATTAATATCTGTTTGAGATGTTAATATTGTCATTTTTATAACTATCAATTCATAATGGAAATTCATTGAAATCATTTAATTAACGCATTTAAAAATAAATATGTTGATTTTTTACAACAATTTAAAAATATATATAAATAAATATTTACTACACATAATTTAAATATGTTGACATTAGTTTTAATTACATTATATATCTAATTTTACAAAACAATTTTAGAGTTATGGCTAATGACTAAAAGTTTTTTCTGCCTCGTTCAAGCTTAAAAACTCTTTTTTATCGAAAATCTTTTTTCTTTTAGAACAGTTAAAATATGGCAAAGAATAAAATACTTGAAAGGGGGTGTTAATAAAATAATTTTGGGAAACATTGGCTCAGATTTCCGATTTCATCTCAGATTTAGTCAAACTCGTACGAAAATTTGATCGCCAGTGTGGAGAGCCTTAAAGCTGATTCACACCAACGTCCGGATCCGCTCAGTGCCGATACTGTTCCGCAAGAGAGCTTATTGATATGGCATGATTATCGATCAAGGAGTATGTGCCAAGACAAAGTTGTGTGGCAGTATATCCTCTTCTGCCCACCCTTGTGATATTTAACTACTTAGTTAGTTAAATAATTATTTTGATATGTAAAAATACTTACATCGCAGATTTTTTTTAAAATTAAAAACCATTATTTTATCACTAAATAATATTTTTAATAAAACAAAAATTATTTAACTAATTAAGTAGTTAAATATCACAAGGGTGGGCAGAAAGGATATACTGCCACACAACTTTGTCTTGCAACATACTCCTTGATTGATATTCATACCATATCAATAAGCTCTCATGAACAACAATATCGTCACTGAGCGGATCCGGACGTTGGTGTGAATCCAGCGAGTTCCGATTCAGTACCCAGTTGTGATGATACCGTAATTTAAAAATGGGATTTCATTTTACCTGGAGTCCTAAACTCAGCAGAAGCCCCGTCCACCGTGATCCTGCCGTCTCGTCCGTTTCTCTTGAGCGTCAGGTCGTGCCAGTGCGCGTCGTCCACGCGCCGGCGCGACGCCCGCACGCGCACGCCGCCGGACCCCAGGTCCACGTGCAGGTAGATGTGACCGTTCAGTAGCTCCACGGCGAACAAATCCGACTGGAGAAAAACGTTTTGCAACGTGCAGTAGATCAATGCAGTTTGAAAAAAAATGCGGTTGGAACCTACCACATGGATTTGTGAATATCGCATTACCGCAACTACGCCGTTATTAGTAAAGTAAGTTTTTGTACTACATTTTGGCTTTGAAAGGACACCCACCAATCATTTCAAAATTTAAAATAGCATGGTAACTACAAAAAACCATCTTGTTGGAGTTTTTTTTTGTAAGTATCGCACAAAAGTTTCAACTGTCTAATCTAACCTTACCTAACCGTCTTGATCCAGTGAGACTATGGTATCCTCAATAAGGGTATTTTGTTAGGTTAAAAGTAGTGGGGAGGGGAAGGAGAAGATTGGAAAGTATCTGACTATTTACATCTGGAATTTGAACCCGCGACCTTTGGATTCGTACTCAAAGATCTTAACCACTTGACCAGGGAGGCCGTCAATCTCCATTACAATTAATGTCCATCAAATCAACGATCAGCGCCATTTTTATTTTTTTACATTAAACCGTTCGCGTTAAACGCCATTTATCTACCTGTTTAGCTTCTGCCATGAACGTTATGCTTGACAGCTGATCACAATTGATCAGAGGCTGAAACGGGCCGAGAATCGGTTTTTAATGGAGACCGTGTAAATGTCAATAATACGAAATGGCGTTGAGCATTGATTTGATGGTCTTTAGATGTGATTGAGTTTAAAACACCTAGACTACGTATTTTTAGAATCACTTTTTTTCTTGAACTCTGCTAAATTGCCTCATTACACGGTTATTTAAAGCTCTAAACACTAGATTCAAACATATATTTTAAACATGTACATGTCGTATGAATATATTGATTGGTGTTTATATACCTTTACAAAACAAAATAAAAATATGAAACTTCCAAGTACATTATTACAAATTGACGATTTTTGACATACAGCAGTGTAGTTGCGGGAGTGCAATAAATACGAGACCAGACTAGGCAAGCACCTTATTATGTGAAAAAAACCCAATGATTAAACTCTTTCAAAACTGATCTAAAACCGTACCTGAAAAAACTTCGACTCTGTGTAAAAACGAGCTGTCCGTTTCATAGATTTTCCCGTTCTCAACTGACGGATTGCTGTGTTTATTTTATTGGCATTTCAATGAAATATGCTCTAAAGATTGATCCTTTACCACGGTAAATGATTTATCAACATCCGTACACAATTGCAGTTAACGCGTCGTTTCACGAATCCTTCTTTATCTAAAGAAGACTCTCCACACAGCATCCAGAAATGTCACATCGCCTTGAGAGAAACTTCAGGACTTATCTCATCTTATGTTGAGTTTTCGTAAAAAATCTAAGTGGGTGGAGTATTACCCTGTTTGCTCTAATATAAAATAATAGTTGAACGTTATTCAATTATTATAAGAGCCTAATAGCGCCTGAAGCTGCTATAACGTTAAAAATCATGCTTTATTTATATTATAAATAAGTTTCAAATTCATATTCCACCATCTGTGATTTTAGGAAGAATAATTAATTACTCAGCCCACCATTTTAATAATGTGTGGAACGTACAGAAAAGGCACTATAGGCTATAACGTGCTGTCTGCCTCTGGGGTTGTCTAATTCTCGATTGGTCCCTTTTTGCACTACGATTTTCTGCAAAGATTCCTCCCTCTAAATCTTGTGTTAATTTTTCTGCCTTGCATCGTTTCGTACAGTTATTATATTTGCCTAAAAGGCTGTAGTCCTGGATCCAGAGCCTTTCCGCACCGAACGAGAAAAGAAAACGCACGAATGTAAGAAAGAAAATACGTTGATAAGTTAATTTATTTGGCAATAATTTCTTCACGTAAGATACCTGCCTAGAGTACTTGGTACATTCAAGTTTAGAAAATAATAAATATCTTTTCAACATAATATTTTGCGATAAAAAAGCCTCTTCTACGATTAAATGAAAAATATACATAGTTACTGGCATAATTTCCATTACTTTCCATCATGAAAAGTCAATGGTTAAAAATGACGGTTTGTAAAAAGGTTGTTTTATCGATTAATGAAAGAATATTAACAATATTCAAATAATATGGAAACAGAAAAGGACACAGAACATAAAAATATTAAGTTGCGGCCGAGATTTGAACCCGGAACCTCCTCAGTAATAGTATTCAAACTAATTTATGTGTCATTTAAAAAGATCACATACTTCTTGAAAACTGTTGATAGTCTTATTTAAATTTTTTCCTGATATTTTGGGCAACTGTCTTTTTTAATTGCGAGTAAAGTTCTATTCGAACACAATTTCAAACATATATGTCATGAATAGAATTATCTATTATTATTTAAACGGAAGTTTACTATTTGCAAGTTATCTTTAATTTGTCTTTTCATAGACGAGGCATTTACACAAAACTTATTATTCTAAAAGCAACGTACAGCTTGACACAGTTAACATTGCAGGACTTTCAAATCGCAGATTTTTTTACTAAAAAAATCTATACTACGGTACTGACTGCAAAGTTAACTGTGTCAAGCTACATACAATTACAAACCTTCGTGCTTAGTAAATACCTAAATACATGTATAAACGAGAATGTACCTATTTTTACCAAACACTAATGTAACACGCCACATAAACAAGGAAATTAATTTATTCAAAAGAATTTCTAATAAATATTTAACTTTCAAAATGGCGTCAGATATAAAAAAATACTATTTGGTATTTACCTAGTCGTGTTTTCAACCAATAGCGAGGTGGCTGAAATTCATAAATATTTAACCCATGCCTCTCAAAACGCTCATAAAAATAGTGCATGTTGCGCATTTTTTTGTAGATTGCAGCTAGTAAACACGCAACTTAAAAGTAGAAAATAAAACTGCTCTAATTAATAAAAATGTTTGCGATGAAAAAATAAACTTGTTAACGATTTTAATATAGTACTGAATGGATAAAAATCATTATTTGTGATTTTTTTCTTGAACAAAAATCAGATATTCTGTTTTTGTTCGGTGCTGTACACTAGCGACCAAATTATTGTGTATTACAAGTTTGATTCAGTGTTTGCTATGAATTGCAAAAAAATGTAAAATGCAGCTACCCTAATATATACACACTTTTCTAGCAATTTCATGTTTTAATTTAAATTTATACTGTGTACATACGGTTGGATCTATTTCCTCATTCATTCCGTTTTTAATAATCCGGTAAACAATAATATGTTCATCAATGTAATATAAATGTTTGTTATTTAAACATGGAAACCGACAGAAAACTGTATTTACGTTAATTCTTACCCTTCCCTTTCTCCATATTCATCCCATCTCTACCCCCTTCAGCCTTATAACATACCCCAATTGAGGATGCGCCATTCATACAAAACAATTTTTTTTAAAATTGTAAGGGTAGCACCGAAATATAAAAAAAAAACACTTTTTAGTTTAGTCCTTTTATAGGAATTCGGTCGCTAGTGTGGACAGGTTAGTATTGCAATTGTGTATCTCCAGCATTATACAATATTGTTTTGAAATATAAAAACAGTCCCGTGTTATTTATGGTTTTTGTGGTCAGTTTTAAGAACTCCAGAAAATGTTTTAAAATATTTTTAAAGAGTAAAAAAAATATGTAAACATACTACGTTCTGCTGGTTTGCTTGTGTAATTAAATGTTGCATGACAGCGGTTTCGGCATTTGAATTTATTATCTAACTATCCGGGTAGGTACCTACCATTGACTTGAATACGCCTTTTTTCCGTAATATAATTGGATTTGAAACCATTTTAATGAATGTTTACAATATTTTCATTCAACTTTTTCATGTATTTTTATTTGGCTGATAGTAACACAACACAATCCCAGAATAATTTTTTGGTCTGTGTATTTAAAATTATGAGCAAGATTTTAGTTATTTAGTTTTCACACTGGCTAGTAGGTTCAATGAAAATGTATGTTAGGTGTAATAGGTAGGTACATACTATTAAAATCGATAGCAAACCATTAGATTACGCAAATTGCTTAGAGGTTTTCAATGTTTTTTCAATAAAATAATCTTCTAGGAGATCCAAAATTTCAAAAGGATTCTCTGTAAAAATAAAACTTAAAATAGCAATACACTTTTAAACACTAATTACAACAGGGAAGCAAAATAATCAAGTGCACATATATAACATCCTTTACACATAACTACATGCTAAACACTGAGGCACGAATAGAAATTTGAGATTATACAAAAAAGTTTAGATTACACAAAAACGGAAAATGGTGATGGAAGCGACTATTTCAGTGTGGTGACGAAAAATAATATGTTGCCACCTAAGTATTATCAACAATAAAAGTGTTAAATAATTAAAGCTCATTATTTTTTTAAATCAGTAGATAGTAGTAATAAAACACTTTGAAACGCAATTTTTGGAAGATATTAGTTAACAAACGTTCATTATTTACAATAATTTATCGGTATTGTGTACCTAAATATAAAACTTAATAGTTGTGTCAGAATGTTGGAGGTTATTAGGTGGTCTATTAAATAAAATAATTAAGAATGACCTGAACGGTCTGAAAAAAGTATTAGATGTGAAAAGAATGACCTAATTAGTAGTCTATACAACAAAATCTCATGGAGGAGTCCCAACAGCCTGTACCTTTATAATAAAATATATGATTAATAAAAACTGAGCGACTGGTTTAAAAAACTACAAAATATTAGAAGAACGGTCTGTATATAGGGATCGTTGCAAAACAACGTGCCTAACAGACTCAACTAGTGATTTTCGAACTTATTTGGAGCAAAAAATCTAGATGGCAATTTAGACTCCGGTGACATATTTTTTTGTTCGTTTTGAAAAAAAAAATGCATTGGACAGTAAGGGTTGGGGCGGGGGTCGGTGGGTGGGCGGTTACTTGACTGAGTAACCAGTGACGACACTGTGACAGAAATTTCAAGAAGAAGGTGCTACCATAAAAACCGGAGGGATTAAATAACAAGTATATCGGAGGAAGAATCTATCTTGTTTTTCTATGAAACAAGATATTAACAGAACAACCTAAACGACCTTTATATAAATTGTAATTAAATGATTAGAATAATCTAAGCGGCTGGTTGATGAGATGAAATATAAGTAGAAAAATGATACATTTCTTCGTGAATTCAAATTGTCGAAAACTCAAAGAATCAAAAACTCTTTAAATTGTTCCGTTAATTGATTGATTGTTCATTGAAAATATAATATTTTCGTAGAAAGCAATCACTTTGCGGTAACATATTTAAAGAAATTAAAAAATAACTTTGCATAAGACCACGAATATTATTTTAATTTTTATGACCGACCGGTTTTACTTAGCGTAAGTTTTTTAAAAGTCATATTCTTAATAATCGGGTAAATTTGTCCAATAGTCCAATATTAGGTATATTTCCTGTAAACTATTTTTTTTTCATTTTTATTCTTCAACAAAATTCTAAGTTGACGTTTTTTCTCTTTTAATTAATGTTTTCTTTCTTTCTGTTCTTTTGTTATAATTAAAATGTTATTCTATTGTATTTTCTCATTGTTTTGTTATTTAATTTTATAATTTGTTTTCCCTTTGTATGTATGTATAACCACCCACTTTGTATTTTTTTAGTTTAATTTTATACCCTGATGATGCTTAGGCTAAGCGAAACTGGTCGGTCATAAAAAAAATCGTTGTCTTACACAAAATTATTTTTTAATTTCTTGAAAATATTATATTTTCTTCTGAAAAGATGTTTTGATAAAGAAAGGAGATATTGACACCATGTAGGTGTAAACAAAAACCCCCAAATAAATTAAGGGATACTTACGTCATACTGGCGTTTTCAACATATTATTCACTATTAATGAAATGCTACATCAGTTCGATTTATGAAATTTCAGGAAGTTAGATGAAATGATTCGAATGAATTTTATAGAATAATAATACTCTCAGTAAGTCAACGGGAGGTTCTAAAAACTACCAATCGGTGTTAGAATCACGACCAAACATTAATATTACGGGGAAATGCAAACCATCAAACTTTTCCTGTTCATCACATTTTTTCTACTAACTTCTACAAAACACAGATCAACAAAATTTGAGGGTAGATATTGATTATAATAAACAATGTGGAGGGAATACAATTTAAAACGTCTTAAAAAATGTGTGTCTTTTAAAAAGTGTTTTATTATTAATTAAAATAATTTAACTATTTTTTTTTCATTAATTAAAGTGTATTTCTTTTTGATTCTGAACGATATTTCTAATTTTGAAAATGTTCGCCGAGAAATTCGTTTTTACTATCAATTAATGTTAGAAAACCTGATAACTTCATCCAAATTTTTATTTGGAATTGGACCGGTTTCATCCGGCTGCAGGCATATTAAGACAGATTATAATCATGAAATCGCTAAGATATTTGACGAAGGCATCTTCCGTGATAATTTTTTCGACTGTGATAAAATCGCTTGAAAAGTAAAGTCTAATTTATTGTTGTATTCTGTGACGTAGGTTTATTTGAACGTTTTCGAAACTATTAGTGCGGGTTGTTTCAAACTTTCGTCACATTTGACATCATCGCAACTCGACTATTTGCGCCATTTTTTTTATTTATTTGAACGTTCCCCGTTAAATGCCGATTATCGGTCCGTTTTAGCTTTTGAACAAATTTTGATCAACTTAAAAGCACAACGGTCATGTTGTTTTGTTTTTTGTTTGATTACAATCTAATAAACCTAGAATCGACGATTAACGGGGACCAATAAAATATTAAAAAAATAAAATGTTGCTAACTGTTGAATTATGACGGTATCAAAAGTAACGAAAATTTGAAACACCCTAACTTTAGTCTTTCACAGTGAACCGAAAAAAATCGTATAAAACTATTGAAAAATTATGAATCTTTTTTAAAATAAAACACTATAATTTTATTTACTGTTTGTACCACTTTTATTTACAACAACAAGCTACCAGGTTGGCGCGTTGTTATAAATTTAAATATAATACAGAAAGTTACTGTGTTTAAATTTAAAAACGTTATCAAAAAGTAACTAATTTCCAAAACATTTATGTGGTTTCTTTTACTTGTTTTTTTTTCCAGAGTAACGTTTGTTTTAATTAATAAAATTGTTTGTGGTGAAAAATGGCGACAGGGGTGAAATTATTGAAACTGTTGGCAAGATGGATGAAGAAGGTAGTACTTTAGAGGTATGTTTGATGAAGCGACCAGAAGTCAGCCGTAGTTATAGGTAAACAGTTAAGGCGAAGGTAAAGCTATGTAGAAGGGGTTGTATCAGAGGGAGGGTTGGTAACTTGAAATGATTAGATAATGTAGGTTGTATGTTGGGGGTTGGTAGATGGTAATGGCGGCTATTCTTTGCGTTTCGAAGTGCTTCTTACCGTGCAACCTACCCTGGGTGGTTTCACCCCCGTATTGAAGGCTATCAGCCCATTGGGTTCGTTGGTCCGGAACTTGAAGGAGATGGTGCCAGTCTTCACGGCCTCCCAGGGCGGCAGAACCTGAAATCATTTTCTTAATGTAAAAAAAGAGTTCACATCTACAGCGTGTACATATTATTTATTCATGCAACCAAAAGAAGAATTAAAGACGGTAGGTTTTATTATTTTTGGCGAAAAAGATGAAAACGCCAATAATACCGTTATTGAGATGCGCAGTTGTCAGCTTTGTTCTAAAAAAATACTTATTACACACGAGTTTTTTGTATTTCACTATCATGAATAAATTTTGTCATTAAAAAATTTTTTGAAAATGATTTATTTGTCAATTTAATACCTGTACATCATTCACTAAGATAATAACACTTTTTTAAACTATTTTTTTAATTTTATTTTATTAGGAAAATATACAGTTTCATACATATTTTGATAAATAAAGTAATTATTTTTAGAATTTGTAAGATTTAGGCAAAAATAGGTATGTTCGAAAAACACTGATCTAAAGTAATCGCTAAATTGGTCGCTAATACATTGTCCGTCAGTGCAGGAAAGATCGTCAAGGTACAATTTTTTGGGTAGATCGGAAGAGGATTGGTTTGATTTAACGAATGACCAGAACCCGTTGCCGCACTTTTTTATTGAATCTTCTGCCGTTTTGATGAAGTTTTTACGAAAACTACGGCATGAACGCTACGGCATTCATGCGAGATTTTCTTTTAGCGATTTTTCAGTAATGAGAAGGATTCGCAGTCAGCTAGGTTTTTATCTTTTTCCATTTCATGTGATATTTTAGTTTCTCTTTTACAATTTTAACCAGTGGTTAAATGAACCAGGGGGGAAACCGTTCATTTATTATGTTGTAAAAATGTAATACGGCTTTTTCAATATCCTTACTTTGGAATTCGAGTTCACAATTTATTTTTGACAATTGGTCTATGATTTGGCCGTAGTCACCTCGGTGAAATATTTGAACTGTTCTAGACAAACCGGGAAGAGATGGTGTAGTATCACGAGATAACTCCATGTCTAATGCTCCGTTATGCGAATATTCGGCGTCAGAGGGTCGGTTTAGTGGCTTAAACTATATTCTGAAATATTTATCATGATTAAATCGAGGATTCGTTTGTTTGTATTTATTACAGAATCGAATTGATGTAGTTGAGTGAATGAAAGAAAATCATCCAACGCACAGCTAGTAGTGTCTTCTGGAATGTTTGATGCTAACTGGTTTTACCCTTCTATTATCTTTCAATTTAGTTTGGGTATGCAATAGTCTCCAGCTAATAAAAATAATCCTTCTGGGTGATTAGTGTGCAGATCTGATGTGGTGTTGAGGAGGTGAGTTAGATTATCGATGAAGTTGGTGTTTTGTGGGTGATATGTGCAACAGGTATATAAACGTTTGGGTTTGGTAATGTTACATTGTATTGGCACCGATTTACATATCTCTTCAGTACATGTAGACCATGGTAGTAGCTGAGTTTTATGAGATTTCGCGGTTGCAATTAATACCCCCCCTTCCTGCTGCTAAGTAAATAGGTCTTTTGTAAATACATCTTACCTAATGTCAAACAATTCATTATCATGGATTGATTAATTTAAACAAGTTTCACATGTAACGTTATTATCGAAATTAAGTAGATTTTTTAAGAAGTTATGAGTTTTTGTACGAAGACCTCGCACATTTTGAAAATATACGTTAAGAACTTTTAAACATATTTTTATTTGTAAAATTGATTAAAAAACATTTTACATAAAACTTAATAATTATGCTGTGATTGGGGGCATTTTTGAACATCAGAACTTTTTTGTTTGTTTTTGGTAATATGTTTTATCTATGGTTTCAAGAAATCTTTGTTTTGACAGATTATTAATAAATGATAACAAATGGTGCTAAATGTATTTTGTGACATTATTTCAGGGTTGATAAATATGTTTGGTGGTGTTTTCTGATTTTAGTGTAATAATTCGTGAGTTCCTGCCAAGGAGAAATGATGTATTTATTTTATTCCATGTAAGTTGTTAAATGATTTTATGTAGATTGTTATTTTTTTATTGATATTAGTATGTAAGTTTAAAGGTTTCCTTCTTAAAGGGACGACCGAGGCATCAGGATGTTGTTATGACTTCAATGTTAAGAGTCTTTTAATGTCTTCCTGGTTCAAAATTAAAATAGTGGGTGAAGTGTCACCTATCCGTACGAATATCTTGCAATTCCGTATCCAGCAAAATTTGCTTTCCGTTTTTATATCTCAACATTGTTTTAGCAAAGGTTTGTTTTTTAACGTTAAATGTTCATTTATGTATATTCTGCTGGCTCCAGAAAGCTGTCATTCCGATGCAAACATTCCTTTTCTCTTCCTTATTGCTGTAACTCTAAAACACTATATATTACTGATACAATTGCTGATTTTTGAAATTTTACATTTGTAGTACATTGCTTTTGCTTATACTTATATTATATATTTGCCCTATCTACTTAATTTCCAATTTTTATCTAATGCATTCAAAAGTTCATTATTTAAAAAAAAAATCTTATAAAAAATCATTTCTAAATTTAAAAGCTTTCTTTTTTCTTTTATAATTTTCCTTACACTATATAATTTTTATTTTATTTCTTTTATCAAAGTTAACTTTACTTGATTTATATATAACACTTGTTGCAATATGACCTAACAAAGAAATTTTGAAATCATTTTTTTTTTTAATACTGTATGTATATGAACCCACTTTTATGTTTAAATCAGTGATTTGCAGAAATGTCTTTTCATCATAAATGTTATAAATCAAGTAAAATTATTTAAGAAAACATTTTTTTGATCTAATGAATCAGGCATTTATTTCGTGCTGGTAACCACAATATCTGCAGTGGGGACGTCCCATACATTGTTGTTGGTAAGTCGATATATTTATGCTTATATATATTTCTGCGCACGCCGCCAAAATATGAACTATTGAGCGAATTAATATTGTACAATATGTTTTATAATTTATGATTATTTTAGTATCCACAATATGTAGGTACACTGTAGCATTTTTTTAATATTTTTTTATATGAATACCGCACAAGAGTCTCAACTGCTCCCATCCGTCTAGAGCCAGTGAGACTATGGCATCCCCAAATAGGTTATGTTGTGAGGCTGAAGGTAGCGGGGAGGGGAAAGAGATAGGGAAGAGAAAGGTTGGAAAGTACCTGGCTATTCAGAGCTGGTCACCAAACACGGCTAAAGTCATTTCAAGCAACGTTTCGATTCTGAACGGTGGTCTTTAAACGAGTAGGAGATTGACCAGGGCGATAATACTTTATCAGTATCTACCACTCTGGAACGTGTCGCAAATATACTTTTTTAAGAGTAATATAATAGTAAAAAGTAAAATAATATATTGTGTCGTGTCTACAAAACTTGATGTATTTGCTTACTAGGTATTTACACTTTGGCCGTGAAACATTCTTCAATTCACAAAAAAACACATCGTATGAATTAAACGTGAAATGGCACATATTAATTATATAAAAGTTATTGGCGCACGCCAGGGTTGAACCCGCGATCATTGGATTCGTAGTCGAGCGTCTTACCACTCGACCATGGAGGCCTGAAACGTTGTCTCCAATGATACAGAATAGTTTGCACACTTTTAAATAGTGTATTTAACGAACTCCCTAGCAGACCGAAAATACACTTGGCTTAGAGCCCTGAGACCGCATTTCGCAAGTTCGGCGTAGTGTAAACAAAATATAAAAATATTACTTATTAAACTCAGAGGGACCGTTCTAATTTATTTCGTAACCTTTCCATATATGTTTTTTGTAGCAGGTCAAATACCTTGATAAATTATTTCCAGTTTGATAATCATTGGTCAAATTTCGACATAAAAAGTTCTCGTACCAACAGGAATTAAACCCTCGAACTTAAAATCGAAGTCACGAAAACTTATTGGTCACGGCAGAAACCATGTCACATTAATTATGTATGGTAATTTAATACGGAATTACTTTAAACGAAACTAATGCATAATGTATAATCAGAATCTTAGTGCTTACCTTTTTTATTTGGTAAGTTTTGTCTAATTTACAGGAAATTATAGATCGACACACTTAACTTTGTAGTCGATGACGTCCCCACTGTTGATATGAGGATACCGGTGCAAAAAAATCCCTGAGCCTCCCTGATTTTAAAATGTTATTCTATTGTTTTCTCATTGTTTTGTTATTTTATTTCATATTTTGTTCTCCCTCTGATGTATAAATAACCGTAAGCTTTATATTTTTGTTTACTTTCATTTTGAACCCTGATGATGCTTAGGCTTAGTGAAACCGGTCGGTCATAAAAAAATAAAAATATCTGTGGTCTAAAATCGGTGTCTAACCACAAAGTGATTGCTTTCTACGAAAAAAAAAACATTCTTGTTTAGTTCATCTTTTTTCCACCTGCAGAGTAAACTATGTCAAGCTGTAATCAAATTGTACACATTTAAAAAAAGCAAACGTCTAAAATATGTAAATTATATTCACAATGAAAAGGGTTGAATCCTTGAAAACAACAAAAACTAAAGTTGGAATAATTTATGAATTAATAAAAATACGCAATTATGTTCTCTTTGTAAAATTAAACAATAAAAACCAACTTTACGGCAAAAACCCTCCCCCAGGTGGGAGGAGTTTTAGGTTTCAAGCCGTTTATAAACATTATTAATGTTCCATAATAAATAATTTCTCGGAGACTTGATGCCATCAATTGCAACATCAAGAAATAAGATAACACAGAAACTATGTGATATAAAAAAGAAGAAAATACGAAAACGTGATATTTTTTATTTTTATTGAGATACCTATTAAGTTAGGTTTTTTGTGGACTTAATCTTTAAATTTAGTAATAGAATGTTACTCGTACTTCTTTTCCACTGATTTTGTACACTTTTTCTATGCTAGGTATTGTTAAAAAAAAAATCTTTTGCATTTTATATTAGTGAATTATGCAAACTGTGCCGATACATATGTTCAACGTTGGTATAAATTAGGGCATTTATAATTTTTTAACGTTAATACCGCACAAAAGTCTTAACTGCTCCCAACCGCCTGGAGCCAGTGAGACTATAGCATCCCTAAAGGGGGTATGTTGTGAGGTTGAAGGTAGTGGGGAGGGGAAGGAGATGGGAAAGAGGAAGGTTGGGAAGTACCTGGCTTTTCAGATCTGGTCATCAAAGACGGCAAAAATCATTTCAAGCAACGTTTTAGTTCGTTGGCGATTTGCAGTCGGACTCGGGAACGATATCAAATTAAAAATTATTATGAATTATTTTGTAAAATTTCTAACAAAATCACTTTTTTCTGTATATAACTAGTTTCACTACAGTTAAATAGATATTTCCTAGCTCCATGGCACATCCTCAACCAATATAACTTTGCGAACTGAAAATCGTTTCGCTAACCCTCTCGATGAGATTCCTGGCAGAACATAGCTGTGCCAATTTTACTACGCCTGAGCTAGCCGTTCGGGTGTTTCTGCTACGATACACGAAATGTGATTTTCCGCTTTACAGTTACGGTACTAATTGTCTGTTGTGATGCGGACTATTCTCAGAAAATGTAGGAAATTCCAAGAGGTTGAATAATAATGAGAAGAACATCAACTAAGGAACAGAAAATTCTCCAATATATCTAAAACTTGAATTTTGCGCAGGTCCTTAACTCCTGGTGTGCCGGAGGGTCTCCGAGGACACGCAACATTTGTACCCGTCGTGTGCCGGCGTGTCCCTGTAGACACGCGCATTCATCATTATCTGATAAATGAAATAAATGAACCGTGTTCGCTTGTCAACGAAATACTCAATCTATAGAGATATTTTGTATTGCGTTAAATTCGGTATAAGTCGAGTAATAAATATTTGAAGTTTGCTGTTCAAAGTGACATTACTGTTTGAATTTATAAGAAAACTATGTGTTTTTTTTTAAATTCGAAAATACAGTAAATTATTAATATAAGTTTTCTGTCAAAATGTGTTTTGGGTATTAAGGGGTCATTTAATTCAAATAAGTTTCAAAATAACATTAAAATATAATATTTAATACACGTACACGTGTATTATATCAAATGAAATAAAATGATTAACGGCCTTCATGCCAAATCAGCTCTTTACCGAATTTTAAATTGTACAAAGTTGTTTTTTTTCCACGAAACCTCAACACTCGGAAACTAGGTACTTGAAAGACATAGCTGGGACCTACTTAAGCTTTGTGTGCTTCGCTACCACAACCATGATACATGAAAAACATCCCAACACGTGCATCCAAAAGATAGATTCAATAAACATGTATTAAAACGGCATAATAAAATAATTCCTAATCCCTTTTCACTTTCTTCAGCCCCACAATGCACCTCTGTTGGGAATACCAATGTCCCACTGGCTCTGAGCAGTTGAGGGATCTTGTGCGGTATTCACATAAAATAATAATATAAAGGTTGGTAGAAAATGTCATTTCTGTTAAAAAAATCTTCTGATCAAGGTTCAGATGGCAAAAAAACGTTTATTACAAATGTCCAAAAGCGTACGCGTGTAGAACTTTTATTGTATTAATTTTTCAGTCCTCTCCCGTTCTCTTACGCCTAGTGTACGCAGGTAGTTATATTTAATAAAGCATAAAATAACGAAACAAGAGGAAAATAATACATTCCTCTGGCCCTCTCTACGACTTCTGAATTCTAAATTAAAATTAAACTTATAACAAGTGGCCTCCTTACTATGACAAATTAAACACATTTACCCGTTTGTTGGGGTAGAAATAGGCCAACCCTTTTCCCCGTGGCTAAGTAACCAAGCAGCTAAGTAACTAAGTTAACCGACTGTCTTCATACATAATATTATTATTCCCATCAAATAGTTACTATGGTGAAATTTTATGCCACCGGCGAATAAACGTCCAGTGTTTTGTTATAGTGAAAACTATGCAGAGTGACTATACAGTTTTATCATTTTATTTTGTTAAAATACTGAAATTCGTTGACATACGCTAAATACATCGAAACAGAGAATCTACGTCTACACCGACAGTGGCTAGACATTATCTGTTAGGTACCTATATCTAAAAGTTTATTTATTCATTTTAATTTCGTTTCCATTATTTTAGTGCTCAAAGAACCTGATATTTGAAAAAATTTCGGTCAAATTGTATGTGGCGCTCACCAAAAAATTAAAACAATATTAATTAAATACTTTCGTACTATTTATAAACACAAGACCTTTGACCATCACGAAAAGCTCTCTCCTGTTTCATTATATATCCGTTTATTTTATCATCATTTTGTATTGCATTAGATAGGTATAATATATACAAATACTTTACAAAATATACCTGTAGCTAAGCAGCATAAAAAAGTACATTTAAGAAGCGATGTAACTTTAGTACCGAGGATCGTTTATTTTTTGTCTTTTTTAGATTATTTTAATGAAAGCCGGTAAAAATGCCTTCGCAAGGTGAAATATCTGTAACAAGTATAATAAATATCCCTGGTAAAAAATGAGTATCCGAAATATTGTATTTTGTAACCTCTAAAGCTTATCACAAACTGTGATATTTCGCAGTGACTAGAGACATAAGTTTTAGCAATTCTTTCATTCGTAAAAGTACTTAATGTTACCTACGATAAAAACGGAGCATGAAATAATAAAAGAAAACTTCCGCCGTAGACAGAAAACCTTCAACGAATATGTAGCTGACACATTTTTGGTAAATACGCACCGCCAAGTTAATAACTCAAGGGTGTGAGATGCCAGCCATCCGGCAGCTGTTTATTGTTAAAAGTTTCAAGGGCGGATCTGATGGCCTTGGAGTAGAGTGTTCTTCTTCTTCTTTCTGGATCATGGATTTGGGTCGCGTTACAAGGCAAAATCGAAAAGAAAATATGGCCGAAATTATACAAAATAGACTATCTTACAAACAACCGCGTCCTGAAATATATCTCTGTCTCTATCTCTACTTACTTACTTATATTGCATCTTAACCTAAAATCCTACTAAGTCAGACCAATGTCAACGAATTGACTTACAATCGTTCGTAAATCCATAGCTCCGTATATTGTTCCTTCAAGTTTATTACGAATGGGTAGTTTCACTTTTTTCTACGTCGATCAATATTTTTTCGACAGCAATTTAAATTATGCGTATTTTAATTTACTGTCAAAACAATATGTTTGTGTGGAAATTGTTAGAATTTGTCTGTGACGTCACACCGGCTAACGTTTGTGGGCAGTTCCGGGTCTCAACAAAATGTTATCACCTTTACGCCTCAGTCAAATTATGACCGTTTAGAAATTAACGATCTTAGAGCGTTTTTTAAATCAAATAATTATTAAAGAAAAAATTACATCTTACGATTGTGGTGAGAAAAATAATCTTAAAATATTCCATATTTGTGAAAATACCACATTTTTGTCAATTCTTTTAATAGCCCTTTATACTTAATTTTTTTGAAAATTTGCGAATACTAAGATTTAATCGAAATTCTTATACCTCGACATAAATATATGTTTCAATCAATTTTCACAATATATTTTTAAATCCAGTTAACTTAGCCGGGAATCGTTAAGACCATTGAAAAGGTATTTAACAAACATAAATAATAAATTAAAACATGGTAATCGATAGAAATATATACTTATATTAGGGTAGCAGAACTGCAATTTTTTGAAGCAGCTGCATTTTCTGATTTTTGCGATATATAGCTCAGATCTTGCATTTTGTTAGGTTAGGTTAAGTTACGACAAACTGAACTACAGAAAAAAAACAAATACACCCGAGCCGTGAATTCTGTTTATAACTTTATTACTCAACTTTCTATCAATCAGATCGACATCAGATATTGTTTTTTTTTTTCTACAAATAATGAGTTTATTGTAATTAATGGGAATTGAGGCAGTGATGAAACTCTTAAAATCTTTAGAGGTTAGTTACATACAAAAAATTGCTTTAATTACAATACCAAATAGATTATTTAATTCTTTAAATATTCGCACGACTAGTTCAAGGATTCATCCAATAAGTTTATTTGTTAATTTTTTCAAGAGAAAAACTATCTTTCGTTTTTTCAAACACTTCAATACGGACAAAAGAAGAAAAATCAAATTGATTTATAACCTGAAACACGTTGCTTATGGACATAGCTAACTAACACATTTTTATATAAAAACTCTCATTTTACGCCAGTTTCTACCTACGTACGTTAAGCCTTATAAAACAACCCCTCGCAGACGGTCATTTTTCCAAGTAATTACGTACCCCGCGCGGCTCGTTTCGCTAAAGGATTGGGTTGTTGACATTGTACGAGGCTATGGTCTATAAGGCTTAATGATTTTTTCTCTTAGGGGTTAAAAACCTGTCAAATACAGGGTGCGGAATCTTTGAGACATATCCAGGTACCGAGTGAATATCTTCTCGGATTTATTATTTTACTCGTTAAAGAATTAACTTCTTTCGACGATTTAAGTAGGAAAGCTTAAGCGAGCTACAACATTTTTCCTCTGAACGTTTTCAATGAGTATTTCAACGTTTCCGTTATAATTATTAACTGCGCAAATAAACGACTATTTTTATTGTACGTTTACGACCGGGCAACTCGTCTTAATGAAGTCCTCGCGACATTTAGGAAAAGAAAAGAAAAAAAAGACACTTTGATTGTAAAACCCTTTTCAAGAATAATCTTTAAACGTTAAGGTGATTTAGGTACTATAATCACTAAGCCATTTAGGTGAAAACGAAGTTGTTTCATCAGCAATTTGGGGGTTAGAGTGTAAATTATCTATGTGTAGTTTTCCTTACGTTACTTTCCGTTTTATAGAAATCATCAAAAGCCTGTCGAGTTGGTATCTATGTTTGTTTTAAAAAACTTAATTCTACTTGTACGTTTTTATTCCAGGGTATTGCAATGCTATAAAATCCATAAATAACAACGAAAAACCAGAAAACAAATATAGCTTAGCTCCATACCTAGAGTCCGTTTTTTTTTCAAAAACGCTCGTCGCCGGTTTTAAATGATTGTTTTCACCATCATAATAAATTTTTCCACTCGAATCAAGTACCTGCTATGTTAAAGGTAGTCATCACTAGTGACAACTAACGTTTTAGTCGTAATTGTGACAAAAAATGTTGCTTATTTTTTCTATAGAAATCAACAGTTTTTAGAATTAGTCATAAATAAATAGTCTTTAAGAGGTTCACCACGTTCTGACAAAGACTTGACTGAACACTTGTCACGAATAAAAATAGCTTTGTCGAGCTTAAATAATCGTATAAGTATTAATAATCATTCTCAATCAAACAAATTAACCTAGAAAAAAATAAACGATAGCAATTAGTATGGATCTCAAAAATTTATTAGTCAAAGTGTTAATTTGTGTAACAATTATCAAATACATAAAAAAAATCTATAAGATTTTTCTGTGTAATTTGGAGTCTTGAAAGCTTCTGTCAAGACGCCATAGATAAATATTCTAGGTATAGGTGGTGTCTTGGCAGCCATATACAAGTAACCAATTACTTCGTGAGGGGAAACCCCGTCCGCTTTGCGCCGCGTGCAGTGGGGAGCTTTTTATTCTTCTGTAATCAACTCTAGGTACCTGCCTACCCACCTCGTTGACAAAGTAGGTACTTCGCAGTACCCCATTGGCGCAGTAAATATCATATAGATGGTACTTCAAAGTGTATATTGGTACGTTCGGACCAGATGGTCACTATTTTGGAAGAAGTCAGTGACCTCGATGTATTGTTATTATTTTCGGTCTATTTTTATAGCGTCCTTTAGTAATAATCATCACCTCAAGGGTGCTTGCCTTTTTTTTCGACACTGATATTTTTAGATTTGCTAAAGAAAATATTTACTGTATTTTTCCACGGTGACTGATCTGAATTACAACATTAAGATAAAATTATTTAAAGTTTGATTTTGTATGGATTTCAAAAACAAACACTTCACAAAACTTTCAACACTGTTGGTACAATACAATAAAAAATCACCTTTATTAAAAAAAAAAAATGCAACAAATTCAGTATATCTTTTGACAAAAAAAACTTATCCTACTATTTTAATCCTTTCCAAGAAGAATCTTTAAAATTTTATAAACTAACGGACCATTGTCCGATTAAAAAAATAAAAAATAGCACGAAATGGGAAAAAAGAACAACAGAGAAAAAAAAGCATTTAATAGAATGAAGAAATGATAAAAATCGGATTAAAATATACAATTGAAAGAACATTCAAATCAAAGCCTGAACATGGTTTTGGTAGTGTCGTAAAGAATGAAAAAAATCATTTAGACTGGTACCAAAAATTTCAAGACCATAGCTTGAGTTAATAAGTCTCGATATTCTGGACAGTGGAAAATAATACCCATTATAAGTAGAGTGATGATTGAGGAACAGCAATTCATTGTTTACGTTAGTTAATGTTGAAGTAATCGAGACGTACGCTGTATGATCTAGGGCAGTTATGGTTAGTTAGGAATTTAGTGATTTACTTTATATACCAGAGTTTATTCGCTTTATATCTATTACTAATAGAACAACTTTGTAGTACCGTGTAGTAATAAAAACAAATTTAGGGATAATGTGAGTTTTTTTTACAGTTTGTAGTTATTTGATATTTTTGCTATATTCTGAAACAGTAAAGGTTGATAACTGAAAAGCAATAATACTGACGGTCTCTGTGGTCAAGTGGTAAGACGCTCAACCACAAAACGGTAATAAATCACGAAACTTACAACATTTTTCGGCGCAATACAAAAAAGAGTAAACGGTCAAAAACACATTTTTCACACTGGAACACGAAATATTGCAAAGATAACAAAAATATCGGATTTTTCAATGAATTTTTATTCTAAGTCTATATTTTTACCTCTATAGGAGCAAAAAATAAACTTAAAAAAATATCAATACATTTTCATATAAATATATATATATTTTTTAATTTTTTAAATTTTTTTTTAGGTTTTTAATTTTATTTAAACAAAAATTATTATTATTATTTATTTTTTTAAACAATTTTTAGTTAAAATACAGTTTGATAATGCCCTCAGAAGGCGAAACAGCTGTCACGCGTAAAAATAATTACATCGCAGAGCTTTTGACTAAAAATTGTTTTAAAAAAAATAATTAAAATAATAATAATTATTGTTTAAATAAAATTAAAAAACCTAAAAATCAAAATGGAGTTCTACAAAATAAACTTTAAAACCATAAATAAAATACATTTTCATATTTTATTTAGCCTTAGTTCTTCATTAAAAAATCTGATAATAGTGTCATTAATTAATATATTAAACAAATCAAAGCAAGTGGGACGATAGTTAGTAGTCAAATAAAATAAATATCTGTTTTTGTTTAATAGTACCCTTAAAAAAACTTTTAAATACCACACAAGGGACCATTGCTTTACCGGAGCCAGTGGGACTATAGCATTCCTCTTAATTAAGGTATTTTATGGGGCTGATGGTAGTAGGGAGAGGAAGGAGATGGCCAAGAGGAAGATTGGGAAGTACCTGGCTGTTCAAATGTGGTCACCGAACTCGGCTAATGTCATTTCAAGCAACATTTAGATTGTAAATGGGGATCTTTACCAGGACGGCACTGAGAGTATGTACTACTGTAAAACGTGCCGAAAAATTAACTTGTTTTTTTTTTTTTGTGTGGGTATTAATTTAATGTAAAATAACACAAATAAAATTTATTGAAGCACGCCGGGATTTGAACTTGTGACCTCTGGATTTGTAGTAAAAAAAAAACTCAAGCTTTTTGAAGAACTTCCTTAATTTTTCTCAAAAATATTAAAATCCTGAAATTTTATGATAAAACATAAACCAAATCCAAGTACCTAATCATAAAATATTTCTAAGTGAAACTTGCGAATCAAATTTCAGCTTAAACGTATATTTTTTAAAGTGAAACAGCTTATTTGCTGGCTTGTAGATTTGAAAATTAATTTTACTAGCTTTATTACAACTTGAATTTGTGCTATTTTTGTCGACATCCGTAGCCGAGTGGTTAAATTCCTTAGCCCCGAATCTAAAGGTCGTGGGTCCAAATACCGACGTTCGTAAATACATTTTGACTAAGACTATGTGTCATTTCATATACAATAATATAAAACAAATTTTTTTACTTGCGCCACGTTTCAGAGTGGTAATCTCAGTATTGCCCTGGTGAAAGACAACCATTCAGATTCGAAACGTCGCTTGGAATGGCATTATCCGTGTTTAGTGACCAGATATAAATTAGCCAGATATTTTTCCACTTTTCTTCCTCATCTAGGAAAGGAAAATCTCAATTTTATTCAGTCTAACAATTATGTCACAATGAACCGTAAAGCTTTATTAAGTTAATGTAAATATAAATAAAATAAAATCTGTATTCTAAAACAAAGTTGTTTTTTTTCTTCATTTTATCGAACAAATATTTATTTACAGTTAAAATTGTGTTTTCTAAATTAATAAGATTTTCATGTATCGACTGTAACCAAACTTAGGAAAACGATGTTTCAATATTTCAACAAGCTTAATAAGGGAGGACACGGAATTCAACCAATGTCATTGTCGTGGTTGCATCTGAATGCCTAAGCTCTCCTCTCCACGAGCGAGAGATGCAGATGATGAGGAGACCACCTTAGCACGCTCGATTAAAATGACATTGACCATTTTTTTCTTTTCTTACGAATTTATGTTTTTTATTATTTTTTTATTATTATTATTGTGTGTATTACAACTTGTATTTTATTATTATTGTGACTATTTATTACTATCAATTATGGAAGGTATTGCATTGCACTACTCCTGCATACCTTCTGGAATAACATTTTATTATTATTATTATTGAATTATAATATCCATTTGTCTTTAATACAACCCCGCACCTGAGTGAATTATATTCCTTTTAATTTATTTGATTTGAATTCGAATTACCGCAATGCGCAACCCTTGTTATCTTCCCAGCGAAAAGTCCTGAAAGAGAAATCGCTGTCATTATCCCGGGTCTCTAAACATCTCAGGGGTGAAAACATCCCTTCTGGCGCAAGGAAATATCACCAATAACTCGTGGTATTTTTCTCCTATTCAGATATAGACGGGTTGGTAATTCGCACACGTGCGCAGAGGAAAGAGAAATCTTGATTAAATAAACGTTTCATGTATTTTCAATTTCCAAGAGTTGATTTTCTACAATTTAAATAATGTCTTCGTATGGTTATATTGGTTATATATGTAGATGGTAACTTATCCAATCTTAACTTATTCACTTTTGATGTTCAGTTAAAGGTACTCTTATAATTGGGTGAAAAGACTCCATGGGCGAGTTTCCACGAAGTCAGCCTCTCGGCGGCAGGTAGACTTTTTTTATTCCTTGACACTTTATCATTAATTAAGATATGGAACATGACTCGACACTTATTCCGTACCGTAAAATACAAATTAACAAAATTACAAGTCTCTGAATATCGTATTTTTTTGCTCTTTGACTAAACTTTGATGCGACCAAATATATCTATTAATACAGATGTACCTAAATATATATTTAATGAACATCTAAAATATTTTAAATTATTTTTCGACAAAAATATATTTTTTAAAATTCAATAACCATTATATAATTTCTAAGTATGTGAAATGTTTTGAAAAGGGTGTGTGTCGGTTATCCGCTGTAAGTATCGAACTTGGCCCGTCCGGCTGTTAACTGAGCGTCCTACCGACCTATCGATCACCTGAAAACGCATAGTTTGGTAGCAACGCATAGCTTGTGCAGTAAAAGGGAGTAAGTCAGTATCCGATGAAGGATTAAAACTTGATCAATTTTGCTGCCAGCCCACTCGCCAGGTTAATGACCACCTCAGTAAGGCGTAATGCCGTCATAACTTTGCTGATCTTTTAATTATGTGTGAGGCATATAACTGGCAGAGAAAGGATGAAATTAGACTGAGTGTCGTAGAAATGAGATCCCTGAGGTGTATGTGCGGTAAAACCACGTGTGACCGTGTTTAAAATGTGGATATCTGGAAATAATGCAAGGCTAATGTATCGTGTAATGAATAGTATTAAGAAAGGGACGCTTTAATGGTTTGGGCATGTAGAGCGGATGAACAATTAAAGGAGAGTGAGAAGATATATGACGCGAAAGTGAATGGAAGAAGAAATCGCTCGAGGAAGACATAGCACAATCAAGGGAATCAAATACTTGAGTCAGGCCATGTCAAGAGTTAGAATAACCGACGAGTATAATAATAATAATATTTGAATAATTTGTATAGCGTCGTTTTTGTGAAAAATCACCTCAAGGGCGCTGTACAAATTTTAATTTTTACTTAATATTAATTTTTACTTAATATTAATTTATAGTTTATATAAATATACAGCAACATACTTACCTGGTTAGTGAGTTAGTTAGTTTATCTGTTCCTAAGTTTGAAAGATTTTTTATCGAAACTACTCAAATCCTTTAGCCACATTAAAGAATTTACCACTTTGAACAAATTTGGAAGAAACTTAAAAAATGATCGAAACTGTGTCACAGTTCCGAACTATTGAATGACGACGGTAAGATAAGTCAAAAGCTCACCAGATGAGAGTCCCTCGTGGTGAAGGACACCGGGTCCGCGGTGTCCCCAGAGATGTAGGCGTAGTCCACCGCCCCCGTCACGCTGATGAGCTTGCTGCCCGTGCGGGCCAGGTCGATCAGGTTCAGCCGGAGGGTGTCCGCCGAGAATTCCACCTGAAGGAAGAACAACACGATTTAAAAATGATCATGTACGTTTTTTTGCTGTTGTAATTATGCGTTAATATGCATATTATGTCAGCGGAGTTCCCGAGTCTCTTAGAATGATGACTTGTGCACCTTAAAGCGTTATTTTACTTGATCTTTATTTGCTTACACTTTTACGATATCCAGTGGCGTGCACTCTAAAAAGCCACATAAGCACTGCCTACCCTACCGTACTCGCATAAAAAATGTATAATATTAGATTGAATAATATGAAATTATTGCAAACAATAAATCTACATTTTCAAACATACGCGCAAAATTTAGCTAATCGCACCGCCGCGAGCGCCCCACCAACCTTCCTACTATAACGTGTTGAAAGCAGTAACTACATATGCTCAAACGCCGCCAACGTCAAAGTAGATTATTTCATGTTCACTAGACTACACAAAATATGTATGCTGTGAGCTGTTGTTCGTTCAAAGTGGCGTATTAGTATCTCTGTTAGTGTCTAAGTCCTAAATCCAATGGCAATCAGTGATATTTGTTGGTACCTATGATCTTTATTATCAATTTAACCCCTGTTCCTACTGCCCACCCTGGTAAAAAACTCTGTGCACGCCACTGACGATATCCGTTCTCCATACTATACGTATATTGTATACTGACACACGTATAGGCTAGTTAAAAACACTATAATAAGTAATATTTTCAAAGCTAATTGTTGTAAATACAAGGTAACTATGGATACACCATTTTCATCCCGATTCACTAGAATATTAGTGATAATATGCGATCACTAATCGTACTGAAGAAATTCCTTAGAAATAATAATCAATTTTATTTCTTCACGGACGTATTCTATTTTATTTTATTTATTTTATATATACGCCTCTAGAGTATTAAAATAATAATTTTGTATATAATATGAACTAACAGTAGTAAAACATAACATAAGAGAATTAAAAAAGAATTGAATAAGTGGGAATTAATAAAAAATAAAAATAACAGCGAAAAAAAATATGTTGAAAAAAAGGTGAACTAACTATAGAAGGTTTTAAGAGATGAAAGAAATTGTCAATATTCCTTATGACATTATTTCTGGTATGTCCAATATAAGAGTTGATAAAAAAAAAATATTGGCAATATTGAATTAATTTTGTTTAATTTAAATAGTTTTTAGGTTCTTTAATTTTATTTAAACAAAAATAATTATTATTTTAAATTTAAAAAAACAATTTTTAGCTAAAAGCTCTGCAATGTAATTATTTTTACGCGTGACAGCTGTTTCGCCTTCTGAGGGAAATATCAAACTGAAATAACAAACTTAAATAGTACATTAATAAATTACAATTCGTGTTTACTAAATAATCCTTAAAAATAAATTTAATAATAGCAAAAAATGCCATAGGTATTGCTCACATCTTTGCATTAAGTAAGTAGATAGGTTATTTTCTAAACTGCATCGAGTAATGCAAAGGCATTAGCGGTAAGTTATGTAAATTAAAACACCACAAACATTTACCGCTTATAGAAAAGGGGGAGAAGAATGAATAATTTATATCAATCTTGATTCCAGTTCATCTAAATCTATATCGTACTACATTTTTAATCTACACAAAATGAGAAAACAGTAAAGCTCTACGGTTTCTTCTCTTCTTTATCTGAAGTATTTTATTTCTATTTATTCCTCATAAATATTTACAAGCCGACGGTAAGCTCCTTTCTTATCTTGTTCTATTTCGACTTACTACACTCCTCCACCTTGCTCCTTTCCTCTGTTCTTCTCCGGTCAATATAAAGTCTAAAAGAGAGATCCCGTTACATTATTTTGACATCTCTAAGGAGACTGAGGAGTTTGAGGAGAGGAAAAGAAAGAGAAAAATGACATCCGTCCCCGGAGGCCTTTATTCCCGCGGAGGATATTGTGTTTAAGGCTGTATAACGAGGCCTTAAACTACTGAGACCTTTTTCAGGAACTTGCTTTTATTGACCGTCCTGACGGGTTGACGTTCGATTTTAAAGTGGTAGAAATTTTTAAATATTAAAGAGTGCTGCAAATATTGATTTAAAAAGGTTAGATTGTTGAATTTGCTATTTATATTATTGTTTGACCCATTTATTTTTTCTTTAGATAAATATAATCTTTTTTGTGAATATTTTTTACTAAAAGTAATAATATTACGTCGAAATGTTTTCTTAGAGTGACAATATTATTATATACGAAATTAAACATTATTACTTAGTTTTTTTTAATGTCTTGTTGATTTCATGTATTATGTAAAACCACAAATTAATTGCTTTCTAAAAACAAAGCTTATAGTATTACTTTCACTATTCTTCAAAAAAGCAATTTAATTTGATTTTTATATATTTTTTAACACTTTCCTACTGTAATAATAATATTGTTTAATTCTACTTACACTGCCTTATTTTGTACAAATAATTTTTATTTATTACTAGTTGGTGCACTAAAAAGCATTTTTACTAGAACTTTAAAACCTAAATCTGCTATTTTAATGTTGATGTATGTATTATTGAAAAGAGTTATAAAATAAATAAAATTGTTTTAATATAAGTGCGGTTTTAAATACTTTTCAATAAATTACGTTTGACGGTGTAGTAAAACTTACTTTGTAAGCTTATTTAACAGTACTTCCAAGCATCGTTTATTTATTTATCATACCGCAATAAATTTCACTCATGAAAATTGTTGTGTACTTTCAAAAATAAAAATAAAAATTTAAAGAAATAGTTGCAATCTATTTATAAGTACATTTTTAGTACTCATAAGTGAGATAATATGTTCTAAGTGATAGGTGGAAGGTTTAAGATAGACTTAAGTTGGGGTGTTTAAATTTTTGTCACATTTAATATCGTCACGATTAGCGCTATTTCTTAATTTTTTATATTTCCTGTTAAATATCGATTTTAGGCCCGTTTTAGCCATTTCAAAAATTGTGATCAAATAATAAGCATAAAAATATGACCATTACGTTTTTTAGGTGATCACGTATTTCTCGAAATGTTAAAATGGACCGACGATCGGATTTTGACGAGGATCGTTAAAAGGTTTAAAAAAACAAAATGGCCCTAATCATTTAATTGTGACGATTTTAAATGTTATGAAATTTTTGGAACAACCCGCACCAAGTTGTAAAGCCACTTGAGGTGATTTATCGCTAAAACAGCGCAGTATATATCATCAAAATATTATTAATATGATGAAAATATCGTATATATTTTTATTATTTTTATTGGAATTTTCGAAGTGTTGTTTAGAGAATTGCGCAACTTTATTATTAAAGATACATTTGAAAATGTAAAGCGAGCACTTGGCAATATTGTTTTCTGTATTATTATTGTTTCAATGTCCGGGAAGACATTTGCGTGAATTTGAACTTTTCTTTGATCTACAAACCGCGTTAAAAACGTTAAAATGGAGCTTCCATCGCAAGTCATGAACATTTATTAAGCGAAGACAAGGAAAAGTTAGACGAGAAAGAAGGAAATTGAATTTTCTTACAATGCGGTAATTTAAATATAATTTATTTCAAATGTCATAGTAGGTTTTTACACATATATTAAGCTGGAATAGAACAGGACAAAATTAATTAAATTCAAAATAAAATTGTTAAAAAAAAACTATAATCAACTAATTAAAATTTAAAATGAACTAAAAATAATTTCCTTTGCGAGTGCGTACGTCCGTGCGAGAGTGAACTTTAAAAAATTGAAACTGATTTTAATTAAAATTATCAATTCACTTTTTTTCTATTGAAATCCCCACCTGCCTGATAAAGTACCCACTCATAATGTATTTTAGCAGACATTATTCCATACATAAAAAGGGTGGATTAAAGCAGGTAAAATTTTTTCTTTGCAAGTCACGTTGAATCCCGTGATTTTTCACCAACAACTAGTAAATAACTAGCGCAGACCCGTGAAAAATTACGGGATATTTCGGCTGTCTGTTTTTCACGTCACTGGGTATGATAAATTATTAAGCCATATGCTGTGAATGTAAAAAATACTTCAAACCAATTTTGAAGACCAGCGTTTTTTTTTTTTTAGTTTTTAAGGTTATTGTTAGATATGTAGCAGACAATTTGAAAATTCGATGGAACAAAATATGAAATAAATAAACAAGGAACTAATAACATAAATGCACACACTTTGTGATATAAGAAGTGGTACCATAGTGATATCTGTGTAAATTACACAAACGGTTCTGGCAACATCTGATAGTTCAACTCCGCGGTTAAACCATACACAAGTATTTGTCAGATATGTTAGTTATTACAACACGATACTCCATTTTGCCTGAAAATATAACCGACTTAAAGAAAATGTCAAATTTAGGACGTTTTCTATTAAACAATACCATGGAAATAAAGTGACATTGGTAAAATAAGTTAAAATGTTTGAGCGTAATATATCACCCTCAAAGTATCTATGCATCAACCCGTTATATTAGTCTGTTTGTTGTAGAAAAACAGTATTATTTGAATTGTTAAAAAGTAAAAATTAAAACGTTAACCTTGTTATATCTGCCAAACTGTCTCGAATCCATTAAATAAACGAATCATCTTTTGAATAATAAGATGACACTGAAAGTTTCGTTTGACAGTTTTCATTGAATAATTTAAACTCTAAAGATCCCAAATTATTTATTTAAGTATCTACCCACGCGAAACTCTAAGATATCATTACAAAACCCATTTGAAACAAGTTAAGAATAAAGTTTTGACACCCTCACTGGCTGAGATCTATTTTTTTGTATCATTTAAAAAGCCTTAGATTTTAATACCGAACCTTGATGTATTTAAAGAGCTTTTTCTTATATTTTAATACAAATTCGTAATGATTCTAGTAGATGATAAACTCGTCAATAAGAAGCTCGTTCATCACACCAGAAAAAATACCCTGCCATATTTTTTGTAGAAGAGTAAAAAAAAAACTCTTCAAGTTTTATTTTAGAGAATTGCGATTGTATCCTTTAAGTAATATTAAAAATACATTTATTTCTTAGATATTCAATCCCAACTAAAAATTATTCCCTCAGCGACGTTCAGATGATAATGTTACTAGTTAAACATGAAGTAATCAACTATTTACATGAGTTGGAGCAAGGTTGCAACAAAACAGCAAAAATTGAAAAAAAAGTTAGGTTACGAATGAAATCTATGTGCGGGTTGTTTAAAACTTTCGTTACAATTCAATGATTAGCGCCAATGTGTTTTTTGACAGTGTAATGGACCCTGTTAAACGTCGATTCTAGACTCGTTTCAGCTTTTGAACAAATCCTTATCAGCTGAAAAGCATAACGGCTATGTTGTTATGCATTACCATTAGCCTCCGTGGTTGAGTGGTAAGACGCTCAACTACGAATCCAGAGGTCACGGTTTCAAACCCGGCGTGAGCAAATAAAATTTATTGAATTAATATGTGTAGCACATTTTATTCATATGAAATAATGTTTGGTATATTTGCGGCATGTTCCAGAGTTGTAGATACACGCAGTATCGCCCTGTTGAAAGACCACCATTTAGAATCTAAACGTTACTTAAAATGACTTTGGTCGTGTTTGGTGACCATATCTGAATAGCCAGGTACTTCTCAACATTCATCTTCCCTCTTTCCCATCTCCTTCCCCTCTCCATACTATCTTCAGCCTCACAACATACCCCAATTGGGGATGCCATAGTCTCACTGGCTCTAGACGGTTGGGAGCAGTTGGGACTCTTGTATGGTATTCACTATAAAAATAATAAAAAATTACAATATTAAAAAAATAATTGTTTTAATTGTGACGAAAAATTGAAACGCACCAACCTGAGTCATTTCTTTCAAATTTCATGAAAATAATGTTTCTGATACGTTCCGTGCTAATATCGTATTGCCTATTTAAATTGGCTTTTCTTGGATTTAAAAAAAATAATTTAATCGTCTCCTTGTGGCACCTTTTCAACACTGTTATAATTAAAATAATTCAATTTTATATATTTAATTCCATCCTATTCCTCATTTCAAAATTTATGATGAAAGCAAACAACCTCACGCTGAAGCCTAGACCCATAGAAATAACGAACTTATCATGCAATCTGGGATAAGTGAGTGGTACCTAACACAAGATATCAACTTGACTATGAGATTATGAGTTGTGACATATTCTATTATAACGTTTTGAACAAGACTCAAACATTAATTTATTAGTGAAGTTTCTCCATTATTGCTGAAGTTTAATGGATGAGATGAAATAGGTAGTGGTGGGGAAGTCGGGGAAGTGGCGTTGAAGACGGAGTTGGAATGACGTTACTTCTTGTTGAAGTTGTGTTCCATACTATTTGGTTTTGTAGCAAACAAAGCGATTGTTTTAGGAGACGGATTAATGTTATCTTCCTGGCAGTATTATTATAAGCATATTGAGAACTATGCCAACAAGCATTTGGGATTTTGTTGAACTTTAAAATATCTGAGATGGACAGAGTATGGAACGATTTTATATTTATTTTTAAATCAGGATGTGTTGCGAAGTTATATTAACATTGATACCTCTAATGTTATCTGAATAAACGAATAACTGAGGATTGATTTCAAATATAAATGTATTTTTATTGCATGAATATTTTTTTGTTTGTTTGGATGGAGCATTAAGGCTGATTCACACCAACGTCCGGATCCGCTCAGTGACGATATTGTTCCGCATGAGAGCTTATTGATATGGTATGAATATCAATCAAGGAGTATGTGCCAAGACAAAGTTGTGTGGCAGTACCATATATCCTTCTGCCCACATTTGTGATATTGAACTATTCAGTTAGTTAAATAAATTTTGAAGTGTAAAAATATTTACATTGCAGATTTTTTTTTTTAATCATTTTTTTATCACTAAATAATATTTTTAATAATTAATTATCAAAAAAATATTATTTAGTGATAAAAATGGTTTTTAATTAAAAAAATCTGCGATGTAAGTATTTTTACGATTCAAAATAATTATTTAACTAACTAAGTAGTTAAATATCACAAGGGTGGGCAGAAGGATATACAGCCACACAACTTTTTCTTGGCACATACTCCTTGATTGATATTCATACCATATCAATAAGCTCGCTTGCGGAACAATATCGTCACTGAGCGGATCCGGACGTTGGTGTGAATCTACCATTACTTTGACTTTAAAAAGCACTTATAACCAGGAAAGTTTTAATGAGATGTCTTATAAAAATACGCCCTCCACGGCACAATTGGTATCAGTTGAATTAAAATCTGCGTTACAAAATTGTTGTTACTTGATTTGTGTCTTACCCTAGTTTTAACAACAGCAAAAATATCATAATTAAATTTTCAGACAAATTAATCATTTAAACGTCTCAATGTGAATCTGCACCACTAGCGGTATTACGCATCGTCGTCGTTATATTCTTCTCCTTGTTCTAGTCGGGACAGGGATTCATCGTTTCAACAAGGCGTCTCTAGGCATCCCTGTTCTGTGCTAATTCAATGGACTCCGCTCATTGCAGTCTCCCAGTCTCCTCGCATAGATAGCTTCTGAAGTTGCTATCTCCAGCTTTGTCTGGGTGGCCAACTAGGTGTCTTCCTTCTGGAATAGCCGCCAGTATTGCATGTGCAAGTCGGTCTTCTGGAGTACATACCCAAGTCGTTTCATCTGTGACTTTTCTATAAATAGTAGCAGGTGTTTGTTTATTGTGCTTTTTATTGGATTTTGTAACTCCCGTCACTCCTCTCATTTTGGCAGATTGGATCTTTGATTGTTTTCTCTCGTTTATCATCCGAATTCGGTGACAGTAGGTAATATTGAAGTTGTTTTTCGATTCTGAGCCATCTGGATAGTAGCGGTCCATCGGCAGACCAGATAATATCAATTTATCATCATCCGCTAGAGTTCAGGGCATCGAACTTTACTGTATATTTTCGTAGAAAGCAATCAATTTGTGGTTTAAAATATTTAAAAAAATTTAAAAAAATTACTTTGTTTAAGACCACGAATATTATTTAAAAAATATATATTACCGACCGGTTAAGCATCATCAGGGTAGAAATTAATGAAATAAAATAACAAAACAATGATGCAAAACAATAGAATAACATTTAAATTATAATCTTTAATTATAATTATTATCTTTCTCTCTGTTCCTTTGTTGTAATTTTATTATATTGTTTTTGTCATTGTATGTTATTTTATTTTATATTTTGTTCTTCCTCTGTATGTATATATAACCGCACACTTTGCATTTTTTTAATCTTAATTTTGTAGATGCTTCGGCTAAGCAAAACTGGTCGATCAAAAAAAAATAAAGTAAATCCGTGGTCTTATACAAACATTTTTTTCATCTCTCTACTGTATTAGTTAGAGTTTTATACAGATTTAAGGTTTCATACCCTTCGTAGAACAAACATTACACTGAAATGCTTTTATCGTTGACTGCTATAAATATTCAAGGAAAACGGAAAACATTATATTCTCAATGTTACCTTCTTCAGGCAGCCGATGAAGTTGCTGTGCACCCGGGCGCCGAGCAGCGCACGTGGATTGAGGGAGCCTGCCACGTGGGCGCGGCTGGACGCCAGCATGCTGAACTGGCCCGCTACGTGCGAATGCTCGGCGTACACGTCGTCCACCACCGCTGACACCTGGGGGAGAGATTGCGCATTAGTATTGCATATCATGTGACAATGGTGATCATAAAATGGTATTAAAAATATAAATATAATTAAATTTTAAGATACTAATAGAATTGAAGACTGAGATTTTAAGGAGTGAGGGTTTAAACTTTATTTCTTTTTTGTGATGATAGACTTCATATATATCATGATATTAAGGACACATGAGATTCAGTAGTTTTGACATGATGAAGATAATCATCAAACACTTTCTTGGAAAGCTTAATGCTGATGACTGCTTCTGTCGATATATATTTTTCTATTTGTTCATTAAAAGATGTGGAACGAACAACACAGTGTAGTGTCTTTTTTGTCAGATATTTCAAAACTTCATAGCTCTTGATTAAAATAGCATTGCGATCTCAAAATAGTTGCATCGACCTAATTGTTTCAGACTGGAAAAGTTTTTTAAATTTCATAACGCCCGAGCTCACCGTCCGAGGTTTTTTACTGTTTCACAAATCGCCTTTTCTGCTCCACGGCGAAAATTTTACAGGAAATCTAAACGGTGCCCAATAATTTTGTCAGGATTCGACGGTATTATTATAATTATTTCCTTCTCAATTTTATTCAAATTGACTAACGCTGATTGTTGGACGATAATCAAAACAAACGAACTTTTATATGAGCGTAACTGTCTGAACCGTAAAAATCATAATTTGATTACGAATGTATACCTGTCCCTTGAGCCAATCTGTCTATGTCTAGTTTTAGTTTAACTTTCCAAGGAGCTGGCATTCTTGTGAGCCGTTTTTAGGAAGGCTTTTAATTTGTTATGAGTTTCACGTTTTACGGCTGCTCGGATTAGATCATCCTTTGGATAAAGAATAAAGACAAGTGCGACCCACGCATAAAATAACTCTTATCATCCCTTTACTGAAAAAGCATCCAATTTTTGATTCGAATATTTTATTTTCGGAATCCAATTGAAGTCACGTTTCGAAAAATCTTGTTTTTCACAATAGTTTTCTTGAAAAGTTAGATTGTCAAATTGCTTTGATGAAATATTAAATCTCCCTTACTACTTCTTAAAATCAGGTACTTTCTAATCTTCCTCTTACCTTTCCTAGTTTTCTTTAACAGATTACATTTTAAACTATTGGGAAAGAATGTACCCAGGCAGGAAAAGGCGCATTTATGAAATTTTTTACTTTAATAACGATTCACTTGTTTACTGTATAGCTATTTGTAGGTTTATAATTATTTTTTTTTACTAACAATGTAAGAAGCATTGTAGCAGTAATTTTAAAAACATAATCGCACAATGGAGTTATGAAATCATTATTTTTCAGTTCATTATATAATAGTAAGGCGCACTTGAGGTGAAATATAGTAAAACTGAACTACAGAAATGCAATATAAGTATTATTCACTATAACCGAATTGCAGAAAATATTTGTCGGTTTGTCTGATTGTGCAGAGTAATATGGTATCATTACGTTTCATTGTGATAAATTGCAGAACAAAATTTGCTTTTAAAGCTTTACGCTCATCGTAAAATTGATTACTAAAAGAATATTAACAATATTAAAAAATAGTGAAATACATAGAAAATAGAAAAAATTGTTATTGAATTTTTATATTCTCTGAAGATTTAATATTCTTTCAAGCGTTTCATCAAAGCCGACTGAAAAAATAGATTTGATGGTATCTTATTAAAGCCGATTCTGGGAAAAAAACGCGAGATGATAAGGTTTAAATGTGATCGATGCATAGTATCATAAAATTACATATCACTTTGGTCGATTGTGCAGAAACAAACTTGGTAATATTTTTTCAAAACTTTTTCTCAAAACTTCGTTTGAGTATAACTTATATTGCCTTAAAATTTTATCAGATGTCATATTTACTCACTGATTTAACCCAACAAAAATATTAAACAATGTTTTTAAGCAAAGTAGAGAGCATATTATAGATACAACGAGTAATTTCAGAACATTATTAGAATGTACATAAATTGTTGGCAAAGTCGACGGCTTTATTGCTTCTACTCTAAACTTGACTTTTAAGTTTTCCCACTTAATTTCAAAGTTATTACGCCGAAAAACCGATTTATCAAGCCCAAGCATTTTTATTAAGTATAGCAGTAAATATAGTACTTTCTTGCGAGAAAAATAATTGTGCAAAACTTAACAACTTAATATAACTACAGTTTAAGATACAAAATTGTGGCAGGACGTGAATTTTCTCAACTTTAACTTATACTCGAGCTTTGTAGTTTAGAAGTTAATTAGATGGCTACCAAGAACAGTAATTACAAATAAGTTTTTAAATACTAAATACTCACTTAGCAGAATAATGAAGTTGGAACAAAACTTTATTTTTAGGAAGATTTCATGATAGCAAACGCTTTCGGCAATGTTGTTTATAAAACCTATTTTTTGCTGCATTGAATTTTAGTTTCTAAATATTGCAAACCGATCGCTTTTTTGTCTTTTATATTTTTGCAAGTGTTCATAAATTTTGTGTGGAATTCTATCGTAGTAAATTAATGGAAGCACATACTTAACTTTGAAAACCTTTTCTAGTTAGGCTGTACCGGTTTCAGCTTGTCGCGGTCATCTTCAGACTGCCGCACGTATCAACTATACATAGTTACTTTTGTGAGTAGATACGTACGTATATACGCACGAGTGTTTCAAAATTGAAAATGACGAATGTGTTCAGAAAAATATCATTTAAAAAAAGTATATATTCAAATCTCTACCTTCCTATAATGTGTTTTAGCAGATATTATTCTATATTTAAAAAGGATGGATTAAAGTAACAAAAAAAATACTAAGCAGGTAAACTTACATCCCGCGATTCTTCACTATATACTCGTATATGATTTTGCTTTATTTTGTTGTCTTTTTTTAAGATGTTACGTAGTTTTTTCGGCTTCTAGAGATTGTCAAACTAGGTTCATGCCCGTATTATGATGGTTGTTTATATGTAGTTATGCAGTGCAATGTGTTTAGATCAACAAAATATATTATATTTTCATAAAGAACAATGAACTTGTGGTTTGACTTATTTAAAAGAAATGTTAAAATAAGTTTGTTTTAAAATTAAAATATAATTTTTTATTGTTTTCTCATTGTTCTGTTATTTTATTTTATATTTTGTTCTATATCTGTTTGTATATATAACGGCACACTTCGTATTTTTTTGTTATTTTTTTATCCTGATGATGCTTAGGCTAAGCAAAACCGGTCGGCCATAAAAAAATAAAATATTCGTGGTTTTACACAAGGTTATTTTTTCATTTCATTAAAATATATTATTTTTAATTAAAGTATTATCTTATCATGATTTTACAGAACAGAACACCCTAGGTGTTATTTTCGAATGTATGTAAATTTGTTGTTTAAAGTGAATTACACTGTGTTTATGAATAGTTGATGATTTTAATCGGAATGTTTCATAACTTGGAAGGTTCATAATTGTGATTCCTGATAAAAGTGTTTAGTTTTGGAATTTTTCACTTTAATTCCTATGGTATTGTTTGTAATTTATTTGCAATTATTTAGTAATTACTAAGGTCGGTGTATATATACGCTGGATGAATTAAATTATCGATTGATTTATTGGTTACACTATGAATTCTCTAATACAGATAGTTTTAATGTGTTTTAATATTAGCATCTAGATGTTATATATTGTATATACGTTAACATATTTGCAATAATATAAATTAATAAATATTTTTCTACTTAAGAGGTATGTAAATATTACCTTTTACCGTTTTTTTTTATTCCGTTTGTGGACCACTTTTCTATATGGTAACTAAGAGAACAAATAATGGGGTAAAATCTTAAGCCGAGGAAATGATCTTGTACTTTCTCCATTGTTTTATATTTGGCAGTGAGGCATAAATCCAGTAGAGGAAGGCCGAGAGTTTACATAATGCAGTAGGATTGTAATCTCTAAGTCATATCTGTAATAAAAAAACACACGATCATATCATGTGAGGCCGATTTCAACGTGGCGAACAAGTTTAAGTAGAGGAAATTTAGATGGTCTGTAAATGTAGAGTGAATGGCCAGAGAAGGGAGTATCAGGAGTCACGCAAGTGGATAATATAATAAGTTGAGGACGTTCAAAGCAGACGTTTTAATTAGAAATTTAAACATGGATAAGTTTCGAGAGAAAATGTATTTATTTTGCGAACCTAAGTCATATTTGAAATTGTTTTTGACTACAACTTTTTTGATTTTATTTTTCGTCAAATTCAAAATATTCGGTTATTTTACCTGCAAATTGTTTTTTAATATACGTCGATGCATTAGTGTATTGACCTCAGAGTTGCTGATTTTTTTTCGTATTATTTAAAAATGCTCAAATCCACAAAAGTTATGTTTCTTTGGCTTCCCCTTGTTCTGTAGATGTTCACAATTTTGGGCGAAATCACGAGTTTTAGGTTACCGTGTATAAGGGAAATAGAACTGCATTTTTGTTTAATTTTTGCGATTTATGGCACAGATCTTTAGATTGAATTTCAGAACCTGTATTCCTAACGAGAATTTAGTCATTAGTATGGAGGGCCGTTTTTGAGTCGAGGGACATTTCGACCCACAGGCAGGGGCGCCCAGTGCTCAATGACATAATGAAGAGAATAGTTAGGTACTGTGTCTTGATTTCCAGTCTAACCATTCTATTTATGACTGTGCGTAATCACTGAAAAACAATTATTGTTCTTCTATCATTGTGGATTTGAGTAAGGTTTTGCAATATGGCAATTTGTTTTGGTACGAGTATTCAGATTTATAAACCAATTTTTTAATATTTTTCCATACTTGTGATCTCTGTGAAAGCTGTACGGTAGTGGTGAGTTGTTTTTTTCAGATTTTCGCAATTTTTCGTAATTAAAAGTTTTATGTTGGTGTTTTTAAAGTGAAATACTTTTTATTTTAAAATCCTTATAAATCTTTTAGTACTACGAAAAAAATAGTTTAATTTTTTTCCTCGAGTTGTTTCTCGAGAAAAAAAAACGAAATTTAAACACTGAACTATTTTTTAAAGAAGACAGCATCTAATCGAATTTTTTCGTTGAATATTTGTATTTGTTGAATTTTTTATTTTTCAGATGCGATTTTTTCTCAATCTCGCGGTAGCAGAAATCTAACAACACGCAGTATGAATCATAGAGCGTGATACTGTTTTATTTAAAAAAAAATAGTTATATTAAACACGTATCACGGACAATTTTATTACCAAGAGTTGCTTGTATTTGCAAAATCTTTTCATAACCTTATGAAATAGTTATTTTGACAGTTCTCAAAGTGACGTACGACCGAATTCTTGTAAAAAATGATGGTTTGAAGGATTCAATCGTTAATCTAAACTATAAAACAATAGGAAATTCAGCTCTTCATAATGTAAATACATTGTAATATTATGTTCTAAATGAATGTATTCGCTAAATACTTTATAATGAATATTTTTAATTGGTTTACTTTCTGAGATAGCCCAGAATTGTGAAGCTGTTAATTATAAGAAAGAAACAATTAAATTTATCATTTATCAGGTAAAATGAAAACATGGTAATCCATAGAAAAACAGGATTTTCAGTTATTTTTTGATTTGTAGATTAGATTTTCGATTGAATCCTAGAATGTGTAATACTTTTACAAGAATTTGTTCGCCAGTTTGTGTAGTTTATTTCTAAGTGCTCCACATTTGTGCATCAATATAAGCCGCCATCGCCTTCATTACCAGAAATAGGTTTGTGCCATACATAAGTAATACTAAATCTCTTCGTGGAACTGTAATCGTTACTAAATCAAGCATTCCGCTTCGCCATACAAATGGTTCCATGAAATAATTGATTTGCTCGATAAAAGGTCATGGTTTAATTATAAATTTCAATTGATTGGCCATACGATAGGGCGGCGCACAGACGGATGCATTTATATAGATGCGACCGGCGACTAATCGAGTCGATGGTCGAAACCGGAGTGAATTCGTGGTAATTGGTCAGTTGGGAGTTTTGTGTGGTGTTTACATAAAAAGTTAATAAAATGATTACGTTTACAGGACTACTGATATTTGAAACGAGCTTTTTCGACGGAAAGATAAAAATCTACAAAAATGGTTTGAATAATGATATTTGTTATCATTACGGGAATGGTATTTTAATAATTTATTATTTTTGAAAACTTTATTTTGCTGATGATTATTCGAAAGGAAATAGTTTTATCTATGTTACTGTGAAGCATATTATGTCACCGTGTTATATTCTGGTAACACAAATTGAGAACGTTTTACAAAATGTTCAAACACAAATAATATGCTCAATTAAAGCAAAGGCCAACAGCAATTCGACGATGAAACCGCTACACAATATAAATTATTGTTGCGTGCGCAGTAATTGAATTTAACTACCAAAAAGTTAAAATGAGCATTTTAAATCAAAGTTATTTTTGTTTATCCAGTCTAATCTACACAAGTATACTCTTTCATCTCGATAAATACAAACAAAAAGGCGCCAGAATTGCAGTAGAAAATTGTAGCATAAACATCGCTATAAAGAAAAAAAAACTTGTCACAAATATCACGAGCCTCTTTGCGACAGTCAGCTCAATTTCCTGAATATTTAGAGCACTCAGCTTTTGAAAGCCGAGCGACAGTATGGCAGCGACAACTGAAAAAACTGAAAAAAGCTGCGGAAAGATTGAAAGCGAAGGCTTTTTGTGGAATGCGGAACTCGTGCAGTAAACCAGGCCGCTCTGCCGAGACAAAGGGGTTCCGGTATGCGGATTTCCACAAACAAATAGCACGGGCAGACTGTGGAATGAGATAGCTGGGAATGCATAGGATGGAGAAATTCAAGACCGGGATTCCCCGAATGATTTGACTCGACGCCTGGAAGCTTTGTCAAAATAGCTGTTTTATTGGAATATTATTAGCATTACATGCCTCAAGTATAAACAATTTTTATGACCTTAAAGAAATTTAGATAATAAACATGAATAATTAATAACATATATAATTTTTTTTTTCTCATTGTTCTGTAATTCTCTTTTGTTCTCCCTCTGAATGTTAATACAACCGCACACTTTGTATTTATTGTTAAGTTTAATTTAATACCCTGATGATGCTTTGGCTAAGCGAAACCAGTCGGTCAAAAAAATTAAAATAATATTCGTGGTCTTATGCAAAGTTATTTTTTCATTCCTTTTATAAACGAATTATTATAACCTTTAAGCAATTCCGAGAATGTACGTGAATAATTAATTAAATTACGTAAAAATTATGTTAATGTTATGTTTTAATTTATTTTCGAAGAATCAAGTTTATAACTAATCCATATTGAAGCGTCCTTCACGTTTTTTACGTCCACATTTTTTACAACAATTTTATAGTTGTATATTAACATAGCTTAGTCAGATAAGCCATTTCAAGCAACGTTTCGATTCTGAATGTTGGTCTTTCACTAAGGCGATGCTTAGAGTATCTTTCATTCTGGAACTTGCTAAAAATATACTTTATATAATTTTACATGAATTAAATGCGTTATGACACAAATTGATTGAATAAAATTTATTTGCGCACGCCGGGTTTGAACCCGCAACCTCTGGATTCATGGTCAAGAGTCTTACAACTTGACCACGGAGGCCGTTTATTTTTATAAATGGTTATGGTAAAGTGTTAATTAATTTATGTATAAAAAAATTATATTGTATTAGTCATATTTTATGTAGTGTTTAGAACATATTAGTACGTACTCTACTGGGAAGTGTGTATTCAAGTTTAACCACCACGTAAACCTGTAAAATATAAATGTAAGAGTGCATCACACATTTCAATTTATTGATGCCTCAATTTCCTAATGAAGGCTTTATATTGATTTCCCGTAAAGTACTTGAGAACACATTAACGTGCACAACTTCTCTCTATTAATATTTACAGAGCACCAAAACTACAAAATGCTTTCATTGAAATTATCGACCAGTAATGTCAAGATATACAAAGGGCTGTTTACCCATGTAGAATATTTTAAGGCTTTTATAATTCATCATGAGAGGCCTACCGTTTGCCGTATTACATACAATTGAATGATTAGGCTTGGGTTATATCAAGCGGCTTGCCCTAGTCAATAAAATCGTCTGCCTTTGTCAATATCTATTGCTTTGCATGGATAAAAAATATCAATAAGAAAACTTTGATGACCTTCGTGGCCGAGCGGTTTAGATTAGAGGTCATTGGTTCAAAGCCGGTCTGCTTTATTTAAAATTGGAATTGACTTTAAAGCATTGATTTGATTTATCAATAAATATTTGAATAATATGAATAATCTAAAGGGACGCTTAGATGAAACGAATGAAAAAACAGAACCAAAAGAACAATGGTCATGATCGAGACACCGGACAGCGTAAAAGTTCCGAGTTCGTGTATCGGTTTTGACCATCGTTCATTCTAGTTTCTATTTTTTTTCTGTTTCACATTAATTTGTGTTTTGGATTATTAATATTATTAAATTTATTTTTAATTATATGCGTTATTTTACATATAATTATTACAAAAAATACGGCAGATATTTGCGGCACGTTCCAAAACGGTAGGTGCTTTCAGTAACGCACTGGTGAAAGACCGAAAATCACAATTGAAACATTGCTTGAAATTACATTTTAACCTTAACTTTTCCCCTTAATATTTCGTTTCTTCTCCCACTCCTCGTCAGTCTCACAACATTCCTCAACTGGGGATGCCATAGTCCCCTGGCTTCCAGTAGCAATAAATTGTGGCAATGCAGCGAATTGGTCAGGGCGGACGGACCGTTTCATGTAAACCAGGCCTAGTAGCGTGATCATCTATACCAGTGCTCCGCAACCTTTTCTCACCTACGACACACCAAAATTCTTCCTAGAATTCCGCGGCACACCAAAAGCTAAGATATATAGGTATTAAATTGATAAAAAGAAGTTTTTTATTTGAAATGTATACATACATAAAACTATAACATATTTATTTTTACGCAATATTAACAATTATTATAAATTCTTGATCACGTATGTTTCTTCCGCCAACCCTTCAAATAATTAGTTAATAATGTTAGAATTCGTTGTTTTTTATATTCCATTGAAGCGAACGCTTGGGTTTAGAGGTGGAGTGAGCATTATAATAATAAAAATCATTTGATCTTAATTATGTTCAAGTAAAACGTACAATACAAATTATGAATGAAGCATTATTCTCAAAGTCTCATAATCCGAAAACCTACAAAATGTCCTGAAAATTCCAGTGTAAGGAAGACTTTTTAATCGTTTTGATTTTTTGTGAGATTTGCGATAAAAATAAGATGACAACTTATGATTAATTCTTTATTTTTTTACAATTTTCACGTGTATGCCATTAGTGTTTAATGATATAATTCATGTTTTTTTTTAAATACATCTATTTGAATTTGAATTTAGAATTTCGTTTTCGAATTTGACCGCGGCATACCTGTATCCAGCTCACGGCACACCAGTGTGCCACGGCACACTGGTTGCGGAGCACTGATCTATACCATACTAATTATTATGATATTATTTGTCATACATTGTCAAATCAACTGCTTTAATAATTCAAAGTTTTGTCAGATTATTGATTTTGATTAGTTATCAGTGACTATTAATGAGCATTGAGGCAATCATTCCCATCGGTCTTGAAACGTTCATGATGTAGGTAATATTATTAATTCAACGAAGCTTTGTAACAACTTAGTAATTACTGTCCGACCTCACCCGAGTTTTAACTCTCTACTCTAGAGATCTTTTTACTGATTGAAAAACTGAATAATAACACAAGTGAAATGATATACTGTCCGATTTTGTGACAATTTTCCGAAAATCGATTGCTGGTGATGAAAGATTGCGATCTGAAAATGTTGCATTAATTAGAAAATATTCGACTGAAATGGCTGTGCAAATATGTGTGTTTCGTAAAATTAAGGCTTCAAACGTGAAAGTTTTCGCCGTCTCATACGTACAGGTTTTCTGATATTTAGTTTTGATTATAAGATTTTATCAATTAAGAAAGAATAATATTTTACTTTGTATGGATAAATAATTAATTTTCAAAGAAAGCAAATACTTTGTAGCTTGATATTGTAAATTAAATAAGAAGATATCTAGTTTTAAACTACTCTATTATTATGTCTACTAGTTTCAGATGAATTCGATCTATTTATTTAAGTTAACCAATTAATACTAAAAGTATAAGTGTGTGTTCTTGTGCTCTTTACATGACCAACGAAACATATATCGTCGCTACAAAGGCAAAAGATCTTAAGCGACACTTCAGTAAAAAAATGGTTAAATATGCAGTTGTGATCACTTTTGTTTTCTGCATAGAATGCTTTGACTCTCGTCTGATTCTGGAGACTTTTGTGACCCTACGGTCATCTAAAATATATTTATCATTTGGGAGAAGGCTTGACCTAAGCGACGCAAGTTTGGGACTTTTTTTAAAGCTTTTTATCGCTTTAGGTAACTTGGTGAGGTCATGGAAAACTTTTTTTTTCAAATCGACCGGTCTAGCCTAATGAGAGAAACTTCCAATGGCTCTCTTTCTTAGACTTTTAGTCCGATTTACTTGAAACTTTAAATTTTTTTTTTTTTAAATTTTCAATCCCATGTTACTCCTTAATAGCCAGGTACTTTTACATTCCATATATCTTCCCTTCCACTTCTTTTAACCTCTGAACTTACAACAAAATGGAGACGCAATTATCCTAGTGGCTCCGAGCAGTTGATCATTTTAACCAGTGGTAAAACATAAATTGAAAATTACAACACAATATTGTTTTTTCTTCTGCGTTTTGAAAGCTGTATTTAGCTGAGCCCCGAGCTTAAAATAAACTCATCCGGGTAACGGGAGTTTAATCAGTCGTGAGTGTGTAAAGATTGGTGGAGATATGGCGAAAAAATAACCTTTGCAAGGTTGAATCGGCTAACTAAACTTCAAAGGAAGCGGGCGAAGGTTGCCGCCCGGTAGGAGCTCATGTGGTCATATAATGAGCTTAATATTAACTTCACATCAGGGCTTAATAAGTCTTGGCTGTGGAAACTTGATTTAACTAACTAAGTATTAGAGTGTTTGGTAAGCAAATCTTGGACAAATACAAAACAAATAAGTACCTATACGTGTACATTCAATAATTCACTCATAATGGGGTGATAGGCTAAAAAAGTTTATTTGATCTAATAATAATAATAGATGGATAACTCTTTATAGCGTCGTTTTTGTGGGAAAATCACTTCAAGGGCGCTTACTAGCTAAATACATAATTAAAAATCTCCATTGTAATATATGTATTTTTAGAGAAATGAAAAAAAAACTTTGTATTAGACCAATTTTTAAAATTTTTACTACGGACTGGTTTCGCAAAGCCTAAGCATCATAATGGTACAAAATTAAACTAAAAAAAAAACACAAAGTGTGTGGTTATATATACATACAGAAGGAGAACTAAATATGAAATAAAATAACAAAACAATGAGAAAACAATAGAATAACATTTAAATAATAACAAAATATATAAAATAAAATAATATCCGTGGTCTTATACCAAGTACTTTTTTCATTTCTTATATGTCTAACCACAAAGTGATTGCTTTCTGCGAAAATATAAAATGTATTTTCATTATATTGTATTTACGTACTTTTCTTGACCATTGATTGACCTTTCCGTACGTGAAAGTAGCAAATCAAAAGTACGATCCGAAGGAGGGTGACGTAGTTACCCCATTTGATCTTGCTTGTCAAAGCATTTTTATGACAGATAATTTGTTTTTGGTAATACTCAGAGAGAAGTGTATTCATAATATTTCAGTAATATTTATCTAAGATATCGAACAAAATTCTTCTTCGGGGTGACATTAGAACCCTCCTTCGGAACAGAAGTGTTAATAAACCAGTAAATCTAAGCGCTCAGATTTAGCTACGACGTCATATAACGAATAAATGAAAATGAGAAAATTCTGATTCTTAAATTTTTTGGGTTTTTTCACAAATTCACTCATTTTAAATTTTTCTAATCTAAGTAAACTTTTTTTTTTAGAAACCAGTATAACAAAATAGTACTAATGACATTTTGATACTCAAATGCAATTACCAGTCGATCAATAGAAAATTACGCATGCATGATTGTGAATTTTATATGCAGTATGCCACGTTACCATAATATTATGCATGTTAAATACAAAAGAGATTATCTACAATATACAAACATATTAAAAAATATCAGGTCATTACGAATATAAATACCTATTTTATTTATGAACAAGTCAAAATAATATTATAGTAATAATAACATCATATTATAATAATATATTGCATATTGGGATGATCTTGTGGTTGAGGAAAATTACTATAGAAAATAAATTCAAACCTTTCAGTGAGTAATTTCCAGATTTGCTTACTTTGAAATTAATTTTTAGTTCTCAGAGAAATTTAAAAAAAATCAACACATACCAACCTTATTTCTTATTTTTTATAAAACAAATATAAACTGACAATATTTAAAAAAAAACTGCTACTGCCATCATAATAAGCGTAAGATGTTGTTTGTGCAATGATGGAGGACTTAGCCAGCAGAAGAATTGAACGACGCTTGGATGGGAATCCGACGCTTTTGTCCACTCAGCTACTGACCGGTCAAACATAGGTACTTACTTTAAAAAATGATGTGTTTGTTATGACGTATTCCACAGGGTAGTAGTCTACGCAATTGATTTTGATTCTAATTATTTAGTAACTAATTTTATGTTGGCGCTGTGAGATCTGGGTTCTTTGATCACGATTAATGACTTCGAAAAACCTTACCTAGATGGCGCAATAGCTAACGAAAAAAAAAAAAAAACGGTTTAATAAAGTTTTTGAATCATTTCACATTTTTTTTCTTAGTTTATTTTAATTTACAAATAGCCTCCGTGCCTGTGAAGTAAAAATTTTGGCTTCGAGCCCAAAAATACCAACTTTAAATATTTGTAATCGTCTGACAGTGGAAAACACTGACAGTTTGTCAATGTTTAGTAATTAGATCTCTTTTGCCACGCCCTCTCCAACTTTTCTCTCGCATTTTACTTTTTCCTCCTCTTTTTTACGCTTCCCGAGAAGCCTTAATATAAGGGGTACCAATCACGTAAAGACATAGATGTACTCGTATATGCGTACAAGCAAGCCAACACATGATTGTGAAGGATAATCACTATCGAGTTATCGGCTACAATATAAAAAAGATGAAACATTTTTCAATAGATACTCAGCGCTTGTTTGTTAGAACTTAAACTGGTAGTTCAACGCGAACGCTGGAGTTGTCGTTGCGATTTGAAAAAATAGTTGTGTTGACCTTGAACATTCAGTCAAAACACAAGCACAGATCACCCTGTTGGCGTCGTTTAGGTTTAAATAGGTATTAACGGATACTTAAATGAATTTTATTTTCTTTTGACTTAATCTCACCATCCTCAATTGCCCCAATTTTATTTAAGTACCTAATAGTTGCCATTGTATGGTGTTTGGTCGCAACACTTACGTTTGTGACACCAGTCAATATTTGGCCACCGCGATGTGTTTTAAAAACCTAAGACCCTGAAAAAGAATTTGCAATTGGTGAGCGTCATCTTTTACCCATAATCCATCCTTAGACTTTTCCTTATATAAAAAAACCCCAGTTCTTTCACGAACATACCGATTCATCAAAGTCATTAGATGGGTTTTTGTTGTTAGAACTGGCCCTTCAAGTAAATTATATGATAATAATTGACCGTTATAATGAAGACCTCCAGTCAACTTTTTTGTTGTTGCAATATTTGACATCTAACTGAGCCAGATGACACCATAACAGTTGTAGATCTCTTCAAAATGCTTCGCAACCACAGTGCGATTGAATTCGAATGACGTCGTGAACGTTTTAATCTCGGTTTTTTTTTAAAATTCATCAATGTGTGTTATCTTCAATATTAAAAAAATAAACTTTTTTTTATTAGATTACCTCAATCATGAGTCCGCCATCTTTTCTATTTTATTGTAAACACTTCATAAGGGAAAATGATTTATTTTCTATAAAACCGATAAAAAGCTTCACACTGAAAGCATTATTAACTGCAAACATCTACCTGAACAATCTAATATGTTAGATCGTATCACTTTGCGCGTTTAACACGACTTAAATAAATACTCCATTCCAAAGCGTAACCTTCCCGGATATTTTGACGCGGATGGCGCCTCCGTTCGAAGGAAAGAATCACTATAAAACTAACAGAACGAGTTTGCCTAACATGAGATAGCTTTTTGGTTAATAAAAGCCGATATAATCAGGTTATTTGAACAGCTAAACAGATCCACAAAGATGTTAGGCAAATAAACCCCGTCAATGACTACCGCAGCAAAACCGTTACTTCCACAATCAGCCGTGGCGTTATTAACGCAAACAATAGTTTAATTCCAACCCTAATTTGGCGGCACAGTCGTATTTCGTACGCCGAGGGTGTGCAAAGCGGGTACGCGAGCTAATGCTGCTTAATTCTATGCGAGTGCTAAACTTAGCTCAAATTGGCAGCTACTTGGGTGCGATTCGGTAACGAGCTTACATCTATGTATAAAATGCTAATTGTAAAACCACGTGAACTGCGACGAAAGTATGCTACGTAAATCACAAAATGCATCCAGTCAAATTAACATTTTCACTACAAATAATGGTATTTTTTCAACAATTTTATTTCCACCTTACATATGGGTTATTTGTAAACATTGCTACGGATTACTTGGTAAAGCGGTCCAAAGCGTTGAGTTACCATCCATTTGTCGCGGGTTTAATCCTCTGTTAGTTAATTGGTCCATCATTGCACTAGCAACATTCTCCGATGATGGGAGTGATCAAATATTTTAGAGTTTTCAAAATATAATTGTTTATTTATGCATTGAATTTTTATTTAATAATAAAATAGACCAACCTAACACCACCTTTGTAAATAGTTCATCTATTGATTGGAGTTACAAACTCATGCCTAAAATAATCCATTTTCGGAATAAACTAAAATATAGCTAATAATCTGTTACGTAAGGTTGAATTCCAGATGGTTTAATGCTGTTGGTTCTGGTGTCTTCTTAGGGTACTCTCTAAAGTAACAGATACACTTGAAGCCTTGAGGTGCGACCCCTTCTACATACGTCTTCATCAAACTTCTCCAGGATAATTGTATATTGGTCTGCTCTTGCTTTTCTTTTGTTTTTTTTAAATTTTAACTGTGTTTTTCAGATACCTTTTATGTTCAATGTTATTTTTACATAATAAAAATTTTATGAAAAGCATACATATTTTGTCCATTTGATAAAGAACCTTCACTAAAAAAATTGTCACCCCTTATCAATTCGAATATTTTGAGCATGCGCCTATTTTAATTAAAAATACTCGGCTAATTTATACAGTGCGTTTTTTTTAAATATCCCTTCAAGGTTGCTTGAAAATAAATAAGCAATGTAGATAAAATTACCTTAAAATACTTATAATAACTAAAGCTGGAAAATAACAAAGCCCTATAGCTAAAAAAGCTTCTTCAGCGTAAAAGATATGCACAGAATGGTGTGCCCGTATTTAAGTAGTTGAGTTTTGGGATTTTGATTTACGGGATATAAGAATTCGGTCTTGAATCGTGAATTTAATAATATTTCGGCAAATGTGTGAGGGGAAAGTGTTGTGAGTAGGTTCGATCCAATGCATGGAGATATTTTCGCAATCGCAGAATTCCATATAAAAGGTAATTTTTCGGAAAGTTTCTTTACCCCTGCTGCTCGGTATTAATGTAAGCACGTGAGTCGCTCTAGGCTCCAGCAAGTATCTGCATATTTTATGCGGAATCTCATTGAATACGAGTTATGCCGAAGTAGGGCCAAATGTTACGTATAATACTTGTGTATGGAACCGTCAAATCTGTGTTCCCTGAGAGCAGGGCTTAGCAAATGTTAACCCTCTTATATTTTACTTCAAATGTTTGTGTTAATTTTTGTTGGGGTGGTATAAGTAATGAGATTTGTGTGGCTATGAAAAGTAGCCAGAATTCATAGAATCCACACATTTTAAACACCTTATAATAATGTGAAGTATAAATTACTGTCAAAAACCGAGATATGTTATTACCTATATTCGTATTTTTATAAACAATAGATAAAATTGATCAATTTAGGATGTTAAGTTAACGTACTGACTTCTATTTATATTACTAACTAACTAACTAACCATCACGCCGTTTCCCCGCAGGGGTAGGCAGAGAAGACGGACTGCCATATAACTCTATCTTGGCACACACCACTTGCTTCATTTACATTCATACATCATCTCATAATACTTTTCTGTTATTCTGACTTTTCACATGACCCGATTCAAGAATTTGTTTTACTCGATCGTGCCATGTCTTTCTCGGGCGTCCTAGACTTCTTCTTCCATTCACTTTCGCATCATATATTCTTTTCACACTTCTTTCTTCGTTCATTCGTTCTACCTGCCCAAACCATCTAAGCGTCCCTTTCTTGATCCTATTCATTACGCTCACATCAGCCTTGCATTCTTTCCGGATATCCACATTTATATTATAATATTATAAAACATATTTGATTTTGAATAATACCAATAAGGTCTTTTTGAAAATTTTAAGCGCATTTGAGATGAAATACCATTAAATTAATTTACTTCGACGGGGCATTAGTACCTTTTATCATGTATAATAAATAATGCAATACAAAAGATACACATAAAATAGCATAAGAAAATAAAAACTAAATGAAAATATTACACAAGACCTGCGCAAGTAATCTAGGCGATGGCTAGTACATATGGTATTTAGTTCCAGAATTACTACAGTGAAAAATATCCTGATTTCTAGTATTGCGTATCAGTATTCGAAAATTAATCTTTGCAAGCAATTCTAGACAGTCGCATGCACCATTGAAAATTTTGTACAGAAATACTAAGTCGTTGAAAATCCTTCCGTCTGATAATTTAAGCATCTTCAAATCGTATAGTAAAGTATAATAGTCTAAAGAATTTCCTTAAATACGTATTTAAAAGTTAACAAAGCGTATTTTTTGTGTATATATTACGCAATATATATATACAAGGCCTGTTCAAAATAAAAGGTGAATTTTGAATTTTGGCGGGCTGTGTACATTCGATTATCAATTTTTTGTTGTTGTTATGTTGGTATACATATGTTTATCATATATTAGCATTATCAGCCGTTTTGGATTAGTGGTTTGTTTTTGACAACTGGAAAGGTTAGTCACGTTTTTGTGTGTTCTTCGATTTTTTACTTTAAAAAAAAATGGATCAAAGAATATATATTAAATTTTGCGTTAAAAATGGAATAAAGTGCTCCAACGCACTTAAACAGGCCATGTATATATATATATATATATATATATATATATATATATATATATATATATATATATATATATATATATATATATATATATATATATATATATATATATATTTATATATATGTAGTAGTAGGTGGATGAAAAAAAACCTTCGTTTCAAGAGTCAGAAGGACATAACCTCGATACTTAAGATCCAATAAACTATACAGTTACGAAATAAGAATTTTATAGTAATTTAAAATTATGGATTTAAAAAAATATCTTTTCAAATGTCGAAATATCTAAAGAATTTCCTTAAAATATTTTTCATTTTATGAATCAGCGTTGTCAACCTACCATTGCAGGTTAAAATAATTAATAATTAACATCAAAGCAATTCACGTCGAAAACTGTTTTAGTATACCACGAATTAAACTAGATTTGGAATTCAACCTTAGTTCACCGTGCTGCATGAAACCCAAAACTAAATGACTTACGTATTTGAAAGGATTTATTCACAATTCGCAGCATTATCTTCACAATAACGGGCGAATTGTAACGGATCTTGTAAGAGAATGTATCCGGAATAATATAAGATAGGGCTATCCATTATAAGACAATGATACCGTGTCCCGCATCCCTGATCTGATGTAGACATTGCTTTGGGCTTGTGCCAACCCTAGCTTTGGAGTGGAGCAAATAGTTGCATGGAATTCCGATTTTCGAAATATTGATTTTATTAAAATTTCTGGTTTTTATAAACTTCCAGGAATAGGCAGGCTACTGTAATAAGGGGTGAAAATGATGATTAAAAAAATGTTTTGATTATTAGGAATCGCGATAAAATATTTTTTTACGAACAGTTTCCTGAAATTTTTCGGTTATTAACAGTACATAGTTGAACATTTATACTAAAATTCTTTCCGGCAAGTAATAAACATGGATTAATCAAAGTATTTTTTAAATTATTTAATTTCACTAAATCATGAATTAGGTTGGGTTGTTTCAACCTCCGTCACATTTGATTGACGTCATTTTGAATATTTAAAATTTATATGGTCCCCGTTGAACGCCGATTATTGTCAAGCACAATTTGACGGCCTCTGCGGTCGAGCGGTTAAGATCCTCGACTACGAATCTGGAGGCAACGGGTTCAAATCTCAACGTGCGCAATTAAATTAAATTTATTCTTGTTATTTTACATTTAATTTACATAAATTAATATAAATATGGTATTTATATATAATAATGTAGATGAGGCATTCCATAGTTCCACTAGCTTCGGGTAGTCCACTACTCTGAAACGTGCCGCAAACATTTTTTTTTCATTAGAAGTAATATTTACTATTAGTGGTTTAAGAGACCAATACTTATTGAATTTGGTTATCTGATGAATTATTGGTTTTTAATTCAATTAATAAATAAATTAGGTGTAATTGATTAAATAGTAATTGGCATGAATCTGTGATTTTTCAATTTTAAATTTCATTTTTCTATTTTATCAAATCTAAAATAACAAAATATAGATTAATTTATTTGCGCACGCCATGTTTTGAACTCACAACCTCTGAAACCGAAGGCAAGTATCTTATCCCTTTGGTCCTTAGTCTTTCATAACGACTTCCTCCAGTTCCACTTCAGTTTTTACTTCCACACCTACTAGCCATCTAAATTAAGGGATTAAAAAAAGAGAAAGAAAGACCTGGCTACAAATAGCTTGACAATATTTGAATAAACTCCCACTGCCATCAAAATAAGCGGAAGATGTTACTTGTGCAATGATAAAGGGATTAGCTAGCAGATGAATTGAACCCACGACGCTCTGGTGGGAATCCGACGCGTTTGCCCACTCAGCTACTTACCAGCCAATTACTTCATATTTTTTATCCTAGAATACGTAGCTTTTTCTTAGGAATGTTTGAATATCAATCAAATTCCGAAACGTTTTCTCCATTACCCAACTTTAATGAGCCACCCACTTCCTAAGAAGTTCGTTGTGACCTAGTAAATAATGAAAATGGTTGGAAAAATAGTTTTCCTTGGAGTTTTATTTGGCTCCTTGGATTGGAAAAGAGTCGCGAGCCACCAGCTGTACGTGATATCACGCCAACGTGTAGTCACGTACAATAGTAGTCTCGGTGTGTAGTTGTTATTATGTCCGCCCCACGAAGTTCCGTATCATTACTTTAGCTGGCCAAGAATAGTATTTTGTTAAAATAGATAAACTTACATTATATTGTGGCCGGAAAGGCAAAAGGGCAGAAGCGCCATTTTAGGTTTCTTGCTCACACAAGAGCACTTTAAAGCTGTTTTTGTTTTACAAAGAAAATCATAAGTCTGGTTGGATTTAAAAAAAAAGTCAATTTAATGCTCTCACTGAGTTACCTGAAGCGAAAAAAGCTAGAAAACGTCCTAAACTTTTGTCGCTTGAGTCAAACCTTTTCCAAAATGGTAAATATACTTTAAATGGATGAAGGGCCCCAAAAGTCTTCAGAATCGAACAAGAGTTAGAGCATTTAATGCAGAAAAAAGCATATTTAACTCATTTTTGACCAAAGTGTCGCATAAGCTCTTTTGCCTTTCTAGCGACGATATAACGTTTTTGTGGTGATTTTCAACCAGGTCACTGAGAAGGATCTTAGAAATCATTTACCGCATACACTCTAGGTTGAAAAATAAGGTTTTTTGTAACGATATTCCTTGGAAATAATTTTGAAATATAATAATTCGGTAAATAATTTGTTTTGTTGTTACTAACACAGGTCTAACAGCATTCGTCTAAAACAAATATTTTGAAAGAAGAAAAGAGATGGGTCTGAAAATATAAAAATTCATCCAAAAGTGTAAATAAATTGCTTAGGCTTATCGACTAAACATCGCTGAGCAATTATGTGCTGCTCTAAAAAAAAATAAAGTTTGCTTTAAAGAGAATATATTCTACATAATAAATCCAGTCTACGTAAGAAAAACATCTGTTTTCATCAAACACATACCATGAAGACTGATCTCTATTAAAATAATCCTAGACTATTTGAATTAGGGGAAGTAAGCGAGCGGTTCTTTTAGATGACGGCCTCCATGGTCGAGTGGTAAGACGCTCGACTACGAATCCAAAGGTCGCGGGTTCAAACCCGGCGTGCGCCAATAACTTTTATTTAATTAATATGTGTCATAACACATTAAATTCATATAAAAATAATAACAAGTATATTTGCGGCACGTTCCAGAGTGGTAGATACTCTAAGTATCGCCCTGGTGAAAGACCACCATTCAGAATCGAAACGTTGCTTGAAATGGCTTAAGCCGTGTTTGGTGACCAGATCTGAATAGCCAGGTACTTCCCAACCTTCCTCTTCCCGATCTCCTTCCCCTTCCCACTACCTTCAGCCTCACAACATACCCAATTTGGGGATGCCATAGTCTCACTGGCTCTAGACGGTTGGGAGCAGTTGAGACTCTTGTGCGGTATTCATGTAAAAAAAAAAAAAAAAAGATGTACAAAAGCAACCAACGGCCGGGCCGTGGAGACATAGATGATGTGGTTAGCGGTGTTAAATTTTGTTTTTTTACATTATTATGTGATTGTGGTATTTGACTATATTTCTCTCAAGGTGTAGTGATTAAAGCAGTATTGTGGCCACTTATTTTTTTATCCGGACGTATGTGCGCCTGGTGCCCGGCTGCACCGGCACTGTGGACCACATGGGACACAATGCATAGATCCTCGGGCCAAGTTTTAATTGCAGAATTAATTTTCTGCACCGGAAGCGTAGAAAACAAAATTGGAGTAATGTAACACACGAGGCTTTACTTCGTAAAGATAATGCGGCTACCAGGAGAAGGTACTTAATCTAAAGTAGGAACAGTGAATATCTGAACATATACTCGTAAATGTTTTGTCTTGATTGTCAACAATCCAGACGTTTATGATTTTTATGATTTTTTTCAACAATATGTATGAATTATTGAAATTGGAATTAATTCTAAAGCAATAATGATTATTTATTATTAAATATTCACACAACATTAATAATCTAAAACACAAATTTGAAACAGAAAAAAGCCAGAAACTGAAAAGAACAATGCTCATGACCGAGACTTTTTCATGACAATTGTTCTTTTTATTTCCTGGCCTTTTTCTGATTCATATTTGTGTTTGAGATTATTGATGTTATTTAAATATTTGATATATATATATTAACATTATCTGTCCAGATGATGTATACTCGGTTGTTGTTTTGTAAAACTTCACCATGTATATTTTTCTTGTAATGAGCTAGTATTTACTCTCCGAGTTTTACTTTTTTTTTTAAATTCACTGATTATATTTGAAAATTGTTGGAATTTTTTACATTCAACTCTCAGTGATTATTATACATTATTATTTACATTTTTATTTTCTTCTTCAATTCTAGATACCTACTATTTATCCACTCTTCGGTCCCCCTAATTGTGTTTTAATAAATAAATAATCTATCTGTTAAAACTATTTCCTCAAACGAACTTTTAAAATTGAGAAAAAATGTACCATACACTCCTGCATTAAAAACTCCTAGGTAATGATTAAAAGTTTATCCGTAATTTTTATTATAGGTTTCTTTAAGCTTATAATTTAAATGGTTAAAAAGTTATTTTTTACAAGCTCATAGATTCCACGTCTAACTCAAAGGTAGTAAAGGCCAGGTATCGAAAATAAAACAAATTTCATAGCGCAATATTTAGAACGTCGACCAATCTATGTATATAATCAAATATGTACTAAATCACAGAATGGCAGCGCCCATACGTGAACCGAAAAAGTTCACGCCTATTCATATATGCCCCGTAACGGTAATTTCGATTAAGATTACGTAGACCGTAACGCCACGGAAACCTTCAATTAACAACATTGGAGATTAACTTCGGAAAAGCTGGTAATTGGCGCTATCTTTAAAAGCTTAGAAAATAATATTAATAAGCCGGAAAAATACTTTGAAACAACGTTATAAAGAAATTACGTATTTTATTTTTCTTGTTTGAAAAAAAAAAAAATTACTAAAAGCATATTGTTTTGATAAATTTATTCTTATTTGAGTTATATAATACATATCAAAATGTATTTCACAATTTATTTCTGATGTAAAACTCATAATGGGAAACATATTACGATTTAAGCATTAAAATCAAATCCGTTATTAACAAGTCAAGATAGACGAATAACATAGAGGCATCTCCGGTTTTTGATTTATTTTACGGAAATGCTTTGAAAGCGTGTATCGTTTAAAGTAAAAAGTAAAATGTACTGTGGCTTACAAAACTTTTTTGTTGTTGTGTAAGAGTTTGTATAACTTAGAATCATTGTCGTTATTAATAAATTTAGAATAGCTCTTAAAATATCGGCGCAAAAAGTCCCGATTAGATGTTTGATTATGTTCCCGATTCATAGAATTATGATAGGATTTAGTGAATCAATTTATTCACTGTAAATATGTATCTAAATATTAATACTTGTACTAATAGCGCTATATTTTTCTATAAATAATAATAACCATCTACTAAATAACAAAAAAAAAATTAAAGTCCTATCTTAAACATATTTCCGTTCTCCTCCAACTCTCCCTCCCTCAAACAATCCACCACCTTGCTTGACGTTCTGCTACCCTCTTTTTCTTCCATGTTTTTTCCCTTAGTTTACATTCCTAAATACATTAAATGGTATGTTCCTTTTATCCTATTGTTGTCTCCCTCTTAATATTATATCTCTCTTTTCCCCATTTTCACCATTATACTCGTATATGCATGCACATTGCTGTTATTTCATTAGTATATTCTTAAGTCCCGAAGAAGATTCAGTTGAATCGAAACTAGTCGACATTTTTAAACCAAATAAAGTGGATTCAAACAAAGTGTATTTTTATTTAATTTATATTTTTCTCTTACATATTCGGTTTCGACTTCGACTTAAATAGATCGTGAAAAGAATGTATGAAGTTTTATTCACTACGCCTCAGTATTATATTGGATAAGATGTTGCTTTGTGCTACTTACTCATAAACGCCAAGCGAAGCAAATGTGAAACACATTTCTAATTAAATTTTTCGCTTTAATACCGGGAAAGATACATTACGCAAACGTTTTATAGGTCAAAATGGAATACAGTCTCAAAGAGGAAAAGTCAGAAAAGAAAAGAAGGAAGTAAAACAGAAAAATCAGTTCTCTTCTATACGACTCTTAAAAAAACATTGTTGCAATTTCAGATATTCAATAAGAACGCTTTGAGCAACATTTCTATTAAAACCGTTTACGATTACCCGTAAATATGTTCTCCGATGGCAAAAAGATTTACCCTCATAGTCATAAATGCGGTGTAATTTTTTTGCGTGACTTAAGGTCGGAGGAGCAAAATACTTGACTAATAACTAAAGTTTATTCGCCTATTTTAATGACCCACGTAATAAATGATAATAAACCTATGTAATAACTACAGTTTATCCGCCTATTTTAAAAACCTAAGTAATAAATAAAAACGCTTGGCACTGAATTGTGATTGATCCAAAATTGATTTTAAAAATGCCATGTAATTTATTTTTGATTACTAAATATGTTAAATTATCTTTAAAAATAAAGCAGATAAACTTTGTTTATAACCAACCACTTTAATTATTCAATATTATCTCGAACGGTTTTGGAAGCACCCTTCCATCATCAGGACAATATTAATATTAACCTAAAATACAAAATACTAAGATATATATACATATTTAGGAGTTAGAGTGGGAAGAAGAAGAGATAATTGAGGGCACCCTCAATCACCCCTTATACCCCCAATATGGCAAGCCACAAAGTAAATGCTTTTTACGAATATTTTAAATTTTGTATTTGAAAAACATATCAAGAGTCTGTTTTTTTTTTTTAAAAAGAAAGCACCAAAAGCAAAAATAAAGTCAACAATAACTTCATAAACAATGTTGATTGTTTCGAGAATCGCACCATCCCAACTTCCGATAAAAAACATTTTTCTGTATTGGCAATCTTCGGTGGAAATTGTTTTATCTGTGAAAACTTATTTACTCTCCAAAACTAGATGTCTCAGTGATACTTTCTTTATATCAATGGTATATGAGCTGGTTTCTATTGTAATTTTGAACGTGACATCTTCTCTTGCATTGTCAATACACATAAATTAAATACCGAAAAGCTAGTGAAGTCAACGGAATATTATTATTAGAATATCAGGTTTCAATTTTGAAACATATGGACAGTGAATTATGTGCAATTAAATGAAATTCTTAAATAATCTTTTAAATTCAATAACTTTGTATTAACTGCTGAGTCATGTTTTACACATTTATTCAAATGTATTAACCATTTATATTCTATAAATAAAACAGATACACTTTGTTTATGACCACTTTTATTTTTCAATATTATGTAGACCGGTTTCGGAAGCACACTTTCATCATCAGGATAGAAGTTAGAGCGGGAAGGAGAAGGGGTAATTGAGGGGATTATGGGAATAACAGAGTGGTTTACTAGAAATATATCTAGGATAGGACTATAAGATAAACTAATTTGATTATTCAAAACAAACGCTAAGTGGTTATAAACAGAGTTAATCTGTTTTATTTATAAATATGGCAAGCCACAAAGTAAATGCTTTTTACGAATACATTTATATTCTATTTACTTCTTTGTACATTTTTATACAATTGTTTTTATATTACTAACTGACAGTACGTTAACGCATTATTAAACTATTACATTTTTACGTACCACCTTATATAAATTACTTTTTAAATTGTGTAATTCAAGGTTAAAGCTGTAAAATTAACAAATAAGCATATTGCTGTTTCAGAAGTGACGCAAGATGAACTGATGTACCTACATGAGATTTTTAGCCTCGTTTCCATTTAAGGCTAACAGAGATGATCTCACAGGAAACTTAAAATGTAAATATAACCTCTAAATCTTGCTATCGCGATGCACTTGTGCTGGCTTGTTTTACAAAAAGCATGCCTAACGGAACTTTGAGATTATTCATCATCTCAAGTTACCTGAAAGAGGTTAGAAAATGAACAACGATTTTTTCTTACATATTATTTCTTTTTTTAAACGTTTATTTGAATAGATGTTGACATTAATAGCTGCAGTGTTATTAATAAAGTCCAATAACAAAAATAATCATAAAAGCAAAAATACCAATGGTAGCGGACGTACACTTTTCCCAGGGGTTCGCGTCTGGGTTTGTGTATTTTATTATATATATGTATATAGTTTATGCAGGATTCAAGCTATTGATTTAAACAAAAAAAAAAACTGTCAAAAGGTTAAGATTGCATGGATGGCTTGTAAACTATGTTGCGACGGATCTCGAACTCCAGAATCAAGGGCAATTTTGTAGACTATTAGGCAACTCCCCGAATAAGCGATTCTCATATCTAACAAATTAACTTATCTGTTAGACAGTGTTTGGTCGTACAAAAAAAGTTCACTCGCTCCGTGTTCAGTCTCAACTAAGCTTTAAAATAAAATGTTTACTTCCAATAACTCAATATGAGATAATCGTGTTAATCGCAAATCCAATAATATGTCTTACAACATTATTTGCATTGTTTCCACTAGACGAATGTTTACGTGTGCAAGGCTACTATAATAAAACCACCACGAGCTACGGGGAACCGAAATTGCTACAAGTAAACGAAACGGCTACGATCGCTACGCGGCCGGCGCGACGTAGAGTCGCTACGTTACAAAGGCTGACCTTCGTTTTAAACTAACGGCGCGTTTTATTAGATATTCGAATTGCTTAGTCATTAAGTCCACTTTTATAGATATGTAGAATAGAAAATACTTTATATCGTGGGTGAAACGTTCTATATCAAATAAGGCTGAAAATTCAAAGCAAACCTTTTAACTGTTACTGGGGCATCAATGATTTAAGGTTTTTTTAAATATAAATAACAGTATTTTTTAAATTTATTTAAGGTAAAATTTGTGTACACAATTTATTTTGAGCATAAAGATTGGTGAAAACACATAAGAAAAAACATAAAATCGATTGTATTCCTCCTTCGTCTAATGTATTTTTTTAATAAAAAAATACACCATGAAGAGACTAAAATTTTAAATCCTAAATATTCTCACACCAAAATAATAATTGTAAGTGATTAAAAACAAGAATCTTTTAGCTGGGAAATATTTTGTACGGCCTTAATTTACATGATGGTGATAGAGAAATTCTTGAAATATCTAACTTTCTAAACATCAATTATTACATGTTATCAAAAAGAGGAATATTCGTAGATTGGATAAAGTTTTTACTAAAGACATTTTTGTCATTGTCACCACAATTTCTGCTAAATGTAAACATTGTCGAAGGGGTTGAATTATATGACGATGATGAACACTTTAACTCTATCATAAAACATACTTTTGTAAGCCAAAATAATTCGACCTTTTGAAACTGGTTCATTTAATATTTTATTATAATGATTACTGAAAATAATATTTCTTCTCATAGTCATAAACAGAAATTTATCAGATTATGCCAACTATGATGTATTTTTATTTATATTTGTACAGGTGTAAATAAATATTTAATTAAAAAAAATATTCAGTAATAATTCCATTAAATAATTGGGTCAGGTTTTGGTCGTACTTCATCTACTTGCCGGTGTAATTTAAAAAGGTTGTTTGATAAACCTTAACAAATTTTCATTTGTGATCTTCACGGGGAAAAAGTATATGATACGCATCAGTATATGTAACAGGTATGTAATGGGGTTTACGTTATTAGGAAAATCCCGAAAATTTACAAGTGCCCTTTAAACATTTTATTAGTAATTAATGGCCTTGTAAATGGGTTTTCCCTGCGTGCAGGTAATGTTTTTAGAGCATTATTGTTTGCTTTGTGTATTTTCTATGGGTAAGTTATCCACTGCCGTGTTCTACGGTCCTGGAAACTTTTGAATGGAAAACATGTTAATTTGTAACAAATGATTTTTCGCACGTGGGATTTAAGTTCATTATAGGAGCACGATTCATAATGGAAACGTAATTTTATATTTTAGATCGAAACATATTTACAGAGTACTATGGAAAATTTGTATTACACGATACATGTGGTGGTGGTATTACCCTAAATCTATTTGTGTGCGTTGATATATTACACCCTTGATACGCAAGTGCGGATAAAAAACTAAATGTTTTTTTAAATTCTGATAAAATTATCACAAACCATTTTCCCTATATTCGAGGCTCAAAAAACAACACGAGCAATTAAATTGAATAAAAGCAATTTGAATCCATTTCTACAAGTACAAAACTAGGTAAAGTTTAAAATAGAAATTCTGTCAAAACTTATTTAAGCATCGTTCTAGAGTGAAATACCAACAACCAGAATCGATTTACTTAGTATCTCCACGTAACATTTAGGTTTTTCCGAACTTTTCCGTTTCTCCTACCTTTCCCATCATTTTCCTCTTGCCACAACTAGTATTAAATACTCGTAGTATCGCCCTGGTAAAATATCATCATTCAGAATCGAAACGTTGCCTGAAATGACTCTAGCCGTGTTTTGTGACCAGATGCTTTCTTACCTTCTTCTTCCCCATCTTCTTCCCCTTCCTACTACCTTAGTTTTGGTCTTCAGTTGAAAGCAGTTGGGGCTTTGTGCGGTAATCACAAAACATAATAATAAAATAGAGGTAGTTCTGAATCTTTGTGGTCAGATTAAAATAGTCTAATGAAATTAAAAATAATGATTAATAAAATTGGAAAACAAAATACTTCACACTCATTATAGCAGTTAACGTAGTTCGAGAATCCTTTTTATAAAATTTTATGACGTGATTAATTTTATGAATCGATTTAAAAGGCGATTTTCATTTTACGAGTTTACCCAGCCCAATTTTCTTTTGGAGCTAAGCCCTACTAAGCTACATGAGGTAAAAATAATAATTGTAATTCAAGCTCGAGCGTTGTAGGAATATCCATTCGGGCAGGTATGTAACTTTTTTGATGTAAAAAAACATCAGAAAGAAGTTTCCTAAAGCATTTTTCATTTTGCTGGTTTGCTAAATTATAACGAATTTATAATATTTTATAGCCTAAATATTATTTTCTCATGAACGGCGCATAGTTTTATCAGAAAGTGAGGTTACTGCAAAGTTTTTCAGTAAAATAACCATAAACTAAGAGTTTTAAATTATGTCTCAAAATCATTCTTTCTACATTTACGTGATACGAACGACACGTGTTTTTCAGGCTGGGTAGCCAGCAGTATTTTTATTATTGAACTTCAATACGTCAGAGGTCTCAAAGTCCCTTATTCGAGGATCAATAACCTTTAAAAAAATCTTCCACACTGCTTTTGGCTCTGTACCGGTAACCCAAATCTGTATTTATATCGTAAATCACATTGTCCACAATCAGTCCAAGTCTAAAATGTGTTAGTTGTTTAACGTATTAAGTGGTATGTTTTTTTTTCATTGGTAAAATAGAACATATTTTAAAGTGCAAAACCACGAAAATTACGAGAGAAACCCATTGTTTATCACTATTCAGCAGTTTGATGATCGGAGTAAGGATATTTTTTAAATATTTATTATTGATATAATATCAATAATCTTCAAAGTAAATATGAAACAGAAAAATTAACGGTGGCGACCGAGACTCAAACTCGGAACCTCTAATCTATCCGTGAAGAAACGCTTCTGCAATTGAGCCACCGAGACCTAATAGGAAACCGGCATTTTTAATCGATCTCATTCATCATTTTAAAATTATAAATATATTTTTTTCAATTTTATTCCGATTTGGCTGCCATCTTTGTATGGAATATAAAGCTCTACCCGAGCACATATTATATACCTAGATGGTGTCTTTGATAAACCACCTATTATATTATTGATATTATTTCAATGATTACCATAAAAATAATAAGCATAAAAGCTTAAAAGTTAGTTTTGAATTTAATAATATTTTTTTTATTTATTCACAACTGCCACCGCAGATGATAAGCGCCATTTTGTTTTTTTGACATTTGACCAGTCCCTGTTTGAATGCCAATTTTTGATACGTGTCAGTCTTTAGAACAAGTTATGATTAACTGACAAGCATGACGACATAACCGCTATGCTTTCCAGCTGATCCCAATTTGTTTAAAATCGTAAATAGACCAACAACCGGCGTTTAACGAGGACTACTCAAATGTGTGAAAAAAATGGCATACATATGACGAAAGTTTAAAACATACCAATCTAATTGTTTAATATTCAAGTCTCTGTTGAATCTGAAAAAAAGATTATAATCCAAAGACCGTTGACTCTAAACGAAACCTTTATATATTGATTGTAATTCTGTATGTAAATATTATAAAGTTACCACAGGGGTGCGGCGTATTTTTAACAATTTCGTACGGCTTTTTGATATCCGTTGGTATTCGACAATTTGGGGGAAAATAGCGGGTCGATATTCTTCGTTCTTTGAAGTTGAAATTTGCATATTTTTTGAAGCATACATAAATCTGATTTGTGCGAGAAATTATTATTAAAGGTACAACTCGCCGCGGCGTGCTGCGTAGTCATACTGATGCCATGAGACGATGGAAAATAAGATTATTCAGGGAAATTATTCGGGCAGCCGATTCTCAAAATATTTGGAAAATTTAATATTTCGGATAATATTTTGTTGCGTTCTTGTTTGCATGAAAATATCCAATATAAAATTGCTGACTTTGAGTTTATTGGTCCTTCGTACGAAAGTGTTACTTCCTGGACCCCTAGCACAAGCAAACCGATAAAGGTTACATCGACAATGTCAGTAATTTGTCTTCTATTTGTATTTGTAATCTACGTAATTTATTTTTTCTTTCAAGAAATATTTTCATTTTGGAATGTCATTTCTATTATGAGCTACTTCATGTAAAATATTGAATAAACAATAGGCGCCTTGTCTTATTTTTAACGTCAGAAGGTCTTTAAGGCTCAATACCCAAAATGGCGCTAAACGTCACTTTGTAGAATTCTAATATAGTCAATACTGCACATGATTTATCTGTAAATTCTACATGGGTAGTTAGGAAAATGTCTAAGGTTTTCAGTGAATAAAAAAAATGCTTCTACCCTCTTGAATTTGACGAAAAACATCAGAAAAAAGTGTAGTTTTAAAACTAGCGCAGCCATTTTAGAACGTTTTACCTAAAGTGAATGAATTTCTTATAGAATTTAAAAGATAACAGTATAAAATTGTATTCACTAGAAACCTTTACTAGAAGACATTTTCCCTAACTGCCTATATAGAATTAACAAATAAATTATTTGTAGTATTGGTTGTATTAGAAAGACAAAAAGTGTGTATTTTGAGTGTTGACCCTTAAGGGACATAAATCTCCTCAATTGAAGAGATGTTTTGAATTTGATCGAATTTGAATACGCCGATTTGGTGATTGTGCGACTGTGAGATTCCAAATCGGGGTATTTTATGAGGCTGAAAGGAGAGGAGAAGGGAAGAAGATGGGGAAGAAAAAGGTGGGAAAGTACCTGGCTATTTAGATCTGGTTATCAAATATGGTTAAAGCCATTTCAAGCAACATCTCGATTCTGAATGGTGGTCTTTCACCGAGTCGATAATGAAAGTGCATAACAATTATTTTGTTTTAATTATAACTCGCGTGAAATGAATACACTTTAAAACCCTCAATCTCTGAAACTATTTTCTAACCACTTTTAATATTCACTCTGATTCAGTCCTAAAATACGCAATAGCGCTGTTAATGAATTGTCCGAAACCGAGAAACAATTCATATGTTTTGTTCCCACTTCCAAGTATCTTAATAATACATATTTACTAAGAAACTTCCCAATTCTCAAAACAAAGGGAAGCCTTTGAGAAGCTCTGACTTTGGAGGACCGAACAGAGGTCGGACAAGTTAACCAAACCCACAATGTTACGTTTTATAACAATGTAACGTTTTACAACATCTTTACAGTCCGCAGTTACTGTTTATGTACACAATGTTACCTACAATGTTACGGCAGAGGAAGGAAGCGCTACGAAGGAAGTTATTATCTTAATCAAGACAATGGAAAAGAAAATGGTAACCTCAGGAAGGTACGTCCCACAATCTCACTGAGTTACAGAACTGATAAAAATAAACTAATGTACGTGACGTTGTAAAATACCACCTTCAATGCATAATTCTGAAATAAACCGCAATATACATGTTTTGAATTGAGATTACATATTTATTTTATTTATTTATTAAAATCTTACTAGAGACATGTTGAGACCTTTGCCACTTATAAATGCCATAATGGGCACATGAAGATATTATAGAGGTAGAGTTTGGTAAACGATGCACTACAAAATATCAACAAAAATTAAATTAATTCAACATAAATAAAATATACCAATAGTTGAATAAATATAAGCTTTTTTATAGTTAATACCGCACAAGAGTCCCAACTGCTCCCTAACCATCTAGAGCCAGTGAAACTACGACAATGTTGTGAGGCTAAAAGTAGTGGGAAGGGGAAAGAGATGAGGAAGAGAAGGTAAAGGTTGGGAAGTACCTGGCTATTCAAATCTAGTCACCAAACATGGATAAAGCCATTTCAAGCAAAGTTTCCATTCTTAATGTTGGTTTTTCACCGGGGCAATACTTAGAGTATCTACCCCTCTGAAATGTACTGCAAATATACCATATATTATACTTCGAAGTACCTACGTATATTGCAAAAAATAAAGCAAATCAAAAACAGTTTTTATTTTCATGTGAATACCGTTCAAGTGTTGCAACTGCCTAGAGTCAATGGGAGAAGGGCATATTCTATTAGAGTATGTTGTGAGACTTTAATGGAGTGGGCAGGGGGAAGAGATCCTGAATCTGCCGATCGGGTCACTGCACATGGCTAAAGTCATTTGAAGCTATTTGAATCGAGAATATTCTGTTTCGATTCTGAATGGTGGTTTTATACCAAAGTGATACTAAAAGAATATACGGCATTTCAAAGCCTTACTTATAATATATTTTATTTTTGTTTTTAAAAAAAAGTCACACTATCCCTGGTCACGAATAACCTGAAAATATTTGAAAAACTCCTACTACCATCATAATAAGCGGAAAATGTTGCTTGTGCAAAGATGGAGGACTTCGCCAGGGGAAGAATTGAACCCACGACGCTCGGTTGGGAATCCGACACGTTTGTCCACTCAGCTACTGACCGGTCATATTTTATATACTTCCCGTACTATTTCCCGTATATTACGTTTCAATGTGCCGCTAATATACCATGTAAAATGAAATGACATAAGTGTATACATTAAATAAAGATCCGGAAAGGATATTAAACTCTCGTCTATGGAGTCTATTTGTCAAAAACAGGTACTAATCTTTGTATTATCAAGTTATATTATTTATTTTATCAATTCATAATACTTTTAAAATAATTCTTTTAAATACTATTGTTTAATTTATTTTTTAAATCGCAGTATTAAGTTATAACTTTAGCTTCTAGATATTTGAGAGATTTATTCAAACTCGGAGTGCGATTTTTTTTAAATTGTTGTTAACGGTGCGAAAATAAAATGCTCGTAACAATAACATTTGAATATTGTTTGAGTTTCCGAAGCAGCGAACCAGTCTTGTTCGGGGTTTGTGTCGAAACTGGTTCGCTAAGACGTTTGTTGCGGATATGTTGTTTTTATAATTGTGCATAAAATAGCGAAATAAATTGTTGTTTGAGACTACTTTTAAACTTAAATAGACGCGTGAAATAAAGTGTTTTCAATTGCCAAATAGAAAAACGTGTTGTTAATTTTAGTTGGTACTTTTACAAATGATAATACATTGTGGTACTAACCGCCTAGCATGGTACTAGCGACGAAATTCACGTAAAAATATTGTGAAATAGTAATATGATGTAATCGAAGATCTTAGCTAAAAATCGTTGAAAAATTAAAAATTTTAACTCTGCCATTCTAATATTAATATAATTTCCTATCGATTTACATGTTGTTATTTCTTATTTATGTTCGCAAAATACTTACGTAATACGATGCTCATCTTAGCCGATTAAATTGGGTTAACATTATATTAAGATGTTCATTATAAAGAATAAAACGAATATAAAATTTAAATATAGAAAATATAATGTTGGGGCCGCGTTGTATTTCAGATTTTTAACGATTATAAGCTAGAATATTCGTTTTAATGACATATTTCTTTTACCTTTTTAAAGAGTTTACTTGAATTTCTACCGCCGGTAAATAAAAACAAAAAAATAATGATTTTTCTCGTTTCATCTAAAGCGGTGTTTAGTGATTAAAAACAATACATTTTCGACCTACAAGAAGACATGCACACATGAAACTGTAAGTAGGCTTTGCAATTAAAAAAAAGATTTATTTCCAATAAGTTGGGCCACGAACCGCCACTGGATCTATCATACAAAAATACTTTTCTAGACGTTGATTTGTGGTCTAAAAAATTTGATTATGAACATATTGGGTTCGCAAAGTTAGAGAAGAAAGTTGCTAGATTCGTCTTGCCCAATGCTATTAGCTTTTTATGTGTATTCAATTACCTCGGCTTTTTTTGTTTGATCCCTTTCCCGTTTTTTGCCGATCTGTTCGGGTTCGGGTGATACTGAGCATGCATATTTCTAATCCACTTTACGTTTCTTCAGGTTTTGGACTCTGAGAGTTGTAATAATATAATAGAACACGTTTGTCAATTGTCTTACAACACACAATTTTAAACACAGCTTAAATAATATATACGTGAACTCTGGTCCATGCTCAAATGCACAAAGATACACCTTCTCAGCTTTGCTTTGTGTAGACTCATACAATGTAATACACGGATATTATGTTCGTTTGAATAATAAAAAAAAAATACAAGGTATTTCCTTTCCAACATGTAAAGTTGAGCTTCAGACTGGAGGCGTGTGGCTGTATGTACATTGGGGGTGAGGGATGGAAGTGTGTAGCGCCTCTTGAGGGCTTTTATGAAGCACCCTTCACAATACACGTCTTCAAAAGCAGCCCATAAAAAAACTTGCAGCGAACTTCAGAACTCAAAGTTCATGTTGCATTTTAGTCGTGATACTACATTTATTGCCCCTAGCTATGCGATCTTACGTCTGTGATCTGTACATATTATTTATAAACCATTCAACTAATATCCGTAATTTATTAACCATTAATTTGACTGTGAAAGCCAAAAAAATATTGACAGAAAGGTCTCTCATTCTTGACAAAAACATAACGAATCTCCACACTAGCAAATCATTTAGAGAATTGCGTAATTCAATTGGTGGCCCAAGCCTTAAACCGCATCTGTAGAAATATAATATGCGTTTTATAAAGGGGGGCAGAGCTACATTTTCGATTTTTGCAATTTACAACTTAGATAATCGCTTGAATCTTAGATTTTATGATAATTTAGTTTGATACGTTTGTTTATACATTGATACATTGGTGTCAAAGGCCGTTACATAAAGATGAATGTTTAGGTAAAAGACAGATCATTGTCAAATCCGAACCGATAAAGTTTTGGCAAATTGATAAGCTAGAGTTTATAACTTCTGGCAATCGATTTGAACTATTAAGAAGCTTGTTTCTAAAAAATTAATTAAAAATAAAAACGTGTGCATAAGTGAAGGAAAAAAATACTTAAATTCCTGTGAAAGGCCATACTTACAACATTTTTAACAGTAATCGTGGATCTTATTATACTTCATGAACTATTCAATACGAATGTGGGTTTCATACCAGGGTGTATTAAGATTACAAGCAATACTTAACTAATGTAATACTTGTATGGCGGCCTGCGTGGTCGAGTGATAAAACGTTCACCTGTGAATCCAGCAGTCGCGGGTTCAAACCTGGCGTACGAAAATAACTTTCGTTTAATTAATATCTGTCATAACACATTTTAATGACACAAAATATTATAAAGTATATTTGCGGCACGTTCCAGAGTGGTAAATACTCTAAGTATCGCCCTGGTGAAAAACCACCATTCAGAATTTAAACGTTGCTTGAAATAGCTTTGGCCATGTTTGGTGACCAGATCTGAATAGCTAGGTACTTCTCAACTTTAGTCTCACTAACTCTAGACGACTTGGAAGCAGTTGGGACTCTTGTGCGGTATTCACCATAAAAAATAAAAATAAAACTTAATTATAAATTTTACGGCGAAGTCCGATTGTGTTTTGCGTTCACACAGAATATTTATTTATTGATAGTGACCTTTCTTTTAAGTTTTTCTTTTAACAATCCAGATAAGTTTAGAAGGTTTTCCGATAAAACAGCATTTAAGAATCCTCAATACAATTATATTTTTGAAATACTTCATATTTCATTACGCTTAACAAATATTCTTTATTGTAGGAAATCAAACAAAACTGTAAATACCACAACCTATAGAACATGTCAGATATATTGTATGGTTGTAACAGAAAAAAGGATGGTTTCCTAATGTGTTTCAAGAAAGATCAATGCCACAATACGGCAATCAGGCGTCAGCTTGTCGCTCGGAAATGAGTAAAAATAATGAAATGTCTTACAAACTCGATCGGAACAATCTGTCTACCAGAAAGTTGAGCTAACTTCAGTTCTTAAGTTTTCTGAGCGCAGCTGTCTTCGACATCTTCCACAGATGTCACCACCTTCCTGAATAGGTAGTTGAACATTAAAAAAATTGGAGACAAGAAAAGGATCCGAAAACCAACGAAGAACGAACATTTCAAACCTGTTTGACACAATGTACTTTCTTGAAATGATTTGATTGGTTTTCGTAATAGTAATGTATGTTTGGTAATGGTTCTTTTGTACATAAGACATTTTCTATAAAAAAATATTAAATGTATATTTAAATGTAAAACATCATATCATATTAAGTTGAGGTGTTTGATACCCTCATAATTCAACCATTAGCGTAGTTCCTTTTTTTGTATTTTAATGGTACCGGTTAAACGTCGATTCGGCTTTTCAACAAATTGTGATCAGCTTAGAAGCATGAAAACATGACCGTTGTGCTTTTTAGTTGATCATGATGTGTCTAAAAGCTGAAACGGGCCCACAATCGAAGTTAAACGGGGACCGTTCAAATTCCATAACATTTGTAAAATGTGACGAAAGTTAATACAACCCGCACTTAGGTACGAAAAATTTTTGGGGAAATTGGGTATTTTAAAACGATTATTAAATTCTTGTACGTACATAGTTTTTTGATTATTAGAAATTCTTTAGGGTGCAATACATAATAAATTTTAAGGGATTTTTAGTGATATTGGTCTTGTATACAGGTAAACACACTTTGTGGTTTGTTTGAATCACATACTGATGCACTTCTAAATGAAGTCGCGGTTTTACGTTTATTCATACTGTCTAATTAAAATGAAATATTTTGATTTAAAAAAGAAACATAACAACTTTCCACTTATTCATTTTTGACTTAACTTGTTTCTTCTTCCACGGGAATCCTTAGATTGATGATTTTAAACTTTTAAGCCAGGTTATTACATGTCTAGGTCATAAATGAGAAACCTTCAATCTGTAGTATATAAGTGATTTTTTTCTCTGATCCTGATGCTGTAAGCATCCCATCATAAACTTAAAATGTACCAGTCTGAAGATGACTGCAATAGGGTAGAACCAATCCAAATAAATAAATACAATAAAGTTGTATAGTTTTTGATAAATCATAATGTTACTACGAGATTCAACTACGAATAATCATTTTAAATTAATATAAGCGTTGAAACCATCTCACTTTTAAAAAGTAAGCAGATAATCAAATTTAAGAAAGAAAGAAAGAAAGAAAAGAGTATAAAAAAGATTACAGAGAAACATAAGAACACTCTTCTTATATCTTCATTTGTCTCCCCATTCTTCCTCGTCTTCTGTGAGAAGTGTCGACTTTTCCTAAAATATCTCATAGAACGTAGGTAATATTTTGTAGGGCAACAATAATTAACTACGTTCGTATGGAACATCTTAGAAGGCTTGACTTTTTCCATCTGCCTTTATCTTGAGCTTAAGAAATTCTTCATAAAAATTTCCCGACATGTTTCTTTTAAGAGAATATACCAGGAAAAGCCAAGAGTTTTGTCCGTTATGCGAAGATCCTGTTGTATTATTAAATGCAAAGGAATGCTATATGATTACTCAAAAATATTCGTAAATTATTTTTCCAAAGGTTGAAATCGGAATTTAACTCTCAATACATATAGCAAGAAAGTTAAATTGAGATAAAAAATACACGAAAAATTATGATGGTTAGACAGTTTCAAATAAATATAACATATCGTAGTTAAAAATTGGTTTCAAGATTTTTAAATTTTTTTTTATTGGTTTTGCCACATTAGAGCACTTAATTTGTATTGTTCACTGCAAAGCAGAAGTTTCCTCCCCTAAGAACGAACAATTATAATATTTGGATAATTCGTACAGAGCCGTTTTGGTAAAAAAAATCACCCCAGGGGCGCTGATTATGTAACTGCTTTCAATCAGTATTGTGTTAGTAGGTATTTATCTACATACAACATATTGGCAGCTCAAAACTAATAATATAAATATAATGTTATGAAATCTGTTTTCATCCCTCCCCGAAAAATAAAATTGTTATAAGGGAAATATACATCATATTTTATTCGGTTCTTTTCTTCGAAAAACCTTAATACAAATATATTGAAACGAAGCGGATGCTTAAGATGTTCACTATTGAACTATTTCTCCTAAAAGTCAGGTCTTCCAACCTTTCTCTTTCCTTTCTCTTTTCGTTCATCATTTCTTCTCGCCTCACAAAGCTCGGAGACGTCATAGTTCCATTGACTTCGATCAGTCTTGGACTAAGTAATTAATACATCAAATAAATAATATGCCTAGTCATGAAATTCGATATAAATCAATTTATAGAATATATCAAAATGCCCTCTACTCTTTCTAATGTAAACGTACTACGTGTAGAATAACTCAAGTGGGATGTCGTACAAATTTATCAAAACAACATAAAAACGTCTCCAAACGACCTGAAGCACATGTGATCTTACAAAAAGAAATTCCACGAATATTTATTGGGTTTCAAATAATATTATTATTGCTTTTTGGCTTCTAAAAACATAACGGGGAAAAGTAGGGTTGCTACCTTTGTGAACATATTTGTTTTGTCCGGAGTGGGGAGGCTCTATTGGAAGCATTCACTTTAATTCACGTGAAAACAAAACTAAATGTTTTTTGAGAAATTCGTATCGGCTTCATTTTTTTGTGTTTGGGCCATAGAGGAGAACGTTTTGGGTGATTTATTGATTAAAAATATTGAATCTTACGAAAGAAAGACCTCAAAGTTGAAATCCTTCTAATATATTTTGATAAATTTGGCTCTTTACACATTTTTTCTGTATTTTGGCCCGCAAGTCAAGTGTTTTTTTTTTAAATATTTTCGGGAAATTCTTTAATATTAAAATGCATTTTTTTGTTTGAATGTGAGTAAATGCAAAATTGAAAAATCTTATTTTTTTATAAGGCATGATGTAAAACCACTTTCATTTGAATTGTAGTGGAAAATATTAGAGTTATAAAATGTAACTTACAGTCGCGGGATATTCCCTTTCACCTATCTGATAATAATTTCTTAGCTACTTATTAAACGCGGCTTATTCTCTGCTGCCTTTTCTGACTGTGGGAAAAGGTTTCTCTAATAACGTGTATATTCAACGTTAATTCGTTGCGATTTTAAGTCGCTCTGAATATTTCAAACTGTAAATATGAAAATTTACGGCAAAAAAAAATTTGGTGGTATTAACTCTTGTTCCATAATAAACTATGTGTACCCCATAGCTAGATTATGGATGTTGATATGTTTATGTTGTATTTTGTTGTTGTAATGTTGACGGCCTGCGGAGTCGAGTGGTAAGACGCTCGGCTACGAATCCAGAGGTCACGGGTTGCGCAAATAAATTTTATTTGATTAATTTGCTTCATAAACAATTAATTCATATGAAATAAAATGAAGTATATTAGCGGCAGGTTCTAGAGGGGTAGATAATTTAAGTATCGCCCTGGTAAAAGACCACTATTCAGAATCGAAACGTTGCTTGAAATGGCTTTAGTCGTATTTGGTGACCAGATCTGAATAGCCAGGGTCTTCCAAACATTCCCCTCCCTCGTCTTCGTTCATCAACTTCAATCTTACAACATACCCCAATTGGGGATGCTATGGTCCCACAGGCTCTGGATGGTTGGGAGCAGTTGGGACTCTTGTGCAGTTAGTTATTTTTTGATGATGGCAGTTTGATAAGTTTTTACTCTCAACAATATTGAAAGCTACGAAACAAAAATTTCATTGCCTTGTTTCACGTGTTGAAAGTTAATTTGATATTTTTAAGCTCCGCAGCTCAAGAAAATTGCAAGTTGAATATAGTTGACCGCTGCAGTAGAAAAACAAGACATGATTTGATTTTATTTAAGGGTGTACTTGAGTACTTTTAAATATACAACTTATTAATATAAGGCATCAATTCAAAGAAAACTTGGTTTTATTTTCAACAATACCCAAATGCAAAATAAAGCAAGCCATGTAAGTTTCAAGACGGTTAAATAATATTGCTTTTGACGTGGAGAGCGATTTTTACAAAAGTTTATTCCACGAAATATTACCTAGAGAAAACCACGCGGTTTAGTTCGATAAACGAAAAACTTGGAGAACACTTATCAATTTTCTTGGAACAAGTATCAAAGATTTTCGGAAAATCTAATAAAAATTCTCCTTTATCTACATTCTACTTCGATCCCCTTTCAAATATTCTATTTTACGAGAACAAACGAGTTTTAATAAGCGTTTTTTAACTAATATCTTTTATATTTTCGAAGAAAGCAATCACTTTGTAGTTTGACATATTTAATGAAAATGAAATAATAACTTTGTATAAGAACACAGCTTTTATTTTATTTCTTATGACCGACTGTTTTCGCTTAGACTAAGCATCATCAGGGTACAAAATCAAACTAAACAAAAATACAAAGTGTTCAGTTATATATACATTCAGAGGGAATAAAAAGTACTAGATATAAAAAAGTTCATTAAAATAAATAGTCATTTTCTTAATAATTAGTTAAATTTGTCCAGTAGTCCATTAAGTATATTTCCTGTAAACTCATCGAAATTTCTTATTATTCTGTTATCACCTTATTAGTAGACTTTTTGCCTCTTTCATTTCATAGTGTCTCTCTGTTCCTTTGTTATAGTTTTAAACGATATTCCAATGTTTGTTTTCTTATTTTATTTTATGTTGTGTTCTCCTTTTGTATGTATATATAACCGCTAACTTATTGTTTATTGTTTAGTTTAATTTTGTACCCTACTGATGCTTAGGCTTAGCAAAACCGGTCATTCATAAAAATAAAATCCATGGTCTTGTACAAATTTATGATATAATTTTAAATAATAATATTAAAATATTTTAACTTTGAGAAAATAAGAAGATCGTGCAGTAATTTCGGAATGTCTTAATGTATTTAATATAATTTTACAGTGCACTTTTTTTTTACTGCCTGAAGCCAGTGACAAATCTTGTGAAGAAAAAAAATGTGGTGGAGAAAAAGAAGAATTGAAATATAAAGGCTAAGAATGAATTACCTGGCTATTTAGATCTGGTGACAAAAAAATCTTTAAAAAGCTAAAGCCATATCTAACATGGTTTCTATTCTAAGTGGTGATCTTGATGCTAAAAGTATTTTCGCTCTAAAACAAAGTAGGTAATTAATTAAATAATTTTTTTATTTTCGTAGAAAGCAACCACTTTGTGGTTTGACATATTTAAATAAATGAAAAAAGAACTTTGTTTAAGACCACGGATATTATTTTATTTTGTATGACTGACAGGTTTCACTTAACCAAAAATTTCTAATTATTCTTTTATCAGCTTTTCAGTTGACGTTTTGTCCATTTCGCCTATTTTATTTCATATTATCTGTCTCTTTTTCTCTCTGTTCCTTTGTTATAACTTAAATGTTATTTTTTTTCTTTACTTACTGTTCTCTTATTTTATTTTATATTATGTTCTCCCTCTGCATGTACGAGTATATATAACCACACACTATGTATTTTTTGTTTAGTTTAATTTCGTACCCTGATGATGCTTAGGCTTAGCAAAACCAGTCGGTCATAAAATAAATAAATAATATCCATGGTCTTATATAATGTCGTTTTTTTCATTTCTTTAAATAATTTTCCATTTCAAGCTGCCGATTTCTAAAATGGTATCATTTGCAGTTTTGATTCCAAATTTTATCTTAGCGAAAAAAATACCAAATTATTAAAATGGCAATTTCAAAAGCCGTTTGTTACAGAATTTCGCAAATAATTTAATAAAATTATTATCTTTTTATCATACATTCCGGCGTCTCAGAACTGCTTTGTTCTTCGTATTCCTTTTGTTCCCAGTTTCTAACAATTTGACGGAGATTAGTTGTTTAGCGTCCGTATTATAAATTAACAAACCTATTTCAAAGATGAATAGAAATTAAGAAAACCCTTATCTTTGACTCGAGACACTGGCGGAGACCTACCTGAGGAATTTATTTCTGAGACAACGGGAGGGAAACGAAGATTAAGTTTATTTTAGTATTGGTAGAAACTTGAAGCATTAAGTGGAATCGTTAGCTCGTTAGTCTTCAAAAGGGCACGCTAAAACCTTTGGAATATGATTTTCAAGAAACACAATTCTTAGCCAAATGATCTAAAACCAATAAGCTTGTCTTGAACTCTTTAAGTATGTCAATATTTTTTATTAACAGACTACAATTAACCTACAACATTTAAATTCCTCCTACTACCATTATTATGAGTGGATAATATTGCTTGTGCGATTATGAAAGACTTAGCTAAAATAGTATTGAACCCCCGAAGCCAGGATGGGACCCTAACGCTTTAAACCACTCGACCACTTAGAAGTCAAACCACCCTTTAGATAATACACAAAAAATGTGTGTTTTTTTTTGTTTCATTGAAGGTTTTTCGAGGTATATAATTTGGTTTAAAATATAAAATGAAAGTGAAGTAATAACTTTGTATAAAAACACAGATTTAATTTTAATTTTTATGACCGACCGGTTTCTCTTGGCCTAAGCATCATCAGGGTAGTAAAATAAACTAAACACAAAATACATAGTGTATGGTTGTATATACTCATACATACAGAGGGAGAACACAATACAAAATAAAATAAGAGAACAGTAAGAAAACAAAAAATATTATTTAAGTTATAACAAAGGAACAGAGAAAAAGAGACAGATAATATGAAATAAAAGAGGCAAAATTGGCGAAACTTTAACTGAGAAAGTGATACAAGAATGATGAGAAATTATAGGCCTTAAACGCCGAAACAGCTGTCACTAAAAATAAAAACTGAAAATAGCAGAACTCAATAATAAAAATATTAAATTTAATTCAATTAAATTATATAAAAATTAAAATGGAGTTCTACAAATTGAACACAAAAACTATAAATAAAAAATGATAATTGGAATAACAAGTTCCACAAGTACTGTGTACTTAAAACCAATAGAAAGCCTTGTAACATTTTTTTTATCTGGAACTAGATATTCAAACCTAGACAAATATTTTCATTGTAAACTGTAGAGATTTTATTTTATTCATTAAAAATAATATTTTTTTGATATATTATTCCAGAGAAAAAAACTCACAACGATATTATAAGAAAAAGGGCATTGGACAACTCGGAGACACTTTTGATAGTCGGAACTATTTTTTTTCAAATGGGTGTTTGATTGTGAATTCACGTCCTTCCTAACCGTAAAATTACAAACTGAATCGGGTCTCAGATTTTAGTTACGCCCCTGAGAGTTGCTTTGAGCATGTTTTGAATAATGGTTACATATTTTCTGAATGGAAAAAAAAATGCGATTGAAAATCTTTTAAGGTAATATTTTTTGTAATCAATTTGTATGAACTCTATTTGTTTTTTTTTTTCATAATTCAATTGAATTGAATTTAATATTATTGTTATTTAGTTCTGTGAGTTTTAGTTTTTTTTTGTGACAGTTGTTTCGGCGTTTAAAGCCAGTTTGACAATGACCTTATAAAAACTAAATAATAATAATATTTAATTCAATTCAATTTTTTTATTTTTTTTTATACGAATACCGCAAAGAGTCTCAACTGCTCCCAACCGTCTAGAGCTAGTGAGACTATGGCATCCCCAAACAGGGTATGTTGTGAGGCTGAAGGCAGTAGGGAGAAGAAAGAGATTGGGAAGAGGAAGGTTGGAAAGTACCTGGCTATTCAGATCTGGTCACCAAACACGACTAAAGCCATTTCAAGCAACGTTTCGATTCTGAATGGTGTTCTTTCACCAGGGCGATACTTAGACTATCTACCACTCCAGGAATTGAATAATTGAATTAAATATAAAAATAAAATAAAATAAATATAGCATTTCGTACAACAATTTGCTAAAACGAACCGGTTAAAAGTACACCTATGTAATATTCGGAGAAGATGATTTGATTCTGTTTTTTTGTCCGAGCATAATATTGCTCTTTTTTCATTGTCGTATTTTACATGATCATTGGGTTTTTAATTTATGATCTGAACACGAAAACATGGATGATCAAACTATAAAATTATTTTATTTACCAAAATTACACACAAAATCAGAGTTACATTAGCGAAAAAATATTAATTAATATTTGTTCACCATAATCATGAAAAATGTTTGAACAAATTAAGAGAATCCCGGATATAAAACTCCACAAACTATGATATCGTTACAATATCATCATTTCATAACTCAAATTTAAACCATTATTATACAAGCGGCGCGTCAAACGTGGAGCGCTCTTATTATTATATACAAGCTGCTTAGACAGTCCGTTTTATTAGAAATACAATCCAGTGACAGCATTATCCCTGGAATAAGCTGCGAGCTGTTGTGCCAGCTTCTTGAAAGAGCTTTCGCGATAAAAGGCTTTTGGAGCTGAGATAATGATGCACCGTATGTTGGCTAATGGGAAGAATCGGCTCACAGCAGGGGCTCCGCAAGATTTTACTTTACCATTACTATAATTTAATAAGGCTTTCATTCGTTACGTTGTTATTTAGTATATTGGGGTTCATGTACAATAGCAGCTTTAGCACGCTCCAACAAATTGTCAATTTATTGGAAAACAATAATTTATTTTGATCACCATAAGTGTGATACAATTTAAAAAAAATAAAAATAGTCGAGACTAAATTGAGCTACCTATCTAGTTTAGTATTAAGATTATGGATTGTGTACTATGTTCGGTGACAATTATAGTTTTATCAAAAATTATGAAGGTTTCACTTTTTGATTAAAAAGAATCTCTTCTTTATAAAATAAATCTTAACTAACTAACTAATTAACCATAACTCCGTTTCTCCGAAGGTGTAGGCAGAGAGGACAGATCGCCATACAACAATGTCTAAATTGAGCTACCTATCTAGTTTAGTATTTAGATTATGGATTGTGTACTATGTTCGGTGACAATTATAGTTTTATCAAAAATTATGAAGGTTTCACTTTTTGATTAAAACGAATCTCTTCTTTATAAAATAAATCTTAACCAACTAACTAATTAACCATAATGCCGTTTCTCCGAAGGGGTAGGCAGAGAGGACGGATCGCCATACAACAATGTCTTGGCACAAACTTCATTCACATTCATACATTGTCTCATATATACTTTTCTGTTATTCTGACTCCTTACATTGCCCAATTCAAGTATTTGATTCACTTGATCGTACCATGTCTTCCTCAGGCGTCCCCGACTTTTTGTTCCCATTTACTTTCAAATCATATACTCTTTTCACATTCCTTTCTACGTTCAGTTGCTCCACATGCCTTATATCTTACTGGTCTTAATTTGTGTTGTATACTTCAGAACTGCAAAAACTGCACTTGTTAAAAGACGTGCGGTAAAATAATTCTTCCAACACCAACACCCCTTCATAAATAAAAATCTTTAATATAAAGGAAAGTTAAGTCGCGCCACTGCACATCAGTAAATATATTATTTTGATTTAAATCTCAAGCGGCTCACAGTAGACAGGAGAGCTCGTCTCTCCAGTAAAGGAAATATAAAAACTTCAATATTTCTCTAGAACACATTAGTTCCAAAATATAATAACGTAATTTTTTTATAACCATCACGATTATTATGTTATATATAGCTGCTTGAAAACTTATTTGCTAGAATCATATACTGATAAAGATTATACTTCAACCGTCAAATTTATTGTGAATGTTTTATAACATATATAATATATTTTTTAACAATTTATCCAGTAAGTATACCAATTAAAATCTTATGAACAATAAACATTGATATGTTTCTTACTAAATGTTAAGCTTCAATATTTTTTGAATTTTCCATATTAATATGTGATCCTTTGTAAACAATAGAGGAAAGTAACCAAATATGGAATACCATTTTGTTTTTGGAGTATAAGTCTCACAAAATCAATCACAAAAATATTTATTTTCTATCGGTGTTCAGCCTTGTATTTCCTTTTCTGATTTCCCTTTTCTCAATCTAATTTCCTTTTCTTTGGTTTAAAAACGAATTCATACGTTTCTTCTGGATTTTTATTCCATTAGCTTATAATAAATTGTTTTTTTTTTAAAAATATGTTAATGTACACACGTTATACCCATATCTGAGCTTTTTCTCTCATGATTTCTGATGACGATCATGATTTTAGATAGTTTTAATTTGTTTACATAATATGTATTATTTTCTCATTGTTAATCTTATTAACATAATTTATTTAGTATGAAGCGCACTTGAGGTGAGATATAAAAAAACTGCGCTGTATAAGTTCACTGTTATTATTATTATTACCTTTAACATGCGGGTATTTTTTTAATATTTCATAATATTATAACTAGAATATCCAAAATTGGATTAAAATAACGAAAAATTTAAATGGATCCAAATATGGAATTATAGAATGGTGTCAAGAATATCAAGATTTTGATAAAAAACAAGCAAAATTAATCACTTATTTGCAAAAATCATACATCCAAGTATCATCATCTGCACTAGAACATTTAAAGTGTGACCAGAGTCCACAAATTATGCATTTGATTCACGAGTATTTGCGACGAAATTTCTTTAAAAATAACATTCTGAATCTAAGGATTCAAGAGTCTGTTTGACCTATTAGGGCATCAGGTTTAATGCATGTATGAAATTGAATTGCTTCTTGACCACCGAAACCATCAGAGTCATCATAATCCTTAAATTGATCCTTTTTTTCCTACTACTTTATCTCTGGCGTTTGCCCGACTGACAATTTATGGCGTGTGCGGCGCTACGGTCGGTGTGCGCAATAGCTCACGACGGTGTTGTTAGATATAAGAGTGTTAGATTTTTAGAAAATGCGTCATTCCATATTAGGACTCGATTCCATATTTGCTTGCTTTCATCTAACTTTGACGGCTTCCATGGTCGAGTGGTAAGACGCTTGACTACGAATCAAACCCGGCATGCGCAAAAAACTTTTATTTGATTAATATGTGTCATAACACATTTAATTCCTATAAAATATATTTGCGGCACGTTCCAGAATGGTGGATACTCTAGGCATTACCCTGGTGAAAAACCACCTTTCAGAATCGAAACGTTGCTTGATTGAAATGGCTGAAGCCGTTTTTGACCAGCTTTGAATATCCAGGTATTTCCCAACCTACCTCTTCCCCATATCCTTCCCAGCTCTACTACCTTCACCCTCACAATATATCCCAATTGGTGATGCCATAGTCTCACTGGCTATAGACGGTCGGGAGCAGTTGGGACTCTGGTGCGGTATTCACAATAAAAATATAATTATTAATAATTCAAAAGAAATCCACACAAATCCCATCACAGCTTTTGGAATATAAGAGTAAAGAAATATAAAAGACGTAGGAAGTAAAACAAATTAATTATTTTTAGTCACAGTTTCAAAAGCGGAGCGTCAAAATTGAAAATACAGGTAGGGAAGCAAATTGATTTTAATTCTGAGTGCTTTATTAACCCCTTTAAATCGCATTTACTCGCTCCACCTTCCACCTCCTTTTCTCACTAACGCCATTCATGATGTAATGTTCCGTAAGTTATAACATACCGACCCGAGTCCTTTCATACTGTAAGCCTCTTATGGTCCTGTGAGGAAGGACATATTGACGTGGACAGCGGCCGCCAAAGGCTCACACCCTATCCACCCCCCAGTCGCCCTGCGAACTACCCTGTCAGAATATCAAACTTAATGGGGTGGCTTGTATTCATAACATATTATTGAAAGGTCTCGAACACGGGTGTCTAACCTTCTGGCATCTGTGGATTTATACTAAAGTAAGGAATGTTCTTGGGCCGCAAAGAATTTATTTATTTTTGAAACAATGTCGATAATTTTCAACGATATGCGAAACAGAAGGAAATACGATGAATACAATATTAAATTACGTAGTATTATTTTTTGGGTATCAAGCCGGTGACCTTCATAGTCGAGGGTTAAGACACTCGCCTTCGAATCCAAAGGTCCCGGGCTCAAACCCAGCGTGCCCAAATAAATTAAATTTAATTAATATGTGTCATAACAGCTTTTATCAATATAAAATATTATAAAGTATATTTGCGGCACGTTCTAGAGTGGTAGTTACTTTAATTATCACCCTCTTTTATTTTTTTATCGTGAATACCGCACAAGAGTCCCAACTGCTCCCAACCCGCTACCAGCAAGTTGGGAGCAGTTGGCCACCATTCAGAATCGAAACGTTGCTTGAAATGGTTTTAGCCGTGCTTGGTGACCTGATCTGAATAGCCAGGTAATTACCAACCTTTATTTTCCCATCTTCTTCCCCTTCCCATTACTTTAAGTTTTACAACATACTCCAATCGGGAATGCCAATCTCACTGGCCCCAGACGATTATGAGCAGTTGAGACTCTTGTGCGGATTTTCACTATAAATAATATATACAAACGCTGGACTGTGTGGATAGAAATGAAACGTACCAACTTAACGTAAAGCTTGTTAAATGAAATATGGAAACAATTTGCGGTATAGCTTATGGTGCAACGTTTGAACACTTTGAATAATGTTGCGTGTAGCAAATAAATAAGCAGTGTTGTCGAAATAACTTTTGAAAATGTTGCACGAAAACATCGTATGAATGAAATGGGTACTCGTGTTGGAACTAGAAGTGCTATTAAAGAGATGTGATTGAGATTTGATGCTAAATTAACCCCGTTTAAATCTATGCTTTATACTGCGATGTCTTTCAAAGATAACATTGAAATGCTAACTACGTCAAACACGTAACACTCAGGCTAAGATGTTCCAGACTTTCGTTACGTTTGACATCGTTAAAATTCAACGATGAGCGCCATTTAAAAAAAAAATAATATTGGTCTCCGTTAAACGCTTATTCTAGACCCGTCTTAGTTTTGTGATGAGCCGACAAGTATAAAAACTTGTCAATTATGCTTTTCAGCTTATCACAATTTATTCAAAAGTTGAAACGGACCGACAGTCGGTGCTTAATGGGGACCGTCTAAATGAAAAAAAAGCAAAATAGCATCAATCATTGAATTGTGACGATGTCAAATATGGCGAATATTCGAAACACACCTACATTAATTTCTTGCTTTAAATAATATCAGTACTTAGAAGTAACTGAAAAATAGGGTCAGGTTTGGAGCGAAGGATTAAAAAAATACAATGAAGTCAATAATTATCAATTGTTACCAGACTTCGCCTGAGTTTCAAAACATTTTGTTTTTTATAGAAAAGTTATAACTATGAAATAAACGAATGCTTGTTAATTATAATATGCAAAAATAGGTTTATTTTCACACACTAATAATTAAGTTTTCAGTATTATTTAAAAAGTCAAATAGATATTACAAAACCAAAAAACTCAAGATGGAAATGACAAAGCGAATTAAATATCGTTGCATTGATTTATAAATTGTTGACAGAAAATTTTGGCACAAGAACTGACCGCTAAAGTGTTTTTTTCTGCAAAAACTGGTAAATCAAAAAAAATCGTTTTACAGAAAAAAACAATTCAGTGACGTTAAGCAAGAAAAAGGATTTTGAAAACTCAGAGATATCCTAAGCATAGCGTGTAATAAATACACCAAACGAAAATATTTTAATAATGAAAAAAAATACTTTGCAGTTGTTTTCGGATAGAACTTTGCTCTCGATTATAAGTGAAATAAGAAAATCAATAGTTTTCAAGCAGTACGAGATTGTTAAAAATGACGGTGAATGAATTGATCGGGGTGGAGAATTTGGTTGATGCGCTGATTTTTGAATAAAAAGTAGAGGTCTCGAGTTCGATTGGTCACAACCCAATCTTGTATTTTCTTTTATATTTTCATGTTCTTTGAAAATTGTTGATATTTTTACAATCAATACTAACTGAAATGTTCTAATACTGTTGATTTGATATATCAATAAAAAATTAATTCTCCGTCAAAGGCTGGATGAGTTTTCCCGAATGTCATAGCTACGGAGACTCAAAGGGAGCTGCATTCAGTTGAGTTGTTAAATGTACCCTTGCTACCTATAAATAGATCCTCCAGCCCTTATTCGCTAAGGGTACTTCTCGGGTGACTGCCTCGTTAATTACCTATGAAGCCTTAAATATCGTTTCTGTAAACGTAAATAAAACTGTTTAATTAAAAAATGAACGAGGGGTGCCATAATTACTTATTACGCCGATATAGCTGAATTCATGGTACGTAAAAATCATAATTATTTTGTAAAAATACACCTGAACCGGCCTTTATTAAGCTACGGTACACACATTCAAACAAACTGTTAAAGAGTAGTTGGAAACGCATTGCCAGATTAATATTTTGTTTTCGCAAAGCTTTCCTGGTTACATCAGCGTAAAGCTGTTTTTGTGATTGTTCCGTGTATCTTGTTATATCTGTAAATATTAAATGGTATAGCTAAAAATCTGTTTTATCATTGTTCCCGTTAATATTGTTGTCTCTGTAAACATAAAATGGTACAGCTAAAAATCTGTTTTATCATTGTTCCAGTGAATCTTGTTGTCTCTGTAAACATAAAACAGTATTACAAAAAATCTGTTTTTACAATTGTTCCCGTGAATCTTGTTGTCCCTGTTATTATAAAATGGAATAGCTAAAAATCTGTTTTATCATTGTTCTCGTGAGTTTTGTTATCTCTGTAAATGTAAAAATTGATTGCTATAGTTCATAAATTGTTTTGTCGTTGTTCTGGTTTTCTTGTTGGCTTGTGAATTTTTCCTTGAAGCGTCAGCCAGTAGTTTGGTTGCTCCAATGTCACCTATCGTTTTTCAAGTGGAATTATATTTTTATTGATCACGTTATTTTTATATCATTGCTACCAAATTTTTGCTGCTCTTTTAAAATCAAAAAATGTTGCTGGCGGTCATGAATGTCTTCAGAAAAAAAAACTTTTTGATGTGTTTTCTTAAATTGTGTAGAGGCAGCGAATTGATTTATCTTAACTTTATCAGTCATGATTTTGGGTCATGAAGTTGTGTTGTTTCAATCTAATATTTCTGACCAACTAAATTAATTGAGTGAACTGGTTAGAGCCAGTTATCAGAAATATGTTTTATTTAGTTTTATTTAAAATAAACTCCACATAAGAGTTCCTGAGAGAAATCATTTCCGTCAGGGCTTATTTCATCTTTGGCGATGCTGGATTCAAGGTGTTTTTAAGAAAAGGAAGAAGTGAATCTGTGGTAGGAGGAAAAAAAAATAATGAGGCTGGAAAAAACCATAGTCCAGCGGTTGAATATAAAAAAAATGAGTCGTAGAAGCGATTCGTTCTCAAATGGCGATATCAACCGTATTCACTCTTTAGGCTCGTATTTGGCGTGTTTCCCGGTTGTGCACCGGTACCAGAGGGATCAGCGACGCTAGTTACTCGGAGCATATTTCATTGAAATACTAGTAGAAAAGGGAAAATATTTTTACCTGACGTCTGTAATCGAACGGTTGACAGAATTAAGACTGTTGTCAACGCAAAGGCACGAATGTGGAAAATAATGTGAAGAGAATTTATTATTGTTTGCAAGTCATCGACAAAATTATACTTCGATGGCGCGAGTAGACTGCGGTACACATCGCAAACGTTTCAAAAAGACATGGCAAACAAAGTGACAGACAAAATAAGGATAAGAATGTGCGAAATTCCACCCTCTCTGACTAACCGTGCGGAGAGTCGGCACTAGGGAAAAGAAGAACCAAACTACAAAATCGTTTATTTTTATCTTAATATATATTTCAAAGGCATTCGTCTCTTGGCTTTAAGTTGGTACAGCCCTAATTTAAATTATGTAAAAACATATTTGCCTTTCAGTCGTATCGTTCGCTTTAAACTAATAATAATTTTGATCTGGACCATTCAGAATATCTCGTGAAGAATTTAAAAAAAAAATTAAATTATCGAGAACTCCGCCATTTCCAAATACTTTGCGCTTCACATTTCTCCCTCTAAAATATATTGGCCAGGATACCAGGATCGGATACAAATAAAGATAATGGATCACGCAGTAGTCTACGTGACGAAATAATTGGTGACGGATGGAGATGAATTTCAAGAAACCGAAAGAAATTGCCACCCTTTCAGTATTAAATTAGTCCAGCCCCAATCTAATATAGACTTTATAAATAATTCTCCCCATTAAATAATGATAGTAGACTATTTGAACAGAAATACATTTTTAACAGACTAATAAGTCGATAACTTAATAAATTATTCCAAATGTACGAGTCAGTATTACATTTCTTGTATCAACTGTGGCAGATATATCAACAAACAGTTTAAGTATTTCAATAAAGTTTTTACAGTGAAGGTTATATAAATAAAACGATTTTATAAGTACACATAAATCGAGAAATATTATTACCAAGGCACGTTAAACATAACATCATTGTCGACGTTGATAGACAAACAAAATAGGTTTTACTAGGAATGAAACATACGATTTTACTAATTTCCTAAAATAACAAAGATACCTACATTTGCCCCCCGGATCATTTTATTGCTAAAGCACTTATTTTATTACAGACTATATATAACGGTGAATATTCACAATTCGTCCTAAAATATACCGACCAACTCAATGAGCAAATGTAATCGGTAATCACGGAAATTAATATAATAACCTTCATCACATGGATATTCCACCATTGTTAATTGATACATTAAAGCAGTGTATGTGAAATACTTTATTTATTACGGTGAAATTTTACATAAAATAAACAAATTAGCACTTACAGTTTTAAATTGTACATTCAATGAAGGTATGGGAATACCCTCGATGTGACTTGATAAAATAAATATGGATGTTATTAGAAGAGTACAATTTCTACCATGTATCATTCACAACCTAACATTGCGAATGTGTAGAAACTAGCGGTACCAGTGAGAATAGGTATCCTTTCAAGGAGTTCCAATTTCGCTGCTCAAACGTCAAAATAATACTGTTCAATACCTTTAGCATATCTCTCTAAACCACAAAATTGTACGTGTACAGCTTTTAAAGTGTTAGAGTAAAAATAATGGAGGTGCTAGTGCACTCTTTCAAAGGCTTCTTCACGAACGTACAGAAAGAAGACAATTCACAAACACTATTATCACAGCAACAAACGCCCAAAAAGATCTACACAATTAGCCTTCTGGATACAGTTAGTGGACCATCAAATATTTTTCATGAATTTAGTAAGACGAATTGTTACTTACGTATTTACCTGGGTTTCATATTATTTACTAGCGATGCGACCACTTTAAAAGAACTACTTCAAAGAACAATTTCTTTTGACAACAGTTCCTACTTCATTCATTGTTCATTGAACAAATACTTCAATTGAAGTCGGTAGTTCATTTTAGCGTTCATTCATTTCAATAACTTAATTTTATTGAACACATATTTCAATTGAAGTTGGTAGTTCATTTTAGCTTTCATTAATTTCATTAACTTCATTTCATTGAACAAATACTTCAACTGAAGTTGGTAGTTCATTTTAGCCTTCAATCGTTTCATTAACCTCATTTCACTGAAAAAAATACTTTAATTGTAGTCGGAAGTTCATTCCATTCCATTGAAAAGACTACTACTACGACTTTACGACTAGAACTACTTCAATTTGGCGAGGAACCGGTTCCAGTTCTTTTTTCAGTTTCAAAGCGCTACCGACTAGTACGTGATGGAACCAGTTCCAGTTTTTTCGTTTTAAATCGCTACCGACTAGTACGTGCTTTTTCGGCGAGGAACCGGTTCCAAAATGAACTGAACAAATAAGCGGATAAATTCAAATCTCTTTTTTGCGAGTTCGACTTCAATTGAAGTGTCCACTTTGAAGGGTTCATTTTAAAGAACTAACAATTCGTGAAGCATTCACAAAATTTTGAAGTTTTTCCCAACGCTATTATTTAGTAAAGTATTGTTTGACTTTTTATAATTTATTCAACGTATTTTATTGTACTACTCCGGAACATTTCCTGGAAAAAATAATTATAAAGTTAGCTCGAAGTCTGTCATCATTGAAACGAAAATGAGTCTTTTTCATTTTTCTCAATGAAAAAAATAACTGTTTTGTAGACGTGTCGAGAATATACAAAACCAACAGAAAAGGAAAATATAAAATGTCAAGAGTTTTATTTTTTCACCACTTGGGAATTTAACAAATTAGTTCTTTGCAATTGTGAGAAGTTACCCATTGTGTTGCTAGGACGTTAAAAGTTATTCCGTGTTCTCGCCATTTTATTTTCTGCGAAAAATGATTTTTATCTGCCTCCGTAAGATCTTCACAATTTTCTTGCATTTATGAAAATATAAGGTCTTTCAATACGATGGTTATATTATTGAGAATTCAATGGAATTATAATCATTAACACTTCAAAGAAAAAAAAAACAGCGAAATTGGGGCATATTTTTTTGTAACAACTGGAAGTGTTTCTTTTTCCAATTAATTTTGAAATAATTATTTGGTTTTATATATTATTAAACATTTAAACTTTTTAGACATATTACAAAAAATACAGGAAATTGAATAATTCATTTGTGAAGGGTGGAGTCAAATTAGATACCATACGTAATTTGTTTGATTAAAACTGAGTGCGAGCTATTTTATGTATTCATATGTGAATACATGCATACCTGCAGTTAAACGGAGACCAAACGTGAAAATTTGATACAGAAGAAGCTTTGAAATTGATAAGAATGAAACGCGGGGTAGAAATAATAGTCTTAGGATTATCCGAAGAGATCGTATGTAAATAAGGAGGAAAAAAATCTCCCCAACATAATTGATCACGCATAAAACAAGTATGGCGATTGACAAGATACATCGCTCGAACGATAAAAAATATATATATTTTAGCATTTATGCTGCTCAGAAGAATCTAAAAAGACTCAAGGTCATCCTAAAACCAACTTAATCAACGATTTAATCGAAGTGGAAAAAGCTTTGCCAAGCCTTTATCTTCATATTTGACGTACAACGTAATGACAATGACCAATGAATGACGCTATAAATAAGTATTTTTTATAACGATTTAACTTTTCATGTACTTATATTATACATAATACTCAAAGGTTGAGCGCGTAAAGGTTCTTTAAAACCTATGATAATATTTTTTAGGAATATTACCTACGACTTTCCGAATAATAAAATTATATTCTACAACTTTTTTTAATTTGTAAGATTTGTGAAATTATATTTTATTTGTAAATTAAATAACTAAGTTTCATTCTCATGCAGATTAAATGTGTCGTGTTAAAAATTCAAACATAAAAAACGATTTCAGTTTAAAAAAAAAAAAACTATTTTATTTATTTATAATCTAAAGAAATTATACTGTGCTGTGCTAAATATTTAATTGAATTTTGTTTTTCATTATTATATCATGAACATGTGATGAAATTAATAGAAAAAAAGTGAACGAAACCTAGACGTTCTTTATTAATCGATAATATTTTATTTTCTATATATTATGTGAAAATCGTCTATTTGAAATCGCAAATTTGTATAAGAAATCTAACTAATCGTTTCCAATCATCATTTCCGGTCTAAATTTATTTTGATTGAGTAGCAAATAATAAACAACAGAGAAACGGTTATATTAGGGAATCAAACAAAAAACAATTCCGTGTAGTAAATTACCTAAAATTCCGCCAGAGTAACAGTCGAGTCAGTAATGCCTTTTCTTATCGTCTGACATTATTTTCAGTAGGGCCGAGTCTAACAAAACGATATGAAATTGAATGAAATCAAATACAATCGTCCGATAATCGGTTCATTTATCTGCGAATGGGAAAAATAGTGCAAAATTCAACACCAAAAGCAATTTTACACCAATTTCGCAATCTCTACTGAGTCACTAAAACTCTCTTCTCAAAAATAATCTGACAATTTTTCAACTATATTTTTATTTATATTGGTTACGTCTGCAAAACATTACTTAGAGGAACGAAAAATATTACAATACTTATATTATTGCTTCAAAGCGATTATTCAACAAACACATATTGTGTATAAAAAGTCATGATATGATATTAAAAACCGTTGACAACCTCCGTGGTTGAACGGTTAAGACTACAAATCCAGAGGGGATTTAGTGTTCAAATGTCGACGGTCGTAAAAGGTGATATTTAATTAATTTGCGTTATATCACAGTTCTTTAATTTTAAACAATTTATTGTATACTAGCTTTTGAGCTTTTTAGATTTGAGCTTTTGAACTTTTTAGCTTTGAGCTTTTGAGCTTTTTAGCTTTGAGCTTTTGAGCTTTTTATCTTTAAGCTTTTGAGCTTTTTAGCTTTTGAGCCTATGAGCTTATGACCTGTGAGCTTTTGAACTTTGAGCTTTGAGCGTTTTTGGTTTTGTGCTTTTGAGATTTTGAGCTTATGAGCTTTGTACTTTCAAACTTTTGAGCTTTAGTGCTTTCAAGCTTTTGAGCTTATGAACTTTTGAGCTAATGAGCTTTTCAGCTTTTGATTTTCGACCTTTCGAGCATTCGATCTTTCGTGATTTTGAGCTAATGAGCTTTGAGCTTTTGAGCTTTGAGCTTTTGATCTTTAATCTTTTGAGTCCTGTCGTAATTTGTCGGTATTATTAGTGTTTATTAAAAGCGAGTGCCCGGCATGCTTTGCAATGCCACTCAAATAAAGATTGGATGCTTTCTGCATAACTACTTCCAGTTGGAATTAGTGTACGGTATTCGCATAAAAAAGAAACGCATCAGTAAAACCGTTATCGAAGGTTGATAATAGTTTGATCAAAGGCTGGAATGGGCCTAGAATGGGCTATTAGACAGGAAGAGGTAGATCTTCAACGCGATTGATCAGGTCAAAACAAGCATTATGTAAAAAATGTAATAATATTGACTTTGACTTAAGTTTAAACATATTTTTTTATGTACAATTTCTTCGCAATCATTATGTATTTTAAAATAGGCTTAAAATTTTCTTGTTGATTAGATTACCTTAAATTGTTCAACTGTACCTCAATGCACAACGCGTACCAATGTTTACCATAACAGTCATTATTATGATCGTATTTATGATTTCTCACTTTTCATGAATAGTGCCCGCCTTCTTAATCATTTCGTCTATGAAAAATTGGCGCCTTTAAAAGATTTTTTTTACAGGGGTGTTAGAATAGTTTCTCTCAATTCATATAAGTTTTTGAGACAGTATATGTTATGTACTGAATTACGTTACTCACCCGGCAGAAGCTGGTGATCGTTGATATCTGAAACAAAAATGGATTCAATAAGTTTATGTTAATCACGTTATTTGTAAGTGTCGGGTTTTATTTACAGCGCGGCTGAAAAAAACACAATTTACTAAATGGTTCACCGGACAGTGGACAGAGACAAAACGAACAACAAATAAAACTCCTTAATATGTAAATACTATTATTAATCCAAACACACAAATATGAAACAGAAAAAAACCATAAACTAAAAAGAACAATGGTCATGACAGGGACACAAACTCAGAACCTCTACTCTTACCTACCTCTACCTTACCTACCTTACCTACCTCTACCCTATCCGGGAGTAACACTCTGCCAATTAGGCCCCATGTTTCATTAGAAAGCAGCATTTTTAACGATCTCATATTTCTATTGAGAATTATCAATATTTGAATTTTGACCATGAATTTCTTCAATTTTCTTGGTCGATTGTTCTATTTAATTTATGGCCTTTTCTATTTTATATGTGTGTTTAATTTATTTTATTTTTTAATACAAACATTATAATGTAAGTTGTTGTATTAATTTTTTTTTCTTAATCTAAATTTTCATTATCAAGATGTACCCTCATAAAAAAGCTGTGCTTGTGTGTATGAGGGTGTGTTATTTATTAAGTTACTAATAAACTATTGTAATGATTTACCAAAATATTTATTTTCAGTGTTCAGTGTAGTTTTTGAATTGTATTTTGAATTCTTTGAGATCATTATTAATCGATCTTATTTTTTCCGTTACACCATCAAAGAATTTTATTCCAAGAAATTTGTAACTTTGTTGACCTATTGTTTTTTTACATATCGGGATCGGTAATGTGCATTTATCGGTAATGTTCATTAATGAATAAATGTAAGTCATTACCAAAGTGCATAGCACTCAAAAATTCCTTGATACCGAGAAATTATAATAATAGAAGTAATCTACTGTAACAGTGCATAATGAATAGAATCATAAAACTAATATACCATAATGCTGGGAGTAACCCAATAATTATAAAATTATGTTGTACATCTGGACATCACAATTGAGATGGGAAAACCTAAAGTAAACTCATTAACAATCAGTATTCACCAACCTTTCATTATATAAATACATTGTCAATTCATATTTATAGAAATGCAACTGTAACCCATCTTAAATATCAAATAAAATAAATAAATATTCCAGATAGATATATAAAATAGTAATACCAATAAATTAAAAGTAACTTTTACCCTGTAACTATTAAAATCATGCAACAATACTGATGAATATAATTAAAGTAAAATCATTGTTTACTACCCCTAACATCCCCAAAAATAGTGTATAAGCCGTAGGTTAACAAACATTTGTACTAGTCTGAAGATGGCCGTCATAGGCTGAAACCGGTCCAGTTAAAATAATAAAAGTGGAATAAAGTTACAAATTTGTTTTATTAAATCATTAAAATGGAATTCCACCACGAATTAACAGTTTCAAAATTAGAAATAATAAAAGGTGCGGTTTTATTTAAAATTTCTTCTTTATATATGTGTAACGCTGCGTGGTACAAATAAAGAGTGTTTAATTTTCTGACTTTAAATTCTTTAAATAAAAGTTCTGATGGATACAACAATGTTTTTTTAAAGATTATTTTAATTTTTAATTTTTGTGCGATGTAAAGGGTTTGTGTGTGAGTTTGATAAGTGCCGCCCCATCCTATTATACCATATTGAATTATGGAGTGACAAAAAGCAAAGCAGGTCATTCTTAATAATTGTTCATTAAGAATATGCCTTCAACAACTAAAAATTTAATATATGTTAATTTTCAAACTCTGTTTTTAAGAATAGTTATATGTGGTGACCATTTTAAACATTGGTCGATAGTGATGCCAAGATATTTGATTGAAGTTATGCTTTTAATTTTTGTACATAATACATCACAGTAATGGTGTTTGTCATTTTGCGTGCTGATTACTAATATTATTTAAATATTTAATAATAAATAAGCATTAATGCTTTAAAGTTAATTCCAATTTTAATAAATATAACTCCGTTTGCTGAAGAGAGAAATGCAATAAAATACCGCCAACTAAGTTTGATCCACTGAAGAGATACACTGATAGAAGTGTATTATGGGCATGTATGTATGCCCAAAGTAAAGACCTTCCCTTACTGGATGGTGGCATCACTTTTTTTTTCAAATAGAAAAAGACATTTCGAGAGATTTTCTTTCAGTGGGTAAATATCACTGAGGTTTCTTTAGTACACATAAGTTAAGTATTGAACTATGCCAAAAATTTTAATCTTATAAAGTTGCTCCCATTGAGTTAGTATTGTGTTAAAAATTACGACACTTTGGGTTCAATTGGAAATCTAATTTATAAATTGCAAAACAATCGAAAATGCAGCTCACTAAACCTAACTAAAATACGTTCTTCCAATTTTTAATTAATATTTGCCGAATACACGGAAAAGAAATTACAAGAGCCAAATATCGGAAAGTATTATTGCGTTAAGCGTCTAGAAGTCCTCTGCCACGTTCGAAAACATACACTGGATAAATTGCTAATACATACAAAAATTTCTTATCTTTTTTAATCATTCAAATTGTCCAAATAAAACTAACTAACATGGTACAAATGAATATAAATGAAATATATAAATGGAGGGCATAAGAACCTCAAGAGTTTTTATTTTTATTATTAAAGCCACTTTTAATAAAATGACAAACAAAAAGCTTAAAATCTCAATCTAAAAGCTTAAAGCTCAAAGTTTAAAGCTCAAAGCTAAAGCTTGAAGCTCAAAGCTCAAAGCTTAAAGCTCAAAGCTTAAAGCTCAAAGTTAAATGCTGAAAGATTAAAGCTTAAAGCACAAAGGTTAAAGTACAAAGTTGAAAGCTCTTAGAATGTGATTTTTATCGATTTGAAAGAAAAAAATTATCGCCAATCTACACGAAGCGCTTCCTTTTCTAGGCCCCAGACAGGCGTGTGAAATTAATTATTCATTCAAGAAAGTCCGACATTTGATTTTTTTTGGTTCTTACATATATACACACAAGTCACGCCTATAACATACGTACTTCTATCTGTTTATCTCTCAATTTGTATAAAGGTAAGTTTTTATTTCCAATAATTCAGGTAATGTGAGTCACACTTGCTAGTCTATAAATTAACATCTTTGTTCAGTCTCCTCCGAGGTAGCTTGGAAATGTTAGAATGTTCATCAAAAGGTATGCAACGATTTTAATTTACAAATAAAAACTAGTAATCGATAAAGAAATGTATATATGTCGAGATAGCAGAGCTGAATTTTGGATTGCTTCCCGATTTAATGAATAATTTTTCTATCGAATCTAAGATATTGAAACACTTAAAAAAAACAATTTACTTATCCTAGTAGCTGATGAAAATATTTCAGACTCTTTGTTGGAGAAAGATATATCTGAGTGGGAGGGAAAGATTTAGAGTAGAGATTAGAGGAACTTAGGAGTAGCCTTCTAGCTATTCAAATAAAGTCACTTAATTTTTAGCCAGTTTATTTTTAATTTTTATGGATCACAATCGCCACATTATGTCACTTGACACCATAAATTCCAATTGCGGTGTTGATTTGTGTTTTATAACTGAATGCAGACCTTAACCTTCGTCTTCTCTAAACTCCTCGACCGCAACATCTTTCTCCAGACTGTCATCTTCGTTTGCAAAGTGCCTTAAGAAATGGTGATTTGTCTCATGACATGTTGTAAATAGATAGGGTCCTGTATTAGCCATAAAGCTGAATCTGTTTCACTAAAGTAGCTAAAATTTTCGGACGATAACCGATGGCCAATGAAATCAACACAGCTTTTCGGTGATCGACTATTTATAAACATATTTATACGATTTTAATTTCTTATTTTTATTACAATACGATTGTTTTAATTTATTGTTTTGTGTGTGTATTTAGTAAAACTAAATTTATTTTTTCTTGACTAATTTATTATTTGAATAAATCACGATTTATAAAAAAATCGACCATTCGTAGCTATTTTAATCGCCTGCCAGTGGCTTTGTTTTCGTGTCGCAGTTTGACAATGCCACAAAAAGATCTCCTTGGTCGGGCGGCTAAGAGCATCGAGTACTAATTCAGAAGTCGCGGGCTTAAATCCTGGCGTGCGCAAATACATTAAAAATTAATTTAAAAATTAATTAAATTTTATAATTAATAAATTTAAAATAACATATAGTACACTTGCGGCACGTTCCAGAGTGGTAGACACTCTCAGTATCGCCCTGGTGAAAGACTACCATTCAGCAACAAAACGTTAGTTGAAATGGCTTTTTTGTGTTTAGTGGCCAGCTCTGAATAGCAAGGTACCTCCCAACTTACCTCTTCCCCATCTTATTTTTTTCCCACTTTTTTAGCACAACAAAATTTTCCTTTCCTTTTATTAGGGATGCCATAGTCTCGCTGTCTCCGGATAGTTGGGAGAGTGCAGTATAAAAATAAATTTAAAACATCGGTAGGCAATACAGCTTTCAAGTGCAGTTACAGTTTTGAAAAGCAGAACTTCGGTTTTTGATAAACGTTTTCTAATATCTTATTATTATAATATATTTTAACGCCATTGATAAGAAGACGCACCCCAAATTTAAAAACACGTGCGTCTTATAATCGCGGAAATATGGTGAGTTATTTTATTGTTATCAAATTTGCAAACAAAGCTGGCAATAAAACCATTTAAGTGTTATTGTGTTTTGCTGTAGATTATTTTGTGTACAGGGTGTCAAAAGAATACTTTTGTTGAAAGCGAAGTCTAATTTATATGTCTACTATTTTTATCTATTTTCGCGCTAGTATTATTGATTTTGGTAAGTATTATTACTAAAATCAATAAGTAACCGACATTTGTTCATCATTTTCAATAGTACCCAATAACAAAGTCGTATATACTCGAATATATTATTTTTAAGTAAGTAAGTACTAGCCATTCGTAAAAATAATTACTTACATTTTTTCAATACACTTTTTCGAGTGGTGTGTGGTCTGCGCATTTGACTTTGAGTCGGATTCGATTACCTTTTGAATGTAAAAATATATTTTCATGCATTTATTTGTAACAACTTTTTTTTAATAAACTCTATTCTGTCTAGGTTTTGTGACGTAGATTGAGAAAAAATTATCTTGTAATTTTTTTATAGCCTTTACAGCTACAATAGTAAAGACATGTGCAAAACGGATTAAAATAATTACTAGTATTTTGCTTGAAATTGTCTTCTTAGGTAATCAAAAGTATTTAATAATTTTTCTCGTTTTGAATATGAACCTAATTTTTTTTAAACTTCTTTTTATTTTTAATATTATTTAAACATAAAACTAAATAGAATATCATGTTTAGATGCAACACCCTATTATTTAATATCTAGTATAAAGTATAAACTACCTGCCATAATAATAATAATTAATTTACTAAGCTGATTTATGGCTGAATTAAAAATAATTACCATCCATCGAATAATAAAATATAACCAATTCTCGGTGTTCTAATCAGATATTTCCTATTGAACCCCTTCTATTCTCCTGCCTTAACCGCGGGAACCGGAAGGATGAGGGTTCATTTCCGGTATTTCCTATTTTAAGAGGCGTCCCCTCATACCCTCTTTACCTCCCTACCCAAAGAGCCAGTAAAGTATCGATTGTTCGCCTAATGAAGATTAATATACGCCACAATAGAGCCGAGTGGAAACATACATAAATGTTTTCAATTATTAGCATTTGATGGATCGATACACAGATTTACCTTTATTCTGAAATAACTTATTTTCATTTTAACAATATTCCAAGCTGCTTAGTTAATTTCTGCGACCATTTTAATATTTATTACAGAAGTATGTAGGTATCTACGAAATTTATGTATTATTGGTATGTAGTTGCTCCCTAGCTATAACGGAGTTTCAACAACCTTTTTTAATGTAAACATGCAACAAAAATGATGCAGACCTGCTCTGTTAGGAATATTTACTGCTTTGGATATTATATACTAAATGCAAATAACTACTTAAATAAAATTAGAGTTCTGTTATTGTAAAGACCCGGATTTTTTATCGCAAAATAGAAACGCATCCTTAGAAGATAATATTAATATTTTTAAACACAAAATAATATAACAATAACACGTGTTTTAGATTAAAACATGTATATTATCTTGTAATCTTTTTCAAAACATATGATTAAGGGTCTTAAAAATAACACTAAACGTTACTTTCTAGCATTCAATCCTACATTTGGTGTATCTGATTTTTTTCTATGGGCAGTTAGAAAAATGTCTGAAGTTTCCAGTGAATATATAATTTCATAACTGTAATCTTTTAAATTCTATGAAAAATATATTAAAATGTGAGTTAAAGGTGCAGTTTTCAAAACAGAAAAGGCATTTTTGAACATTTTATAAAGTATGCTTTTCATAAATAATTTAAAAGATTCCTGTTTAATAAATGTATTCACTGCAAACTTCATATATTTTTCTAACTACCACCCGTATAGAATTAACAGATGAATCATTTGTAGTATTGCTTTTACTAGAAAGCCAATAAGTTTCTATTTTTGGGCGCTGACCCAAACTGAACATAAAAAGAAATCGTAGTTTTTTTTACGTCTTTTCGCCAAGAATCCAGGTTCCTAGTAAGTATGAATGCTTGGTCATAATTTATTATTGTGATCCCACAAGAAAATGTTTTTTTTGTAAGTTCACAAATTGTCTGTGCCGTCTCAGTTAGAATTGGGTCAATTATTCGACAAAACTTCAAAAGAAGGGCAATTTAGTAATTTCAACAACACACGACAGTTTTCACTGGCTTTTATTCATGGATGGCATTTTTACGTTTTGCCGACAGCCATAAAAGTCAATTCTTTTGTTGCTTAAGGTCAAGGCGCTCTCGGGGCAGCTGGCATTTTTAATAATCACGTTATTGAGTGACATTTCTCTACACATCGCGAGACAAGTGTGTATTATTTTGTACATGCAGATAATTATGTTATACGTGCATACGGGTAATTTGCACGTATATACGATGAGATGACTATGAACTATGACTGGAGAGCTTATAGTGTAATTCCGCTCTTGCAAAGTAGCATTCACTTTGATATGTCTGCTTGGCAGCCTTTGATAATATGGTCGGACCGTTGCGTTGGTCTCTCGGTCGGATTTCCTCCCATCAACTAACTAACCATCACGCCATTTCCCCGCAGGGGAAGGCAGAAAGGACGGACCGCCATACAGCTCTGTCTTGGCAAACACTTCTTGCTTCATTCACATTTATACATCGTATTATAAATACTCTTCTGTTATTCTGACTCTTCACACGGCCCGAATTATAAAAATGGTTTATTTGATCGTGCCATCTCTTTCTAGAGCGTCCCTGACTTATTTTTCCATTCATCTTGGCGTCTGTATTTTTTCACACTTCTTTCTTTGTTCATTCGCTTTTCATGCCCAAACCATCTAAGGCGTCACTTTCTTGATTCAATTCATTACGCTTACATCAGCCTTGCATTCTTTCCGGATATCCACGTTTTAAACACGGTCATACATGGTTTTACCGCACATGTCTACTTTCATCTTTACTTTGCCAGTTCCATGCCTCACTGCCAAATATCAGGGTTGGTTGGTATAAGCACTTCATTGTTGACTGCTATCTTCGCTTCTTTGGACATTTTTTTTTAAATTTGCGCCAACAGCGTTCAGTCCTCCATTAATGTTTTCTGCATTCACCATTCTTTCAATATCCGTATCAGTCTTTCCGTCTCTCGTTAACATACTTTCTGATCCTCCTATCAATTTTACCAATATCGTTAGTTTAGCCTATATTATCATTTTTAATTAATGTACTACATTTAGAGCTTAACATGGTTAACTTCGTAGTCTAGCATATTTTCATATTTTGTAGGTATCCTAGCATAGTATTCCTCAGCTAGAAACACCGAGGAGAAAAAATGTATTTATTTATGAAAAAATTTAGTAGTTCTGATTAAATATTAAATCAAAAAGTTAGTAAGTTGACAAGATGTTGTCTCCTATTTATTTATATTTTCATGCTTCAATTTATTATTTATATCGTATTGTTTCATTATAATGTCACAATATGTCTATTACAATATTCGTTAAAATCATAATATTTTTAATTTACTTGCATAAGTTAGTACCAGAGTTATTGTTGTTCACAAATGAATAAACAAACTAGGAATTTCCATACAAATTGGATCATTAAAAACTCTATTATAACCCATTTTACGGCGAAAAGATTCAAATCAGACTCGTGCCAAAATTACAGGAGTCGTTAAACGACATTATTCAACCGTTGTATTTCTTCTGATATTCTCTAGATGTTGTTTTATTTAATTAATATGATTAATTTCACATTTAATTAAAATAAAATAATATATGAATATAAATATTATTTTTTTCTGGTCATATTCTCCATGAAAATGGTCAAAGCAACAGATTACATAATTTAGAAGCACTAGAAATAAAGAAAAACATTGAATTTGACCTTCATATTCTTAATAATCAGTTAAATTTGTCCAGTAGTCCAATATTAGGTACATACCCCGTAAACTTATAAAATTTATCATTGTTCTTTTATCAATTTCTTAGTTGATGTTTTGGGTCTTTAATTTTATATTATCTGTTTCTTTCTCTGTGTTTTCCTTTTTTATAATTTAAGTGTTATTTTTTTGTTTTTTTTGTGTTCTCTTATTTTATTTTTACATGACATTTTTTGTTAAGTTTTGTTAAGCTTTTATGACCAGTCGGTCATAAAAATTATTTAAGATCTTTGGTCGTATACAAAATTATCATTTTATTTTAATTAAATACTCGTATATTATATATTTGCGGCACGTTCCAGAGTGATAAATACTCTAAGTATCGCCCTTGTGAAAGACTCCATTCATAATCGAAACGTTACTTGGAATGGCTTTAGCCATGTTTGGTGACCAGATCTGAATAGCCAGGTACTTCAAAACCTTTTTCTTCCCCATCTCCTTCCCCTCCTTCACTATTTATAGCCTCAGAACATACCTAAATTGAGTATGCCATAGTCTCACTGGCTCCAGGTGGTTGTGAGGACTTGGGACTCTTGTCTAGTATTCACTTTAAAAAAAACCATCCATTTGTTTTTCTAACACTTTCAATTTATTTTATTGAAAATATACTAAACTTAAAAATATTGTTTTTATAATTGAAAACTTTAGTGTTTCAATCGCTAGATTGGTTAATTCAATCTTGCGTTATCGACACAGCATAATGAATGCACTGAATTCTGGAAGCATATGAAATTCACAGAACCATGTCTTTGGCAATGCAGTGCTTTGAGAACGCCTCGTTTTATCAAACAATTTATCTCTCAAAGGGAAAAGGTATTGCGTTTGATAACAAAAATTTGATGCCTGAGAAAATTCAACTACATTGAAAGTTTATACATCGTAGTTATTGGTATTGGTAAAAGCATCGTGATAAAATTATTAATTTAAGTACTTCAAAACATTTCCCTTTCAAAAATATTAATTACAACTTATGACTCTTTTAGAATCGCGTTACTGAGAGAACTCATTTAAGAATACAACTGTTACTGTAGAGCTTGAGCTATGTTCAGCGAGCATTTCTAAAAAAAAATCAGCACATTCCCCTGTCTTCATTTTCTTATCTTTTTTCTACGTTATATTTTATGGTTATGACGTTACGCTAAATTATATTACATTATTAAAGGTCGCGGGTTCAAACCCGGCGTGCGCCAATAACTTTTATTTCATTAAAATGTGTCATAACACATTTAATTCATATAAAAATAATAACAAGTATATTTGCGGCACGTTCCAGAGTGGTAGATACTCTAAGTATCGCCCTGGTGAAAGACCACCATTCAGAATCGAAACGCTACTTGAAATGGCTTAAGCCGTGTTTGGTGACCAGATCTGAATAGCCAGGTACTTCCCAACCTTCCTCTTCCCGATCTCCTTCCCCTCCCCACTACCTTCAGCCTCACAACATACCCAATTTGAGGATGCCATAGTCTCACTGGCTCTAGATGGTTGGGAGCAGTTGAGACTCTTGTGCGGTATTCATGTAAAAAAAAAAAAAATTCTTACGCTCCCTACCCTCCTTGTAGTAGCATTATTTTTACCACTTTCTCACTTATCTCGAAGCGACAACATCTGCACACCTAAAATACTTGATAAAATAAAGTCCATATTACCTCTTGAATCCTCCTGTGTACCGTGACCTTGTGCCACTGGTGATCATCGAAGCGAACCTTCGCTGGCTTGATGTGCATCTCCTGCTTGCCGTTGGACAGGCCCATGGTGAGGGAGACGCCCCCGTCCCTTACGGCAAGGTTCAAGTAGTCCTGACCGTGACCTGAAACGAAGAAAGATTGAAAATAATGTTGGTCTTACTGGTTATATAAATATGAAAAATACCTATAAGAGAAGAAAATTCTACAGATACGTTTTTGGAGAGACGAGTGTACTCTTTCGGGGCACTGCTCTACCACCGTATGGGAAGCTAATGGCGCAGAGAGCGCAAATCAAAGAATATTATCATTAATTCCATAACTGCCTAGATTGAGTCCTCCTTGAAAGCCCTCTGGAGACAGGAAGCCGTCAAATATCATCCATAAATGATTGTTTAACTAACTAACCATCGCATCGTCTCACCTTAAGGTCAGGCAGAGAAGATGAACCGCCATATAACTCTGTCTTGGCATACACTCCTTGCTTCATTCACATCCGTACATCGTATCATACATACTCTTGAAATGGCCCGACTCAAGTTTTAGATTCCCTTGATCGTGCCATGTCTTCCTTGGGCGGTTCCAACGTCTTCCACCATTTAATTTCGCGTTATATATTTTTGTCATACTCCTTTCTTCGTTTATCCGCTTTACACACCCGAACCATTTAAGCGTCCCTTTCTCAATCCTATTAGTTGCGCTTACATCGGCCTTGCATTCTGTCCGGATATCCACATTTTTACTTGGTTTTATGCACATACGCCTCAGGAATCTTATTTCTGCAGCATTAAGTTTACTTTCATCTTTCCTCTGAGAGTTCTTGCCTCACTGCCATATGTCAGGGTTGGTATAAGAACTCCATTGTGGACTGCTCTCTTTGCTTCTGTGACCAGTTTATTTTATTTGCGCCAACAGCGTTCAATCCTCTATTAATGGAGTGACCTGCATTCGCCCTTCATGATTGATCATACATATTTTAATTATTAATAAATAAAAAAAATTCCCTACCTATTATTCTATAATTGTTTGAATTTATAGGTTTCATTTTTACTATTTTTAGTTTTTTTCATTTTCATTATTATGGAATGAATTGCATCGCACTATCCCTGTATACTCGTACTTGTCGAATGTGGTTCTCATTATGATTAATATTAATAATCTTCGTTCCAGAATACTGTAAAATTAGTTATTGGCACCACCCAAAATCAAAATATTAATTATTTTATATTCATTATCTTGTTAATTTTCTGTGTTCAAATGTATTAAAGGAACGAAATCTGTTGGGTTGCACTGCCCTCTCCACACACACACACACACATATATATATATATATATTATACTTGATATGCGTTTGTGTATAAATAAAATGTATTGTGCTTGCTTACGTAAAATGTACGGGTTTCACAATTCTGAAAAAAAGTTATAAATATTTAACATTACGTGTTGGAATTTGTATGAAAAAAAAAACTCACGCAGACAATATAAAATGTTGTGTTACCGTAGTAAAGGTGAAGTAGTGGAAATTATATTAAGGAACTGCGTGATTGGAAAGCCTTGAAAAATACGTGAAATTTATATCCCTCGCTTTTCATAAAATTTTGTTAAGGGCACTAAAACAATAAAACAATTGCTAAGTTCCAAGTTTGTTCGGAAAGCCACGTGGTTTATGCCTTTATGCAAACTTGCTTTGATTTCAGTAGGTATTTAAGAAAATTTATAGCTTTGCCTCATATGAAATCGCGGTAAAAATCAAGGCATGGTTGGACAATCATATTAATAATCCATTCTGATTGGGTAGGTATTTCTAAATTTTGAATTAAAAATAAAAGAGTTTTTGGAATATAAGATCAAATAAAAAAATATTTAATTTTTTTGAATAAATGTATTAGTCTCCTTTATTGAAACATTTTTTTTTTGTAAAATTCCACTCAAATCCTTTCAAGTCTTAACGATCCGAGCCGGTGAAACAATGGCGTCCCTGATTCGTGAAATATTGTAAGGTTAATTGATCTGGGAAGGGGGGAGATGGAAAGATTAAGGTTGAGAAGTACATACGAGGTATGTTCAAAAGAAAAGGTGAATCCATTTTTTTTCAAAAGTAAAAAATCGAAGAACACACAAAAACGTGACTAACCTTTCCAGTTGTCAAAAACAAACCACTAATCCAAAATGGCTGATATTTCTAACATATGATAAACATATGTGTACCAACATAACAAAAAAAATCGATAATCGAATGTATACAAAATTCACATTTTCTTTTGAACAGGCCATGTACTTAGCTGTAAGTACTGATCTGGTTACTAAACGTAGTTAAAGTAAACTGAAACATGATTTAAAATTTGAATGTTTATTTTTAACCGAGGCAATATTAATATTGTTCATTACTCTGGAACGTAGTGCAAACATACCCAAATTATTGGAATGTAAAATTCGATATGTCAAAACCCATTTATTTCAAATAAGTATATGTTATATGTTTTTGGCCGCACCAAGTATGTCTCATACGAATAATAAAGTCTGTGTCTTTTGATATCTTGTGACTGATGGGTGTATCCCTAGGTGGCTAAGAAGGTGCCGCTAGCTTACCACGATAATTAAATTACACTACCCAAAACACCCAGCAATAATAACCTTTCACCTATGGTAGATATACCATTGGTGGAAGGCAACTCCAAGTTCCTGCGTACTGCCTTCAGAGATTTATGTGCATTTCAGGGTCAAGGTTTCGTATAAACAGCTCTACGTGTTGGGCGCTCGCACTTCATTCAGCCTTAATAAACCTGATAGATGTTCACGTGAACCCGCGAACGTGTAAGGCCTTTAATATAGAGCTTGCAGAAACAATATATGGGGGTATAGATTTTCGAACGATTGCAGGTCAATTCGATGACATTGGTCTGACTCTAAACTAAGATTTCAGACTGAAATGCATAAGTGCACGTCTCTTTTACCGCAGATATATTTCCGCTCTTGTAGGTGGACATAGAGAAACAGAGATATATTTAAAGAGACTGTTGCTTGTAGGATGGTCAATTTTGTATCGTTTCGAACATTTTTATAAAATATATTTTTGTCAGTACAAAACAAAACAGTATATTAAACACCATTTTAATGAAAAGTCTGAATATCACACACGTGATAATAACATGAGGTTTTTTTAAATAATGATGGGTTTTTCTTGTTGATATTATGTATTTTGTTCTTATTATGTCTTAAAAATAGATAACATATATTAAAAAAAATATTCAATTATACACATTTATAAAGAAAAACAGATTAAATAACGTAAGACTTTATTTATATGCTAGACATCAGAATAACATTCATCCCAAAACATATAACAATACCTTTTTCAAATACGAATTCCAGCTTAAATTGAAATATGTCATGAAACAACTTTTAAAGTCTTTAAAAATTGTTATTGTTATTATAATTTTTCAATTTTTATATATTTTTTATTGTTCTATAAGCCTTGTGTTTTCATTATGTACTACCATTTATTACTATAGCTAATTTTACACTTTACTCTGCTCTATTGTAAAAACTTAATACTATTTTATTATTTGAGCGAAATTCCCTCATCAAACACAAGAGCCTTGTTCTTCATGGTGTGGAACAGTTTATATGTTGATTTTGCAATAAACGGTGCAAAAATTTGTAACAAGTATCTAATATCTTATTGTAAAAAAAAACTTATGTTAAATAATAATAAATATAAATAGAAAAAAAAACGAATTTCAAACGTAGTAGCAAACATTTTAAAAACTGTTGAAATATTTGTGACAAGTGGTTATTTTTACTCTTTTTTGAGTTATATTGGTACATCCTCGCATATACCATATCGCCATAATATTTTGTACAAACCACTGCAAATATTTAAATTAATGAAAATATAGGGAATAACCCAAAAACTGTTTGACATTAGATGTTCCGATGAATGATGTGAAGTTTGCGCGGATGCCGGACATGGTTACACGCTTCGACGTGGTGGGATATTATGTGATTTCGTGTTTTTTCTCTCTCTCTTGTTGTACAAAATAAAAACACAGAGAAAGTGATTTATCGCAAATTTGTATAGGTGGGTTAAAATATTAGCTCTCACTCCTTTTATATTGGTCCTCCAAGGTATTGAGAGTTGACAACTCGCGGATTCATTCCATATAATTTTAGTACTAATGGCAGATGTCGTTTTACCGGTGAGAGTTTTGATATCACACGGTGGTACCATTTATGTTAATTCACATTTTGCCCGGTAATTAAAAAACATTCCATTTTTAATGGCGTCCTTAGTTTTTCTTTTGGCCGCCTGCAAAGTCAACTATGTAAAACTGTATCAATAAAACAATATACTCGTATAATATAATAAAAAAATCATAGAATAATGTCACCCGATCAAAGTAATATATATAATATATCGATCATTTCCTTTAAAAAATGTAGTACCAATCCGTAGTTCCTAACATTTGCATGCACAGATATATTTTGTTCTTCAACACCTTTTCAGTTTAACCAAGAATTAGTTTCAATTGCGGGCGGAAAAAGCGCCATGCATCCGCCACCGCCAACTTCCGGGATGTCAGATGCATTACACACACACCCACAAATAATATGTGCTAACCCGCGTCACGACCGCCGCCAAATGAATCCTCGTATTAGCGCTTAAGCCGCGGGATTGAGTCGGATTAACGCGAAAACAGTGCGGAAAATGTAGCCACTCTAGATAAATGTGATTTTCAGCGGTTTAAATTTTATTTTTCCGTTCTGAATAACTTAATAAATGGATTTTTCGCCTAACTGAGAGAACGCAATGTATTTTTTGATTAAATTCAATTTCGGAAATGGATTTTTAGTGACAATTAGTATATGGTTGAAATTTAAATGTAACCTTAATTTGATCATTTGATGCTTTTAATTTAACTTCACTCAATTTCAACCAGCTAAGCGTTTACAATATTACGAGGTACTCGTATTTAATGGCATGCGCAAAGTTTTTGATCAAATTGGTCGTAAGAAAAACAGCGGATTAATTGATAGTGAAGTTAGGAACCAAAAGTTTTTACTGATTTCTATTGCATTTGTTTTGTAAAAGCACTGCCTAGGCATACAAAAAGACATAAACGTGCCACGTGAACGCACACACAGCATATACTCGTACGCATACATATTTTGTGTAATTTAGTGAACAAAGAATAATTTTCTCTGACGTTGACGGCGTTTGGGCATATGTAGTTACTACTTTTGACACGTTATAGTGAGGCGGTCGGTGAGCCGCTCGCGTCGGTTCGATTAGCTATGCTTCGCGCGTATTTTTGAAAGTATAGATTTATTATTTGCAATAATTCCATATTATTCATATTTTTATGCGAGTACGGCAGGGTAGGCAGTGCTTATGTGCCAATATGGAGTAAATGCCTCCGCTCGTATTTATAAAAAAATTGATACGTTTGTTTTCAGCAATAGTAAGATGATTATGTATGCAACATGTATTACGAAACAGTTTTTTTATTGTATGATTGCAAACGACATCATGAAAAATGATGTGATCATTTTATTTAAGTTAAATGTGTAAATATTCAAAAGATAAAAGCTTACTTTAGAAATGACTGATAAATATTTACGTTATCATCGAATGAAATTAGAGAAAGAGAAAGCTTTACAAATTTCATAACGCTTGATAGGTTTTCCTGATTCATACAATCAGATGCTCACTTTAAGGCACAACTAAGACAAGGGGGAGAATACTTTCACTTTTAGATTATTTATTTATATACTTAACTATGTTTTTGTCTGTACTAAAAAATATCTGGTTAAGACACTGTTGGTAGCTGAGTGGACAAACGCGTCGGATTCCCACCCGGACGTCGTGGGTTCAATTCCTATGCTGGTGAAGTCCTCCATCATTGCACAAGCAACATCTTCCGCTTGTAACTATGATAGTAGGAGTTTTAAAAATTTTGACAGGTTATTCGTAACCCGGGAATATTTGTCTTTCTTTTGAAAAAAAAAATTGATTATTATTTGAACTTTACTAAAAAAAGCCAAGTGTTTTTTTTTCAAATAATCTAAATTATGCTAGATCCAACTTTAATAAGTGCATGAAACAAAGGTAAAATTTAAATCGTACTGATTTGATGTGAATAATTAAACCGTAAATTTACGAGATACTTAACGTCTAATGTGAGCTCCAATCGTAAATTTAGTTAACGCTCGGATTTTCTTGAAAACATTTCCGCTTCGGAAACTGAATTTGCGTCAAACATGCTAACGTTACGGAAAAGCTAAGCTTACCCGTGTCGTGAATACACGTCGGTCGGCGTGTCGGCGGCTATACACGTACACCCGATACACGAGCGCGCGTATATACACGTTCAGAGAAATGCGCAAAATTGCCATCTCAAATCTAGACAAGATGTACGATTGCGGTAAAGGGGTATTAAAGAGGAAGGAAACGAACTGATGAACAGTTATTTGGGATAAATAATAGGCGCAGAGAAATATTAATGATATCAGAAATATATTGTGTAACATTTACTAAACAATTCTAATGAAATCACAGAGGCCTTTGTGGTAAACTGTGTATGAGCGTATTACAAAGAGGATATTCTAAAAAAAAAAACGTTAACTTTACACAGAGCTTCAGAGAGACAACATTTTAATCAGGGCAAGTCACCTTAAGGGATGCTGTGTGGAGGGTCTTAAGGAAAGGAAAGAGTGAGCATGTTGCAAGAGAGAGGAAACACAGAGGCCGGTAAATCATGCCATAGCCGAGCTGTTGAACATGAGAATGAGTCGTAGAAACGACCCGTTCTCAAATGGAAAATGCAACCGTGTACAAATATTGGTCTCGCATTTGGCGTGTCTTCCTGCTATGCCCAGTTACCAAAGAGTTCAACATCAGTTGTTAAGAGCATAATCCATTGAAATACCGTTAGAAAAATTACAGCACTCCCACATAACGTTCATACATCAAAGACTTCAATCTACCCGTTAAGATATTGGAAATTATTAAGCGGACCGTCTGTTTCTCTACAGAGTCAACTGTTTTTTTTCTGATATTATGGGACTGCAGACTAGAGGTAAGTGCCCAACTAAACAGCGGAACGCACTACTAGTACGATTAAATCACATTGAACAAGCTTAAGTAAGGAACGCCTAGATGTTTTGAACATGTAGAGTGAAGAATAAAAAAAAATGAGAGTCATGATAATATCGTCGCCGGAAAGGCAAAAGGGCTAAAGAGCCATTTTGGGAAGTTTACGCCAGAGGACATTAAAGTTTGTTTTTCAGTACTTGGATTTCAGCGGTTGGATTTAAAAAAAAAATACTAAGGTAACTCAATGCTGTGAAATGAATGTGAAAAAAAGCTAAAAAAATTCTTGCTTGTGTCGCTTGAGTCAAGCCTTCTCCCAAATAAAAGCATATTTGAGATGGCTGAAAGGCCACAAAAGTCTTCAAAATAAACAGCATTCGATGCGAAAATAATAACTGATTAAAACTCCATATCAAACTATTTTTTTTTAAATCAAAATGTCGCTTAAGTCATTTTTCCTCTCCAGCAACGATTTAACGCGCCTTTTAGAATTATGAAGAATGTGTCAATGATTTAAAGCGGTGGGTCGAGATTTAAAAGGTTTTCTCATTACTTGTCGGAAAAGAAGATGAAAAACCCAGTTGTGTTTCGTTTTGGCTTCTCTGCTAACCCACGCAGAGTAATAGTTTGATGTTAAGTTATTCAATTAGGTAAGTATTAAATGGGTCTTGTATTTTTTTAGTACATATTTCACCCAACTGACCATGTCATGAGAATGATTGTACACGTGTTTTCGGAACCCTTTTTTGATTCGCCGCACGGGGAATAATTTCCAGAGATCCTGCAACCATTCATCATCATCACATCAAATGACTGACGAGGAAGGCAGAGTGACAGAGGGGTGGGAGTCGGGAAACGCTAATAGTGAAAAGAGCCCGAGGGTAGCTCAGGCTAATTAGACTGCCTTTAAAAAGTCGTTTGATCAGAAATTATGTTACACTTGCTTTCGGGCAAAAATCGTATTCAGAAGTTAAAACTTTCATGGTATTGTTTGGTTTAGATAATCTTTCGTGATTGTTTTGTAGTTTTCCGAAATGATTAATGTTTTTTTAAGAGGGTGAACGCATTGCTTTAAAAAAATAAAAATATTGTGAATACCGCAAAAGAGTCCCAACTACTCCTAACCGTCTGGAGTCAGTGAGACTATGGCATCCGCGATTGGGGTACGTTTTGAGATTGAAGGTAGTGGATGGGGAAGGGGATGGGAAAGAGGAAGGTTGGGAAGTATCTGGCTATTCAGATTTGGTCACCAAACACGGCTAAAGCAATATGTTTACAGTACATATATTTTGAAACTGTTGAATATGTTTTTAAGGCGGCATAGCACTTCAAAAGGGGGGTTTGTCCGAGATTCACATTTGAATTAATTCTGATGAATCTGGAACAAAAATACATTTTTTCCGGGATGCACTCAAAATGAACATAATTTTATATGAAAAATACCATTCGCATTGACGATTTACAAAATTCCAAATCGTTTTTGGCAAAAAAATAAGTGGTAAGGAGAAGATTTTATTTTTCTATGAGATGCTTTAGTTACTTCGCAAGACATTCCTCGGAAAACATTTGAGATTATAGTAAGATGTTCATCAGACTTAATTCAAATTGACACCTTTAAACGTTTGGTTTTCTGAACCTGCTACGGCAAACTCGACCCTATACCCGCTGTGAACCAAAAATCGTTAGCCGTTCGTTGCTTCGAGTGTTATTTTCTTTTTGCATCATTCGCCGCTCGAAAGCTGGTATTGACGTCTGAACTGTGCCGAATGTCACGGTATTTATAATTTATCGATATTTTTTTTTTACGCAATTTAATAAAACATGTTCAATAGAACGTGAACGAATGCTAAAAAAATATATTTATTAGTTTTCTGTCCATGTTTTCTAAAACTCCCTTCACTGATTTATTTCTAGGATAGTGTGTCCTCTTAATATTTCAAAGGATGATGAATGATGCTGTGATACGAAGCAATAATTATTTAACACCTCTGACCTTAAACGAATTTTTGTATTGCTTAACTAACTAAAAAAAACATTCTTATTAGCGCACCGGTGTCCCAACTTAACTATTCAGATCTGGTTACTTAACACGGCTAAAGCCATTTCAAGCCATGTTTCGATTCTGAACGGTGTCTTTTGCCGGGGCGATACTGAAAATACTTACCGCTACTCCTTCCGTTAATTTTGCTACGGTAGAGAGCTGGTCAACCAAAGGTGTACTGCTGATAGCTTGTAACTTGAATTTATTTATAAAAATAAAGAAATATCCAAAATTCAACATCTTGCCTTTACGATGGAGACGTATTTTGCATTATGGGAGACCTTAATTATTTATTGAACACAGTAACCATTTGAAACAGAATTTATAATTGATAATTTACGTTGTGACTTTTTTTTTTTAATTTCGATTTTATCGAAATATTTTATTTTGGATTGAATAAAGCGTTTTAATATAAAAAAAATGTAAAAGAAACTCAAAATCCTGAAGAAATTCAATTCCTGTGAAGCCTTTTAGTAAAAATAGTTCACGGTTCAATTTCTAATTAGCTTAACTTAAAACTCTATTTTCGGTATATACCGTTCTACTAAATTCTGTCAAAATCAACAATTAACAGGATATCCCTGGAATGTTTTCGTTTGGAAACTGGACTTTGAGAGGAAAACGCGACCTCTTTAATCCTTTTGTATTTCTTCAGATAGACTCACAGTATGAATAATGCATCTATTGATACTAACATTTTCAAAGTTTGTCTTTTCGTTTGTTTATTTTGTCTAACCAACTCAAATTTACAAACGGAACTCTTTACCTTATACTAGATTAGTGGAGAAGTGGAAATATCAGCTCAAAAAACCCTTACTTTTTCACAGCATCCAGGTGCAATGATTTAAAAAAAAAAAATTAATTTATTAAATGAAAAACTGTTCAAAATGTAAGTGTATTTTTGATTGTAATTACACGTTTTTTTTATATTAGTGTTCAAAACCAAAATATAACTGTCATTGAAACGCGGACAAAGCCAGATACATGATATCATATTGCATTAAAGTAACTACTAAAAAAAAAACGAGAAAATTTCATAATCAACATCATCAATCATTTGAAAATACTTTAATTTAAAAAAAGGTTTTTCATTTACTCCGCCAGTGTTCCAATAATTAAATGAAAGGTTTTAATTATAAAAAAAAGCATCAAGATACATAGATAATATTCTATATTAATAGAAAAATCTCTATTATACCGCTATGAAACACGACTAATAAATTTTAATTTCCGTGTATTTTCGAAGTACAGATATTATGAAGTATCTCATTTTATTAAATTCCATTATCTCCCACTAAAGTACGCTTGTGGAACTGAAGAGGCCGTGTCTGTGGAACGGCCCGGCCGGGCGGAGTGACCTTGACCTGAATGTTACCCTGAATTTATTCTCTGTAAAATATGAATTTGAATGTTCGAGGATATCATTGCGGTGTTCGACTGTATGATATGATTTTTGCAAGAGATGAAAATTTTGTTTTTTTTTTTAAACTAGCGGGTGGATTTTATTTTTTATTCAAATCACTTCAATCTATTTTACGTTCGTATTAAAGTTGAATACGTTTGTCTGATTTCAAATGGAGTCTTAATTACTGAATATTGTTTTCTGCATAGTGAATTTGATATGAGTCAGAAAGAGTTTTCTACCAAAATCGTCATAGTGTAACAAAATGTCTTTGACTTTAAGCTGGTGATCTGGAATTCGATTTCCGACAGAGTTAAAAAAAAATATCACAATGGATTTTTTTTAAAATAATGTACAAAATTTATCTGACCACATAAATATTTATCTTACAAGTTTAACAATAGATGTCAACCACCCTTTCAAAGAAAGCTTTTTTTCTTTTTGAGTTTAAAATAATATTCTTTTATTTATTGTGTCAGCTTTCTTTTTAAACTTATTTATTGTAGACACGAAGTTTAAGTCTAACGGACTATCACTGAATCCTGGAAATAAAATGTAAAGCGCAAAGGCATACATTATTATAATATTAACAAGCCAAAATGGGCGCATTTAATAAAAGTAAAATAAAATTACATTGAATATAATGATCATACGTCATTAACTGATTTTCGGTTTATGTTTTGTGTTAAATTATAAATGTTGTTTTTTATAAATAAATTTGACAGAGTGTAGGTTGTTTCGTCCGTCCAAAATAAACAGTTTTTTGTTTCACGGTTGTGCAAAAAGGGCACAAAAATGTTATGAAAGTAAAATAAACTCCGAGCACATTATTTTCAGGTTTAACTTTCAAGTCTTTTGCGGTTAGTCCACATTCGGCCGAAATTTATTTCTCTCCAAAGAGTTCGCGAGCGGCGCACATATTAAATGTAGAAACATGTAAAATAACACTTTTCACCAGTCGGAAATATCCCATCCCTTCCGCTTCGCCCTGTAAGGAATAATTTACAAAACTCCAGTCGGAAGCTTTCAACGCAACTCTGAATGTGAATAGACATAGTTCTTGCGTTGATATAAGAATTGCTAGATGACACCCTTTGACGGCCCTGCACATCAATAATCAAATTTTTGATTATTGAAAGAATATTAAGAGACTCGAACTCAGGACCCACTATATCCGAGACCGTGTTTTTTTTTCAATTTTCTCTATTTGTTTTATTTTCACATTCTTTGAAGAAAATTAATGGTATTTCAATAATCAATATTACAATAAAGCGTAAAGTTTTTCCATGTTACTTTAAAAATTTAAATGTTTTTTTGTTGTATTACGAGTTCTAAAATACAATCGAAGATCTAATTAAAAAAAAATAATACGATAGTTCAGCTCTGCTTCCCTAAAATGAATGTTTTTATAAAGCTGTCCATGTTATAGTTTCAAATTTAACTACTATATAAGGTAGGTACTAGTATTTTTCGGAGTGGTAGATACTCTACCCTGGTGAAAGACCACCATTCAGAATCAAAACGTGGCTTTAAATGGCTTTGGCCGTGTTTGGTGACTAGATCTAAATAGCCAGGTACTTTTCGACCTTATTTTTGTCCATTTACTTTCCCTCCCACCACCATGAACCTCTCAAAATACCCATTTTGGGATGCCATAGTCCCACTGGCTTCAGACGGTTGGGAGCAGTTGAGATTCTTGGCCGGTATTCATTATAAAAAAAGAATTGAAAGAAAATAGAGAATACAATTTGAAATAAAAAAAATGGGAATAAATAGAATTATTTTCGATATTTTGCGATGTATGGCTATTTATCTCCGATTGAATCTGAGAAATTGTAAAACTTTAGGCGCTAGTATAGAGGGCAGTTAAATTCGGAAATGTAATCGAATTCAACCCAGTAATGTAATTTTTAAAGTGTTTTACAGATGTGTGTGTTCATATAGCGCTGAATGAAATAATACATTCTTATTCCAAAAATGCCAGGGTTCAGAAAATAATTAAAATGCTAAGAACAATAAATGGCAAAAATATGGAGATGAGGATGTAAATTCATGCAGAGAGGTATTATAATAAACACCATTAAAGGAATGACGTGGAAAATGGGACAGAGAAACCTAACTGAATTCGTCCCATAAGCTAAAGTTTAATTGACAAATATAACTGGTTAATGTTTAAGTTCGAAACTTTTTAAAGTAAGTACTGTTAATTTCCACAGGATTTTTTTCGATGAACTATGTCATATCATTTTAACGTCACAGTATTAAATACTAGATATTTTTGCAGACATTTGATCCTCACACGGCGATTTATTTAACTACGTACGACCCACGATTATCGTATTAATAAACTGATATTATTGAGTCTCGATTTTTTTTATAAAAAACAACTTCCGGTACTTATTGACAAAAAAATAGCGCATATTAGCTAACTGCCGCCAAAAGCCTTTTAAACGTATTCTTTCTTTAAGTGGAGTAGAGATTATTTAAAAAATATCCAATGTGATACGCCTTACTCATTGAGTATAAGGTAGATTAAGATAGAAAAATGAGTAAAGGCACCGGAAGCCACTAGATTAATGTGTGCCATTTACACATATCGGACTGCTAACATCACAAAAGCGTGTATTTATCACCATATATAATACCAAGCGCCCTCAAGGTGATATTTCACAAGAATAGCGCTATAAAACTTAGCCAATATTATTAATGGTCTGAAAGCGATATCTACATGTTAGTGGGTCAGAGTTCCTTCTTTTCCGCTCTCTATCCAAACACTTTGAGTAAAATCCCCTAACAACCACGTCGTTCTTCACGACTAGAGCCGATTTCAGTTCACAAAAAAAAACTGAGGCATTTTGTATTTAAATAAACTTTTTTATCGTATTTTGAAAATATCTGCATTTATTTCAATAATATAGCGTTTTGAATATCATGAAATACAAACAAGAAAAGTAATCTTTATTGGTGTGCAAAAAGCCGCCTATTTTTTCTATATAAAGCCAAGATCTTTTATTTCGATGTGAGATGTGAACTGTTAAAAGACATGTGACTATCATTAAACCATATTATCCATACGTCACAAAAGTAATGACCTACACTGAACGTCGCACCACTAAAATGTTGACACCACCGAATCAATGGTATTTCTAGCTTACGATCGAAAGACGACAACCTTCCCAGCTGCAATAGTGGGAATAACACTGGCACGCTTTGTAAGAGCTATATATGCTGTGCAGGGTGCCCTGATTCTTAAACACTCAGTCAATAAACATACTTTCTACTAAATAGATGTTGTTTAGTGTCGATAACCCAGGACATTCCACCCGCCAATATGATGTATACTTTAGCTTAGTAGTGCATAACGATACTCGCCTCGAAACACTTACAGTGGTGACCCCGGCATGATCTAACCACGCAACTTTATGAAAAGCAACATGCAACATTTCGCTGCATCAACATTGCCAAGATCTTTACTACCATCGTTCACTCTGACTTTTTCAATTTTTCAACGGTCATCTTATTGAACACCAGATGCGCTGCAAAAAGCAGTGTGGAAAAGACCACCATTCTCAGTCGAAACGTTTATTGAAATGACTTTAGCCGTGTTAAGTGACCAGATCTGAAAAGCCAGGTGCTTCCCAGCCTTTTTCTCTTCCATCTTCATCACATTTCCACTACCTCTAACCGTACAACATATCCTAATAATTAGAGATGATATAGTTCCACTGGTTTCAGAAGGATGAAAGCAGTTCAGATTCTTATGTGGTATTCAGCCGATATTATATTGAAAAAAAAAAGATTTTTATTTGTACAGAAATACATCAAATCGATGATTGGTTAAGAATTTTATTTAAACAACGTGAATATAATTTCAAATGCTAAGTAGGCTCATAAGAGCACGACGACAATTTGAGCGTCACTAAAAACATGGTTTATACGAACAAAGTAGACTCTATATATCGGGATATTCAACCATCACAAAACTGAACCTGGTTCCTATTATATTCTACGGCATAGCGATACATCCATTTCATGTGCCAATAAGTAGGAATATATACGTTTATAAATTTAGTGCTGCTAGATTTACCGGACTCCGAGGAATTGTTCGAGCACTTTGAAGGGAATTTATTTGAAACGTTACACAATATATGGCGATATTCATGCTTTGCAGATGGCGTAGAAGAATAAAAAAACGTGCTATTTAAATTGACTAACATAAATAGCTCGCATATTGCGTAACCTTCGATATCATTGATAAATGCTTAAACTAGGCGACATTCGCTTAATTTATGCAATTATTAATTCCGCCATAAAAAAAAACCTTTTTTTAGTAACATGAAAACTTAGTAATCGTTAATCCATTTCTTATAGACATAAACAATGTAATGCCACACACTCGTTGTGTAATACGTCCACTCAGATTTACTCTTCAGTTGTTCTAACTCACTTGCTCAGGTATCTCCATCTCGAAGAGCTTAAAATTCGTTTACTAGCAAGAAGCAGATACTTGCAGGGTCTTAGCAGACTCGTGAAGGGTACTGTGGTCAAAAATATTGACTATTAAAAGCAAACAGCTCGTATACAATGCCAAAATAATTCCAAGCGGTTTTGAAACGTGATGCTTACCCAAAACGTAGAAATAAAATTCGCAATTCTTTTGGAAGTTGAAAGAATCATGAACACGATAATTTAATTCTGATTAAGATTCTGTAAGTCTCAAAAACTGTAATGAGCTACTCTGCACATGTAGAAAAAATGACAGAAAACATTATACAGAAAATCATGACCGAATTCCCCAGTGGAAGTAAATCAGAGGCAGACCGTGGAAAAAATGGATTGACTGCGAGGAAGTGGGTTGGAGTAGAATTTTGCCATTCTATGCCATAATGCCGTAAATCCAGGCTACTATCAGAATTCCATTATAGACTAGAAAATTTATTCAAGTAAATATATAAAAAAAAAATTGAATTAGTTACCTAAAATATTTTTAGCTATTTTGGAAACTAAGCAGTTTCATGGATTCCCAGCCCGAGTCGCGTGTTTCAAACAATACAACCTTTGGTAACAGCTGATCGGAACATCAATGCCTTGAACTAGGCAGCTAATATAATGTCTCCCTTTAAGCAAACAGGTGCTTTGACAACCTAACCTAATTTATTACTTGTCTGTGAAGTTGAACAATTCTGCGAACGCGCGCCACGCTCTATTTGTTTTCAAAATTGCCAATTGTGACAAAAATGGTAGACATGAATCTCATAAGGAAAAGCATAATTTTAGCTAGTCTAAAAAAAACTGTTTTTTTTTCATTCCCTAGGTTAGTTCAGACAATGTAATTTAATATTTGAACGCATAATTTTTTTTCTTATCTTTGTACTTACGCAAATAATATTTTGGCGAAATCGTAGAATTCAAGAATATTCTTTTACAACGAAACAAACTAATTCGAAAGTCTAGTGTGATCCCACCAGCCTACTTTATTAAAAAAATAATGCCACATTTCAGCGGCGCGGTGTACCTTGACTTTTACTATTCCCTTTTCAGCGTTGCGCAAAATTCTGCCTTCTATTTCAGGAAAAATACTCGAGAAAAATAAAAAAAAATTCTACAAAAGTTAGAAACAAGATAATCATTCGATAAGGTATTAAGCGAATGTCAATTGGAAATTAAAACATTGAAATGAATAAAAAATGTATTTTTGTTATCATAGCAAATGGTAACAAAGCTAAATGTTCGATTTGCGTGCGATTTGCGGATTAGATTGTCGATTAAATCTTAAATTTCGTAAGGAAACTTAGTAAGGAGAGGCGTTAGTGAATGATTTTTTTTTGTACTAACTAACCATCACGACGTTTCCGCAGGGGTAGGCAGACAGGACGGACCACCATACAACTCTGTCATTTCACACACTCCGTCCTTTGTTCACATTCATACATCGTCTCGTACATACTCTTTTGTTATTCTGACTCTTCACGTGGCCCGATTCAAGTATTTGATTCACTTGATCGTGCCATGTCCTAGGGCGTCCCCAACTTCTTCTTCCATTCACTTTTGAATCACATATTCTTATAATTTTTTTGTATTAAATTTGTTTAACTCAATTTAAGTTTTTATGTATATTTTAAATTTAATAATGATATTATAAATTTCTGACAGTTTTTAGTTATTAATTTTAGTGTGACAGCTGTTTCGGCGTTCAAACCCAACATCAACATTACATTTAACTTTTTTGTTATGTAAAGATTCGTTTTCACAAAATAGTGACAATCAATCTTTGTCTTTTGAACTTCTGATTTGACAATAAGACATACCTGTGTAGAATAGCAGACCGTTGGACTGCCTGGTCTTGAAATAGATGGAGATGGCGTCCTGCGTACTGACGATGGGCTCGCCTCCGGTCTGCGTCAGGTCGTAGGACAGGAACTCGGTGCCTCGGAAGGTGGCCTCGGAAGGAGCTTTATCTGGAATAAAGAAAATGTTTTATTAGTGCATATTAAAGATAAGCTTTTGCTTTACTTCAGGATGAAAAATATTAAGTACATTTGGCAAATTAAATGAATTTAAAGGAAAACAATGGACTGGTAAATGTAGAATGTAAGAAGAATATTTAACAAAGTCTGAGAGTAGAATAAATAAAGTGAAACAAATATATAAAACATCTGAAATTGTTTGGAAAACTCATATAAGGAGAACCCTTTTATTACACATTTAAAGTATTATATTCATAAAAAATAGAACTTAACTCTGCTATCACAAACTCATTTGTTAATATTTTAAATACCAACAACGCTCTGCGCATTTGCTGACTTCATAAGACTTTTACACTAACGACAATAATTATTACTTAAGACAACATGAATATACGTACAAGCAGTGTTAATTAAATACACGTACATAATGATGATACATTTTGATATTCATGCATCAGTATTTTGTTGTTACCATTACCGTGCTTTTTTGTTATAACGACATTCAATATTAATTTGACAAGTATTTTAAATATATAAATAGTAAAACAAGCGCTCAATGTACAAATATTCTCCTACATATCTAATAATTTATTTCTATTACCATTTTATTTTATCATGTTTATTATTATATATTATTTAATGTTATTTCTTTGTTTTGGTATTATGCTAACGTGTTCTTTTATATGTCAGACAAAGAGTTGTACCCACCGCTCTGATCCGCTGAATTAAACAATATATTAAATAAAAGAATACTTTGTTTTAAAACCACAGAATTTATTATGATGAAGGCCAACCGGTTTCGCTTGGATCAAGCTTCGTCAGGGCACATATAATAACTAAAGAAAATACAGAGTTAACAGGTATATATAGGTACAACAGTTAATGATAGAGTGAGACAGTATATAATACAAAAGAAGGAAGAGAGAAAGCATGTATTAGAGGGAGGGAACAGTTGAAAGTGCTTAATATATATTACGAGTGGTAAATAAACAAGTGTACATAAATAATGATGTAATTGAATTTATATATGAAACGACATTTTACATTGTTACTGGAAAAGAAGGTATTTGGACAAATAATTTAAATGGGTGAGATATCAGAGTGATTCGTAGCATCAAATGAGGGGTGAAGTTGACAATTGATGGGATAAAGTTTGATTTACAGGAAACATATTTAAAATAGGGCTAAAAGGATACATTTTTTGATTATTAAGTAGGTTAAGTGATAAATTTGATTTTAAAGATTTCCTAATTTCTTCTAAATTGTCTAATCTAATGCCTATCCCGTTTTTATGTAAAAGACTAATTCCTGTAGTTTTTTCGAAAGTATGGTTTGATTAGATGGTTTGCCAATTCAGAGAACCCGGTACCATTTAAGCAACGTAAATGTTCTTTAACTCTAGTGTTAACATTTCGTGCTGTTTTTCCAACATAAAACGCGGGACAATCATTACAGTTCAGTTTGTAAATGCCAGAATGGCTTAAATTATCATCTTTATCCTTTGTATTGATTAAAAATTTACCGAGATTATTATTTGTGTAGTAAGCGGGTTTTATATCTGTAGGGAGGTTCTTAACACTTAAGGTGGAAAAACTGTTTATGAATAAAATCCTACGCCACTGGTAATTTTGATTGAAGTTATCGTTAAGTGGGTCGGAATTTATTTGTGGAAATTTGTTTTAATTTCTTATTAAGGATTTTATTGATTAAGTCTGAGTCATATCCATTATTTACCGCTATTTGCTTGATTACAGACAATTCGTTTGTAAAATTAATACTAGACAGTGATGCAAAAGTTATAAGAACAAAATATGTTTGAAAAAAACTGATTGACCTCTCCAATTAAACGCTCGGATACTAAATTAATAAGACATTGTGTAACTAATGGATTCGATGAAGCTCTTTGAGATAAATATTTTTACGCTAGAATTTCACACTCCAAAACTTCTTCATGAGTCATAACCTACTGTATAAACAATATATTTTTATTTTCAGTAAATAGTTCTGCGATGAGCAAGCTAAATAACAAAATAGACGTAATAAATAATCTCTTCAAAATTTTGTAAAACTTCAACCAGATTCTAACTTTTTAACTAACCTTCTTGTTTCCTCTTCAGTTAATTTCTCATAAGTTGTATTTTTTCTCCCATAATTCACCTGTCAATAACCAACACCTTTGATTTTGTTCCGTAAGCTTTAAGAACTGAAGCAATTTCAGCACTAGTAACCCTTATTATTATTGACTGAACCCTTATTTTTTATATTTCTTAATAAGAATTAAAAAAAAATAGAATAATATATAGATGGAAAACCTACCTTTAATTAAATATTTAGGTTAATTATATTCCCTTCACCATTTGGTATTTACAAAGATTTTGAGCTAATACCTAGGGGGTTTACCAATATAAATATCGTAAATATACTGAAAGCTTACAAATATAACAGAGAAAAATAAATTTTCTACAATGCACGAAACGGTTTTAGAGTGAGTCAGATTTGTGGGAGTGAATCATTGGAATCTTTAATGACCTTCTTAAGGGGAAGTTGTTCATGCATGATCTTTTTTGTACCATTTTTTACTATTATGTGTTTGTTCTATTTAGTTACATGCAAAAGTTATAAGAACAAAATATGTTTGAAAAAAACTGATTGACCTCTCCAATTAAACGCTCGGATACTAAATTAATAAGACATTGTGTAACTAATGGATTCGATGAAGCTCTTTGAGATAAATATTTTTACGCTAGAATTTCACACTCCAAAACTTCTTCATGAGTCATAACCTACTGTATTGTCGAGTAAATCACAAACATCTGTTCTCGAAATCACTCTTGGAGAGAGCGACCTGTTGTGTGAATACGTGAATTGAATTATTTAGGCAAGGTTTATAGCTTTACGTAGATACTGCGACAGCGATACTTTTCTAATGAATGAGATCCAAGAAAATGTTTCGCCTTCAGTGTATTTTTGCATTAAAAGATAAAAAATATCAGAATGAATAAAAAACGTTCTGCTCAATTTATTCGCTTATTTCAAAAAGGTAATCCCACTTTTCGTGATATTTTCCTATTTGAAAGGGTCGTTTTTGTGTATTTTGAGTTCTCGCTCTGAATTTTATTTACAGAAATGACTTACTAAAGGTTGGAAAGTGCAATAAATCCATCTGCAAATATATGACGTAGATAATGCAAGGTGAAATAAAATGATTCCCTTTTAATCCTGGTAAAAGACCGCCAGTGAGAAACGAAACGGTGCTTAATTTTTTTTTAGGAATGCTTAGTGAGCATTTAAATATCCAGCTACTTCTCAAACTTCATCTTCCCCATCTCCTTCTTATCCCTACTACCGTCAATCTTACAGCACACCCTAATCGGGGGTGCCATACCTCCACTGGTTTCAGATGGTTTATAGAAATTGGGACTTTTTTGTTGGGACGTGCGGTATTTACATAAAAAAGTATGCACATGGCCTCCTCTGCCGCCTTAACATAATCTTTCCCATCTTCTTCATCTCGTCTCAAAACATCTCAGCCTCAAAACATCACCAAATTTGGGATGCTATAGTCTGGATAGCTTCAGGCAGTTTTGGCAGATTGCGGTATCCACATAAAATATCTAGAACGAATATCCTAGCCCACAGAATTAGGTGAATATTAATTTGTTCAATATTAGTATTTAGCGAAGATAATTCATAAATCGATAGAAAAATAATATTTGTGTTAGGGTAGCAGATATACATTTTAGATTTGTTGGCGATCTATAATTCTGTATTCTAAATTATTTTTAAGTATAACAATAATATCAGGACTGAGTTATTCAAATACTCAATTGTACCTAAATTGCATGCAGTGAGTAATTCCTTCACAGAAATACTAGATACATTCAATTGCACTGAATCTAGTTACATAAAGGCAGAATAGTATACCTCTTTCAAAAATACAAATTTAAATGTATTCCATTGAAATATTTCTAGTATTTTTTTAATGTTTTTGTGTGCTAATCATTTCCTCCGTGTTATTTCTGTGTCACTATTAGGGCGAATATAATAAAATAAACAAACAACTTAAATCTTCGATGTAATCATCGCTTTCCTAAGATATTAACGTGAGTTGCCGTTCACAACGTTAAACGCGCGCTTTGCAGTATTTAAATCCACAAAAAGCTAAAATATGTTTTTTTTTACATGAACTCTACGCAAAAAAATCGTTTCTCTCAGGACCAATTTTATCTTTACAAATGCTGTGTCGAATTATTTCTTTAATGGCTAACATACGGATTTAAAAAATCCTACATTCTATATTTATAGGCTTCTGTTACTCAAACTTCTAATTTGGCAATTCGTAGGTAGGTTAAATTATTAGCAAGGTGCATTTTGTTTGAATTTCCAGTCCACAAATTCATGGCAAATTCTCAATCGAGGTACATTGTTCACAGAAGACTGATTTCAGTTAAAATTTAAAACCCTTTGATAGCGGATGTGCGACGAAGCCTGTATTGCAAATATACAGTGAATAAACAAGTATATATTACGTCGATATCAAAACCAAATTTGAAGAATTAATTGACTGATATTTTTTTTATGAACATGCACTGAAAATAAAGCTTTGTCATATGAACATGCCAAAAATTTCACAATAAAATCGTTTTTTTTAACAAGCTTTGACATGATTAAGTGTTTTAAAAAAATGAGTCCTGATGAAGCGTGAAGTTTGTTAATATTATAATTTTAATATAATTTATTTTTGTATTCGAGATATATAAATCCGCTAGCCTTCGACTCATCGTTCAAGAGCTTAAGCTCTTCATTTTTCTATCGTTTTTGATATAAAAAGTGAACGATTCAGTGGATCTAACCTTTCCAATTTATTTTTTTATCGATTCGGTAAAAATGTAAATTTTAATTAAAAAGGACGACAAACTATTGGAAAAAGCTGTTCGCAAATAAATAACTTTACAAGTTAAAACGAATTCAAATTTATTTTTAAACTTATTCAAAACGTCGCATTTGAATCATTCGAATTCAGAACGAGTCTTGCACGTTCCATATTTCAAATTCAAAACTTGCATAAATCACGTGACGCGCGGGTAACGACGGATCCGAACTAAAGCGATCTCTGGCGGAAATTTCCGACCTCAATAATAAGGGCGCTTGCTTGTCAAACATACCTACTACCTTCTTCCTTGGAACATGTTATAAAACAGTGGAACCTAGGTTTACGAGCATAATTCGTTTCGGGAACGTGCTAGTAATTCGAAACACTCGTTTATCAAAGCCAATTTCTCCACAAGAAGTAGTGGAAACTGGGATTCCAAAAATGTGAAATATTCTTTAAAAAAATGGTTTATTCAGAATATACTTTATTATAAAGCATTTATTTCGGATTTCGGGAAAATATGAATTTCATTGTCATTGGACAAAGTCATCGCTTGCACTGCTACAGCGACTTATATTTTTTAATATTAGGAGTACAAATTTGCTTCCGTCGTTTTATCCGAAATTTTTAAAAAGCTTTATTGTAAAAAAATGGCCATACATTTATATAGTATATAGCCACTGATTTCTCCCGTCTTTTGGGCAGCGTACGAATCCCGCGTTGAAAAAACTGGTCATCTTTTGAAGCGATCCACGAATCGATCCAATTTTTTTACTTCTTCATAAGACCGGAAGTGCTGGTCAGAAAGGTCGTGTGCCCTTGATTGAAACAAGGGGTAGTAGAGGGAACAACGTCTGAAAAATACGGCGGGTGGGGTAGGACTTCCCATTTCAACGATTCCAAGAATATCTTAACCACTTTCGCAACATGAAATCAAAACAATTAAAACCTCCCGCAAATGACGAGAATTTGGCTCGTAAACCGACATTTTAAATCGAGAATAACTTTATGATTCAGACACAAATCGATTAATGCTTCTATGGGGTTATATTGACAAATGTCTAAGTTTATTGCATGACGTCTATGATCTAATTACGATTACTACTTACCGCTAAAGCCATCTCTTAGAAAACGGCAAAAGCAAATCTGTACACCTAATTTATTTTGAAATAACAGTTTTATATCAATTACATTGCAAAGGCAACACAAAAATGGTAATCATAATTTTACAATAATATTAATGTATTGGAACTATTATTAATTATTATTTTTTGTATTTTTATTTTTTTTGCTATTCATTTCTCAAAACGTTTTACTGTATTATTTCATGTGTATCCTTTTTAAACTGTACTCATGCACTTACTTATGTTATATTACTATGTAAAAGCCCATCAGGGCGTTAATAATAAATAAAATAAAATAAAATAATAGTATACAATAAAGTTAAAACTGAATACTTGGTTCTTGCTTAAATTTGTTATAGCTCATGTGAAAAATATCCAAATTTTGTTAATTAACCGTGAGGCAGTTAATTAACCTAGTTAGTTTTCTGAGAGGCATCACCATTGGTAAGTTGGTTCTGCACCTGGGAAGAAACGTTATTTTTTTTATTTTCTGGGTTTTTCTGTTTCATATTTACGTGAAATATTATTGATATTATTTCAATAATTAATTAAACAAAAAAAAAATCATTCAGCTTAGGAAGGTACTTAACCTAAAATATGTTATTAACTCTATTACTTATTTATGAACGAAATCTCGTAACAGAATTACAGACCCTCTAGATTCTAGATGATTACACCATTGTCATATTGTCCCATTCTCCTAACATAAATCTATGTAATACTTTTACGGATCGCAGCTTTAGCGGGAGCTTTAATGGATTCCAAACTCGGTGTCATCTGCTCCTACAATGGAGACGGGAGGCTGCGGGCTGAGCGGGTTCACGACGGGCGTGTGTTATGATGTGACTGGGGTTAAATGATTATCGGAAAACTTTCTTTTTTATTACATCTTGGAAATGTTCCACGTTAAGGGTTGTGGCGCGTGTCACATTGTGCATCACGGGCGTGACGCTCCCCATACTAGCGACTAAACAATTTTAATTTATGAATCAATTTTGCAGCCTTGCAACGCGTATATAAATACATTTTTTCTATCGTTTTTGTATATAAAATTCTTAAAATATATTCGTTAAATATATTTATTTTTTTACGCTCTTATTTAGGGTTTAAACATTTTTATCAGTACATTACGAATATGTAATACACTAAAATAAAATAAAATAATAATGATAAATATAACACAGAAAATTATTTAAAAAAAACAATTGCATGGAAAAATTTTACACAATTAGACGCAAATAAGAGGTATTTAATGGTCATCTTTTAATTAATAAATATAAAGAGCTTTAAAAAAAAAAGAAAGAAATCTTCTCTGGTTACTAATAACCTGTCAATATTTGAAAAACTCCTACTACCACCATAATAAACGGAAGATGTTGCTTGTGCATTCGGTTAATCGTAACCGGGAATTAAAATCTTTCTTTAAAATACTTATTTATATTAACTTAAAACAAAACCTATTTACCTTCGTCTTCGTACCCAGTAAATAAAAAGGAAATAAGAATCTAATTCATAATAACGAATAAAATAAGGTAAAACAGGGTTAGGTAATTCCTTCTAATATACTAGACTACTCTATACTTCTAAAAGTTGATTTTTTTTTCTAAGACATATTTATAATTCGCTAGTGATAAGTTAAATATGTCAGTCATATATTTGTAATCATTTCGGAAATTCTGAAAACGACATACGGGAGAATAATATTGATACCGTATTAGAGTAGTCATAATAATAAGGTAGGCAAAAGCTCAATGATAATAAACAATTATTAACTACTCGTAGTTGTTAACCGTGAAAAATCACGGGTTGTATCTTGACTTACCAAGAAATATATTAGTTGCTTTAATTCACTCCCTTCAAATATAGAATTATATATTTTTAAAATAAAAAATGTTTTAGTTTTAAGCCACTTTATTTATATACATATAACATTTGACCAGTTTCGGTTAAACTTAACCTTCTTCAGGAAAGTTTATATATATATACTTTCCTAAAGAAGGTTAAGTTTAACCGAAACCGGTCAAATGTTATATGGATATAAATAAAGTGGTTTAAAACTAAAACATTTTTTATTCAAATTATAATGTCAAGCTACAAAGTGATTGCTTCCTTCGATAAAATAATTATATCTGCTAAAATAAATTAAAGGTAGGTGTGGATTTGAAATATTAGTTTTAAAATTTGATCATTTCAATTGACATCAGTTCCAAATTTGAAATTTTCACACTCGTACGGTGGTACGTACTCACAAAGTAAATTTGCTCAAGTAATAATAATTTATTCTAATTATAATGAAAATTTCAAGTCGCCTCTTTGAGTAAGTCGTACAGTGTAAAGATTTTTATTTCAATGTATTAGGTGAATATAAATATAAGAAATGAAAATGCGTAAGTTGATAGAAAAATGTTTTTATGTTATGATAAAACAGCTGCACCTTCAACTTGTTAGTAATTTAAATCTTAATAGCTAATTTATATTGCGACATTTTTGAATATTATCCCTTCATGGTTCTAATCTTATGAAACTAAATACTTTAAAAAAAGTAAGCGCTAGTATGAAGTTGTATTCTTATGTTTTTTAGGTAAATTCGTATTTAATTAATTAAAGCAATCATAAACTTTAATCACATTTGATATCGTTACAGTTAGACGATCAGCGCCATTTTATTTTTTCAAACATTTGAACGGTCTCCATCGAACGCTATTTTAGGCCCGTTTCACATTTTTAACAAATTGAGATGAGCCGACAAGCATAACAACTTGAACATTATGAGTTTCAGTTGATAACAATGTATACAAAAGGGGAAAGGAATGACAATCAACGGACGGATTGTTTTTTTTTTTAAATTATGTTTATGTCAGGTGGGAATGCTGTATTTATTATTTGATGACCTTCGTGGAAAAGTAGTTAGGTTCTTGGCTCATGATTCAGAAGTTGCGGCTTCAAAACCCATGACTTATACCATACATAATATCTCTGTGCGCAAGGAAGAACAGAATGAGTTAATAAACGCAGATATTCAGGAGAGCCAAAACAAAATTTAAGAATTTTGTTTTTTGTATGTAATCATTTCAGAGTGGTAGATACCCTAAGTATCGCCCTGGTGAAAGACCACCATTCAGAATCGAAACGTTGCTTGAAATGGCTTTAGCCGTGTTTGGTAACCAGATCTGAATAGCCAGGTACTTCCCAACCTTCCTCTTCCCAAACTCCTTCCCCTCCCCTATACCTTCAGCCTCACAACATACCCTATTTGGGGATGCCATAGTCTCACTGGCTCTAGACGGTTGGGAGCAGTTGAGACTCTTGTGCGGTATTCATATAAAAAAAATAAAAATTAAAAAAATGTTATTTGTCACATGTCCTTTTTCGCATTATTTTATTTGCTCACTCTTCTCATTCTGTGCTAGATATGTATCTAAGGAATAATTCTGCATACTTTACTGAAAACATTTTTTTTTACTCATTTCATTCTTCCTTTCGCACACAGATAAACATATTTGCTGCCTACTCTCCAAAGTGATATTTACTTTCAGTATCACCCTGGTGAAATACCTCCATTCAGAATCAAAACTTTGCTTGAAATGGCTCTGGCTATGTTTAATGAGAATCATAAAATAATTATAACCATGATCCTTTTTTTTAGGGAATTATCAAGCTTTATTATTATTATTTATATTGAAAACCTGTCCAAATACAGTAGACTTTCCAATTAGAAAAGTGTCTTTGTTACAAACTATCTTTTCAAGCGAAAATAACGAGCCGATGGAAATTTTCTTCAAAATAATATTATAAATTGAACGCCCTCAAGTCTCATTTTTCCTTGAATCCGTTTTAATTTCCCGCCGCCTTCTCTGGGGGAAGTCTGAGCCCGAAGGCTGCCTCAATCCACGTGAATATAGTCCCTAAGTCCCCAGTACTACCATACCGCACGCCCGAAGGCTTAAGTGCTTTATACTGGAGATTAAAGTCCGAATCGATTTCTTGAGAAATCTGTACGAGAAAACGCTGTTTTCTTGAGTGCATTAAATGATTCATATTTAATGCAAGCAATGCACGCTATTAAAAAAAATACGAGATTGTCTCTATTTTACCATCATAATTAATTGATGTTGATTATAGTTTTTTACAAAAAATATTGATTACTGTTAGTAACTACCCAGAATGACAAGTTTGAATACTTTTTTTTAACTGGAAAAAATTGAATAAACAAAATAGCGTCTAGCCATATTTCTTAGCAGCTAAATGGATGTCACAAGATTTAAAATCTTCAGTTCTAGTGGTTGAAATGAAGTTGGAAACCTCGAAACACCATAAATAAACATTCCAGATAAAACATGTGTAAATTTCATGACGCCGGAACACACAGTTTAAGAAATGTTGTTGCCCCATACAAAGGATTTTTCTGCTTTGTAAGTAAGATATTCTTTTATTGGTAAAAATATTGAATATCCACCAATTAGATTTTTATTTTTTTAATTAAGTCAATGTTTTATTATTGCACTTTCAAATTGGACGTAGTTATGCGAAACGCATCCAACACCAAAAAGTTGGAACCGAGAAAAAGGTGTTCGAAAGTATGACGATACAAAAGCATTAACATGGGTTATTGGCATTTGCAAAGTGAATATAAATGTTTTTTTCTTTAATAAATATATATAAATAGGTAATTTATAATCATAAAAGTATTTATTTAAAAAAAGTATATCCTAAGTTACCCTGCATTTTAATGTTTTTAAACTTAATTTCAAGTCAAATATCTTCAATGTGCCTTAATATAAATTAAATTACTGAAAATATATTGCATTTGAAGCTTAGATGTTTTCAGCAGATAGAAATCGGGTATTTATCTGCAGGAAAACACGTAAAACTCGATTTTGGCAAATTGTGGATAAGACGCTTTCTGCATAACTACGTAGAATTTAGCCTCTATTATTTGTATTGAAATGTACCGCATTTTTTTAATATGGCGATTTGCGTATTCAATACAATACACAAGGGCGTTGAATATATATACCTTGCTGTCATTAAAACTGTGGAATAAACATGGATTTCTAATCTAAACGTAAATAAAAATATTTATAAATGACAACGATTTAGACTGCGGCAATCCTAAGTCATTTCATTCGAATATTCTTTTAAAACATTTAAGTGATGTTTACTTACGTTACACGATCGTCCATAATATTCTCAATTTTCTTTTTCTAGTGTCAACTTCTAAAGGAACCCCCTAATTTGCCCTGGGCCACGTTTTATTTGCTTCGAAACCAATTTAACTCAGTCGAATATCTCAGCTCTGCCTCAAGAACTCCAATTCACGTTAAAATGTCAATTTCAGATGTTTAATTTATCCTTAAATAATTTAGGGCAAACATGCTTCGGAGCCATCAGTTCTTAAGTACCAGTATATTCAGATAGGAGATGTACCCACGATCTCATTTGAATTCTTAATGATGCACACTTATCTAGATAAATCATTCCACAGAATTATTTTCCCAGTCGAAGATATGTTAATACTTTCTTTATTATTAACACGGTCGGTAAAGGCCTGATGCGATGCTGACTTTAATGTATGTTTTTGAAATTGGATACTCGTTCTTCAAACTTTTTGTTTGATTGTTCATCAAAACGTGAAAAAATATGATCTTTACTTCTGTTAATAACGCTGGAAACATGAAACAGTTTATAACAAAAGTTATTCAAATCAATGGATCAAATCTCTTTGTTCTCTATATTGATCAATTTCTTTACATTCCTAAAATTATGCAATTAAATTTAAAAAAATACCAATGTTATAAAATACAAATATGAAACAGAAAAAGCGAAGAAATAAAAGACAATGGTAACAACCGAGACTCAAACTCGGATCCTCTGCTCTAATCGGGATAGATATAGATGATATGAGTTCGAGTCACGGTTGTGACCCAATGGTCATAGTTTTATTTTCTGGATTTTCTGTTTCATTTTTGTCTTTTAGATTATTGATATCATTTAAGTATTTAAAAAACATAGGCATTAATGCTTTAAAGTTATTTCCAATTTATTTAAATTAAAATTTCAATGGAAATTTTTTGGTATGCTGTAATAAAATTTTTAAAAAGTTGTTATCAACCCCCTTAAACTGTTAAATGAACCGAGCTAGAATAACATTGAAATAAAGACATATTTGTCTGGAATTTAATATTATTTGGTTATGTAATAAATTATTCACGGGTGTGATACTGATAAAAAATATAAGCGATGCCTGTTTGTAGCCGAGACTTGCAATCTTTCATCGTTGATTGAAGGCGTACTTACGCAAGAGAAGTATTTGAATAACGCGGTGTAACCTATTTTAATGGTTAAAGTTTGTAAAATATATTATCTACTCGATAAGTATCGAGGGTCGAGGTGACTAGGTCACGCTTTAAATGCTGGAATTGATCGTACTATTTGAATCTGATGCTAACAAACACATAAGTTTACTAGAACCATACCATTAGTCGTAACAGTACAATGAAGGTAGTTTAATTAATTGTTCCAGTATCTCCGCCACGCTAAGGGATATTTTTTGTGTGAATACCCCACCAACTTCTGGAGACGGTGGGACTGAAGGGAGGGGGAGCGTAAAGAGATGGAAAGAGGTAGGTTGGGAAATACCCGGTTATTCAGATCTGGTAACTAAACACGGCTGAAACTATTTCAAGCAACGTTTCGATTTCGAATGGTGGTCTTTCTCCAAAGCGATACTGAGGCTATGCACCACTCTGGATCTTGACGAAAAAAATATATATACATATTTTTATAAAGTACACGTGAAATAAAACTGATTAAATGAAAACAAATTTATAACTTTATTCCACTTTTTTTATTTTTTGACTGGACCGGTTTCAGCCCATAACGGCCATCTTCAGACTAGTACAGGTTGTTATTTTGTTGACAACCTATACTAGTCTGAAGATGGCCGTTATAGGCTGAAACGGCCATCTTCAGACTAGTACAGGTTGTTATTTTGTTGACAACCTATACTAGTCTGAAGATGGCCGTTATAGGCTGAAACCGGTCCAGTCAAAAAATAAAAAAGTGGAATAAAGTTATAAATTTGTTTTTATTTAATCATTAAAACGGAATTCCACCATGAATTAACAGTTACAAAATTAGAAATAATGAAATAAAACTCATAAAGTACTTAAATCTTACATAGATATTTATATAATATTTTTATCCTAGTTAAGTTTCAACACTTATTAAAAAAACTATTTTCTTTTTAGCTAAAAATAGCTGCGTTGACCTTGAAATTTAAGTAAAAAAGAGGCATACTATTTTCATGTTACTAGACTTTAGCATTCGAGAGTTTAGCTACTTCATTACAACCATTTTCTTGTTTTAATTTAAAACAGTAATGATTAATTTGGTCTACACCGTCTACGAATTAGGCAGGTACTCAAATAAACTATCTAAATCTAGGCAAAGGTGAGTACATACTGTGCGTATACCTACATGAAAAGCTTTTGCGATTGCCATCAATAAATTTGAATAATTTCATTCGCAATCGTTTCGTATAAAGTACCCCAGGTAATGTCCCTCCCCCAGTACAGGGATAGGTAATAAATTACCTAGCTATGTAGGTATTTCACTAAATTTTTTACCCCCCTTTATTCAAATTTGTAGTCATCAGCGATACGATAAGAATCTTGTGCTTTTGACCGACGAACCCACCAAATTATTTGGCTAAACTTACACCATGGAATTTTTTATAAAGATTTTACATACTAATCATAAAAAATAAAGGAAAAAGATCTGTAAGGGTGTCCCATAAAAATCTCTCGAATGTTTAGCTACGGCATCACGAAACTCGCTCAGCATTTTTGGTATTGAAATTCTAGTTTTTTTTTCATCATGAACCATTTAACTATCCAAGAATTCAATAAGACGCTTTATTTTATATTCCATGTTCTTCAGCAGTCTAATCAGAAAAGTGTATTTGAAAGAGAAGTGATGAAACTCGGGTGTAGTAGAGTAGTAAAGATAGGAGAGTAACTTTATTTTATAATTCTAATTAAGAAATATGCAGACTTCCGCGTACACCCATTTAAGTTTTGTAAGTTATCTCTCGGTAAGGTTCAGCACTTAAAAATGACACAAAACGTTATTTTCTAGCATTCTAATACAAGCAATCCTACAAACTATTAATGTGAAAATGTTATTTAGGTAGTTAAAAAGATTTCTGAGGTTTCTAGTGAATACAATGTTACAACTGTAATCATTTAAATTCTATGAAAAACATACTGCAATGTCAATAAAAGGTGCAGTTTTGAAACCAGAAAAGGCATTTTTTTACGGTTTAACTAAAGTTCTAGTATGCTATTCATTAAGAATTTAAAAGATTACTGCTTGATAATTATATTCACTGGAAACCTTAGACTTTTCTGATTGCCCATATAGAATTAACAGATAAATCATTTGTAGTATTGCTTTTACTAGAAAGCCAAAAAGTGTCTATTTTTGTTATTTTTCAAATACACTGTCATGAGTAAAAAATCGGATGTTTTTAGTTTGACGTACTAAATTTGATATTATACCTTCAAAAAAACACACATATTCCGATCCAAAACGCTACTGCTTAAACTATCATGGTTACTGCAATAAAACAAACCATTTCTTTTTAAGCGAAAATATTTTTGGACAAACATTTTGTTGTTGTTTGAATTATGCTAAACTGTCATATCGCACGGTTTTTTAGATCTCAAAACACTAGATAACATTATTGTTCATACTTTAAAACTTTAATAAACATTTGAAAGTCTCATGTTTATATATCCATACACATAGTTATAATTGAAAACTTTTAAGTTGAGTTTCTCAGTTAAACATATTTTGACTAACCGGTAAAATATAGATGTGGTTGTACGGTTTGTTATATGATTGAAAAGAGGTAATTTCGCAATGCAATCATAAATTATAGTAGTATATTTGATACCAGGAAGCATACCATCAATCTTTATGATTCCATAAAGTATTATTATAATAAATGCTTCAATAATATTAACGTTATGTACACAATTTCCTAGAATATTGCGTTTGTATGTGTACACAGGTAGAAAAAAACGCAATAAAGGAAACGTTATATTGAGTTGAGATTGAACGGAAACACTCTTTTGTAGCAAGGAAGTGTGAATCGCCTTGACGACATCCTGTGTACTTTGCCCCGATGCCTTCTCCCGCGGAAGGTAAACAAGGCTATAAGGGATAGCCAACCCTTTGTCAGATAATTCTCTCCGCGTTCCTTCTGCTTTCCCGGGAACTTGGAACGCTCTTTATGACGTGTAAAAATAACACTGCCAATTTTTTTACACCAACGAAGAATGTTCATTTGAACTCGTGTTTTTAACAATAGAACGAGAGTGTGAAGAATTCAATTGTTGTGCAAATTGCGTGGTACTTGGAGAAAATACGCGAAAATAATCCTGCTCCCGGTGGTCTGAACTAGTGAATAACGCTGCTGAAATCAATCTCTGTATGCAGACAGGTCACTAGTATGGCAAAGCAATGCATAACAAGTCTTATTTATTTATTTATACTGGGTTTTAACAGATGTTATCACTTTCGTGAAAAAATCCAGTTATAAAAAACCAGTTAGTGTACAATCATTGATAAATACAATACAAATAGACAAGATACAATAAATTTTAAAAAAATTGTTGTTTTTGTACTTATTACTACTAGATACATACAAAATATACTTAGGGAATTACTCTAACACCCTTTTAAGCAATAACATGACATTCCGTCTGAAACCGTACAGACCATCAACAAAAATGTCTACATCAGCACACTCTATTAGATTATATAGTCGGCACATTTGCGATAGAGGGCTAAAGTAGGCAATATTGTTTCTGAATGTATTCAGGTGGAATGTACTATGGCGTCTTAAACAATGAGCATTGGGTACATTAATTTCAATAGCGCTAAGACATATTGCAGTGTCGAGATGACCGTGAATTATTTTATGTAGACATATCAACTCAGTTAATTGCCTTCTAGTTTTCAGTGTATCCATGTTAAAGTATTCAAGGCGTGCATCATATGATCTAAGATGGTCATGTAGACCACATTTGAAAGATAACATTCTTAGCATTTTTTTTTGAACAGATTCAACAGTGTTTACATACTTGTGGTAATGAGGATTCCAAATAGTGCTACCATATTCCAATTTACTTCTAACCAAGCTGTTGTAAAGGGTTAGAATTGATTGTGGGTCCTTGAATGGTTTACATATTCTGTGAATAAATCCCATCATTTTGAATGATTTACACTTAATGTCGTTAATGTGAACATCAAATATGAATTTAGAATCAAGAGTGATTCCTAGATCTTTTATCGAAGAAACTTTATTAAGGATAGTACATAGTATTATTAATAACGTAGGAAAAGTTCTTTGTAATTCTATTTCGAGTGAAGTTTAAAGTGTAACATTTATCAACATTTAAGTGCATATCATTGTCAATAATATGCATCAATAATAAGTCTTCAATTCGTTTTGTAAAAGTCCAGTGTAAATAAATGTTATTATTGAGTAAACCAGGCTTTTTGGATAAAATAAAAATCACGTTAATTATCTCATAAAGCTTAAAAACTAATATCTCCACATAAAAGGGTAAAAAGCGTGTATTTCAGTAGCATACCATAACGTTTAGTACTCCAAAAATTCTATTTGCGCAACATCATGCAATGTGCGTGGAAATTTTGCTTTAAAAAAATTAAACTTTGAAACGGCTAATGGCCTCAAAATCTACATTCATTTTACAAACTCCGTCTTGCGGCCATTCCTTAAGCCTTAAACCTTCTGATTTTTAGAATATGTGGAACGTTATTTGTATGATCATTATATCAAGTACATCTGTTTAATCTTTTGTTGTCCTACTTAAATCTACCATATCCAAACATTGCTAAGTTCTTGGCATACATTATTGAACGAAGCTGACTGTGCTCGCGTTTATCTAAATTCGTTTATTTTAATTTTGACATGTAATTCTGATCGCCTGATCTCTCGAAGAAGAAATGTTTCAAACCCCTATAATAAAGGCTCTATGAAGTAGGGGAGGAAGGTTGGGAATGAGAGCTATTGGATAAATTTCCCGTGTATGAAGGTATCATGTGTTAACATAGGTGTCATAGATATAGCGATACGTCTCCTTGGACTTAGAGCACTTTATATTAAATTGAACATCTTGGATATGTTTATATTGCTTTTGACAACGATATGTTATTTTGTATGAAGTAAACGGATTTAAATATCGCCCAAAATGTATGCCTTTTACGTAATAAACAACAACTTAAAAATCATTTTATTTTTTTATTTAGAACATTAACAAAATATCAACAAAAAAAATCATAAAATTGTAAAAACTGTACCTTTAAAAATCGTATCTACCCACCTAAATGTAGTCACAATATGAACAGAGGGCACACTCTAAATAGACACATAAGCACTGCCTACCCTGCCGTACTCGCATAAATAAAATAATTCAATATTATTCAATGCAAAAAATGAATTATATTGCATTGAATAATATTGAATTATTGCTCAGCTAATCTCCCCGTCGCGAGTGCTCAACTGACCGTCATACTATAACGTGTCAAAAACAGTAACTACTAATGCCCAAACGACGCCAATGTCAGAGTAGATTATTCCATGTTCACTAGACTAGACATATGTATGCATGTGCGTGTGCGCGTCCAAGTGGCTCGTCTGTGTTAGTATCTTTGTGAGTGTTTAGGCAGTGCTTTTATAGAACAAATTCAATAAAAATTAGTGACATCTATTGGTACCTATCTTTACTATCAATTATTCCGCTGTTTTTCCTACTGCCTACCCAGATCAAAAACTCTGTGCATGCCACTGAATAAGACTATTAGAAGAAATCGATGTTTTAGACCTATAGCAGATCTATTTTATTAATTGCAGTTTTTTATATGACCAAATTTCCATATATTTTTTAATATGTACCAATCTATCAAACATCTTAATAAATAAAAGTTTTTAATTTATTTCAAAACGTTACTGAGGTGAACGTTACTTGATGAGCTTATTATTTTTAATTTGGAGCAGCATTCTTTAATTTTCATGATAGAAGAAGCGAAGTGATTTTGAAGTCTTATCCACATCCATATTATTTTATTTTATTTGTTTTGAAGTAGTCAATAATAATTATTTTGTATCCTTAAATTCAAATTAATTTAAAACAAAATATTGTTGTTGTTTTATGTACTCACATAACGCCTTTCTGTGTTAGATATATTCTGACAATTTACAAGCCAACAAGGAAGTGATTTAATTTAAATGCCTAAGGCCTCTTGGGTCCCGAGAATAATGTCATTACATTTAATTTAACATAAAAAAAACTCTTCATAAACTGAAGTAATAACCTGTTGACAATTCCAAGCGTGTTTAATTACAATTCAAACTCTAATCATTTCTCTCTTGTTTTTTCTACAAAAAAAATCTTTATTTTTAACTTTACGCTTCATGATTATGTATAACAGAGGAAATTTGGTTGAAAATAAAGAAATAAAAAGCAAACTCCAATGATATTTAAACAATACGACGCTGGTTTGTATCAAAATGATTTTAATTGTCAAATAAATAAAAAAAGTTTATTGTAAGAGACTAATTTTTGCTAAGTACCCAGTGGAAGAAAAAAAAACTTTTAATCTCCACCACGTACATATCATTAAAGCGCTTTATAAATAATAAAAACCAAAATCAACTCCATGACAAATTCACATTCGGAATAGTAGAAACATTCAGTATCGCCCTGGTTAAAAAGCAATATTCACAATCGAAACTTTATTCGAAATGGCTTTGGCCGCGTTTAACGATCAGCTCTGAATTATAAGATACTTTCAAACCTTCCTCTTCCATAATTCCTCCCCCTCCCCTTCAGCCTCATAACTTACCCCGATTGTTAAAACCATAGTCCACTTGCTCCGATCAGTTAGGACAATAAACTTTATAGTACTAGACAGTTTTATATCAACCCTCAACAGTACCCGTGACAAAAATAATATATTAAATAAATGACAAAATAAATTTGTTTAAGACCAAGGATATTATTTTAATTTGCATGACCGACCCGTTTCTCTTAGCCAAAGCATCATCAGGGTACAAAATTAAACTGAATAAAAAATGCAAAGTGTTCGGTTATATTCTCGTATACGTACAGAGGGAGAACAAAATATAAAATAAAATAACAGAACAGTGAGAAAACAATAGAAAAACATTTAAATTATAACGAAGGAACGGAGAGAAAGAGACAGATAATATGATTTAAAAGAGACAAAACTTTCACTGCGAAGGTGATTAAAGAAAAATGATAAATTTTGTGAGTTTACAGGAAATATACCTAACATTGAACTACTGGAAAAAATTACCTGATTATTAAGAAATACATTTTTATGGAATTCTTTATTTTTCGTGATTCTAAAATATTTAATCTGTTGCCATGATCATTTTTATAAATAATATGAGCACCAGTGCTTTTAATGACGGTAAATAAGGTTAATGTTATTATAAGGGTCGGTCATAAAAATTAAATTAATATCTTAGGTCTTATACAATGTTATTTTTTAATTTCTTTGAATATGTCAAACCACAAAGTGATTGGTTTCTACAAAATAATAATACGTATTATTTTCCGCACGAATAACGAGAGCATGAATTTTTAAACTAAACAGGATTTTAAACACAACTTGAATAATGGATCTAATTCATAATCCACTCAGAACCTCCCATCACACCCTGGCTACAATTCACAATTCATCTGCTGGACGACCCCGAGTTCAGCGGGCGATTAATGTCTAGAAATCCATCGTTTTGTTTCCACCGTAATGACTGAAATACTAAAATTCAGGTTTCAGGTGGGTTTCCGGTGCTCGCCTAAATCCGAGCCCGGATATTCAAATTGGCGGCCGGAAGCCGTTCAATAGTTGAGAAAATTCAGAGTAAGGATTGTATGGAATAGCGAAGGGGTGGTGGTGGGACAGAGTGGGATCGAAAAGGGGGTTAATACAATAGAACATTTCTGAAAAACCTTCCGATAAATTTTAATAAAGTGCAGGGTATTTTTTTAGCTATCGGTCTTGATAGCTGAATACTTCACTTCAAATAATAGCAGTGTAAGATATTTTATTATGTTTGATAACCTTTATGGCTAAGCGGTCAGGATTTTAAGCCCGGCAAAAAAGTTGACATATAAATGAAAATCAATAAATGTAATTACTTTGTTAGCGCTTCGTACCATAGTCTAAGATACCTTCGTTTTCGCCAGGTGTACCACCATCTACAAACAAAACGTTATCTGGACTCCCAAAGTGAATATTCAGCAATAATAATGTTCACAGAGAAGCCCTCGGAGAAGATTAATAAATTTATCTTTATTACTTATTTGTTGATAATGTTTTTTTCTGGGAATCACATTAGAATACATTATGTGTACATGAACAAACTTTTGAAACAATAAAAGTAATGTAAAAAGTTAAAATAATATCCTGTAAAATTAACATGTCTCTAGTATAGTTTATGGGGCAAATTGAATTATGACAATGATTTGTGTAAAAAACATTAAAATATTTAAAACTAGAAAGTATTGAAAAATTATGACCGGTTAATAGCCGAGTTGAAATTTAATTAAAAATAAAAGTCAATGCGAAATAACGTAACATCGTTTTAATAAAGAAAAAAATATTGTATTACAGACCGGTTAGTAGCTGAGTGGATAAACGCGTCGGATTCCCACCCGGACGTCGTGGGTTCAATTCCTCTGCTAGGTAAGTCCTTCATCATTATACAAGCAACTTTTTTCGTTTATTATGATGGTAGTCTATTATTCGTAACCCGGGAATGTATGTCTTTATTTTTTAATAATTATATATATTAGAAAAATGCTTAATACGATGCCAAAAACCGATATATTATTATGTCTAAAAATACATCCGCCGTTATGAAAATGATAGTTTTATTTCATGGAAGAAATCAGTTTTACTTCAAACATTTCTTCACCCATATTCTTGTTTCTTTACTCAAAAGTTTCATTATTGTAATTTATAAATGAAAACTATAAAATAAATTTGAAACATTAAAATATCGGTCGATGTCAAACAACTGAAAGCATCTGCCACTTAGAAACGAGTAGATGGTTGCTAGCCTATTAACAATAACGTATTGACAGGTTTTTTTAAACATAAACTAACAGATTGTTGTCATAGTACTGTGGTCAATTTGTTAAATTTTATTATTTTTTTTTAAATATTGTTAATTTCTACAAATAAAACCAAAATCCACGAAAACCTTGATTTTAACAGTTGTTTCAATGCATGTTTTTGCGTCGCTACCAATATCATAAATATTTATATTTTTCAACATATATATTTTTTCGTTTTCTAAATGAATACTGAGTTTTCTGTCCAGCGCGGAACAAACGGATATGATTACCTATTCAACTAAAATGTTTTATAATATTTAAAAGCTATTCTTCGTGAAGTACGATTTGTTTTCACGTAAGATACAATTAAGGGTCAGCACTCAAGAATGACGCTTGACGTTACTTTGTAGCATTCTAATACGAGCAGTAATACAAATGATTTATCTGCAAATTTCTTACAGGAAGTTGGAAAGCTGTATATTTTTTATTCGTGTATTATTTCTAATCGAATCATGGTTCAATAATATTTATAAATCTAACCTTAGCGGCAATATAATAAGTTCGTATGAAAAAAAATGTAATTCTTATGGTTTTCAATGTTGGTTATTAATAATTAAGGGTCAGCACCCAAACATATATACTTTTTGGCTTTCTAGTACAAGCAAAACTACAAATTATATATCCTAATTCCAAACGGGTAGTTACAAAAATGTCCGAGGTTTCCAGTAAATTCAATTTTTTTACTGTAATCCTTCAAATTCTATGCTTAACATATTAATATATCACTAAAAGGTGCAGTTTGAAAACCAGCAAAGGCATTTTTTAACGTTTTACCTAAAATTGTAGTATATTTCAGAAAAAAATAAAATATTACTGTTTAAGAATTGTATTCAGGGGAAACCTTAGACATTTTTGAACTATTCACATAGAATTAACATATAAATAATTTTTAGTTTTTCTTGTACTAGAAAGCCAAAAAGTATGTATTTTTGACTGCTGACCCTTAATTATTAAAAATGGACATTGAAAACCATAAGAATTACATTTTTTTTTCATCCAAACTTATTATATTGCCGCTAAAGTTAGATTTATAATAGTTATTGAACCACGACTCAAAAAAAATATACAGCTTTTCATACTAGAGATACTAGAAAGTTTTTTAGGACTGTTATGTTATGATGATTTATGTAGAAACCGTTTCGCCAGCTATTAGTAACATATGTTTTAAAATACCTAATGAGTCTAATTGCCTCACATTTCATGTTGTTCAAGTCATTAGATTTGGAATCATGTTGATAAAATGTATTTTTTCCAAAGAAAGGCTTTTATTTTATTTTGCTTAACGTAAATTTCCGGTTGTTAATTTTATTGTCATTTTAAATTAATAAATTGACTATTTACAACACTATTTGAATAGTTCCTGGATCAATTTAATGCATTATTCTCCATAACTTATCATCAAACAATACTGAAGTTTTTCATGGTACGCACCAACCCCGAAAACCATTTCCGCTCTCCAATAACCTTCGTATTGAGGCCACAGCGCTCAGAGTGGCGAAAACTATTGAAAAACGAAGCTCCCGTATCGCGGATTCTCTCATATGGAATGTAGAGCTTTTCAGGCGATTTCACAACGTAAACCAAACAAGATTGCACTTTTTCCAACTCCCGCTGGATGTCGCGCTATTGATGAAAACGTTGGCTGATCGATTTCATTGAACGAAAGAAAAAATACCATAATTTTGTTTTAAAGGTGGCATTTCGTGGAAGGCTGACAATTAAACGTTAATTGCTTAGTAATAATAATAATAACAGTGAACTTATACGCCGCAGTTTTGTGATATTTCACCTCAAGTGCGCTTCATACTAAATTAATTATGCTAATTAGACTAACCAACAAGGAGAATATTTGACGGCTGGCGTGGTCGACTGGTAAGACGCTCGACAAACTCGGCGTGCGCCAATGACTTTCATCTGATTGATATGTGTCATTACACATTTAATTTTTATAAAATAATAACAAAGTATATAGGTATAGTGATAAGTGTCGCCCTGGTAAAAGACCACCATTCAGAATCGAAACGTTGCTTGAAATGGCTTTTACCGTGTTTCGTGATTCGTAGAGATTCCAAAAGATAATTTTTGAAATTCCTCATTTCCAAATTTGAAGATTTTACACTAGTTCTCACGGGGAAATTATTATAATGTGCAATTTGTAAACAGGTATGACCAATATAATGCGGCGATTGCTTAAAGTATCATGTGCGTGAGACGGGTATTTCTATACACTACTAAGACACACATACTACCTTAGTTAGATAGTTCACGTAACTGACTTTGAGTTAGATGAATGTAAGCTTTATTTTTCATGTAACCTAAGAATTTATATTTTAATATTCGTTAATAAAACAATATCAATAAGATTGAAACAATTAAATATCACATAAACAGAAAAAAGATTTCAGATGCCACTAGGGTTTGAACTCAGATCTTTCGTTTGCCGAAAGGCCATGCTCACCAATTACGTCAAATCACTCTTTTTTAGAAAATTATTAATTTCGATTTTTTTTCCGATAAAAGAATTAATTTTAATTGTATAATCAATGATTCAAACATTCGAAAAGGCAACCTCTCAATCTTAAGTCAACAACGTAGACCTATCAAAGGCTGGTGTCAAAATAATTTTTCAAATGGAACGAGCGACACTTCAGAATTTTATTTTGTAGCACGAGGGTCATGTGCTTAGTGCACACATATTCTGCCACGGAACTTATGCATGCAAATCGACCTCACATTATTACGTCGGAATTTTATACCCGACCTACGGATATCACTCGAATGGTGTGAGGGTCGTTTGTAAAGCGATACGATCCGAGGCTCACGAAGCAATCACGATATTGGCAACCTAGTTCCATCCTTATACTGAGGGAAGTGGGGAAATCTACGGAATTATTAATTTAACCTCTCCAACCAGATATGTTATCGCACTCGGACGAATCCAAATTTCTATTCCGACGAGTTACTTTAAATTTAAAAAAGAAGAATTCCGCACAAGAATTCCAACTGTATGGAGGTGGTGGGATAATGGCATCCCCAATTGAGGTATGGTAAATGAAGGAGATGGGAAAGAGGTTGGGAAGTACCTGGCTCTTCAGATCTGGTTACCAAACACGGTTAAAGTCATTTCAAGGAACGTTTTGATTCTGTCTTATGGTTTTTCACCAGGCCGATACTGAGGTATTTAACATTGGGTATTTTATTTTATTTAAGAAAACATATAGTTGTATAAAAAATTGACATATTGCGCGATTATTTTGTTGGATTAACAAGTCTCCGATATGTGCCGCAAATAAACTAGATGGTATTTTTTGTTGAAAATACGTATTAATTAAATAAAATAAATTTGTGCACGTTGATACTTAAATCTGAAACCTCAATATTCGTATTTAAGGACCTTAACTTCTCGATCACGGACCTCAAGTAAGTAATAGTTCGATTTGCGAAAATTTCGCGATACCGGAATATCCCGAAATTTGATCGAAAACTCCCTTTCTCTCCCGAAACTCTCTGTTTGTCCTTAGATCTGGGGATTTCTCTGAAGAAATGGCATTACTACGATGCACAATAATATGGATTCGCATATTTTATTTTGATCGGCCATACTAGGTTCGGTATGCAAGTTTGTCATTTTCCTTGGCCACGCCTTTTATCGAACCTGAGAGTGCCCACAGATTATCTGTTTTGACATGCTCGGGTAAAACCCGCTTGCCAAAACGATTAAACTAGAGAACCTTTTATGTTTATTTACTGAACATTCCCGTATACGAGTACATTTGATTGCAAATATCTATTATCAAATATATGTATGCAAAGGTTCTACTTTGGTTTCAAGCAAAATGAGGTCTGCGTTTCAAATATACAATTGTGCTGTAATTAGAACCAAGTTTTTAAGTTGATTAAAAATAAATACTTAAAAAAATGAAAAAAAACCTTTGTTTGACTACGGATATTATTTTAATATTTATGACCGACCGATTTCACAAGGCCTAAGCATCATCAGGGTACAAAATCAAACAAAATAAAAAAATACTTAGTGTGTTTATACAGAAAGAGAACAAAATATAAATTAAAATAACAAACCAATGAGAAAAAAAAATAGAATAACATTTAAAGAACAGAGAGAAGTAGACAGATAATATGAATTGAAAGAGACAAAACATCAACTGAGAAGGTAATTAAAGAAAAATGATAAATTTTATGAGCTTACAGGAAATATACATAATTTAGGACTATTGGAAAAATTTCGCTGATCGCTAAGAATATGACTGTTAATTTTATTTTTTCATTTCTTTTAATATGTCAAACCACAATTTGATTGATTTCTACGAAAATAGATTTTTGAACGTATTTATTTATGCTTTGTTAAACGGTCGCCATTTCAATCAAGTCGAACTGAGTTCGTGGTTTTCTCCGTGAATCTTATCAAAGCTATGAGTATCTCCCCTTCCAATAAACGTAGCAGAGAAGTGAGTGACGGAAACGAATTAAAAAAAATAATGATGATAAACCGTCACGTATTAACCGCATGTTACAATGTAGTATCAACATCAACCCACCTACGGTATGTCGTTATTTGTAACCCCTACAATATAATATTGCGGAAAAAGTAAAACGGAAGGTCAGTTATTGCGATGAAGGGCATATCACGCCTCGACCCCTAATAATTATATCTGACCTTCAATTTTATTTAATTCACCGCCATTTCAAGTGTTGGCTAAAAGGGTGAATATTAACATGAGGGGTTTATTCCTAGCACGCAGGGTAAACAGTCAAAAGATATTGTTATTTTATACGGTATATTAGCAAATATTCTGCGAAATTTTTTTGAAGGTGTTAGTAAGAATGCGCTTATTTTAAATAAGTTTGATATGTAACGTACGTGTCTTTGAGAATTTTTTTATGAAATTCAAAATGCTTGTGGAAACGCGATGGAATTGTGAAACGATTGGGAAAAAATCAGGGAGGAGGTACTGGATGCATTTTCCCGGTTTTGTTTGCTGGAAGCTTCACAAGTTTCAAGCACATTGCAAACACAATAAAGGCTCTTAGAATTTCTGAAAACGTAGCTATCCAAAAAAAATCACATTGGTAAAATTTAGAGCAAGAATATCAGCAACTCACAAATATTTGAAGATTTTAAAATTAACATATCGACTGTTTTTAGGTGAAAAACCTTATTTCACATTTTTTGCAAGAAAGACCTTAATGATAACATAACGGTCACGCTTTTATGCTTGACATTGATCATAATTTAATCAAATACTAAAACGTGTTAAAAATCGGTGGGTAATGGGGGCGATTATTTAAAGTGGTAACCGTAAAAAATCACAATGGCCCTAATCATTGATTTGAGACGATGTAAAGTGTGACAGTGGTTCGAACTATCAGGCCTAAGTTTGCCTGCGAAAAAATGTGGAATAACGCCTTTCACCTAAATAGAGCTGAAATATATATATATATTCCTTTTTTGACATAAATATATTTTTAAATATTTTTTTTATAGATTCTTGATTTAACTTTATTTGTTTTCATTTTATTTTACTTGTTTGAGACACATCCGTGCCTTCATCATGGGTACGATTGCATAGAAACAGTGAATTGCTTTAAACTCGAAGAAAGCAGTAAAATATTACAGATTACGATAAATAAGCATTGCAAAATGTATTCATCTTTTAAAAACACAATTCTTTTTAATTCTGAATGATGGTATGATACTGGTATCTTTTACTCAGTAACGAGGTCTAAAATAACAGTTATAAATATCGGGATTCATGTACGTTGGGATGCAATAATAATGTATCACTACAACGAAGCTATTTTGAACAAACATATTGTAATATTGTTGATTCGTGTTAAATACGTGTTAACACACTTGATCAAATAACTGTTCTAAGTTTTATATATCGCTGTGCTACTTCAATACTAAAACAAGTCACATTTTTTTTGATCAATGGAGTTTTTTGATTCCTTGTAACATAAGGAATCAAAAAACAACCTCATTTTTCTCTTGTTGTAGTATTAAAACAGCGTAGCAGTATGTTCATTTGTATTTTCACCTACTGTCAAACATTTCACGCTGCTTTAACTGCCTTAAAATTTTGAATTTAGAGTTTCAGCTATTTTTATTTTATTTTTAATTTGTCATATTGTTTCAGTGAATAACTAAGTTGATAAGAAATATTTAAAAAAAAGAAGTTTTTCTGTTGAAAATGTCATACACCCCATAGTAAAATTCCAATAACAATCTCTAATCCCCGACAAAATTAGCCCTTGAACGATTTCATAGTGTTATTTACCGTCTTGGTAAAAAAGTTTTGAAAGATTTTATATTAGTTCGTGAAATAAATTAAGCCACTGGTAGTTAAGTTAAGATATTTGGGTAAAGTTGTTATAATTAATACTGAGTTGAAGTATCTAAGATAGCTAGTAACATTAATTGTCTATGAAATATGAAACTCTTGAGAAACTCTACTTGAGAGCGTTTTAACCTGCACTTAAAACGATTGTATTACAGAGATGCAATTCATAATATAGAAGAAGTCATTAGAATGTAGGTTATACGCATATGTATACTCGTATGTCGTAAATACTTGCAACTAATAACACATATGGGTAAACTTACATCATAAGAATATTATATGATACATTTTTACTATAAAAAATCCTACGCGAGTACGTATTATGTACGAGTGTAAACTATTCAAATTTGGTACTGATTTTGGTTTGTTCAATTTATTTTGTGAGTACGTACGTATGTACAAGTGTGAACTTTATTATAAATTTACAAGTGAAATAATTTTTTCGTATTTCTACCTACCTAATAAAGTTCCTACCCACAATGTATTTTGGCAAACAATATTCTACATTTGTAATGGGAACTAATGTTTTTTCATGAAGAGTCAAGTTACATCCCGGGTTACTATTAACTATACTAGATGTAATAAGTTAAGATTTAATTCACTTAAGAACGGTGTCAGAACCAAAAGTATATTTTAATAAACAGTGTGTCCTTAAAAAAAATGATTACATTAAGAGAGTCCCGACTTCCCGAGGCCAGTGAGACTAGTAAGAGCCGGTGATCCCCAACTTGGGGTTCATTGCGAAGCTGGAGGTAGGAAGGAGATGGAAACGAAGTAGGTTGGTTAGTACCTGGATATTCAGGTCCTGACTAAATACGGTTTGTGTCATTGAAAGAAACGTTTTGATTCTTTCACCGGGGTGACAATGATTATATGTACCAATCTGGAGTAGGAAGATTACAATATAACGTAAATTGACCGCTTAGTAGCTCAGTGGATAAATGCGTCGGGTTCTCACCCAGAATCCGCAGGTACAATCCTTTGCTAGATAAGTCCTCCATCATTGCTCAAGCAAAAGTTTCTGTTTTTATTGACGTTTTCTTAAAGAATAAACATCTAAAAACAGTTCGTATTTAAAAGAATTTTACGAATTTGATGGAATTTATCTAGGTAGTTGTTACCAATTTTGAAATGCCATAACGGGCTCGGTGGTCGAGCGGTTGAGGCGCTTGACTATGAATTCATAGGTCGTGGATTCAAACCCGGGAATGCGTAAATAATTTTTATTTATTTAATAAGAGTTATTGCACATAAAATAATTCATAATATATTTGTGGCATGTTCCGGTGGTAGATACAGATCCGTGGTGAAAGACCACCATTCAGAATCGAAACATTGCTTGAAATGGCTTTAGCCGTGTTTGGTAACCACATCTGAAAAGCTAGGTGCTTTTCAATATTTTTCTTCACCATCTACTTCAACTCCCCACTACCTCTAGCCTCACAACAAACCTTAATTGGAGATGCCATAGTCCTGGTGGCTCCAGATGGTTCAGAGCAGTCGAATTCTTGTTCGGTATTCAATTAAAAAAAAGAAAACGTTAGTTAACTCAAATTAAATATAAAATGAAATAATAACTTTGTATAAGACCACAAATTTATTTTATTTTTTTATTACTGATTAGTTTCGCTTAACCTAAGCATCATCAAGGTACAAAATGAAACTAAACAAAAAATAGAAAGTGTGCGGTTATATATACCATACATATGGAAGGAAAACACAATATGAAATAAAATAAGGGAAAAGTGAGAAAATACAAATTTAAAATTCCCCAAAAAATATTTTCAAAAGTTTTGTCTAACCTCTTGATAAAAAATTCTGTGTGTTTATCGTATATGTGACTGCGCATCTATAAAAAAATATAAAATAAGAGAACAGTAATAAAATTAAAATATAATAATATAAATATACAGCTATGAAATTTTTAAATTTGTGCTTCTTATTTTTATTTATTTTATTGTTGTATTTCTATATTTATTTATTTTATTTGATTTGTATTTCTTTTAATTTTTTTAAAAAAGATTCACTTACTTTTACATAAATACCTACAAGTGGAAACCTATAAATGGTCATATTCATACTACCCATGTAATGTTTTGCCTAATTTATATGTAAACTGTTGGTCTCCCAAATAAAAATAAAAAAAACCCCAAAAAAATATTTTCAAAAGTTGTGTAACCCCTTCAAAAAATTGCTATGTGCTTATCGTCTATGTGACTTGGCGCATCTAAAAAAATAAAAAAAGAGAATAGTGAAAAAATAAAAATATAAAAAACCAAAAAAATATTTTCATAAGTTGTGTCTAACCCCTTCAACAAATTTACTGTGTGTTTATCGGCTATGTGACTGCGCGTCTATAAAAAAAAATACAGAGTAAAATAAGAGAACAGTGAGAAAATATAAATACAAAATATCCAAAAAAATGTTTTGATAAGTTGTGTTTAACCCCTTGAACAAATTGACTGTGTGTTTATCGTGTATGTGAGTGTGCGCATCTCGCGAGCGACTGTGGCTCATACTCGTATGTATTTGCGTGTGTCTTATACGAGTATAATAGTGTGTGCGGCGAAACGTATGTGTGCTTGGAACCAATTCCGCGCTGTAAACCCGCCGTCAAATTGGTATTCAAATTCGGCCATGATAATAAAAACGCCAGATCCAATCTCACTTGATCATTTTTCACTTCTGGCGCAGAGGGCGGAAAAACAAACTAGACAAAATCGATTTTGATGTTGTGAAATTGCTTTGGTTAGACCCCAATAACTTACAACCGTGAGTAGTTATTTTATTACGCTGTCCAAGACACTCAAGCTCTCGTTTCCCTTTGCAGCCAAAACACTTTGACGCGTCCAACTAATTGACCATCGCCCAGTTTCTTTACAGGAGTAGGCGGACCACTCCACAATTCTCTCCTGGCAAATACTTCTTTCTTCTGTTTTTTAGTTTATTTTTACTTGTATTATTTTTTTTTTATTTTTGATATTTTTAAAAAATTTATTATTATTATTTTTGTTGTATATTTTTTATTCAAGGTAAATACTTCTGTTTTCTGTTTTTAGTTTATTTTAACCTTTATTATTTTTTTTTATTTTTGATTTTTTTAATTTACTTATTATTATTTTTGAAGAATATTTTTTATTCAAGGCAAACATTTCTTTCTTCTGTTTCTTATTATTTTTTTATTTAGTAGTATTATTTTTTGTTGTATATACGAGTATATATATATATATATATATATATATATATATATATATATATATATATATATATATATATATATATATATATATATATATATATATTTCTTTTTATATTTTCGTAGAAATCAATCCCTTTGTTGTTTAACATATTTAATGAAAATGAAATAATACTCTGGATATGACCACTTCTTTCTTCATTCAATTATACATCGTCTCATACATTATTTTCTGATGTAGTGGTTCTTGACACGATTTGTTTTAAGTATTTGATTCTCTTGATCGTACCATGTCATCCTCAGGCGTTCCGGAATTAATCGCCCATTTTCTTCTGCGTCAAATATTCGCTTGATATTTATTTTCTTTCTAATCTCTCCACATATCAAAACTATTCGAGCATCCCTTTATTTATCTGATTCATTACGCTTATAGGTATGTTGAGGCGAGCGCAGTACTGATACAGATTCATTGCCTGCATACAACATGTTTTAAGCTTCAGAAAAGAAAAATGAATCGCATAACTTTTGTTTTTGTTTTTATACCCTTTTCAAATATTCAAAATTGATTATTGTATATTTATTTATTGATTATTGCGGGCGACAACCCCCTTGTGTTAGTAACAATAAGTATGCAAAAGCAAGAAGAAAAGCTGTAACTCACTGACGTTTTTCAAGGACATTTGGTGTCGGTCAAGTGTACACATTTGCACAAATACACTCAACTCTAAGTGTGTGTTGTTCGCGTCAATTCTAGTTATGCCACCTATACATCAACTATGATTTTTTTTTGATCTTCACATTCGTAATAAGTTCATACATGATTTTAGCACACATTCGCCTAAAAAAACCCGTTTTCACAGCATTCAATTAACTTTTGTTCATCCTCTGCGAGTTCCACTCCTCAATGGCATATATCAGGGTTGGCATCAGCACTCCATTGTGAACTGGTAGCCTCGCTTTACTTAACACTTTTTTAATAGACAGATGTCACTTATTATTTGGTCACCCTGTATCGTCTTATTTTAATACAAATCCTATTTCAAAACGAATTCCAGGAAATAGAATCGTGTCCAACTGTCACTTACTAGGTAAGATGATTGGATTCAGTTGACAACCTTCTGGAAAAAATCAATTTTCACCAATTGTGCTGAAAACGAAAAATTCCTCGTAGCGATTCGAAATGATAAAGGAAAACCGCAATGTTTCAACGTTTTGTATTCTCAATACACTGATTTAAACAGCATGATGTTGAAGCATTGTAAAAAGAAAAGCTTTTTTTTTTTCAGGGAAAAATAACTATTTATTTACTAACTTGGAAATGTTTGCAAATAAACGGTTCGAAAGAATATAAGAAAGGCGGTATTTTATGTAAGAGGAACGAGTAAAGTATACAGAAATTAAATATGGTTTTAACATATAATCCCTAGAAGTGAAATCTAAACCGATTGGAAAAAAAACTGATCTCGCCAATTTGCGTTGGACATATCGCCTCTTAAGCCAGAGACAGGCCAATAAAATTGGTCATCTGTTGAAGAACAAAATTCGATATTTGAAAAAGATTGTCAGAATTGAATGAACAATTGACTTTCTCACGGGCATGCCCACATTATACTTCATTTAGTTTTTCTCCTCGGTGTTTTTTTTAACTATTGAGTTGTAGAAATATGAAATTATTTGCTAATGGTCTGCTAAAATATTTTACCACAGTTACCGTCATGTTCAGAAATGTGTTTGAGAAGGGTAGAGAAACTTAATTTCAATTAAATGTCTATTTTAGTCCTGAGGTTACGAATTCTAGGTACTAGGAAGTGAGATTAAGGATTTAAATTAATTTAAAAAATACACAATTAAATTATATGCTTTGTGTGTAGCTGTGTACAATATCTCAAAAAATATCTTTACTGTTTTCAATTCGTCTTTATCATCAATTTGTCAAATTGGTCTTGTTCGTCTTCAAAATCTTACCGTTGTCAACGTAACCTTGTCAGCTCTATCAACTCTGACGAAATAAAGACGAAAATCTCAAATCCCGACAGTAAAAACGAAACAATTCGATTTTATCACAAAATCGATATTTTTGATTTGTGATGACCCTTAATATATTACAGATACACCGGTGGCCGTGGGGGCGGGGAAACTGTATTGGGTAAAATAAATTAGGGTTGCGGGTTTCTGTGTTCGTTCGACGAAACGGGAACGGGGAGGGGACGGAACCAGGGGGGGGCGGGGACGGAATGGGACGAATATGACAAAACACTGACGACGAATGATAAGGCGGAAGAAGGAGGATAATCCCCGAAGAACGTCTCTACCACTGCGGTAACCCCGACTCCCCGTCCCGGTTATTGCTTATGGAAAATGTTTCAAATTTAAGATTACTGTTTCGGATTTGTGTTGAAAATGAGACTTATTTTTAGTCAGATTTTTTCAACAAATCCCAAAAGGTACGAAATTCGTCATTTGAGATCAGTCTTCACCCATACAAATCAGAATATCTTCCTTTTACATTTTCCTTCCCAATTCAATATTTTTAAATTAATACGTTTATGATAAACTCCGAGGCAGAGCAGTTGGATCATTTTCTCTGGAACCAGAAGAAGGTTCGAATTCCGGATAGTATGGTATAAATAAATAAAGACAACTTGTTCCAGAGTGAAATAAACTCTCAACCTCGCCTTTGTCAAATACCGCCGTTCAGAATCATCGAAACTTTTAACGATCAGATCTGGAACTGCTGTCTCTTTCCACCTCTCACCTTCTCACTCTAATCCTCTTCCCCATGTTTCTTGAGTCTCACAATATCTGCCTAATAAGGAATTCACAGTTCCACTTCCTCCGAGTAGTAGTAGTAATTATTCATTGGCACATGTGTTTTGTCTGTAATTGTTCATTATAACGCATTGTCTCTGTATTTTTTTAAGTGCCAAATTTATTTTGGAAAAGCTTTTTATTTATCTATTAATTTTGTTATTATTATTATTTTACTTTAAATTTTATTTTTTTGTCGTTAACAGGTAATTTAAGTATTAGGATAATATAAATAGTCTCACATGGTATTGATATTATAGAGTGTAAGGTAGGAATGATGGGTACTGCAAATGATTATATACCCTGATATTATAGTGTTTCGTAAACACCTCACTAGGAGAACCTGTGTTGAGATGCATTAAATATAATGTATGTGTATTGCTGCATACTAGTTATTTTAATTAGGTTAAATGCGTAATAGTAAAGAAATAATATATTCATATTGATTATAGTAATATTCCTAATGAGCTAAAATACTAGAAGAAACATCCCCTTTAGAAAGGACCTTATTAAATACACAGAGAGAAAGATGGTACATAAATACAACATGAAGTTTATGAGCATACGAATAAAAGGTGTTGAAAACAAAATGAAAAATATTAGTAATTAATAATAATATTATTTATTACAGGTTACCAAAAAGAAAAAAAAATCGTTTTAAAGTAATACTCCGATAACTTATTTTTATTTTATATTCGATATAAATAATTGAAATATAATAGTATTTTTATTATTGTTGCATAATGTTTGATTTGGTGTTGAGTTTCGAAAAATGGTGTACTTTTAGTTCCGATCCAGACATAAACCTTCAATAAATGACCTTTGTATCACATACGTTTATTTAAAGTCATTATTGATTATACTCGTATATGCCTAGAATCATCCTTATTTAAAGTATGTATTATTATGCTCAAGTAAAACCTAGTTTGGTCAGTATGCCATCATTATCTTTTATGATAGACAGAATAAAACAAGATTCACGTTTTGTTCAGTAGATTGTAAAGTTATTAATACTTAAATTATTCAAATCGATTGAGTTTAATGGTTGATTACCAACCGTCATTATACAATCCATCATTACACGATACGTCATAACATGATACACCATTAAATGATACGACCAGATAATGCTTTATGAACATTAAAACATCAAAGTTATTATTATGGTATTCTATATATTGCGGAATTTGTAAAAGGAATTGCCTACCTATCGTAAAGGCAGGTTTAACAATGCTTCAATTTGCTGCTTTGGAAATAACAGAATAGATAAAAATGTAAGTTATTTTGCAAATTCTTAATGACCCTTCACAGTAGTGGTCTAAATCTTGTTTCAGTATTACAAATTCTAAGATTAAACCTAAGATCAAGGCTTACCGTAAACCGTAAAAAAAAACGTGGCTCTGCTATTTTACCGACAATACACCTTTTCATTGTTTTCGATGTTATTATTTATATTTTATTTTCGGCAAATACCTTACGATGAACGTATTACAGAAGGGAACTAGTTGTTACCCGTGACAAATGTAATGTATGTTGAGTTGTCAAGACAAAATATTAATTTATTTAATCCGCCTATTTCAAATATGGAATAATTCCGCTAAATTAAAATACTTTCTTAGGTAGGAATTTTAAAGATTATTTCTTTAATTTTAAAATTTCATTTTACAACAGTTCCAAATTCGAAAGGAAGGTATTTATAGTTGATAATAAGCTTATATGGTATAAATTGGAAATGGAAACACTGAGACTAATAAAAATGTTTTTGCGTTGGGATATCAGAACTGTGTTTTTGAATTGTAATAGTTAAGATCTTCGAATGAAACTTATAAATAGACAGCGGTTTTCTGAATAAATACACGGATATCTACCTGGTGCTTAGTACCTACCAGAGCCTTTTTCCTTTGCCAATATAAATAATACTTTTCGACTCAAAAATTCGCAGGTGTTATGACGCCTATTTCATTTCGATTTAACTGTTTTTTTCTAACCCAACGTTGTCGATCGCTTATGATCCTAGACTATGAATTCAGGGGTAGCGGTTACGAATTCCTGCGGGTACAAATACATTTTATTAAATCAGTCTGTATTATTTCACATTGAATTAATATAATATAAAACTATTATATTTTTAACATATTCCAGAATAACATTTATTTCCATTCCCGCCCTGGTTAAATACCACCATTCGGAATCAAAACGTTGCTAGAGATGACTTTACTTACGCTTGGTGACCAGATCTGAATAGGCAGGTTTTTCTCAACTCTCCTCTTTCTTTCTTCTTCCCCATCTCCTTCCCCTTCCCACTACCTTCAGCCGCACAACATTTCCCAATTGGGAATACTACAATCCCACTAGCTCTAAGCATTCCGTAGCAGTTGGGACTCTTGGGCGGTATTTAGATAAAATTTTGAAAAAAAAACTCAGACAGACTGTCTGATGAAGCAATAAAAACGCTCAAATGACGAAATGTGATGTCATGAAACTTCTACAGCATTTTTTTATCTATCATATTAGGTGATAAGCCATAGAGCTTTGGAATATTGATTGAAATAGCAAAAAATAAGACAAGTCTTAGCATAAACATGTTACAAATGTTCAAGAAGGAAAAATATTTCGGAATAACAGTTTTGAAGAAAACAGTTTTATTTTTATTAAAATAAATAAGTATATTTTTTCGTGGAAAGCAATCACTTTGTGGTTCGACATATTTGATGAAAATGAAATAATAATTTCGTATAATACCACAGATTTTATTTTAATTTTTATTACCGACCGGTTTCGTTTGGTTAAAGCATTTTAATGTGTTTTTTTTTTAATACGTATTTTTTGTTTAGGTTAATTTTGTAAACTGATGATGCTTAGGCTAAGCGAAACTGGTCGGTCACAAAAATTAAAATAAATCTGTGGTCTTATGCAAAGTTGTAATTTCATTTAGTAAATTTTTATTTTCATTGAGTAGTAATAATTTTCTAAGACTTTGTACTGGTACTAAAGCAATCTTCGTTAAGCGAAATTGTCAAAATATAGTTTTTTTCTGTAGTGTTATGACATTTTCCGACATTAAAAGTTAACACAAAAGTGTGGTGTAAACGCAAACTTAATTCAATGATTGTAATTGACTCTACCTAATTCAGTTATGCTTATACAAATTTTCTTCAAAGGTTTTTCAGTCGAAAGCCTGTAATTAAACGTTATTTCAATCAGCACGGAGAAATATGATTGCAAATCAATATTTATACAGCATACCGTTGATGTGAAATTTTGCTGATTAAACGTCTCTTAATAGCTGAAAAAGAGTCATTATTAGGTGATTCCAGACCTTTCTGTTTAGCACGGATGGTGGAAGGGGTTGACGGACGCTTAAATGACAAAGTAAAGCTAAGTATTTTCTCAAATTAGAAAGCTGTACCATCCTGTGAGTTTGGCTAATAAAACATATTAAATACTCTTCGTAAACATTCCGTTACCCAAGATAGAAAACGACTTGAAACTATTAATTTATATATTTTAGTGGAAAGCAATCACTTTGTGGTTTGACATATTTAAAGAAATGATAAAATAACTTTGTTTAAGACCAGGAATATTATTTTAATATTTATGACCGATCGGTTTCGCTAAGCCTAAGCATCATCAGCGTACAAAATTAAGCTTAACAAAAAATACAAAGTGTGCGGTTATATATACGAGGCCTGTTCAAAAGAAAAGGTGAATTTTGAATTTTCGCGGGCTGTGTACATTCGATTATCGTTTTTTTGTTGTTGTTATGTTGGTACACATATTTTTATCATATGTTAGCATTATCAGTCATTTTGGATAAGTGGTTTGTTTTTGACATCTAGAAAGGTTAGTCACGTTTTTGTGTGTTCTTCGATTTTTTACTTTTGAAAAAAATGGATCAAAGAATAAAATCCTTGATTTGTTTTTCCACAACTACAGGACGCTCATCGTCATTAACATCTTCTCGGCCTTCTGTAAAGCGCTTCTACCACTTATAAAATTATTTTCTCTTTATTTATCTCTATTCCTTTGTTATAATTTAAATGTTATTAGTCTTATACCAATTCATTTATTTATTAATTTATACATACATTATTATTATTCCTAATGTACGTATTTGATAACGTTCATCAAATACACAATTAAATACATGTCGTAAAATAATACAAATAAACTCCTGCTGATAGGATATTAACAGTAGTTAGCAAGTACAAAATCCATTGGGATAAATAACATCTTAGTCTCATTCATTTATTTATTTACATTAATCACAATGTAAGGTTTAAAAATAGGAAAGCGTGAAAATTTTCCACCTAATTCAAATAATAATTCTTGTGGGTGGTAAGATAATGGTTTCCTTGGGCAATTTCAAATGTTTTTTCACAAACAAAGCTTTGGCTCCCAAAATACCACAGTTATATAAAATTTCTAAATTAAGAAATTAATTAATTGAAAAACAAGTGAATAATTTATCACTTTCTGTGATCGTCGTTGTAAAAACTACTTCCTATCTATTTAAGGCAAAGTCATGTTAAAATTTAAGAACTTTACGCAGTATTATGAATTCATGTTTATATTAATTTGGATTGGCTTAAACGCGTGAGAGATTTCCACGGAAACTAAGTAGATTTCCTGAACAGGTTGGTATGATTGATGTATTGTTCTGAAGAAATCCCTCCGTCTTGATACATTAATCAATTCTAAGATTGTAGTAGAAACAGCAAATATCACATAATCTGCTGTGTTACGATGTGTCGTTTTAAATCGTAGATATCCACCCAAAAATGTTTGATAAATCAAAAACTAAAAAATAAATAAATAATAACTTTGTACAGGACCATTGATATCATTTTAATTTTTAAGACCCACCGATTTCACTAAACCTAAGCATCATCAGGGTACAAAATTAAACTAAACAAAACATACATAGGCTGCGGTTATATATACATACAGAAGGAGAACAAAATATAAAATAAAATAACGAAACAATGAGAAAACAATAGAATAACATTTTAATTATAACCAAGGAACAGAGATAAAGAGAAAGATAATTTGAATTGAAAGAGACGAAACGTTAACTGAGAAGGTTATTAAAGAATACTGATTAATTGTATGAATTTACAGGAAATACACTTAATATTGGACTACTGGACAAATTAACATGATTATTAAGAATTTGACTATTATTTTAGTGGTTTTATTTATTTGTATTTTTCTAAATTATTTGATCTGTTGCTAAGCAAAACCGGTTGGTCATAAAAACTAAAATAACACCCGTGGTCTTATACAAAGTTATGTTTTAACCACAAGGTAATTGTTTTTACGAAAATATAAATAAAAAAATATTTATTAATAATCGCAAGAAATCTTCCTTGCTATAGGTACCCACATTGTAAACAAGTTAATATATTGTATGGAAAATAACCACCATCGAGAGTGTTTTTCATCTGAACGACGGAAAATAAGAGAGTCATTGATTAGAAAACAATTTGTCCCAAACGAAAAACGAAGCCAACAAAATCACAACAATTTTATTCGAAAAAAATGAATATCTACCTATTTACCTTACTTTGATTCTTGTGATGATCGGTTATTATCAAAAATAATATACCATAATATGTTAGTGTTGCTCACGAAACGAAATTATTTAACGAATTTCTAAACTTTAATGTTTTTACATCGAGATAATTAATTTTGTAATTTGGTGACAATAATACCTAATATATTTTTTTTGGTTTGTTCTCATGCCAGTGTGTACTGATATCAAAACATTTTCATATGCCGACCGTGTATTAAAAAGCCTCACTTAACCTAGGACCTACATCGTTACCTTTCAGCGTTCGTTACCGCGACTATTAACCTCATATTTTGACAGTTCCTCCTGTACGTGAGAATTATAATTATATAAATAACACCATTACAAATTGGGGTATTTTCCCAATTCTTCGAACATGTGATGCTGATAGTCCGTGTAAAAAATAGTGCGTAAACATTACGTTTTTATTTTATACACTTGTAAATTATACATATATATTTTATGAAGAAAACAACTCACCCTTACTTCCGAGAAGAACATCACTACTACCTCTCGAGGTGTCGATGTATTCCCTGAACACCACTCAGACACTCGGGGGGACCATCAGCAGGGGGTAGCTCACCTTCCCTTCCTCATGAAGCATACAGCCTTCACCCGGGGGGGCGGGGGCCGATCACCCCTAACGAGATCCACCCCATCGAGGCTTCAGATGAAAAAGCTTCTTAATTTCCTCGCCGTTTTCCAACCAAACCTTTGCTTTTCACTGAGCTGACAGAGGGGAATTGGACGGTTAATTTATCGATTTTCGATGGGAGTTCTGGCGAACATCCACGTTTCCAGTTTGATAAGTTTTTTCAATAAGTTAATTATTGCCTGTAGTTTTGCATAGGAATGTAATGTTTTTACCTTGCGTTTGCTAACTTGATCATAAAGATGTCATACAGCGCAAAAGTTCCAAGTGCCCAAAGCCAGTGCTATGGGATCCCCATCGGGGTATGTTGTGAGGCTGAAAGAAGTGTAGAGGGGAAGGAAACGGGGAAGAGGATGGTTTAAAAGTACGTGACTATTAAGATCTAGTTACTCAACATGGTTACAACCTCTTCAGTCTCTAAGTCTGAAGATGGCCGTCATAGGCTGAAACCGGTCCAGTCATAAAATAAAAGTGGAATAAAGTTATAAATTTGTTTTATTAAATCATGGTTACAACCATTTCAAGTGTTTCGATTTCAAATGACGACACTGAAAGCATCAATCACGCTGGAAACTGATACATATATAAGACATTTAATTTTATTCTTATTACATGTGATTTTTTTTCAATTGATAACGTTTGTGAAAGCTTAAGTAATTGAGTCATAATAACATATTGAAATGTTCTGTCCACTATTTTCTTTAATTATTATTACGTTTTTTTTTAAGTGCTCTGAAGATGTTATAATAGTGAGAGAACTGTATAATAAAAAAAATGAAAATGAAAACAATTCGGAAAAAACAGAGTTATATATAAGTAATTTAAAACGTATAAATAAAATAAAATGTATTTGAGTCGGTCGGGTTTCTAGAACTGTAGACGAAGATCTTAACCACTCGCCCACGGAGGTCGTCAGAGGTTTGATTTAGGGATTTTACTCCTATTGTGATAGAGCTAGGCCAAATTAATGACTGCTTGCGCCCTTGAGGTGATAAAACATACAAGCATAGCGCTATATAAATTATCCAAGTATGAGTTATTGTTAAGATACTCACTGCGTCAAATTAAACATTCCCCAGGACGCCCCTGCATAAAACCAATTGACGGCCTACAATATTATTTCAGCAGTATGAAAATCTTGCCAGTGGCGGCGCCGAAGATAATTGGAACCGTCCGTGACCAGAATTCTCAGTGGCGGCGGGTAATATTTCATATTTGACCTCATAATTCTGCCATCTTACCACCAAACAAGCTTGGAGGTGTCGGTACTGGAGTTTTGGGGAGGGTAGAGTTACTTATTTATACGAGGGAAAGAAATCTCCAATCTCAGGTTATGTAGATATGCCTCAGAATCTTTTTAGCCCACCTAAAATTCCATCAGCGTTGAGTTTGGCAAATACGTGATTTATGAGATTTTTGTTGAAATCATCCTGCCAGGTCTTTGTTCAAGTAATAATCTGTCGTTTGAAACATTCGCATGATTCTGGGTGAAATCCACCTAATTCCACAGAATATTCCTACTTTATTTTTGAAAATAATATAACATGTTTATTTATTTAATTTAATTTTAGTGCATATAACAGGCATGATGCCCAAAACATATATTCATGAGTGGTTATTTAATTAGAATATTTAACAACAGTGGGTAATTAAGTAAAAGTTTATGAAAAATGCAAAAGTAAATGAATAACAAACAAAAGCAAATTAATAATATTATACAAGGTAGAACATAAATAAATGGATTATTGGCACCTGCACTGATGAAATGCCTATTAGCCGTTTGGTACTTGGTACTTTATATAACCAGTCTATAACTAAAGGGCATTTTTACAATATCAGCTTGATATGATTGACAGTTTTTTTTAATTTTCGTTAATCATAGTGGGATGATAAAAAATGTACGTTTTTCGATAGTGTTACATGTAGTAGCAAAAATATTGTTTTGCTTGTATTATGTCTAATTTTGAAACTGTTAATTCGTCGTGGAACTCCATTTTAATGATTTATTAATACAATTTTTTTTACTATATTCCACAATTTTTTATACAAAAAATATTTGTAATTTTTTTTAAAATATTGGAATAAAGTTAAAAAAATGGTATTATTCAATCGTTTTAATTGTATATTTTTGAAATTCTTTAGTTAATTACCATATATAGTGTGATAAAAAACATCTTGGTCGATGTTTGTCAGTGTAACAAATTATTTCATGTAAGTTCATTTTTGTTGTGTCTCAAATCAATCAAGTTACATAATTATATGTAAATAGTTGTGACCCGTGAAAATCACGGGATATAACTTGACTTGCCGAGAAAAAACAAAAGTTACTTTAGTCCATCAATTCCAAATATTAAAAAAAATGCTTGCCAAAAACACTATAGGTAGGATCTTTATTAGATAGGTAGAAATTTGATAAGATTTTTTTTAAATTTGACAATTTCAGATAAAATAAATTAAAAATTTGAAAAGTTTAAGTAAGTCAATGTTTTGTCTTTGATAATTTATTACGATGTTTCATACAAATCGATTTATTCACACGTTGTTGAATGTCTAATGTAAATTCACATAATGTTTATGTAATAAGTGTTTCTTCGTCTGAATAAATAATTTATGTTTTACTTATTTTCTGTGCCGTTTCATAAATTGATACATTTGTATTGTTTCTACCGTTGAAACTGATAATAGTTAGCGGTGAAATTCCACTAATTAAGTGAAAATAAGGTATGAAGGCTTAAATCATAAATGAAAAAATATTAAAAAAAAAAAAATTACTTTGAAGTATAATTGGTTATTTATTATTAAATATTTAAATAATATTACTAATTTAAAACAGAAAAAAGCCAACTACAAAGAACATTCTAGGTCATGATGATTGTTTTTTTAAGTTTCTGTTTTTTTTTCTGTTTTATATGTGTGTGTTTAGATTAGTAATATTATTTTAATATTGAATATATATTTTTATGTTATTGGGTGTCTTAAATCTATCTCCATAGAACCTGAGGGTATGTCTTGTATGGTCTTTGACCATATATTATTACGATGTTTAACGCATATTGACTGATTAGTATGTTTTAAAGTTTTTCCTATTAATCTAATCACTCAGTAGAAAATGGTTTATCTTGCTTGCCCATAAATCATGTAGGTGTTTTGAAATCGTAGGTCTAAATAAAAATACTGCTTTTTTTTGTTGTTTTAATCTACATCGTATATTTATGATTTTAATAATTTGACACGTTAACACACGGCAACAATACTATTTAATGACAAGAAAATGTCAAAACCGGTAAGGCACTATTAAAATCAAGTAAAAAATGTACATTGTAAAAAAAAACTTTTCAAAAATAAAATGTCCAGTAATTGTTACATTGTCAATGCCCAAGAAATACAAGAAAAAATATGCCTAGAAAAACACGAAAAATACATGCTACTAATAATTATAACAATACATCAAAATGCTGAACTTGGTGCAAATGGCCAGTAATTAAAATGTTTATTGTTTGTGAACTTGGAAGACTAAATTTTCGCTTTCGAATGCATATTTTGTATTCCACATTAAATCAGAAAATTATAAAACATTAAACGCGATCAATCGCGTAACCATTTAAGAACTATCTGAACAACTGATTCAAGAATCTTTCTACACAAATAAATTTGACCAGGGATCTATTCATTCTTCTTAAGTATTTGATATTAACAGAACCGTTTTTTTGTAAATGGCTAGCGGATACATGAGACGAATGCGGTCAGCGTTATTCATTAATTTAAAGTTCAAATACCGAGCACTGCGGCATGTTTGTTCTCTTTATTGAATAAACTAGTTGTTATCCGTGAAAAATCACGTAATCTAACTTAACTTGACATGAAAAAAAAAAGTTTATTTAATCCACCCATTTCAAATAGAGAATGATGTCTGTTAAATACATTATACGAGTATATGTGGGTACTTTATAAGAAAGGTAAAGGTAAGGTTTAATTAACATCAGTTCCAAACTTGAAAAGTTCATACTCGTGCGGATGTACTTACTCACAAAGGAAATTATGTATAGGTAATTGAGATTGGCGTACAATTTTGACATATTTTCCATCCCTGTGGATAAAGTGCCCTTTACTCATTATTTTCCTACTAAAAATTTCTAGAAGAGACTCATTTTATTGCTTTTTAAATTTTGAATACGATGCTAATAATTATATGCCAACAAAACCTTTTTATACTCTTGTAAAACAACAACATGAACAAATATTTTTCATCACAGAATAATCGTCTAAAACAGCACGTAATAATACTTGGCTGTTTTTTCTTGTATTTTTTTGTGAAGCTCGTAAAACATTTTATAATATTTGTACCAAAGCGCTAGAAAATTCATGCAATAAATATCCACTTAAATTAAAGATAATAGCTCATGTTATGTTCATATATTCTTAAATCACATTTACATTTCTTATATGAATTCAATTAGTTTGTTTACGATACTAAAAAGCTCATATTCTAGGAGAGAGGGATCATTCGCACCCTTCGCATTGTGAAAAAAGGTGAAAAAGACTCATAGACATGCAACCAACATTAATTTTCACTGGCCGTTATATCCAAGGTGGCATTTATGGGACACTTCCAAAATGGCGTCCGCCTATAACCGCGATAACCAGAGATGCTTTCGAGATGGTACCGCTCCGTTGTGACGTCTCCCTCGCCGTCGTAAACGCGTACGTAATAGAAAGAGATGTTGGGACAAAGCTCTCGGCGGCAGGACCATACACGATCCCAGCGAATATCCAGTCCCGTGGTATCTGCGAATCGACTCGGTGCATTGCACCTCAGATCTCCAAACGAGGTTAGTGCCCGAGCTCAGTCCCCCCGTGGATTGTGTAGAGTTGGACAAGGTTCAGAATGAAGATGAAAGTTTATTTCGAACCGTGTTTTCTAACATACAGGGAATGGGTTTTGTAAAACTGCGGCAAAGCCACTGACAGAATACTCGTACATCAAGTCTAGCTACCTATGTATGAGCAAAATATTTATCTGTAACGTTTTGTTAAAAAATATATTCTTAGTTTTCAAATTTAACTTCTAATCTGTAAAATATTATGTATTTGCTGTTTTAAATATGTGAGCTGATTCTCAGATTTTCTATTCTTTTATTTGTCATGAAAATATGACAGAGGTGACAAAACTAGTTAGCAACCAAAAAAAAAAAAGTAAGGAAAAGTGAACAAAATAAAGGTATTTATTAATAATCGTTGCTTGAAATAGATTTATCCATGTTCGGTGACCAGATATGAATAGCCAGGTATTTCCCAACCTTCCTCTTCCCCATCTACTTCCCCTCCCCACTACCTTCAGCCTCACAACATACCCCGATTGGGAATGCCATAGTCACACTGGCTCCAGACGGTTGGTAGCAGTTGGGAGTCTTGTGTGGTATTCAATTCAAACAAAAGTTTGTTTACTCTATTTTTATTAAAAATAACCTTATTTATATTTAAATTGTTGAGTATTATTTATAGTAATTAATTAGTATTTTTATAAATTGTTAAGTATTATTTTTAGTAATTAATTAGTATTTTTGGTAATTGATTAGGCTATTCTATTGTTTTGATTAGACTGTAAGTCATTTGGTGGCATTAGGCTTAGTGCACACGTGGGGGTTCCTTCTGTTACATCTTCGCAATATGAGTTATTATTCGAATATCAAGTTAAGATTTTATGGGCGATGCGCCGCAGCACCGTGCGGTGTGCGGTAAAAAAACGTACGGCTGTTTGCCGTGCATGTGTTAATTTCACACTGGTCACGGCTTTTCGCCTTTGTAAGTTCGATTGGAAAGAGATGCCGTACGATTTAAAAGGGTGCAACGTTGAAAGCATGCATTTAGCCACTGAGTTAAGTAACGGCATAGGAGCCATTGAATAATGTGACCAGGTCCCATGCTCTTATTCATTCCACTAAATGGTTTTAGCCGTGCTTGGGGACCGCATCTGAATAGCCAGATACTTTCCAACCTTGGAGTAAGAATATATATTGAGAGAGTGCTTAATGTTTTTGCCCAACCTATACAAATTTTCGATATTTTTTTTCCCTGTTTTTTAACGTCGTAGACTGTGAGAGAGAAAGAGACAAGACATATTGTCACATAATATCGCACCACTTTTAGGTATGTAAGCATGTTTTCCGTCTCCAGCAACTCCCCCCACTACGTTTTGTAATGCGACATAACTCTTTCGTTTTTGAGGTTTTATCTTATATTTTTGTTAAAAATACTGTGAATAAGTGGTAATACAAGTAAACCAAACGACATGTGCTATGAATGGATGTAAAAATGTGTGTCCAAAAAAATCTTAACCACGCCCGAGTGAGGAAAAAATAATAATCCTTACCACACTGTTTCGCAAAGCTATCCCTCTTGGTATATTATTGCTCTGAGTTTCCAGCCTTACTCTTCGGATACTTGGATGCAGTTGGGACTCTTATGCAGTATTCACATAAAAAAGTAATAGTTAAAAAGTACCATAAGAAAATGCTCACATCCTTTACAAATATTCCATCCCATAGTCCCCCTCCGGAGCAGATCGATATTATGTTTTCTTCACCATTTGGCCATTTTGCCATTTCGCCCGAAAATGGAGTCAGTTCAGACAGTCCCGCCATTAAAAGCTGTATCACTACCTACCCCGATAGCGTATCTAGAACTTGGGTGGAAATACGAATACTAAAGTTTGTTTAAGAGGGCCCACCACCCTAGAAATAAATCGGTGAAGGGCGTTCCCAAAAATGGGAGGTCACTTCAAAATAGTATAGTCAAATTTCATTTGTATTCAATGAAAATGAAATAATAACTTTGTATTAGACCGCAGATTTTTATTTTATTTTTTATAACCGACTGGCTTCGCTTAGCCTAAGCATCATTAGGGTACACTAAATCAACCATCAAACTAAACAAAAAATACAAAGTGTGCGATTATATACACATACAGAGGGAAAAAACAATAAAAACTACAATAAGAGAGCAGTGAAAAAACAATAGAATGACATTTGAAAATATAACAAAGGAACAGAGAAAAAGATATAAAAAAAAAAAAAATGAAAGAGGCAAAACGTCAACTGAGAAGTTTACAGGAAATATACTCAATATTGGTCTACTGCACAAATTTAACTCATTATTAAGAATATGGCCATTGATTTTAATGACTTTCTTTATTTCCAGTGCTTCCAAATTATTTAATCTGTTGCCATGACCATTTTTGTCAGATCCCGAACTCAAGCATAGAAGCGCATTGGAGTAAATTATTGGCCCCATCAATCTTAACGCTGCAAGGATGGACTCCCTCTTGGTGGCGTTTTGCAGAAATGAGGCCTAATAACCTCCATTAATATTTTTTCACTTGTATCATTTAAAACATTTTTTTTTTTTTTAATGAATTTCTGTTCATTTTTATTTGTAAATATTATAATAACTATGTATTATTATCAATTATGGAAGGTATTGCATTGCACTACTTCTGCAAACCTTCTGGAATAAAACATTTTTATTATTTTATTGAATGTATGATCTTTTTCAATAAGATGATTGGAGATTTTTGAAAAACCTTGATAAAATAATTAACTTTGCACCTTGATGATGCTTAGGCTAAGCAAAACCAGTCGGTCATAAAAGTTAAAATAAAATCAGTGGTCTCATTCAAAGTTATTTTTTCATTTAATGTGTCAAACCACAAAGTGATTGCTTTCTACGAAAATATATCATTTGTATTCGTTCACGTCCTTTTATTTATTATTTTATTATTATTTGTATAAGTTGAAGTGACTTCAGCGATGCTACCTTAATATAAATCCATTTTCCTATCGATTTAGATCTAATTTTTTTATCTTCGCAAAACACCTTATAATTTACATTTTATTTTCCCATATTTGGATGCCATAGCCCTACTGGCTTTGGAAATCTGGGACTTTTGTGCAGTAATCACATTGATAAAGTTCAAAGATAACTAACTAAGCATACAAATCCATCTTGGCACACAATGCTTGCTTCATTTACGTTTATATATCGTGTAACACCTACTCCTCTGTTATTCTGACTTTTGACATGGCCCAACTCAAGTATTTGAGTTGCTTGATCGTGTTATGGTTTTTCTCGGTCGTCCCCGATTTCTTCTACCATTCACTTTTACGTCATATATTCTTCTTACACTTATTTATTCGTTCAACCACTCTACATGCCCTAATCAGCTTTAAAATGTAAGCATCCCTGCAAAAATCCCGATAGTTGGTGAAATCAGCTTATTTAAGCCACCAGAAAAATAAGCAGTTCAACGACCTTTGTATTATGATTTAGCTTTATATAATTGTTGGAAACTTAAACTTACACGAAAGTTTCTACCAATGCTGCCTTTCAATCTCAAAAGTTGAAAGCTACCTCAGGCCAAGTGTAACCTCAAATTTGCTTCAATTTTATCGATCTACTTCCCAACAGTAATATTCTCTTATCGGCATGTAAAACATGAATAACTTTTTTCACATTCTACTGGTAGTTACACATAAAATAAATAAAACATATGAAAGAAACAATGTAGTGTTTATAAGTGAATATTGTAAAGCTCCTGAAATCATCATGGTTATTTAGACTCCAGCTGGTATATGCACTGACCCAGGTTTAAAAATATTACATATTTCTTGAAATTTCAGAATGTTTATTTGCTTCCTTTTGAAGATTCTTAGTTAAAAGATGAAAAATACATTTTCATAAAACCATCCAAAATATTACGAATACGAAACATGTTATGTTTCCCAAACAAAACAACATCTTCCTCTAAAATAACGAATAAAAGAAATGTGAAAAATGCTATCATAACATCATTTTATTACGATACCCTTATAAAATTCCTTCATTCAGATAAAAATAACATTTGTGTTGAAATAATTCATGACCCCAGGTAAAAAAGTGGTTTACTATGTATATTTTTCAATTACTTCCAATGAAAATGCTTCGACGTTTTTATACTGTGTCTTTATTTTTGCCAAAATATTGGTTCACGTGTTTGTTTAGCTTGTTCTCCGAAAACGATCTTCAACTATTCAGGTTTCTCTGATGTTTTCGTTATTTTTTCAAACTCTATCGTACCGTTTTTGTCTGCAATGTGAAATTTTTATGACTGAAAAATCTAGAGCGCCTGCGGCCCGGGAAAGATTTACAGTTTTTTGCACGTAAGATTTCGGCAAAACACATTGTGATATAATTTTGAATGCCTTAAGAATGAGCATTATAAAAAAATACGCAAGGCTCTTTTACAGAGATAGTAGAATGAATGAAACATTAAAAAATGGCGATAAAATTAGTAATTCCATCGTATAATTGATGTTGCTGAAACACCATTTAAAAATTTTGGAATCTGAATCTTTACAGGTGACATTCGGTTAATTACGACTCTACCTTGACTTGACCTTGGCTTTGACTTTTATGTTCTTTCTAATGTAAATTTTTGTCATTGCTTCATTAAAATATTATGTATGTTCTGTTCTTTTTCTGTTGCTCTTTTTCCCATTTCGTGTTGTATTTTTGTAGGTATTTTCTTTGTAATTGGATAATAATTCGTTAGTATATAAATAAATAAAACTACCAAAAAAAAAAACCCTCCACACAGCATCCCCAAAGCTGACATAGGCCCTGAGGGAAATTGTTTTCCTCAAGGCCTCCTGTGTTGAGTTATTGTGTAAAAAAAAAAACTACTCACATATACATTTTGGTCAATGGATGAATTGGTGTAATTCTTTCAAAAGGATTAGCTACGGAAATATTATCTTCAAGTTCTACACAAATATGCTGTATTGATATAATCAAATAATAATGTATACGGCTTGACATACTGAACTTTGCGGTGAACCAAGAGGAGAATTAACGATCAATATTTTCAATGTACAGATTTTGAAACCACAAAATTTATGCTAGCGACGCAACCAAATGCTAAGTAAAGCTGTAGAATGCACTGATACACAATGTGCATGCTACCTTTTCAGCCCTTACCATGCTACATTTTTACCCGTAAGCCAAAAAGATTTTTTCATTTATTGATATTATTAAATATTAAACATCCCTTCTACCACTACATCTTTGTTTTCATATGACCGCAATTACTTTTCTTTCTCAATTTAAATTATTGTATTTTATTCATTTAAAACCACCATTTTATTTGTACATATTATCAAAGTAACTAGTTTCAGTTCATTCTAAACTTATCAACGGATTGGATTTAAGTGAAAAAATATTTTTCTCTCGCTCATATTGGACAATCTGTCAAGTGCTATTAATTTATGAGACCCTAATTTCCTAGATTATTTGTACACCAAGTTAGTAAAATACTCTCTCTTATTTACATATAAACCCAGTACAAACTGACAATAACAAAAATATTCATCATATTTACAAGGTGTTGTAAATACTGTTTTTTCAATTCAGGAAAATTTTGATTTCCGAGAATTATGCGAGAATTTGAAAGTGTAAGTTTAAGTTTTTCGGAAATTTCATCAAAACACGGCAAAGTACTATTTTTCTTTTTTAATTTCTCAAGTATGTTTATATTTAACAAATCAAGTAAATATTTAACTAAATCAGAGCTTACTCCAAAGATGGTTTTATACGAAACGGCATACATTTGTTACTTATATATGAAAGATAATTTAGATTCAAACGTGGAACAAGAAGCAAGAATTAATACACTTTTTCTCGCAAACAACACGCGCCACGAAAGATGGCGTATAAAATAATCATATTTTAAAACGTTCATCTGATGTAAAACAACTGACGCCCACTTGAATTTCCTGAAAACTACCGAAGCATAAGAAACATTACCTAAACGTTATTTTATCTGTTTAAATGTGAACAAAGCTTAAATTTCACTTTTAGTCGCGTGGGTTAAAGGTTTCAGCTGAGTAAAAATGATTTAATATCATAATTACACTCTTTAGGTTAAATTATTAGAGAGAAATATGGCTTTGTAACATTTAAACCAATTCGACGAAAAAAGGAATAAGAAATGTTTTTTTTAAATATTTTTTAATGGTGAATACCGCACATTAGTTCCAACTGCTCTGAACCGTCTAGAGCCAGTGAGACTCTGGCATCCCAATTGGGGTATGTTGTGAAGCTGGAGATAACGGGGGGAAAGGGATGGGGAAGAGGAAGATTAGGAAGTACCTGGCTATTCAGATCTGGTCACCAAATACGGCTAAACCATTTCAAGCTACGTTTCGATTCTGAATGGTGGTCCTTCACCAGGGCAATACTTAGAGTATCTACCACTGGTGCCGCAAATATGCTTAATATTATTTTATACACATATTAATTAAATAATAGTTATTTGCGCACGATGGGTTTGAACCCGCAAATTTTGGATTCGTAGTCGAGCGTCTTACCACTCATCCTCAATTTACTGGTAACCTATTAAGCTTTACTAAACCGCCAAAAGATGATGTTGCGGAATTTTTTCCTGAATTATTTTTGTCTCGATCGACTTTTTTGATGTCTACGAATTTCAAAATTTTGCAAAAATGAAGGAATTACAAATTAACTTTAAAAAAAAAATAAAATGTTATGTAGCACGATAAATTCGATCAACTGCAATTTAGAATTTTTGCGCTGGTTAAAACCTTCTAATTATGACGTTATTTTTAGTTTATTGGCCTCCCTGAAAAGCCAAAAGGTGGCGAGGAGCGGGCACTAGCCCGGCTGGAACGGCGGAGAAAATTTGTTATGATTGGACCGCGAATTAAGACTGGAAGTAGTTAAACTGAGTCAACACAGTGTTTGCCGCCTATTGTAAATTAAGTAAGTTGTGAAATTGTAAGCGAGTAAGATAAGAGACGCTACGATCCCCGCAACAGACATCGATGAGCGAATCAGCTCGATTTTTTGGCTGGTACTAGCGTTGGGAAAAACTTCAATGCCTCACGAATTGTTAGTTCTTTAAAATGGACCCTTCGAAGTGGACACTTCAATTGAAGTCGAACTCGCAAAAAAGAGGTTTGAATTTATCGGTTTATTTGTTCAGTTCTTTTTGGAACCGGTCCCTCGCCGAAAAAGCACGTGCTAGTCGGTAGAGATTTGAAAACGAAGAAAAGAACTGGAACTGGTTCCTCGCCAAAAAAATCTAGAGCAGAAATATACCTTCGCAACTGTACTGCTGCAAATTGAAGTACTTCTTTCAATGCTATGAATGAACGCTAAAATGAACTACCGACTACAATTGCAGTATTTTTTCAATGAAATGAAGTTAATTAAATGAATGAAAGCTAAAATGAACTACAGACTTCAATTGAAGTATTTTTTCAATAAAAAAATGAATGAAGGCTAAAATGAACTACCACCTTCAATTGAAATATTTGTTCAATGAAATAAAGTTATTGAAATGAATGAACGCTAAAATAAACTACCGACTTCAATTGAAGTATTTGTTCAATGAAGAATGAATGAAGTAGGAACTGTTGCCAAAAGAAGAAGTTCTTTGAAGTAGTTCTTTCAAAGCGGTCACAACGCTAGCTGGTACCCACCGCGGCTGAGGGTTTCTGCGCGTGTCCAGTATCGGTGATAAATAAACAATTAACGAGTATGATAGTTTGCCTCTCCGAGTATCCGATTCTTACGTAATCCACTAAGTTAATCAAGTTTTTCCTGGGCGTAAAGTCACTTTTCTCAAATATAACCCAGAGAGCATTTGCTATTATTATTTTAATTTCTAAAACCCCGTACGGTATGGGCTCCTTTTGTAACTTTCAAGTTTTAAAAAAATAAATAAAAAGGTCCCCACTAAATCGACATAAACGAACTTTAAATACGACAAACTCGTTCTATCCGCTAGAGCTACCGGGAGGGCAATTAAAAGGTAAGTGTATCTGTAAGAACTACGAGTTTTCTCTGTTATTCTCTTTTGCGCATGTTTTTAAGTAGGCGGCTAGTACCCCACCGTAATAATAATTTGAAACACGTAGGAGATAAGTTTTAGTTTGACGTGGCCAATCTAGAAACATTTCAATTGTGAATAGTAATGAATTCAAAAATTGTGTAAATATTTTTTAATCTTTATCATAAAAAAATAATTTTATAATTCTTTGAATACTCTTTTCATCAAAGACTTCTTATTCTATTATTATTATATCCATTGATTATTCTCTCCTAAGATATGTCTCTCTTGTTCAAAGACGAGTTTGTCTAATTAAATCTTATGATCATTCGCTTACAAATGCACTTCTGTAGAATCTAGTTCTGTTTGCCTCCCTAATTTCCTCGCTTCTCATTAATGTCACACGCCATCTTCCAAGCTCTCAAGATAATATAATAGTAAACGTATATAGAAACACACGAAACTTCCCATGTGTAGGATAATGCTATCCTATTTCTCTGGTAAATCATATTTAGTGTTAAAACATTCATTTCAATCAATGATATTAATGTTTTACTGCGATTGTCGCAACAGTTCGAGATTTTGGGTTGTTATTCTGAATTATAATGCCCCAAACCAGTCTCCAGCTTGTGAATAATATTGAGTGATAAAAAAAATAAAAAAATCCATATCGTCGCCGGAAAGGTAAAAGGGTGAAGCACCATTTTGGAAAGTTACACCTGAGCGCTCGAATTTTTTTTTGTTTTACTATAAAAATCAAAAGTCTTCGGTACCTGGTTGGATTTTGAAAAAAAAAGTTGATTCAGGTAACTCAATGCTCTTACTAAGTTACTTGAAGCATAAAAAAGCTGAAAAAGTCCCAAACTTGTGTCGCTTGAGTCAAGCCTTTTCCCAAATGGTAAATATATTTAGGATGGCTGAAAGGCCACAAAAACCTTCAGATTTAAACGAGAGTCAGAGCATTCGATGCAAGAAGAAAACTGATAAAAACTGCATATTTTAGTCATTTTTGACCAACGTATCGCTTAAGCCCTTTTGCCTTACCAGCGTCGATATTCTGAATCCAAGTCTCTTAATTTTGAATTATTTATAGACTAATCTAGGAGACATACTCAAGTGAAAAAAGAATCAGTGGTATAACAAAAAAGTTTCAATTCTTTACTATTATGCAGATGGTTTAAAGTGAAAAGAAAAGTAAAACCATGTCAAAGTTCAGCTTGTAATGGAATAATCCACCCAAATAGCTGTTGAAGAAGTGATACGATATAAGTGACATGTGGGGGGTGGGATCTTTGGAAGGTGCACTAACCGCCCGCCCCTCGCACCGTCCCTTACTTTTTTACGCATGGGGCGGTAGAGGTGGTTGTTGTATTTTAGACAATATTCTTGGATTCAAGGACGAATTGTCATCCTGGGGCAAAATGGTATTTCCCTTTTGACTCTAAATAAGGTTAGAAATCATGAGTAAAAGTTTTTCGAGTACGTCGAATTATACCCTGTGTGGTTTGTTTGCAGGTCTCAGTAAATTGATTGATTCTCTAAGCACTGACCTTTTCGCAATAGGCGCCCTCGTACTCCAAATTTCTGCATTCACATATCGGCCCCGAGTCCGTCGAGATGCAAATGCCCCCGTGCTGGCAGGGGTCTTGCCTCTCACAGGCATCCGTCTGGTTTCCGCGAAGGTTCTGAAAAAAAAACAAATTAATTTAAAAAATTTTTGAACATAAAAGTATACTGTTTATATATCTGATCAGTCTAATCCCTCTAAAGATCTAAGGGATGACGTAGTGTGATTGGTCGAACGCGTTCACCCAGAAAGCTCAAGTTCCACTAGGGCCTGAAGTATTTCTTTCTTTTCTGTGTGATTTTATATTTCCTTTATTTGAATGTTGTTAATATATTTTCAATAATCAATATCACTTATTATTACATTTATAAGATATTTTACCAAACCACTAATGTTAATATTCCTTCTATAAAATAATTGAGCAAACAGAGCCGGGCAAATCAAAGGGTAAATTCAAAAATAGGCAACTTTTAATAATAAACCTGATAACTATAGATAATAATTATTGAAAATGTCTTCATTAGAAAAGCGCAGGAAAGACTTCGATTTAATTTTCATTTACAAAATTATTAATTGTTTTATTGACTCACCTTCTCTGTTGCAACTTATCCAGTTCAACATTCCTTGCCGTAGACTCAGAAACAATGAATTGCTGTTCCTCAATCATCACAATACTAATTACGGGTATAATTCTCCAATGTCCAGAATGTCAAGACTTGTTAACTCAAGCCATGGTCTTGAAATTTTTGGTAGCAGTCTAAATGATTTTCGTCATTCTTTACGACTCTACCAAAACTTTGACTAAGACCATGGCTTGAATGTTCTCTCTTATGTTTATTTTGCCTTATTTTTGTCATCGCTTCATTTATCTCAATTTATATGCTATTTCTTCTCTGTTACTCTTTTTTATATTTCGTGTTTTATATGTATTTTTGTAATTGGACTTTAGTCCGTTAATTTATAAATAAATAAATAAATAAATTATATTAAAAAAATAACCCGTCTTTCAGAAGGTAACAAAACTACCCCAAAGTATTTTTTAATGTTATTGTAAAGCCGCCTTTGTGAGCAATAAAACAAAACCCAAAGTCTCAGATGTTCACTATGAGTCCATTCCAGACACTTCGCCAAAAACCAGTCTAAAGATGCAAGTCACAAAGTGAAACCGGTCAGGTCTTTAATAAAAAAATATTTGAATAAAGTTTTAAAAAAAGTATTGTTAAAAATCATTAACCAATATCACAATTGAACGGAAAACTCTCAAATTATAAAATAATCTTTTTTTTTTCATATATTTTTCATCGGGGCGTATTAACTTTGTGATGAAATAATTAAAATGAAACCCCAATAACTTACTTAATTAGTCACTGTTTTAATGGGTATTTCATTTTTTTTCGTCTACTATGCCATACTACTGAAATCTGATCTGAGACAAGATTAATACGGTAAATTTATTGATAAATCTTATGGATATTTATAAAATCGGACTAAAAGGAGCTTATACATACGTTACTATAATATTTATAAGTTTTATTAAAATTTAATGATAACGGAATTTTTATTTATTTTCTGCATAAAACAATTTCTGCAAACACGACTTAAAATGCAAAGCAACTTATTGAAAATAGCTAAAATAGATCTTTTTTTCTCCGTTTAAAGCATCCACGTAGAACACAAAATATAACACATAGTGGCTTCCTGAAAAAAAAGTTGACGTTAAATGAACTGAAAACGAATTCTCATAGCTCCAGTGTTTGCTTTTGTTTCATTTTCTTTCTATGTCAACGACTCCGCAAAGTTCCATGTACGCTTTCCCGATTTTCTTCACTCGACAATTCAATATTTTCTCGGAAAACTTTGCCAACTCTGCACAAACTTGCATACCGGAAAATAGAATACAGTTGGTCGAAAACAAACAGTCTTGCCCGGAGTGCGAGCTCGCTTTGTAATTTACCGTCAGAGGTTGAATGGCAGATTTCATAGGAGCAACTGAATGCACATTTAATTTTTTTTTTCGGAATTTAACTTTGCAGATACTTCAATAGTACACAACTGTTGACCTTGTACAAATCGCTAGTACGCCCCACTGTTGAATTTGGCAGCCACCTCTGGTCTAGAGCCCCTAAATACCTGAAAAAAACCCTTGACTCTGTGCTTAAATGGGCGGTCCGTTTGATAGATTCTCCTATCTTAACAAACGGATTGCAAACTTTGGAGCACAGACGTCAGGTGGGAATGCTGTCCTTGTTCTATAGGTATTTTAATGGAAGATGTTCCGAGGAACTTGCGTCGTTGATCCTTTCGGCACCGGTGCATAGTAAGGAAACTCGCCAAACGAGCGCCCAACATTTGTACACGGTTGACATTCAATACATGAGAACGGGTTGCTTTTACGACTCGTTCTTATGTTTAACAGCTCGGCTATGGAACGATTTTCCGGCCTTTGTGTTTCCTCCCTCCTTCAACATGGTCCCCTTCAAGACCCAAGTTCATTCCTTCCTTTCCTCAAAAGACCCTCCACACAGCATCTCCAAAGATGACATAGCCCTCAGGGAAATTATTTCCCTCAAGGCCTCCTGTATGAAGTGACTGTAAACAAAAACAAAAACTTTGCTACCAAAGGCTTTGAAATGTGATAAAAATATGAAAAATATCTTGATTTTTTTCAACGTTTCGATTCTGAATGCTTGTCTTTCACCAAGGTGATAATAAGAGTATCCACCAATCTGAGACATTACTCAATAATAATAATATTTGGATGATTTGTAAAGCGCCGTTTTTGTGAAAAATCACCTGAAAGGCGCTGTACAGATCTTATTTTCTATTATTACATATTAATTCCTAGTTTAAATAAGAAAATATACTGGAAAATACTTACCTGGCAGGTCCCATCAGATAGACACACTTATTAACTTAAAATTATAATTATCATTATTTTTTTTCCGATTTAGGGCATGAGAGCGAAATAAAAAAATGGACTCTCTGAATTTGTCGTGCAGTACAGGATTTGGTTAAAATTTGTATATCTAAAAGTGATTCGTAGAGAGACAGATTATGTTGCGATTTTTTAATGAATTTAAAGATATAAGAGTCTGAAAAGGTTAGTTTTTAGTTTGGACCGAAATTCTTCGAAACTTGCTCATACTGAACATAAATATTACATTTTATTTATTTTAAATCACGACACTTGATCATTTAAAACATATTTATTATTTATTAGAAGTTTAAGTTTTTTATAATATTTCTTATAATAGTTCTTCTAGTTCGTTTTCTTTTCTCATAAAAATACCTCTTAATTCTCAAATATCTGGTAAATTTTTACATTTTTTGCATAATTTTTAACCACTCTTTTAATGTGATGTATTCTTAATGTTAATTTTACATATGATTTCACGATAAATTCTACCTATTTTAAGTGTTAACGCTTAGTTAGGCATAAATAAATCTTTGTATGTATGCAAGAAGGTTTTTTTGCATTTCCGCAGCTATTACCAATATTTAAAAATATATATATTCTGTTCATATCGGTAGTACGATTCTCGGGGTAGTAAAATAACGTGTCGTTTGATGAAATTATAATAGATTTGCTCTCGTAAAACCTGGTGCCGTAAATTACACCTCACTAGAAAAAGTTGCATGAATATTAATATTCACCGGCACGGGCGCAACTTTAATCAATTCCCCTACAGGAAGCCACGTTAAAAAACGTGCCTGAAATTGAATACCGGAATATTGCACAGGTGAGATTAACAATAGACTCTCATAAAACTAAACAAAATATAAACTAATTTAAAGCCGTACTACTAAAAAGGGACCATAGTGCTTGTAAAATGTTAAACTGTGTAGTTATTATTTAGACATGTACGGTGATAACGTTTGTCTAGTTGTTGACGTTACAGTCGTTGGTTACAATGAGTAAAGATGTTTTCAGATGTCATTGTCTCAGAGGTCTTGAAAGTTGCGATTTTAACCGTTTGTTTGATTATCAGATTTAATAGTTTTGTATGACCCAATGACAAGTCTTAAATAAGAGAGAATACATTTTTGGAAAACGTTTCTAGGGTGTAAGATAATATATCTACATAAATATAATATAAAGAATTACACAAATGAAACAGAGATTAATGATAAAGAATTTAAAGCCGAAAAATTCTCTGGAATACCCGCAGCTTATGCATCATGAAAATTTGCTTTCTGAGACGCCCCACAAAGTCTTCAGTCAAAACGGATATCCTTGCAATAATAGGGTGAAAAATACAAAAAAAATTGATAGATAGTTCATATTTTATGGAATGATTGAATAAAACAACTACTGCTAAGGGTTGCACCATTATCTAATATATATGCACATATGAGACGGGGTATGGGGCTACAAAATAACATCTCTGGGGCCATAGATATCTTCAACATAAATCTGGTAGGTTTCAAGAGACCTACAAAAGTCCCTTAATTTCACTATGTAAATATGAAATTTATAGATAACATTGTTACGGCTCATGTTAATATGTAAATCAACTTTACACGAAAAAAAAATCAGCAATATTGTAAAAACCTATGATTTTAATAAGTCACTTTAAGTATCATTAATATTTTCTTTCTGGCAGTTTGAATACTCGAGCATGACAAACAAACAACATATTTTACAAACATCAAGAAGATATTTTGATTGTTATAAAGTTTTTTTGCTTTTCACCCATCTCCGTTCCTTTCCATTCCGTTCCCCATCCCATCCCCACTTAAAGACAACCACATTAAATATCATAAAATGACACTGAAGTATATTTAAAAAAAAAATAGTTGCTTTCATTTAAAATAGTAAATCGCGTTAACCAGTAACGTTTCAATAAAGCTCCCGGTGACCACACGATGAAATCAAAATACCCCGGCGGTTAACTGGGTTAAGCAGTAAAAGCTTTATTTGGAGTGTGAATGGACTCTTAGATTACCGGAATGGAATGTCGCCTTGTGTAATAAAGCTCCGAAAAGCTCATTCCGTTTCTACGTTTCACAGAAATGCGCCGGCTTTGTTAGACCGGAGGAAACTAACCACTTGCGGTCATTTACGAAATCCATCAGCTGACGGTAAAATTGTAGGAAAATCGGTGTAATTTTATTTCTTGATAGTTTAATACATTCTAGCAAAAATACGGTAAGTATTCTGTTGTTATCAGTACAAGAATTCTACCTGCCTGGAGCCATTAGGACAATGGTAACACGATTTGAGGAATGTTGTGAGACTAAAAAAAGTGGAGGAAGGATAGGGAGAAAGGGGATGGTTAGAAAGTTTCTGGCCTGAAGAGCTGCTAATTAAACGCATTGCACATTTCAAAGCATATTTAAATTCTGAATGGCTCTCACCAGAGTGATAATAAGAGTGTCCTAAAACCTTATTGATATGTGTGAAATAAAAAAATACTGACTTTGGGTCCAGAGCCAATGAACCTTCCGCTCTGTGACTGATGTCGTCATCTATCACACTGTAGTAACATTTACTTCTTGTCAAATTTACGAAAGTTTTTTTTAGAAGTTACTTACTTTATTTCATGATAGACTTACAATTACAGACAAACTATTTACAAAAATAAAGAAATAAAAACAAACTTTACGATGACAAATAACATCTTTCCGTCAAAAAAAGGTGTTCATTAGTGACTCCGGAAAAGAAGTTATTTTTGCTGACCGGAAACTTCAATAAGGAAAAAATATTCGTAAAATTAATTGTTATCAAGAAAAACATCTACCTGTGACGACTAACTTAGATGGGGATGGCAAGTACTAAAACACCAATGCTCATTATCGTCGGCAAGTTCTTTTTTTAGTTAATTGATCTTTTGAAGTATTATTAAATAGTTAAAAAAGGTTGTATTTACGCTCGAATGATGTCAGGAAATATATCTCAACTCATTCCGCTTCGTTGGGGTCCTTCAAGCCACCCAAGAGGGAATAAGAATGAAAGGGTACCTAGCAAGCCAAGACGTGATGGATGGCTGCAATCGTGTTTCAAAAACAACCCTAGTTCAAAACCCATTCCAAGTCAAATATTTCACTTTGAAAACGCAAGATTGAGATTTTTTTCACGAAAGATCATCATAAAACATCTACCATTTGGGTGTTCGTTATTTGGGTGGGGATAGTTAAGTTGGAAATACGCCATAACACAGCGACATCCCTAACACGGTTGGATTTTTTTCTTCTAAAATTGTAACAACCCTATTTGCACGTAATAATAATAATGATAACATTTGGATAATTTGGATAGCGCCGTTTTTGTAAAAAAATCACCTCAAGGGCGCTGTACAAATCTTAATTTCAACTTAAGATTAATTCTTAGTTTTTTATAAATATACAGCAACATACTTACCTGGCAGGTCAATTCTGGCAAGACACAATCACCATATCATAATAACTTAAAATTTAGCTGATTCTTACATATATTTTTATTTTTATTTATTTTTATTTTTATTTATTTTTTATTTTTATTTTTTTTTTATTTCTTTATTATTATTTTTTCATTTTTAGGGCATGAAAGCAAATTTAAAATAAAGTATATCGGAAGTATTTTTAATTTTTCGTAGTGAAAAACAGATAATGATGATAATCTTCTAATCAATTTAAGGAATGAGAGTTTGAAATGTTTTTTTGGTTCTATTGGGCTTGTTACATATTGATTTAAGGATATGATTTTCTGAAAAAATGAGTTTTGAGTTTGGCTCTGAACTCTGTCGTAATCATATATATTCTTTTATTTCATTAAACTGGATGTGTTATTTAACCATTATACTATGGGTGATATACTAATAGGAATGGTGGTTTTATTGGCTATGACAATGTTAAAAAAAAATTGCAACTCTATCTATTTAGCCTAGTTTTTTAAACCACCTCATTTCCAACTTCTTTTCTACTTCCAACAGCCTCACAATATGTATCAAATAAGGAATTCTATAGTGCAACTGGCCCCGGGTAGTTTGAAATTTAGTGCGATATCACACAATATCACGTAATGAATTCATTTGACTTACTTTATGAAATGAAGTTCGTCATTGTTATAACTTATTATTTTTTTAAATTTAAGTATTTTTGTTATTATGTTTTTTTAATAATTTATGTTTAATCACATTTTATTAATGTATCCTGCTTGTTTTTAGTTTATATTTTAATTGTGACACCTATTTTGGCGTTCCAAGCCACTATTAAACTTTGGTTAGGCCACACGAACATTACTTATTTATATGATTAAGTTAGAATTTTTTTTTAAATTTTTTGATTCCCTTTGTTAATTCGTTAGAAATAGTTGGGATGCAGGCGAATTTTCCAGCGAACTCGATAGAAAAAAAATGTCTCTGTATTTTTTTAGACACCTTGATACACTTGTAAAAGCGATAAGACTTCTTATGCCGAACACAGTGAAAGGCGTTGCAGAGATTGTTTGCGTAGTCAGTGACAAGGTTGTGGGTAATGGAAAACGGGGAACAACCAACGGCTTACGGCTCACGGCTTACGGCTTAGGGTTGACGCGGAAACCAACGACGCTGGCGGCCTAACGACGCCAGCAACGCCTCTTCGTTACAAGAAACTTTATCTTTCAAGCAATCCATTATATTTTGTTGAGAAACGCGCATATTTAAAAAATATCCTTGTTTGATGTTAAAATTTATTGCTCTTTGAATGATTTAAATTGACATTTCAAAACGATAATAAATACTCTGGGTATTTAAGACATCCCAAAATAAGGAATTAATTATTTATAGTGCTTTTGGGATAAACTGAAAGAGAAACATCGCATAAAATATTGATTTGACGAGCGGTCCTTTTCCACGAATAAAAATGGCAACGATATTTTATTGATTCATCTCTCGCCCATGTAATAATAAATGGTTAATTTTATATAGCGCCGCGTGGTAAAATATTCACTTAAAGGTCGCTTTATGTTTTGAAAGCAGCCAAAACTATGAACTATGGTGTCTTTAAAACTTACAGAGTGTAAATGTGGTCTAGAATTTATATTGGCGAACCCAAACATATCATATTACCAAAGTAATTTTCATTATTAGTCTTGTAGCTCTGAACGATATATTAAACTGCAAACTAAAACGAGATTCAATTTCGTTTGTTTCGTACTCTTAATGAAACAAGACTGTTTAAACTCTGGCGAAGCCAGTTAGTAACTTTAAGTTCATTTAAATATGATAGCCAAAATTAAATTTAAATAAGTTTGTTTTAAGCTGTACAAAAAACACGTTAAAATGAACCTCTCAAGTTCTAGTAATAGATCTAAACTGCCAAAAAATGTTTGTCTTAAGAAATAACAAAGCTCTTGACAAGTGTATAAGTCGTTTCTCGCTCCTGATTGAACATTCCACATTGAAATTGGAATCCCAAAGTTGTCACTAACTCAAACATTCCTCACTAACTGAAAGCTTTGTTGATCATTGAATCCGCCTGTTCAGCAATATACACTAAACAGCCTGCGAATTAGATGTAAATGTAGATTGCAGAAACAAGGGTTCGATCAATCGACCTAGCTTCTAAGTATAAAGTGCTGCATATTTAATTGTGATTGCTTTATTTAGTCTGTATGCAGCTACGAAATTGATGTTCGTAGAGTTACTTATTTGCAGCTGGTAGAATTTTATAGAGAATGCCTAATTTATGAAACCATTTTTGAAAAATTATCAGTTTTTTTAATGATCACGAATGCTGAAATGTAATTAATAAATACCCACATACCTATAGACATACTAGGATTTTTCAAAGAAAGTAATAAAAAAGTAAACAAAACCCACCAAAGAAAGTAAATGAAAAATAGCAAGTTAGAGTAATATACTTTTATAGTGGTAATAATATATTGTTATGTCCATGTTTAAATAAAAAAGGACAATAATTTCATAGTTGTTTTGTCTGTTGACAGCATGTCTTCCTTTAAACCTCGGAGACAGATTTATTGCCATATTGGTAAGGCCAGCACCGGACGGACGCACAACACGGGGAGACGACACGAGGGAACTGAGTCTAGTTCGCGTGCTCGCCTCGCCTCGCCTTGGTCCGGGCTCGTTTTTATGCAACTGTGTCCGGGGAAGGAATTTCAACCGACTCGTGGTCTCTAAAGAGATACACCGATACAAGTGTGTTGCGAGCGTGTCCGTGTGCCTGAAGTAAGGACATTTTTTCCTTACTTCTGGTGAAATTTATCAAACTAATGAGCAAATAATCAATTTCATTGGACTATATGAGGCTTAGAAGTCAAAAGGTCATATGTAAATTTACGGAAAAAAAATTCTTTCAAATCTGTATAAACCTTAGAGCAATAATATACAAGAGGTCTGTAGTCAGTTTTTACTAGCTTTTACCTTGAGGTAACTGCCTCGGATGGAAAAGGGCATGGCTAAGACTGGGGCTACGGTATTTGTATATCCATTCACAGCACAACATAATGTTTTTGTTTATTGTAAAAATATAGCCAAATAAACCGTTTAGTTGTGTCAAGTTTAGTGCCATGATGTGGGGCGGAGTCCCATCCCAGATTTGATCATTGCGTCACTACGTAAAAGCGGGGTAAATTTGTTGTCTCTTTCTCTTATGGTGTACGATGTAAAAACCCGGAGAAATGTTTTTCTAGTTTGTGTAGGTTGGGTAAAAATAATTAGCTATCTAAACATAAACCATATTTCTAAGGATTATTTTCTCGGTGCCCGCAGCCCATGGCCAGTTTTCATAAGAAAAATATACTTTGAACAGGAACCTGTACCATTTTTCATTTCAATTGGCATGCCACATCAGATTTGACATTCGTTTGGGAACAGCATTTTTCAGCGAAAGTAGTTTAGTTCATCAATAATATATTTAAAAATAATACATAGAAAGCATTAAAAAATTTTTTTGGAAGAACCCCAAAAAAGTCGAAGGAATAATGATAATACAAAAAGTGAAGGAATATTTTATTATCCGAAAGTTGAGGGAGGAGCGAAAGCTTGTATTTATGAATGAATTTGATCAAATATACATAATAAACAAAAAAACAGATAATGTTGGTGAATGATGAAATGTAAAATGACATCTCCCAATACAAAAAGAGCTCACTTGAATATTTGTATAAATTAATGTTGTATCTATTCTCCACAGACATTTTTTTCCCTACACTATTAAAATATATGTTTTAATGGTTTTTGTTCAACTGTATAGTAATATGACCCCTAAAACAATGTTGAAAAATAAAATGTATAAACCTATAATTTTTCTCATATACTTGTAGTAAAACGTTACATTTAACCTCTGGAATACCGGATTTTCGCAATTTCTGTCGTACGTTGGTGACTGTTATCTTGTTATAACTCTCTTGTGAATCGAACAAAATGAGTTTTTTTCAATTATTATTTTTTCTAAGATATAAGTTAATATTTTTTTTACTGTATGTTGGTGGAAAACGTGTTTTTTTTTAAAAACTACTTTTATTCGGAGAATCGTTTTTGTTCTTCCTCATGTCAAAAAATCAAAAATAAAAAGTTTGACTAAGAAATGTTAGGTTTTTTGTCGTTTCATTGTACTTTTGTGAGGCTGAATACATTATTTTAATAAAAATAAAATTGCATATAGTTTTCTTCTAAATACAAACAGCAATATCACTTTAAAAATGGTTTTTTTTTCAGCCGTACTAACGTAATAAAACTTCAAATATTTATTTCTCGACTTAACGCAATGCAAAATAATAGTGATGAATTTTTTTTGACTATTGGCACATTCGGCATACTTTCGGTTAAAGGGTGCCCCATTGAAACAAATAAATAATTTATTAAATAGTACCCTAATTTTATATGTATATATATAATTAGGGTACTATTATATATATGTGTAAACTATGTTGCTGACATAGATAATACAAATAACGTCGAGCTAGGTATGGTGGAAGGGAAAAATATTTTGGTCATTTTGCGCTTATTGAGAAGGAAAATAATTAATTCAATTGAATTTTTGTGATGGGTGTAAGTGAATACATCTCCACCCAGGCTAGGGTACTGGTTTAATCCAATATAAGCGTATATTTTTGTAAAGAGTGAAAGCAAATACTTCTGAACCCAGGCCAGGATACTGCTTCAAGCCAATAAATACGTACCCTTTTCAAATACTATATTTATTTAATTTTAGATTTTTATTTCATATTATCTTTCGAACTTCATCAGTTTCACAAGTAATACTGGCCCAACCCTGATAATAATAATAATAAATTGATAACTTATACAGCGCCGTTTTCGTGGGGAAACTACCTCAGGGGCGCTTAATTGAATTAGAGGTGAAAGCAAATACACATCAACCCAGGTCAGGACACTGGTAAAAGCCAATAAATACATATCTTTAAAAAAAAAACAAATTTATGATTTATATACTTTTGGGATTATGTTTTATTTTAGATATTTATTTAATTTTATCTTTGAACTTCAGCAATTTCATGAGTAATGCTGGCTCAATCCTGAATTAAAGTCCTAGTAATCCCGTTATGGCGGTCGCAGTGGACCGGAACAGGGTCGGCTACGGAATAATCCGCCACCTGGTATCGTGTTGGTCTGTCAGACTATACTTGGCAGTTTATTTTCATTTTGGTCTCGCGCGACGTTATAAGCCCGGTCTTATATTCATTTAGCATTATTATTTGTATGTCACACTATTGTTGGCCGAACAGATTCGGCTTAGTATTATATATATTTCAGACGGTTTAGGTATTTTGTGAATACGTAAAGTAAATAAGTTTAGGGAATAAATTTCTACTAGGAAATTCAATATCTTTAAAAGATATAAATCCCTACGTAAAGCAAAATCCTTGTTTGATCATATCAAAGAAAAAACAAAAACACAGAATGACTACATTTAAAAAAAAAAGGATAATTATAAACATGAAGTAAAATTGTAGCACGAAATCACAATATTGTTTTTATACAGTAAGGTATTACTAACATGGTGATATCTATTTCTGTTGCGTGTAGTCAAAATCTATAATGTTTAGTCATGGAAAAAAACACGATAATATAATACCCTCTTTTGTCAATAAGTTCGTATAAGTGAGAATTTTAAAAATTTTGAACTGGTGTTAAATGACATTATCAAACTTTAAAAATATTTTTTTAAATCCTTACCTACCTAATAAAGTACTTACCTTAGATATATTTTAGCGGACATCATTCTATATTTAAAATGAGTGAAATAAGGGAACTCATATATTTTCTTGGCAATTCAAGTTACACCCCGTGATTGTTCACTGGTAACAACTAGTAAATAAATTAAAAGGCAGAGTTACAAATCGCAGCATATTTTTCACGAGCTTGACTTCTTGCGCATGTTATATGTATATTTTTGAGAGTATTTAGTAGTAAGAAATCAATCTATCAATTTTAACATTAGCATAATAATAAAAAAAATAAAAATTATCTACTTAACTTTAACGCAATAAAAAACCATGAAGTATAAGTTACTATATTGTTTTAACATGATTTTTTAAAAATCGTGTTTCAACTCAAGAAGAAATCAATATTACTGTTCTTTTTGGGTTTTATGAACGATATTTATGTTTAATATTTAGTAATCAAAATCATTTTGAAATAATATGCTAATGTGCGAGTCCAGTAAAACATTCACGGATCTGCCAACTGTGTTAAAAATAAAAATATTACAAACTATTACTAATCTTGCAATTCTCGTAGCTGTCGTTTACTTGTCGTAGCACGAATTAGCATATCCCGAACTGTTGGAACAAAGGTCGCGCAAATTCTAAAGCTTCGTACAGATTTTGTAGGGGTAGGTAGCATCTGTAACTAAGTGAGCTGGGGAACCAAAACTACCCTTATCTTCTTGTGAACCACCGTGTAGCCACCAGCCCGGTCTCGCCCCATACGACTGCCGTATTTATAGTGAAAATACTTTATGTCTCTTACATGCGACAACGGTGAAATTTAAACAGATCTTTAGAGTAGAAAATCGAGCCATTTGCAAGCGGAATGTTTTCTCGTTCAATATACGTAATCGAAATAAATTATTATTTGGGGTTCGGACCTCAGCTCAACCTTGTCAAAAACATGTTGTAAGGTTACAATATTAATAAAACGTAAGTTTTTTTTCCTGAAAGAGAAATACTGAAAGTTGAACTATCAGGAGCATACCATGTGAAATTGATGTGACCAACTTATTTTGAAAGATATTCAAATCTTAAAATATTTATTCACTATAATAAACTGAATTTTATAAACGAGCTTGACAACATTATGACTTACATTTTGTGACTATTAAATATTAAATATACTGTCACCGGCAGAAGTAACTTTCTATGCAAAAATATGGAATGCCTCGTTAAAGCGTTTCGCGCAGAAAACAATATCACGAGAACAACTTTCGGGGGTTATTAATCATCTGAAATTTAATGAAGAAACAATGTCTGGTAAGATCTTTGATATTAAGATGAAATATACTTTTGCCGTGAAAAACAAACGAAATAAACTAAAACGAAATTTTCAAAAGAATGCTGGCGGAATTATGGAGTTTTTACCTTCCTCTTCTCCATCTCCTTCCTCTCCTTACTACCTAAACCTAAGCATATTTCCTTGATAGAGAATAGAATAGGTTCTTGCTTCGAGACAGTTAGGGTTTTTGTGCATTATTAAGTTTACTACTTCTCTCTTCTAATTATGGGTATCATTCTCCACTATCCAGAATATTGAGAATTACTAAACTCAAGCCATGGAAATTTTTTTACCAGTATAAATGATTTTTGTTATTCTTACGACTACCAAAAACCTTTGATTTAAATGTTCTTTCAAGTGTATGTTTTGTCATTGCTTCATTAAAACATTATGTACGTGCTGTTCTTTCCCTATTGCTCTTTTTTCCCCCATTTCGTGTTATGGACAATGGTCCGTTAGTGAATAAATAAATAAATAAATTACTTATAATTATGTTGTAATTTATATGAATTCAATGAGTTATTGTAAATAACACGATGTAGAGCATTTATTTTCGGTTTTTATCTTGACGAGACGAGACTTGAAAATATCTAACAAAATTACAATTAGATTAAAAGGGAAAATAATATCGACACTATTTCAGGAGAAAAATAAGTCCATATAAGAGATATTCACGTTTGAAAGTTTTTAATAAACCAATTAAAAAGGTTTACAACTTTGCTTCCGCCGTTTTATTTTCCGAAATTCGAGGCTTTATTGTAAAAAACTGGTTATAAATTTGTGATTTAAAGGATTGTCCGTCGGTGGCCACTATTTTCTCACATCTTCGGACAGCGTATAAATTCCTTTTTGAAAAATTGGTCATCTTTTGAAGCGATGCACGAATCGATCCAATTTTTTACTTCTTCATAATACAGAAAGTGCTGGTCAGCCAGGTCGGGTGCCCTTGATCAAAACAAGTGAGAGTCAGAGGAAACAACGTCTGGAAAATACGGTGAGTAGTGTAGGACTTCCATTTCAACGTTTTAAAGTGTGTAACCACTTCACATGGGGTCGACCATTGTCATGCTACAAAATCATTTTCGTGTCTCTCGTTGTATTGCGGCCGTTTGTTTGTCTTTCAATACTCGGCTCAAACGCATTAATTGCGTTCGGTAACGATTACTAGTGATTGTTTGAGTCAGTTTTAACAGCTCATAATACGCTACGCCGAGCTGGTCTCACCAAATACAGAGGATGACCTTGGAGCCGTGAATATTCAGTTTGGCCGTCGACATGGAAGCATTGCCGGGAAATCTCCATGGTTTTCTGCTGTTGGGATTATTGTGATGAACCCATTTTTGGTTCTCAGTCACAATGCGAAGCAGAAATCCCTTCCGTCTTTGGCTTTCAAGCAACTGTTCACAAGCAAACATACGCCGTTCAAAATCTCTCGGTTTCAACTCGTACGGCAACCAATGTCCTTGCTTCTGAACCATTCCCATGGTTTGAGGCGTTTATAAATTACTTGTTGAGTCACTCCCAATGATTCTTTCAATTTTTATTGACATTGACACGAGTCGTGATCAAGTAATCCTTCCAATTCGGCATCTTAAAAAAACGGCGGATGCAAAGTTGTACACTTAATATATTTTTCCAATATATTGTAAAATTGTCTTTGGGGTTGAAATATAATTGGAGTTTTCTCTTTTGTTGTGAAAATTGTGAGAATTTGATACGGACACCTTTTTTACGGAAAAGGATAGATCTTATCATCATCATTGTTAAGGCGCTACATCTTGGGGTGTAATTAGGCCTTCTTCACAAATGTTTTATACCGGAAGCAGTTCCTCGTCATTTTCCTCCAGCTCTCAGTCCTTCTCATGCTGCCCTAATCCTCTGTTACGAAATCCATCCACCTCTTCCTCGACATGCCTCTGAGTCGCCTCCACTGGAGCTTCAATACATTCATTATTTTCGGCGTCTATCATCGGACATTCTTTCTATATGCTTACCCATTGCAGCCTTTGAGCCTTACAGAATATTATAATGGTCTCATTCTTTATTATTTTTTCGAGTTCATGATACGTCTTTATTCATAGATCCATTTTCTAGTGTAGGTCCAAAGATTTTTGGGTAAATTTTACGCATAAAGACGGTTAATTTTTTTTCTTCATTTTGGGTTGGGCATTATATTTCACAACCGTAGTATACAGCTAGTCTTAGTTTCTTTTTACGAATAAACAATAGTTCCTTACATGTGTGGTAAGCTACATTAGAAAACAAATTTGCGGTCTTTGAACGAAAAAAGTTATCAAAAATCTTTATACCTACACTAGGATAAATAAAAATCATGAACTCTAAAATCTTATGAAAGCATCTTTTTCCAGCAAATGAAAGATCTCATCTGAACAAATTCAATGATCGTACTGATAACTCTAAAAATTAATTTTTCGAATCTGTTTCCATCATGAACTTGTTCATCGATATAGTGAAAACACTAATTTGAAAACGTTGAATATACCATAATAAAGAAAATATTTCTTTTCACGCCTTAAATGTTAGTTGAAATCCAAATTCACAAATTGTCAAATTTGTGAATAAGAACCAGACGTTCTTAAACTTCAAGATATTTGTACGCGTTGTCCGAGAACTCGCGGTAAAACAGAAACACGTAATCATCTGCAGCACATGGAGAACAAAAAAAACGTTTTTTCAATATTTTTGGCTACTGCAGGGTAAACACACTATCGGAGCCTTTTATTTAATTACTATCTGATAGAAGCCGCGTAGCGACCGAATATTTTGAATTCGACAAAAAAACATCCCGGATGTACTAAAAAAACGAATGTTCAAAACCAAAAAGTTATACGACAAAAAATACACCGATGTAATATTGATTTACCAGTTTCCCGCTTGAACCACGAGTTTCCGGACACGGTGTATGTAACCGAGTCGATAAAGTACAATAATACCGATCGCTGAAATATTACAGACATTCTGCGTGATTATTAATGCGGTCCATTTATTCCTTCAGCTGGGGAAGTTGGATTCTGCCCAGCCCTATCCGCCCACACAATTCGCCTCTTCAATCCGCCCACGCAGTCATCTGTTCTTTGTCCCGACGTTCAAATCCCAAAATTATTCTTTAATGTGATTTCAACAAGAGGATAAAAATAAATTTTAGATTACACACGCAAATTGAAAAAAAATTATGGTTCTATCGAGCATCTGAGCTTGTATACTTTTAGTTTTTGAATTGTTTGCTCAAAATCAGACAAATATCCAAACAATCTTCGGTAGTTTTATTTCATATCTTAACTATTAAAGCTTAAAAAAGATCAAATGATATTAAGGCAATCCCAATTCACTCATGAAACTAAGGATTACCGCACTAAAAATAAACATAAACCATTACAACTATTTAAAGAAAAACGTATTAAACGAAACATTGTATTTTTGTATGGTACATAACTTATGATAATATGCCAACCGGCTTCGCACAATGATATTAATAGATTATAAATACTCTAACAAAAACAATTTATACTCATTTTCGAACAAATAAAGAGATACTTAAATTGTTCAAATATTTTCCTGGTTAACTGCTAAAACCAAGTAGCTGATAAAATATTTAAAAAATGTAATTTTTCAAAACTATCCATAAACCTATTACATAATTTGTATTTAATAAAAAATAGATATTTTTTTTAATATTTCCCCTCTATTGGGTTTAATCGAACATTCATAAGAAATGTATTACAGTCAATTTATTTTTCGCGTACCGTGAAAAATACTTTTAAAATACCTTTTCCTTTATCAATTTCAACATTTTACCGTTCCTTGGTAACTTCTCCCAGCCGCCCACTAAAATACCCGCCTACGTGTTCCTGTCGCTAATACAACCTTATTTGCTCTTTCAGAGCCTTAACCCTTTCGACGCCAAATCAAAACCAATCGTGTTCTTAGAACAAATGAAAATCGCCAAAAACGTACGTTGTTGTAACAAATATTGAAAAGCCTTCCTTGTTCAAATCATGCTGTATTTTTACTCAACGCTCAACATACCATACCATTTCACTCAAAATACCATTTTAAGTATCATAAAACATTTATGTCTTTGATTTAAAATAAAGTTTTTCACGCTTATTTCGTTCGTCAATATTTCGTAGAACAAATATCTTCCAAAAATTATGTAAATAAGTTCGTTTGGATTTTTTGTATCCACTCTATTTGACACCCATGAGTTCAATTCGAGTGTGGCGGTAAGTGAAATAACTTATTTCTGTTACAAACCAGAAATTATTTTTTATATCATTGGACATTTTCTTGATGACCGGGAAATATAACCCATAAACTAACATTATTTATAAAATTCGGATAGGGAAATCTGTTAAAATTTCAAAGTGATTGCTGAAAGATTTTCTTTTCACTTGGATTGTTATATCTGCAAACACCCTAACATCCTTGCAATTATTCGTAAAAACTTAAGTATTCACCGTCTACTCCATTTTTGTGTTCCTGGTCCCAACGTATTAAAAAAAAAAGTCGCCAGAAAGGCAATACGGTTAGAGCGACACATTGGTCAAAATCGAGCTTAAATATGCAGTTTCGACCAGTTGTTGCCCTTCAGCCATCCAAATTATATTTACCAGTAAGAGCATCGAGTTACCAGAGTAAACATTTTATTTCAAAATCCAATCAGGTACCGAAGACTTAACAAAAAAATATATAAAGTGCTGCGGTGTAAGCTTCCCTAAATGGCGTTTTAGCCTTTTTGCCTTATTAGCGACGATATGACACTTTTTTATAAGAAAGTGATTGAAATATAAAAAGCAGATTTCTGGATGGCCTAAAAGCTAGGCATCCAGGGGTTTAAACAATTATCCAAATCGAAGGTAAAGAGACGTTTTATTTTGGCCTTGGCTTCTAATTCGTATTCATCCAGAAATATTATTAGCTGATGAAACCAATTTTATTAATATAGCAATCAAGAGTTTGGTGCTTTGAGTATATTCGAGTTCGCAGAACGATAAAGTTGTGAAGGGTATCAATAAGTTTCTATTTAGGCTTTTCTCACTGAGAAATTTGTTAATTAATCAATCTGTTCATTCTAAAATTACTGTTTATTTTGTGCTGATAATTGTTTTACCTCTTAAAATGAAGCATATTATTTATGTTTCCAAAATTTTATTGAGGTTTATAAAATCACAGTAGAGATTTTCCTTTTACGTTTAAATTATAATATTGCTAGATAGATCTAGTAAAAACATTTTCAAGGGAAACACTATCACGTTTTGCAAATACTTTTGCTTTAAATTGCTGTATTTATATAAATATAATTACTTTAAACTACAAACTCAATAAAAGTAATTCTCAAAACTCGAAAAATCGAAGCCTTAGTTACAATAATTATTATTATAACTTTACAAAATATTTTTTATGATGGTATCCCACAAGAATCCCAACCATCCGAAACCAGGTTTCTTTAAGGAAAGGGAATAAAGGAAAGGACATAGGGAAGTGGAAATTAAGAATTATCTGGCTATTCAGATCTGGTCACCAAACACAGCTAAAGCCACTTCAAGCAACGTTTTGTGTCTTGATAGTGGTCTTGAGGTGATTTTACACAAAAACGGCGCTGTACAAATTATCCAAATATTTTTATTATTTAACTAGGGCGATACTTTAAGTAGCGCTTTGAAACGGGCCGCAAATATACTTTACACTATGGGATCCCAATTAAATGTGAAAGAACAGAAATTAATTCAATCAAATTTTATTTGTGCTCGCCGGGATTTGAGCCCGCAACCCCTAGATTCGCAGTCGAGATCTGAACCGATCGACCACAAAACACGAAACTTGTGACTCGTTATGTGAACCCGCAACAAAGCTGAAATAAAAATTTCGACCGCCTTCCAGCTGCGATTTTCTGTGATTTATTTTTTTGTGAACAATAAATACAGATGGAAATCTCTTGAGGACAAAATTTCAGAAAAATAAGCAAATTACGGCGGATATAAACGTTGCCTCGATGGAAAAAAAAAACAATTTTTTTTTTATCATTGTTTGGTCCAACGTTTTCTCCAGTAAAAACGTAAAATGATTTGTTTTTCTAAAATCATAAAACCTACTATTATTGACCTCCTAAAATAAAAATAATGTATCTGTCGATAATTCAACTGAACAAATAATTGTATGACTCATAAATGTAGGTTTTTTTCTTTAAATGTATTATTTAATGTGAATACCGCACAAGAGTCCCAACTGCTCCCAACCGTCTGGAGCCAGTGGTACCATGGCATCCGGCATGTTGTAAAGCTGAAGGTATTCGAGATGAGAAGAAGAAGGGGAAGAAAAGGTTCAATAAGTTCTATGTATGGTTCACAGGTCATGGTAAGTGTTTTGTGTATAGAGATTGAGTAGGTTGTATAGATTAGTATCCAAAAGAAATATCGTAGAATTTTTTCAGAAAACGTAAAATAAAATTATCAAAATTAGCTTATTACGTTAATCAGCCATAATAAAAAACTCATTTTAACAAAATTAATTTCTTTGATTTTTTTCATTATTTTTAAGCCCTCCACACTCCAGCGGCGAAATTGTTTTAAAAGTAAGGCGTAATTTATGATTTGACCGAAGATTTTAAATCATAAAAAATTAAAAATCCGGCTTAAGCATAAATACATTTTATAAACGACTTACATATTTTGATTTCTTAATTATAAACGCTTAATACCCAGTAGAGTTATATTTTTATAAGATCCCAGCTACCTCTTGTTTCGATTGCATTAACAAATAATAAATAATATAATTTGTAATATCCTCAATTATCAATTTTTATTTTTTTCCTATAAATTTATGTTTTTTTTTGTATTATTGTGTATTTATGTATTGCAACTTTATTTTATGTATGATAATCAATTTTTAGAATGTATTGCATTGCACTACTTCTGCATATCTTTTTAAATAAAAACTTGACTATTATTAAGATGCTTCTTAACTTTGAAAATCAATTTCTTCTAAAATATGCAATCAGCCATCTGAAAACGGTGAAAAGAATCGTCGGTATTCATAGGCTTTTAATTTTTTTCGTTATACCGATATCACTGCACAATTAATCGTTCCATTCCACTGCTAAAAAAATATATTCAGAATGTTTTGTAGTTTCTGATTATTTCGATTGTTTTTTTAGGAAATTTCAAACCGAAATTAGGCAGAAAATTATATTGAAAAATCAAACATCCATTGATAACCAATGTTTACTCCATAAAAATGGATTCCAGCCCTTTAGCTTACAGTAAAATTGTGCGTTTGAGCATGCTAAAGGATAAATAACTAAACGATCGCCGGTTGGATGTTCGTTTGGGAACAACGGACTTAAGTGATTCAATTCGGTTTCAGGAATGGTTAATCACTCAGAGGTACAGTTCTATTCAACACTGAATTTATAATCGTTCTCCACAATAACGACCAAATTCATGTAAAATTATTGCAAATTTTGTTTTTAAATCGATGATGTATGATTAAATCAATGATTTGTTATTGAATCGATGATTGATGTTATTGATTTCTGGAAAATGCAGTTCTACTACGCCGCTCACTTTACAAAAGTTTTGATAGTGGCAAATGTTTTTCAAGAAACACAATTTCTCAAAAAATGTCCCAAAATTTCCACTCAAACCATTTATATGTACGCTATTATTTATGTAAACAATTTACAAATGGTAGTTACCCGCGGAAAATCACAGGATGTAAAGTAAATTGCCATAAATAAAATTTTGTTTTATTCCATTTCGAAAAAATAGTAAAAGATTCTTTTAAAAGTTTCATAATTTTAATTATCTAACACCAGTTTCAAATTAAAAAAAGTTCACATCGTTACGGGAAATATATACTCAAAAGGGAAAATATTTATAGTAACTAATTAATATTAAAGTGTGAAATTATGCCTTCAGTCAAAACACCATTGTTTTATAATCAGTATAATGTATTATTATGAGAATTATCTGAGAAATACAGAATTTACCATAATAAGCTGAATATGAATATATAACAGATCCAGGTACTCATTTATCTATTTAAAGCTTATTTAGTGGAAAAATTATTGAAAATCACGGAATTAACTATTCACAGAAATACTTATTTACAGTTACATTATGCATAGTGTTGTTTGATATAATAATTAACTGAGAAAGAGTTATCGAATAATCAATTATTGATTTAGAAGTGATACTTGGTGTGTATAATTACCAGCAAAACGTAAATCAATGGGCAGGCACATGGATTTAACGTCATAAATCGTGGTGGTTTATATGTGGAACCTAAAAGCTCCCGGCGTCTTTTTGCAGCCAATGAAAACTACCGTGGCAATAACGAGAGCTTTTTGATTTTCTTTGAAACAGGGCATAAGCAACATAGTGGTCCGGTGAATGAATGAGTGGCAAAACACCGTGAAGGAGAATATAATAATACTATCGTCGCGGAAAAGGCAAAAAGGCTTAAGCGACACTTGAGTAAAATATGCAGTTTTCATCAACAAACAAAAAAATCTGCATAGAAAGCACTGACTCTCGTTTGATTCTAAAGACTTTTGTGGCACTTTAGTCATCTAAAATATATTAACCAATTAGGAAAAGGCTTGAATCACGCAATACAAGTTTATGACTTTTTAAAGCTTTTTGACGCTTCAGGTAACTCAGTGAGAGCATTGAGATAACTTTTTTTTCAAAATCCAACCAGGTACTAAAGACTTATGATTTTTTTTGTAAAACAAATAAAGCTTCAAAGCGCACAAGTGTATTTCCCCAAAATGGCGCTTCAGCCCTTTTGCCTTTCCGACGACGATATAATAACAATGGATTATAGTATGGCGCAGTTGAGTGATAGTACACATGAAGTACACTTTGCAAAATCCTATGGTAATTTCTAATAAATCATTGATGAATTGGTACTCTTAAAATTATCATCGATATTTCTGCTTGGGTATTTAAAGCTTATTTTTCACAATTGTTTCATCCGTTTCTATAGGACATGGTAGGTACTCACCTTTCTCGTATCTCTAGAGATAATTCAGTTCAGCAAAAACGTGAATTGAGTATTGTTGTTTTCCCCTGTACCCGAGAAAACACTCTCCCCTAATTAATGGAACCTCCATCAGCGTGATTGGGAAATTATCGCCCGCTTTCCAAACGCTAAATTACTCGAGATAAATCATTTGAATTCATAATGAGATACGAATCTTTTAATCGAGTTTACGTCTTAAGGAATGACGTGGAATTAAGGTATAAATGCGTTATTTAAATTCGTTACCAATATTAAAAGTTCTTAATTTGTGAAAAACATGTTAGGTAACATATATTTCTAACTGTTTATGCCAACTGTACCTACCTATACAGTCCGCAGATACTACAAATAAATTATTTTGTGAGTACGTACATCCGATTGAGTGTAAACTTTTCAAATTTAGAGCTAGTTTTAAGTAATTGAAATGATAAAATTTTAACAATTATCTTTTCAAATACCAAAAAGACATTATAATATGTTTGAAATGAGTGGATCAAAGTGCTTAATATATTTTCTTGGCAAGTTTCATTGGCAAATAACTATAAATTATTCCCTTGTGAGTACGTACGTACGAGTGTGAACTTTTCAAAAGTGGAACTGTTGATGAAATTTATAAAGAAACTTTTCAAAATCCAGACAGGCAATTCAGTAGATACCTATCTAAAGATAATAAAATATTTTATAAAAACAACTGAGTGACATTTAACTTCAGATCAGAAAAATCAGATCTTTAGTCTTTAATCGCTGTGAGATATCACATTGTAAGTCAAGTTACATCCTGTAATTTTTCCCGAGTTACAACTAATTGATTGTATTTTGAATATAAATTATACTTTAAAAACTTAACGATTTATTAGTAAAATTAAAAGTAACGTAATATTTTTCTGTGTCGTCGTTTGTTTGCTATTTAAAAAAAAATAAATTATTGATATTTTTTCAATTGGTTTCAATAACTATAATGATACTCTACCGCTTACTCAGTATAAATTGAAAATACGTTTTATTTTTGAAGGTGGTATCTACCTCAAGCGTTCATGCAAAGCAGTTTATACAAATGTGTATATCGTCACCTAAAAATAGAAAGTGACGATATAGACATATAAAAGTGCCATAACACTGTACAATTGTCACATTCAAGACAGTGGATTAAAGTATCCAATATTGTCATTAAAAACCTCAAAATAAAACGTGTATTTCTTAAATAACATCCATTTTGATTTTCGATGTGTATATTGCTTAGGCAAAGATTGGTTTCAATTCGATTGTGAATTAATTTATATGAACATATTAAGTTAGCAGATTGTCTCCTTAAGCGTCAGATTCCCCACCCACGCGTCGTGCGTTTAATTCCTCTGCTAGCTCCATCAATGCACAAGCAACATTTTTCACTTTTTATGATGGGAATGTTTATCTTCCTTCAAACAATTAAAAAAAAAAACGTATGGTTGATGTTATAAAAGTAATTATTCCAAATAAATTGTTGTTCATGGTCTATGCGTCAGATTTCCAGTCGAAAATGTGCGGTTTTGATTCCTATTATAACCGTACTTTCAAAAATACATTAATTTGGATTGAAAAACTAAAATGCAATTAACCAACTTCTCATTATTTTCCCGGTACAACATCACTGGCTCCTAATTATTTTCTCTTCAGACCTTTCTAACCTGATTGTCACGCTTCTCAATACACCTCTTACATGGTCTGCCGATGGTTTCTTTCACTGGGGAAAAAACAAGGCCTAAGTCACAATGAAATTTTCAGTTGCCCTGTAAATTTATTTCCACGAGGCCAACCCATTTCAGTATTCAGGACTAATATTATGAAACGGTTGTTTCATCCTTAATTGTTATTTTTTAGTACTTGGATCATTTTTATTCCGTGGAATTCATTTATGAAATATTCTGACCATCCTCTATAATCTTTAATAAATCACTTAAGCTTTATTAAATAATGGAAGCTTAATAGGAATTCAAAAAATATTCTAGCCCATAGATTTTAACAAAGTTCTATCAAAAATTTGAGACAAAGTAAAAAAGAAAGGTTTATTTTATATTTCTCGAAATTTTTAAGAGAGTTTGATAATAAAAAAAAGTCAAGAAGGTAATTCGTTTTACAAGATATAAATTCAATTATTCTTTAAATGTTTTCATAGGATTACCATTGCTTTTAATAAAATTATCTTCGTCAGAAATAAAATTAGAAGGGCTTTTTACGTCAGCTTTAATTATTATTAGTAATACGAATAATTTTCCCCTTTGATGGTTTTGATGACAATAAGGCTGAATTTTATTAAAAAGGTTTGTCTGGTAGCAATGAAATGGGTCTTATTAAAAAAGTTTGGCGGAGAATAAATGCATCAAATGGGCAATCAGTGAAAAACTAAATAGTAAAATTGCAGTTGTGCAGAAAAATAAATGTCTGTAAAGTATTCTTTTGTAACGAGATGTATGAAATCCATTGCATTGGACTATAATAGATACTGGATTCATATTTTCGGAACCTCGTTTTGGAGTGTCAAAATTTTGTATCGGAAACCATGTTCGAAGATAGTGACAAACCTGATTGGTATTTTAACTCGTTTCCTCTCTGTTCATATTTTTATTTTATTTTAATACAAAATAAACTTTTTTTTCACAAAGTTATCATTTTTTTATATTTTGTCACACTGACATTTGAATTACGACAATAAGTAAGCACCGTATAAAGATTGATTTTGTGTTGATTTCACCGAAACAAATACTTTATATAACTGTCAACACTGTTGACATAATCCATCGCTAACCAAACAAGTAAAACTGTGTAAAAACAGTGAAAAAACTCCCGCATTTCTTGAGAAAAACCAAAAAAGGAGCTTAAAAACTTGTCACGCAGGTACTAAGCACATAAACATAAATGTTGTATTTTTTTATTTTTATTATTATTACTTTAAATAATGTTTTTATTTATTTATTTATTATCTTTGTATTATATGGAACTCATGTGATTGCACCATCCTCCCTAAGATTTGAATAAATTTATATTTAAAAAAAAAACCCACGTGCACGTGCAATCATTATGAAGTTGAAAATCCTTTTTGACACTCAAAACAATATTGTTATCGCTTGTAGAGACAGGCGCTAGTATCTTTACGTTCTTGTCTACTAGTACAACCTTCGCAATTTTACACGAACTGAGAAAATTCTGAGTTTTAGTCTTTGACATTCGGTACAGCTTTTACCAGATGAATGCAAAAACATAGGCGTAATGGAGGTACTTTTGAAAGTGTTAGCTATTGGTTGGTTGGTTTATAGGTTTGCGGCTTATAAATAAGTACGTGAATTATAAAACAGAGTAAGAAATGTTTGTATCATTCGTTATTGATATTTTTATATAGACGGAATTCAAAGAAAACTCATATTTTACCACTGAGGTTCAGCGGCATACCAACATAAAAAATACTAAACGACTCAGAGAGAATGGGAGAGAAATATTGCTGGAAGCAAAAGGCAATAGATTGTCGAAAGCATAAGAATAAAAGTATTTTATTCCTTCCTTTAAAGATAGAAAAAAGGTTTGCTTCGAAAAGTTTTTTTTTTCATTAACTAATAAACTAATTAATATAAAATTTTATATAGTACGTTTGCGGCACGTTCCAGAGTGGTAGATACTCTAAGTATCGCCCTGGTGAAAGACCACCATTCAGAATCGAAACGTTGCTTGAAATGGTTTAGCCGTATTTGGTGACCAGATTTGAATAGCCAGGTATTTCCCAATCTTCCTCTTCCCCATCGTTCTCCCTTTCCGTTATCTCCAGCTTCACAATATACCCCAATTGGGGATGCCATAAAATTTCTAGCGGTTGGGACTCTTGGGCAGTATTTACCATATTATTTTTTTAAATAAGCAAATCAGTTAACTTTATTTTTCAGAATTAAAATGTATTGCTCTTAACATTAATAATGAATTATCTAAGTTGAACGTTAAATCTGTAAGTAAAATGTTTTCAAAAAAATGAACAAAAAATGTTGTTTTCAATGTCCCATTTGAAAAGAGAAACAAATTGCAGACTTCATCTCCGTTTTTTTCCATCGACCAAAAGCCTGAATTCAGAAACCATCCCTTACGTCCTGTCACATTCTTATCGGCGTGCCAGAGGGGCGGTCAAGCGTGAGTGACATGGGAATGTGAATAGCGCCATGAAAAATGATAAACGATGGTGGAAAAGTCATTTTTCATTGATTCGGTTAATATTTTGATGGAAGTTAACTGACCCGTGGCTGGAGATTAATACTTGGAGTTTTATTTTATTCCATTTAATTTTATTCAAAACCTGTTTTATCATCCAAACTCGTGATTTCATTTTATTAAAAAAGCAGTATTGTAGTATATTCGGAGCCCAATAAGTACGCAAGCGAGTTTATTTGAAATAGTTTTATTATCTAAATATACCGCATAATTAAAAAAAAAACTTACTGCCTCAACCAAGAAGGTCAAATCAAGTAACAGCTGTTGATTGAACGATCGAAGAAACTTTTATATTCGTCATGATTTAAAATTACTACCAAATTCGATCTGTAGTTCTTTGTTTAATTAGTAAATATGTTTTAAGGTTTTTCTTTTCGAGAATAAAGCCTTAAATTCAATTGGATTCACAAATAATGTGTACGACTATATAACTTATTTGAGAGCTACCTCTTAGTAAACTAAGATTGTTTTTTCTTCTTGCTCCAATCTTCGGTGACTTTACTCCACTGAAGAGGTTAACCGATAGAAGTGTTTTGTAGGCGTATCCGTGTGCCCGAAGCGAGCCAATTATTCTTCGCTTCCTAAGAAATTGATCAAATATTTTCAAATACCGAAGTTTTGAGTTGAACGGATAATCAATTCCACTGGCCTTTCTGATGCTCATAATCCGAGAGGTATTATGTAAATTGGAGAAAATCAGTTTTCTTATAAGTTAGTATAAATCACCTTTCTAGGATTTTTTTAAATACTTAATACCGCATAAGAGTCCCAACTGCTTCCAACCGTCCAGAGCCAGTGAGACCATGACATCTCCGATTAGGCTACGTTGTGAGGGTGAAGGTAGTGGGGAAGGGAAGGTGATGGAGAAGAAGAAAGTCAGGAAGTACCTGGCTATTCATATCTGGTCACCAAACACGGCTAAAACCATTTCAAGCAGCGTTTTGATCCTAAATGGTGGTCTGTATTATTTATTTTACATGAATTAAATGTGTTATAACACATATTAATCAAATAAAAATTATTTGCGCACGCCGCCGGGTTTAAGCCCGCGACCTCTGAATTTGCTGTCAAGTGTCTTCCAACTCGACCACGGGGCCGTCAAATTATCTGTATAGTGATTTAACTTTATAACTTTTACAATATTCCTACGGCAATATTTCTCAAAATGGTCATTAATTTATTTTCCTGATATTTACATCTAATCACCATCAAAATCAACGTTTAAAAAAATAAACAAATTTCTCTAAGCACATGAAAAATATTTAGTGTAGGCAATCGTACTTTGGGTTTTTTTCTCTTCGAGGTTAGGTAAATGTTTTTAAATTTCTCCCCATTGAAAAGAAATGACGTACTTGGATAAATGGATCTCGCCACCACTAAAACGTGTTCAGTTTTTTCACCCTCAACTGGCTGCATTTTGAAACCGGCAGAACACATTTTCAATTCTTTTCAGACGGCTATCATTAAGTACCGAAAATGGCTGCTATTATTTAAAATTTAACACTGGAAACTCCGGTAATAATTCACATATCTGGCAACATTTTAACGAAATGATTCCATACCACGCTACACCATCTGTTGAAATGTGTTTAAAGAGGAATTTATGGATGTTATCTTGTTAATAAGTTCCGTGCAGTGATTTTTTTCTGATTTTACTGGTTTTTATTTGATTTAATTTTCGTACTGTACAAAATTATTAATAGGTTACAAAATGTAAGAGATGATTATTTCAAGAAATGAAAAAGTTGTTATAAGCTCTAATCTCGGTATTAAAGTTGTTGAGGTGAGAAGGGCGCTTGGTAAGGAGAAGCAGTATGGTCGGTAGAATTCGAATTTTCAGAGGGTATCGACGTAATACCAGTTTGTTAAAAAGTTACGCGCAATGGAAATTTGATTTGATATAATTAGTGTGGATAGAAGTTTAAAAACAATTAGGGTGTGTAAAACAAAAGAGGGCCTTCTAATTAATATATCATTCGTTCATTTTAAAATATATATATCTTAATATTTAAAAAAAATAAAAATAAAAGTGAACAAATAAAGGAATTTACCTAATAAATAAATTAGTTCACAAAAAACATTTTATGAAACACCATCAAAAAACCATTTTTTAATTTATCCTTCGTTCATTATACATCCTATAGTATGCTTCTATGTTGTTATCAAAAAAATAATATAAATAAATTTTTTGGCCTAAGTAAATGTTTCAAATTAGTAAAAAAAATAATCTTGTTATTGATTTCTTCACCAACACAAAACCATTTCAGAAAATTATTGAATTGGTTTTTAATATATCCCATAGTATTTTTCTATGTTGTAAACAAATTAAATAATATAATAATGTTCTTGTAACATTAAATAATAATAAGTAAAGAAAACAATTTGTTTATTGTTTTGTAACAAAAAACAACTATAATCGAATTCGAGTCAATGTTTTCAGTATTTAAGAATTTTCATTGAATATTAATCCTTGTTCCACAAAATACCAAGTCGAAGGTGTATTTTATGAATGTTTTCGTGTAAATAATAATATACGATACATTCTCCGTGAAATGTTCCCACAGTGGTTCGAGCTTCGAATAAATATGTCAAGAATAATTAAAAATGTCAAGAGAAATAAATCCGTCGGGGAAATTAGGTCAATTCGTATGACACGAAGAACCTTTAAGCCATCAAAGAAAATGGCTGCATGATAGTTTCAAGGCTTATAAAAAAATCATTGAATTTAAAAATACCTATTTCAATGTAAGTACATAGAATACTGGGACACTATTGTATAGCTATGGTAGCTCCGATTGGAGAATGTTGACGCGGAAGTAATTAGGGAAGAAGAAGAGAATAAGGAAAGAAAGATTAGTTCATTTTTAAGACACCGGTGGGGTGAATACGGTACTTTAGCATTCCCATTTCATGGATTGTCACGAAGCTCGAAGAAATTAAGGAGAAGCAGGATAAAAGAAAGAGCAAGGTTCATAACCATCTAACAGTATTTTATAGATCTGAGCATTTGACACACCTAAAACCATTTTAAGCAACTTATCGATTCCGAATATTGATCAATCACAAGAGCAATATCGAGATTATTTTCCACTCATTTATCCATGTTTTGTTTTCCTTTTTTAACGTTGAAACAAGGAACTCACCGCTCTCCCACAGATGTCGTTAATTGGATAACAGAAGATAACTGGTCGTTTAAGCCGGAGTCCGGCATCACGCAAGTGTGTAAACAGCCTTGAGAAGGCGGACACTGCCTTCAGCGGTTTAAGGGAGATTTATACTATGTGAACACTTTAGGTGGCACCCCAAATTGGAAAACGTCGTGAGGCCAAGACAGTTAGCGGAGATATATGGCGGGAGAGAAACGCTTAAGAGTACTTGCTTATTTTATCTTTATAAATATGCATATCCATATTTAATAACCTAACAAAACAATTGTTCTGTTTCAAGGACCATTTTTTGACCCAAAGTACTTTGAAAAAGTTTTATATATTCACGACAACACTCCTCAATTAGAAACTTTAGTAAAAAATATTTACTCGCATATAACAATGAATATCGGTTCTGAATATATATACGATTAATTTTATATGGTTATTCGTACAATTAATTAGTAAATCGATTGAGATGAATGACGTCATTCATGTCTGTTATCAGCGCCAATGCGGAGCAATGTGAATAGAATGAAATAACATATGCTACTTTATTTGATTCAAAATCGCACGGAGCTCTTGACAAAGAAATGAGAATAATATTTTATTCTCCAATTAAAATATTAATTGAAAAATGCGAGCATTTAAGATAAACAGTAAATATTTTTGATACTTAAAAAAAAAAACATAATTAGCGGAGTACCTCTTTAAAATGAGACGTTAATATCACGAGTAGTAACGAACTTACAAAATAATTACGTATATTGTTAATTACGATATTTTGTTATCATATGAAAACGATTCGATAAAAAAATAACATAGGAAGAATTCAATAAATTTATTGTATTATCTTAACGAACTCACGCTCCCAGTAAATAGCAAATGACTTGAAGAAATATTTCAGCAAATTAACAATATTTTCTGATTATAAAGATGATACTTACATAAATACCATATTTACTCGACTGGTTTTTCATTTCTTTTGTTTTGTATTAATGCTTATTAATGTTTTGTATTAATGCTGACCGGTCGGTAGCTGAGTGGACAAGCGCGTCGGATTCCCACCCGGGCGTCGTGCGTTCAATTCCTCTGCTGGCTAAGTCCTCCATAATTGCACAAGCAACATCTTCCGCTTCTTATGATAGCAGTAGGAGTTTTTCAAATATTGTTAGGTTATTCGTAACCCGGGAATGTTTGTATTTCTTTAAAAAAAAAGGAAAAAAAAAAGCTTTTCTTTTTTTAAATATATTTTATTTTAAATTTCTTTGTAATATTAATTTTTTATATTTCCGGAATGAGTTTCATTTCATTGGTGGTATGTTAACTTACCACTATTAATAAATAACATGTAAATTGAGAAATACCGGTCTCGATCTTGTAACCCTGGTTGTTATCGTTGGAAATATGGATGCAAAAAAAACATCAAAATAACCTCTACTCCCAAATTATGTTTTTCTTATTAGTCTTGTGAGATAAAGTTTAGTAAATTGTTTAGTTTCGTGAAAAGCGATGTTGAAATTTCACTCCAATAACCTTAAATTATATAAAGCTCTCGGCATAAAGTGAGAAAATTAATTTATGTCATAAATATTTAATCTTCACATTTCTTTAGAACAGGGTCTGTGAGTAAATGCAATACATCGACAAACTTTTTATGGGTTAATTACGGAGTTCATTTTGTATGTAAATAATCTTAAATTTAAGAATAAATACAGCTATGTTAAACCGTTTTGTTTTTTATCCGTGTTACAAAATCTAGCATTCAACATAACTACACCAGACTGCGCCAATATATTACTACATATTCGCCGGAAAGGCAAAAGGCCTGAAGCGCCATTTTGGGAAGTTAACACCGGAGTACTTTCAAAGTTTTTTTTTCAAAAATTCATAAGTCTTCAGTACCTGGTTGGATTTGAAAAAAAAGTTTACCCAGCTCAGCAATGCTCTCACTTAAGCGATAAAAAGCTAAAAAAAGTTCTAAACTTGTGTCGCTTGAGTCAAGCTTTCTCCTAATTGGTGAATATATTTTAGATGCTGAAAGGCCGCAAAAGTCTGCAGAATCAAACGAGAGTCAGATCATTCGATACAGAAAAAATACTTATCAAAACTGCATATTTAACTAATTTATTACCAAAGTGTCGCTTCAGCCCATTTGACTTTCCAGCGATGATATGTTTGCGCTTCGGTAGAAATCGAACTGCAACCTCCTTAATTAAATGCATAGAGCGCCTTGTCATGTACTTTACTTTAATATATCGATTGCATAATGGTAAAATAGCACATTTTTACTTAACTGTGGCTATAAATCTGCATTTTTGTTGATGAAGTAGTTAGCTATAATACAAAGAGGACGATTCATTTTTTCTGTTAAATACTGTCGTCAAAAGAATTATTTGGAGGCTAAGACGGTCAAATAACTGTTTAAGTACACGACCTGCTTTAAATTCGCTTCTAAAATGAATATTTCTATAAAAGTTGATAATACTACCTCGACCTTATTTTCTCGAATTTCCACTATTAAATATGACTCCATTATAACGGGTTCGAAAGTGTTAGATATCGTGCAAAGTCGGCGCCAAACCACAGTTCCGTTAAGGCCTTTAATACCGTAACCGAATTCAAACAAGAAGAACCCCTACGGGAAGCGGCCATAATGCGCATTTTAACTTGTCTAGGCAAATGAGCGTCGAGCTTATTCGAGTTTTAGTTGCAATTGTAACTGGGTAGCGAAACCTTTGGGAAGTTTGGAGTTGAACAGAGAAGTGTTGGCAAATTGCATTCATTAATGGTACTGGTGACTTCGGGAATTCATTCTATAAATAGTTGTCACGTAGCTCAAAAGCCTCAACGCTTTTGGGATAGGGTTTTGAAGCCCATGTTTAGTTGAACGCAACTCAAACTAAATAGTTATGATACGCGACCAGTTTTACAAAATTTCCGTAAAAAAATACAAAACGTTGAAAATTGTTGTACACCTTTCGCACTACAGAGTAACTAATCGCTATTTATGTGTATTGGTTAGCTGCTGAGTTCTTTGATTTTTAATAGTTTTTTTAAATTTATTTTTTTAATGTGAATATCGATCAAGAGTCCCAACTGTTTCCAAAGGTCAGGAGCCCGTGAAGCTATGACATCCTCAGTGTGGAAATCTGGTGAGGTTCTAAGGCAGTGGGAAGAGGAAGGTAATAGGGAAGAGGAAAAGTACCTGGCTATTTAGATCATGAAAAGTTATGATTCTGAATGGCCGTTTTTCACCAGGGTGATACTGGGAGTATTTACCACTCAAGAACGTGTCGCATATGCGTACAATGCATATTATTTTGTATTAAATCAATACAATTAATTACGAACCCTCTAATTCTTGATTAATATAATAGTAATACTCGAAGATTTTAACCACTCGACCAGGCCGTCGATATCTACAAGTCCAAGATTGTGACGTGGTTGTTTTATATTAGAGTTATTAAGACATAATAATTAACACGTGTATATGTGCACCCCGACAAAGATAGCTACGGTTCCTACCCCGGAAAAGCGAAACAAACACATGGTTATTATGCTTTTGAAAGAAATGTAACCACTTCGCACAATTGCTTTTTTTATTGCAAAAACGTGCATTCACTACATAAAATCTAAACAATATGTTTGTTCTCTATTACCTGCACAGTGGTTTTGCGTTACTCAACGGATTATTATATTATGCGTATAATACAGATCGTGATGATAAACTGCAATATTTTCATGCATCATATCAACGGTAGATTAAGTGTGCACATTATGTTAATTTGAATTAAATTATTCAAATATTTGATTTAGTACTGGTTAGTAGCTGAGTGGAGTAACGCGTCGGATTTCAACCCGGGCGTCGGGGGTTCAATTCCTCTGCTAGCTAAGTCCTCCATCATTGTAGAAGCGACATTTTCCGCTAATTATAATGATAGGAGTTTTTTCAAATATTTTTAGGTTATTCGTAACCCAGGTATGTTTGTTTTTCTTAAAAAAATTACAATATATGAAAATTATACAAATAACATTCATATGGGATTTAATACTTTTGGATTTATGTAATTATCTTACATAATTATTAATAAATGTCAATTTGATTCGATTCACTATGAAATACGAAAGTAAATCAAAGCAAATTCACTCAAAGGTTTTTTTGTATTAGTTTTGGTAATTCTAATTGTAAATATTTTTTAAAAGTGTAATTTTTACGTGACTTGATTAAAAAGCTTTTTTTTCTTTGTAAATTTTCTGTTATTTCAATTCTTGAGATGACCCAATACAATTATTGTTTCACTTTATCGGGTCATCTCTTCCTTGGAAGTCTAGGACTTTTCATTTCATCCACTTGCGCGCCAAGTCTGTATTTGTAAATTAAACGTAGTTATGTGAAAACCACTCAACTCCAAAAATTTAAAACTGTAAAAAAGGTGTTTCAAAATATGACGATACAATACCATATTACGGCACTTTGAAAGTGAATTTAAGTGTTCTTGAAGACAATTATTACAAATTAGTCATTTATAATTTATACTTATTTGTATTTATTAAAAAATATATATATATTTTTTTTTTTTTACTATTTTATCTTACGTTATAATGTTTTCAAATTTCAATTTAAGAAAAATATCTGCAATGTAGGTAGTAAAAAAAAATGAGTTGCCAAAAAGCTATTACATTTGGAGCTTGGATGTTTTCAGCAGATGTAAATCTCGTATTTATCCATAGGTAAACATGTAAAAATCGATTTTAGCAAATTGTGGGTTGGACTCTTTCTGCTTAACTATGTCCAATTAAGGGTTGGAAACTTACGGTGGGGTTACCTCAATAGCTTGGCGATTCAGGGCAGTCTTCCGTCTAGCCGAAATGCCTATATTTTTTTATTTTTTTTTAAATTTGAAAATTATAATTATTTTTATAGTTTTGTGATTAAATATTTAAAAACGTTTTGATAGTCGCATTAAAACGAACAAATTGCAGTTTTAAATTCTACAAAATGCTTGACCCAGTTACGAGAAATACACTCAGTAATGAAAGAGTTTTTGGAAAACTTCGTTTTATTATGTACGTTGGTACCTTTTTCAGCCCCTTTTCAACCCTTTGTAATTAATTTAATTTGAAAAGTGGACCACTTTCGGTGAAGAGTTCCCGCTGAAGGAGAACAAGGTTCCTATGAAGTAACCACTTCATTTTAAGAAATCATTCGAGTTTTTGACAGATGTACGTCAAACTCTATAATTAAACTTCAGGACAAATTAGTGAATTTACAGGTATCAAAACTAAAAAGTACTTGCACAGATGTATTGTTTTTGCATACATCATGTTTCAAACTTAGTGTTCGACTTCTGAAAAGAAAACTTCAGGGAAAATGAAAAAAAAGTTAATTTATAATGTGGTTAAAAGAACACAATATAAGATTTTTGTTTAATATTCAAAGTAAACCGTAGTGTATACTTGTCTTTTCTCGCTTATAACAATAAGAAGGTGTAAAGCAAGACAAAATACTGTTTTTCAGTGACGTTTGGCAAGGACATCACTGCCGCAAGTGTAAACATATGTACCAATACACACAATCTTAATAATTGGCTAATTTTTATAGCGTCGTTTTCGTGAAAAAATATCACCTCAAAGGCGCTATAAGTCTGTAGTGTTTGGGTCAACTCTCATTGCCCGGCTTTTAACATTCATACATTTAAAATGTGTAATATATAGGAAGTATGTTAGGAATAAAAAATAATTTTTGTATTGAATGTGTTTAGAAAGAAGGCGGTAACCCTCAAAATAAAGATTTTAGAAGAAAAGTCAAAAAAGTTTAAATTAAGAGTTTTTCATTTTAATAAAATTATATTATAGCATAATATGGTAATAAATTAAGAGTGTTTATGCGTTAATGATACTAAGTTATTTTAATGAATCATGAATTTATAATTAAACCAAAGATGTGGGTCAAGTCATTTTTGCCGTGTATCAAAAAAAAAGTACATAATACCTTTTTTACTAAGAATTTGTGTTTTGTGACCTGATCTCTTTTTCCAGTAATGTGGGAAAGATAATATTTATCTAAAGTGTCATTTTTATAAAACATGAGGGTTACCACCTTTTTCCCAAGCACTGTTTGTATAAACAATTATTTTAGTTATCTTTTCATGGCGTAATGATTTACCGCATTTAACCATTTGTCCAAAATAATTGAATACAATCGAGTTTAATAGCTTATCTAATTATTTGTGGCAAAGAGTTGGCATTTATATACACACACAAGCTCATCTTTTTTATGAGGGTACACCTTTATAATTTATAATGAAATGTTAGATTTAAAAATATATATATATATATTGATATAACACTTGTATAACACTACCATTTTACCGTATCACTTTTTTGAACAAAAAGGTGACAATTTAAAATAAAAATTGAGCTGTGAAGTTTTTCTGTGAAAAAAACGTGGTTGCTCGTCCGTTTTGCTAGTTATTTGGTATGTTGTTTGATCTTCTAAAAATATAAAATAAATGTGGTGTTTTGTGAATAAGACGACTAAATAAAAAAAAAATTGAAAAAATAAATAAAAAATAAAATATATATATATATATATATATATATATATATATTTAAATTATTCTTAAGGAAAAATTAAAGTAAAAAGTTCACATTATTTGTTTGTCGAACAAGCATAATATAGGGGAAAATATAATAATTGTCCATTTTAACGAAATGAGTTATTTACTCATGGGGTATTAAAAATAATTTATTGGTTAATGCCTATTGAGACACAATGAAAATTGGCTTTAAAATATTGGTTTTCTATTTTTTCGTTTTATTTTGTATATTTTCCCGGACAACACCCTGATCTTAAGACAAAAGTAAGAGACACTTCTACGCCATCTTGAAATACGCAATACCCAGTAGCAATTAATAAAACTAAATTTTTAAGATTGTCCCTTTGAAAAGTTACTTCTTATGTAAGTTAACTACGATTTTATAATTAGTAAATATATTTTAACTTCATTCGGAAAAACGATACAAGTGAATCATTTTGTCGACCTCCGTGTCTGAGCGGTTAAGATCGCCGGCTACGAATCCAGAGGTCACAGGTTCGAGGCCAGGCGTGCAAAAATAAATTTATTTAAATTACATGTCTTATTTCACGTATCATGTATATGAAACAATCTATTATATTTTCGTAGAAAGAAATTACTTTGTGGTTTAACATATTTAATGAAATAAAAAAATAACTTTGTAAAAGACCACACATTTAATTTTTATGACCAACAAAATATTATATGATCATAAAAATAAAAATAAAATCTCTGGTCTTATACAATGTTATTTTTTCATTTCATTAAACATATTACTATATATTTGTGGCACGTCCCAGAGTGGTGAATACTCCGGGTTTGGTGACCATATCTGGGAAGACAGGTACTTCTCAACCTTTCTCTTCCCCGTCTCCTTCTCTTCCCCACTCTCTTCAGCTTTATAATATACTCCAATCGGAGATGAGATTGTCCCGCTGTCTCCAAAAAGTTGGAAGCATTTGTGACTCTTGTGAGGTGAACACATTAAGCATCACACTGATGTAATCGTTGTTCATAGAAAAATGAATTGATTTTTTAAATTTGGAATTAACTTTAAAGCATTAATGCTTATTTATTATTAAATATTTAAATAACATTTATAATAAAACACAAATATGAAACAAACAAAAAACAGTAAATAAAAAGAAGAATGGCCATGACCGAGTATGAGTCTCGGTCATGACCATTGTTCTTTTTAGAGTCTGGCTTTTTTTGTTTCATATTTGTGTTTTGGATTATTAATATTATTCGAAATAATTTTTGGAAACATTGTAAGCATATACGTATTATCTAAAATTTAAAATCTCATGAGTTAATGAATACGTTTTTGAAACTTGGAAGTAAGCTTTCGGTGTGCATGCAGAAACTATGGTTCCAACAGGCGACTAGATAAGGCATTGTTTTTAAAAAGTCACCTCTGATGAAAACTTCATCTAATGAGATTCTCCAACTTTTTGAATATCCGTCAGCTATTGAGAGTAAAGTTGTGACAGGATTTATTTTCGTACCCGCAAACATCATGCGGAAATTGCAAAACTTTCCGGTGTTAAAGCTATTGTTTGAGTAAAATTACAATTTGTTCTGATTACGTACGTGAACTAAAATTGTAATTTCACTCCTTTTACCTCGTTTATTTTGAAGTTGTCAACTCATTAATTGATTTTACGAATTTGCCATTCGTATTTGAGTGACAAGTATCTACCTAATCGAATTGTTTGGTCTAATTTTACATTCCGATGAGTACATGAGTTTCAAAATAAGGGTGCTTTGTATGAAGGGGTGTCATGATTAGAATTTTCAACAGAGGTAAAACAAAACTGTAAAAAAGTTGAGCGCTCTTAGAGTAGGTACGCAATTTATGATTAGATATTTATTTATTACGATGTTTCTGTTTTCAAATGCTTTAATCATAAAGTAACAAAAATGTATACAAGCCTTACTTAAAATTACTAAATAAATGCGTTTACCCCCTCTCAGATACCCAGTTTTCATCATCTGGGAAATAAATATGAGGAATAACAAATATTTGTATTTTTGTAGAAAGCAATGACTTTGTGGTTTTTATTTGATTCGTTTTGCCTCTTTCATTTCATATTATCTGTCTCTTTCTCTCCGTTCCTTTGTTATAATTTTAATGTTATTCCATTGTTTTCTCACTGTCCTTTTATTTTATTTTATATCGTGTTCTCCCTCTTTATGTATTTACATAACCGCACACTGTATATTTTCTTTAGTTTAATTTTGTACTCTAATGATGCTTAGGATAAGCGGAACCAATCGTTCATAAAATTAAAAATATTCGTGGTCTTTTTCAAAGTTTATAAAAATTAATTTTAATTTTGATACATTTTAGCGTTAAAGCTTAAAGGTTATGCGTCTTTAATTAATATGCCTACGCTAACAATTTAACTGTTTATTTGGTGTTGTTATATTACACGTCATTCTAATCTTAATTATCAATAAGGCCCATGTTTCCTAGTGAGTTGAACAAAAAGGCGCTAAGAAAATTTGGACAAATTGGGAACATTTTTCGTGTGTACTTAATTTTTTTTCTCTCTCACTTGGTTTATACATTTTACTATTTTTTTTCTCCACCTTCGTAAATAAAAATATGTTTTAATGCAACTGACTGCCGTACAAAAAGAAAAAAAAATCTTAAAAAGTGCTAAAAAAAAAATTAAGCTCAACACGGTTCTTTTGTTTTTTTTTAAAATCTCCATGTTAAACGTTTTTGTTTAGTAGGTACCTATTAATTGTCCTGTTGGTCGATTTATATTGTCCTTAGATAAGGTACTACCGTGTCGTAACATTAATATGTAATACGTTCATAAATCTACGCTTCAGTTGAAAATGTTTTGTTTACATCATTAGGTCAAAAAACATTCCACGCCGTCCTTGACAAGGGTGTGCCGCGATAACAAAATACAAAGGGTATCGTGATTTCGAGAAAAAAGTAGGGAAATTTGTCAATTTTTACAAATCAACAGGTGTAAATCGCGTGACGTTTTTTTTAATATTTCGGCTGACATTCCATTGCAGGTGATTCATTTCCCAATTAAGTAATTGAAAAAGTCTATTAGTGCAGTTTTAAGTATTTTCAGCGTTTGATTGATCTGAATCTGAAAAATTTCTACACTATTTGATAAGGTCGAAAAAGTCTACCCTTGGCGGTGAGTCAAAGTTTAAATAAAAATGTCAATGTTATAATTAAAGAACATCTTAGCTGTTCAAATAAACACGGTTTTTCAGAATTCGCCAATCATCTTACTGAAAAAGATTAAACCTTCAATAAACCCTTCGATAAGACGGCCTCCATGGTCGAGTGATAAGACGCTCGACTACGAATCCGAAGGTCACGGGTTTAAATCCGGCGTGCGCCAATAACTTTTATTTAATTAATATGTGTCACAACAATTCTTATGAAAATAATAAAAAAGTGTATTTGTGGCATTCCAGAGTGGTAGATACTCTAAGTATCGCCCCGGTGAAAGACCACCATTCAGAATCGAAATATTGCTTGAAATGGCTTTGTCCGTGTTTGGTGACAAGATGTGAATAGCTAGGTACTTCCCAAAATTCCTCTTTCCAATCTCCTTCCCCTCCCCACTACTTTCAGGCTCACAACATACCCTATTTGGGGATGCCATAGTCTCACTGGCTCTAGACGGTTGGAAGCAGTTGAGACTCCTGTGCGGTTTTCATATAAAAAAAAAAAAAAAGTAGCGATGCTCATTCTCTCAATAAAAATGGTCATGGCAACAGACTAAATAATTAAGAAGCACTTGAAATAAAGAAAATCCTTAAAATTAATACCCATAATAATAATATTCAGTTATTTTTTTCCAGTCCAATATTAGATAAATTTCCTGTAAACTCATAAAATTTCTCATTTTTCTTTAATCGACTTCTCAGTTGACGTTTCGCCTCTTTTATTTCATAATATTTGTCTCTTTTTTCTGTTCCTTCGTTATAAATGAAATTTTATTCTATTGTTTTCTCACTGTTCTCTAATTTTATTTTATATTGTGTTCTCCCTCTGTATGTATATATAACCGCACACTTGGTTTTTTTTGTTTAGTTTAATTTTGTTTTCTGATAATGCTTAGGCTAAGCAAAATCGGTCGGTCATAAAAAAATAAATAAAATCTGTGGTCCTATACAAAAAAAGTTATTTATTTCTTATGTTCTAACCACGAGCTATTAGAACTATTGACAGGACACTGTCACCTCAAGATAGCTATAGAGAAGGTGAAAAACTTGGTTATCACCTATTCATCTTTATTGCCAAAGTTTCAAATTTATTGGAAGCTGCCTCAAGTATCATGCTGTGGAACTAGGATGTGTCTTCAAAAACATTATGAAAAACCTTTTGGGTTTTATTGAAAGGTCTGTGTTTATGTAAAAAAAAATAAAAAAATACATAGTGGCATAAAGGGTACATAATGTCTTATTTCAACCTCATGTGAATAATTATAGTATGTTTCAGAAAGAAATGACATACTTTGGATGGTAGAAAAGTATGCCTGAAGAAAACATGATAGGATCAAGTTAATTACAAACTTGAATACGTTCCCGTCGCGCGTTGAAAAATGGAGAAGGATGTTTGAAACTATGAAATAAGGAGTATTCTTTACGATCGTCGGTTTGTTTAGTTAGTCGTGTAGTTTTCTGTACTCATTTGACGTTTATGCGAGATACAAATTTAAATTTATCCTTCCTTCTTTCTGGTACCCTCTTATTTGAGAGGCTAGATATCGTTTGAGAAATTCCTACCCTCCAAGCTGTAGCTCGGAATAACTCTTGCGAAACTGCGGTATCTGATTACACAATAACTTTTCTTATTTTGAAGTCCCCTTTTATTTCGAACATTTTGAAAGTTAAATCCTGGTAAACATTTTGTGACAATATTTCGCAACAGCCACCCAACTTTATTTTATTTTTTCATTTTCAAGAGTCCCAACTGCTCCCAAATATCTAGAGCCAGTGAGACTATAGCATCCCCAATTAGAGTATGTTGTGAAGCTAAAGGTAGCGAGTAGTGTTAGGTAGTGATAGGAAAAAAGAAGGTTGGGAAGTACCTGGATATTCAGATCTGGTCGCCAAGTACGGCTTAAGCCATTTAAAACAACGCTTCGGTTCTGAATGGTGGTCTTTCACCGGGGCGATATATAGAGTATCTATCACTCTGGCTTTACTTCATCCTCTTTTTTCACAATGGTCACTGTTAATTCAATACAATGGCTTTAACAGAATAGATCTAGGTACTTATTTCTATATTAACGTCCACTAAAAACTTATTTTCTTCCTAAAATTGTGATTTATTTTCACGCACAAAGCAAATCGAACTCGTTACTCAGCGTTTGGCAAACAAGCACGCATCCATCACGATTTGGGGCCGCATTATTTAAGGGGATACTTCCACAGGCGATCAAGTATAACGATTTTTTTATTAGACGGAGTATGAACATCGTTTAAACGTAATTTGGGCCTGCACACTTGGCGGCACGAAAAGCCTCAAGGAATTTTTGTATGTAAATGTATGTGCGTATTCAACAAGAAGCTAAAAAACATTGTTTTTTTTAAATTATTTAATTAAGAGTTCCAACTGTCCACGCCTCGAGCAATGAACGTTTTGCATGTATTTTCAACTGGTTTAAACAAATCATTTGAATAAAGTTTTCTACTTCATGTACGGAAATTATTTTTTTTTTAATATTTGAATTAAAATATACGTTTTTTAAGCTTGTAATGTTACGATATGAAAATGATTTGTTTTTCATACTGAAAAGGATCGCTTAAAAATATATTTTCATGAAACATTTTCTTTGAAATTTACAAATAATATTACTAGCATAATAATCTAAATAACTACAAAAACACGGCTCAATTTTTTCTAAAACACTAAAAAATATGTAAACCTGAAATTACCGATGTGAAGGGTTGTCAAATTATTTTACCTTTATAAAGGTTCAAATCGTTATTTTTTATTAAATGAACCTCCATACAAGTATTTTCAACAATAGGCTCCCCTCCAAAGGATGTACCTTTTAACCTTTTCGGAAAAAGCGACCAAGCGTGTAAACGAATTCGTCTCGGCTAGGTCTATTATTTTTAAAAAATCCCGAGTTTTTTCAGCACACTGCACGATTTATAATTAGAATGTTGTTGAAATGTTTACCATACCATTTTACAGACGGGAATTTATTAAAACAGGCAGTGTTTTAACGAATTTTGCTTAAATAATATTTAAAATTGTATAATAAAAATAGAGCTTAATTTTACTTAAAATTATTCGAGAATTACAAAGCAATGATAAAAAAAATATAGCAGAGAGATTCCTTATACAATATTATTAATTTGCTGCCTTTTTTGGTATGTTTTAAGTACATATTTTGAAATCAACTATAAAGAGAGAGTGAATAGGTATTTTCAGTATCGCCCTGGTGTTAGACCACTATCAAAAATCAACGCGTTGCTTGAAATGTTTTTTAGACGTGTAAAAAGTAAACAATACTAAATAGCCAAGCAGATACATCAAACCTTTGTCTATCTCAACACCTTTCCCTCCTCACTACCTGCAGCATTACAGCGATCCCCAAATTGGGCACCCCTGAGCTCTACTGGCTCCAGCCAAATAGATTTATCCTTGAATATTGTCCCACATAATTTCTACATTTCGCATTACGTTAAAAAAATCGATTGAAATAATTATGCGGAATTTATTCAAAATGTAAAATAACACTCAAAACACATTAGTACGAACCTCAAAACGCAAAAAATATGGTCGAAAACATTTAAAAACATAAAGATTATCACTATGATGTTATCGATAGACTGATGCGTAGTACGCTTGACTAGCAGCTTAGCGAGCGAAGGTCGATACTCAAAACAATTAGCGACATATTCCCCTTTCAACACAACACATGTTACCTATGCTTAGTGAAGATGTCTGTTCTTTGAATCTTAGGCTTTATAGATTAGCGGTAATAATCAATAGATATTTATTCACATAGTTTATATAATATCTATACATTGACCAATAGTATCATAATACAGCTGAGGGATGCTTGATGTTACTAGTTTTATATAAAAAAGTAGTTTAACGTTTATTTTAAGATGTTATTAGTATTTTAATAGGAAAGCGAATCATCAATGGGGATAAGTTTAAAAACACGTTGTCGTAAACTTGAAAGAAACACTTTAAGGTAGGTAGGCGTGAACAAATATATCTAATGATAAAATCGTATTATTTTTGGTAATCACAATCTTCAAACACGTTGAAAAATGGTTCAATACATCTACGCTATAAAAAATTGTGGCGTGTACACATCGCGAGGGGAGAACTCAAAGAAATAACATCAAAGATCGAATAAATCGAATATTAATTAATTATTTATATTCGTGATTTTTAATGATAAATTATTTGTATTTCTTATTCTTAGAAAAGATTGTATTTCTTATTCTTAGAGTTGATAGGGACAAATTGTGGAAGGTATTATCCATGTATGGAGTTAACACAAATCTTATACAGGCAATCGCGTCCTTGTACGAGGGAAGCGTTGCATGTGTTAGAGTGAACGGTGATTTTACGAAGTGGTTTAACATCACAAAAGGTGTAAAACAAGGCTGCGTAATGTCACCGTGGTTGTTCAATTTGTACATGGATAATTGTATGCAAGAATTGAAAGGTGTGGGCTTGGGCGCGAAAATGAACAATGTGAAAGTATGTTGCCTATTGTATGCGGATGATGCGGTGCTGATTGCTGACAGTATGGAAGATCTACAGTTTCTCGTGTCTAGGATGAACCAAGTATGTATGCAAAATGAGTTGATGATGAATGTAAAGTAAGTCCAAAGTGATGGTGTTTGAAAGAGAGAGTACGAGAACAGCGTGCAATATAGTTGTGAATGATGAATACTTGGAGCAAGTGGATGAGTTCGTGTATTTAGGGAGTATGTTTACAAAGAGACGGAAAGGCTGATAAGGATATTGAAAGAAGGGGTGAATGCAGGAAACTCCATTAATAGGACTGAACGCTGTTGGGGCAAATAAGAAATTGTCCAAAGAAGCGAAGCACAGTCCAATGGAGTGCTTATACCAACCCTGATGTATGGCAGTGAGGCATGGAACTGGCAGAGGAAGGATGAAAGTAGACTGAATGCTGTGGAAATGAGATCTTTGAGACGGATGTGCGGTAAAACCATGTATGACCGTATTACAAATGTGGATATCCGGAAAGAATGGAAGGCTGATGTGAGCGTAATGGATAGGATTAAGAAAGGGACGCTTAGATGGTTTGGGCACGTAGAGCGAATGAACGAAGAAAGGAGTGTGAAAAGAATATATGATGCGAAAGTGAATGGAAGAAGAAGTCGAGGACGCCCGAGAAAGACATGGCACGATCAAGTGCGTCAAATACTTGAATCGGGTCGTGTGAAGAGTCAGAATAACAGAAGAGTATGTATGAGACGATGTATGAATGTAAATGAAGCAAGAAGTGTGTGCCAAGACAGAGTTGTATGGCGGTCCGTCCTCTCTGCCTACCCTTGCGGGGAAACGGCGTGATAGTTAGTTAGTTAGTTAGTTAGAAAAGATCGAAAAGAAACCGCTAACTGGGATTAAAAATCAACACAAAATTTATTTTCATCATTAAATCGCTCATCGAACTTATATTAAAGAAAAAAACAATTATCAATATCTTCAAAAATATTTTCCTATTTTTTTCCATTCCTTAAAATAATCCATCTCATCGTCTGAGAAAAAAATTCTTACTGCGTAGAAATTAGATCTGAGCACTTAAAAATAACGCTTAACATCGATGTACAGAATTCTACTTAGTAATAGTAGTAATGATTTATCTCTAAATTCGACACGGGTAGTTATAAAAATGCCCAAGGCTTCCAACGAATGAAGTTCTTAAAGTGAAATCTTTTAAATTCTATGAAATACGTATCAAAGTTCCTGTAAAAGTTGTAGATTGCAAAGAAAAATTTTGAACGTTTTACCTAAAATTTCAGAATCAATACCGAATTTGAAAAAATTCAAATTTAAAAATTTACTAACTGGAAAGCTTAGACCTTTTCTTAACTACCCGTATAGAATTAGCGGATAAATCATTTGTAGTGCTGCTTGTATTAGAATACTTTCCCTGCGCCTGTTTGAGTGCTAAAACTTAAACAAAAAAGACCCTTGATAGTTGTTAATCATACTAAAAGCTGAACGTATGCAATGTTAATGGAAATATAACATGTTTCCTCAGATATTTGGAAAATTTCTGGCATCAAAGCTTTGATATTGTTGAATGGATTTTTATTTTTATTTCCATCGAAATACGGGAGTAATCTCTGGTGTGATGTTATAGAGGATGTCAATTTTTATGTTTTTTTTTCAAAATTAAACAAACCAAAGATAGAAAAAAAATCTTACCTAATACTTTGTTCATAAAACCAAATGTATTTATAAATAACATACAATTTGTTAAAATATTGTTTTGCTTCGAAGTTTTTTGTATTAAAAACATTTTATTATACAACGCTGGTCGTCAAAACACCCTTTCCAGCCCACATTCAGCACATTATAAAAGGATTCGATTATTTTAAAGGCGAAATAAAAACATGAGGGTCCCTAATGGGAATAAATAAATTAAAATTTATTCAACGCCCACCCCGTGCTGCGGGTCCCCACAAAAGACCGGGATGGACTTTCCGTTGAAGTTTTTATAAAGCCAATTTGAATTGTAAGTCACGTTTTTGGGTCCCCAACCTTTGAAGTGCCAACGGTGACGCAAAAACATTTTTTTGAAATAAAATACCAAAAAAAATACGGATTTGTGCCTATTCTGATAGTCGAAAGATTTTAAAATGCTATTGCTTAATTTTATACGTTTATAAAAAGAAACAAACAAAAAAAATAAAACTACGACTTTTTTAATGTCAAAAAGTCCTTGGAATCAACTAAATTAATGTATTTGTATATTCGTAAAAAGCATTAACTTTGTGGCTTGCCATATTTATAAATAGAACATATATACTTTGTTTTTAACCACTTTTTTATTTAATAATTTTGTCTATATGTAACAAAATATTAAATAAAAAAGTGGTTAAAAACAAAGTATATATGTTCTATTTATAATGTATTTGTGTTCAGGTATTCTGCCACCTGCGTTATTATATATGTACCTGTTACAGCTACTATGCTGTAGCTCTGCTGATTTAACCTGAGTTAAGAATGTGAGCGAATCCTATTTTTACTTTTTGAAAATTACTTTTCATGTGTATTACTGTCATCATTTGTGTTTTTTGCTCAATAAAAGAAATATTCCTAGTATCGCAATAAAGGGGATGAAAAATAATGGAAAAGTAAGGAATGTGTAGAGTAACCTCTTCACTATCTAATTTTTAGGCGAAATAGGCGTAAATGAATTAGGCGTAAGAGCTAGATTCTGAAGTACAATTTATCTGATGCAAATCAATCACTGATAAATATTTATCACTGTGTAAAAAAAACAATAAATTCAAAATATCTTAAAACTTTTAAATAATGATTATCTTTCATAAAATAAGTTGGCTGCCGTAAGGTTGAGTCGCCTCAAGTGAGGAGGTGGTAGGTGGTAGGTGGTTTGGGCGCGCAGAAGGGGGTTGGAGGGCGCATGAAAAACTAGCCCGCCTAGAGAAACCCGCATTCGATTTCGCCTTCTCAGCCATTTTCATTTCATAAATTGGAAAATATTTGGTGAATGGATTTGGACTTCCTTCCTTCCTTCCATCGCATCGGCGAGAAATTTGAATGATTTTCTTTTGAATAGGGTCCACGCACTTGATGGATAGGACCCGTAAAGAGGTTTTCCAATACGTTTTCTTAATGTTATTTACGATACTTTGCAGAATACCCGGAAATATGTATGTGAAAAATATACCGATTAGTTTTTTTGAATTTTCTATTTCTTTTAACTCTAGGAAAAACAATTATTTTCCTTTTAAAAGCAAAATTTTCATATTATATACATTCATTAGATTTTATATTTTATGATGATCGTATTTTTGCAGTAATTTATCTCAAACCTCCCTCTATTTAAAAGTCAACTGCGCACTTTAGAGTGGCCTAGGTACAATAATTTCATCAAACATGCACGTATAAAGTTTTCTTTGTTATTTTCAATGGCGGAAAACGATAATTTGTTTTTGAAGCGTATATTCATATCTTACTCGTTCTATGAGAACCATACCGAGTCATCAAAGAGATAAAAAGGAAACCAAGAAAATCTCGACGGGAGAGAATTTCTGTTTTCGCTAACAAACATAAAAAAATAATCATGTTTTTTTTCAATGACTGTTAAAAGCTTCATTGAAGTTGTGTTTTTTTAAATTAAATTTAATGTCACTATGATTAAGTTAATCAAGCTTGAGTTTTTTTATTTTATTTTTAGTGGCATATGTTTCGGCGTTTAAGGATGTTATCAAATATTGAAAATAATTTAATTAAATTATAATATTCAATTTGTTTATTAAAAATTAATACAAGTTCCACAAATAAAACACAGAAACCACAAATAATAACGTAGTCAATGCATTATTTATTTTCCAAGGCCACACACCCATATATCTTTAAATAAACGCGAACCCGTCAAGATATTTCGACCGTTATGTAGATAATATACAAAGTATCAGGTAAGTGATTTTTCACAAATTGGATTGCTTCTAACATCTTCAACTTGCGAACATTTTTACTATACTCGTATGTGTGGATACGGAGTTTTCTGAAGTAGGAATTTTTAGGTTTTATTTTAAATAAAAGTTCACTTTTATCAAAGTGGTCACTCATCTTAATAGAAAGTTTTTCCAATCTCACTTACCCTTGACAAGTGTTGGCGGAGTGTAACTATTCCAGCCACCAATTATAGTATAATCTAACTGCAAAATATAAATTTGCCAAGCTTATATTTTTAGTCTGATGTGTTTTTATGTTTAAGATACTTAAGTGTAATTATCTCTTTCTTAAGAAAAATCTGTAAATCAGGGTACACGGGTACTAGAAAAGCTTAGCACTTGGACTATGTACGTATATGAATATGTACAAGTGAATGTGCACAATCATTTAAAACTACACATAATGTTATTTTCTGTTTAGAGCTTTTTAGCTATTTACTATAACAGCTTAGCAGAATTTAAACAAAACAATAAATAGTTATAAAATGGAACCTAGAAAATAATATTTGTACAGCGCCCTTGGTGTGATATCTCACTCAAACGGTGCTATAATTTTTTTCAAAATATTAGTGTATATTAATATAATAAATAAATAATATACTATCAAAAAATTCTTCTGAGAATACTTAAGCTCTTGAGATCCTTATTACAGTTTGTTGCCCCTATGTTGTCATTTTTTTCAAAACTTTACTACTTTTTTACGCTGCTCTCAATTAACTTCGACAGTCAGGATTTCTGTCTTCCGTTAAGTTTTCAGCGTTGCGCAATTTCTTAAATCACAAAATTATTTAAAGGTGTTTCGAAATGTTCAAATGTTGCGTTTTTATTGAATTTCTAAAATGAATCAACAACATTTGAGTAAAAAGAATAATGTTTATGAGATAAATCATAATGTTTTTTTTCGGGGAGGTTCAAAATCTACAAACAAAAATTTCAATTTGCCATTTTTGTTGAAAAAAATAATTATGGGTCTATAAATTCTTATTTTTGTAATTTATTATGTTTTCAGAAGATTGACAAAAGGTACAGCCACGAAAAAAGCAAAAATACTTAATAAATAAAATTCTCATATCTTTACACAAATAATTTAAATGTAATACTCTTTTTTAGGCAAAATTTAAAAAAAATCGTGTATGTAAGTCATGAAAATGTTTGAAAAAAAATTATTCACCATTTTTAATTACGCGATCACCCCCTTATTTTCTAAAAAAAACTTATTATATAGTACAAATAAATTAGAGACTTTATGTATGTTCTAATGCTTCTTCTGTAATTTGACCTAGAAAAACTGCAATGTCCCTCCTGTAAATAATAAATTATTAGAAAAAAGCACGAAGAAAAATCCCCAAAAAAAAAATTTACCCTTCAAAATTAAAGTCATTTTTTCTTTAGAATGGTTTAGGTCTCGAGAGGTGAAGTACGAGGTTTATTGCAGCAATCATGTTAGTTTGGGATCGATTCATAGATACAATATTAAAAAAATCTGCACTCAAACATATTTTTTCCGGTGATCTTCGGGAGTAAAATCGTCAGTGGTAGCCATCGGATGAAGCAAGATGGAGATAGATAAGTTACCTTTATGTCCCTGGGTTGCCGGGCTTCCTGTCTCCTGGGAGCTGACCCGGGCTGATCAGCGTACACCAGGTTCCTAACGGAGCCGCGGTATCTTGGCTCAAACACCACCGAAGGCAGCGCTAGCTGGGTCAGTTTGGAGTTGTACCTGGAATAAAGACGTTTTGAAAATAAGTTATTTTAAACAACGCCTTTAAGAACATTTTTCACAAAAACGGCGCTTTACAAATTAAATTAATATTATAATTTGTTTGCAACACTTTTTTATTTTAAATATATTTTTGTTGTAAAAAAAAACACACACAAGGGTACTCTGTCCGGAGTTAGTGGGCATTCGCAATCGGGATATGTTGAGAGGCTTAAAGGCGCAAGGAGAGAAAGAAAAAGTTTGAAGAGGACCTGGCTACTCAGATCTGCTCACTTAATTCGGCTAAAGGCATTTCAAGCAACGTTTAAATTCTAAATTGTGGTCTTTCACCAGGGTGATTTTGAGAGTATTTTCCAATGTAAAACGTGCCGCAAACACAATTTGTATCTTAATGTATCGAACTTTACGAAGTCTTTTAAATTTGATACATTTTTATTAAACTTTAGAGAAATGAATTTGACAGACGAATATTTCTAATCGCAACATACGTCAAAATGTCTCACTTTTATTAAAGTTGTACTGGATTTCAAACAATAGAAAATACATTATAAATGTTAGTATTTCCAAAGTGATAATTGAAGTGCTACAAAATTAATAACTTTTTTTATCTGTTGCTATAAACGCCATCATTATAAGAGTAAATTACCAGAGCTTTTATATTCTAAGCTTTCTAAGAAAACACTAATTACAGAATCTCTTGGAAGTGGTGTAATCGATTAGAGGGTGTATTACTTGGTACCCAAATCCCACCTCGCATGACCTAGCTAAAGTAACCTCGTCTGACTTAATGATAAGAAGTAATTTGGCAAATGTTTACATTAAGCAAAGCTATTTCGCTAATCTGAAGTCACATGAACATGATCGATTGCTTTATTAAAACGATTATGTTTAGTTTGATAAGGTAGAGATAGTCCTAATCTGTTATTGTACCTAGCTCTGAATGGCTAAGGTTAGAGTGAAGTTAAAAGCTACCAAATATCAAGCAGAATAATAATCAATAAAGGTTATGGATAGCTATTTCAAAAACAATTACGACGATATTTTTTAGCTAACCTTCATCATGACCTATTTGTGAAAATGTTCTTAGAACCCAAACTCAACTGGTATTATTTTACGTGTCTCCAAAAACCATCGTTCAATAAATTTGACTGATTGTATTGTATCCTCGCAGACAGGACAGTATAAAATATTTCGAAAGAAACATCTAGCCGAAAAGGTATCTTATGATCAAATAAATGTTGTTTTCAGATATTATTTCAATGAATAGACATTGAAACGAAAGTTTGGGTAAAAATCAACTTATGCCTGCACTATACTCACGCTGAGGCTAATAGAGTCCGAGTGCTACCTTCTTCACTCTTGTGTTGCAGAGTTGTTGATTAAATTATCATGAATAATTACTTGTACGTCTTCAGGCCATTGACCAAATTGTGCATCTACGAGACGATTCGAGGAACTGCAAGACGATACAAGAGCTTTTACTACACTCTCGCACTCGGGCTCTCCTGGAAAGCCTAACATTAGTTAAAAACAGGCATTCTACGGTAAATATAAATACTTCCATTAATTGATATCCGAAAAAAAGAATAAGCTTCAAAGGATCAAATAAAGCTACCTTAACCTTTATTTAAATCTGGAAAGTAGCGAATAATATTTTTCGATAAAAGCGAACATAAAATTCAAATCAAGCAAATTAATTTTGAATTTTTTACCTTTAATAACATTTTCCAACACTTTTCTTTCGAGAGTATTTCATTATTTTAAGGGACTAGTACATTTTTCATTAGTAGGTGCGGCTTTTTTAATATTTTATTATTTACAATCTTGCTGCGTTGCGATTCAGATGAGTTATAATAAACCATTCAGAGACAAGATAATTGTACATTACATAAAGTGATAGAATAACAATTTTTATATTTTAAAAAATAAGACATAGGTATATACATTGTAAATTAAAATACATTGTTTTACAGTATAACAGATAGTGAGAGTTATTAAAGAAAAATTGATTCAAACTAAAGTGGAAATAAAAACAAAAAAATGTAAACGACGTAAGAGTAAAATTATAAGCATCTAAAATAAACTATTTTTGTCCTAATAGTCTGTATTTACGGTTAAATAATATTTAAACCACAAATTATAAATTTACAGAAAAAAACAATATTTCTAGAAAAGTATACATTTATAAGTTTATAAAACCTTATTTCTCCGTAGTACCTACAAATGGCAAATAAGTGTTATTAAATCTATCTTAGGTATTTTTTAAATAAGTATGTTAATCTTATCATAGTTTTTTGTGGTTAATATTGAAAACATGTTTTTAACCCAAAAATACACATATTTTGGCATTCTAATGCAAGCAATGCTAAAAATTATTTATTTGTAAGTTCTATGTGTGTAGTTAAGGAAAATTTCAAACGTTTTTTCAGTTTAACGTTGTGTCTATTTTAATTCATATTATCTGTCTCTCTCTCTCTGTTCCTTTGTTGTAATTTAAATGTTATTCTATTTTTTTTTCCACTGTTCTGTTATTTTATTTAAAATTTTGTTCTTCCTCTGTATGTATATATAACCGCACACTTTGTATTTTTGTTTATTTTAATTTTGTACCCTGATGATGCTAAGGCTAAGCGAATCCGGTCAGTCATACAAATTAAAATAATATTTGTGGTCTTATACAAAGTTATTTTTTCATATCTTTAAATATTTCTAACTACAAAGTGATTGCTTTCTACGATAGTAGAAAATTACATATTTTATCTTTATGACTTATTCTTTATGTTGCATTTGTATATTACTTATTTTCTTGTTTATTATTATATAATATACTTAATATGGAATCTGTGGAACTGCACTAACCTCTCACATACCGGAATAGATACTTATTATTATTATTACAGTTAGTGCATCATATGATAGGCATTCAGTATAAAAAATTACCAAACCCGTACGCAAAAAGGCCACGTAAATTACGCCACTCAAATTTCAACAACAACAACATTCTATAAATGTTCTTTTGCGGTGATGTTTTTGTTATATTTCGCATGCAATCAACCAAATCTATTTGTGCTTCCACGTGAAGCCTGAAAAAAGACTTTTGGTTTCTATGGAATCTCATTGAAATGCCCAAATTTCAAAAAAGAAATTTAGCCAGTTATCCTCGATTTAGCCTGAAAAAAGGTTGTTTTGAAATAAAATCAATAAATAAATAAAAATCATTAATTCTGCTCATAAAAATATCCCAACAAAAACTTTTATTAATGTTTACCATTTAATAATAATTTATCTGGGTAATTTTAAATGTTTTGCCGTATCCGTGCTATCATCAAGGGCAGGATGTTTTAAGTAAAAAAAACTATTTATACGTGTATAGTATAATATTTTTAGTTATTTTTTAAAGATTATTAATCGTTTTTAATAACACAGGTACTGATTTTTTCTAAAAATCATATTATGTTTTGGCGCTCATCGTGCAACGTCAGGTCGAAAAATAAACAAATTAATAATAACAAAATCTAACTAATACAATTAATAAATTATTTAAAAAAAAATTGTGTTAAATAAATATTATAAACACGTTTTATCCTATAAACTGGTGTGTAAAGTATATTACTTCATAGGTAATTATTTTAATTTATTTTTAGCGCTGATGATGCTTGCGGTGAGTACTTTAACTAGCCGGAATATAATAAACAAAAGTGATTAAAACAAAGGAAGTAGTGGTGTCAATTAAAATATGATGAAAGGGAAGACTTTCAACAATATATTATTTGGAGTTAATATTCACACTAACAAAACCACAATTTTGCTGAAACCAGTGGGCGGCCGTTCAAGGTTATAGCCCTTTATCAAATAAGAAATAAGTTTTTCTTATTGTATAACAAATTTGTATGAAAATTACATCGCCTTAAGTGATTATGTACCGCTGATTGGGGGTTGGGAGGGGTGGTAGGTGGTTTCGACCCCGCCAAGTTTTGACCCTTAACCCTCTGTTATCCGAGTGCTTATCTCGCTCAAGTGAACCCGTCTAACTGTCTAACCCTCTCCTGGCATCAAAGGTGATCTCAGTGGATGCATCTGCCCCCGCTCGGTCGTTAGGGCGAGTTTTTAACCCTCTTAAACATTTTTTGCTTCTCTTAAATGCCGCCAAAATAATTTAATGGAGATTAAAAAAATAAAATTGCGTTTAGTTTATTTGGAAAAAAATGCTAAGTGGTCCTTATGGCCAGTAAAAATGATAAACTTTAACACCCATTCACGAGGTTCTGGAGGGTTTTCATTTTCACATAGCAGTTTTTTTTTCTTTCGTAGTTAATTCCGCTTTCTTTGCGTATTACCTAAGGAGGTATCATTGGCGCATGAAACAATATGTTTAATTTTTGTGTTGCACTTTGGCTCAGATAGGGATTTTTTATTGTTTTTGTGAATGTTGAAATTATACACTTTGTGAATGAATATGCTTTAAATAAAAAAGTTCGTAAAATTTACTGTGAGCTTTATCTTATTGTCTGGGTGCTTTCAACTGCCATTTAACATTATTGAAGTACGTTATTTACTTATTTTTTAGTGCAGTACTTTTAAATGTGCTAAATTTTAAATATATTTGTTTATTTTGTATTTCTATCTGAGCCTAAAAGCCTTATTTCGAACTCTTTCTACCTTGCTACGATATTTATAATGAGGTGAGCTTAGCTAACCGAGAGATTTTGTCCTGTTTAATGTTATTCGGTGCTTATTTATTTAAGTGTATAACTTACTGTAGTGAAATAATACTAAATTCGATTTTCGCAACAATGAAGCTTTTTTTACAAGCATACTCTGTCAAAGAGTGTTACTTTCTGTAGTCCATAAAAAAGAAAACACGAACTTGTATACAACGAGCTCGCATGTGTCTCCTCTCTATTCCACGCGGAGTCAACACTATGTACACGGGACGTGACCACGCATGCCAAGCAGGCCGCTATCTGATTATTCGTTAAAATAAACGAAAATGAACAAAACAGGTGAACTACAAAATCACACACCACAGATTTTTAACCAAAAAGAGAATCACACATCGTAGATTTAAACCGAAAAGAGTGTCACACGTCGCAGGTTTTGAATAAATGAATCACAGCTCTGGCTCTGATGAAACCGAATCACGTCCAGTCAGCGCACTCACAACTTTCGGTCCCTAATTAATTTATCCAAATAAGCTTTGAGTTAAAAATTACGAAACACGTCTATTTGGTGTTAATGTTAATAATGTTAGCACTGTAATGCCCGTTAGTGTTAAAGGTGTGATGTATGAAAATGGTGTATTGAATTATTCAATATTTTCACTGACCAAGGTAATAAAAATAATAATGTTTCTCGGTTTCATTTGAAGTTGAGTTATTGTGTAAAAAAAATCATGGTTATTAACAATATTTTTTTAAGGTTCAATTTACGTAAGAGTTTCGTTTTTTTTTTCACGTTTGAAACGTACAGGGATTTTGTTTAGCAATACCGTAAAGTATTGTGAGAGTTTAGTGATCTTGGACATGGTGAATCGGTTTAAATTTGATACACTTCAGGTACGGTCAAATTGAGAACGTCTTTATTTGGTTTTTTTGTTTCATGTATTCTACGTTTTTAAGCTGATTGAATGTAATATTGTTGATTTCCTTAAAATAAAATAAGAAAAACTTACCATTTTTACGACATTGCTTGAATGAAAAATATGAAAGTTGGTATCAAACTATAAGCGGTGACTTTGTCGATGTTTATTTTAATCGGGTTAAGAAGTGTAATGCAAACGATAAAATCTGTTTTGGTTTTCTGTATTTTCATATAAGTGTTAAATTAGATCAACAAGATGTAAATATAAATAGATTTAAGCCGATATCATTATTTCTTAATCACCTTCTCAGTAAGTTTAGTCTATTTTTATTCATATTATCTGTCTCCTTCTCTTTGTTGTAATTTAAATGTTATTCTATTGTTTCCTCGTTGTTTTGTTATTTAATTTTATAATTTGTATTCCCTTTACAGGTATATATAATCGCACACTTTGTATTTTTTGTTTAGTTTAATTTTGTATCTTGATGATACTTAGGCTACGCGAAACTGGCCGAAATAATATTTGTGGTCTTAAAAAAGTTATTTTTTCATTTCTTGAAAAATATTGGATGAAAAACTGTTCATTTTCATCAAATTAAATAAATAAATATTTGGGTATATAAAACAACGACCATATTCCAGCACCACTGTGATATAAGACCTACCCTGCCTACGACTGAATGTTGTGTCAAATTATAGCGCTTAATGTCTAAATGTTCTCTGTAAATTACAGTGAAGGTAGGGTGTGAGAAATCGAGAAGCGGAAAGTTTACAGGGTAGGGTACGTACTTGTAGAGAGTGACCCAGAAGCAGAGGCTGTTAGGTGTAGGAAGTAGGAAGTAGCAAGTAGGTCGCGGACGCAATGCGGAGAGAAAACAAGGATAATTGGGAGGATGTAACAGGGTAGCAGAACTGCAGAGGGTGTTAATCAGGACCACGCTTTAATTAGATTATATCTTCACTGGCGGGGAGGTTTCAATATAATAACACCGTAAGCTGGTTGAAATAATAACATGTGCCATACACGAAGAGATATGGGAGACTAGTGGAATGGTGGACTGCTGCGTTTACTGGGATGACAAGTCATGTTTTTATAGTAATTAATAATAAAGGTTTTTTTTAACTCTAAGGTGGGTCTTTAGTTTAAGATTGTATAGAGAATTTTGATTTTCAATGTAGTTTTAAAGTTTTAAAGAAAATTAATGTTGTTGTTTGAATTAAAACTGCGACTTAACGGATAGAAAACATTGATTTCATGGTGTTAGACAAAAAAATCTTATCTTTTTTCTGAAAAGAATTTCTAAGAAAAGCTTTTTAATCTTTTTCAGTTTCATTTTTCTCTTGAGAAATCTATTATTCGTATTAAAAATGTTAAATAAAGTTACATATTTCCAATCTTGTGTGAAGTCTGGTAGTAGAGGTTAAATCCTATAAGCACATAATTCTCTCATTAGTTAATTTATTTTATTGATTAGAATATAATGCCGCTCAAGAATCCCAACTACCGAGACAGAAGTGATGATACAAAAAGCTTGAGAATTACCTGGGAATTCAGATCTGATCACCAAACATTTTTATGGTAATTTAAAGCAAACTACATTTTGACACATCATAGAAGTATCTAATCTGAGGTTAACAAGGTCCAAACGATATGACAATCAGAGGTTTCAAATTCAGAAAAATCAGAAAAAAATTATTTTTTGTTCGAATATTATTGCTTTGTATATATTGTATATTATTATTGAGTGGTATATCCAAACTCAATCGGTCCACCACTCAACAAAAATTTGTATACGTGTGATCTTCCGATTAAAAGAAAAACTGATCTCATCAATTTACATACGACCTTTCAACTTTTAGACCTCATACAATCTAATGAAATTGACTAATTTAAAACTAACTTTAAAAATTTTGATCAATATTACTGACATAAGCGAAAATTTTAATTTTTTCTGGCATACAGATGCAAAACTTGTTTTTTTGACAGCTTTGTACGTTTTATTCGATTTTTAAATAAAACAAATAGTCTGGAAAAATTACGCAAATGACCGGATACGAAAATATTTCCTACTTACAAATTCTGATTGTTTTACGTGCCTCGTGTTAAACGATTGTTCACATGTGTTGATTTTTATTGAAACCTTCAAGTGAAGGCTTAAAATGAACGATTAATTTTGGTTTAATTAATGCTGCTTTATAAATATTGCGGTTTTTTGTTCAACGTGAAAACTCCAATAAATTATTCCGAACCTGTGATTATTTACGAGATAGTAAATACGATATGTATTTTAAATAAGCGTACGAAATTTCATTACTAATAACCGTAATTAAATATTGCCGCCCATATAGGCCTTAACTATTATAGTGCCGAAAAGGACTACAGTGCTACCACGTACTCATATCAAAAGTGCCAACGACGCGATAGCGCTTTACACTTTAGTGTACGTTTGATTACCGTAGTTACAATTGTGTGCGTGGGAGCTTGCGTTGTTTTCTTTGATTCTCATTTCATTGTATTCAAATACATGAAAAGTAATTGTAATACGTGTTAAAAATTTGCGTAGTATGCAGAAATAAGGATAACAGCGCAGTAAAGAGATCCAATTTGATTTACCTTCAGTGTACAAAGGGACTGCATGGAGTTTGTGTGGGAAAACATTTGTGTCAAGCATAATTTTCTTTTTGTTTCCTTTATTCTTTGATTTAAGTTTTAAATAAACTATTGTGTTCAATTTTATTTTTTTTATTTTACTATTATAATTCGCAGCTTAGTGAAAAAGTTAAAAGAATTTTGAAAATCGGATAATTTTTAGAGAAATACTTTTTTTTCTAACAATCATAGTATCATAAAAAAGTAAAATTTTAAGCAGAATTTTATCATGTGCTTAAAAAAAAGATTTGAATGCCATATTTAAGCTCCTTTTTTTTTCAAATATCTCTATGATTTAAAAACAAATCGTTTCAAGTTAAATAAATAATAAGAAGAAAAACATAAAATAAGTTGAAATAGAATAAAATAAGTCAAGGTTGAAAGTCAAATGTACAAAAATAAAGAAAATAATATAAATGTTAGAGTAGCATGGCTGGATTTTCGTTTTATTTTCAATTAATAACCTAGATCTTCGATTGAATCTTAGAAACGGTAATAGGTAAAATATGCATAAACTGTCCTAATATTGAATCAAAACGGCATTTTTTTGCAAGAATTTTTATTTTATAAATTTATTATAAAAGATAAGGAATGCCAAAATAAAACCTCGAAATTAAAAAAAAAATACTCCTTAAAAAAAACCGTTTTTGTTTCTTCTGTAAAGTTGACATATTAAAATGAAAAAATGTTGTATTTTTGGGGTAATATCTGCTAATAATCCCAACGGGGACTTGATTTCACCTAACCGACATAGTGGGGTGTTTAACAATAAGATCCTCTCTTCCATAAAACCAACAACTGTGAATGGCTCTTTTAACTAAGTTCTGGTAAAACAAAAAAAGTTTAGGTCAGTTTGGCCAGTAAGCCTAAAACGTAACTAAAAAAGCACGTAATCCAAAAAATACACAAGCCAAGTTCTTGCTGAATAAAAACATATCTCTACGAATAAACAAAACTTGCCAACAAAATAATCCCCACAGCAAAATCTATGTAAATATGTCTTTACATACACATCGTTTGTTACGCCGCCATAATCATCTGCCTATCTGAATTTTGGCAACAGAAAAGGTTTAAAATGGAGGGATGTAACCCTCACCCCTCACCCCAGTCAAACCCTCTGCCACCCCCCCCCCCGCCCCGTCTTCCCTCGGCCCGGCCACGTAACAATGCGATCTTTTGTTTAATTAGACCAATCTCGTGGGACTGTTTTGAATTGAATGAGTGGTGTGTTTGCTTATTTTCTTATAAACATAATTATGTGAAGGGGCATATTTATCACATTGCTCTAAATTAAGCAATGGGTTTTTATTTTAACGAAAACCCATTTGTGGTTTACATATAATGAACATTTTTTAATAAGTATTTCGCACGATTACGATAATGAATGTGGGTTAATATTAAATAACCAATACCCCTAAACACAAGGGGTAATTCCACCCTAAGACGTCATCAGACCCAACAAATAAAATACGAGGGAATTAACACTAATTAATTTTCTGAGGTTTCGTTTCAAATTTGTCTATAAATGAAAAGTGTGAAAAAAATTAAATGATGTTGTGAATTTAATGACTGTGTGTTTCTGAAAAACAGTTGTGATGACGTACTTCGTCATCTTTACATTATTTATTACTCCAATTATGTAACCCTTAACATACGCACGTGGTGTAGCTTCAACATGAATCGTGAACATTCATAAAAAAAAACGTTTTTTTAAGAATTTCATGACCCAACCCTTCAGAGTAATATTTTTCTGGATCTGAATATTTTTTTATAAATAAAGCGATAAAAAAAATCTGCCATTTTTAATGAAAACTGATAAAAAACCGCGAAAAATCTTTGTAAAAAAATGGCAACACGACTCTAGTCATGTTGCCTTAAAAATATGACATCGACATAAATATGACGTCATAACACATTGTCAGCATTTTGATTTTTTCATCATTAGAATGGTCCCCGTAAAACCCTGATTCTAGTTTGGTAAAATTTAAAGTTGTTCGATAAGCCGTCAAGCATAAAGGCCGTGAACATTTAACCAATTGCCAACGGACCAAAAATTGGCGGTTAACGGGGACCGTTTGCATGTTCAAATATCAAAAAAGGGCTAAATGCCGACTCGATGACGCCGTCAAATATGACGGAGGTTTGAATAACTAGGTAGGTCGGGGTGTTTCAAACTCCACCACATTTGATTGACAATCAAACCGACGATCAGCGCCGTATTGACATTTGAACGGTTCGTGTTAAACTCGAATTTTCGCTCTTATTTTTGGATCATTTTTTTTCAACCATCAATTTCCATAACAACATGACCGTTAACTTATTTTGGCATTTATTGACACTTTTATAATTACACTTCTGGTTTTGATACCCAATGTAGAGATATTTTAATACCAGCCATACGTGTAGTAAAAAAAAAACATCCATAACTTTTCGGATCCACCCATATTTTTCTGCACAGTTGATAGTTATTTGATTTAGAATTTAAAAAAAAAAATGAACTTACCATGGGGGCATTCCACCGATGAAGACATCGGAGTTGGAAGGGAACTTCCCGAAATCAAACTCTTTCCCTCTAGACGTCTTGGTCTGTGTGATTCCATCCACGCCTAGAGACGTGTGCTCATCTCTCCGTGACACCTAAAAGACGTAATAAAACACAAGTTCAAAAATGATTACCAACAGCCCCACGGTAATATGCTAAACATGGTTTGTTATACGCTACCGTAAGTTGAAAATCCGGTGTTTTAAGTTAAGTCCTACGTTTGTTTTTGAAAGAGTACCGAGCGAAATTGTCAGTTTTAAAACTCGCTTACTTCAGTAAATAAGCGGACGAACTTTTTACTCGTTTGAACTGTGCTAAACGCTAAACTCTTCAAAAGCAAAGTTATTCAAAGCTGTACACTATGGATACAAATATTTTAATATTTGTTTTTTTCAAAGTTTATTTTATGGAACTCTTTTAACTTTAATTTTTAATATTCATTCTTTCAAATTTTACCTAATGCAATCATAAAAATCTTAATTAAAAAAAGGAAACATACATGTTTAATAAGTCTCGAAAGTACTTGCGCACTTACTTCCAGCAAAGGGTTCGTTTGCTCTAGAATTACTGGACTTATTTATAATTCTATGTGCGAAAAGAAGAAGGGAATGAGTCAGAAAACGCAGGTTTTCAGGAGAGCCAAAACAAAATGTATGAATTTCGTTTTATGTATCTAATCATGTCCTATGTCATACGTCCTTTTTCAAATTATGTATCTAAGGAAAACTCTGCATACTTAACTAAAAGCTTGATTTTTTAACTCATTTCGTTCTTCCGTTGGCACACAGAATTTACATATTACAAATATGTTAAAGTAGTGTACGCATTTTAATAGTGTTGTGCGTTGGAATTAAAGTGAGTAATGTTAAATTATTTCACCTGTGTTTTTTATAAAAAAAATAATGGGTGAATGAAGAATGAAAAATGTTTGTATTTCGTTAAAAAGATAATATAAAATGGATATAAAAAATGTTTCGCAGGATCTACGAAGTAATAAAATCGTACCCATAATTTCAACAAGCCGTTAAAATTACTAAACGCTTTTGCCCAACGGAACTTAATAGCCGGGGTAAAAGAAAACATACACCTTTGTAACTATTTGATACTAATCAATATATTTAACGTTTTTGAAAAAATATAAGGTGAAGGAATATTGAGGTTAAAATTCTCACAGGGATGGCTGCAAAAAGAACATTGATTCATACATATGTTTTATATTTATTTATTTTTATATTGATTCAGAGTTTGAAAAGATTGAATATTATTAATCATTAGCTTTGGAGAGTACTCGAATTGGAATAATAACATTATAACTGCGATTTGTTAAACCAAATATTCATCTCGCCATTTCATCGCAAGGGTAGGCAGAAATAATAGAACACGAACACACAAAGCCTTCCTGAGGCGTCTCGACTTCATTTTATACTATACACTAGCGCGTCACATTCTCTTCGGACACTGGTGAAGAATTTTCTATTAGGGTAATAATAATAATAATAATAAATGGATTACTTTTATAGCGCCGTTTTTGTGGGAAGATCACCTCAAGGGCGCTTTACAAATTAATTCATCTAACCTATAATTTATCACTTAAGCTTATAACTAATAACTTACAGTTAAGATTTATTACTAATGGCTTACAACTAATATTTTCAACTAGTGACTTACAATAAGGACTTATGGCTTGTAACTTACTACTGAGTATAACTTATAACTAGTAACTACAACAGGTACTACAACATTTTAATTTCAATCGAAGATCTTAACTATACAGTTTAAAAAATGCAGCACTGCTTCCCTAAAAAAGTACCTTTTTTTATTTTTTTAAACTTCTATTTTACATTTGCTAAATATCTTATAATCAACACAAGCTCAGCTGGCTTAGAGAACTGAACGAAACAAGCTGTTTATTTTTAAATGTTTTGCGAAAAAAAATTGAAATTCAATCTAATCATGGAAATCGTAATACTCCATACAAGGATTTGATTACTAGTATGGAGGGCTGTGAATGATAGTAAGGTTAGGGTGTTTCATCCTTTGATAGGTGATAAAATTGACGAACAAAACCATTTCATAATTTTGACATTTGATTGGTTCCTGCTTTGCCATCAAGTAAGACAGCATGCCGTTAAGTTTGATGGGTGATTTGATCAAACCCTCAAACGTGCTGAGAATAAGACATTCAAAAGGAACCGTGCAAACATCGAACATTAAAAATGGTGCTGATAGCCGAGGTGACCATCATTCAAGTATAGCGGAGATTAAAACATCCCAACCTTAGATATTAGGATGAAAGAAAACATTCAGAGACATGCCCTGGAAAGTCTGACATACTCTATAAATTACCACTTAAAGAACTGGCAGAACAGGAAAGCACGTATTTAAACGCTCGTGTTTAAGATGTCAAATTAAGCACATAACTTTATCATTATACTAGGTTCTGGTTATACCCCCCGTCGTCACCCTACACTCCAACACTCGCGGCTCAACAACAACAAAAAATGCCTCATTGAACAATATTAAAATACAAGAATAAAATTAGCGTTTGGTATTATTTATTTACAAGTAAATTGACATTTCAGAGCTCTATAACTACTTGTGAAAATAATGTTTTAAGCTTCAAAAATATATACTCAGATTATAAGTTATTCTAGACAGAGTTTTTTAAGTAAACTTTCATTTTCTAAAGTTTTACGTTTTAGAGTTTTTGTCGTTTCGGATAATTCAAACCAAAAAATAAATTTTATGCGTGTTGTGTTTGCATAATGTACGTTTTTTTAAATAATTTTAAATACCCATGCAATTCCAGCTTAAGGTTGTTCGACTATTTTATACGTATACAAATTCAATTTTAACATTCCGTTTTAGGCAGCAGAGCGTTAAGTAAATAGACGTATGCCACCCGTGTTAATAAATGGAAAACTTTTGTGTTTCTGACAAAGCAATTTGAAGAACTCGAGTACTGTACAGAAGTGCTCAGAAAAAATCTGCGGCGAAAACAAGTCAGGTCTTTGTGGACTTATTTGAATAACAAAGCTAGGGAAAATAAATAAATATAAAAACACGATTTATAATGTACGTAGTACCATGTTAAAAAAACTTTTTTTTTCTTTGTACTGTTTAAATATTTACTACCTAAGTTATAAGAATTATAAAGACAAAAAATAATTTGCACTAGTCTTGAAATGACACATTATTATTATATTAACAGCCCTTAACTAAGATATACATAATCATATAGTTATATTATAATTACTTTAATCTTTACAGTATGACAAACGAAAGAATGCGGCTGATGCCTCATGCACAGAAACGCATTTAAGAAATTAGCCGGGTCAGCCGGAAAAAAATCGCCAATCACCTTGGCACGGATTTTCTACTTCCCAAACAGCTTCGGAAAAGCTGCGCTGTAAACTAAAGGTCATCCGCATTCTCTTATTTTTTGAGCTCTATTTTTTCTTAGAGTTTCGAATACAGTACACATCAATATGATGCATTGCTTGCATACATCATGCTTCAAACATGGTTTTCGGCTTTAAAAAAGAAGAATCCAGTGAAATTTAAAATGAGTTCAATTTTAAAAAAACTTGTCTGTTGTTTCAGCTTTTTTCAAACTAATGCATACAAATAACACACTGTAAAAACATTAAGTTTTTCAAAACATTTGAAATATTATATATTAACCATTTTTGTTCCTTTTTCGCTAATAACAATAGGTAAGACAAAAGGCTATTTTTCAGTGACTTTTTGCATGAACCTCTGTGGGAAGAGTTTACAAACTCTAATTGTATAACCTATGGCTCGATCTTTGAGCCCGTGCATATTTCTATAAAATTGTCATTGACAGCGAACATTTTGACTCTTTCGATAAGAATGTTTATATGTTCATATGTATATATATATTTATATATATACACATTAAACCGCAAATTTTATATATATTATTTGCGGTGTGGCATTATGATTTAAAAATAAAACAATTACTTTGCATTAGTACTTCGTTAATTTATATGTCACTATTTTTGTGAAATATCACCCCAAAGGCGCTAAACAAAGCCCTCCATTGATTTATTTAAACTACTGCAACGACCACTTTAATTGATACTTAATAGAATATTTTTTTTAATTTGTGTAAATTAAAGGGATCTGATACGAAGTTATTGTTTTTTTAAATATTATAATAAATATTAGGTAAGTAACAGATACAATCATTCTAAAAGGTTTTATTATTCTTAAAACGTCTATTACAAAGGCATTTGAAGTAATTCGTTGTTGACATTTATGGACAAATGACATATCTTATAGTCTAATGTTTGTCAATCTATTCTTTCACACGTGAAGTTTTTAAGACATTAATTGGCTGTGATGAGAAATAAGAGAATCAAGTAGATTAATTGATTGTCTTTTATAGCGATATTTTTCTAAAAATTTCGTTTTATGTAAATACCGACAAAAGTCTAAATGATTCCATCTGCCCGGAACCAGTAGGACTATGGTATTCTTTATGAAAATAGTGTGAGGCTGTAGAGAGTAGAAAGGGAAGGATATAGGACAGAGGAAGGCAAGATAAGATTTACCCTACTATTCAGATCTGGTCACCAAACACAGATAAAACCATTTTAAGCAACATTTCATTTCAGAATGGTAATCTTTCACCAAGCGATACTACGAGTACACTCTGGAATGAACAAATTCAAATGAACATTTAAACGTATATGCTTATGAAATGCGAGCTAACATATTTTAATTAAATAAAATTTACTTGCGCAAGCCAGGATTCAAATCTGCGACTTTAGGATTCATAGCCGGAGATCTCAACCGAAAAACCACGGAGGTCATCAAAATATCTATAAATATTTATATAAACAAGCACCCGCCGTGAGAATTCTGTGTAACCTTGTAGAAAACAATCCTATAGAAATTTATCATTACGAATTCGGAAAGGTTGTTCAGTTTCCAAACTTTTTCTTTTATCCAAATCACCGGCACCGAAGCCCTTTTCACGTTAATAATAAATTGTTAATTTAAGTTCAAACCCTAAATGACCTTTCTTGTAATCATTTCGGACGGCATGTCAAAATGCTTCAATCAGGAATATGTTGAATAATAAAGAACCAAAGAAGATGATAACATTATTTTATTGGGTGGAGATTTAATTTATTTGTAAACAGGGTCTTTCCAGACACTGAATTGTTGATTTGAAACTAGAGAGTCTTGAATAATGAATGAACCCTTTCTACTGAACAATCATTCAAATATTTAGCACCTGAAATGAAGATTTGTGTAATTTTTAGACCTTTTGTATATACCAGAATGAATAAATAATATTATTGACGTCGAAAGACGGTTAAGGGTTAGCACTTAATAATGACGCTAAACGTTACTTTGTAGCATTCTAATACAAGCAATACAACAAATGATTTATCTGCAAATATTCTATGGGTAGTTTCCAATAAATATATTTTTAACGGTTATTCTTTAAATTCAACGAAAAACGTACCAAAATGTGAGTGAAAGTTGCAGTTTGAAAATCATAAAAGTATTTTTTAACCGTTTTCAAAAATTCAGTATGCATTTCATATGGAAGTTAAAAGATTACTCTTTACGAATTGTATTCACTGGAAACCTTAAACATTTTTTTAAACTACTTGTGTAGCATTAATTGTAAATAATGTAATTAAAAATGTGATAAATAATCTTTAGTTTTGCTTTTACTAGAAAACCAAAAGTGTATGTTTTGGTGCTGACCCTTAATATATATAAAACAATATAATAAACATATAATAAACAAACAATATATATAAACAAACATTCCCGGGTTACGAATAACCTGACAATGTTTGAAAAACCATCATAAGAAACGGAAGATGTTGCTTGTGCGTTGATAGAGGACAGTAGAGGAATTGAACGCACGACGCCCGGGTGGGAATCCGACGCGTTTGTCCACTCAGCTACCGACCGGTCGTATAATTACTATGTTTTATCAAAGAATTGATGCTTTAATAGAGTAATTTTTAAATTAAGTGAAATGTTTATTTTAGTGAATATTATTCCTATTACGTCTAACAAATCAACATCCTAATTACTTTCTTTTTTTGTTCCAGCGCTGCCGTACCTTTCCGTCAATGTCTCGGTCGTTGAGATATTATGATTCTACATTTGAAAGGTAAAATTTGTACCATTTTAAAATATTGTTTTCTCTTTCAAATCGATCCTTTTATAAAACAAAACAATAAAAGGATTTAGTCACCTTTTCAGGCAATATAGAATAAAACGTATAAACATGTATTTGTTTAAATTGTTCCAAATATATTTGTTTGTGATCTTATATGTTTATACAAGGATTCGAAAAAAACTAATACCGTTAAATAACACAACATTTAAAGAATTATAATAGATTAAATTAGAAATTATCTTTGAAGCCTTTATACTTAATATTTTTTTATGATTAATAATTGAAATAATATCAGTAATTTTCAACGCAAATATGAAAAAGGAAAAAAAATAATAACGGTTGCGTAAGAGACTCGAACTCGGAACCTCTACTCTATCCCGGAGTAACGCTACAAAGTTATAATTCAATTTATTAATTCTTAACTTTGTAAGAAGTTAAATTCTTCTGTAAAATAAAAATGGATGGTTCACCCAAGACACTATCTAGGTATATAATATGTGCTTGGGTAGAGGTTTGTATATCATACAAAGATGGAAGCCAAATCGGAATAAAAATAAAATGTTAATATTTTTTAAATGAAGAATGAGGTCGATTGAAATGCTGATTTCATATAAGGTTTGAATTAGTAGAAGCGTTACTCCCGGATAGGTAGATGTTCTGAGTTCGAGTCTCGTTCGCAACCGTTATATTTTTTCTGTTTTACATTTAAGTTGAAATTTTTGGTATTATATCAATTATTAATATAATTATAAAAGAGTTGCGAACCTTAATAACTAAATTCAAATATACAATCTTATTCCAGTAGAATACGAGTACCCATCGTCTAAATTCACTGTTTTACTTTAACATCCGAAATTTTTCACATTCGATAATAATTCTATGATTTCGTAAGGCTACTTAACGGCCTTCCTTACTGGCCCCAAAATGCATGTGAAAGCTCAATTTACGATTGAATCGAAGATATAAGCTATAAATCTCTAAAAAATGATGTATAAATCTTCCACCCTAATATAAATATTATTTCTGTATATGTTCATTTTTTTTTTAAATATGTGTACGCTAAAAACCTTATAATGAACATCTTAGCTGAATAAATAAGGTATAAACATAGTATTAAGATGTTAACTATAAGGTATTAAGCTGAGCTAAAGTAGAAAAATAAGATCGATAAAAAAGTATATTTTTATTTTCGTAGAAAGAAATCACTTTGTGGTTTAACATAGTTAATGAAATGAAACAGTAGCTTTGTATAAGATCACAGATATTATTTTATTTTTTTACAACTGACCGGTTTTGCTTAGCCTAAGCATTATCAGGGTTAAAAATTAGTTAAACAAAAAATACGTAGGGTGCGGTTATACATACATTCAGAGGGAGAACACAATATAACATAAAATAGAACAAGAAACTTAGTTTATTTTATTTTTTGTTTTATATCGTGTTCTCCCTCTGTATATATGTATAACCGCACACTTTGTATTTTTTGTTTAGTTTATTTTTTCTACCCTGACGATGCTTAGACTAAGCTTAACAGGTCGGTCATAAAAAATAAAATAATAATGTAGTATTATTAAAAAATATTGTTTCATTTAATTGAAAGTATTATTGTCTAGATGGTAGAGTTGTGTTTCAGATGTTTTGTCGATTCATAACCTAAATCATATATTGCGGAATATTTTAAAGGAATTTTATTGTTAGTAAGGAGGGCCGTTAAAGCAAAGAGTTATAACTATTTTTCAATAAAATTTTATCAATTCGTCTTAGTTATTTTTGAGTTCATTATTCCTCTTGGGGCAACATTTAACAAAAATAGCACATCCAAGTATCAATATCTTTAATAGGCCTTCCGATAGGTACCGTAAAACGACAAGTCTTAAAAGATAAAATACTCACTGTCTGTTATTCAAAAATGAGGTTGAAATAGATAATAAAAAATATGAAAAGTTCCCTTAAGATTAAAGCAATATTTTGATTTTTATTACCACGAAGACTTTGTGATGATTTCTCGCTTTGCAAAAACCTCGGGGATAAGGATGTGAAGAATGAGAGCGGTAAACCACATCCTGTTTGACAGGAAGCTGCGAGCCGCATCGATTTTTATGAAGAACATTGTCTGCAACCGATTTCCTCTCTGGAATTTTTCTATTCGTTTTTTGAAAAAGTTTCGAAGAGTTTTTTTTTTTAAAAGTACTTATTTCAAATATTGATTTCAGTTGAAAAGGTTGCCCTTAATTTTAACTACCAATGTTAAGAATGAAATATTTTGTCGGGTAAAGGTCGTTACAATCCCAGCCATGATCTTTTCATCAGTAATTATTTTTATTTGAGGACAATACATTTTACACGCAAGTGCCGTTATGAATGCAAAATAAAATAATTTTAAAAGTTTTTAGTAAAGATTCATTTTTTTAAATACTTTGTTTATAAGGAAAAAAATCTTTCAAGGTTTTTTAATCATGGAGAATGCTATATAGTAACTAATCCTGCGATTAAAAAATAATTTACGTGCATTAAATTATACATATACGAGTAAATATTTTTTTTTCGTGGAAAGGAATTACTTTGTGGTTTGAAATATTTAATAAAAATGAATCAATAACTTAGCATAAGTTTTATGTTGTACCCTGATGATATTTAGGCTAAGCGAAGCCAGTCGGTCATAAAACATATAATAAAGTCTTTAGCCTTATTCAAAGTTATTATTTTGTTTTTCATTAAATTGTATTTCACTTAACTTTGAAATGTTTGGTTCTTAATTTATTTGATCGCATTCTAAATTGTGTTCAACAAACCACAAATAAAATTATTTCGTGAAGCGTTTGAGGAATTTTCACAGATTTGACAAAGGGAGACGTTCAAACCAAGATACCTATTCGACGTAAACAACAAAATAACCCTATTCTCAAACCACAGATAATTTGATTTGATAAATGAATCTTTCTAAATAGAATACTCTGTTGGATACATGGAGGAATATTTTGTTCAAATAAATTTGTGGATATTGTAAGGTCGTAGTTAAATTATTATGTCCGTACTAATTGCATTTTCTTCCAAATTGGCAATAATAGTTACATATAGCGTTGGAAAAAAATTTAGTGTTTTGTGAATGCTTCACGAATTGCTTATTCTTTAAAATGAACCTTCGCAGTGAACACTTCATTGAACCGAACTGAAGTTCAATGAACTCGCAAAAAATAGGAACTACCAACTTCAATTGAAGTATTTGTTCAATAAAATGAAATGAATGGACGCTAAAATGAACTATTAACTTTAATTTAAGTATTTGTTCAATGAACAATGAATGAAGTAGGAACTGTTGCCAAAAGAAATAGTTATTTGAATTAGTTCTTTCAAAGCAGTCACAACGCTAGTTACATACATATATTAATTGATTATTAAATATGTTTATAAGATAGGTAGCGAGTTTAACTACCCAACTTTGCTTGAGATATTTATTATTTTTTTTTGAATGTTTTAGTTAATTGAACACTTAAAAAATACAGAATGAATATTTTTCAACTTGTCTTATTTTTTCAAGGTTAATCATATATCAGTTCTGTTTCATGGTTGAGTTACACTTCCGGCAAAGTGGAATTTGTTTTATTTTTCAATGGTTATATCACTCAACATAGATTGCGCATAAAAACACTTTATTTTAATTTAATAATATTTTTCAAATTTTGAAAACACCCCAAAAATTAATTTTTCATTAATTTTTTCACGCCCTCTGGCTTCAAATCTAAAGAACTAACAGCTCTTCCATAGAGGTTTTTAATAATTGATTGTAGTACCTTAAAATGATGTGTTTTGTATGACTGCGTATGAATATAAAGTATGATAACTCACCAATATTTTATGCCAATGACTATCGTTGAGGTCTCTCCCCACTGTGATGATCTGCGCCCCCCCGCCGAGGTTATACCGCAGTCTCAGGGCTCCCTCGACGAGCTTCAGCTCGAAGAAATCATAAGTTCCACCGTCGTCGGTGTACAGCAGAAGTCCGTTGGGCTGGTCCGTCTTGAACTCCAGCTCCAGACTTCCGTTCGCCGCCGCGTTCCACTTCCGGAATTGGGAGTAGGAGTTCTGCCCCCCGTCCAGGGCGAAGCCGGTCGCCTGCTGGAGGTTGAACCCCAGCGAAACCAGGATCCCGAGCAATGATATCATCACTCCGGAGTGAGACATTGTTTTGGAAGAACCTTTTATCAACTGCAGCAGAAGAATGAGGAAATTTTCTCAGTGCGCAATACACCCAGAACTACACTGTTCATATTAATTAAAACTTTTATTTAAATATGCACTTTTTAAATTTTTGACACTGCTTTAAACACGATTGTTCTGTAGAACAGTTATTAATTTATTTATTTTTTAACAGATTTTTTTTAAAAATGTTCTGAACTATTTTTATATTATGTTAAAGTCATCTAATCGGAGAAGCAAAGCACTTTACGGATTTTCATGATTTGAAATGCTTCAAAAGCAATGAATATTGAATCTGAAAAGAAAAGACAAACAATTAGTTTTATGAAAAGGGTAACATATATTCATCTCTAATATGTAAGAGTGCATGTTCGTGGATTTCGCATAGGCAACCCTGCTACGTAGATGCTAAGCATTGGTTCATAAAAAGGAGGCGATCAACAGACTACAAACTTCAGAGATAATTAATGGTCGGTAAACTGTATGACAGAAACTGTTGCAACTCATCATGCAACATGCGACTGCCTTCTTTAGACACCTACAGTGATACTTATAATCGACTTTCCTAAAAGAGCACCAAAAATAAAACACTGAAAGGGGGAATAAAATATATTTTTCTGATGAGCAATTGTTTTTTTAGGTCAGACTATAAAAGACCAACGTCACATTTGGTCTAAATATTCCAGCACGTAATAGTAATTACATACGTGACAGAAAGCTGCTAAAAACAACTCAAAGGTCATTCAACTCGCAGTTCATTGATTTAGTCTGATGATGATGATGAAACCCATTGACTTGAAAAGGTAATACACCCATATATCAGTGCGATTGCATTTGCAAAAAAAAACTAATTAGTTTTTTATGCTATTCGTGAAATAATGCTAAATAATAAAAATTCGTTTACCAAAGCACACCGTTCTTGGAAAGCTAAGTGAGAAGGTGTTTTTGTATAATTTCCATTACGATTAGTTTTGGGAAGTATGCTTACATTTATAAACCGTAAATACGCGATTGGTCCCGATTTTATCTTATACAATATCTAGACTGCTCTGGGGGAATATCGAAGCAAATAATTTTTCTGAAATTATTTCGGGTTTGATGGCTCCTAAGAAAGCCACTAAGAACCTATCATTACATTCTTTGTTATCTTTGATGAAGACATAATATCGCAAGATTCCGGTTTTTAAAGGTATAGGCTTCACGCGTCAAGAAAAAATATACAAACCTTCAATAAAAAAACAGGGCTTTTCAAATAACGGAGATTTAATAAATATTCAAAAAAATATTTCTTACTTTACAATTTTTTTTTTTGACGAAACATTTATAGAACAGTACTTGTGTATATTAATGTAACTGCAGAAAAATAAAATCTGTGAGCTAAAATGGAAAAAAAATCTTTATCCGTGTACTTGTGATGAAACAATTTTTTTCTCTTCGATTTTTTTTGGTTATTGCAACATTTTTCAGCTCTTAACTTCATTTCTATGATGAGCTATGAAGCTTTTAAATTTAAATAAAATAAAAAATCAAGGAAGACAAACGATTTTGTAATAGCAAAAAGTTAATGTCTTAATCATCCAGAGTGGTAGATACTGTAAGTATCGCCCTGGTGAAATACCACCATTCAAATTCGAAAGGTTGCTTGAAATAGCTTTAGCCGTGTTTGGTGATCAGATCTAAACGGCCAGGTACTTCCTAACCTTCCTATTCACAATTCATTTCCCCTTCCCACGACCTTTAACATCACAACATACCCCAATTGAGGATGCCATAGTCTCACTGGCTTTTGACGGTTGGGACCAGATGGGACTCTTGTGCGGTATTTGCTTTTAAAATAAATAAATACAAGAATGCAGATTAAAAGCGAAGCCAATTAGTAAACTTAAATTCATTTTATACATTTCATATCACAGATAAAATCCTAGCGTGGAGGACAATGTATTATGTACAATATTGTAAAAAACATGAAGTTAAGTAAATAAAAAAATAAAATAAAAGGCTTTTTTTCAATTTGAGTTACGTTTCGACACATATAATAATTTCCTTCTTCGTTAAGAATGGCAAATATCAAGATTAAAGATATATCTAAAAGAGTATTGTTATTTTTCCACAAGCGCTCATTACATCGATAGTACACTAGGCAATCGGACTTCTTATCATCGTTACGGCAGAATTCATATTTCAAACCTGTGTTCCCTGAGTGACCTTTCCACCGTTTTTGTTCACGCTTTTGAATAAAATAAAAGAACAATATATCAGTTACCATATTAATAAATACCGTTTCAGTCCCCATATTCCTGGAGTTGATCAACCCCTGTATTCGGTAGCAATCACGTAGCGGGGATATCGCACGCAATATTCCCATTGGCGTTGTACCGCCGAACGCCATGAACTGGGCGGCACGCGATATTGCCAAGTATTATTTTATTTTTACCATTACGGCAGGTATGTGTACTCAGTGGCCGTTTCACTTGGCCGTTTTTACACGAGACGTTTGGAATCGATCGGGAAATTCGACTTTCTTCTGTGAAAAATAGTCAAAAGCTGGAAGTAGGAAATTTTTAGATTGGTTACGGTTTTTTTACGATTTTAATCATAAAACAAGGGTTGTTATTAATTATCAACAAATTTTTAAAGAAAAGTGCTCCATAGTTTTATATGGAAAAAAACTATACGTCTGTCTCGACACAGGATTTTCTTAGTGAGACAGACATGGAGCGTTCATTTATATTTTGTTATTTACCAATATAGATAAATATATATTTTTTAAATGGGATCAATTTCAATAGCAACCAAATTAAATGTATTTGAAAACTAAGCCGGAAGAATAAAACGTTTTTGGTGCGGTCGTAAGATGACCTCCGTAACCGGTTGTAGTTAAAATCGTTTGCTACGGATCCAAAAATTGTGGCTTTAAAACCCGTAGTGCGTTAATAAATTTGATTTAACTTGTATGTGTTTTTCACCCAATATTTTTTTGAAAAATCTCTCAATATTGCCTTGGAGAAATACCTCCATTCCGATTCGAAACTTTGATTGAAACGGCTTTAGTCGTATTTATTGACTAGTTGACCGACCAAATATTAAACTAACCTATTGACTGCAAATATTATTATTTGAAAAAGGAAATGAGAACTACAAAATCAATTTGAAATTCATGGTAAAAATATTTACTTAGGATTTTCAATGACTTGGCATTTCTGTACAAAGTTTAAAATAGTGCATGTGACAGTCCAAAATTGTTTAAAATGATTTTATTTTTCAAATACCGATACGAAAAACTAGAAATTAGGATATTTTTCAGTGCAGTAATTCTGGAACTAACTACCACAATATGGTAGTTTTATTATGTTTATTATGTGTTCATTATTGCCTAGATTACTTGTACAGGGAAATAATTATGTAACGTATTATTTTTAATTCATCACTAATTAAAATCAAGAAAATATATTGTTAGGTCATTTTTGCTATTCGACGTTGTGGTTTATTTTATCTCTCATATACCTATTATTTTTTTCTAATCTTATTTTATGTGTATCTTTTGATTCACATTTTTTTGTATAATATGAAAATATTCAAAATGGCCAGAAAGGAGAATCAGAAATTTAAAGGCAAAAAAATATAAAATGTGGCATTGCATGCTAAACTAAAATATAAGAGTGAATGCAATTATTAATATTTATTAATGCATGGAAAATGGTACTAATGTACCGTTAAAATAAATAAATATCGATACTTACGTAAATATTAACTGAAAAATGCAAATGTAAGTAATATATGAAAATTAAATCAAAACTTCTTCAAACTTTTAGTACTCTAAAGCTGATTTAATAAAACAAATTAATAACTTTATCCCACATATTTAATTTTTGACTGAACCAGTTTCAGCCTATAACGGTTATCTTTAGACTAGTCTGAAAATGGCCATTCTAGGGTGAAAACAGTCCAGTCAAAAATTAAATAAGTGGAATAAAGTTATAAAATATTATTAAATAATTAAAATGGAATTTTACCACGGATTAACAGTCAAATTAGAAACTCTTTGTTGGTTAATAATAATAATATCATTACGCTCGGGTGAACAGTTAAGCCATGAAATAATATTTCCACTATCCACAGATGGCGCTGTGGTTCAAACATATTCAAATTGCAGAGTTTTCAGTTCGAATTGGAAATAGAATACCACCTTTATCCGGCCAATCAGTTTTTGGAACGCTGTGAATTCAAAATTTGTTTCATGAGGCTTCCCTCGTTTTCCAGTTTAATATTGCAGCAGAGCAAATATGGAAATCATTAAAGATTCCGTATGGTCGGATACCCCACAATGAAAATGTGAAAACTCTCGATTAAAAAATCAAATTTACAAGCGTCCAATGGGGTATAATATGCTCGCAAGTTAATTTATTGGTCAATTTGAAGCCTCAATTGATATGAACGTTTTTAACAATCAACGCTGGTAATTGTGTTTTAATAAAGGAAACTCTTTTGAATATACGCGCTTCAAAAAAGAAAAAGATTTACTGAATTCAAATTTGATGAAACGTTGAATTAATATTGTGTTTTTTTTTAATAATCCTTTGTAAGTTCGGAACGTTGTTATTTTTCACGTATGTTTTTATTTACCGAAAAAAATAAAGGAAATTCAATTTATATTTTTCATACTCATATTCTGGTAAAAATATAAATTGTTTCATTTTATATACATATTTTTGTTTAAATTTGGATAATTATTCTTGGGGGCTAATCATATTGTGACAACAATATTCGAATTAATTAGATCCTCGTTTGTGCCCTAATTGCACGATACAAGAGAAATAAGCCCTAAGGAAGGGGTATTTAGTAATTTCTAATGTACGTATTAGCATCATTATAAAATCATCACTTAAAAATTATATCAACTCAACTTCTATTGAAGTTACCTATACACAAATAATATTTATGGTTTCAGCTGATTACTAACTTTTTTTTTTAAATAAACTACTTTTAACAAATGTTATCAACATTTTACGTAATTGATGGCCTCCGTGGTCCAGTGGTGAGACACTTGACTAAGAATCTAAAGGCCGCGGGTTCAAGCCCGGCTTACGCAAAAAATTTTTTTTTTTAAATGTGTCATTACATATTTAATTAGTATAAAATAATATAAAGTATATTGGCGGCACGTTCCAAAATGGTAGATACTCTAAGTATCGCCTTGATGAAAGACCACCATTCAGATTCGAAACGTTGCTTAAAATAGTTTTAGCCGTATTTGGTGACCAGATCTGAATAGCCAGGTACTTTCTAACCTTCCTCTTCTCCATCTTCTCCCCTTCCCCATTACCTCCAGCCTCACAATATACCCCGATTGGGGATGCCATAGTCTCACTGGCTCTAGACGGTTGGGAACAGTTAGGACTCACTAAGGTAATCACTATAAACAACAACATGTTTTAATTAAAAAATCAATTAAATTAGATGGCCTCATTAACAATATTCTATCCTAAGGTGTGTATTCCTGTAAATAATGGTGTTATTTTTTCTGTTTTATTGAATGTACCTAAGCGGTGTATATTTAAATATGCTTTTAAAATATTCTTAGAATATTAGTTAAATGTCATTGGTTCCAGGAATAAAATAAATAAGGGTTAATTTTATAAAACGCGTGTACAAATAATTTATTTTCTTTTTTTAACTGTTGAAAATTTGACCTCAGAGCTTTTCGTGACTGATATCAGTGGTGGAGTTAAAACGAGAAATGGAGCGCGTAAAATCCATAATTTGACGACAGATACGACTTTGAACTTAACCTTAGCTTTTTAGGAAAGCTTCGAGCCTTCACCAATAATTTAATAGGTAGGCACTATCGGGCGGTTATTTCTAAAAGTTTTAGCGGCAAGTTTATTGAACGATGCAATGCGATGCAAATGTGTAAAAAAACATTAGTGAAGTGCGACTTCGGATTGCGAGTAACTTGGTTTACGAGAGTTTCGCGAAACGATTTAGGTACGTTAGAATACTTCAAATAATAAAACGTTAAGAATATATTTTGTAAAATTAAATCACGCTCGTAAACCAAGATTTTAATTGTATTTTATCAACCAATGTAATGGATAAATTAGAGTTATTGTAGGCTTTCAATTGAATTCAATTTAAACGCATAGGTTGTTAAGTTGTTTTAGGAAAATAATGTATAATATTAAAATTATGAAAATTTTATTATGTATTTTTCAATTGCATGGATTTTGTTTAGTGTCATATTGTATAATATTCCTTTCAATTATTTTATTTTTGGTTCATCTGTTTTTTTTTTAAATAATTTAATTCAAAAACAGAACCAATAACAAATACGTTATTATCTTTCAGGACCATTTTTTATTGAAACGGATATAATTGAATTATAACTGAAAATGTTATGGAAATATTTCGATTTCATAAGATAGAACATTACAAAAATGATTTTATTTTTCTTGTCTAGCTACTTAATATGCAAGAATAATAGCAGTAGGTATATTTACTAATGTTTAGACTTCAGTAGAATATAAATATTCGACTACTCACGCACATCAAATAATCGCAGGTAAGCTAAATTTAAAAAAAACAATAATGTTATCTAAATGAGGTAAAAAAATAAATTGTCCATATTTTAACTTATAGAGCTGAAAACATATTTGCTAAAGCAGCAAAAACTGTCAAGCGGTAAGCTTTGGCATCATGACACAGGTTTTTTCGTCTAAAATATAGGTCAGAAATATCGCTCCGTCATGAACTATGGATATAATGGTAGTGGTAGATACTCTAAGTATCGCTCTGGTGAAAGACCAGCGTTAATAGTTGAAACGTTGCTTGAAATGGCTTGAGCCGTGCTTGGTGACCAGATCTGAATAGCCAGGTACTTCCCAACCTTAATCTACCTCATATCCTTCCCCTCCCCACTACCTTCAGACTCACATCAGACCAACACTAGCTCTAGACGGTTGGGAGCAGTTGGGTTTAGGTTTGGTATATTGGTTAGTGTATGGCCATGTTGGTAATTCACTAGCATGTTCCAACAATTGATCAATGAGAAAAAATAAAGATGTTTCTTGATCTTCTCTCCGATTTTTGTTGTTGTTTTATGGGTGTAACCTCAAAAGCATTGAATACACATTTCTGATTAATAATGTGAAATGTCTACGATAATACCCAAGAAAATATATACATTTCATCGTTCCTCATCATCATGCTTCCCATCGTATATCTCAAGATTAACGTATGCGATATTACACAAAGATAACTGCTACAGTCACCGTCGTAAATTCAGTGACAAGATTTTGTGACCTACGTTTATGTGACAGCAAATTGCTCCTACATTTGATAACAGGCTTGCGCCGATAAAGCGGCCGTTACTGTAACGAATATGTATCACGGAGCTATCTCAAATGGAATTGCATAGTGTAATAACTCGGAGGCTTGGTGCGGGGTGCGTGGTGCGGGGTTAGGGTGCGTAGTTAAGGTGCGGGGTGCGGGGTTCACAACGACCGCCGTAAAAAATGAGCATGAGGTCAAAAAACTCGTATAAAATTTCTAGTTGTAATATTTAATACAGTGTATTTTTAAAGTTTGTACTCTTTTCAATGGCTTAACGGCCCTTTAAACTAGCAAATTGGTTAGCAAAACGTTTTGTTGCTGCATAGCTATAAATCGAAAAAAATCAGAAATATTTATGCTGGCGGCTCCCATTGTATCACTTTAATTGTTGAATATGTCGAAAGGTAGTAGGACAACATTATTGGTTTCTGTTTTGTCGCTTAAACTTTCGATTGAATCTCGCAATACTTTTACACTTTGACGGCCTGCGTGGTCAAGTGGTAAGACTCCCGAATACGTCTCATTACAAATTTAATTAATATATAGTATATTTGCAGCACGTTCCAGAGTGATAGATACTCTAGGTATCGCCCTGCTGAAAGACCACCATTCAAAATTGAAAAGTTGTGAAGAATTTGAAAATGACTTTAAATGTGTTTGGTGACCAGATCTGAATAGCCAGGTACTTTCCAACCTTCCTCTTCCCCATCTCCTTCTTATCTTTACTACTTTAAGCCTCACAATATACCCCGATTGTGGATGACATAGTCTCACTGGCTCTAGACGGTTGGGAGGAGTCTGGTCTCCTGTGCGGTATTAACTATATATATATAACTTTGATATGAAGCACTCACTTTGTGGAAAGACATAATTACATTTTAAATGAAAGTAACTTTGTTTTGACACCACTTTATTAAGATACATATACCAACCGGTTTCGGCCCTACCTGAACCTTCTTCAGGGCTGAAAAATATATATTGGTTCAATACATATTTGTTCAGCCCTGAAGAAGGTTCAGGTAGAGCCGAAACCGGTTGGTATGTGTATCTAATAAAGTGGTGTCAAAATAAAGTTACTTTTCTTTTAAATTTAACTATATATATTTTTTTTTTTAAAAATTAGTTGCTGGTATGAAAGGCAGTTAACTTCTTCACGTTAATAATATTTCATTCAAATAGAGCACCTTGCCATTTTGAAACAATCGTTCGCGATTTTCTCAAAACCCACTTACGGTCGTTGAATTGGTCGGTAAGACGATAATTATACTACCACGTTCAGTTGATTTCAACTTCCTTGTATTCTATTGCCAGAAAATCGAAAAATAAAACTTGCACATCGTAGAAAATTTCTTTAAGTCTCAATATGTCCCACTGATATTGAGAGACAAAAGACTCTCGACAATTTTTTTCACCTCAACGACAGTATTTTGCAACACTTTGTAAAACTATCATTTATTTGAAATGGACGCCGGAAGCTTTCCGCAGAAAATATATCGACTGAAATTTATGGTCGTGTATTCTATAAAACAGGTGATAGTTTCGAGCTCTGTGTAGATCAAAGTTACTCCGTTTAAGCAAAGCGTTAAAATAATTACCACTTACTCTTTTTGTTGCCTGACAGGGGATTTCCTTTATTTATTTTTTTGGCCTAGCAACACCTTAAAGTGTATTTAAAAACGCCATATATAGCCACCATAGTCGTTTTAATATAAACATTCACAAAAAGAGAAATTAATTTTATTAAAACAGATTTATTCTTACTCTGACCAAAACACGGTGAGGGAAAATGAAAATGTTTTGTATGAAAGCAGACTTTTTTTTCACACACCTACTCATTTGAAATTCAAATTGTTTGTTCTTCATCCCAGAGTAAAAGATACAAATTTAGAATCAAAAGGTTGCTTGAAATACGTATGGCTGTGTTTAGTTTAGACTTTAGATAGGTGCTTCCAAATCTATCTCCCTATCCATGTATTCCTCCTTTTTTTCTCCCCCTAGTTTCACAACATTCACTTACTTGGAGATGCCAAATTTCCACTGGTTCTGAACAAGTGGGATTTTTTTTACGTATTCACGTTATAAATAATGTTTTAGTAAGACACAGGCTGGGTACTTACACAAAAGGTGTGATCTAGGCGACAATGGCGCGGAGTTTAAATAAAATTTCAAGCATAAGGCTTCACAAATAATCGCATTTAATCAAAATATATGATTTAACCCGATCCTTACCGCAGTGCGTACGATTCAATTTAGGGCAAACGTATTGAATACCACGGCAGTAAAGAGGCAGTCGTCAATCACGGGGCTTCCGCTGAAACTTGACGCGAGCTTTAGTCGCAGGTTAGTGGCATTACAGGCAGTCTAACTATAACCCACGCAAGCCTGGGAGCACCCATATAACGTGCACTCGCTTCGACGACAAACGCAAAACAACTCACTTCTCTGAATTTTGTCTAGTTTACCTGTACACTAAAAAATAATTAAACGGCTTTCAAATTGTACAATTTACTGGTGGTTAGTACTTGTCTTCGCGCGACCTTCAACACTCTTTTATCAAAATTATTTTAACAGTGGAAAAATATGGAGTATTGTCATAATTTTGTGTTTATGATATTTACAAAGTTTTACCTAGAAATTTCGGAGCGAAAAAGTTGAGAGATTTTTGTGAGGTCATTAGAAGTCGGTTAGTTGTTGAGGGGTTAAAAGCGTCGAGTTTGCAGACAGGAGTTGCGGGTTTCCACTCATTAAAATAAAAGTAGAAGGATCGTTACCGGATAATGTTTGTCTTTTCAAAACACGTCAATTATTAGCTTTTAAAATTCGCATTTCCAATAATAAAAAACGAATCGAAAAAAATTATGTAATTATTGTGTAGGTAGGGGTATCTTTGAGTGATATTGTCTAATTTTAAAATTAAACTCATACATTTCAATGCTAGTCTATACGTCTCAAGTGAAACAGGTAAAAATGGTACTTAAAACGGCTAGATAAATTTCAATTTTCAAACTTTATAATGAAAGAGGAAGTAAGTACCTAAGGTAAATTTGCTTGATATAGTATTAATTCAAGATTTAATATCAAGTCTAGAAATGTATAATGAAACGGGATCGCTGATTTATCATCACTGACTTGTATGCCGGTGGTGAAATCTGAAACTACAGTTTTCAACATGCATTTTTCATCGCCTCACTCGCCATCACCAGAAATTTATTAAATATCATTCTGCAATTTTTTTTTTTTAAATTTCGGTACAGGTCGTTGTTGCAAAATAGTTTATTTATAAAGGTAAAAAATACAAGTGCCCTTGTCCGTCTTAATGCGAACCTTTTTGTCTTCATACAGATCCCATTTGCCATTCCAAAGTAACCAAGTTCCAGTACAAACGTTTATAAAAAGTATTCATCTTCATAACTTACTACGAGTATAAGCGTAGTTTTGACATAATAATATTATGTTGTCTTCCTTTTTCAGGCTCTGTGTCCAAATGTAGACTAGATGGTGAATTTCAACTTGCCGTAAAGTTTGTCTCTCATACGGACGGATCTTGTTTAAGCAACTTTGTCTTATAGGAAATCTCGTTAGTGCAATGCATAAATCAACTATGTAAAACGTTGCCGTTCTCTTCACACTTCTTAATTGTAACCTTTATAACTGACATCTTATAGAAGCAATCAAGTGAGTTTGAAAATCTGTTTATCTACTAGAAGAATAATAAGGCAGCTAGAAGTGTCACAAGGTAATTTAAATTTTTATCTAATCTTTCATCATTTCATTCTTCTGCCAATATTTGGCAAAGAAGGTACATTATAATGTTTCGATACTTTTTAAAAGGGTAAAAAGGAGATTTATCCTTCATTTTTATTCTTTGGAACCAGTTGAATATTTTATTTTCGAGTGTTTATGTCCACTAGTCAGTAGAAATTGTTGAAAGAAGATTAAAACTGTTTTTTTTTTTAATATGCATTTATTATCATATGGATGTTTAATTTCTTTGTTTGTAGAGTGATTTTAAAATACCAAAATTGGATTATTACTGGCTGCTGGTTTCAAAAACCGCATTTATAGAATCATATACCTAAATCTATAAAATATCAGGTCTCGTTTCTACTGCACAAATAAATTGTTGGCTGGAATTATTATTTTTAAAATAATATTTGGATAATATGTATTACTTGAATAATTTGAATAATGTATGTAATTTGTATAGCGTCGTTTTTGTGGAAAACAACTCGAGGGCGCCAAAAGTAAAACTTCGTTAAACTTAAGTTTTGCTGAGAAAATGCCGTATTTTTTCCGTATTTGCGAGTTTTACGACTTTTATAACTTTAACGAGTCACAACATTTGTTAAAATCCAATTGGGCGGTGACAATCCAACGGTCTAATGGAAGTTTCTAGAACAGGAGTTAACAACCATATGATTGTGAGCAAAAATAAAAAAAACAAGTATTTTTCATCAGTTCTTTCTTTTTAGTATGTTTCCCTGTTTTTTTTTTCGTGGAATATAACGGTTTTAAATATCAATATTAATCTAGGAAATAAATAACACAAAGCACCTAATCGTTTGTTGCACATTTTTCCATTCAAATCTCGGGGGCGAAAAAATGCAGAATTTTTTAAACTTGCACTTAACAAATGCATGACCTCCACGGAAGGTTTTATGACTTGAACGTCACTTTTAACATTCAGAAATAATTTTCCAAAGGGCTTTAGGGGCACTTAGGGCCTAAGTGCCTATAAAGAGGATAATCGGCTGGCAATCGGATGGAATGTATTTGAAGCAACTGTCTTTTAAACAAGATTCATGCTGTGAAAAAGGTATCTATGTGTATATCACAAGAAAATCTTAAGATATCACAAGAAAAATAGCATCCTGCCTGGTATAGCGTTTTGACGAAATATATTGTCACAAACAATAGAAAATGCTAAGTCAGGTAAATAATTTTTTTTTTTTTAATATTTTTTTTTTATTTAGAACTGCAAAAGAAATAAACGTAAAATAATCACTTGCAATCTAATGATAAATCGATATAAGCCCGTTGATGCTTTGAATAACGTTTGAATTTTTTTTTCACACGTATTTAAACAAATATTAAAATGAAGTCGTCATTATGTTCTCACCAAAAAACGATTCTGTGATACTATCTCCCAATTATAAGAAAATAATTATTAATTATATTAAGAAAATATGATGACGTATGTATGACGTATGTATGACTAAAAAAATTATTAGCGTTTAACGTTTTTCTTTCGTTACATTATGTTACAAATGAGATTAAGTCGCCAGTCCTAGCCTCAACACGATTCCGCACCACTATCTAGCATTTAAAACAGCCGTGTTGAAACCATTAGGGCCGGCCTAAAGAGCGGGCATTAAGAGGATTTGCGGCCGGTGGCGTGGAAAGGGTTAGGGCAGTTTTTTTGGCCGACAAGGGAGTAACAGATTTTTCCGCTCGTCTGGCTATTAACCCCGTAAGTGATGATGATTTTATGACTTTATATTTTTTTATTATGTTTTAAACTCTACCGCGGATTATTTCTCAGCTAGACCGAGGTATTATTTTGTCCTGTTTTAAACATAATAATGTCAGTCTGTGCGTAAAACCTTATATACTTACGCTGAAATAGTATGCTTAAAAATTGTTATTTGAGGCAAATGTGAGTGTTTTGCCATTAGAAGACGTTATCAAATTATAGCACAGCTAATATTACGTCATACTTTGCGATATTTTAATTTTCTTTTGGCCACCATTCACGTGATAGCATGAACATTATTTTTAAATAAACATTTTGATTTGTTTTATATTCGTGTTTTGACAAATTTTGACTTGTTTCTGACAATCGCTTATTTTAGTCACCATGTTAAATTTAATTATTTGGTACTGAATCGTAACATTTTTATGTTATTCCTTGCAATACTTGAATTCAGTATTTAATTAATTTTAATTTGGCACGTTTTGTTTTGCTATGTAAAATAGTTTAATTAAAAAAACCCTTTACTACCTTTTTTGAAATTACAGCCATACTTGTATAATTTAGGCTTAGCGGGTCAAACAATAAAGCTATAAAGCGGCGTAACGACGACAAATTTTACGTTTACGGCGCGCTCTAACGGCTATTTTCGTTAGAAAACGAGTTACGAACTTACGGATGCCATTAAGGCTAAGCTATTTGACGACGAAACTATTAAACGTGGTTAAAAGCTGAATATTATGTTTGTTTTTATTAATCAATCAAATGGGTGACAAGGGTTGTCTATACGCTTCATATCTGCAAGACCTGTTTTAGTATACTTCATAATTTATTCAGTTATTGTTTCAGAAAGGCAGAATTTGTAACAATGTTTTAGCAAAAGTAAATTTGTACAAAATTGTGATGAATTGTGTCAACATTTTTGAAAGCTCGGTGGATTATCAATGCTTCCGTCAGTAAAATCAATAATCTTACAACAGTGGTGACTTTAATTTTTGAAATCCAGATGTCAGTACGGAAAATTAAACAAACCATATTAATAATTTTACAAACCAATAAATTTACCAAAATTTAATGAAAAGAAAATTTTTCTAGTCCTTGAAGTGAAGTTCTTTACCAATCGGAGCTATAAAAATGACCAATATCTAAAATAATAAAGTGTTTATCGAATCGCTCGATTAAATAAACACTTAACGAAAATTCTAACAAAATGACAATCAACCGTAACTGGATTATAAAATATTCATTGTGATGAAGTGAATTTTTTTCGATTGTTTCTTTATCGAAGGCATCAATATTAATTTTTTCATTAAATGCGTATTGATGTATTCTTCTATAAAATTCAATTAAGTGGGAAACCGACATATGACTGAGTGTTGTTTACCATATTTCATTATCGTGTCTTGAAATGTTACTGACAACGCTAACAAATCCTGAAAAATACCACTCATCACTTTATTTCTAAATTGACTTGCATCTGACAGCAACTTATGTTAGTGATGAGCGTTACAGCTAATTACTGTGTTTTTTATAAAAGTTATTTTTATACTGATAATGACAACCATTTTCGGATTACGACGAAAACCTGACAATTTTCAAACTCTTCTACCACTGCTGTCGTAAAACCGGAATAGTTACTTTTACAATGAAAATAGACTTGAGGACTTACAGAGAACCGGGAATTGTTACTTGTGCAATGAAAACAATCCTGAGGACTTACAGAGAACTGTAAATTGTTACTTGTGTAATGATAATAGACTTAAGAACATACAGAGAACTGGGAATTGTTACTTGTGCAATGACAATAGATTTGAGAACTTACAGAGAACTGGAAATTGTTACTTGTGCAATGACAACAGTTCTGAGGACTTACAGAGAACTGTAAATTGTTACTTGTGTAATGATAATAGACTTAAGAACATACAGAGAACTGGGAATTGTTACTTGTGCAATGACAATAGACTTGAGAACTTACAGAGGACTGGGAATTTTTATTTACGCAATGAAAATAGAGTTGAGTGCTTACAAAGAACTGGGAACTCGCGATCCTGGCTACAAGTCCAACGCTTTGGACCATCCGATGCAAACCGGTATTAAATGTAAATTGTGTGTTATATTAAAATTTTATGAGAATAAGTAAAAAAAAAAAAATATTTTTCACTGACGAAAGAAAGGAAATGTGTTAGTGAAATTTTGATTTTTTTTCATTTATGATGCAGGAGATTGAAAACCTCGTATCTGAGAGTATATGGTTCAGGCATGAGTGTTGTTAACCACCGATAGGAACAGAAGAACATAAACCGATAGAAGAGTGTTGTGGGTGTGTCCATGTGCACAAAGTAAGTGGGTAAAACATTTTTATATGTCGGGATTCCTTATTGGACCGATATTCAATATCAATGGCTTGGATGAGGCCTAACATTCGAAAGGTCTTATGTAAATTGGAGACATCAGTTTTACATATTTCAAATCTGTACAGATCACACCTTTGAAAATTATTCGCTCAATGAATAATCTCAACTTATTGTCCGTGCAAGATTAGTAAAAAATATTTTATTTCCCAATGAACAGATACGACCGAAGCTATCAAATTCCATGATAGTTACCCTTCATTAAATCCGCTCTCAAACCTTTTCATTTCGTTCTTATTTTTTCCAGTCCGATGGCTCTATAGAGTTTATTCAGAGTTAGATACGCGTCGGCCAGGATACGATAAGAACCCGAGACCCGCGACACTTCTGGTCTAGTGACCAGGGTGGCCCATTGCGCCACTTATCTGCGTGATAAATTACCCTTATTTATTGCAATGGACTAAAGGAATGGTTGGAATCGTCCTGATATACAGAAATGGCCAATAACGCACTATCTAATCTTATGCTGTTTACCCCAGTTGCAGAAATGCACCAAGTTTTAGTTTTGCCAGCAAAAAATGCGGTAGTATTTGTGATTTCTTAGGGAATTATAATTATCTAAAACCTTCGTCCAACGAAATCATGTGTTTAACGTATTTTTCTTTTGTCTCAACATACACCATTATTGTTACGCGGTACAAAAAACCATATTTATTGTTTTTATGTTAATTTTTCCGAACTCTTTTTTTTAATATATTTAATTTAAAATATAAACTTAGCCACGAGTAGTTAAATAAATTTATCAATAAAATAAAAAAGCTATTTTAGAACGGTGCATTAAAGGATTGGATTTGAAATTTATTGTTTATTTATACTAGTTGTTTTTAATTCGTGTTATTATGCACGGTTCTGTTATACATGTACTGTGTAATTGTTTACTTTCAATAATAATTCAAATAGTCTCCCTTCATCATCTGTCAACAGTAAATAATAAGTCGCTTTATAAAATACTAACGAGTACTGGGCGTGCTTTGGGCGAATTGGCTTGCCTAACATTCTTCTCCGAAAAATTAATCCTAAAAGACTTTGAAACGGTACAGGCTTTTATTGAAAAAGCTAATTTAACATGTCATCGATGCTACAATTTCAATATATACTTGTATCTGTATGTATATTTTTTAAATACATGCTTTTGTCACGCATTCCAATGATTATGAAAAATACGCCATCCGAATTTTAACTTCTTCATTTTCCACTGCGAATCGGATTTGAAATGAAAATAAAAATTACATTCGCTAAAATTATTTCATTCTTTCCTCCCTTTGCTCGTCTGTTTCAGAAAAATGGGCTTGATATTATGTTCTAACTCGATCGGTTTCAAGTTTTTTTCCCTTCGCTCCAGTGTTTCTAAAGCTCGTGATGCGTTTACCTTTCTTTTTTGACTTGTAGATCGATCAATAGCTTTTACTTAAGGTGCCATAATTAAATTGACAACAAAAGTAATGCATTTTGACAACTACTTGTATATAAACAAAGAAACATCTTTTTTAAAAAAATATTTCATTCTAAAAATTTATAAAATAAAAAACATTATTAGGTAGCTAATTATACTTTCCATTTTCAAAGTATTAATACTCATTTATAAAGTATTAATATTTTATTTACCTCTAAATAAAGAAACATCAATTTAAAATTTTTACTTCATTAAAAAAAATATTTCGAAAAAAAAACTTAGGTAGGTAGTTAATTGCTTTTTTCATTTTGAAAATATTCTGCCTTAACAAACCTTCGGTTAAATATCTGATATTTCAGAGAGCGGTATTTGTATAGCTAACCTCAGTACAACATGGCGGGTTCAATATTATTCATACTAATTTTAAAATTTTATAGCAAGAGTTTCAAATATTAGATTAAATTCAAACTACTCTTTAAACTATTCCATCACTAATAAAAATAAAGTGTTATTTTAAGTAAAATATATCAAGCAATTTTCGATAAAATTGAAAACAGAAAGACAAACATTCATTTTTATATATGGAGAAGAAAGATATTTATAACGGCAAACAATTCATAGCTTAAAACGGTAATTATAAACGTTATTCAATAATTAAAAGCTGTATATATTCTTTAGAAAGGCGTTCATTCAATTTATCCTGGCAATGAAATCATTAGCCCGCAATGTTTTAGAGATTTCACAATCCGTTACCGCAAAATAGTCAATCAACCCCTTCCACCCGATCACCCACCCACCCCTCGGCACGCTGGAACCCTGGGATGTTGTAACCAATCCTTTGATTGCCCCCAGTGGGCGGTACGTCACTGGCCGCAATGTTAGCGGAGGTTGGAGGCTGTCGGCAGGAGCCTTTGCCCGCTCCACCCCCTTAAATAGATTAGTACGGCCCATGGGGTTAAATAAACCTAGTCTCAACATCCCCCTTCCCCTCCACGGGCCGGGCGGGATAAAAATGCTGAGTGGAAAAAGGGATTACTAAAGCTTCAATCATGAAATGTTTGCATGAATACTAGAAATGTTTTGGAGGCTTTAGTAAACGGCGATTGCATACGGACCTTTAGGTATCAGGGTTTTGAAAAACAACGATTTTTAAACAAAATTCCAGTCAAAAAGAATTAAAAAAAAAACGACTCAGCCAAGACAAAAAATATCGAAAACACTCAAAACGAAATGCTGCCTTTATGAAAACATCTAACTGGTTTTCTTTTTTCATAACTTTTTTTATTTATGAATGAAAAAAAAAAAGTAATATAATTGCAAATTTTGGGGACATCTGACATGTTGGACCTACTTGCTATTATTATAATAATTGCAATTGAAATACACTTTTGTAGAAAAGACTACCATAAACAAAAATCAATGTAGAGCGCCTTTGAAGTAATCAATTGAATAATTAAACCGTCCTAAATAAAGTAAATAACCTTATATGTATATAACTATTTTAACTGTTTTTTACAGTTTTCTCTCCTGAAAAGTAGTGATTTTTCACTTACGCCCTTTTATCTTGGAGCAGTCGTAAGATTATTTTCTTCTCGTCTCGTACTTTCACAATAACACGTCTAATGTCAATGTTGCCTTTTTATAAAATTGATATTTTCTTTCACGGTCGTTGCAACAAGTCTTGTCATTCTAAACGGGCAACACAATATTTTGGTCCTACTTTTTGAAGTATGTATGTACCTTCAGATACATTAAAAAAATACGCAGGTGCATTAAACTTCCCGTACCCAAGATGGAGACATACGTTACTTGACTTTTTAAATCTATATCTCCGTAAGCTTACACAATACCAGCCCTACTTTTAAGATTTTTCAAAAAAATATAATTTTACTACTAATTCACTTATTAAAAAGATGACAAAACGCCTTGAAAACATTTGGCTACTTATTTTTTAACGCAACCATAAAGTTTAATAGAAACCAAAAAAATTGTCAAATAGGTTTAATTCAAAAGAGGTTAAATATATAATGAATAACGGTATTTCAATATTTATTTTAGATTTAAATGCACATAATTGAAATTGAGTATTAAAATAACTAAGATTTTAAATGTTAAACTTATTTTCGAAACTTTTTGAAATATATTATACCATAAATCTACGTTTTAATAACTCAAATATTAGAGTAATGCTGGCGTGTCATTTTGAGAGCGAGGGGAAGTTTTTGAATTTGTCAGCCGAAAGGTTAAGCTACTAATTTAACTAAGTGCATTTAATTAAAAAAAAAACAATTATGAACTATTTTTATCGTTAAATCATAAACAAATAAACTTGAGTTCTACAAATTTGATACGGAAACTATAAATAAAAATAAATTTTAAAAATATTGTTTGAAATAGGTACGTAAATTTTTATTTTACTATTTTTATAGTGAATACCTCACAAGTCCCACGAGTCTCACAAGTCTCAACTGCTCCCTACCGTCTAGAGCTAGTAATACTATAGCATACCCAATTGGGGTATTTTGTGAGGTTTTTAAGGTATTGAGGAGGGTAAGCAGATGGGGAAGAGAAAGGGTAGGAATTACCTGGCTTTTCGGATCTGGTCACTAAACACGGCTAAAGCCATCTCAAGCAACGTTTCATTTCCGAATGGTGGTCTTTCACCAGGGTGATACTTAGAGTATCTACCACTGTGGAACGTGCCGCAAATATACTATATAATATTGTTTATTAATCTAATGTGTTATTTAATGACCCATATTAATAAAATAAAATTTATGTGCGCACGCCGGGTTCGAACCCACGACCTTTAGATTCGTAGTCGAGCGTCTTACCACTCGACTACGCAGGCAGTCGAATTGAAACCTTTTGTCATATAATTACCGTGAAGATTTTTGTTGTTATTGCATGATCTTCAAACAAACTCGACCCAAAATAGATTAAACCAAATATTATTAATAGCCAGAACTTCTTGGATTTTAGTAAAGATAATTAAATTGGAAAATTCTTAAAATATGATTTATACAAACAAATCGCAAGGATAAATGAAAGGTTAAATCCTCAAAAAGGTATTTGAAAATAGTATTTCGGGTGAAAACAAAACTGGAAATTCAAGAACAAAGCCATAAAAGGTATCTATTTTTATCTTTTAATAGTCATTCTAGCTCGTGGTTTTTATTATTTTCGAGTTGGTAACTCGTAGACAAGAAATGTTCTGAATATGAATGTAAGACAAAAAAACTGTTATGAAGTAATATTTCTTGATAAAAAAAGGTTGCTCCCTTCAAACTTCCAAGAATATTATTATGGGACGGACTTATAAAATGGTTACATAAAAAACTTTGTTTATTTAAAATAGAAGCTATATTTTCTGGTTTTGCCGGAGATTATAATTGAAAAACATGGAATTAACGACGTGGCGTTTGAAGCAATAGAAATTTCCAAACTCCACATTTCATGTTGAATAAAATGTCACCGGCTTATAAAATAATATTTAGTAAAGTCGACCTGGAAATTTCAGACCAAAAAGTCTGTGCGAATATCGTAACGCCAGATCTCTTTGTTCTAGAGTTTTTGCCATTTGATACCGACAGATTTTCTCCTTTGATTATATATGATATGTCTGGCTTTATTGTATTTTTTTCAAGGTTTTAGGCAAAAAGCGTTATATTCTGCATACAGTAAACCAACCCTAAAAGATTACCATATATTTATGGTGTAGCCATGTTGTTTTTATGGTTTAATCCATAAACTTATCGAGTTCCATATTCTGAGAAATCAAAAGTTTCTCTTTTTGAATATTTTAGTAGGTACCTGTTAAAAAAATCATCATTTTTTCATTTAAAAACATATATTCAATTGTTAAAAAAGACTAATAGACTGATAAGGGGAATAGGGTTCTTCTTCTGGAAGGAACATTATTTGTGAATAGCTTTTATATGAATTTTAGTATTAGGTTAACAAGAATAAATAAATAAAAGTTGTTTTCAGATAAGAAACGACACGAAACATGTCTTAGGTTTCTAAATATTGTTTAAATACACGTGCACATCTGGAAGGTCTTTTAAGCGATTTTTGGTTCAAGAAATAAATCATGTCTATAATTTGAATAAACTAGGTCAGACTCTGTTCGATCTTACCTAACGACGTAATGAAATAGAACTACATTCAAATGATGACATGAAACGAAATGATCGAAAGTTTATAAATTACATCTTTAAAACAGTAAATTAAGTTTAACCGACAACTTATTGTAAAAGTCCCATGTGCATTTAAAAAAAAACATTATTTTATGATTTGAAAACTTCAGAAAATTGTTCCACAAATGTATTTAGGACTATCCTGGTGTTGCCCTGATACGATATCTGTTACTGGTAAGTACTTTACTTATATATTGAAGAACTTGTACCTGCTCATGGTACTTATACTTTTAATTATCTTAATACTTTGTGCTCACGATCTTATGATAGTTAAGTTTAAAATAAACCAGCCTTATGATTTCGATAGCGAGTTCATCTTGCTGCAGGCATTTTCGGATTTGATCTCAAAATAAATACGTGGAATAAATTATAATGTTTTTTTATAATAAAAATGTTCAATACGAATAATTTCACAACACGCTCAAATCATTTATAGATAACTCAAATATTTAGTTAAATCTGTTTTATTAAATATGAAGATATAATTAAATAATTAAATGCCTTTTATTTTAACTTTTACCTACAAGTAAATCTTTATTGCAAATTACATGCGCCAATTATGAAAGCAACTTTAGTCGAACTCTCTGGTTATTTCGCGAGGAAAGCCTCCTGGGTAAAGTTTGTTTAAATATATTTAGTGCGAACTCACGTCTTCCAAATTCGCCGAATTCTCCCATTAATGGCCTACAAAGAAAATCACTCTCTTCGTTTCACACGTATCGCTCCCTAATCCCCCCCCGAAGTTCTGCCCACTGAAATAGAGGGTGAATTGTGCATAAAAAACTACCTCGAACATGGTGCCTATAAATAATGAAGCGTCTAGATTAGCGATGCAAATACATCGATATTTGAAAAGTTATTTATAAATCCATACTCATAATGCTTACGTTTATGCGTTGTTATCCTGTTAGAGTATGTAAATTCATTGTTTATGGATGTAAACGTTCACCTTATTCCTATTGCAACATTAGTTTTATAGTAACGATTGGAGTCAAAGGTAAAAGTTCAGTTCCGTTTAGTTGTTACAGGCAATGAAGGTAAAAAAATCCGATGATAGCTAATAAGCTGATAAGAGAAGGCATCAGAAAAATAAATGTGTATTTGAAATAGGTATCGAGAAAAAATACCGATAGAAACAAATAAATTGCACATTATTGATAGTTATCACTCGAGTTCCCCAGGTTAAATTATGCCATATTCTCTTTAAAGAAAACATCCCCAAATTTCAGATTGAAAAAAAAAACCCAGCAAAGAAGCTCAGAGCTCATCATCTTTTACTGGTTCATACCCACAGATTTCTGCTTTACATGCTAGTCGTAGAAACCTGCTTTTAAAAACAATGCTGTCGATTCTAAAACTGAATGTGCCCATTTCAATTCTGATGTTTGATTAATAAATGTTACGTAAAAATTTCCACTCTTGACGTGGCAACGCCCTATGGTGCAGGGAGTTTGATAGAGTAAGGCATGTATTTTATAGCTCGATCATGAAAGCCGGAGTTTTCCAGTCAATAAATGACATGATGGATTATTGATCGATGAAATGTCAATTTAATTTGAGTAGTCGCTATTTTTCCTCAATGTATTGAAAGTATAATGACCAAGTAAATAGAAATTGAAAAAGGGTTTCTTTTTGAATGTCCTGAAAATATTTTTTTATGATTTTGGAGTATTGTTAAAGTGTGTTACTGGATATTTTAGACTGAGAAAATTATTTTTTTAAGATTAAAGTTCTTAATTAACAAAATAACTAATTAGAGATATGTTAAATTAACTAAATTTGATGACGGTGATGCAAGCTATACATATAGTATAGTATTTAAAAAATATATTTTTGAAGAAAGCAATCACTTTGTGGTTGACACATTTAATGAAAATGAAATAATAACTTTTTTATAAATCGACAGATTTTATTTTAATTTTTAGTTTTATTTTATACCTTGATGAAGTTAAGGCAAAGCAAAACCAGTCGGTCATAAAAAATAAAATAAAATCTAAAATAGGGATGATATCTAAGGAATTTAATGAAACATTACATAACAATTACATTTAAATTAACGAGTTACACGGACACTGGAAAAGAAATGCAAAACTAAAATGAAAAACTTAAACGCACAGAAATCTCTCACCTACCGGGCCGTCAAGCTTTCCTTTTTTTCCTTTCTTATAAATTAATGCCATTTACAATATTTTTAAGTTAAGAAAGAACAATTTGTTTGCCATGACCATTGATGTTAGTATATTATGTGTTTAATTGAATATTATTAAATGTATAAAACATTATCAGAAAAATACGTTTACAATAATCGTGTATATATAAATATTTAACATTAGGACACGCAAATGATGTGATCTAATATAAGATGAATACATAAAATTAAAATAAATAAAATGATATATTGCTCGATAGTAGTACATTCTATCATCATGCGTTTATTAAGTATTTTAAAAATATATTTGTATATTTCAATACTTGACGAAATCCAAACAAGAAAATCTCTTACTCAAGTATTAAACTTATAGGAAAAAACAATCTCCCAAACAATACGAAAATCTCTAGTCTTTGTTTTGTGTCGTTAATTTCATCTGTTCTTTTGTTTCCGTGATTCTTCCTCTCAATTTCTTTTTGTCCTTTTCTTCTTCTGCCTCCTTGTGACCCGCCGTATTTCGTACCTCGCTTCTACTTACCCCAAGAGAACACTTACACTTTAATGACAAGGGCACATTATTTGTTCGAATATCCCTTAACAAAGCTTACTTTTCTGTATACCGATGAAAGATATTACTATTTTGTTTTTTTTTTTCAATCACCTAAAGTGATAAAAGTAACAGTTTTAATACAAAACATTGGATGTGTATCTTACCGAAGTAAGTTTTGAGAAAATGTAAGTGGTGAAAAGATATTCATTAACCTTGAGAAAGAAATTAAATATTTCCAGAAATACAATCTTTATTTTCTTTACTTAAACTTAATGGAAAAATTAAAATCAAATCAAAGCACACGTCTTAGTATTTTTTTCCTTAGAAAAGTTTTAGATGGACTAATTTTTTTATAAAGATATTTGGCATATGTGTGGAAAAACATTTACGACCGTAATACGTATAAGGGAAACCTAAAATAACCCTTAAATGAATGCATGCATTTATGATCGAGATGAAGAAAAAAATGCTTAGATAGTTAAAACATACTACACAAAGGCATGAACGGAAAAAGTAGTGTCGAGATAATATTATGAAGCGCAAGTGGATTGACGAAGCAGTTGAGGGCACCCTAGAAGCTTCATGTTTCTTATCTTCTTCATTTCTCGCCATATTTGAATAAGACAGTACACACCAAGGTGCCCAGGTGGGTTAATCTTCATCCACCAAAAATGTAAGAGACTTGGAATCAAAGAGTCGCGGTGCTAAAAATGGCTTTAGCTCTGTTTAGTGATCAAATCTGACTAGCCAGATACTTCCCAACTGTTCTCTTCTAGTAATCCATTTCTTGCCCATATCACCTATGACACGTTCCGTGTTTGTAAATTTCATAGTTTCATTGACTCCAAGGAGTAGGAACTCAGATAATAAGATAATAAAATAGAAAAAAAAAGAATATAACTTATATGAAAGGGAATGCAAAAAAATTTTCAATTAAACAAAAAACCACACCTAAAAGTTATAATTCAACCGTATTTATAACACGTAGAACAAACGAATTCGAGCCGTAGATTCATCCAAGCGTAATTTATAGTATTGCCATCTGATAAAATGATCCCAATATTTCAACCCCATCTATACGAGAAATGGCAACCTTTGCGTAATCCTGACGTCATTTCTCTTTATTGTGCTGTATTATTCCATTTAGTTTTTAACGTACGCGTTTCAATCGATAAGGCAAAAACCCTACGTCAACATGGTCTTGAAACAATCTGACGTCACTCGGATGTTGGTTTAAATTCAAGCCTGGTTTTCTGCTCACTACGCCGACCTTATCATTTATTAAGATCATTGGATTGAAATAATCTGATAATCTGTAAAGGCAATCCTCTATTTGAATCTCACTTCGGGAATTGGATTTGTCTAATGAATTTCATCAGAAGTATGATAGACTGTATTGCTTAGTTAATTTATTGTACGAAACGTATCTACATGTATCTACAATAACACGCGTTTAAAGTATTTATATATAATTATGTAGCACATACTGTTTCTTTAAGTGTACCTAACAATAGTCCACAGTCATCTTGCTTCGTTTTAACGTATGAACATACAATTATAAAAATAATTTAATTTTGCACTGATACGCCAAACTCATAAGCATAATAAGCGTAAATAAATTTATTTGATAACTGCACTTAAAATCAGTTTTTTTTAAATTCGAAAGTGTTTTCTTTCACGAAACCTTAACACTTTCAATCGCTTAAAGTTTTCGAAAGAAGAACCTGATACATATTACAGCTTGATCTTTCCTTTGCATCTATAGTGAAATCATATCCCAGCAAAAAAAACGAAAAATCTATAGCTTTCATATTCTTTTTAAAAACACACGCAACCTAACAAGATGTCACCTATTTCAGCAACAGTAACGCTAGTTTATCTCATGTAAGGTGTCATTGCAAGGTTGAACGACGTTGTGAGGTGGGTTAAGCAAAGGGCTGAAGGAAGGGATTTTACCCTTTCAAGACGAAAACTTATTTGGCTAACAAATAAAAATGTGGTTTTTTGGGACAAAAACTATTTTTAAATGTTTCCACGAAGGTAAGTATATAATAGATGGCGAGAATATTAGCAATCGATAACACCAGAGGCAATTTCAATATGTGACAAGCGCAGGAAAGAACGACACGCAACGCGATGTCGAGTCAGTCGCCAATCAACCTCACTGCAATCAATCTCTACCGCTCTGTACTTTATCATTTTTATTGTTGTACAACTTTTAGAATGAACATGTTCTTTTCTTTTTAATATGGCCTGGGAAAACGAAGAAGTGGTAAAGAAAATTAAAATGATTATACGTCCAAGGTGGTGTCGTGACGTCAGCGGTCAGTGGTCAGTAGCTACCTGTGAACGCGCCAATCGCACGCCAGTACGTGAACACGCAATGTCTAACCCCTGAGAAGTACCTACCATGGTAGTAAAGAGAATTAATTAATTAATTCAATGAATTAGACTAGGAAGGGAGTAATGATTATTAAGGTTCGGGGAAAACTCCAGCTGTTCCGAGCATGCTATTAATTATCAAAAAAAGTGGATGTAAACGATTCTAGAAAAAAAGTAAAGCTTGGCATTTAGAGCTTCCGAACTTTCTCTATTCATTTCAGACTCAAAAATACTTGAATAACGGCTTAGCTCGCAAGGCACCTGTGATACAAGTTACGACGCGGTCATATAGTAAAAATCAGGACACTCAACAATAATGACGGAAATATATATAAATTGGTGTAGATATGTAATGCATATCGTCGCCGAAAAGGCAAAAGGGCTGAAGCGCCATTTTGGGAAGCTTACACCAGAGCACTTTGAAGTTTTTTTTGTTTACAATAAAATTAATAAGTCATTAGTAACTGGTTGGATTTAAAAAATAAAATAAGTCAGGTAACTCAAGGCTCTCACTGAGTTACCTGACGCGACAAAAAGCTAAAATGGTCACAAACTCGTGTCGCTTGAGTCAAGCCTTCTCCCAAATGGTAAATACATTTTAGGTGGCTAAAGAGCCACAGAAATCTTCAGAATCGAACGAGAGTCAAAGCATTCATTAAAACTGCATATTAAACTAATTTTTGCCTTTCCGGCGACGATATATTCATATATAAATACAATGATCTCATTTGAATTAATAATATTTAATATCGCTCTTGTGAAAGAAGATGCACGAAACGTTGTTTAAATGGCTTTAACCATGTTCAGTGACCTTTTGCGAAAAGCCAGGTACTTTATAATCTTCCTCTTTTTCATTTATATCTCCTTCCCCCTGACTACTCTTTTCAGCCTTATATTATATAATAGGTATTTATATTTTTAATCGCTCCGAGTAATTGGGTCTCTTGTGCAATCCTCACTTAAAAAAAGTCGACAAATGCATTTGCCCTTCTATTTCTTAATTGTATGCATTCAGTTAATATAAGTTCCCGTATCTCTAAAACCGAAAACCTAAACTCAAAGAAACTTATCTCGATAAATATTTTCATAATAACTTAGTAAAATAACATGTTTTATGGGGGCTATTTACGTGGAGATCAGAATCCCTAACAATGGTAGTACGATTCAACGGTCGAAAACAACTCTGATCGTTGACATTTAAGTCAAAGGTATCGCCGGAAAACTGTTAATTTGAAACAACTATTGAACAACAGAAACAGGTCGAGAGGATAATCTATATTTGGACAGATTTAGAGTATCTGTAGCTTTATCTGAAAATATATACGACCCAAATGTAGAAAGTTATATGGACGGTGTTCTGAGTCTGAATTTAGTAGAAACTCGTACCAATGATTTAATGACTTCTTACAACTGTTACTGCAGTTACTGCTAGATCCTTCATATATGAAAATTAATAACTGAATTACAGCGCACTTTACCTGATACTTGCCAGCTAATTTATTATTCTTATTCTTATTAAAAAATAGTGCTAAATCATTCTTCAATGACGCCATATATGAAATACTGGATTTACCTCCTATTCGTCTAAAAAGAATACCTGAATAAAAACACATTTAAAAAGCTTTTTTTTCAAACACTATTGGTTCACCTGCCCCACACGGACTTTTATGATAGTGGCGTGATGGTGGAGTGACGGTTGCGTGACGGTTGCGTGACGGTGACGTAACGGTTTCGTGACGGTGGCTTGACGGTTATGTGATGGTGGCGTGACGGTTGCGAGAGGGTGGCATGATGGTGTCGTGACATTTGTGTGGCGATGGCGTGACGGGTGCGTAACAGTGGCGTTTTGGTAATGTGACGATAACGTGACGGTTGCGTGACGGTAACGTGATGGCTGCGCCATGGTGGCGTGACGGTTACGTGACGGTTACGTGACGATGGCGTGACATTTGTGTGGCGATGTCGTGACGGTTGCGTGAAGGTGGCGTGATGGCTGCGTCACGGTGGCGTGACGGTTACGTGATGGTTGCATAATGGTTATGTGATAGTAGCGTTAATGTGACGGTGAAGTGACGATGAAATGACAGTGAAGTGACGATGAAGTGACAATGAATTGACAATGAAGTGACGATGAAGTGACAAAAATATATTTTACCTGAATTCCTCTAAACAATTATTCCTTAAAATTTGAAATAAATCAAGTACCTATGTTTCTATATAAGAATGTAAATATTGGCCGTTTTTCATTCATTTTCAACGTAACAATGAAATTGCGCAACCAAAAGCTTTCCGTGCAGCATACAATATCGTTCGATACAATATATTTCTAGACAATTTCGCATATTAAAAGGGTTTATTTTATAATTTAATGGCCGTTCGCGCAAACGAGCTACCAAAACAATCAAACTAATGCTAAAAATACCAGAACAAAAGCCATTAAGTTTTCCGCGATAGGGAAAACAACACCAGGAAACCTTAAATCGGCATGAAACTTATAATTTCATATGAACACAATAGGTGTTTACTGAGCCACTGTTATTTACGGAATTTATCAAGAAATTTATGTTTACTGAAAATGTAATACTTAGAAAACAGAATGGACAGGTAACTCGAATCGTAAGTGTAAAGCTGAAGAACTATAATTTATCAAACAATTAATAATTAATGAAGCAGCAAATGTTTTAAAACAGTAAGTTTTGGCGTCCTGTAAACTGCATAACTTTTCTGTCTTAAATTTAAACATTGGCACTGATTTTTCCCAACTCGTGTTAACATCGTGAACTTTCAAATATACATTAATTTGTCGGAAAATTAGTACATTAGACTTAGTGAAATGAGATTTTAATCTCTGACTAAACCGTGGATTAAAAACGCATTTTATATATATTTTTGTTCTGATCCAGTGATCTTATAAAATCTGCATTTATTTTTTATAAAAGTCAAATGCATAGACCGAAAAAGGTTGTTGAAATGCTACCGTGGCTTCATCTGAAATCCCATTTCTTCTCAACATTTCCTCATTAAGTTGCTTGCTTCACCAAACTACCGCACCACGTTGTGGTGCGAAAGCCACAAAATTTGAATATTTTATTTCCTTAATACATATTAATGCACATTGCTCACGTATTGTAGATCCTCCATACTTGCTCAGTATTAAAACGTTACGGGGTGAACTCATAAATTCTACAATTGTTTCAAATTTACGACTTCTTACGTTATAAATGCAAAGATAAACATTGGAACCGATAACTTTTTGTGACGGAAATTCAATAAATAACATACGTTTTTGTCACAAACAAAAATAATCATTTCCAATACTCAAATATCATATGTATTTTGACCCGCTTCTGGGTTCAATGGACTTCTAAAAGTATTGATATCAAGATACTCGTTTGACGGGTGTGGATTGCGTGTTTGTATCATTTTCTTCAAAAAATATATTTCTGAATATTTTACGGGTATATTTATAGATTCATTTAAGGTAAATGCCAAATAGTCATTAGCGAATATAGTTTACATTTATATACTAGATTTTCATCAAATCACACATTGACACCCAACATTTGAATAGTTCGCCATTGAAATGTATGAATTTATTACTGTGAAACATTTTTTATTTTTTTTTAATAGAAACACAGATGTACGTCGATTTTGGACGAATTTAAAGTATTTACCTTCAGATATGAACTCTGAGGTTGTATTTCGTTACTACAAGAATGTGAGGTTATGCTTGACTCTAAAATTTGACATCTGAACGGTATATTTCTATTTTCTTTCCGTTTATTCATTTTTGTAGACTTCACGGTTAAAATGCTCTCTTACATATAGTTTTAATATTTTATTAACTGCTTCTTTTTTTAAAAAAGGAAAGACAAACATTCTTGTGTTACGAATAACCTGACAATATTTGAAAAACTTCCACTCCCATCATTATAAGTGAAAAATGTTGCTTGTGCAATGATGGAGGACTTAGCTAGCAGAGGAATACTAATACAGAGGCTACTGAGCGGTCAATATATTAACATATTCGTACTGTTTTTGAAATAGACAAAGACAATACATTGACCTTAAGTCTATCGCGATCTCATACCTGCTGAAAGATCACCAGTCAGAATCTTGCTGCTTTAAATGGCATTAGTGATGTTTATGGACTAGATCTGAATAGCCAAATACTTCTACCCCACTTCTTTCCCGTCGCTTTTTTCTAAACCTATCTTAGCCTCACAACATATCCGAAAAGAAATGCCGTTGCTTTCCTGGCTCCCAACAATTAGAAAAAATGTGCGGTATTCACATTAAAAACTGACTCTTCTCAAAATGACACAAAAACGATTTTTGTGTTTTTAATTTGTTTCTATCGTTCTAATTATTCGACAAATTTTAACTTTTAACTTTACAAAAATCACAAAAATAAGCTGGGAAAAAAAATCTAATGTACGAGTAATATTTACCTTATCACTATATTCAATAAAAATTAAAGATGAAACAACTATGAAATACTTGACGATTTTCATTATTGACAGCCTATTTATTAAAATATTATATCTGTAAACATTTCTCAATGAAACCTTGTTTTCCTTCGAATTTCCCTAAAGCGCAGTTTCCTGATCAAACCCTTAGATGGGAGTGGAGAATACTTTCCTTTCAATTATCCCAACTTACCCTTTCCTCTCATAACTTCACCTTCTCCAAATGCCTTAAAGATGTCGGTATCTAACAAGGTATATGGAAATAAGGAAAATACAAAGTGGTAAATACTAAATACTCTCAGTATCGCTCTGGTGAAAGACCACCATTCAGAAAGGAAACGTTGATTGAAATGGCTTTAGCCGTGTTTGGTGACCGGATGTGAATAGCCTGGTACTTTCCTCACCCTATTCAGCCTCACAACATATCCCAATTGGGGATACCGTTGTCTCACTGCACAGCACTTGGGACTCCTCTGCGTTATTCACATTTTCATTTTTACGCGTGTTTTCCTCACGACTTCCACCTTTTGAAAAGAACCTTTTGTATTCTTCTTCATCTAGTGCCCACTGCGATCGAAGGTTGGCTACCATCGGGGCAATCTGCATACTGCAATCACATTCCAGCAGGTTTGGAAACCAGGAAGGGCAAACTTATATGTGAGTCTTGGCATGATGCCACCGAGCTTAGAAGATTTCGATTTCTTGTGGTAATATTATTGTATAATTTCATAGTTTTGGCCTCCGATGAAAAACGTCTTTATTTGTTACCCTGACTGTCTATTGAATAACATGATTCACACTGACAACCTCAACGGCCGAGCAGTAAAGATCTTTGACTGCAGATTAAGGAGTCGTGATTTCAATACTCGTTGTGCGCAAACAAATTTTATTTATAAATAAAACAGTGGAAATTAGTTTATGACCACTTTTGTTTTTCAATATTTTGTCCACTGGTTTTGGAAGCGCCCTTACCCATCATCAAGACAATATATCAATATTTTACAGAACATTATTTAAATATTTTAATATTGTGGTTATAAACAAAATTTATCTGTTTTGTTTATAAATATGGCAAGCCACAAAGTAAATGCTTTTTACGAATAGATTTTATTTAATTGACATCTACTATTTTAGATAAATTTAATACATTGTACATTTGCGGTATCTTCTAAGTTACTCGCAAAAGCGCTCTGGTGAAAAAAAAACATTCAGAATTGAAACGTTATGTACATGAAATAGCTTTTTTCCGTGTTTAACGACCAGATTTTTCTCTACACTCTATTCAGCCTTACAACATCAATTAATTGGAAATTCTATAGTCCCAATGGCTGGGGCTAGTTGTTACCCTTGTGCGGTATTCACACAGACACAAAAAAAAACTATTTTAAAAGTTACGTCAATACGCTGACTCCAATTTTGGACAAATTTTACCAATTTTTAGTATTTCATGGAGACATATCGCTTAAAATTCTCGTTTCCATACAACTCCACACCCCAAAAGCATTTTTCAAACGAAATTTAAAATAAAGTTTTAAAAAATAATAATAATGGTTTCAATAAAAGCTCTATGATCCATACAATGAAATTGCTTGTGCTCTTGTTAGGTGGTATATTTCGAGTAGGTACGAGGGAAAGAGGACGTAAAATTTTATGGAGAGTGTTTTGTCACGTTTTTAATATATCCCATCAAACAAGATTGAATCTTGCCTTACTAGAACAACTTTATTTCGGAAGAAAAGGCCATTAAACATCTTTAAGTGGCAGTTATAAATAATCCATTATGACTCTTTACTCTCCAGGAAACGATAATAAAATTCATCAAAAAATGTTGGCGCTTTTCCATAAAATTGCAAAAATGTACTATATAACGATAGTTCAACATTACTAAATAATTGAATAATATGTACAACACGTTTGTAGAATCCACAATCATTATTGCAACGAAGAAGACATATTTAAAAAACTAGATGTGAACAGTACGTAAAGCTTTATATATAACGCAAAAGGGGTGTTATAAAAGCCATCCAAAAAGTTCCCAAAAAGACGTCAATTAAAAGAAAATTTAAAGGGTTTTTACAGTCTCAAACATACAACATGTATTTTTGCTTAGAATATTTAAAAAACATTGAATAAACCACACTTCACAACACAAGAGCTAACCAGCAAGAGATTATGAATAAACAAAAATTTAAAAATGCTGCAGACAAAAGAACTATAAATACCTCTTCACTATGTATAGTAAAAAGAACGGACAATACAATTTTTTTAACAAAAAAAAAATAAAGACGTTGCTACAAGAAATCAACGAACGGAATTAAACGGCATTTTGAAAGAAAAAACTTAAAACAATCAGTATTCAACCTCCTAGTAAGGAGGATTAAGATAAACCTTATTAATTTGACTTTTTACAAAATTATTAAATTTTATCATTTTATTACTTTAAAAAAAAAGTCATTTTTTAACGTTAATCTTTAGACCAAGCCCCGAAAGGGACGTTACCTATATAAATCAAGGATGATTTATTTACACATTATCATAAATGTACAGGTATGTAATTCATACTTCAAGCGGTTTGCGTTGTTTCCAGAATTTATTTGTGAAGACGGTTAAAAAAGAACAGTAGCGTGTACCTAGTACGAGTGAGTTATTATTTTAGCAGCAATACCAGAATTTATATATTCTAGCGCTTCTGACCGTACAGATAAGTTTTTACATTTGTAGTACGAGTTTCCGTGTTCGAGTGAAACTGGTTCGAAAAAGAGCGCGGGAAATGAAATAAATTGTAAGAGAAAAGAAACATTAAAATTTAAATATTTATTATTTCTAATTTTGAAACTAACCTGTTTATAATTTAATGAGAAATTCCATTTGAATGTGAATATATGATTAAAAACTCTCGTAACTTATTTCCACTTGCTTATTTTTGACCCTACCGGTTTCACCTTGCAAGGGGCATACTTAGACATTACATTTAAAAATGAATCTACCTTAAGAAGATCTATTTAAAAAATCCAGTCTGAAGATGCCCTTTGTAAGATATAACCGGTCCGGTCAAAAATAAGTAAGTGGAAATAAGTTACAATGGTTTTTTTAATCATAAGTTTGTGTTGCGAAGATATTTTGTTTTAAGCCACTTATAATTAATATTTTTATGTGGTATAAAAGTAAGTATAATCTTCTTAAAAAAAAACATATATATTTGATATAATAGGTATTAGAGGAAAACCACGTTGGAATAAAAGCAACATAATTAAAAATACCATTTTTCAGTGGTAATGTTTTTTTATCATACGGTTCCCGAAAAAAATAATTTAAATGGAAATGTTAAGTAAATACGGTTTCATTTTATTTATAAATTTTGTTTGGTTTTAATTAAAACTTGGAATTTCAGAGACACAAATAATTTAATGTTTTTCTTGAAAATCCGATTTAATTTCTTTGAATTAAATCTAATTGAAAATGATATATTTTTAGTATCGTCACGCAATATTTCCAACTTCTTAATGTCTCAGTTTGAAAAGAGGAAAAAAACCTTAGTTTTCTTACCATTTGGACATACAGTATAAAAATAAACCTTTTCTACAATTTATCGGTAAAGAGACATCTTATTAATAATTATTGTTGTCAAATAAGCTTACAAGTTTCTTGCAAGTTTTTTTTGCATAAAGGTATATTTGCGAATATAATGGAGAAAAACATATAAATGTTTAAATATTTCTCTAGTAAAGCATAGATTTTAAATCTTTTAAACCAAAATTACACTGTGCTTAGTTTCCTTGTGAGAATATTATGTACTTGGTCATTGGAACTAACCTAATATTTATTCCAAAAGACACGTTTTCTTATACTTGTGAACAAAAAGTTTAAGAGCAACGAAATAAAATTGCACAATACGCACTCAATAAAGAATTAATCTCTGGATTATGCGTAGTTTTTTTCCGTTTTCAAATGTATTGTAAATATTTTGAGTATTTTTAACATTTTCCTGATGAATTAACAAATATTTTTATATTTTTTAAAAAAACATCATCAACCTAATTTATCATTAGACATCGGATTATACGCCTTATCAAAACGAAAATAAGTTGATGTTGCACTATCAAAGCCAAAATATGCACTAACGACGGTTTTTAGAACTGGTTCTATAGAAAAAAAATAGTTTCACAAGGTGAGGGTGGCCAGCAAAATTCTGAATAAAAATATTCCGGTTCCTCCAAAATTACGAATAAATAAAAAACAGTTCATCGAAGAATTATCGCTGAATTTCGTATTACTTAATGAAGTAAAAAAATTCAATAGTGTACTAACGACCAAAAAAGCTCTTAAAAAGCTTAAATATGCATTATGCATATGGAATTGCATATTATCTGAAGTCTAGTTATAATGAATATCTGCACCTGATTAAAAAAAAATAATTTTAACTAGTTTCGGAAGAAAAATACACTGTAGTTAAACCGTAAAAACATACTAATGTAACTGTTTAGAATAATGAAAAAATAATTATTATAAAATGAATTGAAAAAATCTTCCAGTTTCAATCAAATGAAAGCAAGGGAGTATACTTTTTTTTATAATTGTGTTTGCTTTAGGAACTGGGAAGCTTCAAATTCTATTAGCTTATATTTGCTGCAAGTCATTAATATTCATAATTGTACTACCCTTACGCGGGGCTACGATGCAGCTGGGTTCTGGAAAGTGCACAAGTAATGCGTATCTTCGAGCTTCCTTTTAGCAACTAATAAGCCAGCTGTGAATAATAATAAAAACATTATTTATTATCAGGATGGTGGTGCTATCCTACAGTTATATAAGTATACCTCCATCAAAATACAAGTACACCAGATTAGCTGTAAGATAAGACCAATATTTTATTTCTTATCAAGCAGTTATTAATTAATTGCACTCGAAATCATTCCGTCCGGGCCCTCTTGATAATTTCTCATAGCTTGCATGTATATAAGGTAACACAAAAAGCAAAAAGAAGAGTGTACATTTAACATCTGGACTGCAAATCTGAAATATTATACCTAAAGTGTTGTGAGCTCGTCTTCGTTTATTAATATCTTCTCCGTTTCTTATTTAGGTGATCATTAATTTCAGAGCATTAATAAATTGAAACTCATTAAAGATTTCTAAGGTTACTTTAACGTGAAAAAAACCTACTCGTGAGCTAGTCGAGACTCCCTTGAAACGTTTGCGTTGAGTATGTTATGTTACATTTTTATAATTATTCAGCAAGATACGAAAATACCACTAACCTAACCTAACGTAACCAGAACTTCAAAATAATTCCGAACATTACGAAAGTATCGATATTTCTTAACCTTCGCGTTGCCATGTTCTAGAACTTATTTCTGTTTCTAAGGTGACAAGATAGCGTTACAGTCATATTTGAGATATTTACACATTTTCCTGATAATGAGTGTTGAAAATATAAAAAACATAAAGAATAAAGTTGTATGTATTGAAATTTGAAATTAGGTTTCAAAATTAATTATCGTGTTTCATGTTTATTTATTTATTTTATTGTATACGCCTGAGTGGGCTTTTATATTTAAAGGTTTACACTAAACAGTGAAACAATGAAAAATATTCGTACAAACAAAATAAAGAGTAGATGTTATTTGGTCTTTTTTAAAATAACATGTCGGTTCAATTTCTCTGAGGCTTTTATGATTTTCGAAAATTATTATTTAAATTATTTCGTGATATTTACTAAAACTTTTATTCAACGATTTTGTAAGTAGTTTAAGTACGGGAAGGTTAAATGAAAACATTTAATTATCTTTGAGACCGAAAAAAAATTGGCTGATTTCACTTCCTCCCAGTTATTTTTTAGATAAATGAGTATTATTTTAAAAACAGCTTGTCCACGAATTTTCGATATCGTTGTAGTTCTGCTCACGAAGCATTGAAATAACGCGGTTTAGGCCAAGTTAATCTCTTCTACGTGTATCCGCATCGCTACGAGTGCTAGCCAGTTAAGTCAGGTGGGTGGTTCTTTCGGGAAAGTTTTCACGAAGGGTTGTAGTTATACCCTTGTTAAGGGGTCGCGACAAGGCCATGGGCCTACCCAGCCTGGATACGCAACTACCCACGCACCACCGAAAGATAAGCAAGTATTAAAACGAATTGAGATCTGAATAAATAGACTTTTACTTCTATATCTTGGAAAAACGTTATTGCAATTTCGTGTGGGTAAAGTCTGTCTCAAGATTTCGTGATTATTTCTCAGAAGTATTTTTTTTTCAATTTTTTTTAAAGAAACACAGGAGCAGAGGTTCAGGGCTTCTGTTTGTTTAAATTATTGAAAGAACTTTCCTTTTGTGGGCTCTTGTGGTTGGTTTAATATAGTTTTTAATCCCACTCAGTCATAGCTGTTCGAAACCAGCGGGACTATGCTGATCACAATTCAGGGAATAATGTGAGACTGGAGGTAGCAAATACGGGAAAAGATATGGTTAACATATTATCTAAAGCCTTTTTATTCGCCGTTACCATTCGGAATTGTGGTATCTGACAAAAGGCGAGACTGACAGTATTTTTTGTTTTAAAACGAATTGCTAAAATACTAGTCGTCATGCCGTTTTCCGAAGGGGTAGGCAGAGAGAATAGACTGCCGCTATATCGGCGCATATTCGTTCTTTCTTTTACAAAAATAATTGTTTATAATTTGCACTCTTGACACGACCCGACCAAAGTATTTTTAAACATACCTAATGAAAATGAAATAATAACTTTGCATAAGCCCACAGATTTAGTTTTTTTTTAAATGAAAATTAAGTAATAACTTTGTATAAAACCACAGATTTAGTTTTTTTTTGATCGACCGGTTTCGCTTAGCCTAGGCATTATCAGGGTACAAAGTTAAGCAAAACAAAAAATACAAAATTTGCGGTTACTTATAGATACAGAGGGAGAACACAGTATAAAATAAAATATCGGAACAATGAGAAAAGAATAGAATAACATTTAAATTATAACAAGGGAATAGAGAGAAATAGACAAATAATATGAAATGAAAGAGGCAAAACGTCAACTCAGAAAGTGATTAATTAATCTTATTTTAACGGCTTTCTTTATTTCTAGTGCTTCTAAATTATTAAATCTGTTGCCATGATCATCTTTAAAGAGAATATGAGCACCGGTGCTTTTATTAAAGGTATGATCATTTTCAATAAGTTAATTGGCCAATTCAGAAAAACCACGGTTATTTAAACATCTTAGTTGTTATTTGATTCTAACAATGATTAAATAATTATACACAAAGTTATTATTTATTTTTCATTAAATATGTCAAACCACGAAGTGATTGCTTTCTACAAATATTTATTTATTTTTCATTGTACATTTTTTACTAAATACTTACAGTAGGTAATACATAAGTACAATTGATAAATATGATGTTATCCTTATAATTGGTAGTTTGTCATATTGATTGTGAAAACTCTCGTGCTTAGAGAGGGAGCACTATCATGAGGTACTTTTTCATACATACATCACTTGATCGTGCCATGTCTTCTTTGGGCGTCCCGACTTCTTGTAATATTCACTTTCGTGTGATATGCTCTGCTTAAACTCCTTTCCTTGTTCATCCGATCTACACGTTCAAATCATCTTAGTCTTTTTTTATTCATTGTATTTACTTCCCATGTTTTATCCTCGCATTCTTACATACGCCTCAGGGATCTCATCCCTACAGCATTGATTCTACTTTCATCCTTGCTCTGCCAATTCCGTGCTAAAGTACCATAGTAAATTTAATTACACAATAATACTACAAACAGCTTGTTAGTAATATGTTTTTATCTCACCGCCACCGGTCCAAAACCAAGGAACCTAAGCTAAATATTTATACTTTGGGGTGTGTTTTCAGATCGTATTAAAATATTCAGGTGTTAGTGGAATTATTGTTAGTACACTTTTGGTTATTCACGATGTACATTCAATCAAGAACGTGATCCTCTAACTGGGATTGAAATTTTTTATCCTGAAATTTTTTTAATAAAAAAATGTTTCAGTCCTTGGAAAATATAATGGTGTGAGAACTTGGGTGTAACAAAAAAGGGTCAAAATATTCGATAAGCATAAAAAGCATTCAAAACCCCTTAGTTTCAAAATGTCGATATTAATATTACATGGCTTGCACGGCCATTTTCTCGCATGTATATTTATTTGTCCTGAACAGAGAAGCAAAGTACTGATAATTCTGCAACTGCTAATTCGTGATGAAACACCGTTTTAATGATTCATAATACAACATTTTAAAATTTTTACACTGTTTTTTTTTTTATTAAGACCGGATAAGTTTTAGTCTATTACGGTCATCTTTATTGAATACTGACACATGTATTGCTTAGACTAGGGTATTTATGAATTCGGGGTGTTAGGGGTGCATAACAATGATTTAATGTACATTTTATGAAGTACCGTCAAATCATCATTTTATTTATTGAAGCTTTTCAAAAATGTACTTATAATATTAATAACTTCTTTGTTTTACTTCAATTTTAATACAACTAAATGTGGTGGGTTACATTGTGTATTTAAAAAAAATGATTTTTACAATGAGTTTATAAAATAAAAGGTAGGTGTTTTACAATCAAATTCCCAAGTCTTCAGTACCTGGTTGGATTTTGAAAAAAAAGTTAACTCAGGTAACTCTACGCTCTTACTGAGTTACCCGAAGCGACAAAAAGCTAAAAAAAGTCTCAAACGTGTCGCTTGAGTCAAGCCTTCTCCAAAATGGTAAATATATTTTAAGATGGCTGAAGGGCCACAAAAGTTTTCAAAATCAAACGATGTCAAAGCATTCGATGCAGAAAAAAAAACTGCTCCTTTAACTCATTTTTGAAATGTTACTTTGGTCGAAAATAAGTTAAATACGTATTCACCTTTTTTTAGGGTATTATTCCCAAATAAATTTCCAATCATTTACCAAAGGATAGTTGGTCGTAACTGATATGGGCATGGGGTCAGAAGCTATTCAATTTTAAGGAATCTACTTGCCTCACGGAAAACCCTTAGTTTTTCTTAATCCAAATTTACTCGGGCCTTTTAATGTGAATACCGCAAAAGAAACTTAAATGCTCTCAACTAGTGGAGCTCGTAAGATTAAAGCATCCCCAATCGTGGTATGTTATAAGACTAAAGGGAGTAAGGAAGGGAAGGAAATATGGAAGAGGAAGGTTAGAAAGAACCTGGCTATTCAGTTCTGCTCATCAAACACGACGAAAGCAATTCAAGCAACGTTTCGATTCTGAATGATGGTCTTTCACCAGAGCGTAACTGATAGTATCTACTACTCAAATACAGATCCTGCATTTTTTTTTTAAATATATCGCTTGAATATGAAATAATACATTTGAATTAAATAAAATGTATTCGTGCGCGCCGGGATTTGAACCCGTGACCTTTGGATTCGTATTCGAGAATCTCAACGACTCGACCACTGAAGTGGTCATCCTTTCCGTAATGATATCTGTTTTGCATCTTTAACTTACGTCGTTTATCCGCATTTCACGTGAAAGAAGTTGAGATAGGTATCTGCAGTGATTTGTTTTCTTCCTGCAGTTTAAAATGGTTTGGGTAGCATTTAGATATTCTCATACTAAAGCATCAAATACCAATATAGATACCTACTTACCTAACAATATAATATGTTGAAGACCATTGAAGACACTTAATGTCTCGTTCGTGATACATTAGTAAACCGAGAATCAGAAATATCGGGTCTTAAATAATGGTCGTTCCTTTCTTTAAATACAACGCTGAAATATGAACGTCAAACAATTTCAACCATTAACTTACTATTTACTAAATATTTTGATTTAAAATATTACGTCCTCTAGATATCTAAAAAGTAGAATTTTGTTTTCGTAAAAGATTAAGCCTTTTACTATCGAATTCAAGCTATTTGCTTCTAACATAATATGCAATATTTAAATTCATACACTGTGAATATTTTTGTTAGACTTATTTTATTATTATTACTCTATGAATAAAAACATCAATTTGAATATATTACACAAATGCGCATACCGTGAATGCTGTAATTAATTATAATCCGATGTTCCTCAGACTCTTACCAAGTTTAAAGCCTTTTCATAACACAACCTTTCTCGCAGAGCTAGACGGATTCTTCAGATTTCCTATGAACATTCAAACCAGGACCGAATTTCTGATACAAACGTTTTCTTCATCAGACAATAGACTCATTCATTCTACAGATTTCTCGAAAACAATAGATACAACCTCCGTAATGCAGGCTGTGATGAACCAAGGGACCGTATAAGCGCATACAAGAGTACTTAATTTCATCGATTCTATTACAATGTAGCATAGAAAAACCGCATTACAAAAATCGACGTCGAAAGTGGTTAATTGCTTTCGTAAGATGTAGTAATCATTTTAAAATTGTACTAACCTGAGTGGAGAAATTCTGTGTTTTGTTCAATTCGTCCAAAAGTGCATCAGTTATATGTTTTCACAAAACATTATCACTTGTAAACGCCACCAACACAAAACACAGCCTTAATGCAAGTCCAAAAAGTCAGCCAAGTCTATGTCACGAATTGAACACACAGGATCGTTTCGATGGGCACAACTCCTGCCTTGTCACATTCCCCGTAGATGGAATGTTCGTTTATCAAGTTAATGGTATACATGATTAAGGAACTGAGGCATTTGATCGGAGTGCAACGCGTCGCGAACGAATATCGGATCCATAATGGTTGGTGTTGGTATCGTAGCTTTGGAGTACGCGTGGGGGTTAAAGTGTTACAATGCGCAAGGGAGGGAAGTTCCGTTCGCGCAGGCGCTGAAATAAAATGGCGGCTGGTCTGGCAGAGGCATCTATCGGCCTAGTGCGGAAAACTGGGAAAACTCGCATGGTTTTCTTTTCAAAAAACAGCCTCCTTTTTATGAACAAAAATCTTTTCGTTCTGGAATTGCAAACTTACACGAAAACATAATAACCATTATCATAGTGCTTTACGAGTGTGTGATAACTTCAACCATCGATTTAATTTTGAGACCTTATCGTGTCCACTAGTTAATTAATTTTAACGATAATATACACTTTAGGAATATGTTTTAATTTAATCAATTCACTGATCATTCATCACTGAGGAAAATATCTGGTCAGGCGCATAAAGATATGCATTAAAACCTTAAATTCTGTTACCGCTAGTCTTGGTTTCTAATGTCACGCGATGCACTATGAGAAAAAATCTTGAGCACAGTTTTTCTTTTGCATGCTAAAAATAAATAAACAAAAATACGCTTTCAAAGACAACTCATATTACCTTAATGAGTCCATGTTATAAAATAATAAGAACTATTGTACTTGTATTAAACAAAAAAAATTTAATCCTTAAATTTTCTTGCAAACGAAATATTTCTGTTTATTTCAAAGGTCAAAACGTTGCTAATTCTCTTTCAAAGGAAACTTTCACATCACTCTATATTGCTAATATAAGTTTCCGTTCTAATTTACCTGTAAATGTAAAAGCGTTTTTTTCAGAATGACTGAATGAATTGAATCACGATGTTTATTTCTGCGAACCTTAACTGATGCCTGATGACGTACTTTGTTCACTGGCTTTAATTGAACTTCAAATTCAACCTTTAACCTGGAGTAACCTCGTCATTAATAGACCTTGGGGTGACACACAAATCGAGCTTTATCATGAGAAGTATATATTTTCAAATAATGTTCAAGCATTTGAAAATAAACACAAACAACCAAAGTTGCTGTTGAAATAATATACAATATAAGTCGAGATTTCAAACTCTGTTTACTTTTTGAAAAACTTTTATGTTTTGTCTTAATTTTTCAACTAAAATATTTATTTAAAGCTTCACATCTTATCAAAAAAAAAGTTTGAACGAACTGAAAATAAATGCGTTGGCTTAAAAGTTAGACATAACTGATTTATGTCAGTTCTGCTGCCCCATTAAATGACAATGTCGGCTCCATAGTGAATATCATTGTAGGTATAAAGAGTGCCTGTCATAAACACATACTACATATTAGCTATATACGAAATCGCGTATAATAATTTAACTTTACAAACAATGCATTTGAAAATATGATTTCAAGGTGCAACTGAAAAAACTGCATAGTGGAATTAATTTACTAAATAAAACAAAAAAAATCTTTGTATGAGACCACGAATATTATTCAAAAATTATGACCGACCGGTTTCAAATCATCAGGGTACAAAATTAAACCAAACAAAAAATACAAAGTGTGCAGCTATATATACATACAAGTGCGGTTATAAATACAAAGGTAGAACAAAATTTAAAAAAAAAAAACAGAACAATGAGAAAACAATAGAATAATAATTCTAATCCCGATTCACTCTTTGGACTAGAGCTGAAATCTTTTTGTCAAGAATATGAATACATATGTGCCGACATCGAAATTTTACCCAACGATTCCTACACATACATAAGTGACGCGCATAGCACCACCAGCTGGTTAGATCATTGCCTAGTTACGAAAAATATCTTTAAGCAAATCCTCGATATGAAAATTTATTATGACATGGACTGGACAGATCATCGGGCTCTCGAGTTGACTTTAATGACAAAAAGGAATCCCTAAACAGAAGTATATGCTCCTATGATAAGGGATTCAGCTACATGGAATCCGAAAAATATACGCGATATCGAAAAATACAATGTATGCTCGCAAAAAATCTACGTAAGGTCATGGAAAAAAAAAATATTATTTTCATTGATAGTGGCAACCCTACAGACGCCCAAATAGAAGACCTATACGAGAATATAGTAGACGCGCTACGAAACACTGCTATTTCAGCATTCGGAGAAAGAGTCAACCAAAATATAAAGCAAGTCTGTGGATGGAATGACTATGTAGCGGGTAAATACGAAGAATCCAGACAAGCGATGAATATTTGGATCAACAATGGGGAGACCACACGAAGGTCCTATCGCGGAGGATAGAAAAGCAAAGCGTGCTGCCTTTAAAACAGCATTGAAAAATGCCGAAATAATTCCATACAACTCAGATGGATAAAATCGCTGGGGACTTCGATAAACGGGACTTTAAAATTTTTTGGAATAAGTCAAACAAAGTGTTAAATGTACGGTGTAAAGTTCCGAATAACATCAATGGAGAAACGAATCCGGAAAACATCGCCAACATTTTTTAAATTGCACTTCGCCACTAAAACCCCTTCCGCTACCGTCTCTTCAAACGAAACCCCACTGACAGAATACGATGATATTGAACTCCAGGTCACAGTGAACATGGTGAACACAGCCATCAGAAACATGAAAGCTGGGACATCAGCAGGGCACGATGGATTGAGCATCGAACACGTCAAACACGCAGGAGGAGCGATTTCGCAACTACTCGCAACGTTGTTTACTGTCATCCTTAAGAGTGGATACCTTCCTAAAGATATGACCAAAACAATAATCATACCGATTATCAAATCGAAATTGTCCGACATAACTCTACAGGAAAATTACAGACCGATTTCCATCGCTACCTCTATCGCCAGAATATTTGAACGTGTTCTGTTGGACCAGGTTGGACCCCACATGAAAACGAGCGATAATCAGATGGGCTTTAAAAAAGGAGTGCTCCACGGACACAGCGATATTTTTGCGTAAAACGAACGTTGGAATACTATCGAAAAAGAAAACAACTACTTACGCGTGCTTTCTTGATCTCAGTAAGGCGTTCGACAGGAGTCCATCACCCCTTACTATGGACTAAACTCGTTGAAAGGGGTATACCATCGAAGGTCGTCCACATTCTCAACACTTGGCACCGGCAACAAGAAAACCTGGTAAAGTGGAAAGATGGATTTTCCGAACCTTTTCATCTGAAAAGCGGAGTTAGACAAGGAGGATGCATGTCCCCATTATTGTTTAACATTTATATGGAAGAACTGACCCATAGATTAAATAATGCTAAGGTGGGCTGCCATATCGGAGGACAGTGTTTTAATAATGTGAGCTATGCAGACGATATGGTACTCATGACGCCGTCTATAAGAGGGCTACGTATCCTCCTGAATATCTGCGAAGAGTTTGCTCAGGAAACAAACATGATTTACAATCCGCTAAAAACGGCATTGATGGTTATCAGATACGGGCAGGGTCCGAAAACATTCCTCCCAGCTTTCTTGAACGGTGAGGTTCTAAAGGTAGTAGAAGAAACCAAATATCTAGGGCACATCATCACCAGCAAGCTAATGGATGACGACGACATCGACAGGCAAAGGCGAGCACTCAGTGTGAAATCAAACATGCTCAGTAGAAGATTTCGGCTCTGTAGTCCACCAGTGAAAAGGACACTCTTCCTGGCGTTCTGCACTACCCTATACACGTGCGAGCTCTGGACCAATTTTAAGAAGAGTAGCATGGAAAGAAGTCTTCCCAGGCACTGCAGTGCTTCCGGTATGTTCACCGAGAGTTCAGGATTTGCAGCCCTTATGAGAACCAGGGTAGCAGGAATGCGGGAAAGGATTTACATCTCCAGAAATAACCTCATCATGGAATCCCGTCAGATCCCGAACTCAAGCATAGAAGCGCATTGGAGTAAATTATTGGCCCCTCATCTTAACGCTGCCAGGATGGACTCCCTCTTGATGGCGTTTTGTAGAAATGAGGCCTAATATACTCCACATTCTTTATTTATTTTTTACTTTTTTATCATCATTATTATTATTTTATTTTCATATATTTTTATTTTTTTATTTACTTATTTATTTATTTCTTATGAATTTCTGTTCATTATTATTTTGTTACTATTATTATTACAATGTATTGATAATAATTATGGAAGGTATTGCATTGCACTACTCCTGCATACCTTCCGGAATAAAACTTTTATTATTATTATTATTAATAATTAAATTATAACAAAGGAACAGAGAGAATAATTATAATTGAATACTATATTTTTGTAGAAAGGAATCACTTAGTGGTTTGACATATTTAAAAATATATGTTTTCATTAATTAAATACTAGATGTAATTAATGATGAATACTTGAAGCAATTGGATGAGTTTCTGATAAAAGGCTAGCTAAAGAAAGAAAGTCTGATAAGGATATTGAAAGAAGGGTGAATGCAGAAAACTCCATTAATGGAGGACTGTACGCTGTTGGTGCAAATAAGAAATTGTCAAAAGCGAAGCTGGCATTCCACAAAGGAGTGCTTATACCAACCCGGATGTATGGCAGAGAGGCATGGAACTGGCGGAAAAAGGATGAACGTAGACTGAATGCTGTGGAAATGAGATCCCTGAGACCTATGTGCGGTAAAACCATGTATGACCGTATTAAAAATGTGGATATCCGGAAACAATGTAAGGCTGATGTAAGCGTAATAAATGGGATCAAGAAAGGGACGCTTAGATAATTTGGGCATGTAGAGCGAATGAACGAAGAAAGGAGTGTGAAAAGAATATATGGTGCGAAAAGGGTGCGAAAGTGAATGGAAGAAGAAGTTGAGAACGCCCGGGATAGACATGGCACGATCAAGTAAATCAAATACTTGAATCGGGTCATGTGAAGAGTCAGAATAACAGAAGAGTGTGTATGAATTGATATATGAATGTGAACGAAGCAAGGAGTGTCTACCCCTGCGGAGAAACGGGGTGATGGTTAGTTAGTTAGTTAAATATTTGATTAACTGGAATGTTTACTTTCATTTGATATCGGGTACTCAGATTAACAGAGGTTACTGCTCATGACATGTAGTCTTCGTATTTATATGAGCTTGTTATCTCAATAAATTGCACGACCAAACATGATAAATCTACGGCTGAGAAGTAAACAACCAGTAAACTTTTTAAGAGCATTACCTTTTTTGGATCAGAAAAATATGTCTCTGAGCCGCAAAAAAATGATATATAACCCGTCACGTCATACTGGTATCAGTACTAAGGCAAGTGAAATGAAAAGTCAGAATGCAACGTTAAATGAAGATGAATGCTCTATCCATGAACATTCTTTATCCGTAGAGAACTTACTTGCAACGTGATACTACGCGAGGAATTTTACTTATTATTTGTAAACTAGGATCATATAAACACATTTATAAAATAGTTTTGAGGTTAGTTAGTAGAAAGGAGAAAAAAAAAGTTTCACTATTTTGACTAAGTATATTTTAACAGTGGATATTGCATACACAAATACAAAAAAAAATCACTAGAAAAGCGTAGGAAAGACTATTGCATTTTCAAAATTATGAATTGTATTATTAGAAACAATGAATTGCTTTTCTTCAATCATGACTCTACTGATTATGGGTATCATTCTTTACTGTTCAGAATGTCGAGACTTGTTAACTCAAGCCGTGGTCTTGAAATTTTTGGTACCAGTCCAAATGATTTTTGTCATTCTTTACGACTCTACCAAAACCTGGACTTGAGCTTGGCTTTGACTTGAATATTCTTTCTAATGTGTGTTTTTGTCTTATTTTTGTCATAACTTCATTACAATACTATGTGTGTGGTGTTCTTTCTCTGTTACTTTTTTGTCAGTTGATTTTTTGTTTAGAGCAGTTGAGACTCTTGTGCGGTATTTTTGAGGCGACTTTCTATCGCTTGTTTAATATTCAGCCCACGAGCTTGATAGAGCTTTCCAGACAAATCCAAGTGTATAATAGTGATTTTATATGGTATATTAAAAGAGTGTGTATGGTACAGAGACTTTGTATTTATTTATAAAATGACATTAAGTAATTTCTCCATCTATTTATATAGAAACAGACCATTGACCAATTACAAAAAATACATAAAACGAAATGGGTAAAAAAAAAACAGATAGAGAACAGCACATACATAATGTTTTAATGAAACAATGTCAAAAATAGGCTAAAAATATACTTTTGACAGAACATTCACGTCAAAGCCTGAACAAGGTTTTGGTTGTCGTAAATAATGTCAAAAATCATTAAGACTGGTACCAAAAATTTTAAGATCATGGCTTGAGTTAACAAGTCTCGACATTCTGGACAGTGAGAAAATGATATTCATAATTAGTAAAGTGATAATTGAGGAATAACAATTTATTGTTTCTGAGTCCATAGCAGGGAACGTTGAACTGGATGAGTTGTAACAAAGAAAGTGATTCAATAATACAATAACTAATTTTGAAAATGCAAGTAAATGTCTTTCCTATGCTTTTCTAATGAAAAAAATTGAAATGTTTGTTCAATTTCATCATATGAATTATCGTCTCTTTTCAAAAATAAAACGATTCAATATGATGATGATACAAGTGATAAGAGAGTTAAAATGCTTTCTTTCTTTAACATAAAACTAGACGATTGATTTACAAAATAAACTAAAAAGGCCGACAACGTGCTATTAGCAAACAGGTCTTGAGACTAGATCTGGACCGCTGCTGTTTTAGGGACGATTAACGCCTTTTATAGGGCTGTGAGCGGTGTTTAGCGCAGGACGTCTCATCAGTGGCGGCTCGTGGCTTTTTAGTGTTCCAAGTGCAAGACTGAAAAATACGTAATTATTGATGTTATTGTAGCCGAAAACGTATGTTTTTTTTTCAAAATTTCAATTTTTTGCATGAAAATTTTTCAGAAAACCGTGCAGCGCACCACCAAAACTGAAAAATTCTAAAAAAATTTATCAAAAAATAAAATATTTTCAAAAAATTAAAAATAATTTTCGGCTACAAGATCAATAACGTCGTATTTTTCAATATTAGCACTCCAGCATACTAAAAAAATCGCGAGCTGCCTCTGCGTCTCATGTAAGATTTTTTTTTTAAATCCCTCCATACAACCTTTTATACATTTAAGTAGGCGTCATTCTATATTTTAAATGGGTGGGTTAAATTAACTAATTGTTAACAACTAACTATAGGGAAGCGCCCTTGAGATTATATTTTACAAAAATGGCGCTATACAGATTAACCAAGTATTATTATAGACCACCATACAAATTTGTATTGTGCACACTTCTTGTATAATTCACATTCATACATCGTATCATACCTACTCTTCTGTTATTCTGACTCTTGACATTGCCGAACTCAAGTTTTTTTTTTAAAGAAAGACAAACATTTCCGGGTTACGAATAATCTGATAATATTTGAAAAACTCTTACTACCATCATAATAAGCGGAAGATGTCGTTTGTGTAGTAGTTGTTAAATCTAAGTAAAAAAAGGGTATTTTTCTGAAATATAAAAAGGATTATCAGATTGCTTCACTTAAATTGTAAATAAAAAAATGTTGCTTGTATAATCATGGAGGACTTAACTAGCAGAGAAATTGAATCCACTACGCCCGGGTGAGAATCCAACGCGTTTGTCCACTCAGCCACTGACCGGTCTGATTTGATTCACTTGATCGTGTCATGTCTTCATCGGGCGTCTTCGACTTTTTCTTCAATTATTTTCACGACATATATTATATTCACACTCATTTATTCGTTCATCCGCTCTACGTGCCCAAGTAACTACTTTTAATATAATTAAAGAAATGAAAAAAAAAACTTTGTACAAGACCACGCATACTATTTTATTTTTTATGACCTACAGGTTTCGCTTAGCCTAAGCATAATTAGTTTTATTTTGTACCCTGAGTAATTGCTTTCTACGAAAATATTTAATATAATTAGTTAATGCATGATCTCGTAAGGATCAAAGGCTGTGATCATGGCAGTTATATGAATAATTGTTTACAAAAACTTTTCAATAAACAAGCCAATTTTAATTTTACATTTAGCTAATTAATGTCTCGGCAAAACACAAAAGACTATAGTAACGTTTATTTCAGCGAATATTGAATTATCGTTTTCAATTATCAATAATTAATAACTTTGAATAGTACAGCTTTAGACTGAAAGCGTTTTAAAACATATTTCAGTAATACGACACATATCCCTTGACTAAGTTTTTCAATGAAATTTAAGAAACCTTCTCAGATTTAGTTTGAAAGAAAATTTAGATAGCCAGCACGAAGCACACTATGTTTTATTACATGCCAAAATGGCGCTTTAAATACATGCTATAGAGCATTATTATTATTATTAACATTTAATTATTGACAGGTAATTAAAGACCTTCGTGTCACTGCACTAAGCACCTTGGCTCTGGGCCTAGAGGTCACGGGTTCAATACCCAGCAAGAGGTAAAACTTTTTTTATGTGTGAATTTTGAATTTTTACATAATATTGAAATGTAGTATATTTGAACCTGACAATATTTAAAAATCTCCTACTGCCATCATAATAAGCGGAAATTGTTGCTTGTGCAATGATGGAGGACTTATCTTGCAGAGGAATTGATACCACGACACCCGGGTGGGAATCATATGCGTTTGTTTACTTAACCTAACCAAACAGGTCAAATTTTAATTTGATTTAATTTCAAGCAATGTCTCGACTCTGAATGATGGTATTTTACTAAGACGAAACTAAAAGTATCTAGTTTTCTCGAACATGCCGCAAATTTACCATGTTTTAATATTTTGTATTATTCAATTGTGAAATAACATAAATTAATTGAAACAATTTATACATTAGCTACTTAGTTCTCAAGTCTAATTTTAAAGACGGGTATTTATCTGAAGTATGAAAAGGAAGTTTATTCTATCGGATTGCTTTGCGTAAATTATAAATTAAAATGCTGAAAAAATAAAATAAAAAAACACCACAGCTGATAAACATTACAGATGGCAGTGTGTGTTTGGGTATTACATTAATTAATAACGTTATAATACGTCGTTTTAAAATCAAAACCGGGATCAGAGTCAAGTGCGTATTCCACTTTGCTACAGAGATCATGCCAGCTAGCTCTCTCGACATTTTCGTAAAACTGATTGAAGTTGTAAAGTATTATAATAAAACATTGTTTGGCTCTTTTCTGTCCATTGCCGGTAATAATACGATATAAGCCTTTTTAAGTTTTCCTCGAACTTTTTGTCTCTCTGCGGTCTGCCATCTGCGCCCAGCTGTGGTTTGATATCTCATTTGTTTGAGCTTTCAGGTCGTAAGGAGATTGATGTAGATTTTTTTTCTCTTCGTTAACAATACCCTTCTACAAACCGCTTGAAACCGTGGAAATATTTCTTTAAGTATATTTTTTTTTATCCTAAGGAATATATAATATTTTAACTTTTTTTTTTTTCAAAAGTATTTGTAACGTGAATATTTACAATATAAAGACATGCAAAGAAATCAGAATTCCAAAAAATATATAAAAAAATAAACAAAACAGTTTATTTGTAAAGGGATAAAATGTTTTAATGCGCTGCCGAAAACAAACAAATTTTTACCAACTAATAAATTAAAAATAGTTTGTAAGAACTATTAAAGTACATCAAGTAGTTATCATTCATAAGTCAAGAAGTATAAGAGTAAGTGATTTCTATTGATTTACAAATAATAAAAATAAAATAAATAAAAATAAAAACTAAAACTTTATCATTTGAAAATGCACAGGTAGCCTATTTAGTGACGTAACACAGAATAAACACCAAAGTCGACCTCCAAGAAAAGAGCGAGGTTAAAAATTTTAATATGTAAGAATTATATTTCGCCAATTGTACAAATAATTTATACAAAAAAAGTTGTATATTTGCGCCTAGTTCAAGGGTACTCAAGGTGATTTTTGTATTTTTTACTCTCAGTGTTGTCCCGGTGAGATTCCACCGTTCAGAATCGAAACGTTGCTTGAAGTGGCTTTAACTGTGTTTAGTGAAGATGGGAAAAACTTCAAAGTTTTGTGAACGCTTCACAAACTACAACTACTTCTTTAAAATGAGTCCTGAATCCTTCACGGTGACTAACTATTGCGAATTTAGCGATAGAACTAATAGTTCAATTGCTAAATTCGCAATTTCTTTTGGAACCGTTTCCTAGTGCTTTATTTTATTTCATGGGGAGAGGAAGGGGGGGGGGGTTTCTGGCAATATTTAAGGACCGAAACACTGGAACTGTGAAGATCTTAGAAACTCACCTTCCTCTGACTCATCTTTGTTCTATTTTCACTTCGTTCAGTCTCACAATATTTTCCTAATTATTAGAGATGCTGCAGATCCACTAGCTCCGTACGATATAAAATAATTTTATTGTTGTTTGTTTAAAACATGTTAGTGTAGGACGGAGTGAGAAAGGGGAATGTGGTGGATCTCACCGAAGTAATTTGTGCGTTTTTTGAAAATGACCTGATTTACTTCTGTATTCTACTATTAGATTTAAGGGGATTTGGTTAATTATTTAAAACTGACAGAAGTAATTGCTTTCAAAAAGTGATCCGTAATGGTGCAGTTTTATGAAATATTTTGTATTACATCAAGATTATCAAAAAAGTTTGTTTTCCTGTATACCTGTTATTTCTTAAATATTACAACTTTAAATTATTTCTCTTCGTTTATAAAAGTAAACAAACAAGAAAGCTGCACATTATTGGCCTTGAACGTATTTTGCAAGACTTCAGGGGAGCACAGATTACATGAACAAATATTTAATAAAGCAATTCACTTCTACGTTCGTCTTACGTCACACACTGGGTTGTGCCGAGCCTCCCCTCGTGAGGCCATTACACGCGTCTGGTTACACCGTTTATATATTTTATGACAATCTGATAGAGATCGGCAATAAGTGGTCCACGACGCTTTTTAAAAATAAAAGCAAACATTCCTTATGTACATATATTTTTATTTCTCCTACTACGATTTTTACGATTTTACCTCACGTATTATGTGTATAGACAAATGCAAGATTACGAAACAAACAATCTTTGAGAAGATTGATAGATGACATAAAGAAGAAACTATGATCTGCATTTTTAAGATCGTCCTGTTGATGGCCAACCTTCGACAGGAATTAAAAAGCAACAGAAGAAAGAATAAAAAAACACTGTATTTATAAGTATAAGTAACGCGAGCGTACTCGTATCTATACTGTTCATATTCAACATAATAAATCTGTACAACATAACTTCTCACACGGAATTGGATGGAAATCAGGATGAGAAAGAAGCGATTATTCATATGATGAAATTGAACAAGCATTACAAATTCCTGCATTAAAAAAAGCGTAGGAAAGACTTGATTTAATTTGCATTTTCAAAATAATTAATTGAGTTACTCACCATTGACTCACTTTTTTTGTTGCAACACATCAAGCTCAACATTCCTTGTCGTAGACTCAGAAACAATGAATTTTTGTTCCTTAATCTTCACTCTACTAATTATGGGTATCATTCTCCACTGTCCAGAATGTCGAGACTTGTTGACTCATGTCGTAATCTCAACATGTTTGGTACCAGTCTAAATGATTTTTGTAATTTTTTACGATAATAATCTTCGAAAAATACAATTTATTGACTCTACCCTAACCTTGTTCAGGCTTTGACTTAGACGTTCTATCAAAAACATATTTTGGTCATTGCTTCATTCAAATATTATATTAAGTGCTGTTCTTTCTCTGTTGCTCTTTTTTTCATTTCGTGTTATGTGTTTTTTGTGATTGGACAGTGGTCCGTTGATATAAAAATAAATAAATAATTACACCCACCCGAAAAATTATTATAGTTTCCCTTTAAAAAAAAACCAATAGTTTGGAAAGATTTATAGCCCCTGTCTCTGTATAATGTCGTCTGGAACAGATATAACCAATTGTAAGTACGCACGGCCGTAGTACGATGGTTGAGGGTAAGGTCTTTCTTTTTTATTTCCAATGTAATCCGTAGGCAGCAGCGTGGGGTGATCTTAAAGAAAAACAGTTATTATCCTTTATCATTATCGTATCTTGTTAGCTATCACGGTTTATCCCCAAGGGGTTTGAGTTTTTCATCTCTCAGTTGAATAATACAGCCGCCTAGCCTGATGGTCTGTAGAAACATGAAACAACCAAAAACAAAAATGTGTACACGTGGAGGGTGGGAGTGGGAAATATTATTTTTTATAGCCTGTTCTCAAGTTATTGAGAAAATAAAATCAGGTCCGTAATGAGACAGGTTTTTTTTGAAAAATTATTAATTAACCTACATATTTATATGGAGATTGTTTGAACGGAGAATAATTACCGACTTGATTTGCTTATACAAAATTATAAATTCAATGATTGACAGCCCTGAACTATTAAACTTGATTTCATTTCATGTTCCTGGCAAGACGATTACAAAGCAGTACCTACCGTACTATTGTAGCAATTCTGCTTCAATCTCACAATTCAACACGTCTATGCGACGAATGTTGCATCTGGGAAACATATACTCCGATGTCGCTGATATATTCAACACGTCAATATCAAACTATAAGTTTAATTTAGTACAGTTGTTGTTATCTGGTAGAGCTAAACTAATAGTTTCTTCTTCTTCTTCTCCATCTTCTTTCCCTACCCACTACCTTCAGTCTTACACCATACCCCAATTGAGGATGCCATACTCTCACTGGCTCCAGACGACTGAGAGCAGTTGGGACTTTTGTGCGTTATTCACACAATTTTATTCCTTAAAGAATGTCTTATTTTATAAAACTCTTTCGAATGATATTTCGACAGCACTGTGTCAATAATTTTATTTTTTATAGACTATTTCAGCAGTGTTGTTAATTAAGTATTTTCACCGCGTGAATTCATGGTTAGTATAATTTTTTTCCATCGTGGTTTATTGCCTCGACGTATGATCTTTAAATATAAGGATTCCGGTTGATGATATATTATATAATCAAAATATTTCGACCGGTCGGTAGCTGAGTGGACAAACGCGTCGGATTCCCACCCGGGCGTCGTGCGTTCAAGTCCTCCATCATTACACAAGCAACATCTTCCGCTTCTTATGATGGCAATAAGAGTTTTTCAAATATTGTCAGGTTATTTGTAACTCGGAAATGTTTATCTTTCTTTTAAAAAAGAAAAAAAAAGTAATAGCTTCTCCGCCCCACCCGAAAATAATTTGCAATACATTAGCCTAAAATGAGTAGGTACATTTTTCCTGTTTTGGCGATTCATTTTTTTTAAATCGTTTATTTGATTTATGTCGATAATATATTGTAGATATTATATTACATCAGCTAACGCGTATAGAATTAATAGATTTAAAAATAAATACAAATTTCCTGTTTTGACCGCACATCTTCTCTATACATATGTTAAAGATCAAAGATAAACCTAATTCATTAACAAAATAAGCAAAAAAAACTATACATTCATTACAAAAAAATACCTACCATGCCCATTCTTACTAGGCAAGAAAAATTTGACAAGTATAATTCGTTTTACGGTGCTCCACATTGAATAGAACACAAGAACGCGTGGAAATTGATCTAAATTGTGACGTTATTAATAGTTAATCTATAAAGTTATCTAAGGCACGTAGAGGAATATTTATTTTTACCATAACAATATATATATACCTTCTTTGCTGATTGAAATCTGAACAAAACTATGAAATTACGGCCAGTACGTGTTATCAACTGTACTTAGAAATCAGCGAGGGCGGGCTCCCAGTTCCTGATAACTTCGTCTAGACCCCGTCTCGTTAGTCATTCTACCTTATGAGACAAGTTGAGCGACAAATTATTACCGTGGGATGCTCCCTACCCCACAGGCCAGCCCGCCAGCCCACCAACCCCCCCACCCCGCACAGATGAGTAGGTGGTGTCGACGGGGCTTCAGCCATTAATTATGCCGAGGATAGTGCGCGACAAGTCTACCGATAGTCACACAGAATCATTAGCATCAAATAATAATACACTGTGGCTCAATTAGCAAGGGTGCGTTTTATGCGGTGATGGACATATTTTTTGCTGTATTATTTTACGTCATGAAAGCATAATTATTTAGCAAAGGGTTTCATAATTTGAAACTTTTTAATACTAACTAGGAGCAACGTACTAAAACTCATCATATGCTGTTATTTTTCTATCTTCATCCTCCTTTTGCTTTCGCCCCCCTATTATCAATATTATATGTGCATGCAATTAAGAAAAAACCTGCAATTAAAAGCAATAGTTTGTGATCACAAAATGAGGGAAACAGATTTAAAAGTTAAGTACTTCAAAGATCAAGAAATTCAAGATAATTTGGTTTTTGACGTAATTAGTATCTAGTAACTAAACAAGGAACCAAAATCATGTAAATAAGTTTTTTCCATGTGGCCTAACCACAGTTTGATAATGGCTTTAAACGCTGAAACAGCTATCATTAATAATACCAACTAAAAATAGCGAAACTAAATAACAAAAATATTAAATTTAATTCAATTGAATAAAAACTTGTTTGAAGTCAATTAACAGGTGGTAAAGAGTCATATTATATACAGGTTTTTACAAAAGCCTCATGAAATGAATATGTGTATATATTATATAGGTGATGGATTTGTTGGGTCGGAAACCGCACTGATTTTCACTTACAGTATTTTCACTATGGATCAGTAACCTTTTATACAAAATATAGAAGACTTTATGTGTGGTATTGACGATTATGATTGTTCTATAATTCTCACACTTTGTTTTGTCTCTATTTTACAAAATGGGCACAATCATTTCTATTTGTCATTCCCAGCCAGTATTTCTTTTTTCTAGATGTTGCTTATTATTCTGTAAAAATACGCACCTTCAGCGTTGGTTCGTGGGTTTCGATTAGTTCACATGCCACAATATCTGTTCCTGGTGCATTATTGTTTTCCGATCCTCTTAATGTTTGCTTTGCTTCAATCAAAGCAGGCTCTTCTATACACTCCTCAACGGCGCCATAAACCATTTTCTTCTGTTTCTTGTGATCCCTATCGGTACGGTGTATAAATGTTCCAAAGTCATTTTCCTATATTTCCATAATACCCTTATTTTCTGTCAGCATATTATACTTACCATCTCTACAATCATTCAGTCTGGGCATCTCTGGCATTCCATTTATTGTTTTCTTATACCTTTAACATTTTTTTCTCTTTGAATGATTTTGTTGCAATTTTCCTTTTCTCCAATTTATATCGTGTGGCGTTATGTTTTCAAAAAAATCCTTTACACCCGCCTTCACCAGATGATCAAACCAATTTCATTGTTTTTTTGTGTTGAACAATCGTTTTTACTACTTATTCCTGTGATCAAGAACTATATACATATACATATACTATATAATATGTATTTCACCTTTTCTATAACACGGGTTTCTTCAAGACCCAGGTTCCTTCCTTGCCTTAGAAAGACCCCCCACACGGAATCCCTATAACGAAATAAATTGATACAGGGCCTGAGAGAAAGGAATTGTCTAAAAGTCTTCTGAGTAAATCAAAAAAAATGATTCTGGCTTAAAATTTTATTGATGAAAACTTTTTTGAAAAGTTTAAAGAGAGAAAAGCCTGTGTGAATTTCATAACGCTGGTTCATTTTTTTTGTTTTGAGACATTCAAATTAAATTGTAAGTTTTACAATGCGTAGTTTACTACATTTGATTATTTTCATTTAGGAACGAAAAACATTTCACTTAAAAACAAAATTATGAATCTTTCTAACTTTTAAGAGGCATCAAAAAAATTTACATTAGCATGTCAAACGGTTATTTTTAAAGCGTTTAAAAAACACATAATCTACTGAACTAACTAAATTTTCAACCATCTCTTTGACGACATCTGTGTTTAGAAAACCAAAACACTTTCCAGTTTTTGCGTTAGCCTGGATAACCCCCACTGTCTTCTGAAGGTTTCCGAATTTTCCGCAAGTTTTATGTTTATTTAGGCTTACTAAGGAATAATACAAATATTAATACACTAATACACTGTATTACCAGATGTCAGTAACTTGTTTCAACGGTTAAGATTTAAAAGGAGAATTAAGTGTATTTGAATTCCAAAAGATGTCACTGATTTGAGTGGATGTTCGCAAAAGATAATCAATTTAGGAACTGTTTTTTGACTATACATTTCGAAGCTTTAAGACGCAAAAAATAAATATTTTTTAACATTTTGAAATTTTCAAGATTTTTTATTTGTCTTGGGACATGGTAGATATTATAATAATTAATGAACACAATATTCTTAGATTGAATAGAAAATCCAAAAAGTCGAGTTGCTAATTGCAAAAAATACACAGTAGCTACCCTAGCAAATATTAATTTTTCATAAGATGTATTTTTTTAATATATAATTGTTTACTTTGAATATTATTCTAGGAAATAGTGAGAAGCAACTGAAAAAAATTAATAGCTTAATTTAATTTTCCTGAAAAGTATTACCTTGAAGAATTCAAACTCGCCAGGGAGACTTGTTTGAAAAAGAGACGTCCCATGTAGAAGTATACACAATGATGGATCACATATAAAAAAAATATAATTTTAAAATAATGAATACTCGTATAACTTTTTATTACATTTTAGGGGCATTTGAAAAGAGCACTACAAACAATGTTAAAAAAATATATATATTGCACTGTTTTTTTTTTCAAAGGTGGACTTTAATTGAATTGTTATGTCAAAAACATAGACTGATTAAAACTGTTCAACAAAATATAAAAAATAAAAAAAATTGTATTTTTTTCATATATATTTTTATGACCGTGCCGAGCGGTTAAGATCCTTTTCCGAATCGAAACTCAGCGAGGGAAATAAATGTGGTCTATTTTACAAATGTTAATTCATAAACATGTATATAAAATAATCCATAGTATATTTTCGGGAAGTAAGTAATTTTAGTATCGCCCTGGTGAAAGACCACCATTTCAAATCGAAACGTTACTTATAAAGCTTAAGTCATGTTTATTGACCCGATCTTAATTCCCAAGCTCTTTACAATCTTCTTTCTCCCTAACTTCCCTTCCCAACACCCTTCCGACTAACATACATAATTAGGATAACATAGTTCCACTGGCTCCGGGCAGTTGGATTTCTAGTGGGGTATAAACGAATAAAAAAACTGGTCTACTTAAACATTACACAAACATTTACTTATTTAATTTGGATCAAAACCTTTCGAACTTACACATCAACCAAATAAATACAGAAACATTTTGCAATAAAGAGATAAAGTGCCTTTTTCTAACGTAAACTGTAAACGTAAAAGCTGTAATACAAAAGGCTTCGTGTGCTTACTGCCCATGCGCCTGGACAATAGTGAGATATTCTCTCAACCATAATAATTAAAGTCTTCTGAGAGGGCCAGACCGGTCGAAGAGATTTGATTTGGAATTGCTTTTTTTCTACGCACTAAAATACATACAATTTCATATGGAATCCATAGCATAATATTATAACAGTAATGCTTGCAAATCGCACAACATTCATGATTTGCTACATGAAAGTATTAAGAATTTACTATCATTAATTATTATTTTAATTAATAATCAATTAAATTATTTAAATACTCTATTGATGAATAGTGAAAATAAATAATCGGTACATTTAGAGGGTAAATTATCTTTGCAACAACCCGGATAGTATGGCGAACTGCCCGCGTGGGCAATATTCAATAACGCATTGTTTTAGAAAAAAATATCTGCCATCTAGTCCTATTAGAACCATTCACATTTATAATGGCTTACTTACTAGACCCCAGCTCAAATAAACCGCTTGCTTATGGCACTTATTATTTACTTTTACACTTAAATGCATTTATCTTTTATTCTTCCCTCATTATAAATAACAACTTATTTATTTTCTCACCTACGAAATGCTTCTTTCTACTACTTTTTTCACCATTCTTTCTCACCACGAAGACATATATTTCTCAATATGTTTTTTGGGTTACTAATGCTTGATTATTATCATGAACCTCAAAAAATCTCGGTTATTGTCCATCCCTTTTTTTAATGCCATGAATGCCTTTGTTAGTTGCTCAATATTAATGAAAATATGGCCTATGAATTTAGTATGTACCAAAAATAATATTTTTACATAGTTTAAGCCAAGCCTCTTCCTTTAGATAGTGTTTATAATAATTTTTATCCTTAGGGTTCCATAAAACTTGTTTTTTGCATTTGCTTTCTATTAACAGTAGACACTTGTTTTTCTTCCGGCCACTCATTGTCTATTTTCGACGGTGCACACGAATTAAAGATGGAAAATACGTAAAAGCTCGCAGCGTACCACGACACTCCTGTTGGACGTCCACGAGCGACCAGCGAGCATCCTTCGATTCAAGGCACCACGGTCACACAAAGCTTTTTTTACGGTAACGCGTTACGTTTACAGTTAAAGCTCGCTAGTGAGTACCCGGCTTAAGGCATCAAGCCCCACTTAAAAAAAATCGTATCCGGCCTAAGAACATTGGGTTTCAACTATTTGCGGACATTGGGTTTTTCCCCGAGTCAGTAAATCGATGAGACTGTGTTGTGGGCGTGTCCGTGTTCGTGAACTTAACTTTTCTTTAAATTATGTGTAGTGAAATAGATCGAACGATTTCGAATACCAAAATTTTAAAAATAATTCAATTAACTCTCTAGTGGATATTAATTAAAATAATTGATTGATTTCTATAGCGCCGTTTTTGTGAAATCAATATCACCTCAAGGGCGCTTAACAATATAATTACCATAACCTACAACTTAATCACTAAGACTAATAACTAGTGACGAATAAATTATATCTTACAACTATGTACCTACAGCCAAAGCTTATGATTAGTGACTTAAAATTAATACTTATAATGGTTGTTGCCCGTAGACAAAAGGAATAAGCAATAGTAAGACACTATGCTTAGGACTTTTAGGAGTCAAATAATGTTTTATAAAGTATTGACATAAGTTTTATTTTAAATCGGTAATTTTTATTTATCTTGTAATATTTTTTAGGCGTGGTTTCTAAGCCAATGCGTAATTCAATATAAAAATGCAACTCAACCCCTTTCGAATATATATACTAGAAACGTGAAAACCATTTTACGGTTTCAATGAAACGGAATACAAAAATACACGTTTCCTAGTTAGGCAGAAACCTCCATCCAGAGGCGTAGCAGGGCGTGCCAGCCCCGGTCCACGGCCCCCGCGCAGTGACGGCCCCGTGCCCCACATAGGGGCTGTCGCCCTGTGACCGAGTTAGCCCCCTCCAGCGGCCGCCTGGTCCATCGGGCCAGTAAATGGGACACACCTGAATATGTCGCTAAGTGCAATGTGCCTGTCTGAAATATTGGTGGGAACGGTCCATTCTACAATTTATTTGGTGGTTAAAGCTAAAAATTTCTATAGCGCCGTTTTCGTGAAAGAATTTACTCAAGGGCGCTTTACGAATTTACCTAACCTACAGCCTATCCACTTAAACCTTCAACTACTACCTGGATTCTTATTTCAAAAACAGAACTCTAACTTTTATGAAAAAGTATTTTTTTAATATTAAATATGGTACAAATTAAACACTTTTTGATATTATTTTTTTTTTTCAAACAGTTAATTATTCAAATTAGAATTACATTGTAATGATTTAATAATACCGAATGCTTAACTTTATTCCATTGTTTTTTTTTATTGAGACAGGACCAGATATTATATTTAAAAATAACCCTAGATTTCTCTAACTCCGCGTCCCAGAAGGAAAAAAACCACCCGAAGGTATATTTGAATGTAATTGTAAAGCCGCTTATGTCAGTAATAAAACAAAATACTAAGTCACAGATATTAAATATACCTAGAGGTAATAAGTGTTAATTTCGGACATAAATAGTGTATGTTATATATATATATATATAGGTACCACAGATTCACTTCGAATTTTATGTCTGAAGATGCCGGTTATAAGATGAAACCGGTCCGGTTTTAATAAAAAAAATAAGAGAATACAGGAAAAAAATGGTATTATGTAATAATTTTTATTTTTTTATTATATGTTTATGTTTGAGCTAAAGATTAGGCCTCTGGAGGTTTTTTTAATATCAAGCCAAGCTCAGTTAAAAGGTCTATATTTTATTTTTTAGGGATTAACCCTTATTAAGCTTATTGTTTTACCTTATAAAAAGATTTAAGAGGTTTGGTCATGGCAATAACCTCACACCACTAAAACAATCACACACATTTATTAATTACATCACACAATACACACGTCCTTTGGTAACACTTAATATATTAAGAAGATAATATTGTGAAGAATATTGAAGGTACCAATCTTTGTATATTACTTAATATCTGTGAAATATATTTCACTCTGTAACCAATGTACTGTTTGTGTTTTAAAAATAAAATAAAAATACCATCTACAATTCTAAAAAAGTGTTAGTATTGACATAATAAGCTAGTGGTTGACTTGATCTAAACGTAACTTTTAAAAATCGATATATAGGGAAGGGTATATTGGTAAATCGGCAAATTGGGAAAATAGAAGCTGAACCAAATGGTTTTTACCTGCTGGAACCAATTAATATCGAAGTGGTTTTTTGACTCAACGCTTTTATTTAATTTGAAGAGAAATAACTTGATCCAAAAAATAATTAAACAGTCCTTTTATATTAAGCTGCGAGCTTTAAATTATATGAGATCAATGGTTAAATATTCATATTACTGAACTTAATTTACGAATATAAGATCAATATTTTCATTTAAAGTTTTTAAATTTAAATGTTGGAAAAGTGGTACGATTGACAGATTAGTTACCTATTACGCTTCAAACAGATCGAAATAATGAAAGTGTAATAATTAATTTGGCATAAGATTTGCTTATCAAGTAGTACACCTTTTCGCCTTCGTAAAACAAAGTTAGTTTTTTTTTTTCTGAATTTTTGCAAAAATCATAAAATGCTTAAATTAAAGTTATTTCAAAATCGACAGATCGTGTTTTGTTTTATTTACGCGGTAGACTTTTATCAATTGAACTCATTTCCTCAAGTATATTTTTGCAATAGTCTCAATTTTAGAAGAATCAAATATTACTTATGTTCTCACCGATGCAGTTTTTTTATTCATAATTCATCTTTTATCCCCTTAAAACCTGGCAAAAGAGCAAACATATATATGGATATTTAAAGTAATCAATAATCTGGCAATATTTGAAAAACTCCTACTAACATCATAATAAGCGGAAAATGTTGATTGTGCAATGATGGAAGACTTAGCTAGCACAGGGATTGAACCTGCGACGCCAGGATGGGAATTCAACGCGTTTGTCCACTCACCTACTAACCGGTCAATATCGATTCCATCTTCCGTGTATAAGAAAATGTTTATTCAAAAAGAAAACGACTGATAAAACCAAGTTAATCTGATTTAAGGTAATCTAGCTCAACTCTTTAAAATATGTATTCTAAGAAATAAATATAAATATATATATATATATTTTTTTTTAATAACGATCATGAATGATATTTGACGGCCTTCTGTCTCCAGAGGACCATCGAGGGGAACTCCATCCAGGCAGTCATAGCCTAATTATGGTGTTCTTCCATAGGCGTAGTCTACACCATAAACTTCCCATGCGGTGGCGGAGAAGTTGCACTCGTCATTCCAGGAGCATTCCCGTAGCGCTGCAATATCTCGGTAGACAGAAAAAATTACGATGGGCGCCATTGTACTTAACTTTTATTTTATGCCATTGGAACACAGTACCCACAGTTAATCGGATCTATTTTACCCCGAGAAATCAATAAATCACACCAACCTGTACTATGAAAATCCAGCTTTTCCGGCCGATGTCTATTGGGTAAATGGGTCAGTGGAACCAAGCATTTTATGTACCGAGTCCATTGACCTAATGACGAGATACACTGAAGTAATAACACGATAGACGGGTGTTGTGGGCGTGTTCGTTTGCTTGAATTGATCAAACATTTATATCGAAATAATTTGTTGAAAGATAATCATTTTCATTGGCATGTCTGGGACCTAGAAGTTAAAAGGTTTTACGGTATAAATAGGCAACAGCCGTTTTTTTCAATAATCGATAAATATCACACTTTTTTAGATTATCTGTTCAGTGGTGGGATACAATATAATATATATATACTGAATAAATACATTTAATATTTTCGTAGAAAGTAATCTAATCACTTTTTAGTTTGACAAATTAAAAGAAATTAAAAATAACTTTGTATTAGACCACGAATATTATTTTATACATATTATACTTACACAAATTTCTTTTTTGTTTTCTTTAAATATATTTTATTTGAAATAGCCATAGGACATATGGCACACCTACAATTGCACTGTTGTAAGTCAAAATACGTAAAAACATAAATTATGAAACAATTGAAAATGGGCATCTTTACTGTATATATAAACTTGAATCAAGTTTTTAAATACACATTGCAACTTAAATGTATAAATAATTACATTGTCGAGTTTTTAGATTACTTAATAATTGAGAACATAATGAGGAATCTGGCATTTTTACTAGGTGTTTTTTTCAAAAGGTATAAATTCTTGAAACACACTATTTTAAGTTAATATAACCAACTAACTAATTAACCATCACGCTGTTTCTCCGCAGGGATAGGCAGAGAGGATGGACCGCCACACTACTCTGTCTCGGCACATACTGCTTGGTTAATTCCCATTCATACATCGTTTCATTAATACTCTTCCGCCATTCTTTCATTTCTTTCGCTATAGAGAGCCTACTATTGATTTATAATAGTATATCCACGCACTGACTTTGCCTATGTAGGATTTTTTGTTATGTCTACATTGTTTTTTTTTAAATAATTTTGTTATATCTTTTCTTTATCTTATACAATATGTTTTGTTTCTTTCTACTTAATGTTTTAATTTTTTTAATATTTTCTTTTTTATTTAAAGAACAGGTATGTCACAAAAATTTCATAAATATATATATGTATTTTTTTTTTTCAATCTATCTCTTGACATGGCCCGACCCAAGTATTTGATTCACTTGATCGTGCGATGTCGTCTTTGGGCGTCCCCGATTTCTTTCACCATTGTCTTTCGCGCCGTACGTTCTCCTAACACTCCTTTTACTGTTCATCAGGTATATATACAAACCATCTAAGCGTCCCTTTATTAATCATATTCATTTCGCTTACATCAGCCTTGAATTTTTTCCGGATCTTTTCATTTTCAACACTGCCATACATGATTTTACAACACATACACTATAAGGATCTCAGTGTTAACAGCATTCAGTATAGTTTCATACATCGTCTGCAAGTTTCACGCCCCATACCTTATGTCAGGATTCGTATCAACCTTCCACTGTGGACTGCTAGCCTAGCTTCTTTGTTAATTTTTTTATCAACTGCAATATTCTATACCAATCAATTGCAATATAAAATAATGTAGAAGTAATTTTGTGTGAAATCATATCAATAGTTCCACTGTTTAGAGCCAGTGGATATGTAGCCAAACACTAACTCGTATGTTTAAATATGTTTTTGTTAGTACCTGATTCAATATAAACATTACGTACCTGTAAAAATATAAGTTAAAAACACTTGTGCATATATTATGTGTGTATTTCTTCTCACACAAAACCAACATGAAAAACGTATACCGGTGTGAAATTTTCAAGGAAAAATACGCCGAGTACAGAAATTTGAGGAGGTGTACGAGGAAAATGCGTTACCGCCTTTCCTCTGAGAGCTAAGTAAAAAGCTAAGTAAGTAACATTTGCATATGTCCTACTCACGTACATGCAATATGAGTAAGGTTCTGTCAGCTATCTTCTACCCGGAGAACAGAAGAACAAGGGAAGTTCAGTGTATCGCAAGTATGTATTATTTCCTTCGTACAGTTGAATATTATTATGTATCGTGTGCTTGGGTTGTTTTGGGAGATAGGTAGAATACGATATACACAACACTAAACAAATACTACTAAATGAAATTTAAAAAGGTAGAGTTCAAACATTTTTGATAATATTGAAATTGTTTTTTATTTATTACGACTGACGTAAAACATTGATAGTCAAAATCTAGATTTAATGAAATCGTAAGATGTTTTTAAATTTCTAAAATGAGTAGACAGATGAAATAATAGCAAATGTCACAGAGATATGTAAGGTAGGTGTAAAAAGCAAGCGATACATTTAACGGTAATTAGTTACCTGGGAGGATATAGTCGCCGGAATGGCAAAATGGCTGAAACGCCATTTCGGGAAGTTTACACCAGAGCACTTAATATTTTAAAATTAAATTTATAAGTCTTTATTACCTGGTTGGATTTTGAAAAAGGCTGAAGCGGCATTTTGTGAAATTTAAACCAGACCATTTTAACGTTTTTTTGTTTTACAATTTAATTCATAAGTCTTCAGTACCTGGTTGGATTAAAAAAAAAGTTAACTCAGGTAACTCAATGCTCTCAATAAGCTACTTAAACCGACAATAAGCTAAAAGTCTTAATTTTGTCGCTTGAGTCAAGCCTTCTCCCAAATGTTAAATATATTTTAGATGGCTGAATGGCCGCGAAAGTCTTCAAAATCAAACGAGAGTCAGGGCATTTGATGGAGAAAAAAAACTGGTCAAAGCTGCATATTAAACTCGTTTTTCAAAAAAAAATGTCGCATGAGTCCTATTGCCTTTCTAGCGACGACATGTTATTCAAATGAATTACAAATATGGATATATATTTATTTATGGTTTTAAAGTTTATTTTGTAGAACTCCATTTTACTTTTTTTTTCTGTATTTCTCCCGTTTCTTAAAACGAATTAGGAAACACCAATGCCCCTCCTTAATGACCTTTTGTCAAATCCAAACAATAGTATACCCTTAGGTAGGGAAACTCCCCATGTTAATAGACATTAACAATAATTACAATTTATCAGAAAAACCTAATGGGGACATTGGTAGTTAAAAATAAAAATAATAATAACATTAAACATGATATAAATAGTCCGTCTGTATGTGGCTCCTCCACAGTTTGATAATGCCCTCAGAAGGCGAAACAGCTTTTAACTAAAAATTGTTTTATAAAAAAATTAAAATAATAGTAATTATTGTTTAAATAAAATTAAAAAACCTAAAAATGTATAGATGTATTTATAATCAGAAATAAATACAAATATATTAATATTCCAACTACACGGTGATTTAATATTGCAATGGTTCCTGGTGACTTCATTAGAACCGCTGTTGTACCATTCAACTGATCAAAACTGCATATTTAACTAATTTTGTGTGGTTTCAGCCTTTTTGGCTTTCCAGTGATATGCGCATAGTTTCAGATTGATTATAAGTTACTAAAATATTACTGATTTAATTAATTTAAATATTTCTCGGTTCATTTATAATCTTTATAAAATATTAAAAAATGTGTTTGCTTCTGTTTTAATCTTAAATTTTACTAGTCCAATTTCGTTTGTTTTCTGTAACATGGATATGATTGATATGCATTACTCCTTAACACAAATCCCATGCTTATCGAACAAAGCTCGCAGTGTATAATCCGCCTCAGGTAATACTGGTTTCAAACAAGATCCTCGGAACTATGTGCTCCTGATACTTGTGTTCCTCATTAACACAAAGATAAAGGATTTATGCAATGCATCTTATACAATACACACATGGCTGTTGATGCAAAAATTCATAGGAAAATATATCATTTTGTATTGCAGTATTCTACTTAAAACACAACGTTTTGTAATATTTGTTAACATTTTTTTTTAATTAAATTAAAAATCATAGTGTTTGATTACAAAGTGATAATTTTTCAGGTACTTACCTTCATGTTTTTCACCCAAGTCCCTACCTACCCAACCATTTTTCCATATCGAATTCCGTATTCAAAAACACTGTGTTCGAAACAATTGAATATCAAACAGAGGAGTTTTTATGTGAAAAAACGTGGTTGCTCGTTCGTTTCGCTAGTTCGCTGGTTTGATGTTTGATCTTATAAAAATATAAAATAATTGTGGTATTTTGTGAATAAGAAAACTAAAATAAGTATGGTGTTTTCGTAAATTATTTCGTTTGCAAAATTGTGGAAGAAGAGTCGAAACTTAAACTTTGTCGGCGAATGAATGATTCCCCATTTTTCCTTAATTCAATAATTCGTTCCACATCCAAAGAAATCATTTTTATCACGTAGTATAGTTTATTTTTTAACAATCCACTATTTTTCAAATTTATCTGAACCTAGAAACTTTTAAACCAAAAAAAAAAAAAGAAAACCTTTCCGGGTTACGAATAACCTAACAATATTTGAAAAACTCCTACTACCATCATAAGAAGCGGAAGATGTTGCTTGTCCAATGATAAAGACCTTAGCCAGTAGAGGAATTGAACGCACGACGCCCGGGTGGGAGTCCGACGGGTTTGTCAACTCATCTACTGACCGGCCTTTTACATATTTGGTATTTTGTCGTAGCTTCGGATTCAACACAAACCTACTACAATACATGATAATCCTTCAGCCCAGTTGTAAACGATTAAGTTAAAATGAATTAATGTCAGAAAAATTATGGTGGCTTTATTATTTTTGATTCATTTAATATAACGTCTCATATCGCAATCCCGCAGTGAAATAATTTTAGTTCGTGACATCGCGATACTTCTGGAAGTCAACAATTTTGGAAAACCTCAGGGGCTTATACCACTTGCTTTATCTACACACGCATGAGTCTGTCAAACCGCATTTGTAACTTCGTCGGAAATCTGAAAGACCTCAATAGTGACAATAATATTTTAATCATTGGATAACATTTTGTCGCATTCAGGACTACAGACACTACATGCGGTAATCTAACGCTACTGGCTACACCACGCCAAATGTGTTTACAGCTTCGGATGAATTTTAAAAAATAGTGGACTGTAAAACGATAAACTATACTAATTGATGGAAGTGTAATTGTGAAAGTTGAAGAAAATATTGGATATGGAAAGATTATGGAATGAAAGGAAAAATGGGAAACCATTCACTCACCGATGAAGTTGATGTTGTAAGTGCTTGAAATCTTTTTAAACAATTTTACTATTGACGAACACAAATATCCTACGTATTTTTAATTAAAAAAAACTACATTTATTTTTAATTATTTTGAGAACAACATCAAACGAAACACACCACCGATGAACAAGCGAAAAACCAACGAGCAACGCGTTTTTTCACATCAAAGCTCTTCTGTTTGATTGTCCATTGTCTCAAACACAGTTTTTTTGAACACGAAAATCGAATAGAAAAATGGCGGAATAGGTAAAAACTAGATGAAAAACATGAAGGTTATAATGATAGTAATAATAATGTTTGGATGATTTGTATAGCGCTGTTTTCGTGAAAAATCACCGCAAGTGTAATAATAATAATAATAATAATAATATTTGGACGATTTGTATAGCGCCGTTTTTGTGAAAAATCACCTCAAGGGCGCTGAAAAGTGTACAGTGAAGCCATTTCGATAATGGATTTAAACACCATCTAGCACAACTTGTACTGGATTCTTTCAGTGCACTTAAGCCAGTGAAGGTTTCGAAGGTGCCTTTAAATATGCGAATATTTAGATACCTCAGTGATGAAAGCCTTGCTGCATCATTAAAAACTGATCGGAGTTTATTAGTTTAGTATTTTGGAAGGCTGGCGTAAATCCCGTTACAATAGTCGAGCCGTGAGACTACATACGAATCGATCCGTAGTTTAATTGCTTCTATCGGAAGATTTCTTTTGACAGACTTGAGTTGTCTCAGATGAAAAAAACCCGGTACTTACAGTCCGACTTATTTGAATGTTCAGCGAAAGGTCCGAATCCAAATAACACTAAGAAGTTTTACAGTTGTTTTTGGAACTATGTCGCTACCGGTAATAGACATTGGCGAATTATCTATGAAATGTTGACGTCTGTTTGTGGCCACCCAAAGAAATTCAGTTTTAAAAGGGTTAAGCTTCAGCTTATTTGAAGACATCTGAAGAGCTATTGCCTCTAGACATTCGGCGATACGGATTTTTAGACTGTCCAATTTTTTTTGGAGTGCAGAAAAAATAAACTTGTTGGTCGTCAGCATAACAATGTGTTAAGAGATCAAATGACTCGATTATTTTTGTAACATCGTTTGTGAAGAGAATGAAAAGAAGTGGACCCAGAACGGATCTTTGAGGTACTCCTGAAGAAAGTGTTGCGAAGTCAGACTGCTTATTTTCAACCTTCAAGGGTCTTAAGCGACGGTATCAACAAATTATCACTTGAAACCCAACAGTGAGAAAGAAGAGAAAGGAGAGAAAATGCACACTTAGCAACATAGTCTTTCAATCTTCTCAAACGCTATTTTTTGTTGGTGTTTAAGGGTGTAGTTATTAGTTCTTTGATTGCGTTTACATAACTTGCTCAACCAAAACGCTGGTGAAAGGATTTTTGTGGAAATTATGTTAAGAAAGGTTTTGGTTTTTGAAAATTCGTACATAAATACTTAAATAAGTATTAATGAATTATCTGTTAAGAGAAGGTTTGTGGATGATTACTTAAAAAGTGGATTATACAGTAAAATAGTTATAAAATTCTTCAATTCTAGTAAAATATAAATATATATAGATATATATTTGTATCGTATCCGCTGTCATTAATTATAAGATTTAGTGCCTTGCAACTTTACCTACTGTCAATGTATCTTATATGGTATCAAGAGAGTTTTACGGTCAGTATCTGTTGGATCATATAACATTGTGTGACAAATATCATAATTTTTAAAAATATTATTCTACTTTTATTTACTGTTACCTACCTTAAAACAAGTTCTAATGACCTAGGGAAGTAGGTAATGTAAGAAACCAAAAGTTAATGAAAAAAAAAAATTAAAAATGTAAAAAGATATAAAAACATTTGGAATAGATATAGATATAAAGAAATAATTTTGCCAAACTCCGTGTAACAAAAAATATCAACTTATGTCTGTGAGCAAAACGAAGAACGAAAGGATTACAAAAAGCAGGTTTTCAGGAGAGCCAAAACAAAATTTTGGAATTTTGCTTTTTTCCTGTAATCATGTCATATGTCCATTTTTTTTTAAATAATAGCATATTATTTTATTTTCTGACCCATCTTATTTTTCCTTGCTAGATATGTATCTAAGAAACAATTCTGCATTATCAATTCAAAATTTACTCATTCTGTTCTTCCTTTCGCTCACAGATATTTTTTTTTAACGGCCCTCTACTCTAGCAAAATTATTACAAAAATTATGAATTAATCAAAGATCTATGCAACTAAAAACATCTCTTTTTCTTTTAATGTTTACTGTCCGGAGCAATAATTTAATATATATTGAATTATAGCATCCCCAATTGGGGCATCTTGTGAGACTGAAGGCTATGAGAGGGGAAGAAGATGGGTAAAAGGAATGTTGGAAAGTACTGTACTTTTCAAATCTGGTCACTAAGCATTTAAGTGGTTTAAGTTATTTAAAGCAACAATTCCATTCTGAATGTTTCTCATTCACTGAGATAATACTGAGAATATTTACCACTCTGGAACGCGTTGCAAATAAACTATTTATTATAATACATTATTTAAATGAGAGATAACACATGTTAAATAGATTTCACACTAACATTTAAAATAAAGCTACTAATTTTAAGAGAGTATTTATATATTTACGATCTTCATACGCAGCAGGCTTAAATCTTTTACATTTTTTAATAATATTAACACAATTTTCCGTTAGCGAAATTGCGTTGTTTGTTACCGTCGGGCTATCACGTTGGTGGTCCACGTGATTTTGAACTAAACATTGTGACAGCATTCATTATGGGGGTGTTTTTGACAGATTTCATCTCTGCTTCACCTCCTGCTCGTGGTTCAAATCGAGGCTGTACATTCATTGTACAGTAGGGTGGAAGAAAATATTTTTTGAACAAAATATTACTTCTCACGGTGCAAAAAAGGATGGTATTTCAATCATTTCTATCAGTTTATCCATTTTCTGCCACTGAGACTTGTTAATTTTCGAAAAAAATACTCTAAGTTAATTTAAGTAGCCAACGGTGTTATTTATTTGTACACGTACAAAAGATAACAGTATCGTGTAATTTGTAAGGGGTGACAATTGTTTGTGGGAGTTTGAATAAAAAAAGAAGATTTTATTTATCTTGTTTCAGTCGCCCGGCGTTTTAGCTAGTGAAGTATTGAATGAAATAATAGGTTTTGTGCGACTTTTTATTATTTTATATGAGAAAAAAATATGTCTGTAAATCAAAAAATATTACAGACGTATTTAAGTTGAATTAAGGTTCATATAAGCGTGGAAACGGTATATCTTTGATGATTTTCTGTCACAAAAATGGTTGTTCAAAAATCAGCCAATTTTTTTTATCTACTTAAACAAGAAATAAAATCAATTGGGTGATATTTGGGTTTTTTATAAATCAGCTTCATAAGACTATTCTACCTTTGTGTCGTAATGGAGTTTTATCTGTTGATAAAAGTTTCGGAGGCAGCGTTGGTTTTTTTTAACAACAAAATCGCTTAATCATTTCCTTAAATTGTACCCTTTTCCACACTTTTGCATTTTTATTTATTTCGTTCCACCCTATTGTACAGTTTCCGCGCGGACCAGTACAACGGATTTTATGAGTAAGTACTGAATGACGCCCTAGATTGCATTTTGGTTATATAAGGTCGTAGCATGGGGTTTGGTTAGGTTAGATCATTCAAACGTGTCCGTGACACGTGTCAAGATTCGCAAAACATCGTTTTATTTTACTTTATTTAGGATCCTACTAGCAGTTACAATAAGTAAATTCAATAAATAACACAAATTTAACCAATTATAGGTTTCCTTTTACGTAAATGTGGAAATTCAGGAAAGAAAATAAAAAACATTACAAAATTAGACATTGAAATGGGGTGGTGATAAAGAGGGAGATGAGGAAAAATTATCTAGTGCTATGCAATATATGTTTTCAGATTAAAAAAGTGAAAATAGTCAGGTGGTAGAAAAGTGGAAGTACTGAGTATTTGTTAAAAGTTACAAAGATTCCAAAGATCGGTGCAGAGTTGAATAGATCAAATTATGAATGGCATTTGTGATTTACGATAGATAAAAGGAGTTTGGCTTTTTATTTGGTGTTACATTGCGAGAAGCGTATAAGTTTGTCTGACCGGGTTGGTCTTTGTTCTGAGGAGTTCCGGGCTATCTTATATGAAGTTACTCGTAACAGCTGATAGTTTTATTATCTTAGCTGGTTTATTATTGTTTATAATACTAGTACATCATAGTTTGATTATCTCAGCATTGATTTGATTATTCCAATCGTTTGTACAACCAAAATAAGTTATTTTAAGTCATCTAGAGAGATATTTAACCCCTATTTGAAACTCTGCTCACCTACCATCACGAAATAATCATTTAAAATACCAATGATTTAATCATTGAATGCCTTGAAACGTTCATGAAACATTTTTCTTACGTACGCTAACGCGAATTCGCTCTTGTGTTGAACAGTTAAGCCATGGAATGATTTGCCGGCCCCTGTGTTTCCTACCTCCTACATCAGGTTGATCTTTTCTTTTTCTGAAAAATTATTCAACAATTGTTTCTCTCAAGACCTCTTGTGTAGAGTTGATGTAAAAAAAAAAAAAACAAAAATTGCAATACTTAGAATAAATCTATGATATTTATTTGAGCATTTTGTTAAATTTTGCTAAACTATCCCAAGCAAGATTTTATTAGAAATTTAGAGTTAATTCACTTATCGCTTACCACTTGGTCATTAATAATATGGGTGTAGATAAACTCTTGCATGTGTCTATAGCTATGAAGTCATTAGTAATAAGTCTAAGTGATAAGTTGTAGCTTAGATGAATAAGTTGACATCCACTTATGAGGTGATTTAATCCCGAAAACGATGATTTTGATACAATTCAATTATTTGTACTACTTGAAAATGAAATTGAGCAAAAAATTAACAAAAAATACATCCGGCCATTAGAGTAACAATTTTTAATTTCTTTAACATTGTTTAAATTGTTGACGTCACATGTTCTTTTATAATTTAACTATTTATATTACAGTGGTCGAAGCCACTTGCTTGAAAATTGATGATTTCAGTTTTTTTGTTTTATTAAAATTCCAATTTAAAAAAATATTTTACACTGTTTCAATAACATTTAATTAAACACAAAGGCTTGGTTTATAGGAGTTTTTTTATTTATTTTAACATTAAACTGAAAGCAACATAAAAATAATATTTAAAAAAAACATTTGAATATAACATTATAAAATATATTGATCGGAGAGGAACATGCAGAAGAATTACTTTTTGAATAATTTAATTAAATAAAATTGAATATTATTACTAAGCTCTGCTGGTTTTCATTTTTCATTTTAGTGACAGCTATTTCGGGATTGATGCTTATTCTTTTAATATTAAATTATAATAGTAAAACGATCATTGGTAAAATATCTTCAAATAGTTCACTGAATAATTAAGGTAAATATTCAGTTATAATTAAGGTACTGAAAAATACGTTTCATTTACACGATTTATTTTCAGAGGGGGGAAACTAGTACTCAATCATATTATAAAACAATTTTAAAAATTTGTCTCTGGTAAATTAATAGTTTGTTATCATTAAATTGGAGAAAACAAATTTTAAAGTTCCTCACATAATTCTATATTTTCCGATATTAATAATTTAACAGAAGTAAACTAACATCATATAAATAGGTTGTTTCCATGTGACCCAACCTCAGTTTAATAATGGCCTCGAAGGTCAAAATTGTTGTCACTTAAAACAAAAAACTTAAAAATAATATAAAATTTTATTAAATCAATTTATAAAAAAAGGAGTTCTACAAATTTGACACGAAGCTTATAAATACAGAAGAAAAAGTAGGTAGTTTTAAAAAAAGTTAAGTCTGGTAGTGTTAAATTTATGAAAAGTACCTATTTGTCAATGCAAAAAACAAGAGGTATACATTAAAAATGGAACATTATAAAGTCTAAGAATCGCCGAAAAATAGGTAGAAGATAACAGAAAGGAGAAGCGAGATTCGTAAAGTTTAGAGAGATCCGTCAGCTGTGTCAACTCTCGATTTGAGATTCACAGATTGTTATTAAATTGTTCCTTTGAAACACCTGTTTCTTTTATAACGTGCCGCTATTTAATATAAAGGATCTCTTTTATTTTGGAAGAAAATACATTGGAAGGGTTGGTGAGTGTTGGAAACACACAGGGTTGTTGGAAATATGGTAAAGGCACGAGTCACAACTCATGACTTCAAAACTTACACGACTGTAGGAGGACTTTTTGCTAAGTCTTCTGCGTGAACATTGCCTAGGGGATAGCCAAACTGTGATAGAAGAAAAAGTTGGAATTATCATAGTGTTTTATAATGTATCGATACAACTCGTTGCCCTCAACGCAAACAGGTGTATCTCATATTAAGCGAAAAAGCGTTTTTTTTCGCCGGATTCTAATAAATTTTATTACACGTTTTGCTGATAGAGTAAAAAAACGAAATAAATTTATGAAATATCAGAGTTGTGCCGGTTTGCGACAGCACAAAGGATAAATATTGAATCATTTTGGTTCCTATCTCGTTTTGAGGTTTTCTGAAATACGCTTGTTTGCGATATGGGCGAAGAATTATTACTTAATCTTGTTTTGCAACATCTTCTAACATTCATAAAATTCAATGTTGTCAACATATTTTTTTTGTGGGGCATATTAAATGAGAACGTCTGTCCGTATCGGGTAATGTTGTGAGGCAGCTTTGAACAATATCTGGAAAAGGTAAGATTAATAATAGTTGTTACATAACATAGATATAACCATTTCAAGAAACGTTTTCATATTTAAGGAAGGCATTTCAAATATACAAAAATTTTATTTGTATGAAGTTGTATAGTTACACAAAAGACTCAATACATTTTGTTTATACTTTGATAAGATTGGAACCTAAAGGTTCACTTCTCAGGGTAAAACCTCTTACCACTCTGCTTCAGATATGAATTTCAAAAAGATGTGGTGATATAAGAACAAAGTGTATAATTGTGCTCAATTTTGTCAACTTTGAAAAAGTATAAAATGTGGCATGTATTTCAATTATTGTACTAAAACCCTAATATTTAACGGAGATTGTGAGATACCAAATAAATCTATTTGCATTTCTCGTGAACCGTTTTCAATATACATCCAGGCAGATAGGAAAGCGTCTGATATAGGCTCTTATCAATTATTTCCCTGTGAGACAAAATATTATTATCTTGGCATAATCCGAGTATTGTATGGCGTAGCTACCTCGTAGCTGGAGGCGTAGAGCCAAGAAACCCGAACGCAGCCGAACATCTCCGGACCCTCCCGAGCTTCATATCAACTTATCCAAGCTCTCGTTAGTTGGAAAGCCGGTTCAGTCTGGCAATGTCCACTCCCCGGTAAAACTGAAAATACAAAAAAAAAAACTAAAAAAATAATATTAAAAAAAACGTTCCAAAAACATAATTTTTTGTTTTTATTGGCGCGTTAGCTTACTAATGTGTTGGAATAAATATGGCTCGGAAGTGATGTGATTTTTACTGAACTCATTTATGAGTTATTATCCTTTGACGTTTCATTCAAGAAGTGAGTGAAATGTATCTTTCGTAAAGTTTCAAGGAGTGATCTTCTGAGATTTACCAGTATTCTTTGAGGTAAGACTTTACATTACGTAGAAAATTAATTGATTTGTTGTTCGAATTCTATTGTGTATTTAAAACCAAATAGGTTTATAAAACATGGAAACTTTTATACACACACGTATAACATTTTAAAAAACAGGTAAATTTGTAAAATAAAATTGGTAAAAGACGACGCATTTTATATGTTTAGGAGTCGATGCGTAACTCTACACAATTCATAGTGCTTTTTAAATTAAAATTTATATCTCAGTTGTTTTTAGACTGAGACAAGCTTATAAAATATTCACCAGTCACTAACAATAATCAATTATTTTACCATGAAGGATATACGTGCAATAAACAACTCTGTCTCTGTTATACATCCTGGCTGTAGAGAAAAAATATTTTTACTGCCACGAATAAACCCACTGTGCTCCCAATTTTCACCGTATTCCTTTGACGTAGTCCATACCCATAAATTAAAAAAATAGTCGTAACTTTTTCCCATCAACAAAGCATATTTTGACTAGCATTGAAAAATTATAAAGGATTGACCCTTTGAACGTTAAAGGAGTTCAATTAACATATTTTTATTTCACCAAGGGGGAGGAACGAATTTATAAAAATTAATACGAACAAAAATGCAAGTTCTATTTGTAATCATAATTGCAGTAATGATAAAAAAATAAGAATAACAAGGAACGACCCTTTTGGACCAATAAACACCAAAGATATACATTTTTTTGTCCGGAATATCCAGGTCAAGTCAACTATTTTTAGGTCGCAGCGTCATTTGCGCCATGAATTACCCATACATTGTTGAAACTGGATAATTTCTTATGCTTTTAAAATGCGAATAACAATAACTTGTAGGTTGATGGTCGGAGAAAGTTAAGTTTTATTTTTTAAACGCAAAATTATTCAGTTGATGCAAATTTTTGTTTTAAGCTTTCGGATATAAGTCTACCACATATTTTTTAGTCTCTCTGATACTTAGCGCCTCTCATCCAACTGAAGCCGATAATTTTCTTTGGGTCATCAGCTGATGTCATCTGTGAGTGACCTCTGCCTTTATTTTAACAAGCAGTCTCACCCGGACCCCAACACAGCCTCATTTGAAATCAGCCTATAAGTCTGATGAGCAGACAACTAGCAAGGCTCTTTTCTTTGCCATTTATATGATGGATATTTTTGTTACAACGTTTTTGGTGAAAGTTTATGTTTGTTCTCTGAACGACAGTATCAACTAATTTTAAAAAAATGCTCTAGAGAGTTTGATTTATTTGGGTGATAATTACGAAGAAGAATAAATTACTCGATTCTTTAATTGTGATATTTTTAATTCTATGAAATGCATACAAAAATATCCGTAAAAGGTGCAGTTTTAAAACCAGCGAAGCCATTTTCGAACATTTTTCCAGAAATTTCAATATGTAAGTGATAATGAATACAAAATATTACAGTTTAACTATTTTTTTCACTTTATATGTCATTATTATAACTCTCCGTATGGAATTAACAGAAAAATCATTCAAACCATTGCTTGAATTAGAATCTTATTAAATGTGTATTTTTGTGCTGACCTTTAAACGATTGTGTATATCTACTGTTATTCCAGGATTTTTTTTCACGATGAAATTGAATATAGTTTCCTTTTGAGACGTTACTTTCCAAAGAAAATAATTCCTTTACAAAGGAAAAATTGAATTTTTAGGAATTGTCTCCGAGAAAATAAACCGTGGGTATTTATTTTATTTATACTCTAAAGACTTTTTTTTTATTTACGTATTAACATGAATGAATCTACGATAACATTTTGTGTGATCTAGGAATAAATATCGTAGGTTTGCTTTGTTTGGTGGTATTCTTTGAGAAATTTCTTACACCTAAATAATAAAGATGACTTCTTCGTTTTACTCACTAGTATTAAATGTGTTTTTTTTCTGGAGTCTAGTACTATGAGTTCATTCAGTTCTAGGATAAAGGAAAAAAATAAGGTAGGTGGAGTTAAGCTAATGACAGTCCTAAAATGTAAGATCTTGTTTATTTAACAAACTCTACTTGAATTTACAATGACATTCAAGAAAAAAATTATGTAATTTTTTAAATGTGAATACCAATACTAAAGTCATGCTACTCGGAGATAGGGGGAATGTGGCTTCCCAAATCGGGGTTTTTCTTGAGTCTAATGGTAGTGTAGAAGGGAATTAGTTGCGAAAGGGGAAAGTCGGGAAGTACGGAGCTATTCAGATATGGTCACCAATCACGGCCACATGGTACCATTTCAAGCAACCTTTCGATTTTGAATTATGATCTTTTACCAGAAAAATTGTGGGAGTATCTACCACTTAAGAACGTACTGCAAACATTCTATGAATTATTATATATTAGTCAAATGTGAAATGTTTTATTAGCTTAGAATTTTTTTTATTTTCATAAGAAAGACAAACATTCCCGGGTTACGAATAACCTGACAATATTTCAAATACTCGTACTGCCATCATAATAGGCGAAATATGTTGCTTGTGCAATGATGGAAAACTTAGCTAGCAGAGGAATTGAATCCGACGCGTTTGTCCACTCAACAACCAACTGGTCATTTGATGATTAATACTTACTATTATTACAAGCACAAAAGATATATTTAACCAATTTCAATGACTAGATGTTGGACTAAGTAACGATAAAACCACTTAAACTAATTATATTAAAAACAAAACAACGCAATATTACCAAAATACATAAAACATGCAACACACCCCACACAAAAGAAAGTATTCTTATAAACTTAAAACAATAACAACATTTGGAAAAAGAAGCTCCTAATACTTTGCTGCTTGACAAGGTAAATAAAAAGATAAACAAATTAAAAAATTTCAACTAGACAATGAATCATCAACAATACCGTGCAATCATAAGTCAACTCATCTAAATGTGAAACAAAGCTTCTGTAATAAATTCTATTATTGCTTATAAACACCAATTCCTTTCTTAATTAATCCCAACAAATATTTTAGCTTCACATGTTATTCAACAATCTAATGTTAAATTAAACAATTGCAAACATAGCTGTCTCAACGCAGTGAAAACCAAATTTTGCAAAAATCACTCCATAGAGTTCTGCACAAAATATGAATACCCTTAACTATTTATATTAAAATAACATATTATGTTTAATTTTGAAGTTAAGAAATTCAATCCAGTTAAATGTTTTTTTCATTCCCAAATCTTTCAATTTTTCAGCAATAAAAAAAAAGTTTGCGAAAATCGCTCTTGTTTCTGAGATTTTCGAGAAAATGATCAAATACTTACTTACTATATTTAAAAAGATTATTCTGCCTGTTTTATGGAATGATGCCTGGTCCACATCCCCACTTACAGATCATTTCAATATTCTTTTTCCAAACCACATTTGACAAAAAAAAAACCTAACCTAACTTAACCACATATGGAAAAAAATGTTACCTTTTAGGCAATTTTCAAAAGAAAAACATAGGCTTCTGAAAATACGTTTGAAGAGGGTCCTCCTTAAACAACGTGCTTTAACCATTTAACCAGGCGCCTCAAAACATTCTAGATTATTTTTGTGAATGCTTCTTTGTAAATTTCTTTAAATGGTCTATCTGATTTTTTTCCCAAAACAATAAATTCAATGAACTTGTTTTTATGAAAAAAACATTTCAAATATTGTCAACACTGTGTGCGTCTAAAAATATAAAAATCAAGTCCTATCTAAATCAAGGAAATGTTGACATGGTCTTTCAAAGAATGAACGACAATAATTTGTAAAAAGATTTGCCGAAACCAAAACCATTATGTTTTATTTTCTTAACTGGGTGACGGACAAATCAATGGAAAATATAATACTATTAAAGGTGCTTGATAAAAAAAAAACGTTTTTTGCAGATATGTGAAAAATTCCGTTCTGATATTTGTGAAGCACGTTGCGTATAGATATCATATATTCGCACTCATTAAATATTACATCAATACAGAACCCGGTTAAAGAAACACATTTTCATCTTTGCTAAATTCAATTACCATTAAAGATCATCGTTTTAATACGTTCTTAATGTTGATGGCCTTGAATATTCTTATACTCTCTTCGAAGATAGCATTAAATGAAAGTGATTTGACAAAACCTTATCTAAAGGAGAGCTGATGAAAATTTAAACGCTAAATGTCTTACCATTAAATTTTCATGAGGGAATTTGTGAAATCTGCCAAGTTCTTGCACGGAGACAGTATGGCAGGAGAGACAGCAATGATTACACAAGTGATGTAACTAAGGGCTAGTGACTAAATTTACGAAACATGTGCCACATTTTTCGTCCCAAAAAATGGTTTTACATGTAGTTAGTACAAGAGGTGGTAATTTCACATTCCTTGAAAAGACAATGTTTTCATCGGATTACTTTTTCTTGAAAATGTTTAGTTTTTTTTATGTGCTGTAATTGAGTATTGGTCAGTAAAATGCAAGTTTGCTACAAAAACGAAATCGAAATTTGCTACGATTTTTTGCTTTGCGGGCTCTAATAAAAGATCATTAAGTGCAACCATATATACAAAAAAATATAGTATAACAAAATTTGATCAAACTTTCAAATTGTAAACATCTCCAATTAAAAAAAAAAAAAAAAATTTCAAAATACAAAAAATCATAGTATTCAAGCCCTACACGTTGCCATAGGCAGCCCGCACATCGGGTAGAAAAAAACCATCCCCCAGTTAACTTAACTTCAGGTCGTGAGACATAGGGATTTGGGTATCCCTGAAACTCGCTAAAGGAACCAATAGATACCAGCTACGATTCGAAATGTCTTAAAAAATGACACAAATATTTAGGCTACATACAAATGTGTTATCACAATAATATCATCGAGTAAAGAAATACTGCAGGTTTGATGGCGATAGATCTTTTAGTTAAATCGGAAACTCTGATAATGAGAGGTCTTAAAATGATATAGCTGTCTCCCCTATAATCCTATAACTTGTCTGCGCCTACGTTCGATAATTTTTTTTTCTTTCCCAAAAAACTTAATAAGGGTTATGTATTTTGCGGTTTAATGACTTCATCATGTTTTATTTTTTCATAATTATGAATCTCTTCATTTACGCTTTTATTTAGTTATAATTAAAAATATATCTTCCATATACCACATGGGTTCACCGGCTTTTGTGTTAAACATAATAATATAGTTTATTTCCGTAATTTTCATTGTGGCGGACTCATTCTGAGATGAATGCTTTTGTTTAATCTATTTCCAGAATTTTTATAAAATAAATTTTCAGCGTCTCAAACAATATCTCAGACCACTGTAATATTTCTTTAAGCCAGCTACTGGCTTCGGTAAAACACTTTGCTCATTGGGGTAAAGGTGGTCTACAATTTAATTATGAATAAAATGGTAGGAAAGTGTTTCCCTAAATTATTTACTTGAATCTTAATTGATATAAGTATTTTACGGCTCCCTGGTTGAGACTTTGTCTCCAGTTAACGAAACAGTAATTTAGATGTTATCTTTTTTTGAAGAAAATGTTTGACCCAGTTTTCCCAAGGACTTTTGTATGGTTTCATAATTACATGTTTCTTCAATGAATCATTCTGTTTACCAGAATGTTATTAGTAATTACAAATTTACAAGATGGAAATTCGCTTCCATATCTTTCCGCAATAGAACAATTTAACAGATTTAAATCATGTTCACGAACCCATTAGTTTTTATCTTTCGTTTTAACAAGAATGTTAGTAAGAATTTATGTCAATCCTCTTATCATCTCTGTAGTCACAATTGTGTGCATCTCAAACGCTGCGATAGTCTAGAAATTTGAATTGGGTGCCAGAAGAAAAAACATTAAGAATTATAACAAATTGATTCTCGAATGGAATAGATCAAGAGATAGATCGAGGAAGTGGGAAGAATAAGAAGATGGAGCAAGATGGGGTAACTTTGAAAATTGGAGGCGAGCGGATCGAAGCGAGTGAAAAAAATTGGAGAAAACGCCAAATCGTACCATAAAATGTATCGCCTAGACCATAGATGATAAATTTAGGAACAGATTTTTTTGTTTTTATTCTCTTCTAATTTGTCCATACTTAGATGGAAAAAAATATATCCTCTGCTTTAACAGCCCTCACACCAGCGACCAAATTATTATAAAAGTGTATAAACATACATCGAAATGAACTTTTTTGTCGACTGAATTAGGGAAATGTTAGGATTTTCGTTAAAAAAATATTTTGCATCAATTAGGTTAGTAGAAATTTATAGAAGTGTATTTATTTTAAAATATAATACTTGTCCTAGATTAAATCTTAGATTGCGAAATACTTTTATAATAATTTGGTCGTGGATGGTACTTTATTTATTCGGCAGCCGTAACTAGTGGGCAACTTGTTGTTGTAAGTCATTTGGTGGCGGGTTTGTTTTCTCCCATAGCTTCAAAATATACATTTTCAATCTCAATTAAATTCAAGGCATAGTGATTTATGGGTTTTAGTGTTATGTATGCGAAAACAGTTTTCACGCAGTAAATTCAGTGTTTTTCCAATACGTAATAAACACAATAGGGCCCAAACTTTGTACTCGAATGAAAAGCCAATAACGAACATTCGCGCATGGAATAATTTTGTTTTTCACATTGAAAATGATAAAGACCTTTTATTTTTTCAGTTCCAAAACACTTCACACAACTCTAAAGTAATATAGTCCATCACATTTGTCCAATTTACTTATATATGACTCAAATTACCTGAAAATATACATATTATTATTACCTTCATTTAAATAAATAGGGTCCATTGAGTTGTGCTTTTATATTCTTTAAAATCTCCTTCGCAAATAAAAAATAAACGTAACGGAATGCTGAAAAAAACATCAAATACTCATGTTATTTGTTTTTAACTAGTGTTAGTACCCGGCTTTACCCTAGTTTTAACAACGTTTTTTCGTGACATTTTATTTGTCAAACAATTATAATACATATTGAGATGTTCTTCAGATATTCTTCTTTTTGGTTTATCACAAAATAGACTTAAGGCTGTGTTGTAACCAGCTAAATCCACAAGGTGAACACGTTGGAATCACGTGGCAACCCAAAACATCTACTTTGTTCCAAAGTGGAAGACACTCTTAGTATCATCATGATGAGAGATCGTCATTCAGAATCGAAACGTTTTTTGAAATGACTAACATTGTCCGATACTTCCTATGCTTCCACTTTCTCGCCTCCATTTACTCCCATAGCTAGTCTAACTACGGGCAGATGGAATTCTTATGCGGTATTAAAAAAAGTGTTTTTTTTTTCGAATTTATCAATCTCTTCTATGAATCCCTAATTTAATATTTGAATCCCTTTTTGTGTGTAGAGGTGATACATCAACCCCATTTATTTCTCGGCTGTAACCGTAATCCCTTTGCGGTTAGACATTGATTATTGTCATAAAAAATAAGAGCATTATATTTTTTAAGCATATTTTCAAATTTTGTCGGATGTTAAATAAATGGTTGTTAGTTTAACTGCGAAGTTAATGAGCATTGAAAAGAGAAATCCTTCTTTTGAAGATTATTTTAGTTTTCGAATAAAAATAACGCGTCCAAATTTTTTATTTAAAGCTGACACTTGAAAGACTGAAATATCCGGAAATAATGACACAATCATTACACAGAGTTTATAAATTGTGATTTTGGTATCGTTTTTGAGAGTTTCCTTGTATGCACTGCTTACTTAGTCTTACAGAAAGACTTCGTCGTCTACCTAGAGGAAAAATTGTAAGGCTTTCCTTGCAGTTATATATTTTTGTAATTTACTTATTTATAATGGTTTGTTTTTATAAAAAAATAATTTTTAAAGCTTTGCGCTTCATTATAATATTGATTACTGAAAGAACATTAATATTCTTCAAAGAATATGAAAATAAAAAAGATGCAGAAAATGAAAAGGATGTTTGTATAATGAATGTAATCACATTACTCATTTGATATATTTAGATAACCATGATATATTGCACAGCTCTTCAGTATGCCTACTGTTCTAATGGTTCATATAAAGTAGATTCGCTGACTTCATTCACATGCCATATTATATTCCTCGAACAACTTTTTCATTACATTTGTAGCATTACACGTCATACACTGACTTCATTCGCATGCCATATTATATTCCTCGAACAACTTTTTCATTACATTTATAGTATTACACGTCATACACTGACTTCATTCACATGCCATAATATATTCGTCGAACAACTTTTTCATTGCATATATTGTATTTTACGTCATTTCGCACGTCAAATTATACTATTATTCGTAAAAAAAATTATGGCTACTCCACACTGTCTTTCAAATTAATTTTATAGTAGATTGATTTATGTTATGCTCATCCCCTCTTATTTATTATTATCTAATATTGTTTTTTTTTCCTTCACGTGGAATAGTATGTTTTCTATCCAAAATCTAATTACATTCATGTGCAGTACATTCATATTAATCTTCTCTTTAATCGGGATATTTTCTTTTCAAACCATATTTATACTTCAATAATAACACTCTGTCAATCGCAATCTTCTGACTAAGCTTAATAATTTTATTCTGTTTATTCCAAAACTCTATTTATTTCTTCAATATAAGTACTAATTCTTATCGCAATCACAAAATCCTGCTATTTACCTCTGTTTTCTATTTTTACCCCCCAAACTCTATTTTTCCTCCAACAACCTCTTACAACGTAGAAACTTCAACAAAGTCCCTGCCAAACTCTACTTTTTTCCTTCGTTTTTCCGTTTGTTCCTTCTTAAACACCGTTTATTTTTAATTCTTTTGAGTAAATTTACAGTTAAATTTCTGTTTATTTAAAAAAAAATAGAGTTGAGACCACCTAAAATAATGTTTTCCATAAAAATCTGTAGAAGCGTTTTCTTTGCTTCATTTAAGTTTAATTTAACAAACAAACGAAAAAAGATTATTTTGAAAAATCTGCTAAGATACATTATTATCTTTATAACGATAAGAAAGGAGTCATATTTTACCATTCATTAGTTTTCCACGTCAAAATCTGTAGTAGATCTTCGCCGAAACTCGAGTCCTGAAAAACAATCCTTTTCGGGCCAAAAGTACTCTGGTTTCATTTTAACAAGAAGGATATTTATCGCTTCGCTGTGGACAATAATTTAAGCTCGTTCGTTCCATGTCTAAATACCGGTGAAGCTAGGCAACAGTTTTTATTTTATTATTATTATTAAGTTTATCCTTGACTATTTACATATATAATTATTAATGATACCTAAGCCACTCCCTGAAATATGCTTTTTTAAAGAAAAACAATGAGAAACCTTTAGGTCTTTTTTTTGTGACAAATGTTTATTGTTTTGATATGAAAGTCTTAATTCACTCTACGCTATTAAATTCATGTATATGTAAACATCGTTAAAATAAGATTGGATCCCAACTCCCTTGACAAAAGGAGTGAAGACTGACGGAAAGTGATTGAGAGATGGGTAAAATAATAAACTACAACAATGATTAAAACGTTCGACTTTGGGTTTGAAAGTTGCGAGTTCAGTTAGTGGCACATTTTTTAAAAAATGATTGTAGAAATTTTTGCTTTCCAATCGACTCGATTGATTGACAATCGTGATTCAATCAAAATTTTGACGTGGAAAATAATTTGTTTAAAATAAACATCAATCGGAAGATGCCCGATTAAGGTAAAATCAATCCGGTCAAAAATTAATACTAACTCATAAGTTTTATATTAAAACAAAACAGTAAAATTATACTATAAATTTCATCTCACAATTTTAAAAAGCATATAAATAATAATATCGTCACAGAAAAGACAAAAGAGCTTAAGCTACACTTTGGTCAAAATGAGTAAAATATGCAGTTTTGATCAGTTTTTTTTTTGGTCTCGACTGCTCTGCCTCTCGTTTGATTCTGAAGACTTGTGTGGTCTTTCAGTCATCTAAAATATATTTACCGTTCAGGAGAAAGCTTGACTCAAACGATACAAGTTTGGGACTTTTTAAAAAATTTTGTCACTTCAACTCAGTGAGAGCATTGAGTTACCTGAGTTCATTTTTTTTTCAAAAATCCAACCAGGTACTGAAGACTTATGAATTGTATTGTAAAACAAAAAAAAAATTTGAAGTTCTCAGGTGTAAATTCCCCAAAGTGGCGCTTTAGTCCTTATGCCTTTCCGGCGATAGTATAATCACGAGTATCAATCTTTTAAGTAGAACGTTTTCCAACAAAATCAAAAATGTGAAAAATTCGATGGTAAAAATGAAGGGTCCAGAAAGTAGAAAATTAGTTTTTCTACGAGTACCTACGTTTAAACGAAAATTTAGCTCAACCTTTTTTCTAGGCAGGATAACGTTGTTATATACGGCACAGATGTTGCCTGGTCACAATAAAAATCATGGAAAGTGTTTCTTCAAGGAGCAATTTACCAAAAGCTGGCTAAATTTAATAATCCTCGCTTAAGGTTCCTAGGTGTCTGCAGCGTAGTACACTCTTTGGGAAATATAAAATAAAGATCTCAAAAATAATATGGTGTACAGTAGATATTTTTTAAAAGTTTAACTGTCTAGTACGAAAAGTTCTGAGGTGGAAGAGCATTGCAGAGTAGGCGGAGCAGATAAAGATGAGGAAAAACTTGCCAATTTAGAACTGATTACCTAGTATAGACAGTTAATGTAATTTTAAACAATGTTCTTAATCTGAATGGAAGTCTCTCATCAAGGCTCTACACTAAGAGTATCTTGATTACCATAGTACAGGCACGTGAGTAGGGTTTATCACTTTCCTTCCGAAGGGAGGTTCTTATGCAGTGGCGTGCACAGAGTTTTAGATCGGGGTAGACAGAAGAAAAAACAGCGGATTAATTGATAAGAGAGATAGATACCAACAAGTATCACCAATTACTATAAGATTTGTTCTGTTAAACGACTGCCTTAGATACCAACACAAACGAGCCACTCGAATGGGCAACAGCTCACAGCATACATATTTTGTGTAGTCTGCTGAACATTGAATAATCTACTGTGACGTTGGCGGCGTTTGACTATATTTAGTTACTGTTTTTGACACGTTACAGTAGGAAGGTCGGTGAAACGCTCACGGCTGTGCAATTAGCTAAATTATGCGCGTATTTTTTTAATTATTTTTTTTTAATAAATTCACATTGTTTAATCAAATATTCTACTTATCTTTATGCGAGAACGGCGGGGTAGACAGTACTTATGTGCCTTTGTGGAGTGCACGCCTCTGCTAATGTCACTCTGAACGAGAGTTTTTTTGCGATATCTTAGATAAAGATAACTCTGAAATATTATGAACATATTTTCCTTTAAGTGTTACCAAAAACAAATCACTTCGGATTATGTCATGTAAACGCTTCATTAAGCAAAATAAAATGGGGCAACTGCGTCACTCCCCCCCCCCACCCCTTCGGATTGTACGTTTGATTATTTCTTCCGGGCACGGAAAAGTTAAGCAGTAAGTCCTTTTAAAGTCGTCGCTTCATCTCTGTTGTGATCTTCGTGGTGACTTTTTTTCTTTCTGGTCTCTAGTTCAACACGGTGTTGAATCAACAATAATCTTGCAAAGTGGCTTGTTTTTTATCTTATTCTTCTATCATGCTTGGAGCCAATGGCACTATGGCATCTCCAATCGGAGTATGTTGTGAGATTAAATGAAGTGAGAAGGAGAAACAGATAAGGAAGAGAATGTTGGTAAGGTACCTGGCTATTCAGATCTGATCATCAAATACGGCTAAAGCCATTTCCACATTTCGATTCTGAATGGTGGACTTTCATCAGGGCGATACTGGGAGTATCTACCACTCTGAAACGTGCCGCACTATATATCATTTCAAATTAATAAAATTTACTATAACACATATTATTAAATAAATGTATTTGGGTACGCCCGAATTTAAACTCACAACTCCTGGATAAGTAATCGATGATCTTCACCGGCCAATCATCGAGGACCTTGTCCTATGCAAAAAATGGTGTAATCATTGCGAAATTCCAAGCAGCCTTCTTCAGATTGTTAATACCTCCAAAGGGAGTAGCGGCTGTCCTCCTCAAAATTTATTAATAAAGAAGAAAACAAAATATAAAATTCTTTATTAAATTTCACATATTCTTGGATGGTGCGAGGAGCATCCTGTTATCTTTTTCATTTTGCATTACGCTGTAGGAAACAGTCCCATTAAGGCCCCACTTGAAAGCTGCTAAACCCTAGATAACTCAATTTGGAAGGGTTTACATCTCCTTGTATGATGTGAGGTGCCTTTCAACATTTCATTACTTCGTTCATTTTTCCAAGTGAAGGGCTTTACTTTGTACATTTTATAAACTTTCAGCCAACTTCCAAAGACAGACTGAAATTTAAAAAAATATTTAACAGTTGTTAAATTTAACCCTTTTTAAAATGATTTTTTTTCCTGTGAAACTCAGTTTTGTAAATTATACTGGTTGTAATTACGGGATAATTGAATTTCCAAAAAAAAAAAAAAATTGCTTTAATCCACCTATTTCAAAAATAAAGTAAGCTTACTACAATACATTTTAGGTAGGTACTTTACTAATTAGATACATATCTAAATACACCCGTAAGTTCCGTTTTGAAAATATCACCTTCGTAAGTAAAAACGTACTCACAAAGTAAATTAAGTTGCGTAATAGTTTTAAAACCATAAAGGCAAAGCGTGCTGCCTTTAAAACAGCATTGAAAAAATGCCGAAATAATTCCATACAACTCCAGATGGATAAAATCGCTGGGGACTTCGATAAACGGGACTTTAAAAATTTTTGGAATAAGTCAAATAAAGTATTAAATGTACGGTGTAAAGTTCCGAATAACATTAATGGAGAAACGAATCCGGAAAACATCGCCAACATTTTCAAATTGCACTTCGCCACTAAAACCCCTTCCGCTACCGTCTCTTCAAACGAAACCCCACTGACAGAATACGATGATATTGAACTCCAGGTCACAGTGAACATGGTGAACACAGCCATCAGAAACATGAAAGCTGGGACATCAGCAGGGCACGATGGATTGAGCATCGAACACGTCAAACACGCAGGAGGAGCGATTTCGCAACTACTCGCAACGTTGTTTACTGTCATCCTTAAGAGTAGATACCTTCCTAAAGATATGACCAAAACAATAATCATACCGATTATCAAATCGAAATTGTCCGACATAACTCTACAGGAAAATTACAGACCGATTTCCATCGCTACCTCTATCGCCAGAATATTTGAACGTGTTCTGTTGGACCAAGTTGGACCCCACATGAAAACGAGCGATAATCAGATGGGCTTTAAAAAAGGAGTGCTCCACGGACACAGCGATATTTTGCGTAAAACGAACGTTGGAACACTATCGAAAAAAAGAAAACAACTACTTACGCGTGCTTTCTTGATCTCAGTAAGGCGTTCGACAGAGTCCATCACCCCTTTTACTATGGACTAAACTCGTTGAAAGGGGTATACCATCGAAGGTCGTCCACATTCTCAACACTTGGCACCGGCAACAAGAAAACCTGGTAAAGTGGAAAGATGGATTTTCCGAACCTTTTCATCTGAAAAGCGGAGTTAGACAAGGAGGATGCATGCCCCATTATTGTTTAACATTTATATGGAAGAACTGACCCATAGATTAAATAATGCTAAGGTGGGCTGCCATATCGGAGGACAGTGTTTTAATAATGTGAGCTATGCAGACGATATGGTCCTCATGACGCCGTCTATAAGAGGGCTACGTATCCTCCTGAATATCTGCGAAGAGTTTGCTCAGGAAACAAACATGATTTACAATCCGCTAAAAACGGCACTGATGGTTATTAGATACGGGCAGGGTCCGAAAACATTCCTCCAGCTTTCTTGAACGGTGAGGTTCTAAAGGTAGTAGAAGAAACTAAATATCTAGGGCACATCATCACCAGCAAGCTAATGGATGACGACGACATTGACAGGCAAAGGCGAGCACTCAGTGTGAAATCAAACATGCTCAGTAGAAGATTTCGGCTCTGTAGTCCACCAGTGAAAGGACACTCTTCCTGGCGTTCTGCACTACCCTATACACGTGCGAGCTCTGGACCAACTTTAAGAAGAGTAGCATGGAAAGGCTTCGGGTCCAGTACAACAACGCCTACCGCATGATGTTCAGTCTCCCAGGCACTGCAGCGCTTCCGGTATGTTCACCGAGGGGCGAGTTCCAGGATTTGCAGCCCTTATGAGAACCAGGGTAGCAGGAATGCGGGAAAGGATTAACAACTCCAGAAATAACCTCATCATGGAATCCCGTCAGATCCCGAACTCAAGCATAGAAGCGCATTGAGTAAATTATTGGCCCCATCAATCTTAACGCTGCCAGGATGGACTCCCTCTTGATGGCGTTTTGTAGAAATGAGGCCTAATATACTCCAATCATATTTTCTTACTTACATTCTTTATTTATTTCTTTTTTATTTTTTTTTTTTTTTTTCATCATTATTATTATTTTATTTTCATATATTTTTATTTTATTATTTACTTATTTATTTATTTCTTATGAATTTCTGTTCATTATTATTTTGTTACTATTATTATTACAATGTATTGATATCAATTATGGAAGGTATTGCATTGCACTACTCCTGCATACCTTCCGAATAAAACTTTTATTATTTTATTATTATTATTATTAATAGACCAACACAAGCGGAACACCCGTTCAAAATGTTGTCGGTTTCATTAGAACGACTCGTTACTCGTTACTAAGTAAGTCAGCTCGTATGTGGAACAAACTACCGGCATCTGTCATTCTTCCCTCATTTATTCCGGGTCTCTTTAAGTCTCGCATCAACAAATTCCTCAAAGAACACCAGTATTTGTAATTTTTTTCAATTATTTTTTTAACTTTTCAACTAGGAAGATTTGTTGTTTTTGGAATAGTCGAGGAGGGCATAATTCCCTCCCATTGCCAGAGTATTTCACTTTAAAAACTTTTTAACAATTCATGTAAGTAAATTACGATGGGAGGAACGAAAGTGATGAAAGAAAGGCCTCGTTTGAACCCAAGGGTCCTCCCTTGTGTGATTCTTCTTTCTTTCCTTCAGCTCAAGGGCAGAAAAGCACTTTGGCAGGCGTTAAGTGGATATTACGACAAAATCATTACGTGAAAACCTTAGCTTTTACGTAGTCATACGCTTCATTGAATTAAACATCGTGTTTTCGGGGAATTTTGAATCCAACCGGAAAATTTATGCTAAATACCGGCTTTGGCCATACAGAAGCTCTATTGCCGTTTTAGAGATTCAAATTAAAGTATTTATATTCACTTTTGATTATTATTTGTTCTACATAATGTTTTAATGGCAGATTCTATGAAATATCGGACGACTCCCTTTCACTAACTCGATCTAAGAAGGGTGTGATTTTCAGTGGCAAACCTGGTGCTCATTAAATTAAATATTAAAATTGCTGAAATATTAAAAATAAAGTGTTTGTTGTTTTTTTAACTACTTAAAAAATGGGATTCCATATAAAAAAATAATAAGTACAAATCAAATAACCATTGCAAAACTGTTTCTCTCGTTTTTACAGGATAAAATTTAAGTCACTTGCAATCACTATGTTGCTGTACTCATGATACTTATTATTATTATTCGATTTTCTTAAAATTATTAATGGGCGTAATTTAGTTCTCATTTAGGAAACTTTATTTCTAAATGGTAAAACTAAAGTAAATAATTAAGTGGTAATAAGGATTTAAAAAGATTTTAAAAAATTATGTTTTTTCATTATTTTTGGTATATTTCTACATATATGTAACTTTTTTTGTAAAATTTTAAAAAGACGATTGCAGAGTATTACATTAAAAAATATAAGTATATTATTGGTGTTGTTTGTTTCAGGTTGGATTAACGCAAGAAAGATGTTCTCGCTGTGTAAAAAGCCGAAATGCGAAGATTACGGTAGGTTTTCCGAGTTTTATCCCCCCCATTTTCATACTTCTGATGGCAATGTTTTTTCCATACAGCTGAATCCACTTCAACAACCGATTTTCAATATCGCTTTCTGAACAAGAACAATTGGAAAACATATCGGCTTGGCTTATTTTTCCACAATCTTTCCCGTCTATATTTCTAGATCAAAACTAGTATTTTCATTATGAAATTGATTTTTTGAGGTGGAAATTGTTTTTCACTCCTAGAAATATTAAACGTGTAAATCATTCATTTTTGCTTATTAAAAGCTGGTGGTTTCACTTTTTAGCTGTGTCTTTGCAAAATGTTTGTTTGGCGAAAACAATATTTTATTATGTAAATTCTTATTTTAAGCCGATTGGAATTTCAAACTAATTCATAGTTTTGACAGTTGACATTTAAAAAATGATATAAAATTGAAATATTAAAAAAAAAACAAAATGAAACTTGAAATGCATTTTTGATGATTTATCTTATACATAATAAAATTAAAATAAATGATAAAATTTGTAAAGAGGTAAAGTTTGACGTTTGAACCAGAGTTAAGGAGATTATTGGATTTAAACAAATAAACCATAATAAAAGAAATGTGGAAATGCAGGATAGTAGGGAAACGTGTTGTACCTCACACATATTTTCAGTTTTCGATTTTTCATAATTAACTTTTTACGGGTGAAGTCGTCAATATAGTTTCATAAGGCATTAGATTTATTTGTGATATTTTTCTAATAGCCATTCAATGATGTTTTTGTTAAAAACATGTATTGGTTATTGCTATGGTCTGTAGTAACAGTTGCTGTGTAATAGAGAGGTGCAAAAGAGGTTTATGCGCTACTTATATATGAGGAAGTATACATATTACGATTTTTTTTCTATCGTTGTTTTTATGCGGAATTCTAGATTTCTATATCCTGCAAGCCCGCCGGAAGATGTCTTTGGGTAAACATTTATTAAGCTGATTTCTGGAGGTATTTATAACCGATATATATACTAAAGTAAAACTACTTGTTTGCCCCAAGGAAGTACATTCGTGCGAAGCATCATGTGACGTTTTACACACCTAAAGTCAGAACTTCCTCATACAAAAACACCAATATAAAAAGCGTTGGAAGTATTCAATGAAGTTGCATCTATTTTAGATATATTTAGATGCACATATATAGAGTTCTGTCACTATATCTTGATGTACATACTAGAGTGATCGTTAGAAACATACCTATCTACACATTTACTAACAATAAAAAAAAATTACACTCGGCAATTCAATACATACAACATGGGTACAAGAGTGAACCCCTCTTATATCTTATATTATTTATTTTTATTGCTCACATTATTTGCGTTATTATAGCATATATAAATATAATGCGTTACACTACTTCAGTTTGTACTCATATAACTCCTTCGAATATATAACACCTTGTCTATTAGTGGAGTGCAAATAAATGTTTAGTTTATTTCATTATACTATGCATGTATCTAAAATATTTTTTTGTCATTCATCTCGTAATGTATTTATTAATAAATTTATTATTATTAACGCCCTAGTGGGCTTTTACAACAAATTTGTACAATGTATTGATGTTGACAGGTAAAGTATTATATGATAGTACATGATACATTAAAAAATAAAACAAAAAGTACATGCTTCTTGAAAAAATCAAAATGAATATATAACCAGTGGTAAATACAAAATGCAATATGAAAATTACAATAGTACAAAATAAAAACATAGAAAAGAAAAATACATATTCACAATTATCTGGTAGACTCGTATATTTCATTGAAGTATTTGTGAAGAGTAGCTATACAACTCCGATCTGAATCTCATGATTGAATACAGAAAAATATCAACATAACTAAATTGGTTTCCAAGCCTATGTAACCTTTGGACTGGGGAGTTCATTGCATAGTTGATTCTTGATGAATTAACATGAAACAACTCAGAAAGTCTTGTGTCACGATTAGGTACACGGAACGTTATCAGCTTATTTAAATCAGGTGCATCCAGTACACCGTTAACCAGTTTGAATAAGAGTACTAGGTCACTCATGGTTCTTCTACAAGATAAGTTAGTTATGTTTAATATTTTCATTAAGCTAGTATAATTAATTTGTTCAATAGGTAATGAGAGTTTAAAGTTGATGAATCTAAGACATTTATGTTGGACTCTTTCAATTTTCAGTTGAGGATTTTTATAGTATGGAGACCATATCGTTGAGTTGTATTCTAAGTTACTTCTTACCTTTTAAGAGGGATATTGTTGATATGGTAATGAGACATAATAAGATTCTTGTTCCTGGTGAATGATATATATTGACACTTATCTATATTTAAAAAGAGTTCATTGAGTTTGCATCATTCATATAAGCGGTTAAGATTTAATTGAAGGATATAACAGTCATTTAAGGTTCTAATCGTTTTATAAATCTTGAGATCGTCGGCAAACAATAGAATGTCAACGCCTTCAAATATCATCACAATGTCATTAATGAATAATAAAAACAATACAGGTCCCAAGTGGGATCCCTGTGGTACGCCACTGGTAGCCACAAATTGGTATGAAGTATAACCAGAAATTTTAACTGAAAATTTTCTCAAAGACAAGTAACTCCTGAACCAGTTTAACATGCTTCCAGTGATACCGAAGGCTGTAAGTTTGTAGATTAAAATTTTATGTAGTCTGTGTACAACACGTCTGTTTGGCATCCTTTGTTCATTGATTCTGTTAACTGATGTTGATATATCATAAGATTTGTGAGTGTTGGTCTCCCTGACATAAATCCATGCTGATACGTTGAAATAACTCTTTTCGCTTCGATATTTAGTTTAGTTAGTAATACGGATTCAAATAATTTAGGTATTGCTGATTGAATACAGATAGGTCTATAATTTGAAACATCGGTTTTATTACCCTTTTTAAAGATAGGCGATAAGAAGCTCAATTTCCATTGATCCGGAAAGACTCCAGTTTTCAGTGAAAGGTTAAAAATGTGTGTTAATGGACTTGTTAAGACCGTAATACACTTTGATAAGAAGAGTGGGGGGACATTATCTGGTCCAGCAGATTTATTTGGGTTAAGGGATTTAATTTTGCATTTAATATCGGTTTCAGTAAATGTACAAGTGTTAACATCAATGGAATTTTCAACATTCAAATTATATAGGGGGGATCAATGTGTGTATCATAGACTTCACCAAAGCATTCAGCATAAAAATTTACCACATCTTGAGAGCTATCAGCTGTTCTATGTTTATAATACATGGTGGATGGAATTCCAGATTCTTTGCTGTTAAGCGTCTCAGAGAATTTAAATATGGTTTGTGGATTTACAGATGCTAACTGTTTCAAGTTTTTAATACAATTTGAATAACATAATTTTGACATTTTTTTTGTACTCAATCTTAAATCACGAAATTTAATAAAATCACTAATGTTTCTAGTAATTTTATATAATTTGTGAGATTCTTTTTTTATTTTTATTACTTTGATAAGTTCTTTACTGAACCATTTGGGGTAGTTATTGAAATAGCATTTCGATACAGGAACAAATAGGTCAATAGATTTATTTAAAAATATTATAAAATTTATCAACCAACAAGTTAACATTAGCGCTTGAGCTTAAGAATGTCCAATCAGTTGAAGAAAGAAAATCGTTAATTTTTACAAAATCAGCTTTAAAGAAATTAAATTTGGTATTAGGTGCTTGGATATTTTTTGTGATGGTACTTTTACAATTGATTAATAATGGTGGGTGATGTACATCGATTGGTAGGATACATTCATTTGCACGCAATACATTAACACTATCGGAGTTATTAAATACAAGGTCAAGAAGGCGTGTATTAATGTTATAAACATAGTTAACTTGACGCAAATTCAAGAAGTTGGACATTTCTATCATTTCATGAGATCCATGTTCAATGTTATCACTGGTAGTAGTTTTATTGTAGTTTATATCCCACTGCATATTTGGCAAGTTATAGTCACCTGTTAATATAATAGTAGCATCGGGATAATTTCTACGCACCACTTCAACTTCGTAGTAACAATCCTTGTATATTTGGACGAACAACTGTTTTTTGAGATATCTGTTAAATAAATAAATAATACGTGCGGTGTTGTATACATATGGTGTTCGTTGTGTTGTCATTTATGTCGGTTCCAAAAGTTTCATATTTATATTTTTGCTCTTGCCTTTTTACTTTGAGAAAAATACATCGATGATATTGATGCATGTATTTTTTTAGCATTACTTTAGCGTAAATTTGCCTGATATTAGGAATTTTCAAAGACTGAATAAGTGGCATTTGATTTTTTAAAGTTTCATTTTTTTTTAAAGGAAGCGTTACAGTTCAAACATTCAGATACCTTAAGGCTCAGAACTCAAAATTGTGCTAAGTTTCACTTCGTAGTATTCTAATACAAGCAAAACTTCACACAATTTATCTGTTAATTCTACATGGCAGGTAGAAAAATGTTTAAGGTAGTAAAATAAACTGCCATCTTTCAAATTCAACAAAAATATATTATAATGTCAGTAAAATGTGCAGTTTGAAAACCAACGCAGCCATTTTCCCACGTTTTACTAGAAGTTGTAGTAAGGATTTTACATAGAATTTAAAAGATTACAGCAAAAAAAAATGTTTTCACTGGAAAACTTAGACATTTCCATAACTACCCGTATAGAATTATTAAATAAATCATTTTTAATATTGCTTGCATAAGAAAGCTAAAAAGTGTATAATTTTGCGTTCTGACTCTTAAGGTGATTTATCACAATAATGGCGGTATGAAAATTATTGAAAGCTCTATTTATTATTGTTTGAAGTTGGGGCCAAATATGAATTTCGCTAAACCACGGCTTAAAGATGGAAAAACCCGACATAGGGTAAAAATCTAAGCTTAAATTAGTCTCCTTTCGTTGAGCACCTATTCATGGCAACTTGAAAAACACAATCATAAGGAAAAGTGTATTTTCCCCGGAATTGTTTCCATTAGGAAGTTTCCCGAGTATCATGGCAATTCCATAATAAATTTATTTCTCTAATTTCTCAATTAGACGTGAAGTTTAGACATATTTCTTTGTAAATGTGACATCGGACGCTCAAGAAGAAAATTACTTATGTTGGAAGTATTATTATGGACGTACCATATCGTGTTTCAAATTAGTTTGTAACATAAACATGTTTTCGAATTGTTTGGCACAGGACTTAATATTGGTTCCAGCTTACAAGTTTCCATACACTTTATCTTGGAAAAGCGAAGCTGTCAGTAGCGAAACTTCAAACGTTATTGGATTCACATAAACAAAGGTTTCTACCTGCTTCTTCCAATTCCTAATAATCTTTTGTGATATATGAATTCAATCATATCGAGCACAATATGTAAAAGGAGAGGAAAAACGTGTTATGGTATTTATTGATTATTTAATATAGACGAAACACAATCTTTTTGATCTAAGCTAGTAAAAACAACTCGCTTTAAATGAAATATGTGACTTGAATAAAACAAATAAACTGAAGCAAATTGAATAGGCTTTGAAATGTTTTTTTTAATATTTTAAATAAATTATAAATACATAAAACACAAGTGAAAACGTTTGTTGAGAATCTCCATGCAAGAAAGATAGACGAAATATTGGATTAAAATAACAGAGGTCGCCCATAGGTGAGGTAGGCGGGGTAAGAGCCAGAAACAAGAAAAACCATCAAAAGAAGTTTGAGGCCTACTTGCAAGGATTACAAAGTCAGGCTTATGAAAAGGAGTCAGAACATTAAAATTATTCTGGAAATTTAAGTCATAATAAATACATTACTTCATTTCTCAATAGTATTTTTGGGGGATGGGATGATTGAAATAACGTGACTACTCAGATATGGAAACCCAAAATTATGAAAACCATTTTAAACAAAATTTCATTTCTAAATTATTCAACCTGTTGAAACTTTTTTACTCTCTGAAATGGGGAAGCAATATAAAATTATTTGTTTCATCCAATTAATAAAATGACCGGTAATATTTTTTTTAATGCATCTCATTAAATAGTTTACCCAACAATGGACAGACTTATGAAACTGCTTATCTTCTCTGATTATTTGACAAGTGGTGTTGCGATCTCATTTAATCGGTTGAAACGTAAAACTAAAACCATTTTAACACTCTTGTTTTTTCACTTACACTTTAATAATTAAATAAATAAAAAAAACGTTTTAAGCTTTTAAGTATAAATCTTAAAATCATTTATCCACAGAGTGAAAAAACTTATCTCATTTGGGCTTTGAATACTATCGGAAGTTCTTCATTCCCATTTGATATCCGGCCTGAAAGCCTCCATTCCTTGGGATAATCAACATCCTTCTCTACTTCATACCATCCCACGTTCACTTGCCATTATTTTTCCTCCCTTCTTCCTACCCACTAATATCCCGGCAATGTTCAATCAGGCCTTTATTACGTGTATCGATACGGTATTGATATATCGCTCATGTACTATGGGAAGATATCAGATATCGACCTTTGTTCAGGCGAATAATAAATAAGAATCGATGTCTGGTATTCAATGGGATATTCTTAAATGGAATGTAATCCAAGCCCACCGAAGGTGGTTGTGAGAAACGGAAAACACATTTTACTGATATTATTTTTCCATGACAGTAATAGCTGAGTTCAAAGGAGTATCTCACTTTTAGATTATGCCGAATGCGAATATGTTTTCTTATTTCAGAAAAAGTTAGTTTGGTAAACATTTTTTTAATTAATTCAATTCGTTCAAATCAAATAAAATTTGATTTCAAGGCAGAACAAGTCTAGTTTAAAAAGTCATTTTCATTATTTTTTTTTGATATGGTAGAGTAGGGAAACAAGACAGCTTCCAAAATATGTGTAGTCTTATTAATTATTATCTACTGATAAAGGAGATATATCGATACCCATTTTCGGTAAGATAGATCTAAATAAAGAGATTTCTCAAAAACTTGTCCACGTGCCTTAACTCAAGTGACTAATAATTGTATTTTTTTCAAATGTTCTTATTATTTGAAAAAATATACGCAAATATATAAAAGTGAAATATTGCACGTTAAAAAAATATATCTTAATTCTCTTAACGGCCCTCCATCACGTTAAAAGATTGCACAACAAATTATTCTATCAAAGGTTTAAGGTATAAATTGCCAAACAACGCGACCCTTACACATATATTGATTCTCTTAACGGTCCTCTATCTCGTTAAAAGATTGCACAACAAATTATAATACCGAAGGTTTAAGGTATAAATTGCCAAACAACGCGACCCTAACAAATCAATTTTTGTGTTTTAATTTCAAATTCATATTCGCTAATTACCCTTTTAAATTGAATTCTACTGTTTGTTTGAAGAACCGTTGAGCTTAAACCTATAATCCTCACTCTTTTTAGCCTCACAAAATACCCTGATTGGGCATTCCATAGTCCCACTGGTTCCAGTCAGTTAGGAATCTTACGTAATATTCACAATTAAAAAAATAAAAGCGAGACTTTCGTTCTGCTTTCGATATCCACAAAATAAGAATAATATGAAATGTGGAAGAAGCGTCCCATTTCTCGCTTACAATCCATTACTTTCTCGCTGCCATATCTGAAAGCGAAAAATCAAAATGAAAATTATAATTGTTCTAAAATACTCACACGTAGGCACGACTTACAATAGGGTGTACGTTCTACATTCTATTTTACAGTGTATAACAAACGCTTTTCCACCAAATGTTCACAATGCATTTGGGTAGAAGAAACTGTATGGGTAAGTTAGGTTAAAGTGGGTGGTGTGGGAGAGCATACACTCAGAGGTATCAGGTCTCCAGACATCTAGGGGAGTTGTACAACTCAAGGGTACGCGATACCCCCATATCCATTATCTTGAGCTGGTTAACAGTCAAACAAAAAATAAAAAACCATGCAACTATCACCGGTTACTAGCGCTAAAGTGCAGTGCTTCTACATTACGCCAACTAACATACATTATAAAAAATCTAGCTGGCCATATTATACGTAACTGTAAAACTATATATTTTCAGAAGCATCAAAAACGCGTTAGCCTTAGGGTCACGGAAATTTGGTTCAATTGTTAATTTAAACGAAAATACTGCTGCAATCAAACAAAACCAAGTAGTTAAGATATTTTTTTTATCATTGTAGTATTTGACAAAAAATGGTTTGCGAATTAGTACCAGTTACTTGCATTCATACGTGCATGACTTGCATTCCATTTTAAACATCTCACATACAATGCAGCAGACGTGAAATGGGTTCAAACCGTCATCAAACGTCATAACCTGTATTATAAATTAATTACATTTTAAGCATAAAAAACATTCAAATATCATTGGAATCATAAATTATGTCTCAATGTGATGTGTAAGATTAATATTTTATAACATAAAATATTGTATTCATATTACGTAGAGGTTTAAAAAATTTCCTTTTTATACCAACGATGATTCCGGTACATTATTTATTATCATATATATAATGGTCGCTACTCCAACCAACAGAATACTCCTTGGATATAGGGGCGCTTTTACTTCGTGAATGATGAATAAATTACTATTTTCGCTTATATCCCTTTTAATGGAAAAAATATAAAATGCCATAATTGACCGCTGAAAACAGGGGCATATAATAACATAGTTAATGCACAGAAATGGAATGATCTACTTTACTGATTAACACTGGTTTTACACCCTCATAATCAATGCCATTGGTATGGTCAAGTTTCTAACTAAATACTATAGTCCGAAACAAGAGTCTATGGGATAACACAATTAAAACAACAAGGTTGAATGAAGTAAGATGTTTGGATATGAGTTATTTAAAATATACACATTAAGAACATACACTTAAAAATAAAAGATTTATTAATGTATATTGAGATATGGGTGAACTCATTAACTATGCAAATATGAAAAAAGGCGTTAAGCTACGATTTATCTTATAAAATTAAAGTCGATTAAACTATTGGTTTTTGAAGACCGCCTTTTTTAAATCTAGTACCTACTTGCCTTTTATGAAACATTATTATAAATGTTAACAAAAATTTGATATTAATAAAATAAAATAAAAATTCATTAAGACTTCTTCGAGTTTCACAAGCAACTTAAATATGTATAAATAATTTTATTTGTAAGTACGTACGACCGTACGAGTGTGAAATTTTCAAATTTGGAACTGATGTAAATTAAAATGTATCGAAGGAAGCAATCACTTTGTAGCTTGACATTATAATTTAAATAAAAAATATTTTAGTTTTAAGCCACTTTATTTATACACATATAACAATTCGACCGGTTTCGGTTAAACTTAACCTTCTTCAGGAACGTATATATATAAACTAAGATTAAAATTAATTTATTTGTCTACTGTATAACTCTATATTTTAATCTTAGTTTATATATATACGTTCCTGAAGAAGGTTAAGTTTAACCGAAACCGGTCGAATTGTTATATGTGTATAAATAAAGTGGCTTAAAACTAAAATATTTTTTATTTAAATTAAATTAAAATTATGAAATTGGAAAACAACCTTTTCAAATCCCTACCTACCTTATAAAGTACCTACCTTCAATGTATTTTAGTAGACATTATTTTATATTTGTAAAAACAAGAAAGACGTAGTGCTTTTTCGTGAATAAGATAAAAGTTTTAAGGGATCGAGGTACTATAACATGATAATGAAATATCATAATTTCTCCATATCGCAAATTGCAATGTGTAATTTCGGAACTTGCGTACACGGATATTCTATGCCTGCGATATTACAATAGCCAAAACTTCCGCCATTTCTCTCCAGAATTTCTTCTACCCACTCCACCGTATTTAAGTTATTGCCTCCCTCCCCTTAATACAATTCCTCCGTGCCCTTCCCATCCTCTAGCTATCCCCATGTAGCATTCGGACAAAAAGATCATTTACATGTGCCTCAACCCTCGGCCTTTGGTTCGACACTAAAAACGGGTAATATATTTCATTTACACAAAAACGTCCCTTGACGCAAAAACGGTCCTCTTTGCACAAAAACTGCCCCATTTCAGTCACACATCAGCAGGAGAGGGTTAGATTGGGGATTGTATTGAGTTGGATTCAATTAAAAAAATAGCGACATTTCAATTTATCTCGTGAAATGTTCACAACGATACATATTATGTTGTTGTATTAATGTAGAAAGGAAACCCTTTGCCACATCATGTAGATACTTTCATTTTCATGAACATTTATTAGCATTTTGTGTATCTCTCAGTTTTGCTTCGACTCTAGCATCGTCAGGATCAAAGAAGAATTATTATTAATAATAAAAATAAAAGTTTGATTCCAGAAGGTATGCAGAATTATCGCAATGCAAAACATTCCATAATTGATAATAATAATACGGAAAAGAAAATAAAAGTTTTAGTACATATACGAGTATACACAATAATAAATAAAAAAACATAAATTATTAATAATTAAAATAATATCAATAATCTTCAACGTAAATATGAAACAGAAATATATAACGGTCGTGACCGAGACACAAACTAGAAACCTCTACTCTATCCGGGAGGAACGCTTCTGCCAATTCAGAGACCGATACCTTATAAGAAACCGGCATTTTAATCGATCTCATTCTTCATTTGAAAATTATCAACATCATTTATTTCAATTTTTCTTCCGATTTGGCTGCCACCTTTGTGTGGTATTTATTGTGTCGGTCGCGGCCGTTATATTTTTTTCTGTTTCATATTTACGTTGAAGATTATTGATATTATTTCAATCATGAAAATACAAATAATAAGCATAAAAGCTTTAGAGTTTTTATAAGAATTATTAATATTACTTTTACTGTATTTTATTCTCAATTTTTAGATAATAGTTCTTTTAAGCCCCGATAGTGATTGAGCCAAAATGAAACGCGTTCCGCCCCATTAACGGTATTATATTTTATTCACCTTTCATAACCTGAGTGCTCTGGCACACTCAAACAAGTCTACGAATTTTACATACTTTCGTACGAAATGGTCTGAAGATTTTTTTACATAAATCAGTTAGATGCCACTTTTTTCATAAAACCTGGCTACAGTAGTCGTTTTATGAATCTTCACGAAGTGTGACTAAGTATGAGCCAAAAATCTAATAAGTTGAATTTCATCGATGGAAAACCATAATCGCGTAAGTCATCCTGAAAGCCCAGTCTACGGCGGGAATATACAAACATACGTAGGAAGAATTAAGACGGAAAATGTTTAAGGTAAAAGAAAAAAATACCACTCAAACAATTGCTCAGCGCAACTCAAATAATACCTTCTGTATGGGTTTAATCGCCGTTGTTTTTTTGTCGCCGAAGTAGAGTGGCTGATGTGATTAACGTGGTGATGGATTGCCGTCGACGATATGGGTATCATTTTACTCATGCTTGGAGAGTTATACAACAAAAAAACAACAAATTTGTACTTTAAACTACATATAAAGCAGAAATTTTATTTCCTCTATATAATATCTCGTTATACAAGACGCCATATTGTTTGGTTTATATTTTTCAAATATTCGATACATTTACAAAAAAGAAGTGCTTCTGGTAATGCTAAGTAGTACCTTCCACTAAAAACAAATTATGTTTATTGCTTTTAATTACACACTGTATTTTCAAGTAAAGAACACATCTTACAATAACAGACGTAATACAAGAACGTTCAAAGAAATCAGACTACCAAAAAATAATAAATCCAATACGCAAAACAGCATACTTTACAAAGGGATCAAACATTATAATATCCCGCCAGAAACCATCAAAATTACTCGGATAAAATAGTTTGTAAGAACCACAAAAAAAACATTATAATGTTATATCAAGTAATACATGAGTATAATAATTAGTTGTATTTAACAATTTATAATATTTATAGTCAAAAAGTATATGAGTTATAATTAGTTATTTTGTAAAATTATTTTATTTATTTATATTTAATATTGTCGAATAGTTTATGAGTTTTAATTATTTATTTTGAAAACTTAAATGAACAAATAAATAAAATAAAACTTAACCTAAATATATATTTTTTGGTAAAACTTTAGTCTTTATTTTTAAACATTTTAGAATGAAAATACTTTAAAGAATGAAGTTTCAAACTACTCGATTAGATTTCTGAAAAAAACAGCGATTTAATCTGAAAACCTTCATCAATTATCAACATTTTGTTGGGTGGAGTTTCCCAACCTTTGTTCGTGGAAAGGCTGAAAGTTGGCATTATGCAGTGTTAGTACGCATAATTTGACAGAAACACGACTCAAAAGACATTAAGCTTTTTGACATCTGAACATGACAGGTTTGTTTGACACAGGGTTACGCGAAAACACATTTTGAAACGCGTATGTTTAAAATGTGTTGATAGATATTCACACTGTTTTTTGAAACGCGTAAAGATAGAATCAATATTAAAAAAAAAAAGAATAAAATTCTCATTATTCTTTAACCACCTCCTCAGTTTGACGATTTGCCTCTTGCATTTTATTTTATCTGTCTCTTTCTCTCTGTTATAATTTTATTATTATTCTTTTATTTTCTCACAGTTTTCTTATTTATGTATATATAACCGAACACTTTGTATTTTTTGTTGATTTTAATTTTAAACCCCGATGATGAAAATTCAAATAAAACTGGGGTCTAATACAAGTTATTATTTCGTTTTCATTAGGGATTAAAATTTATTTAACCACCTCCTCAGTTTGACGATTTGCCTCTTGCATTTTATTTTATCTGTCTCTTTCTCTCTGTTATAATTTTATTATTATTCTTTTATTTTCTCACAGTTTTCTTATTTATGTATATATAACCGAACACTTTGTATTTTTTGTTGATTTTAATTTTAAACCCCGATGATGAAAATTCAAATAAAACTGGGGTCTAATACAAGTTATTATTTCGTTTTCATTAGGGATATAAACGTTTAAAAAAAACACTAAGGTTGTCGACAGTGAAGTTAAAATTGTTTTTTTTAGCTGGACCATTGTTTCTATTTTAGAAAATAAATCTGAAACTGACTTTAGTAGTTTAATCTGGTGTTTATTTTACACTAGCCGTTACTAATAAAAAAAGGGATGTAACTTAACTTTGTAAGAAAAAATATAGGTTTCTTTGATTTACTCAATAAAAAATATAGAATAAAATTATGAGTGGGTACTTCATCGCTTGTCTACATTAGATTTTTTTGTTTGTTTAATTTGATAACACATTCATCACTTTCAACTTTAGAGTAGTTACTCACAAAATAAACTATCTATAGTTGATGCCCATAAAAAAATTACATTGCCTGATAAGATTAAACTACTTTTCTTACAATCGCCGAAATACATCTAAAAGTATTGCCCAATTTATGATGTAAATCGAAGATTTGGGCTGTAAATCGGTAAAAATCTATATAAATCGGTAAAATATATATATATCAATTTCCATACCTTTTCTAATTTTTAATTCATATTTGCCAAAAACCTGATAATGTAGGTACATCTTAACTGAGTTAATTAAGTAAATATTAAAATGTTATTTATAAGGTATTTAGAGAATATTAATGAGAAAGTAGAACATGAAAACCAATAAAAAACATATTAGTGTTAGGGTGGTAGAGTTGTATTTCAGATTTTTGACGATAAACAGCTCAAGTCATCGATTAAATCATGTATCAACATAATAATGTTACGTGGATTTCACCGAAACAATGAATTGCTGTTTCTAAAAACTTCATCCGATTTCAGAACACTCATTTTTCGTAACGACAGAAATAAAACTGAAAATAAATAGAGAGAAAATGGCTTATTTTTTAGTCTATATGAGTTGGATTGGAATTTTATACAAGGAGAAGAGCAAGGTATGAAGATAATGCAGAGTAGGAACATGTTAATGTATAGAAACAATATTATACTAAACATTTAAATAATACGGATCCTCTACTCCAACCGGTGTAACGCTTCAACCAATTCAGTTATCGAGACCTTTTAGAAACTGTCATTTGTAATCGATCTCACACTTATCATTGAAGATTATTGATATTATTTTTTTCAATTTTCCTACAATTTGGCTGCCATCTTTGTAATGATAAACAAAGCTCTACCGAGCACATTGAATACCTAGTTGGTGTCTTGGATAAATATCTATTTGTTTCAATATTTTCTAGTTTGTTTTCTGTTTCATATTTGTGTTGTTGATTATTGATTATTATTTTTAAGTTAATTCTTATTTCTACAATATTATTCGTAATTTCTCAGTCTATCTTTTGTTTTCAAAAAGGATGGGTGCATCTGAAACCTATTGACAGTGTAAATTTTAGGCTTAAATAACATACTGTATTTAATAAAATAATGTGATAACTTTTAGTCGTAAATAAGCTTTGTGATTTTTTACCTGAAAATCAATAAAAAAAATAACTATTAGTTTCTCCAATGAAACTGAAAGCTGCTGATATACAATATTCAGCCAAAACTCAGACTGCCTCCAAGCATTACCTAATTAATTACTTAGGTGGCAAGTCTTTCGAACTTTGGCTAACCAACGATATTGGATGGTATTATTACACACAAATAAAACATTGAAAAGTATACGGAAACTCGAAGCGCCCAGTTTTTTTCCGTGTTTGTTTTTGTTTGAGAAGTTATTACTCTCAACGAGTATATGGAGCACACAATGATGTAATCTACTCACTAATAATAAATTACTTAAGATAGCGTTTTAATACCTCGCACATCGGGAGAATTATTAAGAATCTAAAAGTGGCTTATAATGAATAAGACAATATATTTTTTTTAATTATGGAGGAAATACAAATACACACATTTCGTTTAAGCTCTATTAATAGAGTTTAAAATGAAGTTCACTTGTATAATAAACTTTTTCTCACGGATTGAATTTTCCAATCATCTCCTACCTTTTCTCCTTAAATTTCTTTACTTCTTTTGTCAAAACATTTCCCAAATGGAGTGAAAATACCTTCTCTGGATCCGTATAAATAGAACACGTGTTCGGAATTCCAAATTCAAAAGAACCAGAATCAAAAATCGGAAAAACAAAAATGTTTTTTTTTGTTTGTTTGAAAAGCACAACGGTAATAATGATTGTGACCACCCGGTTATAGCATTACGTGAAACCAGAACATTACAAACAGAAGAAGTGGAACTTCCTCCAGCGTTCCTCGGCGGGGGAAATGTCATGTAAGGGAAAAACACTCGCCGATCGTGTGGTAACCGAAATGAAACCATTTCTCAGCCACAACGGGAAGTATTTATGTAATTAATTTACGATAAATACCACGGCACGAAAACATTTATTTACTAGGGAAATGTGTTTTACTACCGTAATTTATTTATTTATTTTTTTAACGTACATAAAAAACTTTACCATTTGGTTTGATTGGAGAGCTTTTCAGTACAAATCGAGAAACAGAGGTTTATTTGCGTTCTAAAGGAACCTATATTAATATCTTATAACACTGATAACCAATTCATGGGATAAATTATTGGCTAATTTTCCATATATCTATTTTTGAAACTGCTTATTTATTGTGTAATTTAGATGAGTTTATTTAAACAATCATTGAACATTAATCTAACTTCCAAAAATGTATAAATATCTTAACCTCACTGAAATATCGTCGCTGGAAAAGTAAAATGACTTAAGCGACATTTTGGTCGAAAATTAGTTAAAAAATATGCAGTCAGTTTTGATAAGTTTTTTTCCTACATCGAATGCTTTGACTCTCGTTTGAGAAAATTTTTTTCGACCCTTTAGCTATCCAAAATATATTTACCAGCTGGGAGAAGGCTTGACTTGAGTGACACAAGCTTGGAACTTTCTAAGCTTTTTGTCGCTTCAGGTAACTTAATGAGGGCTTTGAGTTACCTGAGTTAACTTTTTTTTTTAATCCAACCAGGTACTGAAGACTTATGATTTTATATATGACATATGACTTATGATTTTATATATACTTGCCCCTGAGATTTTTGGAGGGAAAATATTTTGCTGCTAATATAAATCCTAACCCGTTAGACTTCCAGTCGTTGTTTTGGTTTCATTAAGTAAAAGCGCGCGCACACAGCTACACAACAGATGCTGCTAATTGTCTACATTTTTTCCAACTCAGTTTCATACTTAATAGTTTCCACGCCAGATGGTGCCTGCTACTATGAAGAAAACTTATTTGTATTCAAGGCGCCACCTAAAAGGTTACATGTGTGTATTTACAATTGTTTGCCGTTACTATGCTAAATATGAAGCAATTTTAGAGTGTTTTTGCAAATTCGCTTTACCTAACCACTATCCTGATTATTTACTTGTTTTATTTCAGTTAGTTTATTACAAATAGGTTTTAGGTTTTAGTAAACGAATTTTATGTAGTTGCTTGAGCTGACGGATTAGTGATATTTTTCAATATTTTGTGTTAATATGACTTAACTCATGGTTTTAAAATCTTATTAACGTTGGCTTCGGCTAACTAATATTTCTTTTTTTTTTTTTTTTTTTGGTTTAGTTTTTCACCACTTTAATTAATATATATTCTATTCTTAATTTCGACAAAATTCACCAGCTGCTGGGGACTTTTTATTTAATTACATACGCCCTTTTTATGGTGGGCTTTTACATAATTGTGAACTAAAAATATAAAGTAGCAGTCATATAGAAGTAAAATGGAGTAAATGATTAGCACACAAAAACATAACCAAGTTACTAGAGATATTACAATGGAATAAATTAACATCAGTATTTTTAGGAAAGGTATGCTATTATAGCCTTCTTGTTACTAGATTCAATGCAGACCAGGTTTCGCTACCACCGTAGCTTCATCAGAGAGCTATAACACAAACCATGTTTATGTATTACAAGCAATAGTTGATACTTATTACAAAGTGGGACAAAATATAGGATGGAATACCAGAATAGGGTATAGCCACCCCTTAAGGATTCGTTCGAGAGAGTAAATGGTACCTGCTTCCAAAACTTCAAGTCCCCCTTAACATGCTTAATTTTATTCCTTCCACTCCACAAAAGCTTTCAAGAAGTGCTATAGTTCCACGTGCTCTAGATTCTCTAATGTTTCTATGACAAAAATATAAACACTCTTATATATCACTCTTACCCTATTAAAGAAAACGTCTGACCTTTTTATCGGTCATAAAATAAAAGTTTTGCAAAGAAACACACAAAATATTCTCAAAGAAGCCATAAAATAGATTTCTTTTATGCTTGTCAAGTAAAAATAACCTCGTGAAGTATGGAATACCTTGTCGTAAACAACAAATCATAACCCATAACATAACTATAGCAAACGGTGAATTTTCAGAAAATGTTATTTTGTAGAATATTTTACCGGTTTTTTAAAACTATTCTTTTTTCGATATTATATCTTACTGAACAATAGAGAAGTTGAGTGAAAAATATTATGACTTTAAAAAAATATGTGCATGTAGATCGAAAAACACAGATTCTGAATATATATGTATATTTCCATATTATTATTCCCAGAATTAATAAACCCTTCTTGAAAATGAGTTAAAACGCCATAAAATAGAAACGCTTCATATTAGTCGAACGTCAAATGTACCGTTTTCGTACGATGCGATGCCGCGAAGTAAATGGCGGTGAACCATTTTTTACGTAAAATTTCATTTCTTGGAATGATTGTAAATTGCAGTAATGCTTGTATTTTTACACATTAGTACGATGCAATAGCAAGACGTATTATCTCCTGACATTTTATAAGGTTTTGTTAAATTAAAAGCGGTAAAATTGATGAAAAAACACAAAATAACAAATATGCAACTGACAGCTGGATAACGACAATGTGCGATGTCAAATATAAGTACCGTGTGGTGCCCCTTCTGAACGTACAAAACGCGTCACGCACCCACCCCGCTCCTTACCTCTGAGATATTGCCGTTTTGGCGGCGTGTACAAAATTCAAACTTTGAGAATTAATTTAACTATAAAAACTAACTTAAAAAAAAAAAAAAAAAAAAAACCAATATTTAAGTTTGAAGGTGGATATTGATAAAAAAATATAAAAAAAATGGACTCAACTTCCTTATTGTCAAAATATTTGGAACCAACAACATGGCGTAGTGCCTTATTTTTTTAAAGTTAAATTATTGTTTCAAAGCTGGATAGCACACTATGAAACTATCGTTTTATAAGGAACAGATATCCTTTCGTTGAAGCTTGGAAACAGATGTTGCATAAACGTATACATAAACCAACCTAGAGGTGATTTTTGCACGGAAACAGCACCTTAGAAATTATTTAAAAACTATTATTATTTTTATTAAGAGCAAATTTTGGTTATGTTTTCTTGGTAGTACCTACATTATATGCCAAAACAAAAGGCTAATATATTGTTAATTCAGTACAAAATCCTTACTGGTGTGGAGAAAAAGTGGTAAACAGTTTTTACATCTTACCCCTACTAAAATGGATCAATCAATAATTTACTAGAAGGTTGTTTGTTAACGCGTGTTTCTTTGTACTAATTCTGTCTAGTAACATCAGCTCACTTTGAGTGGTCGCTTTCAACATACGAACTTAATCCTCGCCGACAACAGGCAACTTCCATCGCTGACGTCTCTCTGTCCTTCCGATCAAAATATGGTCAAAACATTAAGAAATGTAAGATTCTATGGAACATCTAAGATTTACATATTTAAATTTTTACTTATCCCGTATTCGCTAAATATCTTGTATTGAACATTTTCAGTCGACTTTCCGGGGCAGTCGGGAAAGGATTAGTCATCTTGCGAACAACACCACCGATTAGTCCATAACTCGTCGTTCTGAGCATGGTGTTAAACTGTTCCCTACTTTTTTTTTGGATTTAACTTTTTTTTTCTTATAAGATTATAAAGAAAAAAAAATGTTTTAGTCCTCGCCACTAGGAGGACTAAAACTTCTCATACGTTGAGAAAGGCTAAGTTTGGTAATTAATAGAGTTTGTTTCAAATTGTAATCTATTTTTTTTTAATGCCATTAACTCCTCTCCTTCAATTGTTTTGTTCCAGGCCTTTAGTTTGTTTTTCAAATTCGTTCTCACTGTTCGTTTTATTTGTTTATGGTGAAATTGAGTTGTAGAAAAAGTGTTCATAGTTTCTGTGTCGAAAATATATTTTTTAAATTTGGATGTTTTCTTTATCCCAAGTTTGTATAGGTTGGGTAAAAAGAATAAGCTATCTCTCGTCATATATTGTTACTCCAAGTATATATCTGTGTTTGTCCAAGTTGTTTGTCCAAGTTATATGGCTTTTCTACTCGAAATCGTCAATTTTCACACGATGCAAAAAATCTTTCAGAATGGCTTTTCTAAAATATTTTCGGGCCATACGAAAGATTGACATCATATATCTGTCTTATAATGAGTTAATTTAATAACCTCGCCACGAAGGGCGACGAAGGTTGTGCTTTTATATTATACTATTTTCAAAGTGGTAGATACTCTAAGTATCGCCCTGGTGAAAGTCCACCATTTAGAATCGAAACGCCGCTTGAAATGTCTGTAGCCGTGTTTGGTGACCAGATATGAATACCCACGTACTTCCCAACCTTCCTCTTCCTCATATCCTTCCCTTTTCCACTATCTTCAGCCTCACAACATACCCCAACTGGGGATGTCATAGTTTATAACCAATGAAAATATAACTTTTTGGACCCTTTGCTCTAAACATTGAAGCAAGAAGTAATTCTAAAGAAACTATGTACAGCCCTACCACTGATGGTGCAATTTTTTGACGGCCCTTTGGTCGAGCGGAAGACGCTCGACTACGAATCCAGAGGCCGCGGATTCAAACCCGGCGTGCGCAAATAACTTTAAATATTTTTATTTTTAATAATTATTACGGCGCAAGAGTCCCAACTGCTCCCAACCGTCTAAAACCAGCGAGACTATGGCATCCCCAATTGGGAGTATGTTGTGAGGCTGAAGGTAGTGTGGAGGGGAAGGAAATGGGGAAGAGTAAAGTTGGAAGAGTCGTGTGTGTAGTAAGTACAATGAATTAATATGTGTCATAAAACATTCAATTCATAGAAAATAAAATAAAGTACATATGCGGCACGTTCTAGATTGGTAGATACTCGCTAGATATATAGTATCGCTCTGATGAAAAACGACAATTCAAAATCGTAACCTTAAAATGGCTTAAACCATGCTTGGTGACCAGATCTATATATCCAGGTACTTCCCAACCTTTCTCTTCCCCATCTCCTTTCTCTCTCCACTACCTTCAGCCTCACAACATACCCCGATTGGGGATGCCATAGTCCCACTAGCTCCCGACGGTTGAGACTCTTGTGCGGTATTCATTTTTCTCATAAACGAGACATCGTAACAGAGCGAGAAGTTACTACAAACCTCTGAGCGGCAAGCCATATATTTTCTCAAAGATTTAACCATCAATCGTCAATGAATCACTAACGTTAAAATATTTTATTTTTTTTATGAAAAGCTCAACTGTTTTTCATTCTGTTTTTGTCAGTTTTGTATGAAGGCAAAGTTTTTTGTTTTTTTTTTCTTGAGTTCTTGAAATGTTCACCTATAATATTCTTAGCATATCTTTTTATTTACCTTTGTTGACGTACATATCAGCTTTTAAGATTAGAATATGATGACCATACTTTCGCATCCGAATCTATAAAATATTTTCTATTGAAAGCATACTTTATTTACAGGAAATAACTCAAGTCCTCGTCTTCTCGTATAATTTCTTCCATTGTTCACCGAATCGCGGTGAGAATAGGATATTGTGTTTTCAACTTGCATTAACATTTTTAAAGTGTGAGGGTACGTGCTCGAGAACGGTGCGAGAGGAGACGCTTCTGTGGAATGGAGGGAGAGGGCGAGTGTAGACTGGTCCATTCATGAAATTCCAGCATAGTCCGCGGATCGATAAAGCGGGTTGGTTTTCGGGACAAACTGTGGCTCGCTCAAGTTTTATGTACCTGCCTACAACGAGGTATTCTAATGTCTTTAGTTGGTTTTTGTACTCAAATATTATATTTTTGACTGCTATTAAGGAATAATGGCGCTTTTTTGAGACGTTTACAGGCAAACGCAATTGAAGGTGATCTATTTTTTCTCGAATAATTTAAAAAAATACTAAAAAAATGCTCAGTATCTAATCAGATAATTTATACGTATAAAAAAAAACCCGTTAAATTAATTTTAACTTTACTTGAGAGATTTCAACTTTAAATACCATTCACAAATGCCTAATTCGACTTAATGAGGTTTTTTTTATCATTGATTACTGATATTTATAATTTATAATAAATTTTATTCATAAACTAGTTTTGATAATCTTCAGAAAACATGAAAAATTAAAACGACCCAGAAAAAAAAACCATGTTGTTGATAAATTGTATATTTGAATAGCCTTAATGTAGGTAAGCTTCTACTATAATTTCCACTCACGAAGGTACGCATATTAAATGAAAATATATATAAATAGAACATATATACTTTGTTTTTAACCACTTTTTTATTTAATATTTTGTCTACCGGTTTCGGAAGTACCCTTCCATCATCAGGACAATATTAAATTAATCTGAAATACAAAATACTGAGATAAATATACATATTTAGGAGTTGGAAGGAGAAGGAGTAATTGATGAAATTATGGGAATAACAGAGCGGTTTATTGGAAAAATATTTAGGATAGGACTATAAGATAAATTAATTTGATTGTTTAAAATATTGCATTTACTGTTTAATGATTTTCTAATTTCTAGTGCTTCTAAGTTATCTAATTTTATCCCTTTATTGCAACGGTGAAGAATTTTAACCCCTGTATCTCTATTAAAATCATGATTAGTAGTAATGAGGTGATTGGCGAACTCTGAAAAATTATTGTTTTTAAGCATCTTAGATGTTCACTTATTCTAATGTTTACACTGCGAGATGTCTTACCTATATAATATGAAGCACAATTATTACAAGAAATTTTATAAATGCCAGAATGACTTAATTTATTATCTCTATCTTTAGCATTTTTCAATAATATACCTATGCTATTATTTGTATAGAACGCGGGTTTAATGTGGGTAGGCAAATTTCGGGTACTAAGTGAAGAGAAGTTAGATATATATAAGATTCTACGCCATTGGAAGGGATTATTTAAAATATTATTATTATTTTTATATAAAAATGTATTAGTAGTAAGCAGTTTAAGTTTTTTATTCAAAAATTTTTTTATCAAGTCTATGGTATAACCATTATTCAAAGCTATTTGTTTAATTTTTTTCTAATTCAATTGAGAAATTAATTGGTGATAGGGGAATCTGTACTAGCCTGTGTATCATTGAGTGATAGGCTGAATGTTTATGTGATACCGGGTGATTTGAAGTATTATGAATGGTAATATCCGTGAATGTTGGTTTACGATAAATGTTAAATTCGATTTTATTATTTATTAAAGATAGTGTTAAATCTAAGAAATTAATTGATGAATTATTACCTATTTCCAAAGTAAATTGTATATTTTTATAGAAAGAATTTATTAAATGAAGGAATTTATTAAGTTGCCGCTCTGTTCCGGTCCAAATACAAAAAACATCATCCACATACCTTTTCCAAACAAGAACATTATCTAAAAGTGATGAAGAACAATTAAAAATCTTATTTTCTAGGTTATTCATAAAAATATCTGCCAATAATGGGCTGGTTGGGGCACCCATGGGTAAACCTTATTTTTGTTGGTAGATATAATTATTATATGAAAAATAGTTTTGGTTGAGACACATATTAAATAAACGAGAAAGGTCATTAATCATATCTTTGTCTAGGTTAGAGGAATTTAACATATTTATATAAAATATATATCTTCACGCATATATGATGGTTTTTACACTGGTTCTGATGTATGACTGGGCACCTAACCACATGTTAGAGTTTATAAGAATAAATTGTGTAAACTTTGACAAAACAAACCGGTCGGTTTTTCATACAACAGGAGTCAGCGGAATTTTTTTCTGATCTCAGATTATTTTATTTTTAAGTTACTTGATTTGCTAAGTAATATTTCATTTACAATACTTTGCGCACATTTATAACCAGTTTATTTTGGTCTGTGAAAAACAAAATGTTTTCTCAGTGATTTTTCTGCAAAGAGACCACCATTCAGAATTTAAGCGTTTAAAAATTGGCTTTAACTTTGTTTAGTGCATAGATCTGAATAGTATGTACTTTCCCTGTCCCGCTTCTTCTACCGTCTCACTACCTAGACCTTTACAACCGTCCTGAAATGTTAGGTTGCCATAGTTCCATTAGATCCGGGCCGTTTAAACATTTGCGTGGTATAATTTGCAAGTAATGGTGCATTTCGAACTATTGCTAAGATGCATTTGACGTGACAGGCATAATTCTTTGATATAAGTTTCATTTTACCACTTACGCCTCGGTTTAACAATACTTTTATGTCGAAATTCGTGCCAATGCTTTAGACTTGGCTTAGCATGGAGAGCAACCGTGTGTATTGAGATGCTGTGTTTACTGTTTTTTTAAACAAATCGAAATTACTTTTACGGAGTTGATTCCGAATATTTTTTTTATGATTTACTGTTTTTTGTTTTTTTTTAATACAGGCATTTCTTAAAATCATTTTTTTTTTAAATTATACAATGTTGTTTACTAAGCTTCTGCTGACAAACTAGACACTCAACATAGCTGAGCATGTTTAAAACTTTTGTAAAAAAATATTATATACGAGTATATGTACAATATAAAAAATATTATCACATGTTTTATGCCTAATATTTATGTTTTAATACCTAACTCTACCGATTAAAATCATATTTTCGCTGCATACTATCAGGAAAATTTCTAAAACTGCCTTTGTGATAATTTTCTGGTCTGTTTTATTTGGTGCTCACATTTATTTGCTCCAAAATTTCAGAGGTAGACATAAGTATGTTAAATCGATGATAATTATTTAATCAATGTTTCAACTACAATTAATCACATCTTCATGAACTATTTACACGTCCATTCCTTCGCAAAGTGTTCCAAGAAAATTAACTTATTTTATCTAACTACTTTCTCACTTATTTCGTTGTTCTTATAATTAATGTAATTACTTTATTGAAAGTTTAGAAATCTTTGTAACGGGGTGTTGAATACACAGCGTTACGCGTCCCGCCGGGCACCCTTTTCGGTTGAAATTCGATTTCGGAATAAGAAGATTACGAATTTGAATTTCAAATCCGGAAACTACTGCCGGAGTTTGACTCTCCGCCCGTCGGGTAGGTTTGAATCTCGAATTTGGAATTCGAATATTCTAATTGTTCCAACTTTAAAACCTAACGACGGCCCAGTGACTTCCGTTTCCTTCGAGGTATTTTTCAATGCCGGATGATGGAATGAAAGAATGAATCTAATTTGATTAGTTTTCTTTTGAAAAAATTCTTACTATTTTTTTTCGATATTGTCAATTTGGGAAGCTTCCTTAGAGATAACATGCTCTAATTAAACATTCTTAACGCTGAAATGTAATGCTCATTAAAATTCTCTGAATCCAAAGACGGATTAATTTTTCATGAACATAATTTAATTTTCTTTGTTAAAATGATATCACCACCGGACCTACGAGTAACATTTTTTTGTATGTGTACTTTAAAATCAATATAATACTACGAGATATGTATATTTGCTTTTTATTAGCAAATCGCAAAACCTACAGGTCAAGCATTTTTAATCACTATCAGAATGGTTTTATTTTAAAATAACTAAAAACTGTAAGATTTTTAGCACAGATATATGCCTCTTACCAGACGCGACGACTCACTAACAAACACCGCCACCAAGTCCAATTTATTAGTGAAAATGTTTGCGGATAACTCGGCCCTCGATGATCAAGGTGCTATCCCGCCGTCGATTCCTCACTGCGGATTCTTTATGAAAAAGCTGAGGATCCGGCATCGGGATCTACTCCACGTATTACGAGGGCTACAAGTTAATAAAGCTATTGGGCCTGATGGAGTACCCGCACTGGTATTGCAGAGGTGTGCTGCAGAAATCGCTCCGATTTTGACAAAACTCTTCAAAATTTCCCTGAAATATAGATTTGTGCCCTCTGGTTGAAAAAAAGCGGTCCTTCATCCTATTCCCAAAAAGTGATCACATCGATTCTGTCCAAGGTGATGGAACGTGTGATCAAACTAATTAACGACCGTCAATACGGATTTCGGCGGATTTCGCCGGTCCTGCGGTGATCTTCTCGCGTATGTGACGCATGTTTGGGGGCGGTGCTTGGAATGTTTCGGTGAGACCCAAGCGGTTGCACTGGACATCTCTAAAGTCTTTGACTGGGTTTAAAACCGAGAACTTATCAACAAGCTGCCATCTTACAGACTTCTCATATCCTTATATACGTAGATTGCCGATTTTTCGAGGGAGAGGTCGATTCAGACCGTTGTTGACGGTATCACCTCTTCCTCCATTCCTTCCTCCATAGTCGAGTGGTAAGACGCTGGACTACGAATCACAAGGTCGCGGGTTCAAACCCGGCGTGCGCCAATAACTTTTATTCAATTAATATGTGTCGTAACACATTTAATTCATATAAAAATAATAAAAAAGTATATTTGCGGCACGTTCCAGAGTGGTAGATACTCTAAGTATCGCCCTGGTGAAAGACCACCATTCAGAATTGAAACGTTGCTTGAAATGGCTTTAGCCGTGTTTGGTGACCAGATCTGAATTGCCAGGTACTTCCCAACCTTCCTCTTCCCAATCTCCTTCCCCTCCCCAGTACCTTCAGCCTCACAACATACCCTATTTGGGGATGCCATAGTCTCACTGGCTCTAGACGGTTGAGAGCAGTTGAGACTCTTGTGCGGTATTCATATAAAAAAAATAAAATAAAAAATGCCGGCGTCCCACAGGGATCGGTTCTGTCTCCAATTTTGTTTTTGTTGCACATCAATGACCTTTTATCACCTGCACCAATACATTATTTTGCGGATGACAGTATACAGTCCATGATGGTTTTTTGTTTGACAAGCCCCCAAAGGGCATAGACACAGCAATGGTTCGGAGGGCTTTGAAACAGAGAATGGACGATTACCTTGAAAGAATCTCCTCTTGGGGTAAGAATAATCTCGTGCTTGGTGTAACCTTAAGTAACCAGTTAAGGCACTGGGGCTCCATCGAACCAGAGTAAATTTACCCTCTCAGAAGTTGGGCGTACTGAACAGGGCCCGCAGATACTTAAATAGTACACAACTGCTGACCTTGTACAAATTGCAAGTGCGTCCCACTGTTGAATTTGGCAGCCACCTCTGGTCTGGAGCCCTTAAATACCTGAAAAAACCCTTGACTCTGTGCAGAAACGGGCGGTCCGTTTGATAGATTCTCATATCTTAACAAACGATGTGCAGTCTTTGGAGCACATACGTCAGGTGGGAACGCTGTCCTTGTATTACAGATATTTCAATGGAAGATGCTCCGAGGAAATTACGTCATTGATCCCTTCGGCATCGGTGCAGAGTCAAAAAACTCGCCAAACGCGCGCAGAATTTTTAGACGGTTGACACTCATATCGACTATGGAATAATTTGCCAACCTCTGTGTTTCCTCCCTCCTTCAGCATGAGCCTCCTTAAGACTCAGGTTCACTCCTTACATTGACCTTTTTCCGTCCTACTGTTCGTCGAGCGTTCTACCTACTAAGATATCGACCACTTCACAATTAAGTAGTATATTTGTATTCGTGTTTAGTTTGTACGATAAAAAAGGTTTTTTTTTGTTAAATCAAAAACTTTTACTAGTGAAACAACGAGCAACCTGGTGTCCAACCTTAGATTGGCATTTCGTAAATGTCTCCAGTTTTTCTGACTATAGGCAACTCTCACCATTTTAATGGTCATATTTAAGTTGTGCTACGTGCCCAGAATAGTCTCACTTATGTTTGGAGATGTGACGTTAATTTCAATTGCCTTTGTCTTACTCCTTATCTATTCAATGATCTTTCTATCTCAAACTTTTATCTAGCATTGCTATTTTTATAGCTCTTTCGGTGATATCCATTTTTAAGACATGATTCTGGATCGGAGTTCATATTTGTGCTCCAAATGAGAGTTATGCTAATTTGGATTTGATTAACACAGTTTAGTAATATTTATTTGGAGGTGATGAACTACCTTTTTGTTACGATGATCGGTTTTCGGATAAGTTTAAAAAAGAGACCTATTCTAAAAATATATTTCGGTAATTTTAGCCTTCTTCACAAATTTATAAAAATAGCCTGGATTGTAATAAAAAAATGGTTTACAATTTCTAACAATGTTTCCTGGATGCTTGCGTGCGGGTCTTCATAAAACCTTAGCACGTTTTTGTATCTTACGTTCAATATTGGTAGAATTTTGTGAAAGTTCATTGACTTCAGGTCTTCGAACTATTTAATATCATCTGCATATCAGAATTTGTTAAGCTGTATTCCGTTAACCTTAATTTGGTCTCTGCAGCTTTTCGGTGAATTATTACTATTAAATGTAACATACCTATATAATGATTATTAAATATTTGTATTAAATTTTTTTTTATTATAATAATGCGAGATTAAAGTATTAGTTAAAAAACCATCATGATCGACGTAGTACATATAATAATAAAGATAATATTTTAGTTAAAAATTCCTTTCTATAATAAATACTACGTAAATGTGTTGTTAAAATCTTCTTTACATGACGATTAAATCATTTCCCTTGTGAATGTTAATGTTGGGTTTGCCACCAAATCAAAGGAATACCTCTACTCACGTACTGGAATTATTTCATATTTCAATAATATATCTTCACTATAAAGCAGGTAGCCTTTTTTTCTGAAAAAACAAAAACTCTCGAAGATAAGCTCTCGTGTTATAAAATTGACACTTTTTTGTGTGGAATTTTCAGTGTGCAATTTGATGTGATTTTGCAACTATAAAATATATATTTAAATGAAAAAAAAATAATTTTGAATCCCTTATTGTTGGTTCCATAATTCAATAGTTAAAATGAAAAAAATATTACAATGAAGTGTGCTGGATTACCCATTACGACGATGGTTCTAGGTTTAAATAAGATGTTGAATTGCCGGTCCATTCTATAAAGTTGTGGATTTTTTTTAAAATTTCTAAATGTGTATATTTATAAACCTTTGAAGGTCACGCTTTCACAGGTTTACACCGTTTGTTAATTACCCCCTTTAAAAACGAATGCATATTTTACTAGCCACTCTAATTTTTGGTAGACTAGAAAGTCACTTTAGTTTTTATTCCAACCCTCAAAGTCACCCTTTCTCAATATTTACTGTTCAGTTTATTTTTTTGAATAGTTTCTAGTTTTAACTTTATTTCATTTCAGTTCAAATAACGAGAAATGGAACTTAACTAGAAATCTGCCATTCAATAGACGTTAGTTGCAGGCACATAATTATTTGCAACTGGCATTGAATAATTGGAATCATACTTCACAGAGTTAGTTTCTATTTAGAATAATCGATTATTCCTGAGCCTCACTTGCTGTAAAAGTTAATTATGTAGATTTACGTGAAAAAAAAAATCAGATGCAAAAATATCATTTAATATTTAAAAATATTTATATAAATGTCTAGTTCACTATAACATAGGGATGTTCTTGTAGCAGACGAAAACTTCCCAAAAATTGTGTACCTACTAATCTGAATAATTCTATAGTTATAATATTTTGAAATACTTTCAATGTTTTAAATTGATAATGAAAAGACGTCGACCTTAGAGTTGAAGATTTCTGTTCCAGATTCCTTTTGCACTGATCGCGACAAGGTGGATACAAATATTAAAATTTTGTAAAAATTTCAATGTTTTCTCGGCAGAATCAGAAAAATAAAATTCGAAAAAAAACAACAAATTCTTCCTAGGTAAACGTAGAAAGCTGTTTGCTAGCATATTTGGATGAACGAGTATAAAGCAGTGTTAACTAACGTGCTATATATTTAGGTATTTGAAACGTATGCACAACATAAAGTAGTTTAATGAGCTTTATTTAATTAAATAATTTAGAAAGACACTATAAATAAAGAAACCCATTAAAATTAGAAGTAATAATTATTCTTTAATCACCATCTCAATCGACGTTTTGTCTCTTTCAATTCATGTTATCTGTCTCTTTTCCTTTGTTCCTTTGTTTTAATTTAAATATTTTTCTATTGTTTTCTCATTGTTCTGTTATTTTGTTTTAGTATTTTGTTCTCCCTCTGTATGTACTCGTATAAGTATATACCGCACACTTTTGTATTTTTTGTTTAGTTTAATTTTGTACCCCCAATGATCCTTAGGCTAAGCAAAACCAGTTGGTCATAAAAAATTTAAATAATATCCGTGGTCTTACGACAAAGTTATTTTTTCATTGCTTAACAATTGTTTGTTATTTTATAATCTGTGAATGTTATATTAGAAAAAAAAGTTTTATTCGATTATTGATTGCATTATTATTATTTTCGAAAACAAAATATTTCTGAAACTTTGAATCGCCTTTTTGACCGTTTATATTTAGCAATTTATTTTATCCGAGCATTATATTGATAAAAGATCCTAGATAAACCCCAGCATAAGCTTGTTATCTATAAGAAACTAACTCGCCCTACACACGGGACCAGACGATATAATATGATTAACGTAAACCTGTTATTTTATTTGTTTCAGAACATGGAGGCGCCCAAATCAAGGGAGGTTATATGTTACGCTATAAAAGTGAGTACTAAATATTTTCATAAAGGTGATAACTTTAAGCGTACCTATTTTAAGAACACATTGTTTTTTTTAATGGAGATACTACCAATGAATCAAGAAAAATGTTATTACGGTTATTTTTTAATAGAATATGATTTTGATAATATGTGAATATAATTTAAAAAAAAAAAACTGTAGAACGATAAGCTTCTTAACTCTGAACCTGAAATTTGTGGGTTCAAAAGTCAGCGTAGCAAAGATATTTTAGATTTCTTAAACATTGGTTACAGTGGCATACTCGTGTTTAGTGACCCGATCTAAATAATGAGGTCCTTTTTAACTTTCTTGTTTATCTTCCTCTCATCCCTATTCTTTTCAGCCTCACAATATACCTAATAAGGGCTGTGGTGCGTTATGCACATTAAAAAAAACACTAAAGTATGATATGTGTGAGTTTGGAATGAATAAAAAAACCTTGATACAAAATAACCATTTCATAATTCTTTGTTTTGTGTTTCAGTAAGCAAAAAAATTAAAATAAGATAAAGAAATATGTTTAATTTTTATTTTTCCTGTTATTATTAATGAACGTTTTTTTTTAAAGCGCCCACTGCTCGTGCAGCCACTGAAAGTAAAGAATAATATAATTTTGTTATTAGTTTCCAATCAATTCTTTAAATCAATTTTATTTTAAAATCTGTATATTTTACCACAACTTAATGTTAAATTGAGGTTAATCCCCATAACCCCATCAAATCCGATAAGTCATCCTTATATATAACGAGATAGAGAGAACGATACATGCGATATTTTGTGAAATATTTACTGTATAAATTATGATTACATTTTCAGATAATCAAATTTACATACGTCTGCCTGTGGCCATATGTCGAACGCATTAACTGCAAAACTACAAATTTCACAATCATATTTTAAAAATATATAATTTATTTTTTTTCGTACGTCAACTTTGTATGAGACCACGGACTTTATTTTAATATTTATGACTGACTGGTTTCACTTAGCCTAAGCATCATCGGGGTACAAAATTAAACTGATTAATTAAACAGTATAATGTTCTACCCTGATGATGCCTAGGCTAAGCGAAACCGGTCGAAAATAAAAAATAAAATCCGTGGTCTAACACAAAGTTATTCATTAATTTCATTTAATAACTTTTATTTTCTCAACATCGAAGTTGTTGTCACTTTATTCAAGTAATCTATATAAAACATTTTGTTAATGATTAAAGTTATTTGAAACGATCAGATGTTAACTAATGTTAAAATTGTCTTTCCAAATGAAAAATAAGTTACCCTACGCAACCTGCAGATGTTTCTTTCGTCTAGCTTCTAGTTGCTGAAAGTTTGCACTTTTTTACAATAAGTAGACAATTTGCCGAGGAAGTTTTGATTATAAAGTCTGTTAAAGTACGACATGGATATCTTTGCAGGCAGCCAGAAGAGCAATTTCAGACGCCAGTTTTTTTTTTCGAATATCAAAATATTTTTTAATTGGTTGCCTCATATTTGATGAGTAACAACGAAAAGCATTTATTATTTTTGGTGTATTTGTGTTTTAATATTTTTTAATGAAATGCTTTTAATACTCATTTACGTAATATTCCGAAAATTGTTATTCGATCAAAAAAACCTGTATTTACTGACTAACTTTGCTCTGGTTTCCTAAACATTCATGGTTGTGATACCACCTACTGCAAATTTATCTGTGTCAAGCTGAATTATACATTTTCCTTGAAACCAAATGGTGCTTTTTACACAAACCTACCATAAAGATTTGAAACAAAGATTATGAAATAAAAGTTCAGTTTTCTCTCACCTACTCCTACTCCTACTCCTACACGAGTGATAGATGCTCTAAGTATCACCCTGATGAAAAATAACGATATAAAATCGAAAAGTTGCTTGAAATGGCTTAAGCCGTGTTTGTTGACCGAATGTGAATAGTCAGGTACTTTCCAACCTTCCTCTTCCTCATCTCTTTCCCCTTCCCACTACTTTCAGTCCCACAACATATCCTAATCGTGGATGCCATAGTATCACTGGCTTTAGACGGTTGGAAGTAGTTAAAACTGAATTGATGATTGTTAAAAACCCAATATTCAATTAAAAAATTCGTTGGAAATCAGTTAAAACATTTCCATTTCATTATTATTTACATTGTGCTTAGTATTTTATCAGCAGCATATAAACACCACCCTGCACTTTCATTCACATTCGATTATACACCTCATTCTCACAAAAAACAAGACACGCTGCCCCCAGACATAAAAATGAGTTGGATTTTCCACGAAAATTCAGATTTAGCATTTCGAAATGCTTGAGAGCAACATGACTGGAATCATTATAACTGCGAAGATGTAAACCTAGCCATAGGAATGAATTTTAAACAAATTTATAATATTTTCGACCTCTGTCTAAATAAAAGGTCCACGCGTACACTCGTAAATGATAGACAATACCCGAAATGGTTTACTGGAGAGATAATTCACCACATAAGAGAGAAAAGTAAAATGCACTCACTTTGGAAAAAAACCAAATCGGTGCAAGCATTAACTAACTTTCAGACTTTAAGAACATTAATCAAGCGGTTAATTAGTCAGGCCTATAATAATTTAACACGTGAGGCAGAGAATAGTATAACCAAAGACCTCACACGAGTTTGGTCTTACACGAACGACAAACGCCGTGGCTGTGTCAAACATAATCAAATGACATTCAATGACAAGAAATACGATGGATATTCCGAGACCGCGGCAGGTTTTGCAGATTATTTTCAATCAGTATTTAGCAATCATAATCCGAATCTTGATATTTTCTGTATAGTTTCTTCGTCATGTGATTTTTGCCTACTAGAATTCTTGATATTGGCAACAAAGATATGGTTACTGCTTTTCATAAGCTGAAACCTAAACATTCTGTTGGTCTACATTTTATTCCTCCTTCGATACTCAAAAGATATTCGAATTGTCTGATACAACATATAGATCACATGTTTAACCTTTCACTTCTTAATAATACCTTCCCTGAAATCCGGAAACTTCACAAAAAGTCACACCAATACACAAAAAGGCAAAAAGTCAGCAATTGATAATTATGGACCTGTGGTTGTTTTATCAGCACCGGCAAAATTTTTAAAACAGGCAATCATTGATAATCAACACGGATTTAAATCTACTCTGTCACCTTCAACAAATCTTATAAATTACACTCCCTATATCAATAAGTCATTTGAAAATCTGACTCATGTTGATGTGATTTATACAGATTTCGAGAAAGCATTTGACAAAGTCAACCGTGATATTTTATTGAAAAAATTGAGTGATATCGGTTTCTCTCAGAATTTTCTCGCTTTCATTGCTAGCTACTTATTCAATCGCCGTCAATATACCCGTTATGGGCAATATACTTCTCCTGAATATAAAAGCATCTCCGGAATTCCCCGGGGATCTAACCTCGGACCCCTTATATTTCTATTATTCACTAACGACATTGGCCTGACCATAAAACACTCAAACTACCTCCTCTTTGCTGACGATATCAAAATTTATAAAGCTATCAAAATTTCAAGCGATTCCATTCTTCTTCAGAATGAAGTTGATTTGCTTGTCAAATGCTCAAAAGTTAATAACCTACCCTTTAGCATTCAGAAATGCTGTGTAGTAACATTTACGAAGTCTAAATACACGTTTTTATTCCCCTACCAAATGAACAAAATAAATTCAAAGCGAAAAGATGAAATCAGAGACCTTGTCGTGATTTTTAAAGCCAATCTTTCGTTCAAGTCTCACAAATCTGACATTGTCTCCCGTACTAACAAAATGGTTTGATTAGTTCTTTGTAATGCAAGATCATTTACTAACGGAATCGCAATCCATAAAACATACGAAGCACTTGTTCGCAGCATCTTGGAATACAGTTCTATCATATGGGCCCCTTCAGAACGTAACCATATTCTCGAAATAGAAAGAGTGCAAAAGAGGTTTATTTTTTATTCATTTTTTTTACATGAATACCGCACAAGAGTCTCAACTGCTCCCAACCGTCTAGAGCCAGTGAGACTATGGCATCCCCAAATTGGGTATGTTGTGAGGCTGAAGGTAGTGGGGAGGGGAAGGAGATCGGGAAGAGGAAGGTTGGGAAGTTTATGCGTTAATTATACATGAGGGAGTATACTCGTACATATTACCTGTTTTTATTCCCTATGTAATTTTTTTGTGTAGAATGTTAGATTTTCACACCCTGCAAGCCCGCCGGAAGTTGTTTTTGGGTTAACATTTTAGAAGTTGATTTCTGGAGGTATTTATGATCCATATATACTAAAAGAGATTAACTTGTTTGCCCCAAGTAAGTATATTTGTTCGAGGCATCATGTAACGTTTTACACACCGAAAGTCAGAACTTCCTTATACAAAAATACGCCAATAAATAAAGCGATGGAACTATTCAATGAAGCTGCATCTACCTTAGATATATTTAAATGCACATATGGTAAATATATAGAGTTCTGTCATTATCTCTCGATGTTCGTACAAAAATGACCGTTAGGTACATTACGATCTACATAATCTTAAATAAAATATATTTTTACACACATTTTTACACTTGTTAATTAAACGTTTATTTCATAACATGTGTATAAGAATGGACCTCTCTTATATCTTGTCTTTTTTTGTTTTTCATCGCCAACATTATTTGCGTTATTATATCATATATTGTGCGTCACACTACTTTATTTTGTACTTGTATAACTAATTCGGATATATAATACCTTGTCTATATGTGAGGTGTACATAAATGTTTAATTTCTTTTTTTACACTTTGCATGTATCTACAATATTTTTATATCATTCAGCTCTAAATGTATTTGGTGAACAACTGTTTTTTATGATATCTTGTTAAATAAATACATAAATAAATAAAAAAACAGGTCTATATTTTACTAATATTTATAATTACTTTATTTTCTTTTTTGAGAAATTTGGATATAGGGTGTTTTTACACGCATTGTATAAAAAAAGATTTGTAAATTGTAAAAGATTTGTAAATCAGTTTGATAACGTACCAAATTAATTAGTTAAATACATCGTTTTCAATTTTCTTTTACCAATCATCAGTAAGCGACGTATGGTCTATTGTCCAATTAAGTATTTCATTCCAAAAAGTTTTTTTTCCTCTTCTGGAACATATGCCACACACTTTTTGAGGTCTTCAATTTTATTTTTTCTAATTGGTCTCATTTCATCAGGAAAAGCAGGTATTTGGTAAGTGAAATGGCACGTTACGAGTTTTATTTATTTTTGACTAGAAAGGTTTTATCAGATTTTTCAGAACTTTTGAAACCAAATTGTGAAATTTTGATAAACTGAAATCAGTTTTTTTTTACTTCTAGGAGCTTTTCAGTTCTTTTTTTCTAGAGAAAGACCATTTTTTGTAATAGACGGTCTACCATTTTTGTAAATCGAGTTTTCGAATTCATTAACACAATGTTCAGCATAGAAATCGAACTGGGCGAGTATCATAGTGGTTTTCTTTTTGTTGGAATGAGATAATGTGCTCTAAAATAGACATTTTTCCTCAGGAGTAAAAGCATTGACGCTAGAGTGTTATCTTCTTCTGTCTTCGGGAGATATTCCCTGTGAGAGGAGCTTTCGAAGACATTTCACTTTATTGTTGCAGAGCTCAAAATGTATTACAGATAGTATTAAAACCCCCGATATGCAGGATATAGGGGATGTTTACATTCAATACATTTTTCATGATTTTATTTTTCTATGAAGGGTTTTTTAAATTTATTTTGAAGCTTTTTTAGAACTAGTGTGTGCGGCTCGATCTCAAGAATGTAAAAAAAGTTTTTTTTGTTTTGTTGCTTATAGGGTGTTTTAACAAAACGTCAATTCAACTATTCGGTATTCACTATATATGTATTTTATAAGCCACGACATCATTATGTCAAAATTGGATTAGGCTCCCTTCACAAATTCTCTACATCAGCTGCAATCTTTCACCATTCACTTCCAGTCCTTAGTCCTTCCCGTCCTTTATTAATCCTCATCAAGGCAGTTAGTTCACAACTTGCCCGATCCATCTCTAGACCATTTTCACTAGAGGACACCCGACAACTGATCTTTATTTTCCCCCTCCCTGTTCTTTTCAGACTCGCAACATATCGCAATTAGTGATGCCATAGCCCTACTGGCTGCTGACAGTTGAAACTCTTATGCGGAATCGACTCAAATAAAAACATCGTCATCACTTATAAACGATTAATTAATTAAAATATCTGTCATCTACAAGATTCATTTATACCTAAATTTCTTCTAAAAAGTTTAGACCCTCCATACAGCATTTCCAAATGACAAAGATCCCAAGGGGAATGGTTTCCTTCCAGGCTCTATAGGTGGAGCTAATATTTTTTTTTTTAAATCATCCGAAAATGGCTGAAGAGTTAAGTTTTTAATTCTTAATATGTACTCGTATATTATAATGGTGCATAAGCGATCTCTTTGTAAAAAAATGAAATAAATGTTAATTCCTAAATGCTTATTCGTTTCATAAAAGATTTTTAATACAACAGTAACAGAAGAATATTTTCCTTTTATAATTACAACAGTTGCTACGTTATTTAACTCATCATGCAAAATAATTCTTAATCCCTAATTAATCTATTGTAATACAATATCCGTATTCAAAGTACAAATTAAATGCCTTTGAATTAAAATTATTCTGAGACTAGTTCAAGGTAGTCTTGAATACGATAAATTATAGGTAACAGAGATACAACCTTCAACTCGGTACTGTAATTCAAATGGGTAAACCTTAACCTTTGATAAAGGGTGTTTATACCTCAGGGGCTTAATTTTATAAGGGTAGTATTTATTAACGATCTACCCCTATGAAAGATTGTATTGTTTATAAACATCATATCTTTGTTAAGTGTATCACTGGATTGGTATCATCCGACGCAGGTGGTTGATAATAATTTAATACAACAAAGAAATTATCTTTATTAACGTAGGTTACTCTTTGTTATAATGTTTTAAGCCCCTTCCGACTTAATTCGTTTTAAAGGCAATATTAAATCTATTAATGTTATTTGAAGAAATAACTTTGTTTAAGACCATGGATATTATTTTAACTTTTATTACCGACCGCTTTCGCTTAGTCTAAACATCATCAGGGTACAATATTATACTAAACAAAACATACAAAGTGTGCGGTTATATATACTCGTACATGCACAGGGAGAACAAAATATAAAATAAAATAACAGAACAATGAGAAAAATAAATAAAATATTCACGTTATAACAAAAAAATCGAGAAAAAGAGACAGATAATATGAGTTGAAAGAGACAAAACATCAACTGAGAAGGTGATTAAAGAATAATAATACATTTTTATTTATGGTTTTAAAGTTTATTTTGTAGAACTCCATTTTAATTTTTAGGTTTTCTAATTTTATTTTAACAATAATTATTATTATTTAAAACAAAAACAATTTTTAGTTAAAAGCTCTGCGATGTAATTATTTTTACGCTAATTATTGTTTAAATAAAATTAAAAAACCTAAAAAAATAAAAAAAATACTGATAAATTTTATCAGTTTGCAGGAAATATACCTAATATTGGATTACTGGAAAAAAATATTTTGTGAATGTTAATTTGAATGCCTTTTTATATTTTTATAATTTAAATGTTATTCTATTGTTTTTCATTGGTTTGTTATTTTATTTTATATATTTGTCTTCCTTCCGAGGTTCCTCAATTGTCTGTTTATACGTTTATTTTTATTTAAATTTGAAAGGAAAATGATACATTCACTGACTTAATTAGTCAATTTACTTTTCAATTTGTATTTAATACACGTAAAAACCATAATTGACCAAAATTCCGTACTAAAAATATGTTGTTTTTGTTCAGCGCTAAAAATTTTAAACATTGTAATCATTTTTTTTAAGACAATCCAATTTCATGTAAAATGCCAAACCCAAGCTTTAAAACAAAACTGATACCTCTTCTTAACTGAAATCTGTTTACTTTAAAATACAAGAAACCGACAGGGAAAGAGGAATATCAATGTTATTAAACGAGATAAATTGTTTTGCTTTACAATTAAATGTAAATTTAAATAACAATATTGAAATGCAAAATTTTGCTTCAAACAAATTATGGTATCTTATATATTTAATGCTGATAATTTTGCTTTCCAGGGGATAAATATAATAATTTTTCTATTTAATATCAGTAATTAATGAAGTTTATTTCCCTTTACAGAAAGACTGCTGTGGGGGAGTTGGTCAGAAGAATGGGTTGTCCTTTATGACGACTCGACAATGGCGTGGTTTAAGGTAAATAATAACTGATAACCTATTATTTTCAACAACTCGTAAGACGTATAAATTCAAGAAGCTTTGGAAATTAAACCCATGTCTGCACTTTCATTAAGTAATTATATCATTTATTTATTTATTATAAAATACTTTTATAACTTAGTTCTAATTGTTTATTTAAGACTAACCGGTTTCAGCCTATAAAAGATTGATTTGCCATTTGAGATCAGTATAAATGTCAACAAGAAGATTACTAGTCTGAAGACGTCCATTACAGGGCTCTTACATAAATAAATGTTTGATTCATAAATACAAGTAGGTAAGTAAAAAAAAAATATATCAAAATTTTTTTTTTCGTATTAGAAATACTATTTAAGTACCTTACAAACGTATTTTTTTAATACAAATTTTACTTTTAAACTCTTGAAAAATAATAACTGAATTTTAAGCTCTTGAAAAATAATGTTTTGTTTACATAATTCATTGAAAAGCATAGTTTAAATATATTTAAATTGTTCTCCATTGTCTCCCTGTGGGTTGCATTGAAAGTTTAGACATCAGAATCCACAGAAAATATATTATTGACGTAAAAAGAATAGAAATAAACATTTTTATGTATTTGACCTCTTATAGTGACTAGATTTGGACAGAGATTCGTGAAAATATAATTTTACGATACTAACTAACTAACCATCACGCCGTTTCCTCGCAGGAGTAGGTAGAGAGGACGGACTGCCATACAACTCTGTCTTGGCACATACTCCTTGCTTCATTGACATTCATACTGTTATTCTGCCTCTTCCCATGGCCCGATTCAAGAATTTGATTCACTCGATCGTGCCATGTCTTCTTCGGGCGTCGCCGACTTCTACTTCTATTCACTTTCGCATCATACATTATTTTCACACTCTTTTCTTCGTTCATTCGCTTTACATGCCCAAACCATCTTAGCGTCCTTTGCTTGATCCTATTCATAGAGCGCTTATATCAGTTTTGCATTCTTTTCGGGTATCCACATTTTTAACACGGTCATACATGGTTTTTCCGCACATACGCCTCAGGGATCTCATTTCTACCGCATTCAGTCTGATTTCATCCTACTTCTGCCAGTTACATGCCTCACTGCCATACATCGGGGTTGTTATATGCACTCCATTGTGGACTTCTAGTTTCGCTTCTTTGGTCATTTTATTTTTATTTGTGCCAACAGCGTTTATTCTTTCATTAATAAAATTTCGTGCTTTTACCCGTCTTTCAATATCCTTTTACTTCAGACTTCTTACAACCAGAGATAAGCGTCCTCATTTTTAAATGTTTGGAGAACTAACTTGGAGGTATTTTTCACATAGATTTTAAAATCTTTTAAATTTTTTGGAAATGAAAAGAAAATTTGATAAAATAAGATACAATACCAGGACACGCTGTAAGCCATTACCATTTGTCATTCAACAATGACCCCGAGCTTTGCAGGCGAGAGTCCTGTCTGGTACAAATGACCGTTTCTTCTAATCATTTTCAAGGAGCATTTCGAAAAGAAATTGTTGGTTCTCTGAAGACAAATAATTGACCTTTTCATTTTTATTTATTTATTTTGGGAATATTAAAGCGAACAGTAAATCAACATTCATTAGTAAATATATAATAATAAAAATAATAAATTATGCCAATTACAAATTTTCTTCTGCTGATTACAAATATTATAAATAAAGTGTGCCAATGTATATACAATGATTTTAAGTTTATGATTAGATTTTTAGTATGTGACAACCGAACTTGTTTTTATGTAAAATATTACTTTACTTACGGAATGAACTGAATACATTGTTTATCGTGTTATTTTTACGAAACAGCAAATTTATGACCGAATTCAAAATTCATTTTTCCCACTGTTTATTGTTAGACCGGACCGGGTTTCAACTTATTGCGGTTATGTTCAGACTAGTGCATTTATTATTTAGGTAAACTAGGGGATTTATACATTTTTGAGTATCATAAATAACCCACTAACTAAAGTTGGAGGGAAATTCAAAAAATAATAAATAAATCAAAAAATATTCAATTTATTAAAATATAATAAAAAATACATGTAGGTAATGTAAAATGTTTTAATTATAACTTTATATCTAAATGCTAATTTTAAAGATGTATCTTCATTAAAAAACCTGTACTTGTGTGTATGTAAGTGGGGAGTATTATTTATTTAGTTACTAAGAAACAATTGCAATCGTTGTTACTTTTTTGTTTATTTTTTTTAGTTCAAGTTTTAAATCTTGTTTTTTCCGCTAATCTTTTAGAGCATATTATTCTTAGATATTTATTACGATATATGCGCATTCGTTGTCATTTTAGATGTGGAAAGGGTGGAACGAGAAGAGAGTATTACGTTTTCTGACTTCAAATTCTTTTAATATGAGTTCTGAAGAATGTAAACATGATGTAAAAATAATACATAATATATCAGTATTCACTATTTTTTCATTACATAAGCTCACTATAAAATCATCAGTTTAAAAATGGAATTCAACCCAACATAAATTGTTTTTAAACCAGAAAGGTATAAAATCTTACATTATTAGTTAATTTAAAAAGATCTTAAGCTTTACAGTATATCAAATCAAGATACGGCAATACTTATCAATAAAATTCACATAAACGCATTTAATCAACCCCTAATCCCTAAAAAGGTAATGAATGTACTAGTCTGAAAATGATTGTAACAGATTGAAACCGGTTTGGTCTAACAATAAACAGTGGAAAAAGTTGATAAAGTTCTGTTATTAAATAATTGCTTTTGTGGGTGCTGGCTAATAATTTCAGTTTATTTTATACATTTTTCATAAAATAATGAATTACTTAAAAAAAACTCGCAGTAAACTGAGAACCGATTAAAATTAATGTAAAGTTGTTGGAAACAAAATATTTTCAATGGTTTTAAAATAGTATTTTTTTGTTTAGTTTGATAATGTCTTCGTAAAGCGGTACAGCTATGATGCGTAAAATAATTATATGGCAGAACTTTTTTTTTTAAATTGTTTTTCAAATTAAAATAACGACAATTATAAGAAATGAAAAAAAACTTTGTATTCGACGAAAACATAGTGATAATTAAAATGTAAAAACTTTTTAATATAAAAGTAGTTCTACAAAAAAAATACGTATTGTGACTATATAATTTTTTTTTTTTTTGGTAATCCAACTACTCCTTAAACTATTATGCAGAAAATCTGTGTGCTAGAGCAGCACAAAACTTTCAAATGTTGAGTAACGACATGACATCCCAAAGCTTTGCTGTGCAAAATTTTGAGTCATACGCATTTAATAATAGCCTGCAACAATATTTGCATCGTAAGGTTTTGTATCCTCCGTTTAACCGAACAAAAATAAGAGAAGCCGCAGATGTGTCATTCATATTTTTCAAATGTCTCAATAAAAAAGATCGTCTTGAAACGTGGGTGAGAGAGTAAAGAAAGAAAAAAAAAATTGCAAAAAAAATCTCCCAGACTTTTCGAATTTTATTTTCAAATTTACATTTGAAATCTTTTTAAAGGTTAATGCTCCGCAAAACTTTTTCTTTAAAAACTGAACACTTTTTTTAACACGGGGTTTGTTTTATTAAAAGCAAAATTGAAATTCAAGTCAATCTCGGAGACCACAAAGGAAAAATCCATTAGAATAAATCGACTTGCTTTTCGTCCGTGAAAGTTCTCTCCGACCATTGTAACTGTACCTACAGGGTGTAATACTTTTGGAAAATAAATCTTTTTCTAGATTCTAGACTTATTTCCATAAGGATGATTAGAAAAGATTCTTTAATGTATAAAAATAAATTAGTTTTCAAATATTTATTTTCTGTGGATAACATATTATATTTGACAAACCTACGTTGTGTTTCAATTTATATCTTACTCACACTTTTGTTAGTCGCTACATGCCGACAAGTGTGCACCGTCAGGTAGTGGTAGTGCGGTTTGGGGCCTTTACTGGCTAGTATAGGTTATTGCTAAAGTGATAAGTCACAATCGTTAAGTCAATAACAGCTCATTTTTACAAATGCCAGGTTTATCTGTTGATTTTAGCTACCACCTCTAATTCAGAGCTCTTATATAGCGAAAATCACTCTACCTTACGGTGAAGCGAGTAGTTCTTTTGATAGGTTTCTGTCTCAACAGACAAGTTGCAGTCTTCAAAACGTAGTCAGGTAGGAGTGTTTGTTTTTTCTATTGGTATCAATATTTTCAATTCAACGCAGTTTCAACACTTAATAAATATGTACTTATTGTTTTTGCTTCAGCACTAAATAAATGATAGTGAACGATATTATGTATAATTTTGATTGATTCTTTAGTTGTATACCTCACTACTAGACATCTTTGTGGATTTCCCTATCCGAAACGGCCGATACGCAGCTCTTAGCGTCAAGTGAATCTACCTACGGCAAGTAATATAAAGCTGTTTTACAATAACACCCCGACATATCATCGCGTCAATGTCGGCGTTATTTTCAACAGTTACTTCTAACAATTATATTCAACAGTTGACGATTTCCAACGATAACGACGATGGTGTTGTTTAGAATTCTCGTCAACGCCCAGTACAGCTTAGCATACTGAACTTGGTTATTATTATTTATTTTTTTGTAGATTTGAGTGTCCACACAATGAAGTGAATCTAGTAGTTGACAGGGCACACTGCACGGTGTGTCACCCTGTACAAGCAGAAGGTTTAGTTTTTTATCCTCTTACCTATTATGTTTCGTAGAAGAAATTCCGAGACCAAAAATAGGAATGTAGTTTATTTACTCTTCGCTCTTGAAGGCTTTACTTTGTGTCATTTATTTATGTCCGCCAGAGAGTGAAATGTTTTATGTTCTTTATTAGAGTGGAATATATAACTTTATTTAAATTGAATTTATAACTTTTTCGGGGTTGAATAAACAACTGTATACAAGTTGGGAATGGTATTTTGTCAATTTAAGGATATCCCTTTCAGTCCTGGCTGATACGATCGTGCTGATACGTTCATGCTGATACGATCGTGCTGGTCCGTTAAATAAAATATTTCTGGTAAATGGCATAAAATTTCTCCTATAGTAAACTCTTTGAGTTTACTCTAAGAGCCTAAATTTAAAAAAAAAAAGGTTTTTATTCTACATTAATAAACTGCATTTATCTATGTTATTGTATGCTAATAATACATGTTTCTTTTTTATGTCTTCCTTAAAAAAATAGTCTGAGTAAAATGTCATTTAAATATATAAAATATCAGTTTCAAATAGAAGACAACTGGGTTTTTGTTTGGGTCTAAGATGTTTGAGAATGATGTACGGGTGATATTTTTAATGACGGGAAAATCATGTTCGGTCTTTCAAAATGTTAATTTAATACCAATTTTTATAAATTATTTTTTTTTTACTTATTCTACGTAAAAAAAAAATACAAAAACATTGTCATCTTTTTTCATTTTTTAAATGCCTTTGTTTATTTTTTACTGTCTATATTTTCAGCCATAGTACATATTTGTCTAAAATGAAAAGAAAATTACTCGTTAAATTTCGACAATATTAAATTCCGTCGTTATGAATGTTTGTTGGCAAATATCAAGAGTGCTTGTAAACGTACAAAGTAATTGAATTATTTATTTTTGTCTACATAGATGACAGGAAGCTAAGCCATCAATATAGAGCAAAGCTTTTGTAGGCCATGGCGGAAAGTCAAACCTTTCGGAGGCAGGTATATTTCATGTTGAATAAATTTTACGAAAAGACGAATTTTTTGAAGAGGAAACTTGTGGGATGCCTTTCGGTTCAAAAATGTATTAAGAATATAATACGTCGTATTTAGCAATATCAACATAAGTTTTATTATTTATTAAATATGCGACGTAAATTGCTCTTTAAATGTATGTCGTTGACACGTAATATAAAAACTCGTAACATAACGTAACAAATTTAACCGACTAGCTAATCGTCTACCAAGAAAAAAATCCACCACGTGAGAGGCTGAACATTTTAAGAATTTCCCGGCTACACATTGTTGGGATACACTGGTCTGGATTTAGAATTTTATTTCAATCATTCGACCTCGGCGTCATATGAGGGAAAGATTTTTTTTTTTTTTGTTGGTATTTTTCATAATTCTATGTTTCGGCGATAAAAAAATTACTAGTAATTATTATTTGATATTTAATCGGAACCTGTATTGACTCACTTAAAGGCTGTTCATATTAAAATGAGACTACAAAAAGCCCATCGGTCATGTAATCAGGATAATTGAAAAACTTTTCCTATAAAGTAGTTAAAGGCCGTTTTCAACGAAGGTAATAGAAGCTTTATTTTTCCTATTTATCTTGCTCTTGTTATTTTTAAAAGATTTTAATTAACGTATCGGAAAATCGCAATAAATAATCTTTTTATTTTGAGTTACATTTACCTACTCTTCTTTAAAAAAGAAACATACGGCGGAAGCTTTTCTAAAAGTCAGTATTGGATATATTTTTTAAAAATCTTCTGAGGTTTGAATCAATTTCAGAGACCGGATTTGACCATAATACCTGCGTACTGTTGGCGTGGGTGAAGCGAGCCACGCGTGGTGAAGCGAGCCACGCGTGGTGAAGTGAGCCACGCGTGGTGAAGTGGACCACCGGGCTTGCATTGCCTTGTGAACAATATAACTCAATACAAATCGCTTTCAATCGTCTACTGTCTTCCAAGTGGAAGTTTTCGCTAAACTAAAAATATGTACAGAAGGTAGTCAAAGGCTTCTTCCATAAAAAATATTGATTATTAACAAATTTACAGACAATACTCTAGGAAATCAATGGGTTCGGTTGTTTTTAATTCGGTATCCGAAAGTATCAGTTCATTTTGGCGACAACATAAAAAGAGTGAGAGCAGAAGTTACTTCGAAAAAAACTACTTCAAATAATTAGAAGAAACCCTGAGAAAGGATGTAGATCTTAACTCAATCATCAACTACATCACGTGAAAATAAAGCTAAATAAACAGTATGGTCCGCTCCACCTCAACTGTGGGTGGAAAAGAACCACTTTTAAATAAAATGTGAAAGAAAAGGTTTTTCATAATGTTTTTCAAATCAATTTGATCAAAGGTCAAACCATCTTTAATTCTATACCATATTTTTCATAATATTTAATTACAAAATAAGCTTGTGGCATTAAGAAAACCTCGAAAAGTGGTACCACTTCACCCAAGTCGACGGTATCCACATAAAAGCGGCCCGGGAAATTACAGTAGGTATTGATTTCATATTTTACTGAAAGTTACTATTATAAAATTATGTTAATTTTATTTAGCAGAACGCTCCAACGAATGGCTTTTGCGTCATGAAATTTATCCAGCTTTTTAGTCTGGAATACTATTTATTTATTTAGATTTATGTTTAAAGCATAATTTTGGAAACTCGTTGGTTACTATTGTAGCAATCGTGCTTTTTTTGAATTCAAGATTATTGTCAGTCCATTTAACGATCGCAATCATAACCCTAGACATTTTAATCGGTTTTCAAGATGATCGAAAAAACATTTTTTGTCTTCTTACTTTGACTCGGCGTCGTAGCGTCTTGATAACGTCTGCGAATTTTACTCTGAGAGGCAACAGACTTCATTTCGACAGCACTTTCAAAATATTTTTACATCGATTTTTATACTCTTGTTGTATAAAATTCTGGTGCTAGTTTCTGTTTTGAAAGACTTTTAAAACCGACCAGTACACATACACTTCAAATTTGTATTGTTATGTTTTCGTTAATTCTGATTTGTTTTCTCACTAAAAAAAATATGGTTTACTTGCATAATACTTTAAATGAATGATTTGTGTGCATTTTGAGAGAAAAGAAAGAACGTTTTTTTTTTACCTTAGACGTTAATATGTATAAGTCTGAGTCTTATTGTCAAAGTTTTCTCTTTTCTCATCCTTAATATTTTTTGTGATAGGTTTTTTTTAAATGTGAGAGATAGACTGATGTTGCAAACACTTATGAATGAATAACAAATTGATGGCAATAGTGTAAAAAAACAATAGGTTTTTTCATATATTAAATCTCTCGAGTAGGTTCAGAAGCAGAATGGAATATTTGTAAGCTGTTAGTATTTTAACGTATAACTTATGACACAACTTCTGATAAATACATTTTTTCAAATATTAACGGCTTACCCTCTCAATTTAATTTTACACTAAAAAAAAGGTATATCATCAACTTATTTTATTTTGATATGTTAACGTTCACCATCCTTATTGTAGTAAAAAAATACATGTTTATTTTCTGTTTTTTATGCTATTTTTTATTGCACTTTATAAAAAACAACCGACTATCACAACACTGACATCTGCTTGGTCTGGTAGTTGTTTATTTAAAATATATCCAAACCTGTTATAAACCATTTGCTGAATAATGAAAAAAACACCCTTCTTTCGTCATTTTTAATAAAAATTCTTGACACAGTTTGATATTTTTTGAAGATTAAACGGCTTATGAAGCTCTTTGACGTTCAATTTTGACAAGGCACATCACAAACAGAGTAATTTTTTATCTTATTATGTTTACGCTTATGGTTCACTTATCCCTAGGTACAGCGCCCTTGAGGTGATTTCTCACAAAAACGGCGCTTTACAAATTATCCAAATATTATACCTTCCGCAGCTCTTGTAAATCTCAAATTATTTCTTTATTATCGTCCACCGAAATAAAAGAAAAAAAATAAAAAATCGTTTAAAGCTGTTGTATTAAATGTATTCTTCAGACAAAAAACACGTTTCGATAATGCAACAGCAAATGATGGAACTAGTTATTTATTTTGGATTAATTTTATTTTTATTTTTGTGACAGTGGTAAGAAAAGTTCTTATTCCACGGTTTTATACTTGGCACCATCTAATTGGCACCCTCTACCTCCTCGGTTTGGAATTAGTTAAAATTCCCTGACGCCAAAATGCGTCTGCCTTAATTTATGACGGCCAGAAACAAATTAATTTTTTCATTATATTACTCAAATGAAACATTTTAAGACTGAGATAAAAAAAATAAGGAATACAAGTTTTTTCGGACTGTGGTTTCAATTAAATTTGATTTTATTAAAAAATCACGACAGTGACACGTTCAGAAATTAGATGAAGTTAAATATATAATTTTGACTTAGAATTATTTATTTTTCTTTGTATTTTTTTACCGTAGGATAAACATGTAACAATCGCCTTATTAAACGTTCCGCTAGCATTCAAATAATGCAAATCACCGGGTTTCCACTCACGCGTCACGGGTTCTACACTGTGTTAGTTAAGGCCTTCATAATTGAAAAAGAAACAATATTAGAAATTTAAATAAAAAGAATATTCGTAACTGGAAATGTTTGTAATAAAAAATAGTAATAATGGAGCAGCTTCTGATATATTTATCTAGTATCTTTTTGTTTATTGCCTTCAGTAATTCTGGTCCAGAGATTTTGGTGCATTTTAAATTCTACATCATCCTTTTGAGAAACTTAACTACACTATAAAAATTGACAAATTTTAACAATAATATACCATTGTGGTGATGCGGTGAGCTCCATTGCTATGTACGAAGAGGTGGTGTACACAAAGTAATTTATTTTAATTATTGAAAATAATATATATAATTAGAGCAAAGGAATAGAACAACCCACGGAAAATAAATAAAAAATCTGGTCACTAACCCGAATTTTTTGCTTGCCTGGCGGCCATCTGATTATTTCGCATCATAACATTCACTAAATCACCCTACAGTTTTTTCCACTGGCTCCGGGCAATATAAGCTCACATGAAATAAAAATAATAATAATTAATGTTTGTTCTCAGGATTCATCTGGAAAGAGGCTTGCAACGCAAAAACACCTCGTCAAGGAGTCCCCCGAGATGCTGGCTATGGCCAAGTGGACAGGTCAGGTGCCGCGCAGGCCTCCGCTGCCCGTGGGCACCTCCCTGTCCCAGCTCATGGCAGTGGGGTCTCGCAGAGACACAACCTCCGTAGTGTGGATGCTGGCCAAATCGGAGATAGAGATGAGGTCAGTATGATGTCATGTACATTTATATAAGTGGTCGGGGCAATGGCCGCGCAGGCCCCTGAAACCTTTGGGCACCTCCCGTCTTAGCTCATGGCGGTGGGATCTCTAATTAACTAAAAAGGGGGTGGGGCTAGCTAATAACACCCCTTCTTCCCGAGTAACCAAGGCATTTATCGTCGCTGGAAGGGAAAAAGGACTGAAGTGATAGTCAAAAATTTGTTAAATATGCAGTTTGATTTGTTTTTTTCTCCATCAAATGCTTTGACTCTTGTTTGATTCTGAAGACTGTAGTGGACCTTTAGCCATCTAAAATATATTTACCATTTGGGAGAAGGCTTTAATCAAGTGACGCAAATAAAGGACTTTTTTAGCTTTTCGTCGCTTCAGGTAACTCAATACTCTTACTGACTTACCTGAACACTTATGATTTTTATTGTAAAACCAAAAAAACTTTAAAGTGCTCCGGTGTAAACTTCCCAACATGGGGCTTTAGCCCTTTTGCCTTTCCAGCGACGGTATATATAAATACAACATTCAACAAAAGTGTACTTTTTTAAACTCTTTCAGTGTCAACCGAGAACAAAATTTTACATATACCTATTAGCGGATAATAATAATCATGAAAACATTGTGAATTGATTTAGAAAAGTCTATATATGTTGCGTTAGCGGGGCTGTATTTTTGATTTCATTGCGATTTGAAGCTTAAATCTTCGTTTTCTTAGAATTTGAAATACTTCATAAATGAATTTGGTCGATGGTTTCGAGTGTCTTAGAAAGCTGCGTAACTCGTCATTAAAATGACCTTGCGAGTCAAAATTCGTTGAGTAACTTAAAACTTACACGTAAAAATAATACTGTGTTAATATCATGATGCTGAGAGCTAATGCTGATTTAGAACAAATAAATAGATTTGTGGTTTTACAGTTATGATAGCGATAACTATCATAACTGTAATAATACTTAAACAGTTGCTTTGCCAAACTTTGGAAGTGATCACGGTACTTTTCAGTAAAGTTGATACAAACTCAAAGCATGCAAAAAAATATTCATAAAATTACATCATGTCATAACTAAAAAGAATAATTTCTTCATGGTGAATTGAATTCACCCCCTTGTCCTTGAAACGACAAAACCTCTACTCCTCATTGCAAAGATCTGAATAAAATATAAGTTCGATTCTTGGAGGATATGAAGAGGTACCTTTGCAAAACAGTGCATTCAGTGTACTCGATAGAAAAAGACAAAGATATATTAAAGGATGTTGGATAGCCTATTAGTTACCGCCTACATTGAATTCGGACATTTAAAAAAACATGTTTAAGCACATTAAACAAAAACAATATCAATACACCAATAAAATGATTTTCAAAGTCCAACATATCACACGAAAGCACTTATAACAGAAAGTTTGCCTTAATATTGATGGAATTTTTTTGTTGGTTTTATGTCTTTATATAATGCAAAAATTTGAAAATTCTCATGTTCGGTCCAGAATACTCAAAACTGTTGAAATACCCTCTGAAAAGTGATGTTTTATAATCTCTTGCTTGGTCTTATTTGAATATTTTTTATTTTTATTTTTATTTTCTTTATTTAGGAAACAGTCACATAAGTTTAAATATAGTTACAATTATACATATTTTCGACCAATCAAGTTCCATTAATAAGTGTTTAGGTTATATTAACAAGTGAAGATTTAGGTAAGCATAACATGTTAAATTAAGTACAGTAGATAGATAACAGTAGAATTAGTATCATTTAAAGTAACACTTCAGTAAGTTTCATTTTATAGGATTTCAAATTATGGTTGAAAATGTCTACATCTCGCAGGGTATTATGAGTTTTACAGATTCGTCCTATCAACGAGTTTTGTGCGCTTTAGTCTTAAAGTGAGGTATTTTAAACAGATTTGATCTTGTATTGCGTTCAGGCCAACGAAATGCAATCCTTTCTAGGAGATATGATGAATCAACAAGACAGTTCACAACTTTGTATAGGAACAAAGCATCCAAGATTTTTCTACGTTTATATAGAGCAATGGGATTAAACCGATAATAACTAAAACGATACGATAGGTGTTTAATGAACTTCTTTTGAACATTTTCAATACGATCAATATTTATATATCATATATCACCATCATGGTTGATTTATTTGTATAACCACTACAAGTATTTTAATCAACACAAATATAGGAAATAACCTCAAAATCCGTTGACGTAAGTTATGCGACTCAACGATGTGAAGATAGCGCTGACGGAAAATACCCTTTCATATTTAGAAGTGTTGCGATATTATGTGATGACTTATCTTGTCTTTTTCTCTATCACGTCTTAAATGATTTATTCAAACGAATACGGGTTGGGTAAAAATATTAGCTATACCTCCTTACACCATTACTCCAAGGATCGATGTAATGATGTAATGAAAAAGATAGTGACTATGTGGCTATGATGGTTGAAACATCTAGATCGGATGGACGGAGAATTGAATCAGCAGAACTTATGACGCGCGAGTGGATAGAAAAAATAGTTTCCGAAGAAATGGCATGATCAAATACTTTTCGAGCCGGGAAAAGTCAAAAGCTTATGCGACGGGGGGTTTTAATTTATTTTTTAACTATGTAAGCTGGGTTCGAAACCCTGGTGGACGCAAATGAATTTTAGTTAATTAATTTGTGTTATTTTCACATTTAATTCAAACAAAAAAATGCATATTTGTGGCACGTTCCTGAGTGGTAGATACTCTAAGTATCGCCTTGGTGAAAGACCATTATTCATAATTGAAACGTTGCTTAAAATGGACTTATTCGTGTTTGTTGACCAGATCAAAATAGCCAGGTACTTCCCAACATTCATTTCCCCCTCTCCACTACCTTCAACCTCACATCATACCTCAATTGGGGATGCCGTAGTCTCACCGGCTCTAAACAATCATAAGTATTATGTAACGGTCATCGTTATCAGTCATGTGCCGTGTTGCGTTTCGTTATGTCTAATAAGCGATAGTAAACTATCTTCAATTTAGATAATGTTTTCAATGGCGTAAACCGTTTAATTAAATAACGAATACTGTTGATACATGTATTCAAGTATTATTCTGCTATGACATTCAACCTAAAGCAACCGCAATCTGAAGTGTGATGCTTTACAGATATCCAAACGTCCAAAGTCTAATGTCATTCATCAAAAAGTTATTTATTCTAATATTGTTTTCAAACATTTCCAATTTGAGAATAAGCATGGGGTTGAAAACAGAACTACCCAGATACGTAAAATTAATGAAATAATCCAATCACTTCAAATCGCGGGATATTATTTATTTCATTTCAAGTTAGGTAAAGTTTTGTGGAAATGGAACCCTAAAAATAGATGCCTGTCTTCAGAAAAATATTCGAAGTTTCTATGTTATTTAGTTTTACAAGTGGGCTGTCAAACTTGAGATATTATTTTTTATAGAACATGATCTTAATTCCAACTTCTAAAAAAGCTGAATTCGGACAAATTTAAATGTTTTTTTGTATTATCGCCCAAGAACAAATAACAGGAAGTATTAAATATATGGCATTGCTATTTTTAGAAATGTGGAGCAGAAAAAGTGAGAAGAGGCAAGTTAGAAAAGACGGGAAGAAAGTGCCTTGCCATTCGGTCTTTACAAAAAAAATTACACACCGAAACATCGCATTTAAACACAATTTAGTGGCCGATTTTTCAAAAGCATCGGGTTCCTTCCCAGGTGTCATGGATTTAATAAGCAATTTTTTCGCTTTATTCAGTTTAATTATGGCTTTCAGCGCTGAAACAGCTATCACGCTAAAGCATTACGCAAACCTGTGGAGTTTAATAACATTTATTGTATTTTATTTATTTAAAAAAAATAGTAATGATGATAGTCGGAGAAATCAAAATATTTTCCTGTTATTCGTAATCAAAATTCTCTCTTTTTTAAGTATAATTTTACAGCCCAGGATATAAAATAAAACTTCGACGGTAAAACACTATTTGAAGGCACTAATATTATGATTCCTCCTGATTAATATTAACATGAAAAAATATGGATACACGTATTTAAAGATGATAAATAATAATGACGTAATACGAAGCCCATTAAAATCGTTACTCTGCCAGCTGATCATCTACAACCTTATAGAACGCGATTGTTTTTTTTACGTAATATTAAAGTTTTTACGCAACACTCTTCTTGACTCTTCTTTATTTTTCGTATTTTTTTGTTTTTCTTTTATTTTCCAAGTTTTGCTGTGAAAATAATTATCTGACATTGTATAAACCTCACACCTACTTATTTTTATGTACGTCGAAAGTTAATTGCTTGAGAGACTTATTTTTTAAAAATCTAATCTAATCATCTTCTAAATAATTCTATTTGAAAAGTATTAATTTCTTTTTCAAATAATTTCATAATAATTTTTGCAGAGAATAAAAAATCATAATTCTGAAAATTTACTGTAGCAAACACCTCGAATATTTGAAACCATAGAAAATTTGAACACCATTTTTTCTATGAAATTTCTACATAAATAATGTTCTGTTCGTAGCGTCATCTACATCAGTAAATATTAAAATTTTAAATAATTATCAAACTTTTCCGTAGTTCTCCGCCATGATACAACAAATAACTTGAGTTTGTGAATCCTCTTGACTATTGGAATTTTTAGGATCCATGTTAAATTTCCCTAAGAAGATCCTTCGCAAAGAAGAATTTTGTCAATTTTAAACATTTATTTTTTATTTAATATTTAGTCGATTGTAAGAAATATATTTCTTCGTTAATTGACCTATTCGTTATATTCCTTGTACCATTTTTTGTACAATCAACAAACCCCGTACAAAAAATATTACTTGCTCTAAATATTAAGAGGTTAATAATACAACCCTTAAGGGTGTGACTTGGATTTCTTCGACGTAATAAACTAAATTACATAATAACTATGAAGCTAGCACGTCTGGATTACGTCATTAAACCAATTTTATTGACCAATAAAACGGGAAAATGAACCCTTATATTAAAATATCTGTTATAGTAAGATAGGTGTGAAACGAAAAAAGAAAATATTGGATATGAATAAATATAATATAAGAACGTGTATAGTTAAAATTACAATCGTAGTAAATTCTCTAGATTCAAGAAAAGTAAGGAAATAGTTAATAGCGAATACAGTTATTATTAAAATTAAATAATTTCCTTTATACGTACAGATTATACGTACCTACGAATTTGAGCTTTTCAATATTGGAATTGATGTTAATTGAAATTGTCAAATAAAAAATAAATTATCAAATCCCCCCCACCTACCTGTAATGTAATTTAGCAAATATTATTCTTTATTTAAAATGGGTGGATAAAAGCAACTTTTTTTATTTATTTGCAAGTCAAGTTACATCCTGTGATTGTTTACGGGTAACAACTTGTTTATGTAAAAAAATTTATTTACTTCTGTTTCCAACAGGCCACAGCAAATTTATCAAAATAAGGAATGATTATAAATTCATTATTTTACTTTTGCGCTCCTAAATGTGTTCCCAAGTTTATCCATTAAAAAAGCCTTGTGTTTCTTCTTTTGCTTATCATAATAATATCTAATTTACTATTTTCTTTCTTTACAATGCTGCGCAGAGACTGGATGACTGCAATTTCAAAAACTGTGAGTGGTTATTTTATTGTTTTATAATAATAAATAATAATATTTGCATAGCGATGATGTTTTGAAAAATTACCTCAATGGCGTTTTTACGTAGAAACATATATTTTAATTTACCTGGACGAGCAATGAGTGTTCATTGAAGAACCATAGAGTTGGTATTTTGGCAAATACCTTTTTTCTTTTGATGTGCTGATTGTGTAGCAAAATTAAAAATATAAACATTATTAACTTCGTTTTCTGAAATATTTTGTGAATACTTTTTGTATCTTATTCCACTAGTTGCCCCCGCCACCCCACATCGAGCTAGTGATGACTTTGCCACACCTCCGGACAGCATTCAAGAGACCCATGGTTCGAGTGAGACGTGAGTTCATTTAATTATACCCATTATTATACTGGCTACATGTTAGTGGAATTAGTATGTTATCGTTTCCTAGCTAGGCTTGTTTTGAAATCAGATGTATTCAATGGAATCAGTTATTTTCGTTCAACGGTTCAAGTCTTCCAGGTATGGTTATACATGTAGATTCAAACTCGCTACAACTTCATTTTGATACTGGAATCTTGATACAGTGTCACTAATCTTTGAATAATAATTGATTGATCAATTGTTTTAAGACAATGCAAACTGCTTTTTTAAAATAAAACTAGTTTTTAATCCTAAGATTTAAAGTACAGACCTTCTCACTAGGCATAACTCATTCTGAAAAAAGGACTGAGTTGTTAGTCGACCGGTTATTGCAACACTGTAGAAATTAAGTATGACTTTTTTTTCTACAATTGTGTTTTTTTTTTAAATCTACCAAAGGACTATTGATAACCCTAATACGAGATATTTACACTACCTTGCTTCAATTTAAATTTAATGAAGTCTTATTTCAATTAACTATACTAACTTCCTCTGTGAGTACGTACGTTCTTACGAGTGTGAATATTTCAAATTTGCAACTAATATTAATTAAAATTATCAAATTAAAAGAATAATCTTTTCAAATTTCTACCTACCTTATACCCACAAATAAATAATCTGTATTTGCAGGCATTTTTCTGTATTTTTAATGGCATCTCGTCATCACCTTTCATCTCGTGATTTTTCACAGATTACAATTAATATTCATATACGAGTATGTATGTTTCAAAACAATTGCACGTCAAATATTGCAAAAATTGGTATTGGTTCTTCAGGGTGGGTTTTTTTGTTTTATTGATAGGTCAATGGGGTGAACCGCCTGGTTAGTTCGTAGTCCCGAAAATCTAATCCTCATTCTCTCTTATTTATGTATTTTTGACAGACAGTTAGAAAAAATATGCATATAAAAAAATGAAAATGAGTGAGGTTTACTTTGAAAAATGTCGTAATGATATTAATGGCTTAGCAATTATTTATTATTTTATTAGGTGTACAACTATGCCTTTACCGTTTTCCTGTAGATGGCTTTAGCGGCAAGTAGCGGTCAAAATAAATAGATCTTTTACGTCATGCGACAAACTTAGTCATCTGTCAACATAACCCCATAAAAACATTAATCGATTTATGTCTGCATCATAAAGTTATTCTCGATTAAAAATGTCAGGTTACGAGCCGAATTCTCGTAATTAGCGGGAGGTTTGGCATGACAATGCTCGACTCCATGTCGGGAAAGTGGTCAAGACATACTTGGAAACTTTGAAATGGGAAGTCTTATCTCACCCGCCGTATTTTTCAGACGTTGTTCCCTCAGACTATGTCTTGTTTCGATCAATGGCACACGACCTGGCTGACCAGCACTTCCGGTCTTGTGAAGAAGTAAAAAATTGGATCGATTCGTGGGTCGCTTCGAAAGATGATATTTTTTCAATGCGGGATTCGTCAACTACCCAAAAGATGGCAGAAAGTAGTGGCCATCGATGATTGTTCACCTAATATTTTTCCCAAAAATAATATTATTTTTCAATAAAGTAAAAAAAACTCTAGCGGTTTATTTATTCCTTCTGTTTTTGCAAAGGTACGAACATACCTCCTCATACACATTTTCGTTTAAAAGTTTCCCAGCTTTCTTCGTTTTCTTTCTTTCCACGGTTCAACTTTGAGCGCCCGGGGAATTAAAAATGGAAATGTTGGCAAGATTACATGTCGGTTACTTATTTTGTATCTTTTATTTTTCTTCCCGCCTCGTCTAAAGTACAAATCTTAAGGCGTTTTCTTTCGATAGGGAGTTGTTAGAAAACTCTACCGAAAATAAAACGTGAAATACAGTGTAACGATAAAAGTTTCTTTTAAACGTATTTTACATCAAGGCTATTATTATATATTATTGTTACCTATATCCGTTTTTTGTTTAGTAAATTTCACAAAGTATTTAGTAAATGTTTTATTATAATAATGATATTTAGATAATTTGTATAGCGCCGTTTTTGTGAAAAATCACCTCAAGGGCGTTGTACAAATTTTAATTTCTACTTAATATTAATTCTTAGTTTATATAAATTTACAGCAAAATACTTACCTGGCAGGTCACTTCTGGCAGGACACAATCACCGTATCATAATAACTTATAATTTAGCTGATTCTTACACACATTTTTTTTTGTTTGGGGTATGAGAGCAAATTTAAAATAAAGTATATCGGAGGTATTTTTTTTTTTTTTGTTTTGGTGATAATGAATGATAGTTTGAAAAGTTTTCTTGGTTTGAACAAAGTATTCGGGCTTGTTATTTTTTTAATTTTTCGTGGGTTTTGAACAGAACTCTGATAAATCTTCTAATGAATTTAAAGAATGATGGTTTGAAAAGTTTTCGTATTTGGTTTGAAATAGACTAGCGACGAAATTCTTAAAAAAAATCTATTGGGCTTATGATCTTGATTATGGATATGATTTTCTGGTGAGTTTTGGCTCTCTAAACTCATTGGTCTAACAATTTTCAAATTTTTATTTTTTATTTTATATTCACTAATTACAACACAACGATCATCTTTATATTCCGGCTTTTTTGGAGAGCACGAGAGTGGCCACTGCTCCCAATCGCCTGGAGCCAGTGGGATTATGGCATCTCGAATTGGGGTGTATTTTCAGGTCAAAGATAGAAAAGAGGGGAAACAAATGGGGTATAAAAAGGAGGGGAAGTATTTGGTTATTTAGATCCGGTCACTAAACACAGATAAAGCCATTTGAAGCAACGTTTAGATTTTTTAAGATTGTTTTTTCACCAGGCCTATATTAATCATATCTAATTATAAATGAGTGAATTATAAAAGAACACAAACTTTCCAAATAAAATGTATTTCCACACGCTGGTTTTAAAACTCGTGACCTCTTGATTCTTAGCTGATGATCCTTACTGCTCGACAACGGAGGTCGATTTAAAATAAATCAAAATATTTCATAAGGTATCTATCTACTTAGGAAAAAATATTTAGAAATTGAAACATGTAAAATATTAAAAAGGTGTAATTATGTTAGGGTAGCAGAGATTCGGATTCAATTTTCGGCTATTCATAGCTTTGATCTTTGAATGAATCACAGAATACGTAATACGTCATATAAATATTTAAGGTGTGGGAGGTCGTCGAGCAACATTATTAAAAAAATATAATGTTCTTAGGCCGACCATATTTTTCTTCACACTCACTCTCAAACCATTAAAATAAAATACAGAAAATTCAAATATGAGCTTACATACGTATCAAATAAACATTCAACTTATATTAAAGTTCTTCGCATGTACGTCCCAGTAATATCACCCTCTCTGTTACTGTTCATATTTTAATCTTGCAAAATACGCATAACATTAAACCATCCAATTCCATGAAATTTAAACGGTGGTATCATATTTTTCACTAAGCAAATTTAATATCCATTTAGACCAAAGCCTCCAAAGTACATAAAATACGGTTTTTTCATACATATTTCAAAGTAGCCACATAAAGGCAATATTAAATAAATGATGAAACGAAATATTAATTTAAACGATGTGTATATTATTTGTAATGCGAAAATTGTTGAATTGAAGGTTAATTCAATGATTATATGTACTTGTTGATATTCTACATTTACATATAAATAGTATGTCCATTTTCAATGTTATAATGATTATAATAAGAATTGAATTTTACAAAAAGTTAAGTTAGTATCGATTTAAGATGTTTACATGTAAAATAGTTAATTAGTTTTTTCTTCTTAGCGACAAAATCATTCATCACAGTTATTGTTTAAGATGTTCCTCTCATCCCTTAAAAAAGTTAATTTTATAATTACTCCCCCATTCCACCCAATGAAAGTTCCAAGTAGGCGAATATACGGGTTTGGCAGGTTTCTTGCGGGGGTGGTAGCAGGTCGCTAACATTTATGTGAAGGTTCTACTCGGGTCAAAGTAGGAATTCTCTAAACAGGTAGATATTAAAACTTTTAATTGCTGCCGAAATCGAAAGTTTTCGGTTGACCCCGCAAATCAAAAGTCGCTGGTCGGGAATGAATATTTTTCTACTCGAAAAAATAATTATCATTTTTAATTCATTACTACCTACTTCCTAAGTACAGGTCAAATATTTAGTTATTTAGAGTGTGATACGAAATTAGACTTCCATTTAGAAATGAGTGAAAATCTCAGAATTCATTGCCACATATTGACACAAATCGGTGAAGATTTTTCAAGAAATACCGACACGTGTAAAAAAAGAGAAAAATTCTATAAAATTTAAGAAAGAAGTTGGAATATATGTGGACCGTAACTTTTTGAAATTATTTTTATAATAATATTTTATGTTTGAATTGAAACATTATGTAACTTAAGCAATAATAATATTTGGATAAATTGTATAGCGCCGTTTTTGTGAAAAATCATCTCAAGGGCGCTGCACAAACACAAACTCTTATCGGGTTTCTACAATGAAATTTATGAAACTGGATACACATTACATATGGTGGTTCATTGTTGATTTATTTAATTAATAGTTATTGACAAAAAGTGTAGTGCACTGAATATTCTTAAATTGAACAAAATAGTGAGGTTAACTATATTACAAATAGTTCATAATAAAATGCGATGGACCAAAAGTAAAAATATAAGTTTGTATTACCTGGTAATCGTTTATTCACAACAAAATTATTAAGAAGAGTAGAGAAAGTAGTTAGGTACCTACATAATAAAAGGGATTGGTGTTGTAACCTTAGAGTATATAGAGTGGTATCAATCCAAGGCAGTTTATTCAGTTTTTGATGATTTTTACCTGACTCGGTGGACCTGGGCGTGGCTAAGACCAAGGCTAGGGTATTTATACATCCATTCATAGCACATATCGACATAATGTTTTTGTTTATTCGTATAACCACTTTTTCACAGTATTGATATCGACAAAAACATAGCATATGATTTAAAAAACCGTTTAGCTGTGTCAAGTTTAGTGGCATAATAAAAAATGTGGGCGGAGTCCCGCGGTCACCCAGGAGACCAAGATCATCGTTACAGTACATAGAAGCGATGTATTATATTTGTTGTCTCTTTTTCTCTCATGGTGTACGACGTGAAAACCCGGAGAAAGTGATTTATCGCAAGTTTGTATAGATTGGGTAAAAATAATTAGCTTTCCCTCCATACATTGTTACTTCAAGGTTGTAACATTAATATCGATTGATTAAAAAATCAGGACCCGGAGGTCGTGTTTTCAAAACCCAGCGAACAGTGGTGGCTGGTGACTTTTTAGTGTGCTAGACCGCTAAAATTGAAAAATACGACGTTATGAATGATGAAAATGAATTATTTATTTACAAAAAAATATTTTTTGTACCGTGTTTTTCATGATTTTTCAATTTTGGCGGTGCACTGCACGCCTTTGAAATTTTGAAAATAAAAAGAAATCCTATTCAATCTAAGCGCTCTAGCACCCTAACAAGTCACGAGCCATTACTGCCGATGAATTACAAAAGATAATTTCATTGAAAAACAATTCATTAATTTTCACCAATGAACATTAATCCTTCTGGCAAAAGGCTACTTGTCAAAATCGAGACGCTGCTCGAAACGACCAAGCAGACTCATCAGTAATTCCACGGTGATGTAATTTGCAGCAGTTGTTAGCTACGCACAGCCACAACTTGTCATTGCCATAGTACAAAGTGTTTCACTCTACCCTGTTCGTTAGTTAGTTAGCCAATAAGTTTAGGTTATTTTGAGGTCGCGCCTACAGATTCTCGGTATAACTCGGAGCCTCTACCATCTGTATCAATGTTTGGTTTAGTTCCCACGATCCAATATTATTCAGTAGAAAGTATCAAAAATTATAACAGGATCAAGTATCAAATCTATTAACTAAGGTTTCGTTTCAAAATGCTTTTGAGAATGTATATTTAGACTGATAAATTTATGTGATATTTTGTTGATATTCCACACATTGTCATAATTAAAGAAACGTAATTGAATACGTTTCAAGACTCATTTTTAAATGTGAGTACTTTTTTTTATACGGTAAAATAATTACAACAAAAGATCTGAGTAGAGGGTTTCAACGTGTACCCGTATAGTAACAATAACAATTGGATGATTTTAATAGCACCATTTTTGTGAAAAAAAAAACACCTCAACCTCACCTTCATTGTAAAGATATTAATCTGCTAAGAGTTGAGATTTCAAAAACTGTAAAAATCGTCTCTGAAATTACATCTTATTGAATGCAATTTACATATTTGTTTTCTTAAAGTGTGTCTTTGATTTTTTTCCGGTCCATCATTTCCCTTTTCCTTAAGTTATAAAAAAGTTATACATGTCAAGCTTCACACAAGTTTCTTTAAATAATGTTCTTTCACAAATATGTTATTCTAATTGGAAATCATTGAAATAAATATTTCTTAAATTTCCTTATTGCTATAACCTCTAAAATTCTACCATCTGATTCCAATATTATTTATTGGACCCCGTTCAAAACTTCCGAGTCAAAAGTCAGGGTTGAAGCCCAGATCTTAAATCTCCACGACTCTAATACTAAAACTCCTGACTCTAGATCGACTTGAAAACAATAATATGAACGGGGAACTGAAGTCAACAAACAAGATTTTGGAACTTTCAAAACACATAAATATTTTTGTGTAAAATTATTTGACAAACTTTTGACTTGATAACTAACGCTTCGCTGGAATGGTTACAGCTTATAATATATGTATGCTGTGAGATCGCAGGGTTTTCTTCTTTTTTGTAAACCAAGGATAATGTGTTTTCAGTAAGAAAGGAGAAGAATATTTTCAATTCAAACAAAGATTACAGTTGCCAAATTGTTTCTGAATACCTTGCTGACTTTTTCAAATTTTAAATCATGGTGGACAGTTCGTGGCCATTCATTATTTTTACTTTAAACAAACACAAATTTTCAAAACTTTTCTTCAACGTCTAAAGTTTTGGATCTTACTTGGGTATTATATTATTATTTCCACACCATCTTCAATATAATCTCAACTAAAACCCAAGCAGCTCAAAATAGACGTAGGAAAAAATTTGCTATCATTGTTCTTCTTCATTGCAACTCATTATGTTAATTGCTTTTCCTCAATCAACACTCTACTAGTCCATTACCCATGGTCCAGAATGTCAACTCGTCAACACAATTCAAATCTAAATGATTTTATCGGTTTTTACGTAAATAAACTTATATGTTATTTTTTTCTAATGATTTGCCTTAAATCATAAACTCTAACCTTGTTTAAAATTTTTACTTGGCATAATTTTCCTAATGTATTTTTTATTCTGTTTTTAAATTGCTTTGTTCATAAGTACATATGTATTTAATAGTATTTTTTTATATCTCAATTGTTTCTCATTTAATGTTACATTATAATTATTGAAAAATAATCGGTAAAAAAAGTTCACGACCTGTGCGCGTATCAAATCTATACCAAATTTATCAATTTACTTTTTTATTTATTTATGTGGGTAATATTTATTTCAATGGTATTTGCTATGCCTGTCTCAATGGAAGGAATCCCCGTATTGAGACAGATGTATTAGCCATTGAACTTATTTTTATTTTTTATTAGTATTAAAAAAAAATGAGATGAGACGCCATATAGTTTGTTACGACGCTCTATATTCAAGAGTTCAATAAAAAAGAGTGCTCCAACTCTAACTAGGCCAAGTAGTTACTAGTAAGTAACAAATAGTTTTATCATAAACTTCAACACTCTACACCCTCACATTGTCTTCTTATAATCTATTTCTCTCTTCCGTATGCCTACAAACTCCGAACTAATTTTTCTTCATAAACTTTCATGAGCGGCCAAATTTACAACCAAGTATTGCGCAATATATGATTTAATCGAATCTTTAATCTATAAATCACCAACAATCTGAATTGCAGATCTGCCACCCTAACATAAATATATTTCAAGGTAATTTCTTTATTCTTATTTCTGATTTATATTCGCTAAATTCCCTATAGTGAACATCTTAGCCGGCTAAAATATTTAGCGAATATAAATTGAAAATCGATACAAAAATGAATTGATATTTTGGTAGAAACCAGTCACTTTGTGGTTCGACGTATTTAAAGAAATAAAAAAAATAACTTTGTATAAGACTGCGGATATTATTTTAATTTTTATGACCAACCAGTTTTGCTTAGCCTAAGCATCATCAGGGTACAAAATTAAACTAAATAAAATAAACAAAGTGTGTTATTATACATATACATACAAAGGAAGAACAAAATAAAATAGCAGAACAATGTGAAAACAATAGAAGAACAATTAAATTATAACAAAAGAACAGAGAGATACACAGATTATATGAATTGAAAGAGACGAAACGTCAACTGAGAAGGTGATTAAACAATAATGATACATTTTATAAGTTTACGTGAAATATCGTATACCTAATATTGGAATACTGGACAAACTTACCTGATTAAAAATATGACTTTTAATTTAAATAGCTTTCTTTATTTCTGGTAGGTACTTCTCAATTATTTAATCTGTTGCCGGTGCTTTTTTATTGAAGGTATGATCATTATCAATAAGATAATAAGCGAATTCAGAAAATCCGTGATTTGTAGTGATTGTTCTGTATTTCATATTGGTAAAACAACCCGTAATGTTAATATTAAAATGATGCTAAGAGTACTAGAAACCACTCGCACACAATTTTAAAAAAAAATCCGTGGTCTTATACAAAGTTATTTTTTTCATTTCTTCATATGTTTTTGTGTTAAGGTAGCTGGGATACGTTTTTGATTTTTTGGCGATTTGTAAATTAAATCTTCGATTGAATCGTTTATTACGCAATATTTTAACGTGAATTTGGCCGATAGTATGGAATGCCTATAAACGAGAAAGGAATGCGTTGATAACATTTTCAAAGGAGTAATAAAGCTTTCTTTAAAGGTGCTGTATATCTCAATAAACGCTTTAAATTTATATACGTACGCACTATTATACAATTACAAAAAAAAATACAAAACACGAAATAAGAAAAAAATAGCGAAAGAGAAAGGACAGCACATACATAATATGTTTATGAAGCAATGCCAAAAATAGGATAAAAAATACATAAGCAAGAACATTAAAGTTAAATACAAGGTCAAGTCAAGGTCTTGGTAGATTCGTAAAGAATGACAAAAATCATTTAGACTGGTACCAAAAATTTCAAGACTGTAGCTTGAGTTAACAAGTCTCGACATTCTTAACAGTGGAGAATGATACCCATAATTAGTGGAGTGATATTTGAGGAACAACAATTTTTTGTTTCTGAGTTTACGGAAAGAAATTTTAAACTCGGTAAGTTGCAACAAAGAAGGTGGGTCAATATTACAATTAATAATTTTGAAGATGCAAATTAAATCAAAATCTTTCATACGCTTTTTTAATGCAAAAATTTTTAATGCTTTTTCAATATCATCGTATAAAAAATTGCCTCTTTCTTCTCAGCCTAATCTTTATTCTCGGATTCAATATGTTGAATATGAATAGTATAGAAAGGACAAATATTTTGTAATTGACGAAATATTCATCTCAACAGGAAATCACTAACTAGTTCATATGTTTGAGGATATAAAATATAATTTCAAAGTACTTTGTTCCACATTTCGCCGACCTTTGTCCAGGGATAGGTCGAACTTTTCACAAAGACATTTCGGAAATGAGATTTCAATTGGTCAAAGGATTTTCAAGGAAGAAAATCGCCTCCACAGAACAGATTTCCTGTATGATCACATTGAAACACTTTAGAGTCTGAGAATATGTCATTACCACGGGATTCAATTATCTTTGCAGTGAACAATTGACGTTGTTCTATTGAAACATAATCGAATTTATCAAAAATTCAATACAGGGAATCCAAAAATATTGTATTTTTGTATAAAGTCATTACTTTGTGGTTTGACATATGTAATTAAATGAAGAAATAACTTTGTATTAGATCCCAGTTTTTTTTTTTTAATGAAATACCGGTTTTGCTTAGCAGCATCATCAGGGTACCAAATTAAACTTGACAAAAATACAAAGTGCGGTTATATATACATAAAGAGTGGGAACACAACATAAAATAAAATAAGAGAACAGTGAGAAAACAACAAAAAATAAGTGAGAAAATAAAAATAAATAGAAAACAAAATAAGGAAATACAAATATTGAGATGGAATATAATATTATGTTTTTCCAATTTTTCTATTGGCTGTTCTAGAATTATTTTTGTCATGGTGTGCGAGTTTACATACTTATTTATACACGGTATTCGAGGGTAAAGTTAAGTAACCTGGGAAGGTGATTGCACATGATAGTTCAAAAACATAAATAACTTTTTTTGAAATTCTATTGTTTTTTTTTCATCAGAAAAAAATATAATTTTCATACGCACAATTTATCTTAAAACTTTGAGATTTCCAAAAATCTTATCATTTTCTTTATTTTTTCTATCATTTAAAATCACTATCAGAAGTTCTTACACTTTATATATATAAAACTTTGACATGAAGCACTCACTTTGTGGAAAGACATAATTAAATTTTAAATAAAAGTAACTTAGTTTTAACACCATTTTATTGGATACATATATACAGAAACCAACTGGTTTCGGATCTACCTGAACCTTCTTCAGGGCTGAACAAATATGTATTGATATATTTGTTTGTCAATAATATCAATCAATACATCAAAAAAAGTCAATCAATACATATTTGTTTAGCCCTGAAGAAGGTTCAGGTAGAGCCGAAACCGGTTGGTTTATGTATAAATGTATCCAATAAAGTGGTGTTAAAACTAAGTTACTTTTATTTAAAATTTCTTTATATATTTATACTCGCGGACACCCCGTATAACGACACTATACAGCCCAAACTGAACAATTACACCGATAAATACTTTGGCAAGAGAGGGCTTAAAAGATTTTCCTAAATTTTAAAAACCTTATTTGAAACTGCTGTAAGCACTATATTAAAATCTTTATTTGTTTCTTTTCGCTGTAAAATACTTTCAATCTAGTATTGACAAATACTTGTTTCATTGCGTTCGTGTGGAGTGCGTTGCATAATGTTTTTATAAACAGAAAAATGGATATCTCAAAGCTCCATAGCTTGTGACGAGAATCACATTGCAAGCTGAATACAACTGCATCGAATCCCATCTAAAATGCAAACTAAATGCAGCGCACCTTTACCTTCACGTTTACATAATATATGATAACAGTTTGCTTTATAAAACATTTTTTTGTTATAGTTTCTAAATGCTCTGAACTTTAGACTGAGCACCGTGCAATTGCAAAAAGTATGAATCTACTATGTGGAGAAAAAAATATTTTATGATAGAGTAATTTATCAGTCGAATTTCCCAGAAATAAGTTTTCTTTTGTCGAAGGGTGAAAAAAAATTCGGCAGTAACTTACAATCTTCTGCGACGACGTGCTTCCCTTTACTCTTCCTACGCCCATTTCTCGACCCGGATTCAATTACGAAACAATGACCTCTATTGTACTTGCACATAGGTTCTAAGTTTCTTTGACGAGCACTTTGTCGCCTAGTGTTTGCAATGATTTATGGACAAGTCAGTTAATGTCTCTTTAAGATATTTCCATGGCAGGGAAGTCAAATTTTAAGAAAAACCACCGTACAGAAATCTCGGGGTTTCCACTTTAAATAAAAATTTTAATAAGTAAGATAATTAATTTACAGGGTGATTTAAATAATTCACATCATTTTTAGTGGCTATCCGTCACTTTTTTTAATTGCTTTTTTTAGTAAACATTTGAAAAAATATGGAACTTACCGTCTTTTTTTATGGGAGTTGTATATTTTATAAATTCAATAGTTCATAATGTAAATAACACAACGGATTGAAAACATTTGCATTTGCTGAGCTGGTTTTATAATTGAAACTTAGCTTTTACCAAGAAATTTCCTGCTCTAGCACATAGATTTTCGACTCTAGAGTTTAGTTATTATAAATGAAATGAAAAGTGGTCATGGCAACAGAATAAATAATTAAGAGGCAATAAAAATAAAGAAAAACATTGGAATGAATAGTCTAATAATAATCAGTTAAATTTGTCTAGTACTAATACTAAGTATATTTCCCGTTAACTCAAAATTTTCTCATTATTCTTTAATCACCTTCTCAGTTGACGTTTTGTCTCTTTCTATGTTTTTCGATGTCTCTTCCTTTGTTATAATCTAAATATTTTTTCTATTGTCTTCTTACTTTTCTCATATTTTTTTGTTTTAGATTGTGTTCTCCTTTGATATGTTTATATAACCGCACACTATGTTAAAATCAAAATAATATATGTTGTCTTATTCAAAGTTTAAGTAGAAAATATAAGTTATTATACTTAAATTGTCTATTTCGGTTGACAGAAGTCTTTGATTGAATTTAAATTAAAACCAAGTATTTGTTGCTTTCAAAACTGTTTACGGATATTAAAAATCTATAAAATGATGTTAATTGAGTTCTTAAACTTCCAAGGATAAGCAAACTGTGTTCATTTAGACTTTTAAACTTTGTGTAAAAAAACTGTTCTTATTTAATGTTAATCACCATAAAAGTCCTTTCAGAAATTTTGTTCGACAAAAACAAATCAATCATCGTGAGATAAAGATAATTTGTACCACCATCCAAGGATTCGAAGGAACTATATTTCTCAATCCACATCAATAATCCAGCCTTAAGTAAAAACGGTACACCATTCAGCCCTCCCGGTCCTCCCTTACCCACCATCCCCTAACCAACCAACCCTTAAATCCTGCCCATAAAGCCTTTAACCCTCCACCACAGCCTGAAAATGAAATACCAGTAAATAAGATAGACGAGATGGCTAAACGACACGTTTTTCTCATAACTTATATTAGGATGGACTTCGAATACCAGGGTGACCGAGAAATAGTTTTTGTCACATAGCATCAATTAATATATTAAGTTTTACACGAAAGCGAATATTACCTTCAAATAAATACCAATATTAACTTCAAATATATTCTTCATTTTGAACTTACAACTTAGAGAGCAAGTAGATGAGTTTGTGTATTTAGAAAGTATGTTAACGAGAGACGGAAAGGCTGATAAGAATATTGAAAAGAAGGGTGAATGCAGGAAACCCCATTAATGAAAGACTGTTTAAAGTGCAAATTTTCCAAAGAAGCGAAGCTAGCAGTCCACAATAGAGCTTAGACTAACCCTGATGTATGGCAGTGAGACGTGGAACTGGCAGAAGAAGGATGAAAGTAGATTGAACGCTGTGGAAATTAAATCTTGAGGCGTATGTGCGATAAAACCATATACTCTATATATGACCGTGTTAAAAATGTGAATATCCGAAAAAAATGCAAATCTGAATTAAGCAAATCTTAATGAATAGGATCAAGAAAGGGAAGCTTACATGGTTTGGGCAAATAAAGCAAATAAACAAAGAAAGGGGTGTGAAAAGAATACATGATGTGAAAGTGAATGGAAGAAGAAGTCGGAGACGCCCGAGGAAGACATGGCACCATCAAGTGAATCAAATTTCCGATTAGAAACTGAGTGGACGAACGCGTCGGATTCCCATCCTGGCGTCGTGGGTTCAATTTTTCTGCTTTGCTAAGTCCTCCATAATTGAACAAGCTACATCTTTCGCTCATTATGATGGTAGTAGGAATTTTTCGAATATTGTCAGGTTATTTGTAACTCAAGAATATCTGTCTTTCTTTAAAAAAAAACTTGAATCGGGCCTTGTGAAGAGTCAGAATAACAGAAGAGTATGTGTGATACGATGCATAAATGTGAATGAAGCAAGGAGTTTGTCCCAAAGATAGAGATGTATAGCGGTCTGTTCTCTCTGCCTATCACTGCGGAGAAACGGCGTGACGGTTTGTTAGTTAATATAGCCGTCTAATTTGTTGGAACGCACGTCGCGAAGTTGAAGAAACTCCAGATATTAATTTCAAGAACACGCTTTTGGACTACCAGATCCTAGAGCTTGAGATAAGCAACCACGTGAAAAAAATCCAAATCAAGACTTTTCTTTTTTTGACAAATAGATGAATATGCTGAAAATCTTTTTTCTGGGCATGGCCGTAGTACTTAAATCTTACAATAATATCTTAGTTTTGCAGCACTGTGCATCATTTGTATCTATTTATGTTTAATTTCTATCGGTTTATTCCCGTTCATTAATTATAACTTAACGACAGCCCGCAACATATAAATATATATATACAGGTACATACAGAAATGCTATTATTTTATTCCAATAGCCTATTTAACTTTAGTTCAGAACCTATGTAGATACAAAATGACTCTCCATACAAATAAAGTGTGCAGAATTTTATTATTGTTTCGGGGGATTACAATTTTTTCAATCGCTAATTACCGCTATTCGATTTCCGCTTAACGTATGTTAAGTTATCAAATAAACTGAATTATTACGCAATAAAATTGGTTTCAGCTAAAATATTAAACCTCCTTTACATAATAAATCACTCATCTTTTTTGTCCTTTGTGCGAGTAATTACTTTGTTTTTCATCCAATCGAGGACTTGAATCAAAAGATATCAGATCCAGTTAAGCCATTCCTAATCAGGGTCATAATATATCGCTCGGCAGTATTAACATTCATTCGGCAGTTAATCAGATCACGTGTGTGAACAAACACTTTTGTTTTCGCACCCCTAGCCGCTTCTCCCCCTCTGGCAGAAATAAATCTCCCGCGGGGTGAATAACGGGAATAATATAAGCCACGTATGGAGCACGTGTATCGGGTTCCACAGTTTTCTCTAAGGCTAGAATGAAAGGCTTCTCATTGAGACAACACGTAAGTAGGCCTAGCTGCTATGAATGAATTTAAAAGCTCGCAAGATTAAGCGGCAAAAGATTCATTAAATAAATGCCTTTGATTTAGTAAGAACTTTAGAAAGAATAACATTCGCTGTGTGATTTTATATTAAATATTTTTTCATTATAACGATCAAATAATGCGATTCTCAGTTATTAAATACAGTTATTTTTTATAAGAATCAGCTATTTCGGCTTCAAACGTTGGCGAAACTACAGAGAGACGATTTTTACAGCAAATCAGTTAAAACTTACCTTTTTTGATACTTTTTTTGCTTTCTAGTTGTGTCACTTCAGTGAAATCTTCTAGGCATATAAGAAAAGGATACAAATGAAATAAAAATCTATAAAAACATTTAAAATAGCACATATGTAATATTTGGAAAATTCAAAGTATCACTTAAATAGGTTAAAACTTAAAATTATTTTCTTTCCAAAGAAAGCGTCAATTGTTATTTTTTTTGATTTAAGTGTTTTTTATTTCTTTGATTTCAATTATTGTTTTTTCCAACATTTAATAGAACTTTAAAACATAAGAATCAGTTCTTAAAAATATCTCATGAGTAGGCATTCAATAAATAATCGCTCAATCTCAAATAACGACTGTAATTAAATTTTACATTTCCCGACAATGTTGGTTTCAGTGTTAGTGTTGGTGTTGGTGTTAGTGTATGTGTTAGTGCTCGTGCTATTCCTAGTGTTAGTGTTAGTGTTAGTGTTAGTGTTAGTGTTAGTGTTAGTGTTAGTGTTAGTGTTAGTGTTAGTGTTAGTGTTAGTGTTAGTGTTAGTGTTAGTGTTAGTGTTAGTGTTAGTGTTAGTGTTAGTGTTAGTGTTAGTGTTAGTGTTAGTGTTAGTGTTAGTGTTAGTGTTAGTGTTAGTGTTAGTGTTAGTGTTAGTGTTAGTGTTAATATTAGTGTTAATATTAGTGTTAGTGTATGGGTCTAACCTGTGTTTTTTTATGCTGACTTACAATTTCTAGGCATAGACATGTGTGTATATTTTTGAAGCCATAGCTCATCTGTCATTTGAAAATTTACGCTACTTAGCACAAAAATTTTATGCTTTTTTGTAAACATATTTTTCTCTTTCGCAAAAACAGTAGAATCACAAAAACGATAAACGATTGTGTCGCATAAAATATTCGAAATGAAGAAAAACCTTCCGGTTATTTTTCTTTTCTTCAATCTCAGTTGGCCAAAATAGGCTAACCTTAAAGATAACAAAGGCTCTATTCCGATACTCGGCCATTAGGCACTAACCTACATCAGTGTTCAAAACAATAATTTCTTGCGTGAGGGTTTCCTCTAGCTACGTGCAGCACACGTGATTGGAGACGTCTTATAAATGGAAATAATCATTGTGTTGGTTTTGCACGTGCAAACGGTTACTGAAAGGTTTCTGTTTTCAAATATTTTTGGAAACTAAAAGGAATCGTTAGACCCACTGGGTGTTCATTCTAACACCATCATTAATACTTACGACGAATTTTGATTCTATTTTTGAAACTGCTTGTTGTGATTTTGAATTGATTTTGAAATCTTATATGATTTTTCACTCGAGACTGGTTCAGTTTACCTTACTACCGGCTATTTTCAGACTGGCATCCAAAGAAACTCTGATCTGAAGATATCCGTCGCAGGGTGAAACCGGGTCGATTACAAATAAATGAGTCGAACAAAGTTTTAGAAGATATTTAGTAAATATATTAGAATTAGTAGGAATGTACAAAGCATTATCATGCTAAGCCATTCTCATAATATTATTTCGCTGTCTTTTGAAAAAAAGGTTTTTACTTTATTTGAATACCGCTCAAGAGTCCCGACTGTCCGGAGCCATTGAGTGAGTCAATTAGTAAGGCTTTGGATCACCCAATTGGGATATGTTGTGAGGATGAAGGGTGTAGAGAAAGGAATGATACGGGGAAGAGGAAGATTGGGAGGAACCTGGCTATTTGGCTAAAGCCGTTTCAAGCAACGATTCAATTCTAAATGTTGGTATTTCACCAGAGCGATACTGAGATTATCTACAACTCTGGAACGCAAATAAACTACATCATCGCTGGAAAAGCAAAAAGGCTTTAGCGACACTTTGGTCAAAAATAGGTTAAATATGCAGTTTTGATTAAAAAGACTCTTGTTTGATTCTGAAGAATTTTTTGGCCTTTTAGTCATCTAAAATATATTTACCATTTGGGAGAAGGACTCAAGCGATATAAGTTTGGCACTTTTTTAGCTTTTTGTCGCTTCAGGTAACTCGGCGAGAGCATTGAGTTACCCGAGTCAACTTTTATTTTCAAAATCTAACCAGGTACTAACCACTTGAAAGTGCTCTGGAGTTGACTTATTAAAATAGCGCTTCAGCCCTTTTGCCTTTCGGCGACGATTTAATTTAATGTAAAATTTAATACAAGTTGATTTAATCAAATTTATTTTCGCCCTCTGGGATGTGAATCAAAATTCGTAGTCGAAGATCTTAAACGCTCGACCACGACCAAGAAAATAATATATTTTTTTAATAATTCATTCATTCGCCATCGACCAAGTATATATTTGGTCGACGTTTATTCGTCATTAAAAAATCATCATAACGGAATTACCAGTAAAACTTGTCTCACTGCTTTTCAAATACAGGTTTTATTTGGGCAGCCGTAAGCGTATTTTTTAAGGACGGAAAAACAACGTTAGTTGAAATTAATAATAAAACTACCTGAAAAACATCGCATACCTGAAATAAAATGAAAAAGGTTTTCTTTTCGGTTGAATAATGTTTACGTTGTAAATCTCTTCTAGGTTGTTTGTTCGTAGCAAAACGGTGTGGGGATTAAAAAAACGTGTTGGAGTTATTGCTTTTCTGAACCGAGTTATTAATTGTTCAAGCTGTGTCAGAGGCCTTAAAGGTTGTATATAAGGCCTTAATCTGCACGCATTCTGCTGCAGAATATATTTCGCTAGTTTTGGCGAGCTTAAGAAAGTAATGAATATTATGAACATATCAATTGGAAAACAAAGACGCTTCACGATGTTATTTTGTAGAAACCCTTTTAAACTTTTCAACTTTTATAAAAATGAAGATTTTTCACGGCAAAGATCTTACGACAAAGTTACGAAACTATTTGGCAGTTATTAAAAATAAAGTTAATGATGAAATGAAAAAATTACATTGTACAAGACCACAGATTTTATTTTATTTTTTGTGACACACCTGTTTCGCTTAGCCTATACATCATCAGGATACAAAATTAACTAAACAAAAAATAAGTTTGCGGCTAAACATAATCTGTCTTTTTCTCTCTGTTTCTTTGTTATAATTAAAATGTTTTTTGTTTTGTTTTCTGATTTTTGTGTTCTTTGATTTTAAATTGTGTTCTCCCACTGTATGTATGTATAACCACACACTTTTTATATTTTGTTTAGTTTCATTTTGTACCCTGATGATGCTTAGGCTAAGCAAAACCGGTCGGTGATAAAAATAAAATTAAATCTGTAGTCTTAAACAAAGTTATTTTTTTCATTTCATGAAATATGTCAACCGACAAAGTAATTGCTTTCCAAGAAAATATAAAGTTTATAATTTTATAACACAAATATTTCTGTTTCATCTTTACAGGTGCGATTTCTTCGTATTTTATATATCTAACTTTACTGTCGTAATATACTGAAGAAATACGCAGATGGCGGAAATTTATTTTTGTAATTTTTTTTTTTCCAAAACAATCAAAATTTTCTTCTTCTACTAATACCATCTTTTATTGAAGGTTGGCTATTACCGAGGCGATCTTCACCTTTTGGGTGTCAGACCGGAACAACTCAGTGGAACTACACTCTTATCAGTGGTGTGGGTTTCACGAGGATGAGGCATAACTTTTTCATCGATGTATTTCATCAATCTCCCCTTGAAACAACAGTCAGATGTTTTTTTTGTATCTGCCATTCATCGTTATGTGACCAAGATATTGGAATTTTATTTCGTATTTTTTGTCGATTCATTGTCGAACTTAGACGAATACGTTACTCTATCTGTCCAAGGTGTTTTGAGGACGCGATACGATCCTCCGTGTGAATAATTAACGCGTAATGTGCAATGTAACAGAGTAGTGAATCTAGGTAATGTATTACTTTTCATAATCAAGATACAAACCTAATTGTTTTCATATATATTCAAACCTCGGATTGACATCTGAGATACTTTTTAATATCGTTTTTAGAAATGGGTGATAAGAAAAACGGTTTTATTTTACTGAACTATGAACAAATCTCTGCGTTAGAAACCAAATAGCTGGAAAATTAGTACAAAACTTGTGATTCAATACAAGATTTAAACTATAAATCATAAAAAAAAAACAAAAATGTTCTACCCCCCTCTCATTATTTTTTTTTTTGATTTTTATTAATTTAATATTTTTTTATATCCTAAAATCAACAATATCTTAGCATTTTATGGCAATTCACCATGGAGATTCTACTTTAATAAATATTCGCTTTGAGATATTTTAATAATATAAATTAAGATATGAACATTTATATATTGTCTTTTATTGTTAAGGTGGTAAAGCTGTATTATAGATTTATTAGCGATTCATGGCTTAGATCTTCGATTGAATCTTAGAAATGACAATTTTGTCGCTAGTGTGGAGAACTTTACATACATCGTGTATCTTTCAAATGTGCATGAATAATGTAAACCCGATAATCTCCTCCGCACAAACTGTAAACGAGTTGAGGCACATTAAATTCAGAAGGGAGTCGTTGGGATTACAAGATTGGACAAGTTCGGGTGTCCGCTTTTGCTGTTTTGCTGCATCCCAGATTATAGTTCTAGAAAGCGGAATTCGACCAGAAAAAAACTTATTTCCGCTTTTCGATTTCACAAAATGGGCTCACAAGCTGGAACAACTTTTTTTCCAAGGGCGTGAGCGAACATTTTTTATAAATACTTTTTTTTTTTAATGTGGTCACTGCTCAAGTGCCCAACTGCCTGGAGCCACTCACACTATGACATCTCCATTTGGTGTTTGTTTTGAGGCTGAATGGAGTAGAGAGGAAATGATATGGAACAGAGAAACGTTTGAAAGTACCCGGCAATACCCAAAGCCATTTTTCAGCATAATTTTGGTTCTGAATGTTGGTTTTTAACCAAGGTGATACTGATAGAATTTCACTTTTGAACTTGCCGCAAAAATATTATAGTTTGATGTATATATTATGCTACTCTTAATGTAATTAAAAACTTCAAATCAGTTATTTTAAAATTAATACAAAAGCAATACGCAAACCATCAGGTTATCCATATATCCTAATAAATTTGGTTTTTAATTGAAATAGAAAATTAAGAATGACACGATTATTCAGAAGATACAAAATGTTGAGTTTTTTTAAATCTACATGAAATTTTAAAGTATCGTTAACACGATTATAATCTTAAATTAAAAATTAACAATATCTTGGTTTTCATTTTTAATTTTGCATTTCTTTTACTTGCCACAAAGATTACACGAAAATGTGACTAAAACAAAAACAAAAATCATAAAAAATGATTCAATTTAATTTAATTGAAATCATTGTAAATGAAAAAAGGTTTATAAGTAGTCGATTAACTATTTAAATAAACCACCCACCGTTACTGTCCTGCCGAATTCTTGCCAAATTTTCTTCATCGCGTCATGAGATACTTGTATTATTTATCTCCGTGGTGTTATGCTCCGAAAGCATTCCGAATCCCGCCACCTCTTGGGGGAATCGTTAAAAACGTAATTTCGTTCGACGGACTCACTGATCCCAGTAATTGGAACTTCATTTGCAAATTGGGACCCGAATTTCAGCCACGCGTGAGCGGGCTTCCACCCATCGCTGGCGACGGATTTCTGTGGAAAATCCAAGCCGAATTGCTCGAAATTCAACACTTTTGAAAATGATATACGATATGTTGAGATTAATCCGGTGGAATGCCTCTTAATACTGCGAACGTGGTTCAATCGGGCATTCATGATTAATAACCTCTATTCTATGTGTTCATAAAATGATTGTTTTGTAATTTTTCATTTGGTATAATGTGTGTCTATTTCAGAGTTCCTTCCTTACAACGTTAGTCTATACTAATCATAAGTAAATAACAAATTCCGAACAAAGAGTGATGTGCAAAAGTATTCATTGCTTGACGTTGAAATCAATGTGATTAACTTAAGTTAGTTGTGCAGAAAGCGTCGAACCCACAATTTGTCAAAATCGAGTTTTACATGTTTTCCTATAGATAAAAACGAGATTTACCTGCTGAAAACATTCAAGCTCCAAATGCAATAGATTTGTGGTAATTTATTTGTTAACTTACCCACATTGCAGATATTTGACTTAAATTGAAGTTTATAAATAATAAATAGTAGAATAACATAGGAAATACTAACAATTTTTTTTTTTTTAATAAGTACATTGATAAATTATAAATTACCTATTCAAAATAATTCTCATACAGAAAAATCGATAATATTCACTTTAAAAATATCGTAATATGCTTTTGAATCGTAACATTTTCAAACGGTTTTTTCTCAGTTTAATTTTTTTGGGGTTGGATGCTTTTTGTATAGCTGCGTCATTTTTCAAAATTGACTTATTAATTCGTTCAAATGACCATATTTAATAAAATCTATATCTTCGAAATCGACGTTTGTGGTTTTAACTGAAAATATGTTTACTGAAGTTGAATGTGTGACGAAAAAGGAGTGCAGTTCCGCAATGTGCTCCCGGACTGTAAACTGCATACTTTATTTGGGGATGCTGTGTGAAGGGTCTATTTAAGTAAATAATTGAAAAGATTTAACTTAGATCTTGAAGAGGCTAATATCAATGACAGCTGTCACGCGTAAAAATAATTACCTAGCAGAACTTTTAACTAAATTTTTTGTTTTTGTTTAATTTAAAATAATAATTATTATTGTTTAAATAAAATTAAAAAACCTAAAAATTAAAATGGAACCATACAAAATAATTGCTGCATTATTAAAAATAATGACGATGAATATCAACGTATACTAAGACGCGTTGCTTTACCAACTTGCATGACGAAAATATTGTTTCATAAGTGAAAAGTATAAAGATTCCTGTCAAATAACCGTTGTGCAAAGAAATCATTATGAGAGAAATATCTTTCCAATCATCTGTTTTCCAAGTATGAAATCACCACGTTTCATTTGTTCCTTCTAGCGTCCTCGATTTAATTATTCAAATGCATTTTCCTTCAACGACCTACTTTGTCTTATCTGTATTTATGTGTCACTACAGTGTGCTGAATATTTTTTTCTAAAGTCGCTTTTTAAGTAATCGCAGAACTTTCGCTCGTATCGCTGAAATTATTGGAAGAATATATTAAAATATAATGTGGAATAATAAGCAACATTTTTAAAGAAACACGTAAGCCCATCTTAAGTTATGTAGTTTTATTACTAATGTCAATTAGCATTCAATTTTTTTTATGCAATGAGGAGAAAATGAAACAATGAAAATTCTGCTTAATAAAGCAATGTGAATAGTACTTAATAACAACATATATACCCACGGATAAAATATTTAAATAATATTAAGACAGCTAAATTTTATGGCGATTAAGAAAAGCATGTTTTTTAACGTTAACATTTTTATGTCTTAAATCACCAAAGGTAAAATAACATATTCATTTTTTTTTAAATATATTTCAATTTACGTGATACACGGACACGGGACGAGAAATTTAAGACTTATAAGATAGCTAACAAGAAAAAATCAATCCCACAAAATCTTTTATGTACCAGAACGTTCAATTCTACAATAATTTTCACTAGAATTTACTGAAAATACAAGTATGTTAACAATAAACATTATTTTATGTACCTTTATTTACATACATTTCTATTTTAGACGCATCGAAATGTAATGTAATATAAGAATAATAAATTAATAAAATACTAAGGTTTTTTTTCACGAATAAATCAGAATCTACTTATTATCATATTTACATAACACATTTACTTCACGAATCTACTCGTACCTACCTCGTTTTTGTTAGTACGTTATGTAGTGTTGTCAGTTGATTCTGTTATTTAGAGCTGCTTTCTCTGATTAATTTATGACAGTGTATCTCACAAATGAATGTATGAACCCTTTCACATCATGACAGTTCACGATTGCGGAAATAGATACCATTTTTCTATCGTATATATGTTTAATATTATATTATATACATATGGGATATTTGGAAAAATACTTTTTTTCTAGATTTATCAGTGTGGGAAGTGAAGCATACAAGTATTATATTAAGTGTGCCCAAATGTTTACTTTGGTAGCCACCTACATAGATAGTCTGAAGCCATAAGGTACCAGAAAAAATAAATAAAGGAAAAAAAAAACACCCAAAAAAAGCATTCCGTTAAATGGATTCCCCTATATTCTGATAGATCTTTTGAACATAAATGAATAAAATGGTTTGCTTGTTCCTTCGTTGTTTTTTTGTTGTTGACAGCTTTAAATAAAATATATATGAAATAAAAATAAAATATTATTTATTAATGGCACGTGTCAGAGTGGTAGATACTCCAGTAGTAGTAGTAGTATCGCCCTGGTGAAAGACCACCATTCAGAATTAAAACGTTGCTTGAAATGGCTTTAGCCGTGTTTGGTGACCAGATCTAAATAGTCAGGTACTTTCCAACCTTCCCCTTCCTCATCTCCTTTCCCTCCTCACTAATTTCAACCTCACAACATACCTTTATTGTAGATGCCATAGTCTCACTGGCTCTAGACGGTTGGGAGCAGTTTAGACTCTTGTGTGGTATTCACGTAAATAAAAAAAAAGTTTCCCCAGTATTAAGTTTTCACAGGTATCCTGGTTACCGGCCTAGCACGGCTCGTGCCTACCCAATTAAATAAAAACGAAATGGGAGAAGGAGGACGTTTTGGACAGAGATTTAGACAGTTCAAATTTTGGCACCAAAACATTAACAAAATAAATTCTAACTATCATCCATTTATGGCAGCAGCATATACGTTATTTTAGAATTATTTACATAGTATTTTTGAGCACTGTAAATAATAGTGAAACCTAACCTCTTTTCAAATTATACTGCATTTTTGGCAAAAAGTATACGTGGGGTACATTTGAACAAGAGTCTTAAAGTTTACTAACATATATAAATATTTATGTTTTATGATGACCTTAATAGTTGAAATATTCGTTAGGCTTTGCGTAAATTAACATTAAGTAATTATATTTTATTCTAAGTGGTGCAGGATAAGACATCATTATCTGGAGAAAATACAGCTGAACGAATGAAATCTTAAAAATAAGAGCATTACTACTTGAAACAAATTTATAACGATATTAAATGAATGCATGTTTTTATGACTTGAGGTTTGATGTAATATGTAAATCAAAAAAGAACTACAAGAAACATTTCAAGAGATTTGTGAAAAATTAACAAAAATTTGTTCAAGTTTTTTAGATATGGTACGATATATATTTTATATGGTACATCACACAACAAAATAAATTTTCACTTCTCATTTAATTTTAATAGACATTAAGTAAAATGCGTCAGCCAATTTATATTTTTCTTCTTTGTTGTGCAATATATTTAATAATAGAAAGCCATCAAATATAATGTATACATTGATGCAAGGTAGGTGGTACAAAGATATATTCTTCTTTAGTTCTTGTTCAATACACGATTTATTTTTCACAGTCTTTTTGTTTTATTATTTTTATAAAGAGCTCTAAAATACGTTCTTAAAACATCGTCGTAATAAAGTAGGGTTATTTTTTTTAATGGATTTTTTTTTTACTTTTCATTGAATGTGTTGTAATGTTTATGAATGCATGCTGTTTTTTTACCCCTTCTCTTTTAAAACTGATACTTTTGAATATGCGTCTATAAATACGTTAATTTTAACTTTCTTCATAGAAGTCTGTCTTGTCATTTTTATTTTGTATTTCGCCTAAAATTTTTTGTACAATGTTTGCAAAAAAACTTAAGAATTCGCCCCTTTTTTACTAGGTTTCTTAACGGCACATTTAAAAAAATGGTTTTATAAATCGTTTAGTCGTTAGAAACTCACTGGTTTTTATTACTATGTAAAACCGAATGTTTGTTTTTTTTTTCTTAAAAATGCCCTTTGACGGTAAGATCTCGCATCATATAAATTTTACAATATTCTTTTACCATTGTTTTGCTGTTTGTTTCAAACCGAATATTTTTTACACACAGTGTACAGAAACTTACATATATCGTTTTGAAATATCTTTTTAAAAGTTTAAAAATTAGAGAACACGCCGAAGTAAAAAAGAAAAAAAAAACGATTAGTAAATGTTAAAACTTTAATAAGTGGTTATATCAAAAATGATACGTTTTTTATATATTTTTTTAAATGGTTATGCCTTACTCATTTTTTGTCAGCTTGCTTGATTTCATTTAAATCAAACACTTATCCAATCATATGTCTTTGAAAAGTCAAAATAACACAATTTTGTTTAATGCGTTTTCTTAAAGTTTCCTAAGCAAACAATTTTATCCTCGAGAAGTAGGAATCCAACTTTAGTCGAATATTCATATCGTCGCCTGAGAACTGTAGTGAGATATCTAAAAACGATTCTTAGGTATTTTTAGATATTGACCTTGATTGAAAATTTTATTTGCATGATAAATATAACACTACAGCATTAAATCAATAATCCTACCAAGTTAAATGTAAAACTGGGATACCACTCATATCTCACTATGACACTTAAACAGTTAAATAAATATTTTACTGAAGACATTGTCATATTGAAATATGCAATATGTGATAATATTTAAATATCTTAAAAAGTACAACCGGTATGTGGAGACACGTGTAAATTTAAATGTAACAGCAGAATAACTACCGATCAAAGAAAACTCATACCTGAAAAAATTTAGAAGATCGGTGACAAAAATTTTCAGAGAGATTATTTATCGAAATGAATACGGATTGTCAAATCAAATCAACAGAAACAAATTCGTAAACCTAAATTTGACGCGGAATACAATTTTTTGATCGACGGTGAACAGTTACGGGAATACAAACGTTTTTAAGGCCACCCTGGATTTTTTAAATAGTGCGATTTTGACTCGCATGCAATGCATTTCTTTTAGCACAAAGACATCGCCGGTCATGGAGCTAATGAAATCAGTTTATGCGTTTACATGTATATTTTGAAACATCCAAACAAAAAGAACTTCGTATTTTACAGTGACAACTGCGGGGCCCAAAATAAATTATATTATTAATAAGCATGTACATATATTGCATTCAAAATTTGGACTTTTCTAGTTATTAGTTAGTTCTCTTTTCTATTACTCATAATAATAATAATAATAATAATATTTGGACGATTTTTATAGCGCCGTTTTTGTGAAAAATCACCTCAAGGGCGCTGTAAATATCTAATTGTTGGATACTAAGAAAATGAAGACTACAGTATGCATAGCTGTATTCAGAAAAAAAACACCCATACTATAAGCACATTTATAAAATCTACAAAAAAGACTGGAATTTTTTTTGGCGTGATGAGATTAAAAACAAAAAAGGGGAAATAATAATATACAAAGGATTGGGAAAATTTTCAAATCCAACACAAGTAGCAGAAAAATTGTGTGGAATGACATTTTTTTTTTCAAATTAGAAAATCTAATAAACACACAAGTTTTTTTATAAAACCTCCTACAACGATAAATCTTATGAAATATTCAATGCAATTTGTAAAATGAGAAAGAACTTTACATATTTAGTTCTTTAAGCTGCGCATATATTTTTAAAAGAAAGACAAACATTCCCGGGTTACGAATAACCTGTCAATTTTTGAAAAACTCCTGCTGCCACCATAAAAAGCGGAAGATGTTGCTTGTGCAATGATGGAGGACTTAGCCAGCAGAGGAATTGAACGCCCGACGCCCGGGTGGAAATCCGACGCGTTTGGCCACTCAGCTACCGACCGGTCAAATAATAAACCTACTATATTATCTGCCAGCAAAAAGTACATCTTCTATCACTCTATGATGCTAAATTGATTACATAAGTGCATTACGACTTTTATAGTAATATTTCCAGTTATTAAGTTTATGATGAAAAAAACTTTTTTTATATTTGTACCTACATAGAAGGTAACTAACCAACTAACCACCATCCCCGCTGGGGTAGGCAGAGATGATGGACCGCCAAACTATATCTTGGCACACACTCCTTGAAATAGTAAGTAATCTATCAGAAACGCCAGAATGTGGTAATCTTATTTATTTGCCATTTCTCAACATCTATTACATATTTTAAACACATTTAGAAAGAATAACAACAAACAAAAAATATAAATATAATAATTTCCTTATTTTTAATAAAAAACAAAAATCTTTATTGCCCCATTTCCGCTGAACTGAACAAAACAATAATGACGTAAAAGTGAGCGTTACATCTGGATATATTTTTATTTTCTTAATTTATGTCATTACTACAGGTATTAAATATTAAATTAAAACATTGCCAAATGCCTTATAATTTTTCCTTTAAAAATATGAGATGATTAACATGTTTTAATTTCACAAATAATTTTAAATTAAAAAATCTCAAAACTTAAATATATCATATTTTGTGAAATGTCCCACTACGGTTTTCAGGCGACGATATTTGGTCTCCCTCCCACGAAACTTAAACCCCGGGATGAAACCCGCCCTTAATCTCTAAAACTCCCCACGAGGGAGTCTGGCAAACATCGATATCTGGACCAGCCGGCGAAACGATGTCCAAAGAGTCAATATTTTCAGTTCAAATATTTTGTTTCGTGACTAAAAGCACTCCAAAAGAATAAACGGCTTAAAAACGTAATGAAAATTCGAAACTTTATTCTAATATTACACAATATAATATTATAATTTCCTTTGTGAGTAGTGTGAACTTTTCAAATTCAAAACTGGTGCGAATTGAATTGATCATTTTGTTTATAAGAATCTTTTAAAATCCCTACTTACCTAATAAAGTGCCTACCCATAATGTATTTTAGCAGAAATTATTAAATATTTGAAATGGGATTGTTAAAGCAGCTTTTTTTATCTTGGCAAGTACAGGTACATCCCGCGAGTCTTCAGTGAATTAATTGACGTGTATTGATAAAAACCTTTCGGTTTTGATACAACCGTTTCTATGTCAAGGAACTTGTTTCTCTCTCGTAGTTTATATGATTAATATCTGTTCTTAGAAGGGTACAGTCGTGGCAAGGCTAGCTATTGTTTTCGTAAAAATAATGTAACATTCGTAGGAGGGACCCAAACGATATTAAAAAAGTATTCACTTTCCCATTTTAAAATTGTTTGATCCAATTCACTTTTAGAAACGTTTTTTTTTACATCGTGGTACCTTTTAGTGTTTTCCGCTAGTTATGTTAAATTTATTAATCGTGTTCTTTTGAAGACTCAGTTTACTAACAAACTGGAAGGTTAAAAAAATTTAAACAGGCAAAAGTGAAAACTTACCCAATTTTAATAAATATAATCCGGTGCCTTCTTTCAAGATATCACACACCTAGTACCAGATTGTTGTTAACGCAAGCGCAGCAGGATTTTTGTGTGTCATATCGATACTAGTTGGCGTATAAATTAATTAAATAACTAAGTACTTTCTTAAAAACACTAACCTTTTTTTTAAATTATTCATGTTCATTTTTTTAGATATATTAATACTCCTCCTATTTCATATGCAGTTATCAATATCTGCACCAGTATTTAATTTACTTCCTTTGTGCGAAGTTTCCTCGTGACCGTAATCTCTAAACATCGATATATACGTCTCGAACGTACGTTCATATAGAATTACCCTGGTCGGCTCTTTACGAGGAAGAGCCGCGACCAGGCTACCTCCGGAAATACTTTTATTAAATACCTAAGTTCTGGAATTTTCCACCCCCACTTGTGGCGCTGAAGTATGTACCTAACGAGAGCCTTAAAAATTCCTACGTCGACCGAATTTAATTTGAAATATTCAATTCCAATGAACTTCCATTTGTCAGGAGTTTCTCGAAATTATTATTTTCATTATATTATCACGTTTTAGTCCTTAAAGATCCACTATTCGAAAAAAGATAGGATTTTAATTTGAATAAAATGAATTCAAATTACTTAATTAAGATAAGCTTTCAATTTTTTAACATTTTCATTACGATATTACTTACTAAAACAGTATTCTTATTTAATGAAACTGAAATACTAACTTTGTATAAGACCACAAATTTTATTTTATTTTTTATGACTGACTAGTTTCGCTTAGCCTAAGCATCATCAGGGTACAAAATTAAACTTTAAAAAAATACGTAGTGTGTGGAAATACATAGATAACGCATATTGTGGCTGGAAAGGCAAAAAGGCTGAAGCGACACTTTGGTAAAAAATTAATTAAATATGCAGTTTTCATCAGTTTTTTTCTTTGTCGAAAACTTTGACTCTCGTTTGATTTTGAAGACTTTTGTGGCCTTTCCTCCATCTAAAAACATTTAATATTTGGGAGAAGGCTTGACTTAAACGACACAAATTCGGGTTTTTTTTTTAGCTTTTACCGCTTCAGGTAACTCAGTGAGAGCATTGACTTATCTGAGTTAACTTTTTTTTTCAAAATCCAACCAGGTACTGAAGATTTATGAATTTTATTGTAAAACAAACAAAAAAAAATAAGTGCTCCGATGTAAACTTCCCAAAATGGCGTTTAGCCCTTTTGCCTTTTCGGTTACGATATATGATATGGTACCGCGCCAGCTGCTACGGTGCATAAAAAATACGGTGTTCTATGTTGACTGCTAAAGGGTATAGCATCCCTATACGAAGAAAGTAGCAGTAGTGTTCGTATTAACGTAAGATTTTGGAAGAAATTGAAGTGGATTATGTCACTACTTTCACGGATCAAATCAGCTAAAATAGCCAAACACTAGATTCAGCAATAATTAGCAATACAACTGATGCTTGTTTTTATTTGCTGATGATATAGCGAGATTAACCTCATCCCAGAAGGATCTACAAGAGTGGATCAAACCTTCCAACAAAGAGCGTACGGAGGCAGGAATAAGTATGAGCACTTCCAAAACAGAATGAATGGTCACAGAAAGAGACCAAGCTAAGACACAGCTTAAACAGGTTGACTTATTCGAGTACTGTGGGTTCGATCGCACAAGCGATGGCCGGAAATATTTATTTATTTATTAATAAACTAACGAACTAAAGTACAATTACAAAAAAATACAAAAAACGAAATAGGAAAAAAGAGCAGCAGAGAAAGAACAGTACATACATAATATTAAATGAAGAAGTTCAAATCAATGCATTGGTAGAGTCGTAAAGAATGACAAATCATTTAGACTGGTACCAAAAGTTTCAAGACCATGGCTTGAGTTAACAAGTCTCTACATTCTGGGCAGTGGAGAATGATACCCATAATTAGTAGAGTGATAATTGAGGAACAACAATTCATTGTATCTTCGGCAAATAATGTTGAACTGGATGAGTTGCAACAGAGAAGGTGGAAAAAAATGACCCTAGAATAGGTGCGGTAAGCGGTGTGCAAGGTCTTCTTTACAGCTCAATGATACGAAAAGCAAAGCTAAGTTCTGATCTAGATATAATTAGCAGTATTTAAATCAGTGCATTGCCCCGCCATTTCAGACGATCTCCAAATCTGGATGACGAACGAGTGAATACGCGGTTCAAGTTGTCGAAATAAAATTTTAGAACGGATTGGCAGGAGTTATAAAATAGGATCGAACAAGAAGCTGAACGTTGCGAGATGGGCTTAACATCAAACCCCTGTTAAGGTGGCTTGGTTAGGAAAAGAATGCTGAAAGACCAACAACCTCTGAAAATTTCGGGCGCTATTCCAAAGCAAAGACGTCAGTGGGCCGCCCGAGGCAAAATTGAGAGAAGCAACTAAAACCAAACACATAACCATCAATTTAAAAATATATGTATTGCTGTTGCGGGTTATTTAAATTGCGACTTACACCGTCTGAGTCTAACGTTCAAACAAAAGCAGGGAGGAAATATTACAAAGAAATTTCTTTCACATAATTTAAATAAATTTTAAACGAAAGCGAGTTTTTGAAATACAAAGGATTGTTTGTGCGAATTTATCAGTGCGTGAGTTGACAAAGAACGCAAACCAAGGCACTCGCATACAAAGGTACGTATGTTTCAGAAATCTTTTTGAAAACTTTTTCATTTCAGTAAATTTTTCGTATAGTCAGAAACAAATCATATGTTGTGAAGTCGGTTTTTATGAAAGAGCTGAAACATTTTCACCTTCAATTTAATTGAATTTATTTAGTTTGTATTAATTTTTTGAATTTAAGCAGCAGTTGGAATAACTTATTTAGTATTTAAATCATGACTCAGTGTTATCGATAAAATACAAAGGATTGCTAAAAGTTTTAAGTAAGCGAGTGGTTGCTCTAAAGTTATAAAGTTTTGTTACTTAAACAACTTTTTCAAGTTATAATTTATCTGATCTTGAAACAATTTATTTGATCAAAATAAGATTTGAGTGTGGATTTTGAAAACCGTTTAATTAATGATGATTTCTACCTTATTCAATGACCTGCTAACCAGCAGTTTTTTGGGAAATTTTGTTTTTAAAATTATTTATTCAAATAAAAGGCTTTTTATTCGTCTTGATAAACCGGTAGGCGCTACTAACAGAGTGCATTTTTTTTATTCAATAATATCCCATTACAAAGTAATTTAATCCGAAAAACAAAATATTTTTTAGCGTTAATACCTCAAACCACATGGAAATAATATTTTCCGTCTGGATCTACAATAAAACGTATTCTTAAAGCATTTATCCACAAGATAAATTTCCTGCATTTTAATTTCATCTACATTGCTTTTTACGTCTGATATACTCGGATACTCAGGTGAACAGCCGATATATCAAAGATCGAGATGTCACTTCCCTGAGTTCGGTCAGAGTTGGGATCTGCTCGGGGGATGACGGGCAATACCCACCCCCTGTGGCTGTACTCCCTATAGTTATACAGCCTTCAGAACCACTCTTACTCACTCTTTTTAGGGGTTATTTTCCTTATCAGTTCAGCCCAGTGGAGCCAGAGATATCGATAGTCTAAAGAACTTACATTTCCCCTGCCACCTGCTATTTTTCAGGATTCTTGGAAAGGATTTTTAATAAAAATCTGCCAAGAAACAGATATTCATAGTAAAACATATAGTTTTCTGGGTTGATGGTTTTTGTAAAATGATGATTTTTATGTAATAAAATCACGTGAGTCATTACTCCACATCACCGCGAGAAAAGCAAACTATTTTATTGGTCTTCTTTAACGTTTGGTAAATATTATTCTAATTCGTTCTCATATATTCAATATTAGCCTTCGTTAAGCTTTTCATACACCTATATTCATTGAAAACTTTATTTGCAATAAGCTTTCAATGTTAACTCGTGACTTGCCATTGTTTAACAAAACTGAGGAATTTTTAACATTTTTATTTTTAAATTATCCAATGAAAATGAAATAATAACTTTTCATAGGATCACAGATTTTATTTTAATTTTTATGACCGACTGGTTTCGCTTAGTCTAAGCACCATTAGGGTACAACATTGAACTAAACAAAAAATACAAAGTGTGCGGTTATATATACATTCAGAGGGAGAACACAATTTAAAATAAAAGTAGAGAACATTGAAAAAACAAAAGAATAACATTTAAATTAAAATAAAGAAACAAGGAGAAAGAGACACATAATATAAAATGAAAGAAGCAAAACATCAACTGAGAAGGTGTTTAAAGAATAATGAGAAAATTATTAGTTTACGGGAAATATACCTAATATTGGAATACTGGACAGATTATGATTATATTTAGTTATGTTATGAACCACAAAGTGATTGCTTTCTACGAAAATATAAAAAAAAATGTATGTTAAAATATATTAACATATTAAAATTACCCATTTTCAGAACTGAAATATCGGTTCAAGCATATTTGTTGATGTTTCCTAGGCAACTTTTTGTAAATCGTGTCATTTTGAATGCCGCATTGTGATCATACTAAGACCAAAATAAAAAACTTCTAGTCTTTCACTTTGTTGATATATTTCTCAATAGTGCGATTGGAAAACTGATTTCTGAAGAAAAAAGTCAAAACCGAACGATACCGGGTATATACTATTATTCATTTTAATGGATTATCGTTTCAAGTCGTAACTCTGCCAGTGCTCAGATATTTGAAATACAAAATACCACTTCACGGAGGCTGATTAATGACCCTCGCGACGTAATCAAAGGATATAATAATCCTCCAACATCTGCAAAACAACACCAGCTTCCCGCCGCGGAGCCTCCGGAAGTGGCGAGATATTGACGAGCGCAGCTAGTCAGGGGTGGACGGCACTGCATTGAGCCCCCCATTGCCTTTTAAGATCAATATTATATACAGTAAACAAAATTACTTTTTAATACTTCCACAGGAGTCGCCATGTACACTTAACGCTCAAATCGGAACTTAAAAACTCCGCATTGTGTGCGCTTGAAGAAGTCTAAATGATAGAAAATATCGTAGAATGGTGTTCACTCTACCAGTTTGTCGGGGGCAAAGCGATGCAATGACCTCCGTGGTCGAGAGGTTAAGATCTTGGATTCGAATCTCAGTGTCGTAATGCGGGTGGGGAAGGACTTTCCATTTCAACGTTCCCAAGTATATCTTGACCACTTTCGCAACATGGGGTCGAGCATTGTCATGCTACAAAATCAGTTTATCGTCTCCCTCGTTGTATTGCGACCATTTGTCTTTCAATGCTCGGCTCAAACGCATTAATTGCATTTTAAAATAATCGCCTGTGATTTTTCAAGTGGGTTTTAACAGCTCAAATATACTACGTCGAACTGGTCCCACCAAATACAGAGCATGACCTTAGAGCCGCGAATATTCGGTTTGGCCGTTGTTGTGGAAGCATGACCGGGAAATCCCCATTATTGTCTACACTTAGGGATTATAGTAATTAATCCATTTTTCATCCCCAGTCACAATGCAATGCAAAAATCCCTTCCATCTTTGCCTTTGAAGCAACTGTTTATAAGCAAACAAACGCCTTTCAACATCTCTCGGTTTCAACTCGTACGGCACCCAATTTCCTGAATAATTCAAAATTGTAAATATGCATCAATGGGCTTACTGGATTAGTGTTGTGATTATCTGTTAATCGTATTTCGTTTTCGCAAAGACATTTGAAAAGACAAGGCAAGTATTTACTTCCAAATGATGTACCTATTTTGTCCGTCGCTGGCCGCAACGAACAAACTTCCCCCGCCACCCCTACCCACTGTAACACTGGCGCTAGGACGTACAGCGCGTTACTTAAACTCCAAAGCTCTTCGCAAAGTTAAACAAAGTCAAACGCGGTGTATCTAGATCTACCGAGTAATAAAATATCATCAATCTCGATACATTTTAAGCCGGGATTAAAATTTAAGAGAAGTTTTACGTCTGCGGTCGTAAGTACCGAGGGGCGATGTGATAACTTGATTAGATTATACATTTTAACGGTTAAAGTGCTGACCAATCGAATGTTTCATCCGTTTTATTGACACCTTTTTAAACACGCACACTTTCTGTGATTTTTTTCGAGCAACGCAAATAATAAAGGGCGGAAAAGTTTTTTTTTTTTTTGATGAAAAAGAAGATATTTTAAACGAAAATTCGCTTTTGAATTAAATAAGCTTCTTTGTTTTATGTTGTCACATTATTTGAGTTGACCGGTTAGTAGTTGAGTGAAAAAATGCGTCAGTTTCCCACCCAAACGGCGTCGGTTCAATTGTTCTGCTAGCCAAGTCCTCCATCATCTTCCGCTTATTATGATGGCAGTAGGAGTTTTTCAAATATTGTCAGGTTATTCGTTACCCGAGAATGTTTACTTTCTTTTAAAAATGTGAAAATAAAGTGTGTAAAAAATATCAAAAATTAGAGGCTTTTAGTGATACGAGAGTATTCTATAAAGCCTTTTAATTCTTCACCATTACCGCCTTTGCGGTGATTATTCACAATAAAGGTGTAATTTAAATTAAAAATTTAATCTTTAGAGTTATGAAAATTTCAAAGCATTTTTCGGTTGAATTGTCTAGGTCAACTTAACTATTCTCAGAACGAATGATATTTCAATTATAGGCTATAAGGCTTTGAAAATTCTTTTAATAAGAAGATGTATTGATAATGTTGTGTATATTTTTAATTCTTGATATTATCTAATTTTGATTTTGGCTAGTCTTGATCTTAATCTTGAAATTGGCGAATCTGAGTAGAAACAATGGGAAAAATAAATTTTTTTTAATTAATTTCTTATTACTTTTTAATTTTCGAAAAAATATTTATAGTGTTTAAAAATATTAATAGTGTTATTTAATATGAAATGTGTTATTTAATATGTGTATTTAAAAATTCATACACCGGGACTAGTAATAATACTAACGCTAAAAAAACCCGCCACTCACCACTTTACTTAAATCTGTAATAAATAGTTTTTTTTAAAACCCACTAAATAATATAATAAAAGCGTTTTACACAATAAATAATTTGTCGTGTGTTAAGATTTAAATTGTACTAAAATATTGATATGTACGAGTATAATACAAAAAATGAAAATGAAATGAGGAAAAATACCAATGCAAGAGTAAAAGGTTTCTAAGTCAAAGCTAGTGAGTAATACGGAACCAAAGTTTATCTGCTGAAACGTAAGAATTTTCTAAAAAAAACGATTTATGGGTATTTAAAATCTTAAAATTACCGTTAGATTTTCATTTTAAACGCTTGATTGACATTTATCGGCATATTTCTGGGCTCGGATATCGGAAAACTTTTATAAGCGGGGTGCATAATCGTTTAAGAGCTTTATGAAAAATATATAAGATTCTTCAAGCGGAAAAATGACAACGATTGCAGCAGTGGCGAGGGGAGTAGGGAACTTTAGGGAAGTTTTATGGACTTGGGGGAGTTGGGTTTCATGTTTAATGAGAGAAATTCTCGCTCTATGCATGAGATTAAAGTTCAATTTAAATAAGCCCCATGAACGATTTAAATCCTATAGGAATGTAAAAAAGTACTCAAACCCCCGCAAAAAAGAACAATTATTTCAAATTCCAGAAAACTAACTCCTGAAAATCACAAAAGAAAACTGTTTAGCATGTCTCTAATTTGATCTCAAATTTAATTATTCGTAAAAAGCATTTACTTTGTGGCTTGCCATATTTAAAAAACAATATTTTTTCAGAGTTCGCCAATCACCTCATTACTACTAGTCATAATTTTAATAGGGATACAGGGGTTAAAATTCTTCACCGTTGCAATAAAGGGATAAAATTAGATAACTTAGACGGACTAGAAATTAGAAAATCGTTAAACAGTAAATGCAATATTTTAAACAATCAAATTAATTTATCTAATAGTCCTATCCTAGATATTTTTTTCAACAAACCGCTCGGTTATTCCCATAATACCCTCAATTACCCCTTCTCCTTCTCACTCCAACTGTTTGTTTATATAACTCAGCATTTTGTATTTCAGGTTAATTTAATATTGTCCTTGATGATGGCAGGGTACTTCCGAAACCGGTAGACATAATATTGAATAATAAAGTGGTTATAAACAAAGTGTATGTGTTCTATTTATCAAATTTAAGTGTTTAATGTTAAACCTTGGATCGTTTAGGGGTACAAAGCGTCCAGTTCCTACAGGGGCGTCGCTAGTTCAATCATCTGCAAGCTTTATCCTCCTTCATTTCACAAGCAATATGTTCCCTTAATAATGATGGTACTAGAAGGAACCCGACAATTCGGACCACTCGGCCACTAAGCGGTTATTGTTTGAAGTTTTGCTTAGTGAAGGCTTCTGCTGTTATATCTTATCTTCTCCAGCGTCTTCTGATTCAGTTAAAATTTATACTTTCAAATGATATAATAAAAAAAATATATATTTGTAAATAATTTTAAGAGCAAATTAATTATTGTTGATAGAAATAATTAAATTAGATTCTGAACATTTACTGAGAACAAGAAACAGCGAAATATGATTTTTCGTGTTCCTCTTTTTAAACAAATTGTGACCATCGTTTGACTGGATGATTTTAACCAATTAAAGGCGTTAATGGGGATATGTTATGGCCCCCATGGTCGAGTGGTGAGACGCTCGACTACGAATCCAAAGGTGGCGGGTTCAAACCCGGCGTGCGCAAACAACTTTTAATTAATCATTATGTATCATAACACATTTAATACATATAAAAATAATAAAAAGTATATTTGCGGCACGTTCCAGAGTGGTGGATACTCTAAGTATCGCCCTGGTAAAAAAACTTTATTAAGTAATCGAAACGTTGCTTGATTGAAATGGTTTTAGTCGTTTGTGACCAAATCTGAATAGTCAGGTATTTTTCAACCTTTCTTTTCCCTATCGCTTACCTTTCCCCATTTAGTCTCACAACATACCTCAATTGGGGATGCCATAGTTCCACTACCTCTAGAAAGTTGAGACTCTTGTGCGGTATTCACTATAAATATATATATATATATATATATATATATATATATATATTATTTATATAAACAGACAGGTTAAATGAATTTACTCTAAATCCCGTAATCTCAATTAGTAAGAAGAAAAGTATTATTTTACGTGTAGCTGGAAAGTTGAAATCCTGGGCAATGAGTCGATAAATCTTCAGTTTTAAGATTATCGTGAATAGAAATTAAATCTGGAAGAAATTAATTTTCCGCCTCACCGGAGGAACTAATCGAGTTTTTCACCAAATCCCTCGACCTCCCCTTATCTTCCACCCTCCACCCCTAAAATATCAGCATATATTTATTATTATTCTGATAAAATATCCAATATGTTTATACGTTACGCTAACTGTATTTTTTTATGCAAATAGTGCACGAGAGTCCTGACTGTCCGGAACCATCGGGCTTATGATATCCCTAATTTAGGGTATGTTTTGTGAGGCTGGAGGAAGTGGGGAAAGGAAGTAGAAAGGGAAGAGGAAGGTTAAGAGGTACCTGACTTCAGATCTGGTCACCAAATACGGTTAAAGCCATTGCAAGCAACGTTTCGATTCTGAAAGACGTTTTTCACCAGAAAGATACTGAATATCTACCACTACCACCACGGAACATGCTGAAAAATAAACTATATAGTATTCATTTTAATTTAATAGGAAATAACACATTTTGATTGAATACAAATTATTTGCGGACGCCAGGATTCGATCCCGCAATCCCTTGATTTTTTTGTCAAGGATCTTAACTGCTCGATCACTAGGTCGGAACCTATAGGTACTTTAGATAAACCTGATCAAACCAAAAATAAATAAATTGATATATAAATATATGTTATACTTCGGATAGCGCTTTGCCCACGATTATAAAGACGATTGCCAAAAAATCGGAAAAAAATAATATTGAAACAGGAATATTAATTGTTTTCAAGGAGAATGTTGAGATGGCAAAGTTGGTAGATGTGCCGCTCCCGAATAGAGTGGAGGTTCCCGAATTTGAATCTTAACCTAATCTACTCTCTCTGTCTTTTTTGTCTTCATATTCTTTGAGGGTTGTCAATATTCTTTCAATAGTCAAGAAAAATATTATTTTGGAAGTTGTGCAATCCTGCAGGGAAAAATAATAAGTAAATTTTGAAACAACGATAAGTTTTTTTTATTGTTCATACTAAATTTATAAATGCACAAATATTTTTTTTATGTACACCTAGCGTTGGAAAAAACTTCAATGTTTTGTGAATGCTTCACGAACTCATAGTTCTTTAAAATGAATCGACCGTTCCAGTGACCGACTGGGAGCCGGTTTAAGTTCAACTTCGCAACTGGACTGCCGCAAAATAAAGTAGTTCTTTGTAATCTCCTTCAATTGAAGTATTTGTTCAATGAAATTAAATGTATGAAATTTGAACTGCCTAAATGAAGTAGTTCACACGGAGCGGTCACAACGCTAAAATGAACATATGAACGAAACTAGCAACTTCAATATAAGTATTTGTTTGAACAATGAAGGAAGTGGGAACTGCCGCCGAAAGAAGTAGTTCTTACAGAGCGGTCACAACGCTATGTACACCGAATCATGTTACTTTTCAAAACACTGCTCTTTCATTGCGGTATAAAAAAAAGATAAAATGAATTTTAAAAGCTTTCAAACTATGTTATAAACATTGACGTATAATAGTAAGGTTATATTCTAATAAGTCCTCGAATATCCTTAGTTTCAACATACGATTCATATTTTGACTGAGAAATAAATGTGTTAACATACTTCATATGCAACAATTATATCAGGTGTAACTAAGTCTGATAAAAGCAGAGACAAGGGAGGTGGAAGAAGAGTAACAATAGGTTTTACCGGAAACGTGTTAAAATGGGAGATTTGCATCAAGTTTAATTAATCATTATGAAAGAGAGATTACTTTAAATTCGAGTGCTTTCCTTTTTTATTGGATTGTTTAATGTGAATCTCGTGTATTCTTCAAAATTTCGGTTATTGAGATCAAGTTATTGGCGAAATCGAAGAAAATATATATTTTTAGGTGTGTCAAGGGTTTTTTTATTCTGGTAGTAAAATGTCACGTGCTTGTCTGAAAGGCAATCACTACACAATATTAATGAATTGTTACGACATAAATAAGTAAGCGTGACTAAATTTCTGTATTTTGTAGTATTTTTTTTTTATATCGACATGAAATAAAACTAGTTTAAGTAACTAATAGCATTATCAGACGAGGTTTTAGAAGTTAAAATTTGGATTTTTTATGACTCTTTTATTAAATACGTTATACCCAGAGGGTCAAAATTAAACACATGCAGCGGTATTGGGTCATTCCTTATGAACTTAAAAAAATGTATTTAAGCGCTTTTCATGCAATTTGCATACATAATTTAACTTTAAATATGATCTTCCGAAAAGTTACAAACTGAATACTCATACTAAATTCCATTAGAGAAGATTATGGTATTTGAAGTTTTGACATAGTTACTAATTTTGGATTATTTATAAAAAGGAAACATAAAAGAAAAACAAGACAAGTTAAATAAAATACACAAATAACTAAATACTATAAATTCACGAAGAATCAAAAGGATTTTATGTTTGCATTCCAGGTAGTAAAAAATACAAAATGTATGTATCGTTTCATAAATAATATTAAAAAAATAGACTTAAATACGAATTTTTAAATTGGTTATTTAAAACGAATTGTATTAAAGGAAAAATAAATATTACACATTATAGGTGTTTAAATTGATTTAAATATTCTTTGAATATCATGGTCAGTCATTTTTTTTACGGTTGTTGGATGGGTACGGGTTTTTTTTTTTTTAAGTTACTTATATATTACAATAAATTCTCGTTAAACTGCTACAAAAGCAGTTTGAATAGGCTCTATAGTTAACAATCCATATGATTATATTTTGCAAAGGTTAGTGTTACCTTTTTAGCGCGTTTTATACACATATTTACTAATAAATCATTTGAATTTTTTTTGATTACACCATTTTTTTATCTTTATGTTTAAGTTGAAAAATGATAAAAAAATAGACTTAATGAAATGAGCATAACGAAATATTTGCTGCGCTAATTTATTTTTCAAAACAGCGGATAAAACCCAACCCACCACCGGAGTTAAGCGCCCTTGAGGTGAAAACGGCGCTATAAAAGTTATCCATTTATTATTATTATTAAATACCGTAGAAATTGAGTTAAAAATGTAATGGAGATTCGTTTATGTGCTTTATTTAGTGCTTCCAACTATTGTTGGTACTTTTTATTGAATAATATTTGTAAAATATGTTTGGAGAGTAATTTTAACTTTATTATTACTTTTAACAATTCGGCTGTGATCTCGCAAAGACGGGTTCAACAGTTATATATGTTATGTAAGAACGTAGTTGCCAGGCATCTATCTTTTTTTCAAATATGTGTAATGGAACGCGACATGCAGCAAAACAATTAACACAACAAATCACTCACATTTATTCATTCATAATTTCCATCAATTCGTCAAAAAATATATTATTTATGGTTAGGGGAAGAACCAAAATATATTTTCATTGTTTGACAAGAAGCATTATATTACAAAAGTTTATCTACTGGGTAACACTATTGTTTGAGCAAAATACAAACTGGGAACGATGTTTGGGAACTAGACTACAATCTCTCTGGGAGTCGTGAAGTCTTTCCATGCGTTGTGCTAGAGCGGCCCTCTTCCACTATTATAGTAGCGCTAGTGGCATCACGCCTAGAGTGGCCCACCACAAACTCGAATTACCTAAGTGGTGTAAACCCTTTTTTTTCCACTAACGCGTTTGTTTTTCTCCAAGTACGATGGGGATTGTTGTGCGGTTGAACGAAACGGGGAGGGGGAAGATGGAAATGGGGAGGCACAGGTTTGGAAATATCTGTCTATAAACACGATTGATAAACACTGGTCAATAAATACGACTGAAGCAAATTCAAGCAAGGTTTGGATTAAGTATGGTAATATTTAAATAGAATGATAGTAAAAGTGGATACTTTCCACCCCAAAGCATGCCGGATAAATAATTTAAATAAATATATATATTTTTAAATTATATGTGATATGCCACAAAAAAGTAAATAAAATTTGCTGAGTTTCAAACTTCGACTCTTGACTTCGGAATCTGAAACCGAGGATCTTAACCGCTTGACCATGGAGGTCGTCAATCGAGACAACAAAAGACTATCCTTAATCCAAGTTGTAAATTCACACAATTCGAAAGCAGTTTTAATAGTTCTTATGAATAGATTATGCCCAACAAAGAACTGCCTTTCCCAAATTCACAGAAACTACCAAGATATCAGCGGAGGGCGCCTCCCTTTGTCAAACTATGTTAATTGCACTTGTCCCGGGAAATTCAAAAGCCTTTGTTTAATACGGGAATTATTGTTGATCAAAGTTTTAATCGGGATGGCCCTCAATCTACGCCGTGAAGCCTACCGAACCCTAAGTATCGGTAGTTAGTAGTTGTTGACCAAATACACCCCGAACTTAATTGTGTTTAATCATTACTAAACAAAGATTCAGTGATCCATAGCGTGCCTTGAAACTTTAACTAAGTTGTCACGATGGAGACTGAATTTAAATTTGTTTACAGTAATCGAATTTATTAAAAAAATTGAAAGCAAACAATTTGTTGGGTGAAATTTAAAAATAATATGAAAAACAGTGACTCTGTCTTACCATTGGATTTTAATATTTTCGACGCCCACTGCGTTACGCTTGAATTCGAGCTCTATTTGTACTCAAAACTAACTAAATCGATTGCAATTGAAAACAAGGACAGGTGTATACAACGTATTCATAACAGAGTGAGAAAGTTGATAAGAAAGAAATATAGTAATAGTTGTACAGTAGAATGGTTTGAGTTGGTGACAGAGAAACTCTGTCTGTGTACATATTATAACAAAATATTAATGAATAGTTGTGTATACCTGGGTAGGTTACTACGTTTTAATGAATTGAAAAATACAATAACTTCTTCACAACGGAGCGGTAAAAACTGTGTATCTAGGTCCAGAAGTCGAATGTTTGAAACCCAGGTAAAGGTAATTTGAGTCGATACTCGTTTTTCGGTAAAGGTTTTTTTTTGTTGGAATTACCAAAAAACAAGCAAACTTACATACGAGTATATTTTAATAGAATACCAAATAGAAAAATACCATAATAAAGAATCAAAACTTTAGCGTTGTTTGAAGTGACTTTAACTTTTTTTGGTAACCAGATGAAAGGTCAGGTATTTCTTAACATTTCAAAACCCTTTTTTCCTTCACTTCCCCACTTTCGTCAGATTCACAATTTCCAAATACCCTCAGCTTGGAGCAATTTATCTTATTTTGTACAATTGATTTTGAAAACCTACATAGCTCATGATAGAAATGACGTAGAGCTAGCTTAAAATACTAGTGAAAATGAAATAATTATTTTGTATAAGACTTAATTTTATTTTTTTATAACCGACTGGTTTCGCTTAGCCTATGCATCAGGGTACAAAATTAAACTCAACAAAAAATACAAGTGTGGTTACAAAGTTCTTTTTTCAAATTATTTTAATTAAATATGTCAAACCACAAAGTGATTGCTTTCTACGATTTTTATTTTTTTTAATCCTGAATTTAGTAATTTTTAATTTTTAGTCATAAGCCTGAATTTCCATGCAAAAAAAACCGAGCTATTTTTTTAAGGCCAAAGTTTCTGTTTTATAGTTAAGATATTGTATAAATTGATAAATAGCAAAACAAAGAAAGGTGTAAGTAAATGTAGGTCATTGTGTAAATTCTGCTATCGGAGTAATTATCTCTGAACGGATTATCTGTGTACATGTATTGAATGCTATTACAGGTTTGAGCTATTAGCGTAAAGCAATCTTGGGTTAAATATCGCTAAACTACAGAACTTATATTAAACGCTTTTCTTAATGTTTCTGATAACCTTATACGCCTGAAACTATTTCAATGAATTTTCCGATTCAAAATGGTGGTCGCTAGATATCTCTAGAGTTGTGGAGGAGGGGATAAGACGTGCCAAAAGCAGGCTTGCGAAGTTCCTAAATATCCAGATTTACTTTATTTTGGTTACATTGAAGTTTATCATTAACTTAAAAACTGAAATAGTATGAAATTACAATTAATTTTATTTAAGCTTAACTATGGGATTCTTGTATTTTAGCGATGGGTTTCACTTTTAAGCTTTCCAAAACGAATTGTAATCAGTCCTTTGAAGAATAAACTTTTTTTCCATTTAATAATTGAAATAGTATCAATAATCCTTAACGTAACTATGAAACAGAAAAAAATATGACGGTCGCGACCGAGACTCGAACTCAGATCCTCTACTCTATCCGGGAGTAACGCTTCTACCAATTCAATCACCAAGACGTTATAAGAAACTGGCATTCTTCATTTGAAAATAATTAATATAATTTATTTTATTTTTTCTTCCAATTTGGCTACCATCTTTATATGGTATACAATGTTTTACCCGAGCACATATTATATACCTAGATGGGTCTTGGATAAATTATCCATTTCTATTTTACAGAAGATTTTTTACTCCTTATGAAGTTGAGAATTAATATATTAAATTAACTTTAAAGGTTTTAGGTTTATTAAAAAACTAATCAAGTCTCAAACTTGTGTCGCTTGAGTCAAGTCATCTTTCAAATGGTAAATATATTTTAGATGGTTAAAGGGCCACAAAAGTTTTCAGAATCAAACGAGAATCATATCTTTCGATGCAGAAAACAAAGCAACAAAACTGCTCCTTTTTCACCAAAGTGTCGTTGCTGTGTGTTGTTCATGTTGTTACCTACATACATCATTGTATGCAAAGTCAGCATCTGGAATGCTGTTGGTCAATTTAGATTTTTTGATATTTTGGCTAAGTACTTTTGAAAATCTGTTTCCCCTAAGTATTCCTTTCATTGTTGTAGAATTTTTAATTTGCAACTTAGCTAAAGTAATTTATCAAAATTTATTGATTGAAAATAATGGTCTCTGACCAAAGATATATTAGTAGTTTCTCTAAATTTAGAATGAGGTGTAAATCATTAACCTTCACTCTATGCTAAACCGAAGATCTTTAGTAAAAACGCTTGAACCGTAAGCTCAGGAGTCTAAAACTAACACAACTTTTCTGTATGATTCTTTTGACCGATGTTTTTTTAAATGGCTAGAAGCATAGTAATTGCCATCATAATCTATGAAGCTTTGAAATACCCTTAGCTGGAACAACTAAGCTTATTCAGAATTTAAGCATCGCTTTAAATGGATTTAGCGGCGTTTAGTAACCATACCTTCACTACGAGTGCTTTTTTCATTCCTCCGCAATATTTTCAGCCTCATAACATAATCCGATAGGGAGTGCCATGATCCCACTTGTTCTAGACGGCTGGGAGCAGTTGGGACTCTTGTGCGGTATTCACTTTATTTTTTTATTAATTCTCTTATATATAAGTAGAGCTTTCGTGCATTGCTACGAAAGACTTCGTCGTTTTTATTGTTGATTTTAAAAAGGGTGCGTTCTTATATACCTACTCCTCCCATGCCCCAAATTATTAAAGTTCCTAAAGGTTTCCACTACAACTTTATGAAGGGAAAGGAAACGGTTCGATCAATTATCGGTAGGAACAAAAATATTCCTTAAAAGCAGATCGACATTCAATATTTTTAATTGAGACCTTAATAAATCTAAAGCCTCCCCAAATTTCCTACTTGCCTATGTGATCAGAAGGTAACCCGATTACCCACATATTTTACATAATCCCTGAACGGAATATAATCCCTAAAATTGTAATCTATGCTAATTTGAAAGAAAATATGGCCGTCGCCAATTAAAATGTGACCTTTTAACTCCTAGGCCTCGCAAAGTTCAATGTCATTTACTATCTGTTCAAGAAAGTATTTAAATATTTGAATAATTTCGAAATCAGTTAGGAAAAATTGACCTTAGTTCGGGCACACGAACACGCCCACTAAACAATTCTATCGGCTTATGTCTTCGGTGTGCATAATGCATAATCTGCAGTTCCGCTGCTACACTGTTTGTGTCAAAATATGCCGAAGAGAAATTGCATCTTCACTGTATAAAACGCATATACATATATTGACTTGAATCAAAATTTTAATAATTTAAATTAAAAAATCTTTGTTAGTAAATTATATTTTATTTTATTTTTTACGTGTAACATTTGTTTTGCCTCCTCAAAGTGATAAAAATCTTTTTTTAATTTGAATCATTATTGATAGTTTTAAAAATAACTTACTAACCATCTCACACTGTTTCTCCGCAGCGCTAGACAGAGAGGACGGACCGCCATATAACTCTATCTCGGCACATTCATATATCGTCTCATACATACTCATTTGTCATTCTGACTTCACATGACCCGACTCAAGTATTTGATTTACTTGTTCGAGCCATGTCTTCCCCGGGCATCCTCGACTTCTTCTTCCATTCACGTTCACATCATATATTCTTTTTACATTCCTTTCTTTGTTCATTTGCTCTACATGCCCAAACCATTTAAGTTTTTTTTATTATAAATAAAAATTAAACTTTAAATGGATTTCTAGAAAATAAACTTTCAAACAATAAATAAATTGGCATTATTTTTGCGAGATGGTAAAATTACTAACCCTGATTGAATAAACTTTTATTTACCGCATGAAGTGTAAGCAAATTAAGAAGAAAATACGAAAAGCTTTTCCTAATAAATACAGCACATGCAAGCCTCTAAAGCTAAACCAATACATATAAGTTTAAAAAAAGTAATAATTCTTAACAATTTATGTATTCGTACATACGAGTATATTAATACTGTTATTTATCAAAGAAAAAACTGCCCGTACCTGTTAACCTGCGGGAAAGAATATCAAATTTTGAAAATAACAATAGATTTAACACAAATACGTGCTTAAAGTGTCATTTTATAACATTTACAGCTGGAGAAATAAAAAGGTTTTTTATTATTTTTGTTCAGTCACAAATAATTTCTAAAGTTTCATTTAAAATCATAAGCAATCGATATTTATTTTTTTTAAATATCTCTAAAACATTCTGTGTAGATGTAAAGAGACACATTATATTTGGTATGGTATCTTGGCCTTGAATTCAAAATTTGGTACGAAACAGTTACCGCTTGTGTTTTTCTTAATGGTACTGAAAATTCTAGCTGGTCGATGAAAATTGATAAATAATTCCTCCTCAAACTTTTCCTTCCGTTAAAATTTCCCTAAACAACTTTTTTACTTACATAATTGATTCCCGACACGAATTTAGGCATCCGGGAAGTGAATTTCAAAGCGCGAACTCGATATTCTGAGTGTTGCTTATAACTTTGAAGGTACTCCATAGAAATAGCTAAACTTGTTGGAAATGTTTGTGCAAGTCTTTTCAGGCTCCAAAGTTAGTGCTATAATTCTGTTTATCATATTCTAACACCCTTAGTTCCCAGAATAATCCTTATTAACTACAACAGCATCCCCTCGAATCGTGTTGCCATGCTAATTAGCGAGTAAATAAGTGTTAAAAACCACCTCCTGCTTATCCAAGTAAGGGTAGAGAAACGTCAACACGAAAGGATGAAAGTTTTTACAGAAACAACCCATTTTCTGGAAGAATTTACTGAAAATATTTTCTGAAAGCATGGAATTACGGATGCGGTGGAGGTTGCTAGTCGCTATTAGTCATTACAGTTTTTCAACTGACACCACTAATAACTGACGAAAAGTGGCATGACATGACTTAATTCACCGGGTTGCTCGCCCCAGAGGCCTAGAGCAATTAATCTAAATAAGTGAATTGTCTAGGTTCACAAAATACGATTGTAAGGTATGCTTTTAGCTTACTAGAACGCTGTCATTATTAATAATTGGTAAATGGATGCAATGCCACTTCAACATGCCTTCCTATTTTACTTCGGAAACTTAGTTGACGTCGGTGACTAATGATTGATACCATGTCTGAATAGTAACGGAGTACCCATTACATAAACGACTTGATCGTTGCCAAACGGTTAAGATTCTTGGCTACGAGTCCTAAATTTCATTTAATTTAAATATGTTGTTCCTCGTATTATTTAAATAATAAGTATCGCCCTGATGAAAAACTGCCATTCAAAATCGAAACGTCGGTTGCTTAAAATGGCAATTGTGTTAATAACCAGATCTGATTACCCACACACTTCCTAAATGTCCTCCTCCCCATAACCTTAATTAAGGATACCATAGTCCTACTGGCTCTTAATAGTCTTTTCTCTGGCATCCACAAAAATATATACATATATATATAATCGATTTTTCCACAAATGCCATTATATATTTTTAATGAAATATATTTTAATCATTAAAAACTGTAAATATGATCAATAATTAACTGTAAATAGAACAGTTCATTATTTTATTCATTTTTTAAATGAATACCTGAACCTCGCAAGCTTGGTTTGTGATGTAAAATGTAAAAAAGTTTTTGAGAATTAATTTCAGAATCCATTTAATAATTTATACACACATCATTAGGGTTGAACAGAGGAGTCGGGTTCAAGAATAACACATTATCAGGTATGGTTGCCGATTAGCACTTTGAAGTCATTAACAAACTGTGTGTTTACTCAATACGTATAACAAATTTTAGCGGTAGCAGAATACATATAAATTGAGGCCACTACGCAAGTGTTCCAACCCCAATTTTGCGCCATGGAAATAAATGTCACTGAAAATTTTACTTTTTTTCAGGTCAGACACTCTTGCGCTGGTGGCCTCAATTAATCGAACGAGCTGAATTTGAAAAATACTATATAACAAACTTATGTACAACAGCTCGGCTGTGAAACGATTTGCCGGTTCTCTGTGTTTTCTCCCTCGTTTACCATGAGCCTCTTCAAGACCCAGGTTCACTCCTTTCTTTCCTCAAAAAGAGCTTTCTCACTGCATCCCCAAAGATAACATTATTTCCCTCAAGGCATCCTGTGTGGAGTTAGTGTTAAAAAATAAATCATAAGTAACCACTCGTTATTTTTTTTTTTTTGTTTACGCTCACACTTGTCGAAAACAGAGAATTTATTTATTTATTTTAACTTGGACATATTTTTTTATTGGTTGGTATATTGCCCATATCACTAGTCATAAGTCTGTGTTGGAATGACAAGTTGCAAAAGTGGTTTTTAGCTACAAAGTACGTGTTAATTTCAAAAATACAGTATTAGTACAAGACAATTTTGAAAATATAGTATCTACATAATAAGAAATAATATAATCACATGTTAATTTTGAAAATACAGTATCTACATAATAATAAATAATATAAGTACATGACAATTTTGAAAATATAGTATCTACATAATAAGAAATAATGTAATCACATGTTAATTTTGAAAATATAGTATCTACATAATAAGAAATAATATAAGTACATGAAAATTTTTGAAAATATAGTATCTACATAATAAGAAGTAAATTAAATTGGTTTTTAAGGTGAGTAAAGATATTGATTTTAAATGAACTTTTGGTTTGTATGTTTCTAATGATACTGGGCAGAGAATTGAATTGCTTAGTGGCGTTGTACTTAAAACTTTTTTGTCCGTAAGCGGTTTTATAGGCTGGGATACTAAAGAATTTTATGTGTGACTGCCCTAAGGTTCTAGAAAATTTCTTTTCTTCAAACATATGGACATTATTAATTTGTTGCAATAGGATATTTTTTAAAGTATAGTTGTTTCACGTTTAGGACGTCTCGCTCTTTAAAAATCAAATTCAGTGATCATCTTTAAAGAAACTTTAAGGATAACATTCAGAATTCATTTTTTGAATGTTTATCAGAGGCTTCAAGCAATTGTTGGTGTCACTACCCCAACTGATAATGCCGTATTCTAAAGATGATTACACAAGTGCACAGTAAACTTGCCTTAGTTGTTGTTTTTATTTATTTGATATGTGTCTTTCAGTTTTTTTTAAATAAATGAGTCTCTTCAGTTTCGTTATTAGATTTGTGAAATGAAGCTTCCATTTCAGGAGATCATATATATATATATGCCAAGGTATTTTATGTGTTCAGCTCTATTTACAGAAGGATAAGTGGATTTATTCGACAATTAGTTACAGCTATGTAATATGAGGTTATGTTGTGGTAGTAATAGATTGCTTGTTATTCTTAAAGTTATTTAGAGTTAACATGTGTGAATCAAGTAAATTTTTGACAGTATTTATACCATTTTCAAGCATAGCGAAAAAATTCATTCCAAGATTTAGCATTAAATAGTAACACAGTGTCATTGTCAAATGCAGTAATTTGTCTATTTGCAGGTTACATAAATCATTTATTTATATTAACAACAGTAAAGGACCTAAAATGCTACCCTGTGGGACACCCTTTTCCACTATCAAAGGGTGACTAAAGGTAGCCTGAAAAGTAACTTTTGAATGGTTTCACTACTATATCAGATATTCCTATTGTTTTATGCTTAGTTTCAAGTACTTTATGGTTCACAGTATTAAATGTCTTAGAAAGGTCGAAAAAAATAGCTATACATTTGTTTCCTCAATCAAAATTTTGTAAATGTAATCGGTAACGCTAGCAATAGCGTCCAAAGTGAATATTTTTTTGTGAAAACAGTACTGATTTGGAGAGAGAATTTTTTTTATTTATTTAAGGTAAACAATGAGTTGATCACTCAGTAGTCCTTCAAAAAAATGGATAAAGCACTATGAACACATATTGGCCTATAGTTTGTAATCTCAGATTTCGATCCCCCTTTTAAAAATAGTGAAATAATCCCCTGTTTTAGGATATTTGGAAATAATCCCTGAGAAAAACCGTTGTTTATTAAATATTTAAGTGGTGTAGCTATCTGGTATCTTAACGACTTCAGTAGTTTACTGGGAATTTTATCCTATCCGGGTGACATCCTTTCTTTTAAAGAGTCTATTTTTTATGATTTCATCCATTGATACATCATCCTGTGGAGAGATTCCTGTGTTGAAATTGTTAGTAACTATTTGTTTACTGGCAAATTTTGCTCCAATGTTTGTATAAAAAAGCATTAATGTAGTTATATAGTTACAGTTATAATATAAATGATTGTCGAAAGGCACTCATTCTCTTTTCTTCATCCTTGACCGAAAGTAAGTTAACTAATTAGACACCTCCGCAAGTGTGCTCGCTGAGAATAGTGTCTAACCGTCTGTCACAGGTGTCGCTCGTTTATTTAACACCCCTGGCCTTTCTGCCTACCTCCTCCTTCCCTCCCACTACAGCAATGAAGCCTTCGACCAAAGATATTATTTAAAATATGTTTCAAGGTTTCTTAAACTGTGTAGAACCGCACTAATTTTGTAAATTCACTAACTTTCGGGACCCCAATAATATACTATCAAAAAAATTTAAAAAATAACTTTTATAAGACCACAGATTTTATTTTATTTTTTATGAGCAATCGCTTTTACTTAGCCTAAGCGTCATCAGGATACAAAATTAAACTAAGACAAAAATACAAAGTGTGCGGCTATATATACATACAGAGGGAGAACAAAATATAAAATAAAATAACAGAAAAATGCAAAAACAATAGAATAATACTTAAATTTCAACAAAGGAACAGAGAGAATGAGACATATAATAAGAAAGAGACAAAACGTCAACTCAGTAGATGATTAAAGAAAAATGATCGATTTATTTTTTCATTTCCACAAAGTGATTGACTTTCTATGAATATTTAATACGTTTATATTTAAAATTGAGACACAATTAACAAAAAATAACCATACATTACAAAAAAATTAGGAACATACTAAACACGAGACACAAATCTAAAGAATACTTACTTAATTCCAAAACAATTACAACATTTAGACAAATAAACTTCAGATACTAAACCTTCAGCCTAAAATAAACCATAACTTACCTGAAAAAACGAGATAAATAAAAAGTTTAACTCAATTTTAAATCGCCACTAAACAACGGACAGTCAATATATGCCATGCAGTCACCAGTGAACTCACCCAAATCTAACCTTAAGTACTTACGAACCACACGAATAAATGATTATTTCAAATTAAGACCAAAGAAAATGTTTTTATGCCATAGTTTTCTTTTTTATTTAATATTCCATTGTGTTTTCAAAAAAGCCGGAATGAGATTTTTCATAAATAACTTTTATAGTTAATCATTTTATTAAAAAATAATGGCCAAAGTTGACTGAACAAAAAAATCATGAAAAAATCGGCATCTTTTGTGGCCTGTGAAAAATAAAAATAAAATCTCTCTAGCAAACTAACCAACTGACAAACTAACTTACCATCACGCTATTTGCCCGCAGGGATAGGCAGATACGATTGACTGCCATAAAACTCTGTCTTAGCACACACTCATTGCTTCATTCACATTCATAAACACTCGTTTGTTATTCTGACTCTTCACATGGCCCGATTCAAGTATTTCATTCAATTGATCGTGCGATGTCTTCTTCGAGTGTTCCCGACTTCTTCATTCACTTTCGCATCATATATTCTTTTTCCCAATCTCTTTACATGTATATGCTATTCCTTTTGATAAAAAAGATCATTGAGTTAAGTATTTTAGCCTTAAATCCAAAACAAAAATTTGAATCACCGAACAAATTAGTGTTACATAATTTAATGCTCACAATATTATTACATTTAAAATGTTAGTGAATGTACGAAATATTAAATTTGTGGGTTTGAGCATGATGTGATCAAAAGATTACTGAAAATATTAATTTAACAAATCCGTAAACGAAAACACATTTCTTTTTATAATTGAGCATAAAAGCTACCATATTCTCAAATGGTGCATTGATTCTTTATCTATCAAATATTTTGTTTTTATTTAATATTTATTTTATTTTTACCTACCACGAACCAGAAACTTTTGATGAATCTATCCCTTGATCAATCTAACGGAGCCCCATATCACTAAATCGTTCCTTACCTGACGAGCACATGGGTAAAGTAATTTTCTAATCGTATACAGGGGTAATTATATTTTTTTTATATTTGGGATACAAGTGTAAATATAGTAACAAACAAACATATTTTAGATCAATTAAATTCCATTAACAAGTATGTTGTAGTGATTTTAATAATGAAACGCTTGGGTATAAGTTAAATAAATAATATTTAATACAGTAGATAATTGTAGACTTTTATATAATTTAAAGTATCAATTCAGTTAGTTCCATTTTATATGACTTCAAGTTACAGTTGAAAATATCTACATCTCGTAGGGTATCGTGAGTTTTACAGATGCGTCCTATTAAAGATTTTTGTGCATATTTGAACTTACAGAATGGTATTCTAAATAAATCGTTCGATCTGGTGTTGGGTTCAGGGCAACGAAATGGAATTTTTTGTCAGCAGATATGAAAAAATCAACAAGACAGTTCACAATTTTGTATAAGAATAAAGTATTCAGGATTTTTCTACGTTTATATAGAGCAATGGGACCAAATTGAAGATCACTCAAAAAATACGAAAGGTGTTTTATAAATTTGTTTTGGATATTTTCAATACGATCAATATAGATTTGATATTGAAGATTCCAAATTATTGAGGCAAAAACAAGTTGTGATCTGCCTTGAAAAAAAATAGAACTTGTTGGAACTAATGATAGTATTTTTGCATTAATTGAAAAGTTGGTTATTCACAATTTTTTCCATTATTCTACTTAAAATATATAACTTCGAGATAGGTCTATAATAATTGTCAATATTGTGATAATTCCCCTTTTAAAAACCAGGTGTTTCACTTTTTTGTGTCAAGTTTTTTTCCAAATATTAATAAAATTAGAAATACACCTTTTTTAAAGGACTTTTTGAACAATAGTGTCACAGAAATAACTAGTTTTTTCACACAATTAACGACAAAAGTTGTGTGTAATAGTATATCACAACCAGCACTTTTTGTATAAATGTTTTTGAGATATTTTAAAACTAATAGAGCGGTTATTGAAATGGCATTGAGATTGATTAAATTAATATTTTTTATATCAACACTATTGTGGAGGTTAATTTTGTAGTTTTATTAAAGTTTAAGACAGATTGGAAGTAATCCTTAAAAATATTGCAATTTCGCTGACCACCACTTGAAGAAATGTTTTTGTTATACATCTTATTAAGTATTTCAGAAGAGGATTGTTTTGATTTCACGAAAGTTAAAAAATACTGATGATTTGAGTTTAATTTTTTTTATATAATTTAAATGGAATAATTAGAATGTTTAAAAATAGTCACGATATTTTGTTGAAATGGGATAACCATCACAATTCCTTTTAAATATATTGCAGTTTGTCGTCCATAGGTATTGATATTTTTTATCAGCCTTAAATTTCCTGGCTTTCTTCATTAACAATTTGCTAATGAAGAAAGTCTAAATCTTTCTACGGATATTCCTTTGGGTAAACATAGTTACAATATTCTAATCCCCTTACTTATAAACGAGGTGTAAATGTAACGCGTGTTATAAGGTCGGAATAGCAATAAACTTGCTTTAAAACCACGGCTTATCTATATAATTTAATGGCCTGCGTCCGGTGCAACTAAACCAACGCTAAGTCGGCGCGTAAAAATCAAATGAGTAAGACGGTAATAGTGTAACTATGTTATTAATTATGATGCAGATTAACGGATTTCAGCATGAGAACGTTTCATTTTAATCAATCGGTAATTAATTCCAGATATTTTTTTATTATCACAATTTCATGGCAAAATATGTATTTAAATCTCAAAACAAGAGAAAACGCCATATTGTTGGTACCGTATTTTTAATATAACGTCGCTGGAAAGGTAAAAGGGCTTAAGCGACTGAAATGAGTTAAATATGCTGTTTTAATCAATTATTTTTTCTGCATCGTTGATTTCGTTTAATTCTGAAGACTTTTGTGGCCATTCAGACATCTAAAATATATTTACCATTTGGGAGAATGCCTAACTCAAGCGACACACTTTTAGAACTTTTTAAGCTTTATGTCGCTCCAGGTAACTCAGTGAGAGCATTATGTTGCCTGTGTTCACTTTTTTTCAAAAATCCAACCAGGTACTAAAGACTTTATTACTAATGAATTTTATTATAAAACAAAAAAACTTTAAGGTACTCGGGTGTAAACTTCTTAAAGTGGCTCTTCAGCCTTTTTTCTTTCCAGCGGCGATATGTAATCATGGCAAGTATTTTTTTTATTTTTTTATATTAGTTACTTTGTACATTTAAGTTTACAAGTCTCTAATTATTTCATTTTCTTTTTGACTAATAATATTTTAACTTAAACACTACTTATTATTTTTGGTTTACATGCATTTTAAATAATTTTTACATGCTTTTTTAAATTTATTGATAGGCATAATTTTGATGGTTTCCGGCAGCGCATTATACGATTTCATTCCTGTATATAGTAAGCTGTTTTGGGTGTTGGCTTTATTCTTTTCTGGTAGTCTAATTTCTTTGCATGCCCTTGTATTATACTTGTGAATATCAACATTGTAGATAATTTTGTCAGAAAAATACTCTGGTAACAAGTTGTTCTTCATTTTATGTATAAACATCAATGTGTTCAACGTCAGCATCTGTTTAACTGTCAGCCAATTTAGTTCCTCTGACATTTTAGCTACTTTTGAGTATCTATCATGTATGTTTAGTATGAAACCATTTCCAATTGATCAAATAAATGATCAGCATTTTCTCTTTATTATTTTTTCATTTCTGGGTGGAAAAAATATAAAAAAATGGTGGTCAAGACTTCAAATGTTGGCACATCGGTAGAAAAATATTTTTAATGTATTGTTCTCGAAGAAGTGTCTGGATAATCGCCAAAATAATGTATCTATAAAACCAAGGAAACACTAGGAAATATAAATTCAAGGACAATCATTTTTCTGTGTTCTACTTTGAAGTTAAAAAATAGATTATTTATTTTGGTTGATTTGTAATGAATATTATTCACTCGTATTAATTTTATGCGTTGTGAAAGTAAAAATAATTGTGTCAGCATACTGTTTTATTATTATATGTACATTAACAAAACGTTGATGGAATACATTAAAAGCTGTGATATAGTTATTTGTATCACTTTGTGGTTTGACATTATATATTGAAAATGAAATAATAACTTTGTAAAAGACCCCAGATATTATTTTAATTTTTCATAACCAACCGGTTTCTGATTGTTCCGCATTTCAAATTCGTAAAAAAACGGAATGTCAAAATTAGAATCAAAGAACATCTTAGATTTTTAAATAACCGTGTTTTTTCAGAATTCACCAATCATCTTATTGAAAAAGATCGTAGTTTCAACAAAAGCGCCGGTTCTCATATTCTTCATAAAAATGGTAATGGAAACAGATTAAAAAATTAAGAAGCACTAGAAATAAAGAAAGCCATTATTAGTACAATAATATTCTTAATAATCAGTTAAATTTGTCCGGTAGAACAATATTAGGTATATTTCCCGTAAACTCATAAAATTTCTCATTATTCTTTAATCACCTCCTCAGATACATTTTGCCTCTTTCATTTAATTTTATCTGTTTCTTTCTTTCTATTCCTTTATTAAAATTTAAATATTAGTCTACTGTTTTTTCACTGTTCTCTTATTTTATTTTTTATTGCGTTCTCCCTCTGTATGTATTTAACAGCAGACTTTGCACTTTTTAAATCTATATTGTACCCTGATGATGCTTTGGCTACGCGAAACTAGTCAGTCATCAAAATTAAAATAATATCTGTGGTCTTATACAATATTTTAATTTCATTTTCATAATAATTTGTATTGTGTATGAGGAAAGAATATACACCTAAAAGCTACGTGAATCCGTTTGAAGATTATTTTTCTAGCAGAGGTATGTTTCGTATTGTATTTTTCCGTGCATTTGACAGCTATTATTCAAAATAACATAATTATAGTACCAGCTTACCTTGTAGTAAATAATAAACATCCCTTTTGTGAGTCTCGTTCCCTCGAACCAACTATGAAAGAGCCTTTGTTGTTTCTCTTATGTTCACAAAATGCCGTCTTATTAATCGCGTCGATTAAATCTCAGAATCAAAAATTAATTACAGAGTCGGGAGATGGCTGTGGAACTGTAGAGACCATTGAAGATAACTCGAGGCACTAAACTCGATGCCTACCCTTTAAGAGATCCATTTATTTTAGGTAAATAAACTGTTTATTTCTAGTAATAATAACACTAATAACCTGCCAATGCCAGATGGTTTCTTTTGTCGGGATTTCGCAAGTGGTTAAACAGTTGATGTTGTCCTTTGCGTTAATGGAAAAGAAGGTTTGTTTTATATGTTACAAGCTTTGAGAAAAGATTTGGTTTTAAATACCTGTCTATGACATGTTTGAAGGGGAAACAACGTGTGCTAAAAAATATTAGAAATATCAGATATTTTGAAACTAGGTGTACAACTTTGCTTCCGCCGTTTTTTCCCGAAATTCGAGGAAATTATTGTAAAAAATTGTTTATTCATTTATGATTGAAAGTATTGTCTATCGCTGGTCACTACTTCTTTCTATCTTTCAGGTGACGTACGAATCCCGCGTTGAAAATATGGTCATCTTTTGAAACGATCCACGAATCGATTTAATTTTTTACTTCTTCGTGAGACCAAAGTTCTGGTCAGCCAGATCGAAACAAGTGGTAGTCAGAGGAAGCAACGTCTGAAGAATACGGTAAGAGGAAGGATTTCCCATTTGATGTGTACAAAAAACTGTTATTTGCACTAATTTGCCATGAACTACTATTTACTACCTTATCTCGTTCGCTGTAATTTTTTTTATTGTTATCATCGCGAAAAGTAAGTTTAGACCACCTTTAAAACCTGGGTGACGCTGATCAAAGCATCAAAAGAAATTGCAGAATACGTATCTTAATATCGGGTCCGCCAAATAACTTTTTTTTTTTCAACTAGTGCTTATTTCGTGAATGGTAACACTTAGCTCATGTCTGATTTGACAGATAATTAGTTTTATCCTTCCGCTGAGCGAATATGGTTGTGTATACGCTTGAACAACGCTGGGAAATATTGCGACATTACTTTGAAAATCATGGTAATGTTGCAGAATGTGTGCGAAAATTGCGTACGGTTTTTGGAAGAAGAGAAGCACCGTCAGCTCCGTATGTTCGTTATCTTGTGAAAAAAGTGAAAGAAACTGGCATCCTCATCGATAAACCAAAGCGTGAAAAGCCAAAAAACAGTGCGTACACCCGAGAATATCGATGCTGTGGCAGAAAGTGTGCGTGAAGCGCCATCAACATCAATTCACCGTCGTTCTCAACGTGTGAAAATTTTAGACATCATCAGACGATATTTTGAAACTAGGTGTACAACTTTTTCCAATTGGTTCAGGAGTTCGAAGCCAACTGACCATCCAATGCGTTTCTTCGTTTATGGGCCTGCGATCGACTTACAGAAGATGCCGATTTTGCCAAAAAATCATCTTTTCGGATGAAGCTCATTTTGATCTTGGCGGGTATGTAAACAAGTCATCTTTGTCGTGACGATCCACAGAAAACCCGCACTTGTTACATTGAAAAGCCGGTACACCAAAAAACTGGTCACCAGTTTGGTGCGGTTTAGTCCAGAGGTAATTGGGCCACGTTTTCTGAAGAATACGGCAAGGAGGAAGGATTTACATTTGATGGCGCAACAAACTGTTATTTGCACTAATTTTTGCCATGAACTACTATTTACTGGCCTTATCTCGTTCAACCTGTAATTTTTTTTATTGTTATCATCGCGAATAGTAGATGTTTAGACCACCTTTTTGAAACCTGGGTGACCGCAGATCAAAGCATCAAAAGAAATTGCAGAAAACGTTTCTTAATTTATTTATTTATTTATACTGGGTTTTAACAGATGTTATCACTTACGTAAAAAAATCCAGTTATAAAAAAACCAGTTAGTGTACAATCATTGTTAAATACAATACAAATAGACAAGATACATTAAATTTTAAAAATTGTTGTTTTTGTACTTTATTACTACTAGATACATACAAAATATACTTAGGGAATTACTCTATGAACCCTTTTAAGCAATAACATGAAGGATTCCGTCTAAAACCGTTTGCAGACCATCAACAAAAATGTTTTCATCAGCACACTCTATGAGATTAATTAATATATGCAATCAGTTGTAATAATTATAATATTATCAATGCTATTTTCGGGTTGCCCCAAGGATACCACTCGGAGCCTACTTTTTTAAAAACAAATTTGTTTTAACAAATGTACCTATCGCATTATGTTTTAAATTTTAATAGGTACCTATTACTAATTTATTTAATTTTTTTAAAGTTGTACCTGTGTTAAGTTAAAATTTGGCAAAATTGCAAATCTGTAGTAGGATAAACATTATTCGGTGCACCTTTTCAAACAAGTCTTTATTTTGTTACAGCCGCAACCGCCACTGAACTGGCAGCTCGGGAGGTGAGGCGTTGTCACACCAGCGCTAGTGGAGACGGGGTGACTACCGGCAAGAACCTGGTCGCCTTGTTGAAGAGACAAGTTCCGCTAGCTGGTCAGCTGCACCGGGAACTAGAATGGGGGCAGGGGTGGGGCTGGGTAACGCTGCCTAACGGGGTGTGGAGTGGAAGTAAGTTAAACATTTTAATTTCAGAAAACTCTCATCCCAATTTGTAGTTTTTTACAACAGCATGGTATTTTTAGTTCTTTTAATTTTAATCACTTTCCTTCGTATAACATAGGTGTAGCACAGGGGCGGCTTGTGACTTTTTGGTGTGCTAGAGTGCTGAGATAGAAAAAAATGCCGTGATTGATGTTTTTGAAGCCGAAAATTATTTATTTATTTTTCAAAAAAAATTGTAGGAAGAATCTTAAAAACCTTCATTCAACAAAAATACGTTTTCGGCTACAACAACATCAATCATGACGTATTTTTCAATCTTGGCAGACTAGCACACTAAAAAAGATTTTTTTGTAATTTTTAGCGTTTTCCTTTGTTTTCTTTGATCAGCGACCTTGAGGTGATTTTTCACAAAAATGGCGCTAAACAAATCATTCAAATAGTATTATTCTTATTATTTATCATTTCTAATAAATTTTCTCTCAGAAGGCTGAAATGGTAAGTTTCTCTTATTTGCATTGCCGTTTTGTTAAATGTTCACTTCTACGTATTTTTTTTTAAATACTAAAGTAGTCGAATTTCACAATTTCCTGCTGTCGTCACGGGAACGAGGAGTTATTTTTCAATATTTATACAACGATTTTCTGAAAACAGTGGAAACCAAAGGAATACAAAATAATACCATGAAGAAAATAAGAATGTTTAAAAAGGAAGCCAACCATAGTACCCTCGATTGACTTTTCAATTAAAAACACTGTGTTTTTAGACAGAAAGAAAAAAAATGTTAGCTTGATGTTCAGTGAAAGAAAATATTAATTGTTTTTGAGATTATAACTAAACGTCTTTTGGGGGTGATTTATTTTGCAGAAAGATCTATCTGGTTAAAAAAATAGCCTAGTTTGTTAAAAATATAGATCTTCCTGAAAAGTATTAGGTTCTATGTTCAGTTATGTCCCCCAAATTGGACGTAGTTATGCAGAAAACATCCAACCCCAAAAAGATGAAACTGAGAAAAAGGCGTTAGAAAATATGACGATACAAAATCATCAATATGCGTAATCGGCATTTGTAAAGTGAATATCAGTATTTTTTTCTTTGTGAAAATTACTATAAAAAGGTTATTTATAATTTATTGTGGATTTTTTATTACAAAATGTATTTCCTACGTTATTCCACATTTTGATTTTTTAAAAGCTTAATTTAAGTTAGTAAAAAAATGAATTACCAAAAATGTTTTGCATTCAGAGCTTGGATGTTCTCAGCAGATAGAAATCTCGTATTTGTCCAAAGGAAAACGTGTTTAACTCGATTTCGGAAAATTGTGGGTTGGATACTTTCTGCATAACTACGTCCAATTGGTGTGCCACATTTCTCCTGGAAACACCTGGCCAGTTTTGGCTCGACGCAGTTTCTCCCGGCAAGTATTGTTAAAGAGGGAATTGTCGAGCACGTCACGTTAAGTGTAAGCGTTTGTCAACAGATAGAACGCCGCCAGAGAGACAGGTTCCGTTCGCAGGACAACTTCACGGGGAACTGGAGTGGGGGCAGGGCTGGGGGTGGGTGACGCACCCCAACGGCGTGTGGAGTGGGAGTGAGTTTAAATTTAGAACTTTGAACCTTTTGAGACAATGACTGTCTGTATACGTAACTTACTCGATGACTATTTCGCCATTTCTGATGATACCATAAGCAAGTGTTTTTTACTTCGCCTACTAAAGCTCTCTGTAGTGATGTCTTCAATAAATGAACTACATTGACTAACTTCTTATCACCACGCTTTAATATCATTGAAACCTTCATCAACCCTAAGTGAATCAAAAATATATCAATGTACACGTATGCGCCAATTAGCTTCATAAAAACCTTTTTTAACTCATTGGAAGTATTATCCCTTAGGCACTATATTTGTAAATCTGACATTATCAAAAAATCATATCTACATTGCATTTCACATTCTATAGATTCTAATAGAGTAACCCTCAATAATTAAGAGCAAGTTTTAAGTATATGAGAGAACCGTTGCAAATGGTATGATCATCGTCAAGAGACTATTAAACACTCCATCGCCGTTCTTTATACGAGCCCTGACTGCCTTTATTAATACAAAATAAGTTTATCGACTTATAATTTGTGTGGACATTATAATTATTCCTTTTAATTTAGTAAGTTCATATAACGTGGAAAATAAATTAACATAAACACATTATCATTCATTTTTTATAGCATTATATTTTTATAGCAAATATAACATTCTTTTTAAATACACTCATTATTTCCGTACTTTTCACATTATGTAATATAGAAAAAAAAAAGAAAAAGCCTCTAGAGAAATGTTTAGCCACTTTTTTAACTAACGTGTATAATCCATAAACCAATGTGTTTGGAAGCTCCTGAACACGTTAAAATCTCCTAAACTTATTGTAATAAATGTTTGATTAGAACAATGAATAACTCTTTTAGAATGTAGATTAGACCATTAAATAATTTAGCCAAATACTATCATTTAGTAATTTACATATCATATTCCGAAAACAAAATTACATCCATTTACAAAATTTACTTCAAAAGCACCCTTGAACCAGATTTTAAAATGTTCAAGAAAAATTAAAACATTTTGATGTCTACTATCAGCAATTTTTTATCTTATTTAATACATTTTAAATCTTTCCTCTTTTCTTTAAATTATAATTGAATAGTTTAAACCAATAAAAAAGCCTTTATTTGAAAAAAAAAAAGTTTTTATCTCACGTTTCTTTTATTATTTTTGTGTTTATTTTGGAAATAACCTGACGTTAGCCAGACCTGACAAGGAATCGTTGTTAACACAAAACGAATATCAACGTACATCCAAATAAAAGTACGGTTCAGATTATAATTACAATGCTTACAACTTCAACCGTACACTTGTATAAAAACAATACTTGCATACGCGTGTGCCGTCTACTATCAATTCTTGAATTATTGTTTCTAACTTTGTAATTGATACATTTTGGAACATTGTTAAGATAATACCGCTGTTACTTCCGTTAAAACATCTCAGTTAGCGTTGGGAAAAACTTCAATGTTTTGTGAATGCTTCACGAATTGTTAGTTCTTTAAAATGAACCCTTCGAAGCGAATACTTCAATTGAAGTCGAACTCGCAAAAAAGAGATTTGTTCAGTTATTTTTGGAACCGGTTCTTCGCAAATAGTTCTTTGAAGTAGTTCTTTCAAAGCGGTCACAACGCTAATCTCAGTCTTTCTTTTAAACAACGAAAATTAGTAGCCAAGTATTTAAAATTCTCTGCTGGCTAAGTCCTAAGAAGTAGGGAGAATTCACTCATTACCAAATTATTCCCAACTTAATAAACGATACAATAACTGAAAAAGATGTTCTAACGGAGCTCTCAGCGGCAGAACTATATTATTCTTGAGTTTTATTAGAAACTTACTTAGACATATTTCTGATATATTATTCTTCTGCAGGATTGACCTGGTCGCAGGAAGGAGATGACTTTGCTCTCCACGCCATGCCTCTGGTGCATCACAGTAACTCCGTAGCGGCGGTGGGGGCCTGCGCCGGCCCTGACGGGGCAGCCCTCTACGAAGGTTCCTACGAACGCAGCTACGCCGACTACGGTGGAGTCAATATCAACGATTACGATGACGGGGGAGCCGAGGACTGGGACTTCAATGTTGATTGTGGAGATTTCATGATGTAGAAAGGTGAACGGAAAATGATTTTGATTCAAAATATAATTTTATGACACGTGGTAAAATCACAAGATAAATCTTATCTTATAAGTGGTATGTTATTTCATTAACTGGGGTTTTTGTTGAACAACATAACTTTTTTGGAGAAACTAATTAATTTTATTTATTTTCGGTTTATGATCATTCTGTTCTTTTAACGATCACTCCACGAAAGGTATTTTTAACACAAAGTGATTGACTCACAGATATGACAAATAAAATCATATCTAAAGGAAGTTATTGATGACAGACAAACTGTGTAATTCTACACATTTTCGTCATATATAATGTTTTTTATTGTGTTGCATATAATATTTTTTTTACGCTCTGTAGCAAATGTGATTTTTCAAACGAAAAAAAAGAATTATGAATTGGTCATTTTTCAGATAAAAGGCGTTCAAAACATAATTCAATCACAAATGCACCCGTTTTATAATTTATCGAATTATTATGACTTCGTGACAAACATCATTATCAAAGAGAACCGCGACGGCCGAGAGGGCATTTAAGTGATTTCCGGCAATCAATGAAAGGTTCTACAACATTATTTTCATTTTATTCGTAAATTGGATTAGCAAGTTCTACTTTTCATTTGAAAACAATTTTAATAATTATTTGATCGAAAAAATGTCAGTCGAATTTGATTAATGTTTCTATAAAACATAAATATTTTACGGTCGAGCTTTGAATTGAAAATTGAAAAATATTTTCTCGTAAAATTTTTTACATTGAAGGAGATTTCTCATAATTCAAATGAGTAAAAAACACATTAAAAAAAATCGAAATATTTGGAGGATTTTGGGACTGGGAATACCATTCACAAATTCTTATTGTTTTTAAGATAACTATTCTGTTTTTAAAATTACATTTAGGGTCAGCACCCAGAAATACACACTTTTTGACTTTCTAGTGCAAGCAAAACTACTAATAATTTATCTGTCAATACTATATGGGTAATTAGAAAAATGTCTAAGGTCTTCAGTGAATACAATTCTTAAGCTGTTATCCTTTTTTTTATGAAATGCATACTGAAATTTTAAGTAAAACGTTCAAAAATGCACATTCTGGTTTTAAAACTGCACATTTTACTGATATATTAGTATTTTTTCATAGAATTTAAAGGATTATAGTTAAAGAATATTCATATTCATATGAAACCTCACACATTTTTCTAACTACCCATAGAAAATTTGCAGACAAATCATTTGTAGTATTGCTTGTATTAGAATGCTACAGTGACGTTTAGCGTCATTCTCAAATACTGGCTCCTTAAGCACACTTGATAAACATTTTTAAAATATACAAATGTTTATGTATAGCAGGAAAAAAAAATTGCGAAATTTAATTACGCATGAACTCCTTGAAAAGTGGTATACGAGTATACATGAAAAAAAAATCTAGGTTTTATTTTGGTGGTCAAGTTTCTCAGTTATAAATAAGACACTTATCATTTGATGATAAGTTTCTATTTAAAATTAGTTTGTTTTCTCTCTAATTTCATATAGCTGTGAATGGTCCACCATACCAAACAAAGCAGTTAAACTCATACTCTCTTGATATAAAGGGATATTTCAAAGGTTCAAAGTGTGATTTATTGACGTAAAAAACATCTCCACTGTACCACGCTAAGCACTCCCAAAATAAGTGTATTGTACTAATTTCTCTCTCGATGTAAACTGTAAATATATTTAAGAAATTAGTTAGTGCATGAAAATCATCGCAATTCGTTTGATGATAACCTGAATGTAGAAGAATTCTAAGTAGAATAAGGTGTAAAGATTATGATAGAGAATCTAAGGAATTTTATAGAATCCGATGTCAATAACGTTTTATAAAACTCTGTTTCACCATTTGATTGATTATTTTAAACACGTCATTTGATTTAAATTCAGTAGTAAAATATTACATATTTCCTTTACTTTCAATAAAGTACACAGATTTCAATACAAATCTTTTTTTGCGCTATTAAAATCGCTTAAAAAACTATCAAGTTGTAATAAATTTTTAAACTCGTTCGTATTTTTCCAAATGTTCGGGCCATAGAGTTAACATTGTAATTTTGTGTGTAGGTACTACCTCCATTATTTCGAAAGAATAAATCACTTAGCAGGCATTAAAATTAGATTTACGGGGCGTTTTTTATCGCGCTGTAAATTGGCGCCAAGATTTCATTATTTGATAACGTTTTCCATTAGTTATCATAACGGCCGGGTACTCTTTACTGAAATAAACATTTTTCATCTCTTAAATCCTCGACAGGGCCATCTGACAGCAATGTAAATAATTGAAAAAGAATTCACATTAAATTTAACCTCCAAAATCGCGCCCCTAGACGATAACAAGTCAACATTTTTTGAGTCAATGATGTGGAAAAATCTCCAAAACTTAACTTCTAGTTTTAAATCTACCTTTCCCTTACGGTACCAGAGAATTTCATACGCTCCGGCGCTGTGAAATGAGCTTACATTTAGAGTTTTGTAATGTCAAATCGTATAAATATGAATAGTCTAAAATGTATTATTTATAATAATGGTAATTATGTAAATGAAAACATTTTAAAAAATATTTTTTTATAAGGGCCGAAAGCGAGAAAAAACATTGGCAATGGATAAAACACACGAGACACCCGTTACAACTGGCAATCGGTAATCTACTGACAATATAATAGCTTCGTTCACACACCACTAGCGCTAGGCTAGGCAAGTGTTCGATACAGTTTTCAACTAACGAATAAATCATTCAGCGGTCAAAAGGGGCTAAATGAAATCACTGAATATAATAATGTATTCGGACCTTTCCATAAATGTTCAATTGTGGCTTTATACATGTTCGCGCTTGTTTAGAGCATTCAACACACATTGCGCAGTGTCTGGACGAAGCTATACACGTTTGGTATACCCACTTGTAAACAAACGCACACATACGTATTGACAAATTTATGTCCGATTTTTCGGTAAAACTTATTTATGTTGCTACTTTCGACAAACACTTACATATTGTAATTATGTTGTTTAATAGATAAATATACAACCAAGAAATACCTGAAAAATTTTCTCGGTATTTAGACTATTTATAAAGATATTTAAATAATTAGAGACGTCAACTCAGTCAATAGCACCGGAAAGGAGAGCTTAGTGAAAAACTTACTTAAAATGCATTACTGCGAACTTTAAAAGCAAAAAAACTACATTGTCACTGAACAGAAAATCCCTATAAAAGTGATCTATAACGATTTGAAAGAATATTGAAAGAGTAGGTCAGACATCACAACGGTCGTACAGTTCGTACCCTTGTAAGTAGACATCGTAAGTTAATGGTAAATATAGAGTTAAGAACTACGTTTGGTATACCTTTAAAAGAATGCCCTGTAAAATTGCCGCATCTCAAACTAACCTTAAATCGATACCTTAATAAGCTAATATTAGAATTTTAGTTTTCTTCCCTGTCTATCTGTCTAAATCAACTAAGCTGCCATACTTCACAATAATTCACAGTAGGTACGTAACAAATAACATAAACATTATTGTGTAAAGGGAAAACATTAAATTTTCTCAGTTTGGCATGTTTTTACATATTAATTATAATTAGTTAATTCATTAGTTTTTAACAAGTTTTAGTTCAACAATGTTTTAACCACCAATTAATTAACAACTTTTAAATTAATTCGATACTAATTAGCGTATCGGTTGATTAGTTGCAATTTTTTGTGTTTTTTTTCTTTTCCATAAAGAAACTTCAAAACAAATAATCAGAAGTAAATTGTGGGTTCAACCAATCATATTGTTCGTTGCCTACCTCAAAGAGAAGGTTTTTTTAGGTCCCTTTGAATAGAGAAAATTACAAAAGTACTTTTCGTTTGTATATTCAATGATAAAATTATGAAAGAACCTGAAATTTCCAGTTAATAAAATAACATTTTTTTAAGAACCTCTGAAATGGAAAATTTGGCTTACGGTACCTACTTTTACGTATATTTTTCACTCTTAGAAATATGTTATTCTTTTACTTCAAGTAATGTTTTTTTTTCTCCACTCTTAAATCACATCACAAAACATACCAATAACTCAAAACGTTAATATTATGATGTTTGGTTCGACGGATAGGTTAAAAATATTTTTTTGTACAATATATAATGACTTTGAGAAAAATACGTTTTCTTTGATATTCCTAATGCTAAGATCTTTATTAAAGAAGTATTTAGCGCTCACAAGTACCTTTATAATGTAATAGGTACAGATTTTTTGTATGGAAATATACTTGTATAGATGAACGTGGTGTCAATCAAAGTAAAATATACATGTTATTAGTTAATAGTATGTACGATATAGGAGATAGATATGTACGTAGTTAAGAACCCATGTCGATGTTTAAATCCCCCCTCCCCCCTCTTATGATGGTTAAAATTATGAATTGATAAAATTAAATTTAGTAAAATTCCTCGATCCGTTTAGGGCTTCTGTTTATATTTAAACTTGTTAAAAAATGCATATTACGAAACGCAACACGTTCGATCGAAGATAAAGGCTAAATATTAAAACAGTATTAAAGGCATTCAAGCAATGAGATGCATGAAAGAAAAAATAGTGCCACTCTGACTTGAGCCCGGATCAACCGCCTGCTGGGGGGCGTATTAGCAATCATACCACGTGGCCTCTCGTCCAACTTGATACTATTTCTCTGCTTTGTTATTGTTTATTTATTTTTTTGTGAAATGTAGCACCCAGACAAGGTATTTTGGGGCTCGGAGCACCATTCGATGACGAGTTCCGCAATACGTTGACCATTTTTTTTCAGTTTCGGGAACATTTATTATTGTTATTGATTCGGAGATGGTCTACATAGCTCCCGCAAGTACTCATTTGCACAAACCATTTATAGGCCCATTATGCCATCTACCATGTTTCACTTTACTCACCCGACTTTGACCCAGCCCCTTTTTTTCACAACGGCCTCATCACCCGATAACACCCTGTCCGACGAACTGACATCAGTCGATTAAAAAAGTCCCACTTCATAAAAATAAGTAAAATGTCCTCAGTTTTATTAATATCGTGCTAGTGCCAGACAACAACTCCGTTAGAGAGGATTTTCCTAAAATCAGTGGAATAGCTTAACACTTTTTAAATAGCACATCTAAGAAACTACACGTTTGAAAGTTTTTGTTTTAATTAGAATTTTAAGTGTTGAGTACATTTAAAATTATGCTTCCAACCTTCCCAAAGACTGCCCGTTACTCCGACAGTTTTGTCAATAATCCCATTAGTCGTAATAACCAATTGAATAATGTTACTTAGTATAAACTACATACGAGTTTTATATTATTCGAAATAAATTATTAGCAATTGTGAAAGAATCGATGTCTATGTGTCAACTTTGCATGTTTGTTAGCTATTACATCTACATTATTGTAAAATATATTTACATGATATGTGTATCCTAAGATGGAAAGCTAATTCTAAGAAACGTAGAAAAATTATGCTGCCGCCTCTCTGAGAGCGATGAAGCTAATTTATTATATAAGCTTACTCGTAAAAAACATTTCATGAAAAAAAAAATCATTCAGAACTAGGTAATATATTCTAAAATGAAAATTGATGAAAAAGATCCCCGCCTCCTTTTATATTAAAAAATCACGTCCAATCTTAGGTTTCCGTAACAGAAATTTATAGGAAATCATTACATATGTTGCCTTGTGGCTCATACTCCCTGAAGAGCAGTGGACTACATTCATAAGGCATTAGAGGCTTCCTATTCATTGGGAGAATAAACCTCCTAAAGTATTCACGGGAGCTTGGTATTGCTGCTTACCTTATCAGAAACCGTACGGTTAGAGTTAGTGCCGTAAAAACGGTATTCAGTAGAAATTTTGATGTTTGCGTTTTCGAAGTTTGTAGAAAGAAATTGGGTAATTTTCCATCCGTAGCAGTTATGTAACCTGGCCTGCTGGTGTTGCGCAGTGAATCAGAATGGAATTCCTAAAAAAGTTTTTGTAACCTTTGACGTAAAAATAATGAACTCCATGAACCCGTACGATAACGTTTCTATTATAAAAAAGATACGTTAGGACGATAAAGCTCGAGCGTACCCGGTGTAGGCACTAAACCAAATATATTATGACAAGTTAGGAGTGAAAGTTTAGTTCTTAGAAGAAAAGACGTGAAGACTGTTCGCCTGTGGAAAATCGATCCGCCAACTTCGAGATGGATGCTGCCTTTGCGATAGTTTCGCTAAAAGGAATTGCTCTTTGAGTTCTACTTTTATAACTCCATAAAGATAAAAATGTTATTACATACTTCCACCGATGAAATGAAATGGATTATACGAAAAAGTTAAATACAATTTGCAAAGTAAAAGATAATGAAATTAACATTTTATACAGATGCATAATATTTTGAAAACGATTTAATGATTTGATTATTTCAAGAAGATTTTTACACACAAATTTAATTTTTTAGAACACAAACATAATATTTTTTTCCTGGAGTATGAGATCTTAAACATTTTCTTGCTCGTTTCAAAACAAGATACTGAAAGGTATCTAAAATTTTGTGACAAATTTAAAGTAACTTCAATGATGCTAACACCCTTCACGTTTATTTGGAAGAAAATCTCTCGAGCTTTGAGATACTAGAAAAAGCTTTTAAATTTGCACACAGCATAAAGGAATAGATGTTTCAATTTTCATATCCCACTCTTATTGGGTTTGCTAATAGGCTGTGTATCTTTCATTTATGAAGTAAGTGTAAACTTTATGCAACTTTATAAATTCATTATTAAGTTGGTGGATACCATGTTGAGACTCGACTACCAGTTGAATGGATCGAGATTCGTTACTTATACTTACACCTTTTTCAACGCGAGTTATGTAAACTAAGTGAATTGATTTGTACCGTAAATCTTAAAATTTATATCTTCTTCTAAAAAAAAATCTTGTTCTTGAGATGACACTCTACGTTACCGAGCTTTTGTAATTATTTATACTGTCGTAAACTTACAAAACGCCAGCTTTTAATTCAGGCTTGTTCTAAAAATAATAAAGCTTTCAGAACTTGTGATGAAATGTATTAAATAATTGTTTTCAAACATCGAAAATCCTCATATAAAGCTGAGAAAAATGCGACAGATTTATGATTTATAGACTTATTTAACATTTGGGTGATATTTTAATTACTTTTTAATATTTTATCAATGACATAAAACATTCTTCAAAAATTTCTAAGGGAAATATGCGAATAGTACATTTTGCGGTAACACTGGAGTGTCATCTTGGACTGATAAGAAAGTTTTCTAACGTTAAAACGCAAAGGTTAATTTTGATTCCAAAATAATTATATCTGAGACTGAACTGTTTAGAGTAAAAAAAAAAACATTGAAAATGAGTGTTGCTCCTTTCGCGATGATCTGTTTAATTATTTGGGACTGTGGTTCTGTAAATGTGGGAATAAGTTCGGGTTAAGGTATACGTAAGAGCCCATATTCTTATGCCACTGAGATCATGTATCAAATTATATCGCCTACTTTTTGTTCTTCCTGTCTCCAGATTTCTGTATTCAAAATATGTACTGAAGTGTAAAACCAATATTTTACCAAAAAATTATATGGTTTTCTTAGAAAGCAATCACTTTGCAATTAAACATACATTAAAAAGGAAGCATTTTCACTTTTTATTAGCACGATTTTTACTTTTGAGTTAGCCAAAATCATATGTGTCTTGTTTACAATAATTTTTTGGTGCAAATTATGGCAATTGATTTAGTTTTCATTTATGATAGATGACACCATTTTTTATAGGAAATATGGGGTAAATACAGCATTTTTGTGATTCGGTGAAAAATTATAGCAATATAAGAAACATAAAATAGAACCCTGGATGCTTGGATTTTACAATTACGTTGCAGTCAACTGGTGGAAATGCTTTTTTAAAGACATTATTATTGATTTTTTACATTTATTGTATGAACACCGTCACACTTGTAGATAAAATGTTATCTTTAGTTTTTCAATTGATTGTCAAAATGTTAATAACAGAGATGCTCTCAGAAAAACACAACACATTTCACCCGAAATGTTTTTCGATTTAAAACATGTTAACAGCATAAACTAGCCTAGAAATACGCGATTAACGCAAACAATCTGTATTAATTACATTAAATTGGCTTAATAGAGAAAATAACAAACAGTTTTGATTGGATTTTGTTTATCTAATAAAGATAGAGTATTCGCTCACCGAAGGTTATTTATTTGGTTAAATCAACGAAATGTCTAAATGCATTTTCACCGGGTGCCCAAGAATTATTTATTATGAAGTCATTAATTAAAATAGGGGGTTTTAAATCACATTAAGAAATGTCCTATTTTATTGGTATTTTTATTAAAAAAAAGTGTTTGCTTCCTTTAAAATACACCATATAGCATGAAGTCAAGTTTAGCAATTTAAAAATAAAATTTTAGATAAAAATAAAGTGTTATATTGTTTGTTTTGTTAAATCACAAAGTGCTTGATTCCTTTGAAACACAAACTCGTATGTTTTCGATAACATAATTATTAAACTTTCAATGATTTATTACTCCGACAACTGTTTCAACAGTAAATTGCGGAGTACGTTTACAAATTACCATCAATCTAATTCCGCATAGGTAGTCTTCTACTTCCCTAATTGCCAGTACACATAACCGGAGTATACAGAAGCACTTGTAACCCTAATCAAAATCGTTATATGTGCTTTTATCGTTCACGGAGATGTTGTCAGTCGAAACATGGGAACAGGTCGGAGTTCAAAGACAAAGTGAAATTTTCATGGGCAAAGTGGGAATTAGTCCAGTCAAGTTATTCCTCCCTTAAATTAAGGGTCACATTTTCGGAGGCTTTGTCACATTCTTATGTCGCTTACGTTTTACAATTTCTGCAATGATATGAAATGTTTTTTGAAGGATATAGTCAAAGAAGATAGCAAAATCTAACTGACTGAATTGATAACTGAAATATGTTGATAACAACAACGATAAACTTTCTGGTCGATAGACGCAATTCAAGAGATGTTATCGAATGTTTGGTTTAAAAAAAATGATGCGTCATAAGATTTCTACAAAAATAATTTACTCAGAGACGGATTTTTTGTCAAAAAGACAGTAGTTAATTACCTCGGAGAAATAAATTACAAGTTTTAGTAAAAGTGAAAAGGGTTTCGCTGGAAGTATTCTCTTACTGTTGCGAAAAATATACAACGTCTGAATTTTCAAGCGCAGGCAATCGATACAGCAGCGCTGCGAGTGTAAAATTTCTGGAATATTCAACTCAAAAGAAATTCGACACTAGTAGTAAAATTGAACTGAGATATCTATGATTGAGAAAAAACTGGAATTCGAATTGTGTATTATGTTAAATTTACACTATTTTTTGTTTGATAGAACATTCACTTCACTAGAGAGAATTGTACATGAAGCCCAAAATAATTTTGTTTCTATTAGATAAATACCAACTTGACTCGTGTATATTCGTACTTGCATGAATTAATAAATGTATGTATGTCTGTTAGGATGTTTGTAGGTAAAGATATTTCATTGTTAATATAAAGTCAATACACTCAATTATTATTTGTAAAAGTATATTATCCTAACGATGCGACATCTCTTAATGGACTTAGGAAGTTTAGCATCAAATATGTGTGTTCTTAAACATAAGATAAATATAAATACTGTGTGTATATTATATGTATGTGTTTTAGAGGCAACGTATGTTATAGACACCTATGAATAAAATATACAAATATTTATAAATATGTACGTATATGTATTAAAATTTTATTTTCATGGTTCTTACTGAGCGTCTGGAAAAGTGAACATCAAATATGCGATATTTTTTAAAATATCTTTCGAAGTGTTAACTTAATTTTTTGGTAGGTATTATTTAAACGTGTATAAAATAGATGAAATTTTTCAAATTGTTTTTATTGAAAAATACCCTGAAAAATTGTTGTTAATGATGCATAATTAGCCTTTCTGGAAAAAACCTACATCACACGTCAAATTATTTCGTTGGCCTGACTGTCCCTTTGTGGATTAAAAATTTAAAAAGGTATTGCCAATTTTGTTTACAGATAAACTTTGAAGCAGGTGCTCATTGGCATGTTGGTGAGGGGAAGTGTAATTTTATAATATGTTGTGATGATAATTATTATCACCAGGACTTTTCAATTATGTAATCGGATTTCCAAACCAACGAGTTTCCAACTAAAAATCTTGCAGAAAGTGCCAACATATACAGGTGCTGTTTTTTTGTAAATGTTGTTTTATATATCGACTGTGTTTTGATAAAACGGGTTGTTACACTTTTTTTGGAAGAAAATTTAGGCCTTAGTGGCAAAGACACGGTCGTGCTGTTATTTTACCGATAAGTGCCGAAGTGGTAGCGGTAAAAAAATCAAAACGGCGCTAATCATCGAATTACGACAGTGTAAAATGTGATAGTGGTTCAAACAACTAGGCCTATGCTTGCCCACATCAATATGTTGAATAACCCCTTTCGCCTAAACACAGTCGATATTATACATAAACATAAAACACTATACATAATTAGGTATATAGAATAACATGTATTGCTTACAAATTTTGTTTTAACTTTTTTCTATTCACTTGAGCAGAACATATAAGTAACTATCTACACTAATTTTGTATCATATTTCAATGAAAGGGGAAAAATGCACTTCGTCCAATATTTGTAAAAAAAATAACAATTTTAATTTAAGGGTTTCTAAAACCGAAGTTCGCGGCACTGTTCCAACATGTGGAAATCATTGGAAATGACTAGCCCAAAATGCTATCTGATGTTATCTTGTGAGTTTTGATTTGTGTTTAACTACTTTGAAAATCGATCGATTAGGTCATTTTTGAATACCCTGTACACTATTAAGATCTGCAGCCCCAGCCAATCTGAGCTGTCTTGTTCATACGGTAGGCTTTGAAAGTGCTGAACACAAGAGCTCGCATTAGCGCAGAAGTTTTTGTAGAACTTTGTACGCATCAGTGAGAATCGATTTTAACATTATGTAGCTCTTCAAACAAATTTTATTTTTAATAATTCATTAGTATAACAAAATGAAAGCTTATATTTTAAAATATAAAGGATGCCGGTCATCATTGTTAATAATAAATTTTGTGCTAAATAGAATTTAGCGTAGAGGTTATGAAAAACGGAAAGAAAAAATATAATTAGTAAATTTATGGAAAAATTTCCATAAATTGTTGGTTAACAAAGATAATTTTCACAAATAATTACCCATGCACCGCCCTTTTGTAAAAACACAAAAACCTTAGTTGATTGATTGCTTGGATTTTTTTAAATTTTTTCAGCTACCCCGTTGCTTTTAGAAAACGGAAAAGATTCTGAATATTAAACAGATTCAAAATGTCGTTATATTTCAAAATGTTAACATATTATAAATTTCGGAGAATATTTTATTACGTTACCTACTAGATTGAATAACGCGTATTACATAATAAATGTATTGTAATAATCATCCATTCTTTCAAATTTGTTGATTTACGAAGGAATTTAAGTTCAAACAAAGTGTTTAATTTTGTAAGTGCCAATATGCAACATAGAATTGATTAAAAAATATCATTAATAAGTAATGTTGCCAAAATTATTATGGTGTGATTTATTTTGTTTACGACAATTTTGTAGCAAATCACCACAATATTAGTTAAAAAAAAACCTATATTTATATGAAAACCCACTTCCCCTGATGATTTTTAAAAACAAAAATTTTATATGATGTTTGTATTTCTTATAGAATTACCCAGAAAAGTGATAAATTTGTAATTTTGGTAGGTGCTTGCTTTTTAAAATGATTTCGTTTTCCGAAAAGTGTTTTATGTAATTAGGTAGAAATTTTAATTATCCCATGACCATAATATGTGTTTGTACTGAAAATAAATTAATAGATAAATGTAATAACTATACCGTTGTAACCATTGATTTATTTGGTGTACAGTCGGTAAATTATATAAATGTTTGTATGTACATTTTATAAAAAAACGTAATAAAAACTATTAGACTGAAGTAATTGGTTTTATTGGCTCCACTTAACCTAGTTTGTATCGGTACAAGATGTTTAAATTGGTTTATTGGATTCAATACATTACTTGAGAATTTACCTACGTCAAGTATTTGCCCTCAATAGATTTGGGCTGACATAGGGTATCGTGTTTTTTAGACTTTATATCTCGGCCATAAAAAAAAAAGTTTTTTTTTTTTTTTATCCACTCGCCTAGCATCAAATTATATTTTGTACAAAAGTAGCGGTTCGTGTCCGGAAAAGTGGTTTTTAAATGAAGTAGAATAGATTGTTGGACTTTAAACGAAAGCTTTTATTAAATAATAAAACAATATCGCCCTGGTGAAACACAACCACTCAGAATGGAAATGTTGCTATAAATGCTAAAGCTGTGCTGAGTGACTAGATCCGAATGGTCCAGTACCCAACCTTCCTGTTTCCCAGCCATTTCCCCTCCCCCCTTTCTTCAACTTCACAACATATTCCAAATCGGAGTTGCCACAGTCTCATAGTCCAACACATAATATTTAACTTTTAAGAAAAACGTTTTTTTTATGGTAACATACTGTTTACCCAAAATCATCAGAACTAAATTAAATGTTATTTATCTATTTACGGTTACCATTTACAAAGATAATTAATATAGTATATGTACTCTAATCATTATTCTTGGAACACATTAGACACAGTGATTTTTCAAAAAAAGAATTAATTCACTAATGTTGATATTATTCCCCCCAAAATATTATTTATGTTGTTTCCTATTACCATGTGAGTAAACTCTTTTAAAAATAGAAAAAAAACATTTAGTGCATTTGGTATTTTGACTCTCTTCAGTTTTAGAGTGAAAATTCAGCCGAACAAAAATTGTTACTTACATGTAATGAAAAACGTTACAATTATTTAATTTACAAAAAGTCTATGTAATTTTTCACATCTCCGTGTTGCGACATAACGTTTCCCCACTGAAAACGCTAATGTCGGTAAATTTAACAATAGTTGATAGTAGCAGCCGTTGAATAAATTAATTAAATCAATAAACTTTATTCGACACGCATTTCGTTCCAACAACAAAAAAACGAACCAATCAAATAAAACTTCGTAAATTAATTCGTATTAATACTAAATTAAAACGGTATTTACCTACATAAATTAAAACCAATCCTCGACCTACCTACGTAAACCAACAAAATGTCAGGAACAATAAATATCCAATAGTATGTAAATTTTATTGCATTTTGTTCTTCATTTGAAAAATAAAAACCGACCTCAAAAATGACCGCGATATTTCTATCGCACTTTGACAGATGAATTCGTCCTTTTCCCGCCTATGGTTCGGTGAATCAGCTGCAATGTTTGATCGGTATATTATAATATTTGTATATATATAAAACATCGAACACACCAGCACTCGCGAGGAAACCTCTAAATCAAGCCACAACGTACCCGAGTAAAAACGTACACTCAAACATAATCAATACACAGTGAAATGAAATCACACTTTTACCGAGTCGCATAATTTGTACGACCTCGCTCGGGTTGCCAAGTCTGGTTAGAACAGCGCGCCAAACAAAAAGCAGCCAGCCGTTAGTTAAGGCTGCGAATCTGACGACGGCGTACATTATAGAACGGTACCTAATTATTATAAATCAGCCATAAAACTTTTATTTAGGAACATCAATGAACGGCATAAAATTTATTTGAAATTCGTGTATTTTACGAACATTCCCGCGATGTTCTAGCGACTGTTAGCTCCTTACTTGAATTTTGACAGTCTGACGTCGGTAAATATTCGAACGAAAAAACAGTTGGGATTTTTGCACTGTAAATAATAACCTCAAATTTGAAACTTATCTTACTGAATAATAAAGTGATGTTTCATTTAGATTAATAGTATTGTGTTTATGTGTTATTAACAGTTTTCTTTTGTTACTAGGTTGATATTGTGGTGTGTTTTTATTACTGAACAGAAACGAATTTCTTTAAAATAAGTGTTGTCAACAATATTCGAAGATGAGCAGATTAAATCAAATGCAGGTAAGACAAATAAACTTACAAAATATTAATGGTTTATGAACCAATCACAAAGTGTTGTGGGTTTTTAGCTTAATATTGTATAATTAAATTAAAAATAATAATGATAAATTATTATTTTGTGGTGTAAATTGAATGGCGGTCATCCGACGCGCGGATAAGGCTAAAATGTAAGTAAGTGTTTTTACATTTACATATCTCTTGAAAAAGACAACAACACTGGGAAAATCGATACTCCCAACTGTTCGTAGGAGAGGCGTAGACAAAAAATATCATCGCGTAATATTGTACCATGGTAAACGTTAGCAAATGATAAACACCCGGAATCGCACGCGTTTACGTGCGTACCATCAAGGAGTGCCTTAAAATGAGTAAGCAGAGGGAAAGATATTAAATTGAACGAGGTTTCCTTATCCGTGTCACAAATTTCAAATACTGCATCCTCTCACCATCTGCCAAACATTTGCCGTTTCTGATATCACCACGTTTAAATTATATGGATACAGATATAAAAAGGTATCTTATTCTTAATATTTAGATAAAAACTATTTTTTATCAATAAACATTTTAAATAACCAATTATAGATCGTTCTCTTACTTAAATGGAAGCATTGTTAATAATATTAACAGCCCTCCACACTAGCGACCAAATGCTTGAAAAAGTATAACGAATTCTTAGAATCAATCGAAGATTGCGAACTCTGCTACTCTGACATCATTTTTTTCTATCGACTTCCATGCTTTATTGCTAAATTGTATTTGCTGTTGAATAGTGCGGTCCACCTTCATGAAACTTGCATTATTCTTCTGTCTCAAATTTCAAGGTCAACTCAACTATGCTCACCTTTCAACTTGGTTTCCAGTATTTTATATGGAGCCTTGAAATATCTCTTTACCTGTCGAAAATTAGAATAGTCACGATTAAAAATACGGATAGCTTCTGTTTTCAGTACATATATCTATATGTTAAACAAAAAATAAATGCATTTGATAACGATGACCTTACACACGTGTTCGATAAGCTTAAGTTTGTATAAAAATGTTCCTATGTATGTGTTTTCAACACTGTTAAGTAATATTTCACGTAAGTCTACAATGCTTTCAGGTTTTTGTATTTAACGCACATAATATAAAAAATCTTACGCTTTCAGCATCGTTTGCATATTTACCAAAACTTCGTGCATTCTTATTAATGTCTGTTAAAATTTAAAATTTGTCTTACTCACTTTCGTGGGTTATTTCACGGAGTCTATTCTTAATTCTGACATCATTGTTTCCTCTCTTGACTTTTGACAAGTTCTGACTCACACTTTTCGAAAAACGAAGCCTTCAAGCATCAAGAGTTTGTAATTGTAGTTATTCGTAAAATCTGTTCGCCGAGAAGGAGTCACTCTCAAAATTAAATGAATTAACTAGATAATACTCTCTTGCAAAGTTAATAGAATAAACTTATTGATGCACATCACAGTAAACATATTTGAATACACTGTCTTATGAGATTATTGTCCTTCGATGAATCGTAAAATGATTTCTAAATACTTGAAACTAAACGAAGGTGAGACCAAAACATTATAATAACGACACAATTTTGCCCTTCTTTTTCATAGATAACAATATTATTTTAAATATTTTATTTCAAAAACAATATGACGTCTTGCCTTATGTTTGGAGAGGTAGATGTATATTTCAAAGCTATATTCCTCAGGTTAGAAATGATGTTTGCGAGCTTAAAATAGTTTCTTACCCTGGAAATTTCCAGTAGAAAAACTGATGTAATTTCATAACACCAAAGCTTACCGCTCTGTAGATGTTATTGCGAAAAAAAACAGCACAAAAATATTTCCAAATTTCATGGCGCTAAAGTTCCCCTTCACAGTGTATGTAAGTGCATTTTTACAGATGGAGAAAAAAATTTATTGAAAAATTTATTACCTGGCTAGTTTATGTAGCGCAATTTTTGTTAAAAATCACCTCAAGGGCGTTATGTTTGCAAAGGCTTAACTATCATTATAGCCTACATACCAGTCTAGGTCGTGAAGTAGTTTTCGATTACATGGCATGTCTTTAAGAGGACATAATACTCCAAAAACTGGGGGCTTGCCCACAATTCAAATTAATTCTGAAGAATTTGTAACAAAAATATCAAAAGTTATTTGAGGATGCACTCGATATGGAAGTAATTTATATTTTTAATTTATAAAACTATCCTTATCATTTTCATTGTTTACGTAAAATGATTTTCAAATCGTTTTTTAGCAATAGCATTAGCGATAAAATTAAGTTTCAATTTTTTATGCGAAGAATTAGTTACTCCCTTTGAAAACATTTGAGTTAAAAGTAATATTATCATTAGGATTAATTAAAATGTGCACTTCAGACAGAACACCTTTCTAGGTCTGCTAAAGGAAACTCGACCCTACCCCTTCTATGCTCTATGCGACAAGCATTATTTTCGTCCCCCCTTTCGAGTTACATTGTGTTTAATTCAGTTGCTGCCCAACGGCGGGCCAGTACACAAGTCGAATATGTTTTTACTTCTACGGTTTTTAATTTTTTTTTAAATTGAATACTTAGTGAAAACATAAAGGTCTCCATGGTCGAGTGGTAAGACACTCGACTACGAATCCAAAGGTCTCAGCTACAAACCCGCCGAGCGCAAATAAATTTTATTTAATGAATATGTGTCATAACCTTAGAGTATATAGAGTGGTAGCAATCCAAGGCAGTGTAGTCAGTTTTTGATGATTTTTGCCTAACTCGACGGACCTGGGCGTGGCTAAGACTAAGGCTAGGGTATTTATACATCCATTCATGTCACATATCGACACAATGTTTTTGTTTATTCGTAGAACCATTTTTTTACAGTATTGATATCAACAAAAATATAACATCTAACCTAAAAAACCGTTTGGTTGTGTCAAGTTTGGCGGCATAATAAAAAATATGGGCGGAGTCCCGCGGTGACCCAGGAGCCCAAGATCATTGTGACAGTACATAGAAGCGGAGTTTTATATTTGTTGTCTCTTTCTCTCTCATGGTGTACGATGTAAAAACCCGGAGAAAGTGATTTATCGCGAGTTTGTATCGGTTGGGTAAAAATAATTAGCGCTCTCTCCATACATTGTTTCTCCAAGGTCATAACACATTTACTGCATATGAAATAATATAAAGTATATTTGCGGCACGTTCTAGAGTGGTAGATACTAGATACTCTAGGTATAGCCCTGGTGAAAGACCACCATTCAGAAATGAAACGTTGCTTGATTGAAATGACTTTAACCGTTTGTAATCAGATCTGAATAGCCAGATACTTTTCAACTTTCCTCTTCCCCATCTCCTTCCTCTTTCCACTACCTTTAGCCTCACAATATACCTCAATTGGGGATACCATAGACGACGGTCTTGACGGTTGGAAGCAGTTGGGACTCTTGTGCGATATTCTCTATAAAAAATAAAAATAAAATTTACACATCGACCTTATTTCGACTTATGCTGTAAATGTACGGTATTTTTTCACAATTCAATAGAATATGTAAGAAAGAACATCAATCAATGCTTATGAATTTGTTATATTTTGAAGAATCCACCTTGTAATTGATTTTTTCTAAGGTAGTGTGTCCTCTTAATATACCATGCTGTAACATGTGTCTAACAAGCCGCTCAAGGCACCAACTTAGCATGCGCACATCGAGACGCCCCCCGTTGACGTTGGAAAGTCTGGAATTTAAAGGCATTTAGTGAATTATCCCATTAGTGATCACTGCAATTATTCTCAATCAGCTAAATTATATGAAATGAGAGAATTCACGTTCAACTTATTTATAACTACCTTTGATATAGGATGTCCACAACTCATTTCGTGGGTAATGATTGAATCTACTTGGACATTTTTTTTCTGTCAAAGGTTTATTATCATTAGAGCAATATTCACCCTACATCATGAAACTCAAAACACTCATACAATTCATGCAGGTTTTAGTCATGTTTAGTTTTTTAGTGAAAAGATCCAAATAGCCAGATACTTCCAAAGCTTCTTCTTCATTTTATCCTTTCCTATCTCCATCCTTTCCATACTCCGTTCAGCCTCACAAAATACCTCGATTGGGGTGCCATAGTCCAAATGACACCAAGCAGTTGAAACTATTGTGCGGCGTTCACAAAAAAATATACCAAAATAGGGTTTCGAGGCCACGCGGTATGACATCTTCCTATACTTCGTATCCCATCAGCATTCCACAAGAACAGTTGAAATATCTTGTTTTTTGTCGCTTTTATTCTTTCTAAAAAGAAAGACAAACATTCCCCTGGTTATAAATAACCTGAAAATATTTCTAAAACTCCTACTACCATCATAATAAGCGGAAACGTTGCTTGTGCAATGATGAAGGACTCAGCCAGTAGAGGAATTGAACCCACCAAGCCCGGGTGGGAATCTGACGCGTTTCTCTACTTATCTACCGAGCGGTCAGTTTCAATAATGTGACTATGCTATCTGAGTTTTTTTTTTCTTCTTATATTATTTATTTGTAAATTAACAGACTAAAGTCAAATTACAAAAAAGACCTAAAACACCAAATGGAAAAAAGAGCAACAGAGAAAGAATAGCACATACATAATAATAAATGAAGCGATGACAAAAATAGGACAAAATAAACATAAGAAAGAACCTTCAAGCCATGGTCTAGTCAAAGTTTTGGTAGAGTCGTAAAGAATGACAAAAATCTTTTAGACTGCTACCAATAATTTCAAAACTATTGCTTGAGTTAACAAGTCTTGACATTCTAGACATTGGCGAATTTCACCCATAGTTAGTTTTGTGATGATTGAGGAACAGCAATTCATTGTTTTTTGTCTACAGCAAGGAATGTTACAGTGGATAAGTTGCAACAGAGAAGGTGAGTCAATAAAACAATTAATAATTTTAAATCTAGAATAATTTCGCAATTTTTTATCATTCGACAAGGAACCGCTACTGTAGTCAATCCAAATGTGCAGATTATTTTGAGGGTGTGCATAGTGATCTTAATTTCAAGAGGTTCAAATTTTTGGTAAATGGCAGTTTTATAAACCTAATTGAGTAGGATTCATCACCCATCCACTTTAAATTTAACGGTCTTAGTCCTTTCATCATCACTTCCCCTTGTTACATAGAAATTCTACTCAACGTTATCTGATTACAGTTTATCTTTACACCGTTGATTCAAATCATTCGCTTCTATCAGCTAATCTGTCCGCTTTCCATATTCTGTGTTCGCGGTTTCATCAACTTCCGGCGATTCGGTCATTGTTTTAACGAACCATATCTTTCGTTAGCTCATATTTAAACCAAAGAACGTCAGTGGTGTATCATTTGAAATCTTAACTATAAAGAAACTGAAATAAAACATACACTGGCTGGAAACTCTATAACCTTTGTCTCTATTCGATCTAGAAATTATTTTAATATTGCCCAATCATTGTGATGTATGCCTCTGCCTATACTTTATCAAACCTGTGCAATGAAAGATATTTTATACAATTGTTCGCAAGTTACAAAAACATGCTTTGTTATTTTTCATGTTTAACGCTAATTAAAGTCAACTTGACCAAACAAATACGCTCATCTGGTGGTAAAAATATTAAACTCTAAAACACCAATAGCTTGGTCATATCGTGAGAAACTAAAAGTACAAGATTATCCACTTGTAATCCATAAGGCCGATTTCCACTTAAAATATCTAGTGCTATTCCAGAAATAAGACGTCCAGCTGATTACTTTGTTGAGGTGATGGGTCCTCGACTCGAATAAGACAAAGGGAAAAAATGAGAAGAAATAATTCGTGGGAAGATTGTTGGAAGGCGTAGCATGGGAAGGCGCAGAATGTAATGGTTTCGTAATTTTTGTGATTATTAGGCTTGGTGCACACGTCAGTTCTAGCCGCTGCTGCTCGGTAATCCGACTCGAATACTATGGGCAGTGCTATGCAACCTGTGTGCATCGCTCATCTAGTATATCGCCGATAGTAAAACAAACAAAAAACTTTAAAGTGATCTAGTGTAAGCTTCCCTGAAGCTCCGCGGTAACCTGCTTGGAGGAAATTGCGTCGATGATAGCCAATCTCCAATAGAAAAGAGCACCATAAGAAGAAAAACTTATATTATACAATACTTATTTACTTTCACTGCGGGAGAATTATTCATGTCTTTGAAACAATAATGTTATGCTAATTGCACCACCGCGAGCTTCCCACCGACCTTAACGTGTTAAAAGCACATATGCTCAAACACCGCCGACATCAGAGTAGATTATTCTATATTCGCTAGACTACACTTAATATGTATGCTGTGAGTTGTCGCTCATTTATGTGGGGTGTTAATATATTTATTAGTGTCTAAGGCAGTGCTTTTACAGAACGAATCCAATAGTAATCAGTTATATTTTTTGATATTTCTATTATCAATTAATCCCATGTCCCTACTGCCTACCCTGATCAAAAACCTTGTGCACGCCACTGATTCTACTAACTAACCATCACGCCGTTTCCCCGCAGTGGTAGGCAGATAGGACAGACCGCCATATAACTCATGGCTTGGCTCACACTCCTTGCTTCATTCACATTCATACATCGTTTCATACATACTATTCTGTTATTCTGATTCTTCACATGAACCGACTCATGTATTTGATTTACTTGATCGTGCCATGTTTTCCTCGGGCGTCCTCGACTTCTTCTTCCATTCCCCTTCACATCATACATTATTTTTATACCTTTCTTCGTTAATTCGCTTTAAATGCCCAAACCATCTAAGCGTCCCTTTCTTGATCCTATTCATAACGCTCACATCAGCCTTGCATTCTTTCCAGATATCCACATTTTTTATACGGTCATACATGGTTTTACCGCACATACGTCTCATTTCCACAGCATTCAGTCTACTTTCATCTTTCCTCTGCCAGTTCTCCATGTCTCACTGCCATACATCAGAGTTGGTATAAGCACTAAATTGTGGACTGCTAGTTTCGCTTCTTTAGACAATTTCTTATTTGCGCCAACAGCGTTCAGTCCTCCATTAATGGAGTTTCCTGCATTCACCCATCTGATTCTCATGTACAAGAAACTCTAAAGAGACAGCCTTTTGAGATTGATGATGATTCCAAAACGTAAAATTCCAAATGTTCTGTTTTTTTTTTTTTTTTTAATTTTGACAAAGTTTGAATACAACACTGTTGACAATTATAACTCTGACAGTCTGTATTATGTAGGTACTTTTTTGTTCTTTTCGTTCACGCTTCAAAAGTCTTGAACTGTGGTCTCAGAGATGTCACTAAATCTTGAGTCGTCAGGTCGAATTGGGTTTTTTGCTCAACCGACCATGTAACAACCAACATCCTTGCCCCAGGGTATGGAGCATTGAGCAAGTGGTCACTGAACCGTTCAGCCGAATGCATTATTGTTACATACTTCCAAAGCATTTAATATTGCAGTTTTTTTTCTAGCCTTTGAGTCGAGCAGGAGAATGAAATCGATAATCAATGCTCCACTGATCGCATGACACATTGCTACACATGCGATGGGTCAAACGTTATCTCGTAGATTTACCGTTGTACCGGCTTTAAGTAATATAACATGGTTTACTGACCGAAAGCATGAACGTTCAAACAAAGGTGTGTGTTTTCTGTTTACTATCTCCCTTTCTGTATAAATATTTGAACACAGTTTTTCGAATACAATAAAATTATTTTAAAAAATTCGTAGAAAGCAATCACTTTATGGTTTGGCATAACTAATGAAAATGAAATAATAACTTTGTGTAAGATTATTATATCATAATAATTATTTTTATTTGCTGGTCATAGAAATTAAAATAAAATATGTGGTCTTTTACAAAGTTATTATTTATTTTTCTATGTGGTCCTAGTATAAGTACATAAACTTGGGTGATTATACATATACATTAGAGTGTGCCGTTAAAGGTTTTTATTTTATTTCAATAGGTCAGTGATCTTGAAAAGTTGCGCATTCGGATATTGATAATGTTAAAATTCTAAAAAAATAATATCCATTACACCTTTTTACCCTGTGCTAAGCCAAAGTTTTCATAATAATATTTTTTGTTGGACTGCACAAAGATAAAAACTATGACAGAATTACACGTATATCATAAAATGATGAATATATCACACATCCTCGACAACCAGCATATTATATTAATTTTGGTCGAGTTTAGTTATATTTCATGAAATTTAAGAAGAATTTTTTTATTTCGATGATATCTCTAACATCAAAAAAATACAACTGACTAACTCGTAGCAGCTATTGCTTGTCAAGAAATAATATGAAAAATTACACAAGTAATAGTGAAGATAAATAATATTATGACGCCAGCTAGTAGATTTATGTTTACCTCTATGAATCATTTCTATATTTACAATAATCATGTGTTTTAAAATAGCGATGATGATAAATTGTTGAATTCTACTATGACAAGGAATTGTGTTCAATTACTTACAAAACAAGACATTATTATGAATACAATAATTTTTAAATTATTAATAATTCTCCTTCATATTATATGGGTAAGACATCTCGTAGTGTAAACATTAGAATAAGTGAACATCTAAGATGCTTAAAAAACAATAATTTTTCAGAGTTCGCCAATCACCTCATTACTACTAATCATAATTTTAATAGGGATACAGGGGTTATAATTCTTCACCGTTGCAATAAAGGGATAAAATTAGAGAACTTAGAAGCACTAGAAATTAGAAAATCATTAAACAGTAAACGCAATATTTTAAGCAATCAAATTAATTTATCTTATAGTCCTATCCTAGATATTTTTCCAATAAACCGCTCGGTTATTCCCATAATCCCCTCAATTACTTCTCCTTCTCACTCCAATTCCTAAATATGTATATATATCTCAGTATTTTGTATTTCAGGTTAATTTTTATATTGTCCTGATGATGGAAGGGTACTTCCTAAGCCGGTAGACATAATATTAAATAATAAAGTGGTTATAAACAAAGTGTATGTGTTCTATTTATAAATATGGCAAGCCACAAAGTCAATGCTTTTTACGAATATACAATAATTTTTATTTGTCAGGTATAAGTACCTTGCTCACCTTTAACAATGGATACACATATAAGTACCAAATTACGTATTGGTGACGGGTGTTTATACATATATACATAGATGGGATACAGATAATGATATGGCATTTCTAACAGCTTCTTTCTTCTGAGAATTTTACCTGATCTTTCCGATTCGTAGCAACTTTAACGTTTGCCAATTTACAACCCTTCATACAGTATCCTAAGAGATGACACAGACCCTGAAAGCACACATGATTACTTTAATATGTACGTAGTAAACATTACAAATTGTAGAAGTAAAATTTATCACCACTGCTTTTCCTTTTAAGTAATGTTTTATCTCCTAAGCTTATTTAAGATATATTTTTTGTAATATTCACTATTCTAAATATGTAGTGAATCATTGAGACACATCGCATGATGTATTCAATGCAAATATTCATTACCTTGTTAACTACCAACAAATATGCATATTTGGGACATTAAAAAAATAAAATATATTTCATATCAACCATTATAAATCGCACTCATTCTGCGTATAAATATTTTACAATTTAATTTTAAAATAATTTTAATTTTCATATAAAAAAAAACAATGTAATAATAATACGATAGCAAAAACAACAATAATATTAGACAAACTTAAGGCAAGTGTCGCAACATTGATTTTGTAAGTAAATATTAATAATAAAAAATGGAATACAAATTCATGGATGATACTCGTACCTAAATAGGTACGAGTGAATGCTATATAAATAAAAGAGTTTTTTTTATTGTCCAAATTTTTTTCGGTAATATTTATAAAAATAATATAAAACCTGAATATTATATATTTTCGTGGAAAGCAATCACTTTGTTGTTCAACATATTTAAAGAAATGAAAAAATAACTTTGTATAAGACCAAGGATATTATTTTAATTTTACGACCGACTGGTTTCGCTTAGCCTAAGAATCATCACTCTTTCAATTCATATTACCTCTCTCTTTCTCTCTGTTCCTTTGTTAAAATTTAAATGTAATTCTATTATTTTCTCATTTTTTTGTTATTTTACTTTGTATTTTTTTCTCCCTATGTACTCTTATGTATATATAACTGCACACTTTGTATTTATTGTTTAGTTTAATTTTGCACCCTGATGATGTTTAAGCTAAGCGAAACCGGTCGGTCATAAAAATTAAAATAATATTCGTAGTCTTATACAAAATATTTTTTGCATTTCTAAGAATATTTTGCTTTTTCTTTCATTTTTCCCAGAATGAGTTCATTCCAACTCATTGTGAAAAAAATATGTTGCGAATTGCATTTTTTCTGTTATAAAATATGCATTTTTTTAAATACCGTTGATTATTGATAGCTCAGCGAAAGTCAGTAAATGATATTTTGTGTTAAATCTTTTAATAGCAATAAATACATGATCATTAAACAAGTGAAATAATATAAACGTTTTACATTTATTTGCCTTTATATGGTTTAGTATTTCTGCGGTAAGGTGAGTTCGGACATTGCTGCGTGTCATCGGTGATACGAGTCGACCGCATATCACGTGTTAGCTGTGGGCTGAATATTACTCACTACCTACCTTAGATTAATTAAATAATGTAGATACGTTACTGAGACAACGCGCGTGGATGCGCTAAGCCGAGTCCGCGAGACATACCTGAGATTTACTACGTTTAGTTTCACACAAACATTCGCTCGACAAACAAACTGTCACCAGCTGCCACAACGCGTCGCTGTAGGCTCCTTTCTGAGAAAAAAAATGCCTTGAGAGGTGTAAAAATCATTCGGGAGGAAAAAACATATCTCATGTAGTTTCTATTCATAATTACCCACAAATCACTTATTATATCAATTCAATAAATATAATTATTCACAAGGTTTAAAGGTTCATGAAAATGGTGTGAGATAGCGAATGCAAAAATACGTAAGTGTGTGAAGGACAACCAGAGCTAGTAGCGCAATACCCGATTATAACAGTAGCGTGGGACGTTCATAAAGCTATCTCATCCGAATACACATATCCTTTGAATGGGTATCCTTTTCATAAGCGAGTGAAACGGAAAACAAAAGACGTTACTAGTGCTGTTACATTTTTTTAAGATTTGTATGAATATGACGTGTCTTATGTTTTATGTCTGTGCTGCCTACTACCTTATTTTCTGATGAATAATACCTATGTAACACCCGATGCTCGCCTTCCAATCAATATTATTATTCAGATAAGATAAGATATGTAGAATCATGCAAAATTGCTTAAAAAAAACGCACATTTTGGTTGAGGTATTTTTTTTGTCTTAGCACGTTGGTTATCAATGTATTGTATACCATGACACGTTATTGTATGCGTAAAAGCATATTTTATGAGAGAGAGACTTGTTTGATCACATCGCGCAATAAAATATTGCAAGTTTGTATTCTTTGACAACATTCGAATTGTTCAATTGGTTATTTTCTGTCACGCTTAAAGATGTTTATTATTTTTTTGAGATAAACTATACAGGTTAAAATTAATTATGCAGGTATATATATACTCGTATGTATTTTGGAAAAATGTATTGCGCAGTGACTGAACAGTACCATCACAAGTAAAAATTGGCCATATATATGAGAAAGGAATTTTGATTTGTTTGAATAAATAAGCATACAGCAAAAATTTTTTGTTATTTGTATGATGACGTTTGAAACAGAAAAATCTTTCTAAATGAAGAGTTCTGGCGCTATTCAATTTGCACAACTTTTTCTGTCGGGAATTTCAACGTAATCGCAACTATTTTATACCCCTTAAGTTGTTTCTATGATGTCGAATGGAGCTACAAAATAATCGTTTAACTTTTTTTTTTTTTACGTGAATACCGCACAAGAGTCTCAACTGCTCCCAACCGTCTAGAGCCAGTGAGACTATGGCATTCCCAAATAAGATATGTTGTGAGGCTGAAGGTAGTGGGGAGGGGAAGGAGATTGGGAAGGGGAAGGTTGGGAAGTACCTGGCTATTCAGATCTGGTCACCAAACACGGCTAAAGCCATTTCAAGCAACGTTTCGATTCTGAATGGTGGTCTTTCACCAGGGCGATACTTAGAGTATCTACCACTCTGGAACGTGCCGCAAATATACTTTTTATTATTTTTACATGAATTAAATGTGTTATGACACATATTGATTAAATAAAAGTAATTGGCGCACGCCGGTTTTGAACCCGCGACCTTTGGATTCGTAGTCGAGCGTCTTACCACTCGACCATGGAGGCCGTCAAAAATAAGGTGAGACGTAACATTGTTTGTTTTATTTGCCAAGTGCCTTTGGTGGTTTTCAAACTGCATCTTTTACTGACATTTTAGTATGTTTACATAGAATTTTAAGGATTACGGTTTAAAAACATGTATTTCCTGGAAAACTCAAACATTTTCCCAACTACTAATAGAAAATTTGCAGATAAATCAATTGTAGTATTACTTATATTAGAATGCTACAAAGTGACGTTTAGTGGCGTCATTATTGGGTGTTGACCCTTAAGCTCGAGGGGCACATTTTTAAGCTGCGCCGTGCAAGCAAGCTCCTTTCAGAGCATCACATAATCTCCGTATTGACTTGCTTCTGATATCATTGTTTCTCTTTTTTTTGTTCACACGGTAAAAGATTCGCATAATACACCCCATGAACAGTGTAAAAGCCCATGGTTTGGTTTTTATTCAAGAAGTTGTAGTTTCGATACCTTCGCATTGAAAAAAAAACCAGACTGTAATGCTGATTGATTGAGTTTGTTGAACCTTACAAAAAAGGTTTAGTGGAAACATTAACACGTAAATTGTTCGCCAGGTCAACCAATTTTTTAATCTCTACCTCGTTTAACGTCCCTGTGGTACGCATTACTCTTTTTTGCGTTTATTTGAAGCCCGTTGGTATTATTGACAGGGTTGTTTTTTTAAGCAAGATCGTCGGGTCCGACAGGTACAGTGGGTCCGCCGGGAAATTTCGGCCGGTCCGCGGGGTCTACTCGCCCCTGTGGCGAGGACAGGATGGTGATTGGAGTGCAAACGCATTAGGGATAGTGCCACTTCATCGGTCTTGAACGTACCCGACGATCAAATCATTATTGTTGGAAATGTGAACCATCACTATGGGTAATTGTGAATATGTGTTGTTACTTTGTGTTGTAGATCAAAATCAATTTATGAATTTTATTAACTTGACGGCCTCCGTGGTCGAGTGGTACGACGCTTGTCTACGGATCCAGAAGTCATGAATTCCCGCGCAAATACATTGTATTCAATTATATATGCCATAATACATTAAATTAATATAAATGAATAAACAGTGTATTTGCGTCACGTTCCAGAGTGATAGATACTTTTATTATCGCCCTGGGGAAAGACGAAACCTTGCTTGAAATGTCTTTAGCCGTGTTTGGTGACTAGATCTGAATCCAGATACTCATATCATTTCCCTCCCCAATATCTTCAGTCTCACAACATACCCCGATTGAGGGTGCCATATTCTCATTGGCTCTTGACGGCTGTGAGCAGTTGAGATTCTTGTGCGGTATTCACTATGAAAACAAAAAACAAAAAAAAAAAATATATATATATATATATATATATATATATATATATATATATATATATATATGTGCATTTTTACTATATGTGCATTTTTACTGTAACTTGAAAACATATAAAATAAAAACATATAAATTAAGTCATATAAATTTAACTGAATTGATCCTATAAATTATATAAAATTCTACTGTTATCTATTGTATTTAATAGTATATATTATGCATATACCTAAACTTTTCTTCCTTGGAATCATAATAGTTTACTTGATACTTTGCTTCCTTAAATTGTATTTATATCTAATGTTTTTTTTTTTATTATTTATAATCTGTAATATTATATAGGTATATAATTTTATTATTTTTAATGGAAATTAATTGGTCTAGAGTATGTTAATTGTTTTATATTTACACTTTAATGTGTGATTGTTAGTTTCCTAAGCAAAATAATTTGAAAAATAAAAATATTCGAGGCCTGTTCAAAAGAAAAGGTGAATTTTGAATTTTCGCGGGCTGTGTACATTAGATTATCTTTTTTTTTATGTTGGTACACATATGTTTATCATATGTTAGCATTTTCAGCCATCTTTGATAAGTGATTTGTTTTTGACAACTGGAAAGGTTAGTCACGTTTTTGTGTGCTCTTCGATTTTTTACTTTTTGAAAAAAATGGATCAAAGAATATTTATTAAATTTTGCGTTAAAATGGAATTAAGTGCTCAATTCACCTTTTCTTTTTAACAAGCCATGTATATGTATAAATAAAATGAAATAAATCGTTTAATAATTACCATAACGAGTGAGATGGCGGCACCATAACGAGTGTTATGAGAGATACCTGCGCATCTGTTTGCTTGAAAAACGCAAGGTGATGCAAAAAATGGTTATAGACGAATTATGTGAGAATGCATAACGTTAACAATGCCCATGAGTCACCTAAATTATTCATCCATATTATAACGAAACCGTGTGCGCAACAAACAGTCTGCCAATTATTTACTCGTAACCATTTAATTGTTTGCACGGTCTCGTAACGGCCTTCCTTGCTAACGGTGAAATTCACGTAAAATTATTGCGCAATATCTGATTTAATCGAAGATTTAAGGCTATTAATCCTTTAAAAAATCTGAAATCCAACTCTGCCACTTTAACATTTATATTTTTTTCTATCGATTGCTACGGTCTAATTTCTTAAAAATATTTGTTAAATACCTTATAATGAACCTCTTAATATTTTCCTGATTTAGTCAACCAATATGTACATTAATGTATTTGGCGAATATGAATTGTTAATTAGAACATGGAAACCGATAAAAAATATCTTTGGGAAAGTGGTAGAGATGTTGTTGGATCCGAAGCTGCCATAAAACACCGAACGTGTTTTCAGCTTTAGACAAATTTGGAAACTAGTGTACTGTAAAACGATAAACTACACTACTTGATAAAAGTGTTTATTTATGAATGCGAACAGTTTTTTGGAATGATAGAAAAATTGGAAACCATTCACTCACCGATGTACTTGAAGTGGAAGTTATTGATTCTTCTTAAACAGTTATATTGTTAAGGAAAAGAATCACATAAAACACCACAACAAATTTTATATTACTTGGAAAACAACAACAAACCTATGAACAAGCGAGGGACCAACGAACAACACGAAATACGTTTTTTCTCATTAAAACTCTTCTGTTACGATCGTCACATGTTTCGAACACCATTTTGTTCCATATGAAATTTAATATTGCGAAATGTTTGGATAAGGTTGGAACTTTTAAAAAACATGAAGGTTAGAACCTAACAAATTATCACTTCCAAATCCAACAGTTGTATTTCAGTTTTTATTTTGCGATTTATAGCTGAAATTTTCGATGAAATCATATTTATATTGTGCAAGACGTTTACGTGAATTATGCCGCTGGTAAGGGCCGTAAACGACCTTTCACACTAACGACAGAATTATTGTACAAAAATTTCACTCAATCTGCGATTCAATCAAAGGTTTTACCGACAACATAAATACATTTTTTATCGTTTTTTTTGTTGCTTGTTCGGAAAATACACTGAACAGAAACTTTTAAAAAGTGTGATCTATACCGATTTTGAGAACGCCAGGATACAGATCTTTCGACTCCTAAGCCCCAGACTGGTAATCTATTCAAGAAAATTTTATTTTCGTAGAAAGGAATTACTTTGTGGTTTGGCATATTTAATGAAATGAAAATATCATATTCTTTATAATCAGTTAAATTTGTCCAGTAGTTCAATATTAGATTTATGTCCTGTAAACTTATAAAATTTATCATTATTACTTAATCACCTTTTTAATTGACGTTTTGCCTCTTTCAATTTTTATTATCTGTCTATTTTTCTCTGTTCCTTTGTTATAATATTAAATGCTATTATTTCGTTTTCTCGCTGTTTTCTTATTTTATTTTATATTGTGTTCTCCCTCTGTATGTATATATAACCGCAAACTTTGTATTTTTTGTTTTATTTAATTTTGTACCCTGTTAATGCTTAGGCTTAGCAAAACCGGTCGGTGATAAAAAATTCAATTAAATCTGTGGTCTTATACAAAGTTTGATTAAGATTGTTAAAATTTAAAATGCATGATATATGTTACCAGAAGTAGGAAAAAAATAAGGTTACTTTAGATTCAGTGTTACGATATAGAAATAAATACATGAAAACGATTTGTTGAAGTTAGGTTGGGTAGCAGAGAAACATATTTTTAAAAAAAAAAAAATTAAATACTTTATAATACTTTTACTTCAATTTGATTGCCAGTGTGGAGAGTAGTTAATTGCCAGTCTAACCGCGTAGACTCTTTGTTTAGTCTACACAATAATAATGATTATCATTGCGTTTAGTTTTAAATGACGCTAATTATTATTTTTCGTATTCAGAGATCTGTCTGGGCCGGTTCTTTTGTCTACCTCTCTGATGATTGCAGCCTCTTTCGTAGCAAGTATTCTTAACATCTTTAGAGATGACGCAAGCTGAATTTGCTTAGTTTATTTGCGATTCTCCGATTAAAATCTATTTGTGTACAACAACTTAGATTGCGATGTTAAAAGGAGAGCAAGGCGGTTGACTTACCCTTGTTTTAATACGTTTAAGACGTTGGGTTCATACACGTCAGAAATAATTAAAACTTCCTACGGAATCCTACCGACAAAATAGGAATACATTTCTCCTATCTTCCGACTCCAGTGAACAAAGTATTCTGAGTTAATTCAATTTAATTCACGAGATGCGCGTCATTGTTGTGTTCAAGGTTTTAATTTGTTTTCTAACAACCGTTGTATAGTATTCAACCGCCATAATGTATTTAGACACCCATGGGTTTTTTTATATACACTTATCTACAACATATTTTATAAATAACATAAGTGCATAAATAAAAAACGATAAATAGAGTAAAATAAATTGAAAAAATAAGAAATTAACTAATTTAGTTTGCAACTATTCCTAACTGATCGGTTAAGGATTGTTTCAAATCTAACAGTTTCATGTGTAATACGATAATCAGTTGAATTTCTCCAGTAGTCCAATATTAGGTATATTTCTTGTTAATCCAAAAAGAATCTCATTATTCTTCTATCACCTTCTCAGTTGACGTTTTGCCTCTTTCATTTTATATTATCAGTCTCTTTATTTTTGTCTATTGTTAAATTTTAAATGTTATTCTTTTGTTTTCTTACAGTTATCATATTTTTTTTTATATTGTGTTCTCTCTCTGTTTGTACAAGTATATATAACCACACACTTTGTATTTTTGTTTAGTTTAATTTTGTACCCTGATGATGCTTAGGCTAAGAAAAACCGGTCGGTCATAAAAAATAAAATAAAACCTTTGGTCTTATACTAAGTTATTTATTGATTCTCATTAAATATGTTAAACCACAAAGTGATTGCTTTCTACGAAAATAAAACTATTATTAAGATTTTCAAATGGAATCTACAATTTATAATTAATGAACTATAAACGTGTATAATGCGTCCTTACTGCATCCGCACTGCTAAATTATATGTCACCAAAAAAAGTAGCAGATAAAAAAATTAAGAAAGACAAACACTCCCGGGTACCTATTAATTTTTATTTAAACTCCTACAAATTCCGTTGTATGGTTAAATAAACATTTTTTTCTGGATTTAACAACCTTTGATTGTGTAAACTCATTGTTAAATCATTAGTTTAAAAATACAATGTAACCCACTTTATATATTTATTTGAAAACCAGGATCCTCTAATGATCTATGGAAAACACGCTTGCACAGTGCGGGTGTAAACTATGCGCCTGAAGTTAATGTTGAGATTTAAAGAAAGTTACAGCATCAGTAAATTTAAAAAGATCTTAAACTCTTCAATTGTAATACTTATCTATAAATTTTAAGTAAGCGCAATTTAATTTAAGCAATTTTATATCATTTTAGTAAGCGCACCCCCTTGGTAGAGACAAATCTAGAACTTTTAAAGAAACATATCAACAGAAATATAAAAATAATCATTTTTATCAGTAGGTATTTTATTGTAGTTGTCGACCATAAAACGCTAGAAAGCTTCTTGTCCAGCCGGCTCTAAATATATCGTTGTGAAGTCCATACCCTTTCACATCTTTTCCACAACACAAACATCATCCAGACCTGCCAGAATCCTTACCCGTACTGGGTTGTTAATTTTACAGTAGGTGCGCTGAACTCCTAACCTTGGCCAAACTCTCTCGCTCGAACGGCGAGATAATCCTGTTACTGCACAATCGCCGAAACACGACATAAGGTGGCTAAAAATACGGTTGAGAAAAGAGTAAAATCTTAGAAAATTCTATTTGTCCTAATGAAAGGATAGTCTAATATCGCAATTATGGATATTTGAAATGAAAACACGGCGTAATCAGAAACAGCCACACCGTCAACATGTCAGTTCATCTAGGTACGAGTATTTATATGCGGCCCGGCCGTTGATCGCATCTGTGCATCTATAACAACCGCTCACTTATTTGGTCAAATTTAAGTAGGGGGACTTTCATTAACTTTTGAAGATTGAAAAATTGTCTTCAAGGTTTTTTTGGAAGATTTTTATTTTTTTTATATTTTCGGTGAAAATATTGATTCTATAAAAAACCGTTGTTTCGAATGGAATAATATATATATGTTAATATTTATATATTTTTTATTTTTTGTTAATAACAATATAACATTTTGTAAAACAGATGTGTTGAGATATTTACTTTAATTTTTTTTTCTATCAAAAGATTGATTCCTATAAAAAACGATTGCTTCGTAAGGAATGATATTGAATCCGTTTTTTTTTTCGTTAACTATTTTTGCAATTTAATGGTGCCTTGTATTTTTTCCTCTTTGTGTTTTTTCAGACTCTTTTGTCCAAAACGACTTTTAAACTAGTTATTTGTTAATAAATAAAAAAGTGAAAGGAATATTGTTACGAACGATTTTTTTTATGTAATGTTGATGAAAATCATCATAAAAAAACATGTGTACATAATGTGTGCAACTTTTTTTTTACAAATATTTTTGGCCAATTGAATTTATAATTCGAAACTTTGTGCAATGGTAGCTTTGTTCTTACCACTTTTTCTATTACATGCGTCTTTTATAAGAAAGAGGGAGATAGTTTTTACGGGTTAATTATTCAATTATGCAAGCTCAACCTAGCCACGTCTAAAACATGGTCGCATTAATATTCAAATCTGTTTAATTCATTTGCTAAGTATTTAAATCCGAGATCCAAACCGATTTTCTAAAGCAGTTTTCAACCCTTTCATTTGTGTGGTAATTTAAAATATTTATGTCTCCCAAAATATAAACAAATCGAAACCAGTAGTATTGGACCCTTCCACCCCCTATATTCGAACATTTGAATGTCTACAGCTTGAGTACGATTATTTTTTAAAACGCAAAATATCGCATTATATTCTATGAAATATTTTGATAATTTAAGGCGAAAATATATAAATAAGATATTAAAATTTATTAAAGAAGATAGGTAACGTCGATTTCCTTCATCTTAGATAAATTAATATTGAGAAGACATTGTATATACAGAATGTTCTACAACATCATTTTTTTGTTTGTTTTTATTCAAAAGTTGCTTATTCAAGTATATGTTACATTAAAATAAAGTCCCGTTAAACTGGTGCACTAGCAGCTTATCAACAATTGACCTATCCAATTTATTTATTTATACTAGATATTAACAGATGTTCTCACTTACGTGAGAACAATCCAGTTATAAAAACTCAGTGTACAATCATAAAAAAATTCAAATACAAAGAATACATTAAATATAAAATTACGAAAACTCAATTAATGATAAATCATATAAATAAAAGCAAGATCCATAAAAGAGATAATAGTGATACATAATAAAATTAGCCTAATCATTGTTTAACTAACTTACCATCACGCCGTTTTTCCGCAGGGGTAGACAGAGAGGACAGCCCCCATACAACTCTGTCTTGGCACACATTCCTTGCTTCATTCACATTAAAACATTAAATCATACATACTCTTATGTTATTCTGACTCTTCACATGGCCTGATTCAAGTATTTGATTCACTTGACCGCGCCATGTCTTCCTCGGGCGTCCTCGACTTTTTTCTTCCATTCACTTTCGTATCATATGTGATACGAAATGTGAAAAGATTACACTCCTTTCTTCGTTCATTCGCTCTACACGCTCAAACCACCTAAGCGTTCCTTTCTTAATTATGTTAACTACGCTTACATTGCCTTGCATTATTTACGGATATCTTCATTTTTAACACGGTTATATATGGTTTTACGCACATACGCCTCAGGGATCTCATTTCCACAGCATTCAGTCTACTTTCATCCTTCTTCTAATCATTGTTTATTCTTTTTCTAATTGTTGATTCCTAATCATTGTTGCATATTTTTATGCAATAGCTGGATGATTTTTTCTGAAACTCTAGACACTATCGACAAACATGTCTACATTCTTATTATATAGTCGACACATTTGAGATAATCAATAAAACCTTTTATTTAGCCCTTTCTGCCTCACGATTGTCCCCTAACTCTCAGTCACGTAAAAATCCAAATAAATTACTTCATACTAACGCTATACAAATCTGAAACACCTTGTTCTAGTTTTAAGGAGTCGGCGAAAATGATAAAGACAAACATTTCTTTAGCAAGATTTCTCTCGCTGAGAGGTTTGTTGTATCTTATATTTATGTTACTAGGTTTGTTTACGAGAAAGAAGGGTAATTTGCAATGGATTTCTCGTCATAGCGGGATACCTTCACTTAGAATTATTTTTGATTTCAGGATGAAATTGCGCAGGAGTAAATTACACGTTCTGTTTATTATTTTTTAACACTGTTTTGCACCAAGTGAGTTTCATTGAAAAAAAATCAAAGTGAAACATTTTTCCAAGTGTACATTATAACATGTGTAATTTCCTTAAAAATCAATTTCACAGTGTGAACCCTTTTTATATTTTGGTTTTACTCCTGTTTTATATGCATGTTTTATTTTAATGATAAATCTTTTTTTATTATGCTATCGCTTTGAATTGAAATGAATCGTATAAATAAATATTTTGGAGTGGAAAAATACTTGTCTAATCAAAAGTCCGTCGTGGTCTCTGTGATTATCTTCATTATCATCCTTGGGGCATTTCCTCCTGGTAATTTAGCCTAACGAGTGCAATGGGGAATAATTTAGAGCATGGGCGTCAAACTCAATCTTGTAAAGTTTTTTTTTCGATATTACAGAGAAAATCATTATTTGTAAATGTTTTTAAAAATAACATCAAAATTAGAATGGCGTTGAGTTATAACTAGGATCCGGATTCTTTTTGCATAAACAGGACCTCTCCTTTAGAGAAGAATAATTTTATTTGTAAAAATTAAAAAAAATTATTGTATGTCAATAATCACTTATTTTCGATTAGTATATCATGATTAAGATAAAAACACTGTTGGAATTTTCATTTTTATGCTAAGTTCAAAGGTCTATACTGCAATTATTTTAATTTTACAAAAAAATCTGAGAGATTTAGTCTTCCTCTAACACCATGCAGGTACTAATCCAAAAAAGCCAGGTGAGCCCCTGATTTTGCGATAATAATCCGGCGTCTAGTCATAACTGTTAAAAAAACAGCACACTTTTTTCAAATAATCATAGTATCTTCGATTTATTTTCATCTACACTATTTTTTTATCGATTTTTGATATCAATGCGGTGGCATTGATTTTGAGGATTGACTGTAAGTTTTAAGCGATATTGAGATTTATGGTTTTGCATTGTTCGAAACAGTTGTTCACGAGAATATAATCTGTAGAAGTCATATAATACGAGCAGTATGAAGTTTTTTTTTTTTAATAAACATTAGATTTTAAATCTAAAATTTTCGTATTCGCTTTTAACTTTCTCACATAATCCAGTTAAAGTATTTTAAATACCTATGATTTTCAGAATATAATGAAGCCTGTCAAAATAATTTTCTGGTTTAATTTTCTTCTAACTTCCGTTGCATGTTTTTGTGTCACTGCACAATTTTTCTCGTGTATTTTTTTTTGTGATATTCTACCATTATTTAATTGGGGTTTAGTGTCAGGCGAGGTGCTGCTGAATGCCCACGAACCGCTCATGGCCCGCGGGCCGCATGTTTTCGTGCCTGTTTGAGAGATTGGTAAAATTGACGAAGAACTCCCTAGACAAACGTTAACTAATTAAAATTTTAAAAGAAACGTATATCTCTAATGTCTAGGGATGGGCATGGATCAAATGGATTTTCTCAGTTGAAATATTTCGATTCTTAAAAAATCGATTCAAATTAATTAATCATTTTATGTGATCCATGAAATTTATTTATATTCATGTGAAACAAATAGACAGAAGGGAGTAGAGAGGGGGGAGATGGGGATGGAGAAGAGGATGGTTGGTAAGTATCTGGCAATTTACGCACAGATATCAACCGCTCGGCCACGGACGTCATCACCTCAAACGAATTATCGTTTCAAAAAAATATATATTAACAGTTTTCGTGTTAAAAAGAATGACGAAATCAAGATTGTGTTGCCGTTATTTGAAAAAAGAATAATCAATTACAACTCTCTATAACAGTTCAGGGACACTATCGATATCGTGAAGGGCTAATGTGATGTTCCTACCATGGCGCTTTGTAATCATTTCCTCTTTGAAGAACTTCAATGCCTCCTTAATGAGGCATAGGAAAATTTATAAGCACTTGTTATTCTAATGATATGCTGCACTGTTTTCACAGAAAAGATAATCCCTAGAAGTAAAATCTATACTAATTTCAAATAAAACGACTGCCGACGATTTCGACTCTTTGACCTTAGGCCAAAGAAATTGATTAGTTTTTTTTGTTTTTGTTTTGTGTTCGAACAATTAATTTTACCGGAAATAAGGACGAATAAACCTTACTCCAAGCCCACGGCACGCCCAAACAAACTTATTTTGGTCTATTTTTCAGTGACCGTGTTGAACATAGTGTGGCAAAATTAGCCGATGGAAATATACGTACATTTTGCAGATGTCAATGACAACCGTATAATATTTTAAAGCGGTAATTTATGTTTTAAAGATAACACAAATTATTTATTGGCAAAATTTTACCATTCCTTATTCAAGATGGCAATTGACGTTGCCTTATATCTTTAATATCTCCCCAAGCTTACATTATTCCAGCTATTGCGTATGAACCTGTATTTCAAATATAGCTCATTATTTGTAATTGTCATAACATAATTGCAATTGTTATTTAAAAACCATTTTTTCACGTGTAATGAACCCGGAAAATGGGTAAATAAATTCAATATTACGGTAATGCTGGTGTGTCACTTTGGAATCAAGTGGAATATTTCGAACTTGGTAACGAGAAGGTTAAAAAACCTCCGGTATAATTATTTGTAATTATAATTATTATGACAAAGCTGATATTATGGTATTAAGTTATGAAATATACATAATTTCCTTTGTGAGTACGTACGAGTGTGAACTTTTCAAATGTGGAACGATGTTAATTGAAATTCCCCACCTATCCCCTTTCCATCCATTATTTTTATTTGAAATGGATGGATAAAAACTACTAACATTTTTTCTTGGCAAGTCAAGTTAAATTCCGTCATTTTAACGGGCAACAAACAACTACTAATATAATATTCGGTTACACTGAAAACCAGAAAACTCTATCTAGGAATGACTTGCTTCAATATTAAACATACCGGCTTGGCCAATTACTTTAAACGTTTTTCTTTTATCTTACTCTGGCAATATTATCGATTAATTTAACTTTGAAAATTACATTTTTAATTTTCTGCCTGTTGGCCATTGCAACGTTTAGATATTTTTGTATGTAAAGATAAAAAGAAAGTTATTTCTCTTTTAAAAGGTTCGATCAATATAGTAGTGGAATTTCAATTTAAGAATTCCCCGTCTCCATCAAATTCTTGTTTTAGTTTAATCTTGTTATTTCTTTGTCTAAGTTGACTTTGACTGAAATGAGCATATTGTTCTTTCTCTGCTTTTTATATTTTTTATAATATTATGTATGAAGCCTAGAAATGATAACATAAAAAATATAAACATACATTAAAATATTTCATTTATGTCCCCAATTGCATTCGGGAATATTTTTTCGGTGGTCTGTACTAATGCTAAAGTGTGACCACAATTAATGATGCCATTAGTATTCCCAACATTTTCTTCAGATGTTTCATCAATGCGGACTGTGACCAGTACCTTTTCCAACAGCTCTGATGAACCAGGCTCCCATTCTCCTTGGAATTCCTCTCAAACTTTTCGAGTTACCGATATTGTCTGAACCATTTAGCAACCATTTAAGTTGCTAATCATTTAGTATTACGCAATGTCTACCTACAATAATTGCGGTTGCGCACAAAATTGACATAAATACGCCGAGTGACGATCAAAGTGAATACCGAAAATCGTCTATTGCCAGAGAGACTATGGCATCTCCAGTTGGGGTATGTTTTGAGGCTGGAGGTAGGGAAGAGGGAAAGGTGATGGGAAATAAGAAGGTTGTCAAGTACCTGGTTATTCAAATCTGGTCATCAAACACGGCTGAATCCAATTTCAAGCAACGTTTTGATTCTGAATGGTGGTCTTTCAGCAAGGCGACTCTTAGATTATTTACTACTCTGGAACGTGCCTCAAATATACCATTTATTATTTGTATATGAATCAAATGTGTTATATGTTGTATGTGACACATATTGTTTGGATTAAATTTATTTTCGCACGCTGGTATTGAGCCCGCGACCTCTGTGTTTGTAGTCAAGCATCTTAATACTCGACCACGAATGCCGTCAAAAAGGTGTTAACGTGATAATTAAATTTCGTTGACTTTGTAACGCATCCTTGTTGAACACATTTTTTTAATAATATTTGAATATCAATCTTGATACATAGAATCTTTCAAAATACGGTTGTCCTCTCACTGACTTGACAAGTTACTTTACGCCTTCTCATAGAATTTGTACATTTTCTCAAAGGCAACGTTGGCCCAGAAACCTTGACCGCCTTGATACCATCAAATTGTTGGTAATTATGGCGACCTGACGCGCTGTTCCTACCTGCTGCCGTATTTAGATGCCTCATACATAATAGATATGTCGGCCTAGGTGACCAACCGTCGCAATTACAAAGTAACTGTCCGCCTTTTGATAAAATATAACGTTTGTGTGTCATTTTTACACTAAAAAAGGGTCACCCGTGACGCATAATCATTTGTTTATGGCAATGATGAAAGGTCAGCCAGAAATATTTGTTTATCACAATATGGAATACAATAAAGAGGCGGAAAACTGATAAGGTTATTTAAATAAGGGTGAATGCGGGGAACTTCAATAACGGAGGACTGAATGTAGTATTCTCTAATAAAAATACAACAATAGAACAGTCAACAATGGTGTGCTGATATCACCCCTGATGTATAGTAGTAAAGCATGGAACCAGCAGGAATAAGATGCAACTTGACTTAATTCTGTGGAAATGAGATCCCTGAAGCGTAGGTAAAACCATGTGTGACCATATTAAAAAAGTAAAAAAACAGATGGAATTCAAGGTTGATATAATCGTAACGAGTAAGGTTAAGAAAGGAACTCTTAAAAGGTGTGGATATGTGATTCAGGTGAACAAAGAAAAGTGTACGAAGAAGCAAAAGTTTGAATGACCGACGCAGACGAAGACATGGCACGATCAAGTGAATTAAATACTTGAGCCGGATAATTTCAAGAACCAGAACAACGGAAAAACAATAATATATGAATGTGAATGAAGCAAAGAGTTTGTTCCAAAACAGAGTTCTAAATCAGTCTATCATCTCTGCCTACTCTTGCAAACAAATTATGTGATTATTAATTAGTTAACTGAAAAACTAATTTCGGCCTTAACTTTTAAATTATAATCAACCATTTTTTGTATTGTAATGACCACACATAGGTATAAGTCAGCCCATAATAAAAAAAACGGCAAATTATAATCATTTCATAATTGCAACAAAGGTATTTTCGTCAACGCAATGCTATAAAGTTGGCCAACAAAATATTTTTTTTCAGCGACGCAATTTATCACCTGAATTTGAACCTTGGTTTGAATAGAAGGTAAACAATTATATTCTGATCATACGTATATAAACCTACGCGGATGAATCAGTGATAAAATCAAACAATAAGATTTATTTACTAGCACGATGATATGTATTATAATATCGTAATAATACCTCGTTTAACGAACAAAATAATAACTGGGTACCTCCCTGAGAGGTGGGTGTTTGTGGTTTCTCCTACCGAAGAAAAGCCTTCACAGGTAGTGGAATATTTGGCCTACGAATAAACCTTCTTCAGATATATGTGCCACTACGATTAAAAATAGATACATGGCATTGGAAATAGTATTGATTTATTGTTCGATGTTCCTTGTGTGAAAAGCGAATTCCGTGACATTGTAGGCATCAATTAATTGGGAACTCTTCAAATGAATTTCGCTTTATTGGGAACAAAACAAGGGAAAAAACACTTCAAAGAAATATAAATACAAGTGTCCTAAAAAAATAAAATTTAATTACTTATTTCCAATTTTCTCTTTTTCGGATGATTAGAAAATTACATTTTTCATCGCTGAATTCGTATTTTCAATGTTTTTAATGAGCAACTTTAATTGATGTTTTTTAAATTTTATAATATTTATCAATTGGATTTTTGTATACATCAAAAACGTAGGTACTGAAATTCTTCATAAAGACCGATGAAAGGACTTGAACAAAATTATATTCGTTCCCTAGAATTGAGGCATTACTGACATGAATAATAAATTATTATTACTATAAATCCTTTCTTAGGGGATTTGAACGGAGTTTACATCAAAATATCTTTGGTTTTGGCAATTTGGTTCACTGTAATTTTGTTCGCATGAATAGTTGATTTAAATTTGCTAAATTAGCTTTGAAATTTATAAGAAATATATGAACATGAGCTTAAAGAATTTTGAAACCGTTTGTAGATTTTTCTTTTCTTTATGTAACAGCATTAATATGAAATGTAAACATATATTTCATATTACTAATAAATGAATAAATAAATATAAATAAAACAGATAAACTTTGTTTAAAACCACTTTTATTTACAATGTTTTGTCGACCGGTTTCGGAGGCACCCTTCCATCTTCAGGACAAAATTAAAATTTTATTTTATTAAAATTAATTAAAAGTTTATCTGTTTTATTTATAAATATGGCAAGTCACAAAGTAGATGCTTTCTAGAAATATTTAATAAACAAATGTTTAATTGTGTTTTCGCAAAACGAAATTTCTATCAATGTAACAATAATTAAAATACACAACATCACCAAAATACTTGCTTTTCTACCCAGTTTCGCCCGTGACACTTTTCTTATTTTTTACTGGAATGTTTCTAAGTTCCATAGATGGAATATACGTTACAAGCTGAAGATAGTTATATATTTGATATTGAGGTGTCTTTAGGATATCATGACGCAAGAGCAGCTCTCCGTTCCAGAGATTTTACTTCTTACGGATCAGCACTTAAAAATGACACTTAAGTGTTACTTTCTAGCATTCTAATACAAACAATCTTACAAATTATGTATCTGAAAATTTTCTATGGGTAATTAGAAAAATGTCTGAGGTTTCCAGTGAATACAACTGTAATCTTTCAAATTCTATGAAAAACATGTTAAAATGTCAGTAAAAGATGCAGTTTTTAAACCAAAAAGACATTTTTGTACGTTACACCTAAAATTCTAAAATGCTTTTCATAAAGAATTTAAAAGATTACTGTTTAATAATTGTATTCACTGAAAACCTCAGCCATTTTTCTAACTATCCATATATAATTAACAGATGAATGATTTGTAATTTTTCTTAAACTAGAAAGCCAAAAAGTGACTATTTTTAGGTGTTGACTCTTAATACCTTGGAGAAACAATGTATGGAGAGAGAGCTAATTTTTTTTACCCAACCTATACAAACTTGCGATAAATCACTTTCTTCGGGTTTTTATGTCCAACACCATGAGAGAGAAAGAGACAACAAAAATAACACCGCTTTTATGTACTGTACAGATGATCTTGGTCCCCTGCGTCTCCAGGGACTCCGCCCACATGTTTATATGCAACTAAACTCGACACAACTAAACGGTTTTTTTGGTTATATGCTATATTTTTTTGATAATAATACTGTAAAAAGGTGGTTATACGATTAAACAAAAACATTATGTCGACATGTGCTATGAATGGATGTATAAATACCCAAGCTCTAGTCCTAGCCACGCCCAGGTCTGCCGAGTCCGGCAAAAATCATCAAAAACTAACTATACTGCCTTGGATAACTACCACTCTATGTACTCTAAGCTTAATACAAACAGATTTCCGCCTTAGGTATTTTAAGTTGTAAAAAAATCTAATTGTAACACTTAATGTACTGCGAAGTCAACGAACCAAAAACCAGTACGGGAATCTGAAATGTCGCCATTCGTTGAGTCTTAAATTTAAATAATCGTATGTAAATAATAATCTAACAAAAAACATGAAAAGTAATGTACACAAAGTATTTTGGGTTTCTATCTAAATACTTAATCGAAATCAGTCTCGCCGTTTTGACATTCGCCTCGATCTGAATGCCAAATCAATCAAATTGCTTACATTATTGTGCTACTCTGTCGATAAGATTCTTACGCCTTACTGACTCGACTCATACGTATAGCGAATCGCCCGCATGCCCTAACAAGGCGATGCGAGCGGAGGTCGCGGAGCGGTCCTTGTCTGTCCGTGCGGTGTGTACCCGGTGTACCCACTAGCCGACTCCTCTTAGTCACTCTCCGGTGAGAGGCGAGACGAGAGACCACGAGAGACCGGCGGTGACGTATGGTGCCCTGGTGTCGTCAAACTTCGGCTTGCGTGGATATTGGCTTTTTTCAAGTCGAAAAGAGACGGCAAGAAGGTAGGAAGCGAATAGTTGAGACTTACGTAGTTAAGAATGTACTAGCTTTTCAGCAGAAACGTGCACTTAACAAAGGTTTGAATAGTTTTTTTTTTTATGGTTTTTTCTTCCATAAGTAAACACAGTCATTATATCTAAAGCCAGTTCTATTGTTTCTGAATAATGGGCTCTCACCAGGGCGTATCTTCTATTTGGTATAGTTAAACCGGGTGTCAGGCATAGTTTAACTACACCCCACCTATCCTGTGATTATAAAGTAAGTTTTGCACTATTCCAACGTTACTCGTGGCAAAATATTTACACCGCGTTTATAAGGAGGATGGAAAATGTTTTTCAAATATAAAAAAGAGTTAAAAGTGAGTAGAAAGTGGAAAAACCAATATTATCTGAAATAGGTTGAATATCCTTAGAAGAATTAAATAATGTAGATACCATACTGAGACACCGCGCGTGACTGTACTAAATTAAGCCAACATGGCATACCTGAGATTTACTGCGTTTAGTCTCGCACAAACATTCTTTTTGACGAACAAGCTGTCACCAGCTGCCACAAACGCACCGCTGTAAGCTCTTTTCTGAGATAAAATGCCTTCCTGTGCTCTTCGACAAGTGTAAAAATCATTCGGGAACTAAAAACAAATCTCATGGAGTTTCTTTTCATGCGAAGTACACACAAATCACTTATTATTTCAATTAATACAATTATTCAACTAAGTGAGATAGCAATTGCAGAAATACATAAGTGTGTGGAAGACAACCTAGCGACAGTACACGAGTAAGTTCGTTAGGGAAGAGAGGGCTTGTACCGTGGAGAACCGTGTAACGCGGGACGTTCATATAGCTATCTCATTCATACACACATATTCTGCTTGGTATGGCTATCCTTTTCATCCGTTATCAGATATCAGAGCATGCTATATTTATCGTTCAATTTGTATGAATATGACGTGTCTTGTATTTTATGTCTGTGTGAATATCGGATAAGTAGGATTCGATTCACTTTCTTTTAAAACATTGCAGAGTGGTAGATATTTTCAGTATCACCCCGGTAAAAGACCACCATTCGTTGCTTGAAATGGCTTTAGCCATATTTGGTGACCAGATCTGAATAGCCAGGTACTTTTTTACCCTTTTCTTTTCCATCTCCTTCTATTTCCAACTATTTTTAGCCTCAGAACATATCCTTATTAGGGATGCCAAATTTCCACTGACTCCGGACACTTAGGAACATTTGTCACTATTTTGCGGTATTAACATAAGAATAAATCCGATAAAACATCAACTTATCCATGTGCAATATTATTTTTAGTGTGAACGTATTGAAAATTAATTAAACCAAAAATTAAATTAAATTAGAATTAACTTTAAAGCTTTTATACTTACTATTTTTTTTAATATTAATAAATGAAATAATATCAATAATATTCAATGTAAATATGAAACAGAATAAAAATATAATGATCACAACCGAGACCGAACTGGAACACTATCAAGGTATATAATATGTGCTCGGGTAAAGCTTTGTATACCATACAAAGATGGCAGCCAAATCGGACGAAATATTGAAATAAATGACATTGATAATTTTCAAATGAAGAATGAGATCGATTGAAAATTACAGTTTCTTAAAAGGTCTTCAAATTGGCAGAAGCGTTTCTCCCGGATAGAGCAGAGGTTCTGAGTTCGACTCTCGGTCGCGACCATATTCGGTTCCACATTAATGTTGAAGATTATTGATATTATTTCAATTATTTATGTTAAAATAAAATTATTTCTAAGACACCAAAGTATAATCCTTTGCTTCTAATCTTTGATTCCCACCAAAATTCTGACAGAACTTACATTGTTTCCTGAGAAAATTATCGCCAAACTTTCGAGAGCCATACTCTATTTTCGGTTGAAATGCCACGGTGCACAATTGCACCACATTGTCTGCCAGCAAAATGTAAGTTGTCACTGTCCCCTCTCGAGTGAAACTTTGTTCGCCAACTAAACCGCTCGCACGAAAGTTTAGGCCGAACAAATTTAACCGGACACGCGTATAGTTGGAGCTTCGCTGGGCTAGCTTTGCATGACCGAACGCCGAAGGTCGAGGGTGACTAACTCTGAGAATTACGGACTATTCCGGAGTAGAAGTCCGTGAAAGAAATGTGAAGAGAAACAACTTCGAAGTTGGACTATTTTGTGAGGGGGACTACCCCTTCAGCGAAAAGGGATGAAGTTTTTTTACTAAAAGTCTTTTAGATTTTTCAATTCTAAAATCTCACCAAATCTTTGATTTTTTCGCTTTCATCGTTTCCTCGTAGGTTTACTTACAAAGGCTTTTTCCGGAAGGTTCCTTCTGCAAAATCGTCGTTTGTATGTAAAGCTGTATGCGAATATGTGACTAAAATATCATTCCTGGAAGATCCCTTCTGCGAAGCCGTCTTTTTAAATGAGAAACCATGAAAATATTATCTGGTCAAAGAATCTTGTACCTTTTTTAAAAAAGTGAATACCGCACAAGTCTCAAACTGCTCCCAATCTTCTTGAGTCAGTTGAACTATAGCAGTCCTAATCGGGGTATGTTGTGAGGCTGGAGGTAGTTGAGAAGGGAAGGAGATTAGAAAGAGGATTAATCCATTTCATGCAACGTTTCGATTTAGAATGGTTGTGTTTCACCAGATCGATACCTTGTTAGTATTTGCAACTGTGGAACTTGCCGCACAAATATTACGTATTATTTTATATTAATGAAAATCTGAAAAAATAGAATATATTTGCACACGCCGGGATTTGAACCCGCGACCTCTGTATTCGTAGTCGAGCGACTCAACTACTCTTTTGTTACACTCGTAGGACTCTTTTGGAATCGGCTGTGAGATTGTTTGTTCATTTATTTTTTTAATTTTCCTTCACCTTACCTTCCGTATAAATGGTCATTGTACTTCATCGAATAAATAAAGGCAGGTGCAAACCGGTTTCATTCCTTTGGTATAATATTGCTGTTTGCTGATTAGTTAGCGTCAGTGTTGATTCTGTCATCAATCTGACTCACTTGACCACTCGCGAGTCGAATGACGTCACCCACCAGCTGCCTTTGTTTTGAGACCGCTTCACAACTGTTTTACGGAGAGTTTTTTGCTGACCCAAGTAAGTTCCGGGAGTACATTGTTGTTTGTAGTTCTAGGAGTTGAGTAAACCGAAGATTAACTAATTGTGAGGCAATGTTGCAGTGCGGTTTGTTAATTTAACGTATTAGTTGTTACCCATGAAACCACATAATGTAACTTGACTTGCCAAGAAAAAATATAAGTTCCATTTAAAATATACAATAATGTTTGCTAAAATACATCATAGGTAGGAACTTTATTGGGTTAGGTAGGGGCTTTTAAAGATTTTTTTTAAATTTGGTGATTTTCTTCAATAACAAATAATATTGTATTTATCCTTACTTTACTGTGATAATAGGGACCGGATTCTTGTAAAAAAAAACATAGCCTCACCTTTAGAGAAAAATAATCATATTACATACACATCACACACGTAATTAAAAGCAAATAATATTGAGTGTACCTAGTTATTTGCAGTACTTTCCCTGGCAGTACACACCCTCAGTATCGTCCTGGTGAAAGACCACCATTTAGAGTTGAAACTCGCTTGACATGGCTTTATCCCTGTTGAGTGATGGTATCTGAATAGCCAGGTACATTTCAACCTTCCTCTTATCTGCTCCACTCCCTTCAGTCTCACAAAGCACCCCAATTGGGAATGGCATAAGCCCACTTTTCTGAACAGTTTGACGGTCTCCGTGGTTGAGTGGTCAAAACGCTCGACTACGAATCCAAAGGTTGCGAGTTCAAATGCCGGCGTGCGCAAATAAGTTTTATTTAATTAATATGTGTCATATCGCATTTAATTAATATATAATTATATATAGTATATTTGTGGCACGTTCCAGAGTAAAGTATCGCCCTGGTAAAATACCACCATTTAGAATCAAAACGTTACTCGAAATCGCTTTAGCCGTATTTGGTGACTAGATCTGAATAACCAGGTACTTCCCAAACTTTCTTCCCCCATCTCCTTCCCTTCCCACTAGCTTCAACCTCACAACATATCCCAATTGGGGATGTCATAGTCCCACTGACTCCAGACGGTTGGGAGCAGTTGGGACTCTTGTGCGGTATTCACTATAAAAAAAGGATTTAAAAAAAATAATAATTAAAAATGTTGGGGCTCTTGTGCGGTATTCAAATAAAAAAATGATAATAAAAAATTAGTACTAAATTAATTACATGGAGATTCTCATGTGATTTCTTTATGAAAGGAAGTTATCCCACTCGAGATGGATGAGTGGGAATTACGGAGGGTTGAGAGAGGATCTGGGATGGGTTAGTAAATTACGAGGAAGTAGACGGGTTGAATGATAAATACATCATGCATGAGATTGAATCTTGGCACGGAAAAAACAGATTGATAGATGTCTCTATCGAGCATTTTATTTGAAAATTAGTATTATCAAATTTATCGAATGTCAGATTGGATAGGCTATTAAATCTGTGTTATTATTTATTTATAAACCTTTAATGTCTTGTAACGTGGTTAAAGTTTATTAAGAGAAATCCCTTGGAGTAAGAATATATACGGAGAGAGAGCTAAATATTTTTACCCAACCTATACTAATTTACGATAAATCACTCTCTCCGGATTTTACGCCGTAAACCGTGAGAGAGAAAAAGAGACAAACAAGTTGTCACATAATATCGTACCAGTTTTAGGTATATTAGCATGTTTTCCGTCTCTCGCGTCTCCGTCGACTCCGCCCACTTCGTTTTTTATGCGACATAACTCAACGGTTTATGAGGTTATATCCTATATTTTTATTGATAATAATACTGTCAAAAGGTGTTCATACAAATAAACAAAACACTATCGACATGTGCTATGAATCCTAGCCATGCTTGATTCAGGAAAAAAATCAACAATTCTAACTACACTATTTCGTAGAGCTATCCCTCCGAGCATATTATTGCTCTGATGGTAAGCCCATCGCGAAATGCTATTAGAACCAAAAGGTCACAAACGTAAAAAATAGACAAACACATTCAACTGTTTCCATTTTGTAACGTGCTTCTCGTAAACAATAAGGTAGATAATAATTAATCAATAAACTAGTGATAATTTCTGAAATATGTAATACAAAAAGCTATTAAATCACAGCTCCCCTACTAGACGTAGCAAAGTACACATATACTCGTACATTATTGAAAAATCACATAATTTCTATGGAGAAATAGAAGTATAAATTTCCTCAAATTTTTAACACGTTATATGACCACAAAAAAAAACTTTACACTAGAAATAATTTCCTTTGTGAGTACGTATGTAGATACGTACGCTTGTGAAATTTAAAAATCCGAACTTTGAATGAAAATTATCAAATTAAAAAGAGCCTTTTCAAATCCAGACAACCGAGTAAGTACCTAGTTATAATATACATGTATTTTATAACAAAAAAATTTCTTATCATTTGAATTTTCGGAGCTTAATTTTTTCGATCTCTGTGTCAGATTGCATTGTAAGCCAAGTTACATCCCGTGGTTTTTCACGAGTAATAACTAGTTTCCAAATTAAAACAAAATTGAGGTAAATTTTCTTTTCCACCTAAGGTTACAAATAAAATAAATTATTGCATAAATTGAAATAAATTTCTGACACACTGAGAGTTTTTTTTACAATCAAACTGGTTGGTGATTACTAACTTTTTTTTACACATGGATTAAAAACAATCGATTACGTAAATTGTTTTAAGGTTAAGGGTAGATAGCTCTTTGTATGAAGTGTCTTTAATTACGCTATGTAGGTACTGTTACTTTGTTTTTTTGTCATCTAATTAGAAGCCTACATAATATATTGGTAACAATCGCTGTCATTCCGTCTTCCTAATTTTAAGTCTAATGCGCTTATGTCATTAAAATATCTGCTTTACCAATATCCTCAATAATAATTTAGTTCAATTTCGTGCAATTTCGAAACGTTCCCAGCATCCGATTAAACCAATCTCGCCTCTCGTAGACTCGATCTCCCGTATGCAAACAGGTTTCGTGTCGCTCGCTCCGGTACATTGACACTGCTCGGAGCTGGGATGCTGCATGCAGTGTGGAAATGTACAGCTCTGATGTGCCTAATCTCATGTTGAGATTTTGAAGAGAAAGATCACAGTGTGTTTAATTACACGATTTGAAAAAAAAAAACTTACTAAAGCATATTTTATTTATTAAGTTTTTTTTTACTTTTTTATTTTGAACCTAATTTTCTAAATAGGTTCATGAAACAACACAATAGAGTATTTTCACGAATCAGGGATACTGTTCAATATATTCTTTAGATTGTGAAGTTAGAACCTCTAGCACAGTTGATTAACGGTTATCGCCATTTTTAACGCTTTTGTTTCTTATTTCGTCATCGTGATTTAAAACTAAAGCTATTTGAAGTGTACGCATCATAAAAATAAAGATAAAAGTGGAACATGAGCAAAATTTAAGGTTCGCAAGAAATGATGGCAAAATTGTACCAAAATATAATTATGTAGTAAAAATATTGATGCTGCACAGTGCATGGTATGGTATATCAGTTACTTACAGTATGCAAATTTTAATTATATTTATGTTTTTAAATAATAAGATAATCTGTATTTCCATTATATTTCAATTGTATTATTTTTTTATTTATAATATATTAAAAATCCTGTTTCCAAATTACTTAATTGTAGTTTAACGGAATAGAACGAGATAAATAATAAATAAATAAATGTTTACACCTGTCCAACAAGTTTTACACTGCATTACATTACTCGTGCATATGGCTCAGAATTTTATTTAGTTAATTTTAGAAGAATATAGGCACTAGTAAAGATCACTGTTTATAAGGTTGTTAGTAGCTGTCTGCGACCCTATTCAATGTATGAAAGAGCAATTAGATTATTTTACAGTTTAGTACTTTTTGGTGGATACCTTTCCCTTTCATCTGTGAATTATAATATCAGCCCTAATTTAACTAATACCTAATCAAGATAAAAGAGCTTGAAAAATACTACGAAAATAAATTTCAAATGCACACGTTTAATAAAATATTGTTGTATGGGGAAAACATTGTGTAAATATGAAGAATTATACACTATCGTAAAAATGTTTACTCCTCCAGACTTTTGAATGTGGTTTGGAGACCAGGCTAAGCCACTTCAATAAATCGATCAGAAAGCGTAAGTAAACAAACTGCCTCACTCACAGTACCGGACTCATGAAGAATCTGCAGATGTAGCATGTCTATTTATTTTACAGTATCTCAATGTAACTTTGTATAACTATAGTTACACAAGAAAGGAGAAGAGTTTTTTTTTAAGTTTCTTTATTAATTGTCTTTGTTCCGTAGTTTTTTTTTTGGTTCTAGCAACTTCCAAACTAGGCTTGTGCCCGCATTGCCCCAGTTGTATCATAGTTTATGTGTACATGTCTGAAAAAAAATCGATAGCACTTCTTATTAGGTTAGTGGCCCACCATACCGGGAACCAAGTTTTTGTAATTGTATTACGAATTGTAAGATTTAATCGAAGGTCTACCTAAGCTGTAATTTCTAAAGATCAAAATTACTGCTCGCCTACCCCTACGCGAGAATAAGACAGGTATTATGAGTGTTTCATAATGTTATTATCCCAATAATTTTAGCAAAACACTTTTTTTGCGACAACCGTACAAAAAGTCTTAACTGCCCGGATCTAGTGGCTATCCGGCTGTTCAATTCTGGTCGATAAACACAACCAAAGATATTTAATGCGCAACTTCGGTTCGATTCTGATTGGTGTTCTTTCACGAAAGCGTTACCAAGAATATCTACCACTCTATTGCAATAGAGATAATAATAGTTAAAATGGTTAAATATATGAGGGGCAAAGAAGCAAAGGCAGCAATCTTTTCATCCTAAATTATTTCTCCAAAAGTTGATAAAGCGTTTTGCACACTTTTCTTTCATGAATATGTTGATACATTTAGAAATGATTGTTTCAAATTGTTCCTTAATTAATGTACACAAAGCATTTTGATACACGACATTCTCTGTTTCTTTATAACTACCAATCAAAAGTTGACAATGGTACAGAACCGTTTTTGTAGATTGCTGTCTTTACTTTAAAGCCCCTCGTATAATCTTTTTGAAAATTCACGTTAGTGGGTTGGAAATAGATATTGAATAAATAAATTAAATATTAATCAGATTAAAATAAATATTCTAGGTTGTTTACATTAAATCTTACTAATGCACTTTGGAATAACGTCGTAGAACATGTGGTCGCACCCCGGAGAAAAACAACTACCATGGTCAAAATGCAATTACTTATTTTCTGAAAATCCAGTTTGTCAACTATCACTTTGGCACAAGCTGAAGAAAAAGATACTCGCGTGTTCCTGGCGCGATTATTCCTCTTCCGAATTTCAAACCAGTAGATTATATGGAAAACTTAAAGATTCTCTGGTAAAATGCAGACCAGAGAAACTACGATTGAGATTATTATTATAGATTATGATTATTGATTATTTTATTAAGTGCGTGAAGTGAAAAAATTACGTGAAAACTTACGTACCTGTTTACAAAAAAATGTGTGGCAACGTATAAGACTTTTACGTAAATAATGTAGTGTTTTTAAAAACCTCCTATCATACGGCAATTATTTATGAATTAAGTGTGTAATAATCTAAATAACATACATTAACACTAGTATTATGTATCATAACCATTTTTTTCTCTTTCAGGTAAGATATCCCTTTACTTCGAGTACCCAATTATTAACGAGGTAAGTAATTTTAACAACAAATATAAATTTGAATCTCTTATTCTTCTGAAGCACAATAAACCTGTTAACGATGAATTCCGGCGTCATGAAATTTGCGCAGTTTCATCAACGCAAATTTTAAAATCAAAAAATAAAACTAGGTGCCATATACTTCAATTGTCCAATAAGATAAATGATATCGAAAAGAGTGTTGAATCTTATGCGGAATTCGGGCAGTAACAATTTGGTAATTAATGTCTGTCGGCAAAAAAATCATACGTAACATGTGTATTAAAAATCATAGCAATAAATGTAAAATTTTTTCTTCATAATCAGTTAAATTTTTCCATCAGTCTAATATTAGGTATATTTCCTATAAACTCATTAAATTTCACATTATTCCTTAGTCACCTTCTCAGTTGACGTTTTGTCTCTTTCAATTCATATTATGTCTCTTTCTCTGGGTCCCTTTGGTACCCTTTAAATGTGATTCTTTTGTTTTCTCACTGTTCTCTTATTTTATTTGATTTTGTGTTCTCCCTTTGTATGTATATATAACCGCACACTATGGTAATTTTTGTTTTGGTTTAATTTTGTACCCTGATGATGTTTAGGCTCAGCAAAACTGATCGGTCATAAAATTTTAATAAATTCTGCCTTCTTACAAGAAAGTTTTTTTTTTCAATTTCATTAAAATATTATTAATTAAATCTTTAAATAAGGTAAAGCTCAGTCGTTCAAATTACTCTTACAAGTATCTTGATAAATATTTTCAATCTGTTTTTAAGTACCTGCTTCTAAATATGTATAAGGTAGTAGATGCAGCCTCATTAAGAAGTCGAATCGCCTTTTTTATACACTTCACGGCACAACAATTCTAGTCACGTCGCGCATCGTGGACGTAGAACTGGGACGACACGTGGCGACGCAGGCACCGGGCATCGGGCATCTGGCATCGGGCATCGGGCATCGGGCATCGGGCATCGGCCATCGGGCATCGGGCATCGGGCATCGGGCATCGGGCATCGGGCATCGGGCATCGCATCGGGCATCGGGCATCGGGCATCGGGCATCGGGCATCGGGCATCGGGCATCGGGCATCGGGCATCGGGCATCGGGCATCGGGCATCGGGCATCGGGCATCGGGCATCGGGCATCGGGCATCGGGCATCGGGCATCGGGCATCGGGCATCGGGCATCGGGCATCGGGCATCGGGCATCGGGCATCGGGCATCGGGCATTAGGTAGCTGAGATGATGACTGCCCTCATGACAGACGAAATAGTTGTTAATTTACCTATTTACATTGTATATGGAGGCTAGCATGACCGTTCTAAATTTGTCTATGAAGACAAAAAAGGTTTTCATCTACAGTATCGATGATTAATGAGATATGACACCGCGCTAGCAGTTGGCTACACTCTATTGGAGTGCTTGACAACCAATTGTCTACAGACTGAATCAATCGGTCATGAGCGGTTTTTGGTGTAAGACACATTGCAAACCAAACGATTCTGCCGCAAAGCATTGATATCCTCCAATATACTGAAAAACCGTACCTTGTCATCATTGAAGTGAAAATAGGAAGCTGCAAATTTATGTTTTCCATTTTTTTATTGAATTTTTAATTGGACGTAGTTATTCAGAAAGCATTCAACCACAAAAAGATGAAACCAAGGTAAAGGCGTTTGAAAATATAACAAAAGCATTAATATGCGTAATCGGCAATTGTAAAGTGAATATCAGTTTTTTTTTATTTATTAAAATTATTATAAATAGGTACTTTATCATCTATCGATGTCATTTCTTTATGTGTTTCTCAAGTTACTCTTCAATTCAATGTTTTAAAACTTCAATTTAAGTCAAATGTCTACAATGGGTGTTAGTAAAAAAATGGATTACCAAAAATCTATTGAATTTGGAGCTTGGATGTTTTCAGCAGATAGAAATCTCATATTTATCTATACAATAAAACATGTAAAACTAGATTTTGGCAAATTGTGGGTTGGACGTTTTCTTCACAACTACGTTTAATTATTCTCAGATTTTGGGGACTATCGGCAATATTGCATTGGGGGAAAAACCGACTAATTTTAAAATACTTTACTAATTTTACGCTCTTTTTAAAAAAAAACATTTCTCTTCTTATACCTAAATAAAACTTGTTTTGTGATTGCTGGACCTATTTCGTAACTAAATCGGCAAAACCAAATATCATCTTTGATATTTTTTTCCCTAATTACCATTGGGAGAAGTTTGAGTGAAATGACCAGTGTGACCATTTACGAACTGATTGATGATGTGAATATGTTGATCAAAAATAGCCGCTTGCCAAAACTAGGAAATGATAAATTGCCCACACATATTACTCACATCAATTGGTTATTACGATACGCGTATCCATTTTATATGGCTGCTTGTTTCAAATTATATTAATTTATCAAATCTCCTCACAACAGCTGTGAATATATTCTTCAGCAATCAAACCTGCCACCTCAAAATCGCCAATAAAATGTACCCCTTTTTTACTTAATCAAAATCCCTCACTTTGCTTTTATCTCATATTCCCTCAGGACATGGAAACCCGTTTTCTATTCTTGACCGCTGGCAGATGCCATCTTTTTTTTATCGTTGCCTACGTTTGTATATATTCGGTAAGTGTTTTATTGACGGACTGCATGAGATGAATACTTTTCGTGACGAAATATAAGTATTAAAATTATTATATTTCTGATCTTCCGTATTTAAAAAAATATATATTTGTATCCAAGATATCATCTAGATATTCAATATGTGTTTGGGTAGAACTTTGAATAACATCAAAAGATGGCAGCCTAAAATCGGAAGAAATTGAAATATTAAGCAATTTGCAATAGAAATATGAGATCGTTTAAAATTTTCCTTTCTAATAAGGCAGTTACGTGTAAACTGTATGGATTTACTTGAGCAAATGTGCTTTGCTGAGCATAGACTGTAGTATCTAGACACTAGACGAAAAACGAATCGAACAATTTTAACTAATGAATAGGATCAAGAAAGGGACGCTTGGATGGTTTGGGCATGTAGAGCGAATGAACTAAGAAGGGAGTGTGAAAGGAATATACAATATGAAAGTGAATGGAAGAAGAAGTCGGGGACGCCCGAGGAAGACATGGCACGATCAAGTGAATTAAATACTCGAATTAGGCCATGTGAGGAGTCAGAACAACAGAAGAGTATGTATGAGACGATATATGAATGTGAATGAAGCAAGACAGAGTTGTTTGGCGGTCCGTCCTATCTGCCTATCTCTGCGGAGAGACGGCGTGATGGTGAGTTAGTTAGTTAAAACATTTAATTATTCCAAAAATATGAATGAAATTCAATAAATATGAAGTAGAAAACACACAGAAAATAATAAAAGTTAAGGTTGCGAGCGAGACTTGAACTGTGACTTAGTTAGTGCATCTATCCCTGATAGAAGAAAGGTCGTGTTTTTTTCTATATTGTATTTCTTACATGTTATTTATATTGTTTGAATAATTAATTACCCAATGAAGCTTGTAAAGATTTAATGAGTTAATTTTAATTCAAAAACTGAATTATATAATTGATAGATTGTGCGTCTTAGAATATATATTCGTGTTTGGAAACTACAGCCATATTAGGAAGTTTTTCACCATAATTCGTCTCTTACTGAGCGATGACTTGTCTTTAGCTATATACTCGTACATGTTGATTATATCTCTGTACTATTCTACAAATTCAGAAAGCTCATTGTCAAATCCCTTCTCATGCCCAAAAATCTAACAATATAAGTAAAAAATCGAAACGTTATTTTATTATGCCATAGATTCTATGTAGTTAGTAATAAGATAGAGTAGGAATTAAGATTTGTACAGCGCCCTTGAGGTGATTTTTCACAAAAACGGCGCTATGAAAACTATATTGTCATTGTGATTGTCTTGAGAGCTCAATTGGCTGAGTGTTACTTCCGAATAGAGTAGAGGTTCCGAGCTCGAGTCTCGGTCATGACCATTGTCATTTTTAGTTTCCGGTTTTTTTTCTGTTTTATATTTGTGTTTTTGATTATTGATATTATTTAAATTTGAAATATAAGTGTTTTCGAGTGAATTTCGTTATCATCACCCACAACAGTTATATTGTCCCGGTTGTCTTGAGAAAAATCTTCGCTTCTGCTGGTCTCTTGCTGACTCTCTCCAACTTCTTGTACTTAAGATTAGGCTTCCTAACGCTTCGTAACCTCGAGACTTATTAAAGAGAAGCCTGTGGTCGGCACTTAGCTATTTTCCATCCTTGTTGTAAGTCCTGCCTAGCGGAGGCATCCTAGGTTTATAAATCTTGTTGTTGATGGCGCTTTAAAGAATGGGCTCATTATTATTGTTAAATGGTCTCTGACAGAGTAAATTTGGAAGAAACAATTGAAGACCCTACGGCAAGAACCTGTTAACTAACTGTCGACTCATTCTAAGATGTACAGTTTTTTGCGTTTTGTTAAAAAAAAAGTGTGTGCCATCACAAATCCACAAACCATTTTTTTATGAATGTTTAAGCTTACATGCTCAATTAAAAATATAATTTAGCCTTGTTATGTATTTCTGCAATACAATGTTATTATTGTGGATAACATTTTCTTGCCACTAAAAATATTTCAGTTACTCAATTCAATTCAATTCAATTTCTTAATTCATTTTAATAACATTAAAAAATAAAATTTTAAGGCGTTATTAAAGATATGTAGAAAAATATATATGGAGTGTACAAAAAACAGAGAACAATGCATATAATATACAATATTAAACAAGATTTTATAACTAAACAGTATAGATAAATAGTAAAGTTAAGCAAGCAGCAATAAAACTTTCTGTTTAAAGACAGTTTCACTGATGCAAAAAATATCGATATCCGAAGCGATTCGATTCAAAAGAGTACCCTCCCCACCGGCATGACTATTGGCAAATTAGTCCTGCAGGCCGGTAGATAAAACAATCTATGCTGTCGATGACGGCGATAACCATCGGGAACATAAAAGTTAATGCTCTCCATGATAGCTAAGTTTTCGAAACATCCACGTATCAATTTGAAGAAGTGGGTGACGATGTACACATCTCTTCTGACCCGTAGATGGTTTTTTCCGAGCATACCCAAGAGAAATTCAGTCGGATAGAGCCACGGGTAGTAACCGTACTCCCTCAAGTAGAGAAATCTCAGAAATTTCTTCTGAACCCTCTCCAACATGATGGAGTATTTCTCCTTGTGCGGACTCCAAATCGCTGATCCACTCTCCAGCCTGTTTCTTACCAATTAATTAAATAATATTGTGAGAACCCGGTTGTCTCTTACGTTTTTCGCAGTACGTATAACGAAACCCAACATTTTCAATAAAGTGCCACAGGTCATTTCGATATGAGCATGAAATGTTAGTCTACTATCAACTATGATCCCAAGATCCTTCATAGTGGAGACACGTTATAACAAAATATGCAGTAAACATTCATGTTTGTGCCATTCTCATGATCACGATGAGGTTGCTCATTGGTTAGAGCGTACCAGAATTAGTTTAGTGAGAACACTAACTCATTTTTGATAAAAATGTTAGTTAACAGGTTTTTGCCATGGGGTCTTCAATTAATAAAACAATAATGATCATTTTGAAACATTGCACAAGTCATGACTAGAACTATTTCATCAGCAGTATTAGTGATGTAAATAAAGCATCTGGAAAGCAAATAAACCAATGTGAGGGCAACTCTAAGGTTATCGTAATTGAATGCAGAATGATTTTAAAATGTTCAACTAATTCCCCCGCATAAACAACCCGATAAATCTTGGACTTTTGCCCCGATATTTTAGAAGTGGCTATTTTGGAGGCTCAGTGAACTCGCTCTTCGGAGTTCAAGGAAGAACGCCTATAAAAGCACATGGCGGACTGCATTCCTGGGATTAACTGCAGACAGCCGGTCGCAGCGGAAAGTTTTTGGGTTCTGCTCGTCAACGGTCCAATCAAAAAGTTTGTTTGAAGCTTACGAAGAATGTATTTCTCTAAATTATTATAAAATTAGTTGAAAACCAAATTATTTGTACATTAGTAATATGTGATTCTATTGCGTTTCTCGGATGACGCTGTTTTAGTTTGTTGGATGCTTGAAACCACCTACGTATCACAGTTATCAATTCCAATAAGGTCTTGGAGTAAGAATATCTATGGAGAGAGAGCTAATTTGTTTTACTCAACCTATACAAACTTGCGATAAATCACTTTCTCCGGGTTTTTACGTCATACGAGTACACCATGAGAGAGAAAGAGACAACATTTTTTTCTCCAAACATCACACCGCTTGTAGGTATTTTTAGAATGTCTTCTGTGACCCACGTGATCTGGGACTCCGCCCACGACGTAACTTCCATTATTATTTAAGCTTACGTTATGATATTCGTTTTGTAAGATAATTTGAATCTATAAATCATTTAAAACTATTTTTTATGTCGTTTTGTTATGCTAACGCTTTTTTGAGGTTACGTCCTATATTTGTTTGTTTGTAAAAAAGGTGTGTCTATAAAATCCCTAGCCACGCTTTTTCAGAGAAGTCAGGTTAAATTCTTACAAAACTGACTACACTGCCTTGGATAGGGGGGTCTCTATGTATTCTAAGAATAAGGTCTTATGTCTAGCTTGAAATATCATTACCAATGTTGGCATCGCGATCCTTTATCAATTCAATCAATTCCTCTACGTTTTCTTTGTCCAGAAATTCCTTGTTATGGTGTGCATGTGCTAACTATCCCACTGTCTTCGAAAATATGGACATTATTCCAAAAATCATCAACATGTTCCGAATTAATTTTTAAAGAGTTTTAATTTGTAAAAAAAATGCATCAGATTAAGGGTCAGTATCCAATAATGACGTTTAACGTCACTTTATAACATTCTAATACAAGCAAGACAACAAATGTTTTATCTGCAAAATTTATATGGGTAGTTAGAAAAATGACTGAGATTTCCAGCGAATTCAAACTGTAAGTCTTTAAATTCTATGGAAAATGTACTGAAATATCAGTAAAAGTGTAGTTTTAAAACCAGTAAAGGTATTTTTGAATATTTTACCTAAAATTTCAGTTTGCATTTCATAAATACATATAAAATACAAAAATAATAATAAAATATTCCTACGAATTATATTCATCTAAGACATTTTTCTAACTGCCCGTATAGAATTGGCAGATAGAGAATTTGTGGTTTTGCTCGTACTAAAAAACCAAAGAAAAAACTTTTGGGTGCTGACCCTTAACATGTTACCTTGTTTTTTTTATTATTGTTCCCTTCATGAAATATTTTAGAACTGGAAAAAAAATCCTTACTTTTTTTACAGTGTAAAGACACGTTCAGAGCGCTCCACGCATTCAGCTAAATCAGTAAAAGTGCGTCACCGTTCCACTGCACTGTCATACTATATCCTTTGGAGTAATAAGCAGCTAACAAAAGGTCACTTACACCAGCCAATGAACGGTTTCTTACGCTCTCTAGAAGTGTTGCTCAGTGCGATAACCCACAATTTGTAAGAACCGAAGAGAAGTCCTCACCGATCCGAAATGCGAAACGCGAAGAGTTTTGATACTCATTTTTGTCTCATTCCCACTTTCTCTTACACCATGCTAATATTTTAGGGCTCGGCTGAATGCGGTGCGCGGTTCCAGTACAACTAACCCTGAACCATAGAAATATATTGTTGTAATTCATTTATATCATTTGTTTTAACTGTATGATGAGTAATGTAAAAAAATATTTGAAGAATTAGCACCCAAAAATACTCATTTTTTTGTTTTCTAGTAGAAGAAAAACTGCAAATTATTTATTTGTCTTTTCTATACAGGTAGTTAGAAAATTTGCTGAAGTTTCCAGTGAATACAATTCTTAAACAGTAAACTTTTTAATTCTTTGTGAAATGCATGCTAGAGTTTTAGGTAAAACGTTAAAAAATACCATATCGGGTTTTAAAACTGCACTTTTACTTATATTTTAGTATGTTTTTCATAGAATTTAAAGAATTACAGTATAAAAAATGCATGCACTGGAATCCTCAGACATTTTTCTAATTGCCCATAGAAAATTTTCAGATAAATCATGTGTAGTATTGCTTGTATTAAATTGCTACAAAGTGACGTTTAACGTCATTATTGTTTGCTGGCCCTTAAGCTGAGCATTTAAATTAATGCGGATATTACGAATTTTTCGCTTGTAGCGCTTCCTACATTTTTCGAATGAATTACTAGAAGCTGTATAGTACCAAACAGAACTTCTGCAATACTTTATGTATGTAAATCAAAACGTTTGCTTAACGTCATTACATCGCGATTGGTAAAATCATAGGTACAAACTAGGTACACAATTTTTTTGTTTCTTTAATATTGAAACAATATAATTCAATCAATATGAACTTGAAAAACTTACAGAAAATCCCAAATAAATCCTTTGCAAGCCACCTCTGGCCTGAAGTTCTCAGATTCTAGATAAACATGTATGATTCTTTTCAAAGAAGGACGGTTTGACTGATTAAAAATCTGTTGTCATCAAAGCGATCGCCTTCTCAAATACATAAACGCAACATATGATGAGTCTATTTTACAAGTATTTCAATTGACCCTGCTCGAAAGAGCTAGCAGCATAGATTCCCTGCGAGCCCGATGCACGTGCTTGAAACTCGACGGACACGGGTGGAACTCCCGTTCACATGATATCGGCTTTATGAGAACGGGTCGTTTCTCCGACTCGTTATTCTGTGAGTCGGCTCGAATATCTCTTTAACAGACCCACTTCACAACGTTTCCCAGCCGAATGACGATATAGCTCCCTTACCTCTACGGCGCACAAACAGAGATGCTCTTGTGAGGTGTCATATTAAAAAAAAAAAAAAAAAAAAAAAGATTTACCAAATTTTTAATAGTTATTATATAATACATATTTTTTCAATAATTAATACCATAATAGAATCTTTTCACTTTAAAAAGTTTATTAATGTAAAAATAACAAATTGATATTCAATTCCTTTTTAAATAATTCGAATGGCACCTTTATTCGAGCTGATTTAGGCACCTTTAAACTCTATACGTGTGAAGGCCTTATTTAAGTCAGAAATATGATTTCCAATATCACCTTGACCACTCTTCGGATTCGAAACATTACTTGAAAAGGCTGAAATTAAGTGGTAAGTTTCAATATTCATAAATAAGTCCTTTTCATCCCTCCCCAAACCATATCTTCCAAATTCGGAAATATAAAATATATTTAACCTAATAAAATGGATTCTAACCAAGGCCGTCTTATGTTGACTTTTTCTTTCATTAGTACAAAAGGCTTATTAAATATCGAGAGAATTCGTCGGCCAAATGGTAATTCTCACAGCACGAAATCTCAAGGCGTCGATAATGATACTCTTACTGTCACGTTATTTTTGCAAGCCATAAACTATACTTATATAATATATATTATTTCAACAGCAAAGCCCATATAAATCAACCGCGCAATCATAATATAATAGGACAAAAAAATACTTTCCACGTGTTTATTGTAAAGTTAAATTTATGAGCAGCACTTTGACAGTTTTATATAATACCGTCTTTAATAACGTTATAAAGGCTAACATTTGAAAAATAGCAAAGTTAATCACTTTTGCAATCTTCTTTTACCTTCTATATTGTCAGCAGCATCATTAACTTCTTCCGTTTGGCCTATTTGAGTCAGGGAACAACCGTTTCAATAAAGCGCTAAGTACAAATACTTACCGCACCATACTTTTATACGCACAACACTATCCCGCATGGACGTCTCTCTTGAGAAGCGGTGAAGAAGACCGACTGGTCGGTAGGCAAGGAAACGAAAAACATCTGAACTGAACAAATGAACGACTGGCAGAGGGTTTTATTTCACACAGAGGGGAATGGACTGCTGACATACTTGCAGAGGTGAGGGAGGAGTATTAACTGGTTCGATCGATGGGATTGAAAACCCGATTTTTTGAGAGGAAGTCTGAAGAGTTGAATTGTGTTTTCTTAAGAAAACGGGCAACTTAGGATCTTAACTATGCATGAATTGACCGGCTGTACCACCGGGGATAACAAGATGACCAGGATTATTCTCCGCTATATGTTGCATGCCATCCAACAATACCAGCCGCCGATTTACAAGCTGCTCTATGGCATGACCATCGCCAAGGAGGTGTTTTGCCTAACATCCCGGCCGTCCTTCTTCGTTCCAGAAGACCGAAAATATAAAGCACGTTTTCGCGAAAACAAACATTTCTCTGCCTCTCTTATAAAAAACTCTTCCTTATTATTAAGAAATATAAATAACGTAATTATTATTTACAACTATGGATTATTCCTATATAATCCCCTTCCCTGAAATAAGGTGACATTAGAGTATTAGACGGCAACAATACATTTGGTGCATGACGCTAAAATTGACATTACATTTTACATTAAGCGCCCCACTAGGCGTTCCTTTGCTACTTCAATGGCTTCAGTCCATTTTTGACCAAGTCTTTCTTTGCATAGCCACTAAAAATGTTTTTCCCAGCTTTTTCTGGGGCGGCAAACTAGACGTCTTCTGTTTTCTGTTGTATTTTGTGTAGAATTCGCTCTTTTGACACTCTGATTTCATGCTCAATTCACATCGTCTGCGACTTTTCAATGAAAACGCAGGGCTTTTTTATTTCAGCACCCATTTACCTACAGTAATTAGCAAAAAAAACATACCAATCGAAACTCATTGAGCGCTAATTTCAGATTAAAAAAATAATGGATGAAAAGATTTATTTCAATATTTCATTAAATGATTTACTCCGATGACATCATACTGTGAGAGCGGGGCATGGTTTCCATATTTGTAAACCAACATGAATATGTTTGCGAATAATTATTTATGTGCCTCACTTTTTGGAAGGTGTTGGCGGAGAATGATGCAAGTTAACACAAAGTTCGCAAGTGTGTGTGTGTTTTTTATATTTTAAGAGTCGAAGATACTCGTAGTATCAACCAGGTGAAAACCACCGTTCGGAATCGGAACGTTGCTTGAAATGGCTTTGGCCGTGTTTGGTGACCATATTTAATTAGTCAGGTACTTCTCAACCTTCCTCTTCCACATCTTCTTACCCTCCCCACTACTTTAAGCTCTACAACCTTCCCTAATTGGGGATGCTATAATTCCACTGCCACAGTTGAGACTCTTGTACGGCATTCACTATCAAAAAATATTTAATCAAAAAATTCACAACTTTTCGAACCTTCCTCTTTTCCATCTCTTTCTATATCCCAATTGGTGATAGCCCTAGCCCAATATGGAACTCTTGTGCGATATTCAGATAAAAGTACAGATAGTAACATTCATTATCTGTATTATTTTTATGTGATCAAAAATGCCAATAGCCAGAACACAGATTTTCAAATAACGCCGAGCAGCAGTCATAAAACAGAAAATTCGTTTTCTTCATAACGCATATGTTTCACGATTAATTTGTTTGATATTTGATGGGAGGTATTAGTTTGTTGGTAGTGTGCCTTATCCATCGGCAATACATCCTTGCAAGCTTTAGTTTTAGTTTTATTTATTTTATATTAGTTACTTTGTACATTCAAGTTTACAAGTAGCTAATTATTTCATTTTCTTCTTAACTTCATAATATTTTAAGTTATATACTACTTATTGTTTTGATTTATATATATATTTTAAATATTTTTTACATGCTATTTTGAATTTATTGATAGGCATAATTTTGATAGTTTCCGGCAGAGCTTTATAAGATTTCATCCCTTTATATAGTAAGCTATTTTGTGTGTTGGCTTTATTTTTTTCTGGTAGTCCAATTTATTTGCATGCCCTTGTATTATATTTGTGAAAATCAACATTGTAGATAATTTAGTATTTTTCTTTGGTAGAGACAATATAACCTATTTTATAATCATAAAGCACAGAATTTTAATTAAAAACGCTTTTTACGGAAAAATGCCCGTTATTTACATGTTGATAGAAATGTATCATAAAATATATTCTCAACTCCTCTTAAATTTGTTTTCTGCTACTTATGTTAATTGTGAAACGACTCTTTTTATTTTATTATTTACACAGGCCGAGTTTTGAACTCGCGACTTCTGTGTCCGAAGCAAATGAGCTTAGCGTTCTGCCACCTAGGATGTACTACGTGGGCACAAGTTGCCTTATATACGCCTCGTATATCGCACACTCGCAACTATACTGCTCTAAGTCAAATAATTTGCCAAGCTGAGGTAATGGAACTTGCAATACTCACCATGTATTATGTACAAAAATATAAACATAAATCAAGACTTTTACCCATACATGTGTTAAATTTTGAAAATATGAACACTAACATTATTTAGTGCATCTTTTCTCAACCTTTTAAGTGTTACGACCCCCATAAAAGCCAAAAAAATAGTGTAAAAAACCTTACGACCCCCTCACTATATATATTAACGTGTATCAAAGTTTCACATTACTAACATGAAAAATAACGTGTTTACACTTGCCGCGAATACCATTTACCACTTCTTACTTGTGCGAAGAGGGTTTCTCGTCTATGGTGGCTTTAAAAACTAAAAACAGAAATCACTTGAATATAATTCACGTATTTGTTCTTCAAATGTCGTATAGAAAACCTTTTAGGTGTAAATTAAACTAAACTGTAACATTCATTAATTTATTAATACCACTTTATTTATTAGTTAATTAGGAAGAAGGTATTTGGAACACTTTATTTTAACTTGAAATTCATTATTTGATGAAAGGTTTTTTTTTTTAAACGTGACTCGTTTTTTTGACCCATTGCAACACACCCCCCCCCTCCCTATACCTGATCTCTAGATGGGTCGTGACCTTTAAGTTTAGAATCCATGATTTAGTATGTAGATATCTAAATAACTGTGCGTGTAAGAATTATACAAAATCTAAATAAAATAAAAATAAAAAAATACTTTAATTTGAGATCATGCCTTTTTTGCTGGGTGTTCTTTCGAATTCAAACTATCAAAGGTGGGAGTTAAGCCAAACACAAAATTTTTGACTTATGCCAGTGTGTTTGCGATGGTGCTATATAGGTACACCGTATGCAAGCATATTGTAATATTAAAATTATTCAGAAGCCACCGACACATTGTTTCAGTCAATTCCGGAACTCTGACAGACTTGTACTTGTCAGTTTATGTTTCAGTGTAGACTCTTACAATTTTCGTTGGATACAATAACTAAAGGTAGGGGGAAATGCGTATGTTATATATTTAATTAAGTTAAATTTAATTTTTAAAAAGTAAACAAAAAAATAATTTACCTATATTTTTATTTTTTTTAATTACTAGTTGTTATGTTACCCGTAACATTTAACTTGGTTTGCCGAATTAAAAAAGAGAAAAAATAATAACAATACATCACAAATATAGAATGAAAACTGTTGTCTTATAAAATGCTTATTTCACTTAGAGATAAGTTCTTTATAGCTTGTCTAGATTTGTTAATTAGCAAGTCAAGTAACATCCCATGATGTTACCTGTAAAAAATCACGGGATGTAACTCGACTTGTTGAGAATAAAATATTAGTTGCTTCAATCCACCCATTTCAAATATAGAACAAAAATATTTGTACATCATACGTAGGGACTTAAATGCTTCTCCAATTAGCAAAGATAATTTTTTAATTTGAAATTTATTAATTGGAAAAAGGAAATTATTTTGTTTAATAAAATTATATTTTTTGCGGACAACTTGTTTGAAGCATTGTGTTATATTGTGATATTTAATGTCTCTCTAAACTAACGACCAAATTATTGTTAAAGTGTAGCTTTGCTACCTTGTTTTAATTTGTTCTAATGATTCAACTGAATAGTTACATATTGCCAAAATGTGTAAGTAAGTACAAATAACAAAACAAACAAAATTGTGATATCTTTCAATCCGTGTGTTTGAGATAGCTTTTGATGTTTTACAAACGGATGTGTTTATTCTGCCGGTATTTCAACGAATGGTTCTCCTAAGAACTATAATTATTGATTTCATCGGAACAAGAACACAATAGGAAGACACGCAAAATGCTTACCCGATATTTGTACACCGTTGACATTGTCGACATAAGAATAGATAGTTTTACGACCCTTTCTTACTATCAACAGCTCTGTTGAGGAATAACTTTTTGCTATTCGGTTTTTCTTCCTTTTACAACATGGGTCTCTTCAAAACTTAGGTATCACTGACATTTTCCCCAAGATAAACGCTCACTTGTTTGCGAAATTAATAAAAAAATAATAATAACAAATTTCATGCACGGTTGTATCTGGAACGCGTTTATAGTAAACTCAAATAAAATAATGTATTCAACTTAAACTTACCAAAGTTTGTTCTTGCACCTTACTTATTATATTCATTTAAATTTTAATTTAGCCAAAGGATGTTGGATTTAGTCCCTCCCAAAAAATAGACACATTAAGCGACGATTACCGTTAATTGTTTAGGTAATTGGCCAGCCGCCGTGGTGTTACAATGTTTAGTTTCGGACATAATTTCAATACGATTCCTCGCAAAGCTAGTAAAACAGTAAAGCGCTTCTGCCCCACCCTGTACGGGGTGGGATTACATCACCGGTCGCTCCCACGCCCGGGCACAATGTACCGGATGCCCGGAAAAAGCCAGCGCCGCCGTTTTAATTTATTAGCGACCTCTGCGCGCTGGCGTTTTTATATTATTTTATGGAGGTAGCCCGGACCTCACAACACACTACTGTGATTATTTATGAATACTCTCCGCTAGTACAGCAAAATAAGGTTTCATCGTGTAGACTTATCACTTCAAGTATTTTTTTACGACGGTAAATAATTCGTAACTTTGCTTCTTAACTGTCGCATGTCAATATATATATATTTCAAACTGTGTGCACGAAATGGTAATGTTTTTTTACTTCATTTTAATGCATATATATCATAAATATAGAAATATTAATATGCATTACTATTTTTGTATGTGTATTAAAATTTGATGGTATAATTATCGTTGTCTTTTGATGAATATCTTATCTTATATAACATAATATTAAATAGGTTATCTAATGTTAAATATTTTAGTTACATAAAGTTTAAAAAAAATTCTAATGTTAAATAAGTTATCAAATGTTATCTTATATTTAGACGTGTAAATGATTCTGCCTTGTAACAGTTTAACAGAATTCTAACAACTTGACGAGTGTGTCAAAGAAGATTTTTAAGTTCACTATCCCAGTTTGAAATATTTTGCGGCAGTCGAAACTGAACGTAGTATTTTAAACACTTTTTTTTTAAGTAGGAGGAAATCGCACGTTCGAGCTCATGGTGAAAAAGACGTAGCTTTCGTAAACTGTGCAAATTTACTGACTTGAGATCCGAGTTTTTAGTGGTACAAACACAGATTTACTGCGTTATAATTTAAACACCTATTACGATTACTATTCGTTATCTATGTTCGATGACTAGTTCCACCGGCTTTCGGCCGTTTGAATTCTTGTGCGGTATAACATTTTATGGTATTTATCAAAAGTTGTTTGAAAATTTTCTTTCATATTTATCACATCTAACGAACTTGTTTTTTTTTACGTGAATACCGCACAAGAGACTCAACTGCTCCCAACCGTCTAGAGTCAGTGAGACTAGAGCATCCCCAATAGGGGTATGTTGTGAGGCTGAAAGTTGTGTGGGGGGGAAGGATATGAGGAAGGGGAAGGTTGGGAAGTACCTGGCTATTCAGATCTGGTCACTAAACACGGCTATAGCCATTTCAAACAACGTTTCAATTCTAAATGGTGGTCTTTCACCGGAACGATAATTAGAGTATCTACCACTCTGGAACGTGCCGCAAATATACCATATCTACGAGTATTTCACTTATTATCTACTACATATATTAATTGAATAACATTTATTTGCGCACGCCGGGTTCGAACCCACGACCTCTAACTCTCTTTTTACATTTTATCACCGCTAAAAACACTCATTTCAATACATAATATATGTATAATGGCGAATTTCGTAGAGTAAGGTAGGTACTTCGTAATTTAAATGTCCACGCCTCCGTTCGCAACCATTATCCATAGACCGCGCAATAAAGGCTAACTCCCATTACCAACAACTCACTGTGCAAGTGTACACGATACTTGCCTTTTCCTCGAAGCTAACCGGTTGGCGGGGGCGCGCCGGCTGTGTGGCCTCGCGATCGGCAATCGATACCCGGCGCGATCAAACGTAATATTATTCGATTATTATTATCGCTAGCCGAGTGCCAACTCAGTGGCTTTCGCTCCGGCTTAGAAGTCTCGCTAATGCAATTTGCCAGGAACATCTTTCCCGGAAGGTGTTAAGCACCGGAAACATTTGTCCCAAATGAAAATTTAGATGAGTTGAGTTAAGTTAGTAAATCACTTCTCAAATTAGCAGCGGTACTGTTTATGATTCGGAAATGGGTTTAATTAATTTCTGCCTCTGTGAATACCTATGGCAGGGAGCTAGTAATATTACTGCTTTACGCCGACATCCCTTATAATATCAATATCTCAAGATATTGCGATTATTTACAAGCATGTCCAAAAATCAACTTTTCCAGTTATTACCATCATCGAATTGATTGATTCTATTCAATACTGTCACAGAAATACCGCAGAAATTTATTTATTCAATAATTAAGCACCCTTGAGGTGATTTTCCCATGAAAACGACGCTATAAAAGTTATCCATTTATTATTATTAATTGTTTATTTTCACTACCGGTAGTGGTTCAAGATGGAATATCAAGTCAGTTGTTCCCGTTCTAAATTTATTTGCTAGGTGTGTCACATCTTGTTGTGTATATCAATGGAACTAAAATATGTTTATTGTTTTTTAAATTGTATTTTACTCGTTATGTTTTCCAAATTTATTAAAATGTTTGAAACGTTAATATTTTAATATTACTTATTTGGACTTTTTGTCTTGAAATAATGAATAGAATATTCCATATTTGCAGTAGTAAAAATGGTTTTAAAATTTCGTTAAATGTCTCTCTAAACCCTTTCAACTTATGATTACTGGAACTTTAAAATTTAATATTGGTGCTTATTTTTTACATCATTTTTTTTTTTTTAATAACAATTACATTATTTTTGACCGGTTAGTAGCTGAGTGGGCTAACGCCTTGGATTCACTCGGGTATTGTGAATTCAATTCCTCTGCTAGCTAAGTCCTTCATCATTACACAAGCAACATATTCCGCTTAATATGATGGCAGTGGGAGTTTTGCAAATATAGTCAGGTTATTCGTAACCATTGATAGAAGAGGGCTATTTTATTAAAGAAAACATATTTCGTCACTGGAAAGGCAAAAGGGCTTAAATGACACTTTGGTCAAAATTGAGTTAAATATGCAAATTGTATAAAAAAAAATCTGTATCGGATGCTCTGATTTAAATATGTTTACCATTTGGGAGAAGGCTCGACTCAAGCGACACATGTTTGTGACTTTTTTTAGCTTTTTTCCTTTCAGTTACCTGAGTTAACTTTGTTTTTTCGAAATCCAATCAGGCACTGCAGACTTGTGAGTTTTATTGTAAAATAATAATAAAAACTTTAATGTGCTCTGGTGTAAACCTTTCGCCTTCTCTGGCGACGATATATTCAATGTCATTTAACCTTTACTTAACTTTGATGTGTAACGACTACACAATGTTTCTAATAACTTTGATATCTCTATAACCATCACGAATACTGACTTTAGATTTTAGGTATTCTTTCATAATACATTAAGGAATTAAATGAAAAATAGTGTTTATATTAATTAGCACTTATCGGCCACATACGAGATATTTTGTTAAAATCGGGAATTAATTCACCAATGCAATCAAATGTGTGCTAGTGTGTAACGTATGTTCATTCTAAAAAACCGCTATGGGATGCGAGGATTCGCAAAGAGTGTGCTAGGAGATACGGCGCTATTCGCATCTCACTCTTACTTGATTTCGCTATATGAGAATCCGAGATATGGAATCTCAGTTGAATCAGAAGTTCGCAGTTGTGTTTTTTCCTTCTAGATATACAGCGACTAGGGCTGGTAGTAGCTTTCGAGCGTCACGTAAAGGTGGTCCTATTGCCCATTTCGTGAGCGTCAGCCGATAGTTTTTTCATGTTTTCAGCTTTTAAATTTCAGTTATTATTTTTTTTTGACATCTAATATAATTAATTTAAGCGATTGGCTATTTATATTCTTATTTTTCTGCTTTAAGTCGCAATTTTTTATCTGTGTAATGATTACACAGCGCCGTAACGCAAATAACAATTGAGCACAGTAAGGGGAAGGTTAAACAAGAGTTTTAGTTTTACGTGTTAGTTAGCTTCGTCTTTCGGAAAACTTTCGATTTAGTTGTGCTTCTCTAGACAAACTGCGTGCTTTGCCCTCCATGTATTGTAAAAGCCACGGTATGATTCAGATAAACTAATCAACATCGGTACCTCACCAGGAAGAAGGGCGGCTTATTAGTCCTCCTCTCTTCCTCTCCTCCGCTCTTCCACCCCTCAGCCTTACGATACGGCGACGCCCGGGAAGACAGCCTCCTTGAGAAGCAGATTACACCGAGCCGTTGGGCCGTTGATGCGGCAAGTGTGAGTACCTACCGTACCGTGAATATTCAAGCAAGACATACACCATATTCACTGTACAATGGGGATGGGCCATCAAAGCCTCTTTACAACTTCAAAGTTGCGCATTCGAACACTGATGACGTACAAAATATTCCTACTTTTGGACCACTACCAGAGGCCACATATTCCTTATTACGAGTATATATATTTTTTTTATTACCCCATTCAATTATTATTTACGTACAAATCTAAGTAACTAACTTACTAACCATCACGCCGGCAGAGAGAACGGAGCGCCATACAACTTTGTCTTGGTATACACTGCTTGCTTAATTTTTACATCGTCTCCTACATAAGCTTCTGTTATCCAGTCAAGTATTTGATTCACTTGAGCGTTGCATATCTTCCTCGGGCGTCCAAATGTACATTTGAGTTCATCAGATATGGCATCCTCCACAATAAGCGCATACCTAAAATGAATGTACGGTCAATGACCATTTACAAACACAATTGGACGTAAATCGAAGTTTAAAAACAATAATATTTGGAGTAATTTAAGAAAAACTAAGTACATTGTCAGATTATAAATTATCTGTTTTCAATAATTCTCATCAAGAAAAAACACTGATATTCACTTTACAAATGCCGTTTACGTATATCAATTCTTTTGAATCTCCATATTTTCAAACGCCTATTTCTCGGTTTCATCTTTTTGGAGTTGGATCCTTTCTGCATAACTACGTTTAATTAATATATCATAATTACATATGCAAAAATCATAATTCTATGAACACATTAGATACAGTGATTATCCAGCAAAACAAACGAAGAGAATCCATATAGCAACTTGTGTAAACAAAACATAGGAAAAAACATTTTAATTAAAGTTCTTCACTTATTTAACATAAAATGCTTTTATGTGTAAGTTTTTACCTTACCCAGGGAAATGTTAAAGAAACTATTTCACAGTTCTCGGTACTCATTACCATGAACTAGAAGTCTATTTACGGTGGAGAACGTTTGGTAGTTTGTTCTTGTGACCACAGTGTGAAAAAGGACCAACTGCCTAGTAACTAGTGGTTCCAGTAGGTATTTGATAATTTACCAGGTTGAGTAAATCAGGACACTCAATAATGGCGTTTGTGATTTTATATAAGAAAATACGTCAAAAATACTCATCTCTGGGACAAACTTATAGGTTTTGTATTATTTAATAAGTATGTTTAATTATTTAAGAACTGTAAAAGCATTTCAATTTTATAATTGACAACGTACACAAATATTTTGCACTGTTTTCAAATATTATACATCGAATGATTATTATAATATGGGGACGATATTAGGGAATTTTAATGTGTAATACATTGAAGATTTTGAACATCACAGTGGAAAACTAATTATTCGTCACGCTCGAGTCGTCACACAGCTGAATCGTGAATAGATTGAATATATTTTTCGCAAAATTAAACCATTTTTTTCTTTATTTTCAAATTTCGGTAGAGGATCAAAAATACTACTGAATCGTTAAAATTAAAATGAGATCCTGATCCATTTAGTCCTACCCAATTTTTGAAACCCCTAAGATAATGGTATCTCATAAAAAAAAACTTCCATACATCGATGGCCCACTAAAGTATAAAGATCCACTGGCTCCAGAGGCCTAGGCAGTGAGACTAGAGTTGCAACCTTGGAGAAACAATATATGGAGAGAGAGCTAATTCTTTTTGCCCAACTTATACAAATTTGGGATAAATCACCTTCTCCGGGTTTTTACGTCGTACACCATGAGAAAGAAAGAGACAACAAAATCTCCCAAATTATCACACCGCTTTAAAGTATTGTGAGAATGTTTTTCGTGTCCCGCGTCTCCGTTGACTCCACTCACACGTTTTTATATGCGACATAAGTTGACATAACTCAACGGTTTTTTAGGTTGTATGCTATTTTTTAGTTTAATTTAAGAAAAACATTATGTCAACATGTGCTATGAATGGATGTATAAATACCCTAGCCCTAGTCCTAGCTACGCCCAAGTCTAGCCGAATTCGGCAAAACTCATAAAAACTGACTACAGCAGTGCTCCCCCTTGTATATTATTGCTCTGAGGTTGCAACACAAAAAGTTAATAATTTAGAGAATTGTGAAATTATTGTAACTCCTCGCTAAGCGACGCAGCCACTAAACGGATAATCACTAGAGGCGTGATCTCTGCCGATTTGAGAGAAAACTGATGTCACCAATTTACGTTAGATTTTTTGACTCCCGGGCCCCACATAGGCTAATGAAATTGATTATGTGCTCGAGAAAAAAAACAGTATTTGATAATGTTTAATTAATTCAACACAAAAAGAAAATCTGCTTGCTTTAGGCACGCGGACACGCCCACAGCACCTTTGGTTAATCTCTTCTGTGGATGCAGGTAATTATGAGGCTGTTATTTCTTCACCTCGCAATAGATCGTCCTTGTCAGAACTAAGCACTGTCGTGTTCTGTCTTATGGGAGGTCGACGCCCCCTCGGTCTAACCCAGTTTCAAATCCGCCCAGCCTGCGAGTGCCGGTGTCTAGGCATTGTGTTCCCAGGTACGCCCACCGTTGCGAAATTCGTTTATACAAATGTAATGAATCAATGCCGCGCTGTTTCCTTGTGGTGATGTGATTTTAATGAGTTGACATATAAATCTTACCTTTCCGTCTATCAAAGAATGATTCGATTCGGAACAAACGTCAATTGGTACCGCCGTTCTCCGTAGATGAACGGTTAAGATATTTGACTCCAGATCTAAAGATCGTAGGTTTTTTAATCTGATTTGTTGGTTTTATTTCATAAAAATATAATTCAATTTTTTGTAAAACATAAACAACCCTTCCCGGGTTACGAATAACCTGACAACATTTGAAAAACTCGTACCGTCATCATAATAAGCATAAAATGTTACTTGTGCAATGCTAAGGAACTTAGCTAGCAGAGGAATTGAACCCACGACGCCCGAGTGGGAATCTGATGCATTTATCTACTTAACCACTAACCGATCAATTAATTTAAATATTTATAAATAAAACAGATAAACTTTTTTTTTAACCACTTTTATTATTCAATATTATGTAGACGAGTTTCGGAAGGACCTTTTTATCATCAGGACAATATTAAAATTAACCTAAATTATTGAGATATATATACATAGTTAGGAATTGAAATGGGAAGGAGAAAAGGCAATTGAGGGGATTATGGGAATAACCGAGCGGCTTACTGGAAATATATCTATCATAATATTGAATAACAAAAGTGGTTATAAACAAAGTTTATCTGTTTTATTTTTAAATATGGCAAGCCACAAAGTAAATGCTATTTCCGAATATGTAATATAAATATTTCACTTATATATATATTCATATATATAATTTAAAAAAAAATAAAAATATACATATATAAATATATTTTTTTTATTTTTTTGTTATATGGTTATCTCACTGTTATTTTATTGCATTTCATATTGTGTTCTCTCTCTGTATGTATATGTAACCGCAAACTGTGTATTTTTTTATATGGTTTAATTTTGTACTCTGATTATGCTTAAGCTAAGTTAAATTAGTCGATCACAAAAATTAAAAAAATTCATGGTCTTTGTACTAAGTTATTGTTTAATTTCATTGATATATTATTTACTATATTTGCGACCCGTTCCTGAATGATAGATACTCTCAGTATCGCCACAGCGAAATACCACCATCCAGAACTGATGCGTTGCTTGAAATGACTTTAACCGTGATCAGTGTTCAGATGCAACGAGTTAGATACTTCCGAACCTTTATATTTCCCATCTTCTACTTTGTTCTACTCCCTACTATCTTTAGCATCACAACATAGTCAAATTGGTGTTACCATAGCTCCACTGGCTCCGGTCAGTTGGGAATCTTATAGGATATTCACAAGAAAAAATATAAATTAAGCTCTTATTTAATAAAAATAGATAAGAATTTATTTAGAAGATCCAAGATCGAGTCTCTGTCTTTTAATTTTCTTGTTTTTTTCCGTTTCATATTTGTTTTGTTGAATATTGATCTTATTTAAACATTAATCTTGTAGGATATTCACAAGAAAAAATATAAATTAAGCTCTTATTTAATAAAAATAGATAAGAATTTATTTAGAAGATCCAAGATCGAGTCTCTGTCTTTTAATTTTCTTGTTTTTTTCCGTTTCATATTTGTGTTGTTGAATATTGATCTTATTTAAACATTAATCTTGTAGGATATTCACAAGAAAAAATATAAATTAAGCTCTTATTTAATAAAAATAGATAAGAATTTATTTATAAGATCCAAGATCGAGTCTCTGTCTTTTAATTTTCTTGTTTTTTTCCGTTTCATATTTGTGTTGTTGAATATTGATCTTATTTAAATATTATAAAAAATAAGCATTTATGCTATAAAGTCAATTACAATTTCAATAAGAATTTATTATTTGAAACACGACCTTTTTGTGATTTTTTTGTAATTTAAACTCGTTCTTACCTTAAACAAATTCTCTTCGCATTGCTAAAACTCGTGTCTATGTCAATACTATTTCAAGCCCTAAAGCCTTAAATAAACTACCACATGAAGTAAGACTGATAAACAACTCAACCGAATTCAGAGTGAAACTCAAAACTCAACTCCTCAGAAAGTCATATCCATAAACAGATAATGGAGTTGAAAACCTCATTTCTTGGATAGCCTAAAGTGCCTTAAATCTAAAAGTATTGTATTTTCTGTTTGCGGCTTACTCTTCAGACAAATATTCAGTACTGGTTGTTACCACCCGATTTCGCCCGGCACTTTTTTTATCTTAATAATTTATGTATTTTCGTAAAAAGAAATCACTTTGTGGTTTGACATATTTAATGAAAATTAAATAACAACTTTGTATTAAACCAAAGATTTTATTTTATTTTTTATGACCGACCAGTTTCGCTTAGCCTTAGCATCATCAAAATTAATTTCTTGCAGTAGTCCAATATTAGATATATTTCCTGTAAGCTCATACAATTTCTCATTATTCTTTAATCACCTTCTCAGTTGACGTTTTGCCTTTTTCGTAATATTGTCAGTCTCTTTTTCTCTATTCCTTTGTTATAATTTTAAATGTTATTCTATTGTTTTCTCACAGTTCTCTTATTTTTGTATTGTGTTCTCCCTCTGTATATATATATAATCGCACACTTTGTTTAGTCTAATTTTGTTTGAAATGGTTTAAGCCGTGCTTGGTGACGAGATCTGAATAACCAGGTACTTCCCAACGTTCCCCTTCCCTTTCTCCTTCCCTTCCCCACTACCTTCAGCCCCACAACAAACCACTTTTGGGGATGCCATAATCTCAATTGCTCTAGCCGGTCAGGAGCAGTTGGGACTTTAGTGCGGTATTCAATATAATAATATATAAATAGAATAAAAATTATTTGCACACGCCGTGATTTAAACCTCTAGTCACAATGGAGCGTCTTAACCACTCGACCACGGAGGCCGTCATTGTTTTTAAATGAGAAAATTAATTTTATATGATAAAATTTCGCTTTGATTTAATGTTTGCATTTTGTTATCTGCCATGCAAAGATGTATAACTGTTTAAATATTTGTTATTAAATACATAAATAGTGAAAATGAAATAATTACTTTGTCTAAGACCATAGATTTTTTTTTCACTGACTAGTTTTGCTTACCCCAAGCATCATCAGGGTAAAAAAATATACTAAACAAAAAATACAAAGTATGCAGTTATATATACATACAGAGGGAGAACAAATTGTAAAATAAAATAACAAACCAATGAGAAAACAATAGAATAACATTTAAATTAACAAAATAACAGAATTGTTTTTAAATGTTTTTAAATTTTAACAATGGAACAAAGAAAAAGAGACAAAAAACATGAATCAAAAGAAAGATTATGCTTATCCTTTATTATGATTACATATAGAGAACAAAATATAAAATAACAAAACAATGAGAAAATAATACAATAACATTTAAATTATAACAAAGGAGCAAAAAGAAAGAGACAAGTAATACGAATTGATAGAGATGTACTCGTATATCCCGTATTCGTGTTTATTAATTTGTGGAATTGTGTTTCACACACAATTTCTTACTTCTTGTTTATAATATAAATTTGTATATACAAAGGGGGGTAATTTTGTTTTCAGAAGAAAACCTGTGGGACCCAAAAATGGCAATATATTATTTGAAATATCGGCAGGCTGTATTGGCAATATCGTGTTAATGTCTGACATAATGGGAATGATACATCAGCCCCTACGCTACTCGGGGCTGAGGAGCCCTCACCCTAGAGCGCTTGTTTAATTAATGGCGCACATAATACGGACCGAAGCGCCGTCTGTAGCGAGTCTGGAGCTAATAGAATTAATCAACTTAATTACTGCTTACTTTGCAGCCCTCAGCCGATTGATTGGCTTTTATTGGGATCAGGTGGCGCGGATGGGCCGTGTATCAAACTTTCATGCCGTAATGTGTGCCGTGAATAATTAAATCAGACCTTTTTACGGACCCACTTTGTTTCACAATTTTGAGCACTTAACCCCAGAGCTAGAATATATATATATGGAGAGAGAGCTAAATATTTTTACCCAGCCTATGCAAATTTACGATAAATCACTTTCTTCGGGTTTTTACGTCGTTAACCGTGAGAGAGAAAAGGATAAGACAAGTTGTCACATAATATATAAATAAGAACCATTTTACAAAAACCTTTATTACTAAACACTTACTACACACTAGGCCCATCAATTCTGCAATACGGAATAATAGGCTGGGGAGGTGGGTATATAACTAATTTAGCCCCCTCTAAATATTCCAAAAAGACCAATAAAAATAATGTTCAAAAAGCCATTAGATTACTCACCTGATGAATTATTTAAAGAAATCAGAGTTTTGAATTCGAAAAAAATATTCATCATAAATGCATTACTTCAAATCCACAAAGAAAAAAGCAAATTGGAGTCAGTGAGCACCACTCCAAGAACGTTAGGCCAAATAGTTACCGCGAAACTCAATACAACAATAGCACAACATCACTATTCCTACTGAGCAATTGAGATATTCAACAAACTTCCCGATGACATAATATACGAACAACTTTGAAATATTTAAAAAAAACTCAAAATACACTTTTCACTAAAATAATCTAGAAATTATTATTTTCATTTGATATCCATTTTTAATCTTACAAAAATAATTTCAAGAAATCCATGATCGTACTCCCTCCCTAAGTATGAGAACTTTCTCAATTAGGGAGGTAATTATCATTAGCTTGAAACTAGACATTGTACATTTATTCAATTTATATTTTATTTCTTTCTTTCTTTCATTATTTATTTATTAATTTAATCTTTTTTTTTTTTATAACCTGCTTAAGTTTCTCAGGGGTGAATAAATGAGGATATAATATCTCGTTATGTTCATATACCGAGCAAAGCGTGACTTGACCATAGTTTTTTTTTGTATTTGGCGTATTCAAAAGTGTATGTTATTTTAATTTCACTTTAGTAATTCCATTTCTTTCACAGTGTCTAGCATAGGTCTTTCCATCCTGTATCACAAAAAAATATGCACGTTTAGTGGTTAGTATTATTTCCACCCTTTCAAGCTACTCGATTAGCACACTTTTCACCCTTGACGACTTTGTATCCAAAGCTGTTCTGTTGATACATCTTTTTTTTTCCTACGTCCCATCACTAATTGTAATGCTTATAGTCTCATAGTCTTTGATTTAATTTGCTCTTTTAAAATTATTAATTGTATTATTGTCTCATCTTCTATGTTGCAACACATCCAGTCCAACATGCCTTGACACAGAAACAATGAATTGCTGTTATTCAATCATCACTCTACTAATTACGGGTATCACTTTCCACTGTCCAGAATGTCGAGACTTGTTAACTCAAGCCATGCTCTTGAAAGTTTTGGTGCCAAACGATTTTTATCATTCTTTACGACTCTACCAAAACCTTGACTTGACCTTGGCTTTGACTTGAATGTTCTTTCTAATGTATATTTTTGTCATTGCTTCATTATGTATGTGCTGTTCTTTCTCCGTTGCTGTTTTTCCCCATTTGGTGTAATTTATTTATTCTTTTGTAACTGGACAATAGTCTGTTAGTATATAAATAAATAAATAAATAATAGCATTAAAATCGGAAAAATCTTTACACGGACATCACTCATTTACCTTTTTCGGTTAATTACGTAATCTCCTCTAATTTGCGGCAAAGTTTAGTTACTACGTGATTTCCTACCGTAAATACTTAACAACTCCGCGGATAATGTATCCCTCGGAACCTTCCCGGACCTGAAACTGGATTTACGAAACCCTCTTGGGCTTTCGGCGAAGGCTGAATTGCGCACTTACTATTCACTTGTTATGTATGTCGGGGAGATGTTACACTCGGGTCATAATGCGTAGGATGAGTTTACACTTTCTAATTCTGCTTCTCGTAAGCTCGTATACAGGCCGTTCTGTTTTCAATATAACTTTATTAATGGCCACACCTCTCAGGTATTTTAAATTAAAAAATAGGTATTGATAAAGATGGGTATGGATTCCATAACATATACAAATATCACTTTATTTACCTACCTACTTGTTATCTAGATAATTTTATTTTCTTTATCACATTATTAATTAACAACATTTAATTTGATTTATGCATGAATTAATACTACATAACCTAATATATCGTCGCCGGAAAGGCAAAAGGGCTGAAGCGCCATTTTGGGAAGTGTGCACCAGAGCACTTTTAATTTTTTGTTTGTTTCACAATAAAATTCATAAGTCTTCATTCCCTAATTAGATTTTGACAAAAAAAGTTAACCCAGGTAACTCAATGCTCTCACTGAGCTAGTTAGCTGAGTGACAAAAAGCTTAAAACTCCAAAACTTGTGTCGCTTGAGTCAAGTCTTCTCCCAAATGGTAAATATATTTTAGAAGGCCGAGGACCACAAAAGTCTTCAAAATCAAACGAGAGTCAGAGCATTCGATGCAAAAATTAAACTTGATCAAAACTGCATATTTAACTAATTTTTGACCAAAATGTCGCTTAAGACCTTTTGTCTTTTCCAGTCACGATATTATTTATTAAACTTTTTTGAATTAGTTTTATCGTAGGTGAACACTTTCGTTGATAATTCGAGCAATCTGGTGCGGCGCTCACCAGCCGCCACTGCTTTCCAACAGTACTTGTTTGCGAGATAAGTTTTCTTGGACATATTTCCTTTCCAGAAAGAACCCCATTAATTTTGAATTTTTCCAACAACTTCTAAGTAGGAAGGGTTTCCTTAAATTCCTATGCTATTTTTTCTCCCCGCACCTCATTATTCAGTCCCCCAACATTGTTGCTTTCGTAGTCCCACTGGTTCTGGGTAGCTGGGACTTGTGACGTTTACCTTTACGTTGACCTCTTATTTTTTCCAGGAATGTAATAATATATTATATGTATGACTGCTTTGAATTTAGGTTAAAACGCCCTCTTCTCTAAACGTGCTTAAGTTGGAAAACTTCATTACACCTCAAGTTTCCTCTGAGTAGAGTCAACTTTTGTGAGGAAAAATTCAAACATATTTTTTTTCATTTTGGTTTTGAAATTCTATAAGCGCTGCAGGGATTTTTTATTTAATCGAATTGCTAATTTTGAATTTTGAATATTGAAAATTGATTTTATGATATTCTTCTTCTCTCTGATAAATGAAATCGATTACTGACTTTAGCATGATATACACTTCATTAAATATGCGTCACAAAGGTAGAATTTTCCATGACCGAGGCTTTTCAATTTTTTGACCCTTATTTAGGCTTTTAATAAAAAAAGATAAGTTCGTGTCACATTTTTGATAACCGCTCTCCACACTAGCAACTTTTTTTTTTTTTTTTTTTTTTTACATGAATACCGCACAAGAGTCTCAACTGCTCCCAACCGTCTAGAGCCAGTGAGACTATGGCATCCCCAAATTGGGTATGTTGTGAGGCTGAAGGTAGTGGGAAGGGGAAGGAGATCGGGAAGAGGAAGGTTGGGAAGTACCTGGCTATTCAGATCTGGTCACCAAACACGGCTTTAGCCATTTCAAGCAACGTTTCGATTCTGAATGGTGGTCTTTCACCAGGGCGATACTTAAAGTATCTACCACTCTGGAACGTGCCGCAAATATACTTGTTATTATTTTTACATGAATTAAATGTGTTATGACACATATTAATTAAATAAAAGTTATTGGCGCACGCCGGGTTTGAACCCGCGACCTTTGGACCTAGTACTGTATCAAAATATGTCTAGCCGTTGGAAATAACAGCTAGATGCTACCAACTTATAACGTTATTGACGAAAATTTGCTCCAACAGTTGCATATAATTATTTAGAATATCAGGAGTTAAATAGGAATGTTATTCGACGCAATACAGTCTCCATATTCTCGTCTTATAATGCACCTATTGTTTTAGCTTTAGCGCCAGACAAAAGTGTATACTTTGTGAACGATATTATTCGTAATTTAGGATGAACTTTTGGCTGTATACCTTCTTACTAGACGTTTTTGTGGATTTTTTTAATACAAAATACCTGATGCATAGCGTCTAGCGTCAATTGAATCTACCGATGGCAAGTAATTTATAGCTGTTATAAAATAACACCCTTAACATATCGTCCCGTAAAAGTTGGCGTTATTTCCAACAGTTATATTCAACAGTTTACAATTGCCAACGATAACAGCGGTGGCGTTGTTTATAATTATACTACGAGCAACCGAATTATTGCAAAAAATTACGAGTTTCAAGATTTAATGAAAAATCCAAGCTACAAATCATAGATTATTTGAAAATGCAGCAATACTACCCTAACAAAAGTTCGTTTTCTATCGATTCCCATTATTTTGTTTTTAATTAATATTCGCCACATATTTTTATATGACCATCTTAATATATCCAGGCTATCTCGGAGAGTCGATGGAATTAGGGTAGTGTATTTATAAATTAAAAATTTAAATATGAAAATCAATAGAAAAATATATTCATTTATGGGTAGCAAAGCTGCAATTTTTATATCTATGTCTATCTGTTCAATTCCTGTTTCTTTTTCAAGTGATAATATCTCAATAACTATTGTAAATAGACAATTTGTTATTTTGGTCGGTTGTACTGTACATGTATCCATAAAATTTTATTCAATATTTATTTTTAAGTGTGGTTAATTGTAATAGAAAGAAGTGTATTAACGCATATGGAATTTTAGAAAAATACCCTTTTTAAAAGTAAGATAGGTTATATTAGTCCACTTTACTTGATTCTACCTTCATGTATAGATAAAAGCTTTCTTTAAAAAGATTTTGTTGTTACTTTTGTAAGGTTTTTTTAAAAACCTTGAAGAAAATAAAAGCGTCCTTCGCAAGCAAAGAGAAGCGTCCATTCAAGTAACGTTTCGGTTTGTTTGACTCGACCAGACCGAGTATAAAACATACATTTTCCAATTGCTTTGAATTTTGCGGGAAATTTTTATCTAACGAATTTCAAATTATCACCTTGCTGTAACTTTAAAATGGTTTAATATGTACTTTTAGTCTAATTGCGTCTTCCACTAAGCCATACGTGGCCAAAAAATATTTAGCATTACTTTCGAAGGGAAGCACTAAGAGTGATTTTATTCTTGATTTATTTATGTTTGTTTCTAGCTTACGAATAATCGGCATCTTAGCACGTTCGGACGTTGGAATGTTATCTTCAGTCGAAAAATTATAAAATAAATAAAAAAAATACAAAAAAAATATCTTTGTAAATTTTGAAAATTAGCAAAAACTCTTGACCATTCATAGTTTTTTCTTGATTTTTGTAAAAAAAAATCATACATAGATAATGTTAATTGAAAAAATTCGATTGTTTCGGAATAATCTGAAATAGTTGAGATTTATTTTTTTTAATAGAAAAAAAGGTATACTGCATTGAAATTCTAACAGCCTGGAGCCAATGGAAGCATACTCATTTGGGGATGTTGTGGAATTGATGAGTCAGGAAGGAGAACAATTGGAAAACGTCTGTTTTATCAGATCTGGTCGCTAAACATCACTTAAGCAATTTCCAAAAATATGTATAATATTGGATTAAGTGATATGAAATTTTTGCAAAACATAAATCTACACTTTAAAAAATACGTGTAAAATGTAGCTAAACTCACCGCCGCAAGCGCTCCACCGACCTTCCTACTATAAAGTGTCCAAAGCAGTAACTACATATATGCTCAGATGTCAGAGTAGATTATTTTATGTTCACTAGACTATACAAAATATGTATTCATGTGTGCTGTGAGTCATGTGCGCGTTCAAGTGGCTTGTTTGTGTTAATATCTGTGTATCTAAGGTAGTGCTTTTACAGAACAAATCCAATAGCAATCAGTGACTTCCTACCCTAATAAATAACTTTGTACACGCCACTGTTCATTCCACTTCAAGTGACAATATACTAAAATTATTTTTCTCGCGTGAAGTATCCTTTACAAATTAAAAACTATTATATTTTTTCTCATACCGGGTTTTGTACCCGCGAAGATCGTCAGAATTACCCTAAAGAATAAAAACGGTATCCATTTCACCTCTCGTTGGTTATTTACGTAACATTTGTACTTCTTCATTATTGTACGTCAAACGGCTAAGTCCCAGCTTGAAGCTTGTCAGAGCTTTTCCTTGTTCAACTAACCATCATTATTCCACACCTCACCTAGGGTCTCATTCCACTAGGGGCGGGTAGAAACACAACTCAAAGGTAAGGGATGCGCTCATTGCTTATTATTTTTATTTACAGAAAATAACTTTTCCTGAAAACCGAGAGGCCACTAGCGCAATAAGAAAAATAATCATCAACTATATTATTAGTAGTTACAAATTAACGTTAAGAAAAGGTAATTTTACAAGAAGCAATAGTGGTATATACTCTCAGTATCGCTCCGGTGAAAGACAACAAATCAGAATCAAAACGTTGCTTGAATTGGCTTTAGCCGCGTTTAGTGACTAGATATATACCGTTGACGCCCTCCATGGTCGAGTGGTAAGATGGTCGACTACGAATTCAAAGGTCGCGGGTTCAAACCCGGCGTGCACAAATAACTTTTATTTAAACAATGTGTGCCATAACACATTTTGATTGACATAAAATAATGTATAGTATATTTGCGGCACGTTCCAGAGTGGTAGATACTCTAGGTATCGCCCTGGTGAAATACCACCATTCAGAATCGAAACGTTGCTTGAAATGGCTTAAACCGTGTTTAGTAACCAGATCTGAATAGCCAGGTACTTCCCAACTTTCTTCTTCCCCATCTCCTTCTCCTCTCCACTACTTTCAGCCTCACAACATACCCCGTTTGTGAATGCCCTAGTCTCACTGGCTTTAGACAGTTGGGAGCAACTCTTGTGCGGTATTAACTTAAAAAAAAAAAAAAATTCAGAGCTATGGCACTACCCAGTTTTTCTCTTCTACATTTCTTTCCCTTTCCCACTATTATGTATCCTTACAACACGCCGATCAGGGATGCTATAGTCCCACTGGCTCTTGGCAGTTGGAACTATTGTGCGGAATTCACTTTTTTTAATTCATTAAAATTGATGATGAATTCACTTTATTTTTAATTATTTTCTAATAGATTATCTTTTAATTAACACAATTAAACCGTATTTTCGTTGTTCACACTACAAAACAAACGGTGGCTAGATGTTACAAGGTAACCGTTCAACATCGAAGTGCTTACACTTGTCATTTATTTTCTAATAAGTTCTTACTCGAAGCCCGTTAAACATACAACACACATTAGCGTTCAAGCGAGTGGTTTTCGCTTACTCTTTCTACGTTAAATAACAAAATAAAAAGGGTGTTCACATCTCCAACAAGTGGCGATACAAATCTCGTAAAATGCCTGAAAACGTATGGAAGCAAAACATATACAGACATTAAATTTTACTACCATAGGTCTTCTTTTTAATAAATGTATCGGTTACACAAAATCTTTTGAAAAATTTATTTAACGCTCGACCGTAAAAATAATGATTTGACCTGTGATGCGCACACATCAATGTTAAAAGTGACGGAATGAGCAGGTAATGAAGGCTTTTTTTTACCAAATAGGTACCTACATATATTGAGAATTTTGTTTATTTTTTTCTTCATTCTGGAACGTGGAGGAGAGGTGCTTGCAATCGCAAATACGTCTTAAAGTATTCACATACTCGTACATATAAATAAGAATAAAAATGTATAAAATAAATATATATTTTAAAAAGCATTACTATGATACTTGACTACAAAGAAAATAGTGAATATTTCAGTACTCCAGTCTACCTAATGCAGATAGCGTTGATGATAATCAACTTCCTATACTCGATAAAGTAGAGGGTACGTTTTAAGCAGGAACCTAAGCATTTAACCGAAGCTATAAACCTAGGCATCCGGCATGCTCCAATAAATAAACAAATTTATAAATAAATGTAAAAAATACTTTCTATAAGAACAAAATAGTATTTTTATCTGCATAACCGACCAGTTTCGCTTAGCCTAAGCATCATCAGGGTACAAAATTAATCTAAATAAATATATATTTCAGAAAAACTCTTGGAAAAAAATGTCGTTAAATCGAAATTCAAAAGCGTAGCGACACGCATAGCAATACACGTTTTAGGTTGCACGCCCCTTGTTGAAAATAGTAAACGTTTTCTTAGGTTTTGTAGGAACTTCTTATGAACACTACACACAGGAGCTCTCAGGCCTCTGCCATATTTAATGAGCTGTATTCCTTTGATTTTAAGGCAGGGGGAGGTGTGGACATATTGTAGGGAGGAACGCACAAATTACGCTTCAAGCACCATCAATTGAAATACCGGCAACACCTCTCGTCTCTGTTTCAATAATTGCAGCTTTGTCAATCTTTTTCTTTTCTCCTGACACCTACGTGTCAAATGTTTATTTCGAAATTAAGTTTATTTCGGCAGTCGTATTAAGTAGAAAATTTGTTTCAGTGTTGTTTGAGTTTTGAACAAAATTTGAATTGAATTCACCAGTCACCATAGTACTTTAGCATTTGTTTTTATTAATTACCTCATTCAGAACCTTTATAAATGTTTGTATGCTATATTCGTTTGTTCGGTATATGGCAATAATCTGATAAACCTGATTATTTATTTTTATTTGTACTGCCAAGCGATATGTTAGTGATATATTAATTTCTTTGTGATTTATATCTTGGTATTTTTTGTGTATGTATATAACATTGCCACTATTCTTATTAAGGTGTGCTTTTGTGGTAATACATGTACACATATAATTCGGTAATTGTTGTAAGTTTGTAGAATTTATTTTATTGAGGTGGGCCCTCGGAGTAAGAATATCTACGGAGAGAGAGCTAATTTGTTTTACCCAACCCAAACAAATTTCCGATAAATTAGTTTCTGCGGGTTTTTACGTCATATACCGTGAGAGAGAAAGAGACAACAAAATTTTGGCAACCTTTTCACATCGCTCCAAAGTATTGAAACCATGTTTTTTGACTCGTGCGTCTCCCGGGACTCCGCCCACACGCTTTGATGTGCAACTAAACTGAACATAACTCAACGTTTTTTTAGGTTATATGGTATATTTATGTTTATAAGAATACTGTGAAAAAGTGGTTATACGAATAAACAAAAAAAACATTGTGTCGACATATGCTATGAATGGATGTATAAATACCGTAACCCTAGTCTTGGCCACGCCCAGGTCCAACCGAGTCAGTAAAACCAATTAAAAACTGACTACAGATCGAACTACAGCGTTATCATTTATATATTATTGCTCTAAGGGTGGGCCTCACTCAAAACTTTGCAGTCTTATTCAATTTCTAAAAATCTGAGAGTGCATAGTAACTCGTTCATGTTTTTTTTAATGCTTCTAATATTTTAGTTTTTAAATACTAAATATTGCAATATTACGTTATTCAACGATATTTCTTATTAGATTCAACTCTTAGTCTAAACTCCAACTTGCTGATCACAATGTTTGCATATACTGTTAGGTAAGTTCGACCTTCCTTCATAATGTTTCGGGGAATTTCAAACTTCTTACAAATGCCGAGAGATTTTTGATCAAAATGTTTGAAAAATTCCCAGAAGAGGAGTTGGAGGTTGACGCCGGCCAAGTGGGATTGTAATTTACCCTTATTCAGTGTGACAGGAGAGCCTCGGGGGTGTGTAGCTGTACGGCTTTCCTCCTTCTATACAACCCCCCAGGAGCTATCACCCTACGCCCTACACCCTACACCGCCGCTACTTGAGGTTTCTTATCTGCCAGGCGGTAGCTAGAACCTGGGTTTTCTGAGAACTCTACCACATTCTACTTATTAGATAGTACCTAAGTGTTGTATCTTAACTATAAAGCCATACATCTGTCTTTAGTCAAGTGTTTTTATATAATGAATAAAGAAGTTGTTGCCTAACTTTTTTTTACAATTTCCTATCATTTAAGATAATATTTTATTACAATAATCAACATCTTTCCCATAAAACAGAAAACCTTTTTTCTGTAGCAGTAGAACCTCTCCAACGATAAAATTTACACTTTTTCCGTGAAGAATTTATTGACCGACGAATCTATTTCCACGTGGCGAGGCAATGTCTATCATTTTTATGGAGTTTTGACCTTTAAACTGATAAAACATCAGTCTCTCAAAAAATAATACAATGCCATGTTATTTGGTTCATATAATTCAGATCTTCAATAAGAAAAAAATATTAAATTTCAATTAACTTAAAGAATTATCTATAACTCATCAATTTCTATACGAATTTATATTTTTGGACGAATCTGACATGTGGGTATGGAGAAAAATGCGCACATACTCCAAGCAAAATCCTTTGCATTTCCGACCATATTTTATGAAAAATTTCATATTCACAATTTCTAAAAATTTAATTTACGAATCATCTGTAATATCAGTTTGATTCCAAATTCAAAATTTTATATTAATACGACACGTAGTGACGGATAAAAATGCGACCATGTCAGCAGAATAATTCTTGCATTTTAACCACTCATTTGATGAAATTTCTTAATTTTACAATTTCTTGTTTTTTTTTTTTAGAACCATCTTTGACCTATCACTTTCAATATAAGAAGTCATTTTCGTACGGATCTTTCATGTAGGGACAGGAAAAATCTCAACCATGTCCCCAGCAAAATCCTTGCATTTTGACCATAATTGATGAAATTTCCGTATATTACAATTTCTGAAGATTTAATTTCGAATCATCTGTAACTTATCAGTTTGATTCCGAATTTCATATAATACGTAACGCGGTCACGGAGAAAAATGCAACCATGTCAACAAGAAAAATCCTTACATTTTAACCACTCATTTGATGATGTCTATATGAATTTACATTTCATTTGGATCCGACATGTAGGAACCGAGAAAAATGCTTCCATATCTCCAGCAAAATCCTTGCATTTTGATCATTCATTTGATGAAATTTCTTAAAATTCTTATCGTTTCTTTAATCTCTTCGTTTTTATTTCAAGCTTTTATGCTTTTTTTATTTTTATATTAATTATTGAAATAATATCAATACTCTTCTATGTAAATATGAAACAGAAAAAATATAACGGTCACAACCGAGACTACTCGGAGAAGGAACGCTTTTGCCAATTGAGCCACCGAGAGCTTGTAAGAAACCGGCATTTTTAATCGATTATTATCATTTATGCCATCTTTGTACGGTATACAAAGCTCTGCCCGAGCACATATTATTGACATATAAAATATAACGGTCGAGACCGAAACTTGAACTCGGAACCAATATTAACAAATATATTACTTCCGGATAGAATAGAGGTTTCGAATTCATGTCTCGTTCGCGACCGCTATATTTTTTCTGTTTTATATTTACATTGAAGATTATTGATATTATTTCATTTATTTTTATTAAAAAAAAATGTGTAAGAATCTCAACAAAACTGATTGGTAAAGCTAGTAGTTGAGAAATGAGTAACGTAGAGGAATCTGCACACTAATCTCGTTTTATTTTTGACGCAAATGGTTGTTTTCCTTACCGAAAGGGACAAAAATTCAAGTGCAAAGATCCATCCCGTCCCATCAAACCCAGATTTTCAGGAATCGCCGTAATATTAAATCCGTCGCTCTCCTTCAGACCGGTAGATAACACGAGTGATTCCACCGTCCAGTGTCTGTATAAAAAAACAATTTCTCTGTGGAGGTTTTTATGACAGCTGTGGCGCCAGTCGCGCGGGGTAGGCGGGCGCCTCGCACCTCCGGGAAGGTTGTATTCTCGTGGGAGAAGCTTTATATCCATTTTAGCAGATTACCGAATATCACTTCCGCTCCGAGGCCTCTGACGAATTGCCTGGCAAAATCTAAAAATCCAATTTGTTGGCAAACTTAAATCTCCCAAGCTCTCGACGGGGGCGTAAAAATAGACTAAGAATGAAAAATAATGATCGAATAGTACCGAAGTGGTGTTCTCGCTTGATTTTTGTTTATTTTTCTTCTGTTTTATGAACGAGGAACTCAATCGCTATCTCTTCTTGCCTACTCATCTGCTTTATTAGTCAATTGTGCCTATTTGTTTTTATTTAACTTCTGAATCGGTTCGATAATGATTTTTATCGAACATAGATTTGTTTCATTCAATAAAATTTGTTTTTCTTTGGAAATAATTTGAAATCATTCGATTGGACAATGAATATTGAATTGACTTGTTTTGTTTGACAAATTACTATGAAATTCATCTGCCAGGGTTGCATTTCATTAATCATTGAACTAGGTACACAATAATAGCTACTTTTTTGTATTTTATATATTTTTGTCAAATAAATTTAGCTGCTTTCATAATACTTACACTAATATCTTAAATATTTTTTTACTATCGATTCAACAATTAGTGATGAAGTTATCATTTTTTTTTACTTGTTACCGTAGCATTGATCCACATATGAGCCGTTTTTGATAATAGAATAATAAAAAGGCTTTATTTCCTTAATTGTTTTTCATACTTCGTTAGTGATAATGCAATTTTTCAAAAAGACTGCCTTATTTTTTAAGTTCCGTCAGACTTCAACGTAGTATTAAGCGATAAATTCACGTCAATGTATTATGTTTTGTCACAGGAATCGAATCCGCAACTTTCAAAAGTTTTGTGTGTAGGCCTCTTTATTATGGAGGCCGTCGGTATAAAAGTTTTTACGTTCTTTTTTTAATGTTTTGTATTTCTTAAATGCGCTACTACCTACGCTTTTTCTTTTGCACTAAATAAACATTTGTCTAGACCAAAACATGAAATACGAAAGTTTTTTGTTTTATTATAAAAATATCTTTATTAAAAATAAACTTTCCTTCCTCTTCTGCCGGTAATCTTGTTTTACTTTTTTTTCTGAATCACTGTAATTCACTCTTACAAAAAGTCGTGGTGAGCTCAGTGGAAGACTTTTAGATGTAAAAAACAAGAACCCTGTCTGACCAAACTACAAAAACTGTATATTTCCCTTCTCTCCAGTCGTAGATTGCACTAAGCCGTATCCAGTGCAGTCAAATTCGATGTGCGTATCTGATGCACAAATGGGGCCATATGGACTCTGAGTTGGGTGAATGTAGACAAATACAAATAACACATTGTAGAAATATATCCCCTTCACCGGTTTCCCGGAGGCAAATCTGTGTCAAATCAAGTGACTCACGATGCTGTTGACTATATGAACAACCTCAGCTTCCCACTATGATCTCTATCAACTCTCCCTCATTCACCCCCCCCCCCCACCCCTCCACATACAAAAAATAAATATAATATTTTCATCTTATTCAGGATTTATCATCTTCAAACATAATATCCAATGCGCGGTGCATTCTTTTATTTTTTGAAATACTGCTACATTGCAAATATGAAGAGCATTATTGTTGGATTTCAAAGAGATGATTTTTTTATGTTCTTACCTTCTTGTTTTTCATCCTGTTCCTACCTTATCCAACCAATTCACAATATTCTATTTATATATTTAAAAACACCGAGTTTGAAAACAAGAGACAATCAAGAAACAGAAGAGAGTTATGTGAAAAAACGTGTTTGTTCGTTGGTGTCTCGCGTGGTCGTTCGGTTTGTTGTTTTTCTTCAAACAATATTAACTTAAGTGTGTTTTTTTACTGTCGTTTTCATTAATAATACAATGTTTAAGAATAAATCGACAACTTCAACATAATCGGTGAGTGAATTGGTTTCCTTACTTTCTTCATTCCATAATCTCTCCACATTCCCAACTGCTTCCAACTCTCTGGAGCCAGTAGGATTATGGCATCTCAAATTTATTAAATTAAATGTATTAGTGCACGCCGAGATTTGAACCCGCGACCTAAGGAATCGTAATCGAGGATCTTAACTGCTTTACCGCGGGGGTTTTCTGATGTTTTCTTTCGTAGTGTTTCGTGAACTTCTTACAAGTGTTGTTGTTGGGACATTCTACCTACACACACGACTCACCTTTTTTGTTGCAACTCATCCAGTTCAACATTTCTTGCCGTAGATTTAGAAACAATCAATTGTTGTTCCTCAATCATCACTCTACTAATTATGAGTAGCATTCTCCCCTGTCCAGAATGCCCAGACTTATTAACTCAAGTCATGGTCGTGAAATTCTTGGAACCAGTCTAAATTTTTTTCATTTTTTACCACTTTATCAAAACCTCTACAAGCTTTGACTTGAATGTTCTTTCCAGTGTATATTTTCGTTCTTTTTTTGTCATTGCTTCATTAAAATATTATGTCTGTGCTGTTCGTTCTCAGTTGCAATTTTTTCCCATTATGTGCTATTTTTTTGTTTGTTATTCGATAATGGTCCGTTGGTATTTAAATAAATAAATATTAGACCTTACAATGTTGAAATCTGCAAAAGGTGACAGTCTCGGAATACATTGAAATTGATACAAAGAAGTTTAATTTTTATTAAAATGAAAATGTAAGAACAGCTTAGAGAAAAAAAGGTTACATAAGTTCTCATGTTATATGTAATCCGTGTTTCAATGGCTTCTATCCGTGCAAATGCATGGTCTAATGTCCAGGTTTCCAAACTATACAGAAAATATAACAACGAACCTTTCTGACTCATCAATTTCATAATTATTTATAGTTTTTCGTGACATCGAAAAGGTTAACAACGACTATCCCACAGATAAATAAAAATCTAATATCTATAATAACCAACGAAGCAAAACACTTTATCTCTGTAACAACAACTTTCAAGTTAAAATAAACCACCCCTTACAGTGTTTTTCCAGGGCCCATCAACCCGAAGAATAAATTTATTTTCAGCCGATTGATCAGAAGACGCGATCGTCATTTCATTGAACCCAGGTGACACCTAGCGCTCAGATTACTAAGACATGGGTTGTCAACAGTATTTTTTTGTTTTTATTGGTCGGGGCGCATTCGACAAGTGATAGTCACGAATAATTTTGTTGGAAATTACAACGTTGCGAGAATAATCCTGTTGTTAGTTTGAGTTGGTTCGGTTGACGGCACATTGTGTTATTATTGGAAACTTTATTTAAATTTATTGCATTTTTAAAGACCTCTATTTCCGATCGGTTAATATCCTAGGCTACGGATCCGGAAGTCGCTTGTTCAAAAACAAGACTGCCAACTTAACGGCCTGCATGATCGAGTGGTAAGACGCTCGACTACGAATCCAGAGGTCGCGGGTTCCTCCCCGACGTGCGCAAATACATTTCATTTAATCAATATGTGTCATACACATTTAATTGATATAAAAATAAAATATGGTATATTTGCGGCGCGTTCCAGAGTGGTAGATACTCTTAGTGTCGCCCTGGTGAAAGACCACCAATCAGAATTGCTACGTTGCTTGAAATGGCTTTAGCCGCGATGTTTGGTGACCAGATCTGAATAGCCAGGTACTTCTTCCCAACCTTCCCCTTCTTCATCTCCTTCCCTTCCCAAATACCTTCAGTCTCACAACATATCCCTATACCTTGAGAATGCCATAGTCTCACTGACTCTAGACGGTTGGGAGCAGTTGAGACTCTTGTGCGGTATTCGCGTGAAAACGGGTAATTTTTATTTATTGCATTATTTTATTTCACATATAAAATAATACCTAGTACCTTTGTAACACATTCCGAGCCATACTAAGAGTATCAGATTTTCTCAGTATTGCTCTAGTGAAAGAACTTCAATTTTATTCTAAGTGTTGTTTAAACTGGCTGTATCTATGTTTATGGACCAGATCTAGCCATCTACTTCCTAACCTTCCTATTCCCCATCTCCATCCCCTCCCTACTCTCTTCAGTCTCAAAACATATCTCAATTGGCGATGTCATAGCACCACTTTCTATGGGCAGTTGGGACTCTTGTGCGATACTCACTTTTAAAATTAAATTTCGTGAATAGTAATTTTCAGCAGTTTTGCGCTAACGGTGTTGAGGGCCCCTGTTCTAGGAGATTTTACTATTGTCTATTCTAAAGGAATTTACTTCGTCTAGGATAATAATTTTTTCTATGAATTGTTCAACAGATATACATACATTATGTATAGAATTGAAAAGTTATCGCACACTGTAAGTGTGCTGCTTAGCTTTTGAAAATGGTGGTTTTTTTTTATAAATTATCGTAATATTTATGTTGTTTGTTAGCTCTACTCTTTTCAGTGGTGGAGGACTTATCTTCAAATGTTGTTGATTTTAGTCAAGAATTTTATTTTGAAGTGGTGACTGTGATCTTAGGTGAGTCTATCGAGCTTTCAATGAGCAAATCACATAAGTTATTATAGACAATAAAACATTTCATATTCGTAAAAACCATAAACTTTGTGGTTTTCCATATTTATGAATAAAACAGATAAACATAAATAAAACAGATAAACTTTGTTTATAACCACTTTTGGTCCGATCCGACCGGTTTCAGAAGCACCCTTCCATCATCAGGACAATATTAAAATTAACCTAAAATACCGAGATATATATATACATATTTAGGAGTTGGAATGGAATGGAGAAGGGGTAATTGAGGGGATTGTGGGAATAACAGAGCGGCTTACTGGAAATATATCTATCATAATATTGAATAACAAAAGTGGTTATAAACAAAGTTTATCTGTTTTATTTATAAATATGGTAAGCCAAAAAGTAAATGCTTTTTACGAATATTTGGCTTTTGGACGAAAATTGAAGATTGGGATTTACCCATTGCGCTAAATTAATTATTTTAATTTATTTAAGGAAACATTTTGAAACGCATAGTGCCCCAAAACGATGTTATTACATAAAAAATGTTAAAAGTCACAATTTACATCATGAAAACACACGAGAAAAATTTTAATACCACGACCGGAATCAGAAAAACGTTAAAATGTACACGTTTAAACACCATATTGGAGAAACCGATGTATTTAAAAAAAGTCGCCACAATAGCTCAGTAGTTAGAACAGTTTCTTGGATTTTTGCTGGTCGTCAAAATGTGGGCATTAAAATTCCTTTCCGAAAATAACATTTTTTCGTGATTTCAGGTATTTCCGTCATTGTTGAGGATAAAACGCATTATATTTAATCGTCAACATCAATTTTTAACGATTATTTTATTAGGTGATCATGATGAGAAGAAACACAATCGAATAGAGAATATTTCATTGAACGCAGGTATTTTAGTTTTGTTACAGATTACCTATTCTGGAGGTAAAATTGCGAAATTTTGGAAGTAATTTATTCTCGCCCTAGTCCTGTTCGAAAATGTAGATTTTCGTGCTCGGCGTGGGCATGGGCAAAAGTCGTTCTGCAAACCGGATCCAACCCACAGGATTATCAAAACTTTTTTCAGCTTATCACAAAAATTGAGATGACAAAAAAACATTTTCTATAGATTGAATATTTCAGTTAGGTAATTGGTTTCCAAAGCATTTGGAATAGTGTTACCCTAAAAATGTTTTAAGGGTAGAAAAAATTGTTACATTTACATGCATGTTTCGTACACTTTAGTGTCGGGTATTTATCAAATACTTTTTTTTTTTAATATTAATGTATTGTTGGAAATCAAAATATAAAACACTTTAACTAAGCTTACCCATCAGAATTATTATGTGAGAATACATTGTTGTTGAAAAATTATGATTGATTTTTTTTTTTAATAATATGCATTAAGATTCAGTGATTAAACTAATCTGCCCCGTATTCTATGAAACTCTTATTTAATTCGTTTTTTTGTATTTTTTTTTGATTCGCGTGAAAAACTAAGATTGTTCCTATTACCAAAGCAAAATTTGCATACCACTCGATCACACTTACAGTGTGAAAATAAAATAATAATAGAAAATTTATCAAAGTGGGTCTGAAATTTATCATTATAATGGCAACACCAAATAAGGCCGATTTCTAAACAATTTTAATGGGTTTTTGACTTTTTAAAGCTTTACGCTTCATCTTAGTACTGATTTCTGAAAGAATATATTAACAGTCTATAAAAATGGTTTTGTTTCATTAATCAATTATAATACATTGAAATATATTTTTTTGTTACTTCCGAATTCGACGGTTTGACATTTGACATAAAAATGGAATTACTTCTTTCTTCATTTGTCGTTCCTTAAAGCGCGCGTTTATTCTTCGTATTTTTTATTGTTTATTTAACATCTTTTTAATAGCTTCTTTGATGAAAGTATTTTAAAAATACAAAAAAAAATTCCATGCGATTATCTCGCTTACAAAGCGTTACAAAATAACAAGTTCGAATTTTAAATTACTTTGTATATGGTCCAGAATCATCTCTTTTCTGAAAGTAGGTGCCACTTTTTTCTGAAACCGTACATATAGTGTAAAAATATGCAAGAGGAACATCTAACATTTTTAAAATTATATATATTTTTACCGTTGAACTGTGCTGGTGTTGCCATTTAAAGCAATCGAAACAATTGCAGCGACCATCTTTCTTTTCAACATTTATTTGTCAATCTAATAAAATATACTCTCCAAACAGTTATTATGTCATGTCGGGTTGGTTGGGTCGCGTCTGCAAAGCTACGCCCAAACTACAAACAGCCCACTGCCATCACACTCGCGTTGAAAATTCAGTAGGGAACGCGACATGAATGCTTTCGCATTTCAATGTTTTCCCGTATGAATAACTCAAACTTTTCTATCATTGTTAGCGTTCCCAACACATTTAGAGTTGAAAACGTGAACTCATGACGAACATGGAAACATAAACTTAGACTTTTACAATGAGTTCACAAACATGAGCCGGAATGCGGAAATATGCACAAAATGCTCCAAAATATGAGTAATCTGCTAAAAATTTGCACAAAATGCTACATTTGTGCGAAAAGCTCGAAAACGAGCGCTCCACCGTGTAATCATTCCCGTATTTGTTCACTGCTTGCGGGGAAAGGCGCCGGAATGCGGGAGATTCGAGGTGAAAAAACGAAGTGAAATATTTCATACAAGAGTACTTCTGGGTGAAAGAGCATAATATTATTCTACATTAGCGTTCGGGGTAGCGTCTAGTAGAGGTTGGGCCGTTGCTGGGATATGACGATTTTTTTGTATCTGAGGAAAAATGATTTCAATAGATTTGTATGAAAACTATTAACTCTAAAACAATGTGTTTAAATTGATGTTGTTGGTGGGTATATAATAGGTTAGGGAAAAAGTAATTTCGTATTTGTCACTTTATTTCAATGCTTCATAAAAAGTGTTACAATCATTCGATTTAAGTCAAATATTCACCGTTCTATTTGATAACTTGTTTTCAACGAGAATCCAACTTCATAATGCCCTTTTCGTAGAAGCCTTTGTCCCTCAAAACTCGGATATCCAATTTTCACAGGCCTTCATTGAGGCCAAATTTGTACCCCCAAGCGCGTTGGCCATAGACAGGAACAGGTGATAGTCACTTGGTGCTAGGTCCGGACTATAGGGTGGATGCATAAGAACTTCCCGTCCGAGCTCCCGGAGCTTCTGGCGCGTCATCAAAGATGTGTGCGGCCTGGCGTTGTCCTAATGAAACACGATTCTTCTCCTATTCACCAATGCTGACCGCTTCTGTTCGATCGCCAGCTTCAAACGGTCGAGTTGTTCACAGTAGAGGGCAAAATTGAGCATTTGGCTATAGGAGAGCAGTTCATAGTAGAGTATTCCCTGCCAGTCCCACCAAATACATAGCAACACCTTCCTAGCCGCCAGTCCTGGCTTGGCCACGGTCTGGGCCGCTTCGTTGGCTTTCGACCACGATCTCTGTTGCTTGATATTGTTGTAAGTGACCCATATTTTATTACCAGTCACCATCCACTTCAGAAATGGGTCGATTTTGTTGCGATTCAGCAGCGATTCGCAGATAGAAATTCGAAAATGGTTCAAAACGGTTTTATGATTGATATTCAGCTTCTGTGCGATGCTACGACTGCTAACATGACGGTCTATCTCGATATTTTTCATGATTTTATCGATATTTTCGACGATAGGCCTGCCAGAGCGTGGTGCATCATTCACCTACACTACACCAGAACAAAATTACTCGAACCACTGTTGATCAGCACGAACCAAAAGAGTATCGGCCCCGTATACATCGCAATTTTTTTGTCGCTTTCGACGCGTTTTCCTCTTTCAGGTAGTAAAAATGTAAAATATGGCGGATATCTTCCTTTGAGACCTCCATACTCGACGCACGATAGCTCACGACTGATATAAATATGTACGATCCAATGTGGCCAATAATGAACGAGATATATTTAATTGGAAAAAAGGGCGTGAAATACGAATTCACTTTTTCCCCAACCCTATATATGGGAATATATTGAACAGTGTTGTTATGAGTTACTTTATATTATGTCTATGAATTGGTTACTCCATATTGTCTATGTATCATTTACCGCTAACCGCTCACTCATAGTGACAAACAGATGGGGTAACTATTATATCATATTATATTTTCGTAGAAAGCAATCACTTGAGCAATGAAAATGAAATAATAACTTTGTATAAGACCACGGATATAATTTTAATATCGAATGACTAAAAGTTGCAAAGTTGTACTGCATTAAAACCTTCCAGTATCTTGGCCATATCACGGGAAGCAGCAGGTACAACAAGCAAGTAAGCAATCGGTAATCCAGGGGAAAATTGATTTAAGATGGAGTAGTAGGATATGCCTTACTTCATTGCTTCGTAACATATATAGCTGCTACTAGTGCAGTTCCGCCAAGTTGTTTTGAACGGCGATCTGCATGGCGAAGAGTGTCGTTATGATAGTCAATCTCAAATAATAAAGAGGAAAACCTATTTTTTCTTAAACTGGATTGCACCACTGAACGCAATTCTTCATCACTTTTAAATGCATCACAATTAAATTGGCTTCAAAATATGTTATTTTATTATTCTAACTGTTAACACGTGACAACTCCCGGTTACAAACTTGCTTGTGACACAATAATCAACGATTTATAAATAAAACAAAGTAGCTTAAAAGCTCTGTTTTATCTTTTGTACCATTCGATCGGCTAATTCAAAACTTTAACAAGTTGGTTTATCAAAATTAATTGACAAAAATCTGTTTAAGGCAGCAAAGACTTTTTACATTTTCGCAAAATAATTTTGTGACAAAAAATCTTCTAAAAAAAATGTGTATACTCTTTTTGATTTAATTAAATAAACATTTTAATTTTTACAATATTTATTATTAGATCGTACACGTATCAGCTTTTTGCGGACATCTTCAGACTGGTATATATATCAATAAAAATCTAGTTTATATAATTCTCTTAAAAAAAATTGTAAGTCTTGGTAAATCTTTGTTTATCTCTCAAAATTTAACTGCACGGAATGTAGACACAAGAAGGCTATAACATCATACATTTTTTTTTATGTATTTAAACACTATTTTTTACTTTTCTACAACTATTTCTTATTTTGTTGGTACATATATTTTTTTTTTCATTTTTCACTGTTAATAAACGTAAACCTTAAACGTAAAAGCCCTCTCGGGCGTATACAATAAAATAAAAAAAATAAAATCTCTGCAAATCTGTATACATCATATTTCTAACGTACATAAAATATGTGTATGTTAGTTATAAGAAATTATAAAAAAAAAAATATTATAAAAGTTAGGATATGTATATATTTGGATTAATTTAATACAAATTTATATTTACTAGCACTGATGACGTTTTGGTAAATTTATATTGGTCGATCCAAAATATCGCTTTCTTTTCTGATTACACTTTGAGGAACAATATGTATTTGGTATTCCTCTAGTTATTAGTCCTTTCGTTTTGAGATTTTATTCTAAAATATAAGCTAAAAACTATTTTCTCTCTTTTTCAGGTAAGAAATCCTCTACTAAGAGCTATCAACTATTAGCAAGGTAAGTAAACACAACTATAAAACGTGAAATGGTGATCTTCCGCGCAAAGAAATTTAAATATATTTTTCTGTCTAGAATTTCTACTTAAACGCAACTCCATGCCCATTGTGAGCTTTGTAGTGTAGCTTTATAACATTCATTAAACTGTGAAAATCTGAGACAAGCTTTTATGTTGTTTTTTTCATGTTCTATGAACATCGTGGCCAGTGGTTAAAATGCTTGGATCCGGATCCAGAGGTCACAGGTTCGATATTCGATATGCGCAAACAATATTTTGTAGATTGTTTTATTTAAATTAAATAATGTATTCCATATTTGCAGCACGTTTCAAAGTAGTATATACTCCCAGTATCACCCTGGTGAAAGACCACCAGTCACAATCAAAAAGTTGCCCGAAATGGCGTCAACTGATAAGTGACCTGAATAGCCAGGTACATCCCAACCTTCATTTTACCCGTCTCCTGCCCCTCTTCCTACCTTTAGTATTGAAAAATACCCGAATAGGGGATGTCATAGTCCCACCAGCTTCGAGCAGTATGGACTCAATATTGAAAAAAAAACTTAAATTGTCATTTAAATTTAATGCGTTTTTCACTGAGTGTAAACTTTCGTCAATTTATTTAAACTTTGCGACGCAATACCGGGTAAAAAGAACCTATTTAACTAGTTAACATCACAGGCTTCATAGTGAAACCACGAAAAGCACTATTCACCTCGTTAAATAAACTAACGCTGTAAATAATGAAATCTATCGAGTCTTGCCTATAAACACGGACAGGGCCGGTTCTGTACAGGCGTAATTGGAACAGTTTGCTCCAGGCGGAGAATTGCCAAGGCGCTGTTTATTTTTGACAATACACGAATCATAATGTTACTCTGCAAATTCAACAAAACAACTTCAAACGTGTAATTTGTTCGATCTGTTAGTTTATATTGTTTAGTTATTTTCAAAGGTGAAACCTGCCAAAAACGAGTGGTTAACAGTGATGACATTTTTTGTATAAAAAATATGCTTTTTGTTTACAATACTCATGGTTCTACGTGAAATACAGCGGTGATTCATATTATTACAATTACACAATAAGTTATTTAATTAGACGTAGAAAAAAAGTTTTTCCCAAAATTTTTGGGTTTAAATTTTGATTTTGACAAAGGGCGCCAAAAATTAAGGCTGCGTCAGGCGCCGTTTGGCTCAGGGCCGGGCCTGGACACGTATATTATATAGCCTAGCTCTCATCCTGCAAGATTTTGGTCCGCCATTGTTAGGTTGTTATTCCCTGAACCTGACAGTTTACGTACGAGCCGATGGAATTACTTAAGAGCTTGTAATTATAACGTGCCACCATTGTGTAGCGTCATATTTCGCCGATGTCACGAACTTAACGCAGTCCTAACGAAGGGGTAGGCGGGTGGGCAATCCGTAGGGCATGCACAACTGCATAAACCAGTTTACCCATGAACTAGCCGGTTTACCGGTAAATATTTCCACTTACAGTTAAATATGGCTGAATCGAACTAATTATTATTATTTTATTTGTCGTTGTTCTTCAAAAATCATCATTCCGTAAAACTACAATTAAGTAGTTTGGCAACAGAATTTTTAATACAATGGAAATACAAAATAACATATAATACAATTGAAATGCAGATTATCTTTCACACATCTTGCCATGCACTTTGTAGCATAATATAGTACAACAATACATCAATATCTTTAGTACACATAATATATACTACATATTTATATAAGCGCCTGATATAAGTTATTTCTACTAAGGGGCCATTTTTTCAGCATACATCTGACTGTTTTTAACAATTCACATTTTTTTATATGGTTTGATAACACATTGAACATTTTACGCGCGTTATAGTATTTATTTTAACAGGTTCTAATAAATTACAGTTTTTCTAATTGTGGTCTCTCACCGGGGTGATACTGAAAGTATTTGTAACTTTGGAACCAGGTGCAAATATTATATATTATAATATTTCATTACCAGGTTTCAAACCGGTGACCTGTCGGTCCATGGTCAATGAGCTAATCGATCTGCAACGGAAGTCTTTCGAAGGTGAATTGTTCAAATAGTCTAAACAGTCTAGTTTTAAATGTTGATTTTATGTATATTGATGCTACAACAATCGCCTCTTCATACCTTCATAATTGTGTTCGGTAAATACCGATAAATTACCGATAAACCGATATCATCTTCTAATGTTAGGGTCCCTAGCACAAAACATCAATAAACATTTTATCGACATCGTTCCCGGGCACATTCATTCAACGTGTTCTGTTGTTTGTACGACGGCGATCTGCAGTCGTGCTCGAGAACGATGACAAATTTAAAGGATAAAACCTTCATCGGTGTTTTGTGCTAGAGGCCCTGTACTGATTTCGTTATCATTTTCGGTTATTTCACATGCCCTAGGGGGAGTGGAGCGTTGGTACCGGTTAAAATACAGCCCGACGCGACCGACGCCGGCGTCGAAGTTAAAGCCAAAAAGGGGGGAGTGTGATAGTATTTGTGTTTGACCAATAGTTCAGAAAGTGCAGTATTCAAATGCAATATTGGATACGTTCTTTAAGGGTACCGAATTGCTCCCTTTTCAAAATAGTTAGGTTAGGTTAAAAAAAAGCGTTAAAAAAAAACCCTGTTAAGATTGGTTTTTTGTGAACACCACAGAAGAATTCCAACTGTTCCTGACCGTCTAGAGCCAGTAAGACTATCCCGACCCCAATAGGGGTATATTATAAAGTTGAAGGTAGTGGGGAGGGAAAGTAGATAGGAAAGAGGAAAGTTGGGAAGTGCCTAGTTATTCAGATCTGGTCACCAAACACGACTTAAGTCATTTCAAGCAACGTTTCAATTCTGAACGGTAGTTTTTCACCAGCGCGATACTTAGAGTATCTATTATTTTTCATTGTGAGTTTAATTGTGATCCGCCTATGGAACTCAAAACTATGAAGTTGTGGAATATTTGTTTAACTCTCAAAAAATAACATTACATTTTCTTCCCTCCCAAAACATGTAAAAGCAATAAAAATAAATTTTGTGTGAGTTTACTTCTTATTTTTAATTCAATATAACCAAAAACTATGAAATTTTTAAATATTCATTGTAATATTAAATAAAAGGCGAAACTCCAACTTGTTTTTTTCCATATGTTTCAGCTGTTCAATAGGAAAAGGATTTTATTTTAATTCTTAGAATCTCTGGTCAACCTAAGTACCTAGTAATTAATGTTCAATTATATGACCGGTTTCTTCACTTCACAGCATCTAAATGTCAAGGAAAATGCTTTTATTATTATTTGAAAAACGATTTTTTTTAATCCACTAAAATTTTCGTAAAACATGTGTAAAGCAACCTTGGCCCCAAGTTCCTCAAAGCATTCATACGTTTGGTAATCGGCTTAGCTTTCGAAATTGGATTTCATTCTTCCGTTTTTGAACAGTCATCATTTTATTATGATTCGGTAATAAACCAACCGAAATAACACCCAACTGGTTTTAGAAATATTTCCTGCGTTTAAATATAAAAACGTCCATTTTTCCCGGCCGCTAAAATATGGACCAATAAAAAACCAGCTCATTTTTCACTCTCCGCCAAAACGCAGAAAGGGTAGAAACCTGGCTGTTCTCTCTACCGGGGGGGATAGGTCCGGGGTTGAGACAACGCGGGGTGGATTAATATTGAACTTTAGATTGATCGGCAATGTCTCAGTTGGAATTAAGGCCTGTAACTGGGGCTCAGGCCCTGTCAAATGGAATATATTAGTTACATTAAGTTTACAAAACAAAGGAAACTGCTACAAGATAATTATTTAATGTGGGAGGTTGTTTGGGTCTACTTATTCAGGATGTTGCTCCTAATAATAGCACCATAATGGCGACTACCTTACCCAAGTTGAAACAATAATCATCAGTTGTTCACTTTGTACCGAGCTTTTCGTGCTTGACTCTTTAAATGTTTATACCAAACTTGGTGTTTTTTGCAGACGTTAGCGCCTCACGCGACGATTGATCGAACCATATACGACATTTGCTTATCGAATCAATAATATCATTGTAGCGATACCACAATTGCGATTCCTATACAGCAATCTTTACCCGACAGACTGCAGCCCAGAATTTAGCAGAATAACCTTGTTCTGAATCTTTCCTTCGTTTATCAGTCGGCCAATCTTGCATTTGTCGTTCCTTATGATGCGGCCAAGAAATCTAAGCCACATTCTATTATTATCCATAAATCAATTATCAAAAAGAAAACAGAATCTCAACGTATCAACTCGTTGTCAATTTCATGATTGAACCCGAATATTTTATTAGAATTAATTCTCATATTCTTCAGGACTAGAATTCCCTTTTTTTACCTAGCCTCTGGCAATTAGCATTGTATTTTCGATGTCAACTAATACAACAAAATTAATTATTGATAAGTTTTAATTTAATCATTACTCTGGAATCCCACCATTAAGTAACAGTCTAATACAGAAAACATAAACCATTCCAAAATCTTACGTTTATTGATTATATACTCATAATGATAAAAACGAGAATCATTGTATTACTAATATTACAGCTTTTCCCAACAGCACTGTAGAACGTAAATACCCATCTAGGACCACTCCATAAAAAACCTTTTTATCACAAAACAACCGAACTGTCTAGGGCAAACCTCAAACACTTCCTTCTTTTCCATTTCCAAAGTATTCTAAAAAACCCCTTAGACTAGATTGTACTGTATTATTTTCTATTCACCCTCATTTATTGCCTTTTGAACACCGATATACGCTTAACCTCTACCGCCAGTTTCAGCGAGAGTAAATTGCATGCTTTAACTCTTGGTTGAATATAACTCTTCGTTTAACAAACAACGGTTCAAAGTTACTGTATTTTTTTCAATCTCTAATCTTCTAGTCGCAAATTTCTCTCGTTTCCTGCTGTCGCTAAAAGGTTTTCCGTTTTTTTTCCACGTGACTCTAGATGTTTTAAATTGAGCCAGCTTAATAAGGCTACCACACAAAAAAGGATGATCATTTAGTTAAATGTAATAGTAGTATGAAGTATAAATAATTCCACACGATAATTAAGTGCCATTTTTTTTAATTACTCTGAAATGAATTGATGGTTTACGGGAAATACCACCGAACAGACTTTTAGGAATCTTTTGTGTTTTTTTTTAATTTTTTTATAATCGTCTGAGCGAACGGATTTAAAAAGAGTTTAGTTATCTACCAGAATGTGTAGAATAACCTGATTAAATTATTTCAAGAAGAAACTTAATTTTTCAAGAACTATTTATTAGATCTACGTAGATTTAGCGGTTATAACTCTAGAACCGTAGGTATTATATTATATTTCCTTTCAGTCAACGTATAAAAAATCCTTATATGGATTTTTTTCAGATATAATGAATAGGTACTAAGCATCATATACGGTCTGAGTGTTAAGATTTCCATTACATAATTTTATTAACCTTACGAAATTGTTAAGAGCTTTGTAAAGAACGTCGAATAAATAAAAACGAACTTTTACGAGACTGTTGATATCCACCTTTTCGTGAGCTTTAACGGTCTATTTCTTATTAATCATCAGGAAAATGTTTTTTATTAAACAGTTAAATTAATATTAAATTAGAAATAACTTTTAAGCTTTCATGCTTATTTTTTAATATTAATTATTGAAATAATATCAATAATCTTCGATGTAAATATAACACGGAAAAATATAACGGTCGCAACCGAGAGCCGATCTTGGAACCTCTACTCTATTCGGAAGTAACGCCTCCGCCAATTGAGCTACCGTGACCGTATTAGAATCCGACATTTCAATCGATCTCATACTTTATTGAAAATTATTATTATCAGTTTTCAATTTCTTCCGATTTGACTGTCATCTTAGTAATGGTATACAAATCTTGGAGTTCTAGTCTCCGTCGCGACCGTAATTTTTTTCTTTTCTGTTTTTTCCGTTTCATATTTATGTTGAAGATTATTGATATTATTTCAATAATCAATAGTGAAATTAATATTTTGAAGCTCCATTCCGCTAACCTAGAAATTTCAAACAGCAAAAGCTTTCCAAATTTCATAATGGCGGAGATTACCTTTCGAGAGGTTTTTAGAGGGACACGTAAACAGATTTTCTGTTTTGTAGTTACGATTTTCTGAAAGGGGGCCATGTCGAATTATTATGTTTTACACTTATTCCCAACAACGTTTCGGGATACTAACCCCTTTTTACATAGCGCATTTTAACTCGTTTGAGGCCTTTGAGCTTCCGCTATTCTCTGTGAAAACAAAAGAAGCCGTGATAAATGAGCGGAAGTTTTGAAAGTAAAATCAACCAACTGTGAGTATACTCGTATAAGTAAAATGAACCAACTGTGAGTATACTCGTATAGTACACATTGGAAGTGCGACCTAGCCTAACCCGGACTGACTTGAATGCGGCTTTGTCTTTGCTTTCCACTCGGAAGAAAAGTCATAGAGTTGTGATAAATTCATTCCAAACTTCATGAAACACTTAAATTCCGCTGCTAATAATTACTTTTAAGCTGTACTATTTTCTAAGTGTGCCTAAGTACTTGCTAAAAAAAAATCCGAGATAGCTTTTTTTAGTGTCGTGTTGTTGCCATGCGATGAAAATTCTGGTATGGTATTATTTTTGTTGAACTATTCGTTCACTCAATGTCGCAAAATTAGAAAATAAAACATGAAATCGATAGAAAATGTAGTTACTCGTATGTTAGAAATGTAGAGTTGCATTTTTGATTTTTAGCCTTGATCTTCGGTTGGATCATAGATTTCGTCATTTTTCGTTTTGTGTATTGGTTTTATTATTTTTTGGAAGTCTGATTTGTCTTTGTATTATGTCTGTGAATATCTACGTTGTAAAAAAAAGACAGAAAAATAGTTTGGGAACAAGTTGTTTTTTTTATTTCATGTATAAATAATTACATATCGATGTGTTTTATTTTAGCATCCGTTTTACTATAAGCCAGTTTAGTTCCTCCGTCATTTTAGCTACTTTTGAGTATCTATTTCGCCTAAGTATAATTGCCATTGCTCTATTTTGGAGAATTTGAAATTTAAAAATTTATACCCGATCCTTCTGCAAAACATTTTATTTTGCTGTAATTATTTTATCCGATAAATAAATTCATAACGGAAGAATATCTAAAGTATGAACTCTGCATTTAATATATTTGTAGAGATATTTAAATAGTTAGAAGGGATGTCAACATAGTTAATAGCACTAAAAGGAAACACTTCTAAATTCGATTTAAACCCCTTTATTCCTGTATTTGGATCCAACCATTCGTGCAATAAACAGCATAACGTATCAGCATTTTCCACAGATACCAATATCTAGCCACTTTGTTAAGTGACACGAGCTCGCGCTGCATGTCTTACGACTGTTTCAGGTATTCTTGTTATCCGTCGCTTTGTGGAAAAAAATCCAATATGTTCGAGCGCGTGGTTTATACGGCTGTCTGGTACGCCAGGCAGTTAGGCACCATATCCCCTGCCGTGGGGTGAGTCGAATGATGATTGACAGAGCCTGCGCGAATGTACCCTCTTCTAATCTGATTCTCTCCGCCGTCTTATAAATATGCTGTTTTAGACGGAAAGATCACGCCCTCAAAACAATAATATATCAGGAAAGATAGATTTGCGAATCAGCACAGTCAGGATTGTTGAAGTCCTGAAAGTGAGTTTTCCGCCGTTTTGCTTGTATTTCTGTCAATTCTAAAATTAGAGTTTTCTTGATAATGGTAGCTGCTTTTCCAGGAAATTCCTGCTTTTTATCACCAGTTTTGAGTCATATCGGCTACTTTATCCAGTACCGTTAGCCATAGCACACTCCACGCTGGGAACGAACAGTGGTCGGCAAATTCATTAGTCAAAAGAGCCAAAGATCAGCAGTAAAACGATTAATATTTATTTTAAGAGCCAAATTTATTTTCAAGAATCACGTTTCTAGGAGTCGTTTTAAATTTGCTACTAGTATTAAATAAAACCAAATATCATACTTATAACCTTAAAGAAATAATATATCAGGAGGGATAGCTTGTGTAGTCAGGATTGTTGTTTTTTTCCTGATTCGTGGCAAAGGTTTTCAAAGACAAGCTTTTTTACATCCATTCATAGCACATGTCGACATAATGTTTTGTTAATTTGTAAAACCATTTTTTCACAGTACTTTTATCAACAAAAATATAGGAAATAACCTCAAAAACCGTTGAGTTATGTCGCGTAATAAAACGTAGTGGGCGGAGTCGCTGGAGACGCGGGAGACGGAAAATATGCTTACATACCTAAAAGTGGTGCGGTATTATGTTACAACTTATATTGTCTCTTTCTCTCACGGGTTACGACGTTAAAATCCGGATAAAGTGATTTATCGCAAATTTGTATAGGTTGGGTAAAAATATTTAGCTCTCTCTACATATATATTCTTACTCTAAAATCATGCCATTTCGGGAGTCGATATGTCAATTACGTTTGAGTTGCAAAAGAAATTTATGAAATAATCGGAGCATCATGGAGTCGAGGTGAATTCAAAGAGCGAGCCATATGTTGTCTCAAGAGGTCATAGATTGTATTTTTCTCAATACGCTGATTGAAACTAGTTCACGCCAAGTATGACAGGATATAACAATGTACTTTTATTGGGTAAATTTTTTCTTATATATTTTAGTAAATTCTAATTTTTAAATATCATTGTAATTGCTTCGAGATTCAAAAATCGAGCTTTTTATGAAATCAAATTAATTTAATCGAGTCCCAACTGCCCGACTGCCCGAAGTCAGTGGGGCTATGGAATCCCTAATCAGGGTGTGTTGTGAGGCGGAAGGGGGAGGATATGGAGAAGAGGAAATTCGGTAATTACCTGGCTACTCAGATCTGGTCACCAAACACGGCTACATACATTTCAAGCAACGTTTTAATTCTGAACAGTGGTATTTTACCAGGGTGATACTGAAAGTATATACCAATCTGGAACGTGCCGCAACTATACTAAATATTATTTTACATTAATCTAATATGAAACTTAACGCGATGATTTGTAAAGTATGTGAATTGACTCCTCTGTTGAAAAAAACATTGACTTGGGTCTTTCACTAAATCTTAAATACTGTAACACTTTTACAAGAATTTGGTCGTTAATTGAACATAAATAAAAAAGTTACATCATACCTTTCTTTATGTATTGTAATTTTCAATAAATCCCTTTTAATTCTTCGCGTAATGAATCTGTGTTGCCAGAGTGAAAAACCTCCCTGAAGAACCAGCTAACCATTAAGAGTTCATCCACAGCGTTTGGAAGTTACGCACTTATCATGCCTACCTTTCAACAAGCTGCGTGCTTTTTTTCCCCTGAGAAAATATATCTCTTTTTTTAACCTGGTAAAAAATGTATTCACCTTGACCTGCCTGAGGCTCTTCACTGAAACAGGCTTTGTTAATGCACCCCCTGGGCACGGAGAGGGTAACGCTCATATAATGCCCATGTTGGGAATTCGAGAGTTCTTGCATTATGCAGTGTGTACGGGCTACGGGCTACGAGCTACGGACTACGGGCTACAGACGAACATTTTGTTTCGCGAGTTATGTGTGATGAAAAATGAAATTCCTTTGTGATGTAACCTGTGAATATTACTGTTCAATGTATTCATATGTTTCTAGTGAAAGATTTGAAATACTTTAAGAGATCGTTCCTGTATTAAGCTTATTCGGGATGATAAAACTTGCGGCCACATATTAATTGGCTTCTGATTTATTATACGTATGCCTGCTCATATAGATTTTATCTTAACTGTAAAGCAGAAAGTGTATTTATTGACGCCTCGAAGGCAGATACATTATTACAGTTAGTTGTACAAAGGAGAATAATAAATGTATAGTACATAACATAATAAAAAGAGTTTAAAGGGAGTAATTATGTACAATATAAGGATGTTTTTAAAGCGTAGTTACATTATCGTAGTAATTTGTACGGAAAATTACAATAAGTATATACCACCTAACTGCTCCCAACCGTCCGGAGATAGCGGGACTATAGCATCCCCAATTGCGGTCTGTTAAACTTTGTGAGGCTGAAGGTAGTGGGGAGCGAAGTTTTGAGATGGGGCGGTTGAAGGTCGGAAAGTAATTACTTGGCTATTCAAGATCTGGTATCATAAACGAACAGGACATGGCGGACCAAACACGGTTAAAACCATTTACTAACCCGTTACAGCAAATTGAAAACATACCTACATAAAAGTAGAAAAAAATTTTGACGTATCATTTGACTTGTTTTTTAAATAATTTCTGCTAAAAACGTGCTAAGTAACTGTAAATATATTTAAATTAAAACAAAATAACTTTGTATACATCACTTTATTAATATACAATATTACAACATGTTTCGGGTATCCCGATTGAAACATCTTCAAAATAGGACGTATTTTGTATTTACATTAAATAATTTCTGCGTAAAACTGATATAAAATATATTTACATTAATACCTGAAGATGTGAAATGTCATCGCTCACGTCGAAAATGTTGTAATAATTTATAATAATAAAGACGAAAATTTCTTAACATTTTGTTTTTAAATTGTTTCCAAATACAGCCAAATATAAAGATTGTCCATTCAAAGTGAGAACCTTTCAGAAGAAGAATTCTTCTTCGAAAAATTTGAATATATATTTACTCGTATATTTAAATTCTGTTAAAGAAATGTCATCACACACGTCTCAATAAACATATTTTATAATTTTCAATAAGTAACAGACGAAAGTTTCTTAGCATCCTGTAGTGTAAAGTTAATTGTTTCCAAATAAGACAGCCGAATGGCTTGTATTCTTTTTTCTTCCATATATTGTCCATTCCACGTACAGTGCTGTCATGTAATTTTCACAGCCTTTGTGATTAGCGACCTCCGTGGCAGAGCGCGTTAACTCCTGATTTCCGGACCTATCTTTCTGAATAGTGGGGGCCGGTTCAAAACGCACTGCTTTAAATGGATTTACAAGTGTTTTGTGATCAGGTCCGAATAACCAAATACTTCACAACCTTTCTTTCCAATCTCTTTCTCTTCTCAGCCAAAGTGGTCTTGAATGAAACAGGGAGAGGAAAGAGATGTGAAAGAAGAAGGTTGGGAAGCATCTGGTTTCCCAGTTCTGATCACTTAGCAGGGCTAATGCTACTCGAACAACGTTTTCGGTTTTGAATGGTGGTCTGTCACCAGGGCGATACCGCATGTCGGGTTTTAAACCCTTGACCGCTGGATCTAGAGCCAATGATCTCGATCGCCCGGCCAAGTAAGTATTCATCCATACTCTTTTTTACCGACTCAAGTATTGGATTAACTCGATTATGTCACATCTTCGTCGGGCATACCCGACTTTTTCCAGCTACATTTGCATCGTATATTCATTCCCCTGAGATTCTACACATTTTCTCTTATATTATTTATAAATTAGAAAACAACTAAAAAACGTTACAAAATAATATTTCCACCAACAACATTCAACTTCACGTTGAGAGGTTTTTATACACACATTCATATATTTATTCTCTCTTTGTCTGTCTATTTTTCCTCTTTTCCTGGAGTAATATTCTACCACTTTCTGTTGCCGGGGGACTTCTGCCAGTTGCTACGTCGCGTCGCTCTGTCGTTTTGAATTTCAAAAATGACGACACAAGGAAACGAATGGAACATCACAATCATTGGAAATTTCCAAAGGAGTTTGGGAGGGAATTCCAATTCATTCCACACAAAAGAATATTGATGTGAAATAATGCGGTCGGTCCGAGGCATTCTAAAGCCACTGTTTGAAATTGACCGCAGAGCTTTGAAGCGTATTCCGGAATGAGCTTTTCATCGCTTTTATTTAAATGTAAATTTTCTTTGCGTGGATCGCCACAGAGGTATTGAAAGCTCGCACTATTTACGTCACATTTCAGAGTATACGTCATTAGATTAAAATATTTACATAAGTACGAAGTATTATTTATTTTTACATAGTTTTTTACTTGTAATGAAGACACACCTAATATTTTCGAAACCTAAAAAGAACCAATTATCCAAACAAAAGTGATTTATTGTCCAAAAATTTAGCATCTAGAATAATATCTGAACCCCAAAATGTGGGCAGCAATTTGGTCAAGCATTCTCAAAAATGACGGTTATAATTCTAATTTGGAAATAAGCTTAATTTTTCACCATAGCACCGGTTAAGTACAAGTTTTTTTATAGCTACCAAAAAAACTCTCCGTTTTTAGGTAATTTTGTAATAAATTAATAAAAGAGACCTAAACTGACCTGTAATGTGATATGGCGCCCATTATAATGGTGATTAGTAAATAAATAAGCTAGCGCCATAAAGTTTATTTTATAATCGTGTTCTAGGGCTCATTTATTACTGTTGGTATTCAAATATGATTTAGATGACCCATCAGTTTAATTTATTATATTTACTTAATTATAAAATGTGGCACAATAACCATATCAAAACCTTTTTTTAAAGTGATGTGCGCAAAATTGTCGTAATTCATTTATCAGGTAAGTACTATTACTCAGTTAAAAGTACCTACCTAAGTGTGTCACTTTTTTAAACAAAATAACTTTGCGCACCATAAATGCACGCAAAATTTGCAAATATATCTAATTAACAAACTAACCATCGCGCCGCTTCCCCGAAGGGATTTACAGAGATAATGGACCAACACACAACTCTGTATTGGCACACGCTCGTTGCTTCACTCATATTCATACATCGTCTCATACGTAAGCTATTCTGACTCTTGACATGACCCGACTCAAGTATTTGATTTAAAAGTCTGTAGTAAATAAATCAAAATTTGAAAAATTATATTTTCTGACAAAGATCGCTGACGCGTGCCAAACGTAATTTGTTTCAAGAAATCGACCTTTCCCTGATTTGTTAGCATTAAAATTATTTCTACTCATAGATCATACAACATCATCATCTACCCGTATCACAATATCATTCATTTTAAGTTTGCTTTTCTGTACCATATTTTGTTACTTAATTTTATATTGGTGTTGTATTTTATGTCTACGTTTTTATATTGTAAACGGTATACTTTTTGCTCAGAAAGATATTTAATATTCTATTCACTTTAATATTTCAGACCTTTATAAAAAACCTACAAAAGTATAATATTAATGTATACGATCTAAAAAAAATTGAAATGCCAAGACGTTGAGAATAATGTTTCGTGCCTCACTATTCTTGAGATTCCCATTTATATCGCATTATGTCATGAAAACACGGGCAAACAATTTTCAAAATATATGAGATTGATTAAAATTACTGAATCCAAAAAGGTTTCAGTTAATGCGTTACTCCCGGATAGAGTAGGGGTCCCGAGTTCGAGCCTCGACCGCAAACTATTTACTATTTCAATAAATATGTAATGAAAAATTTGTTTGAAGCAACCAAATTGAAAAAATTTAACAGCTGAAAAACATTTTTTTTAAAATCTGTGTCAAGATGTAACCACGTGGAAAAGACATCATAACCCTCAGCAAGGAGGGAATTTCTGAAAAAGCTGAATCCGTACAACAGTAGGTTTTTTTTAATCGAATGTTAAGATTTAAGATATGCAGGTTGAACTATTGACTGCCGTTTACCATATAATGCCCCTGTACTGGGTAGGCTGAAAGGCTGCTGGGTACGCTACTTACTACGCACAACGTAGGTACATATCGCGCCCTTACTTAAATATAAGGATATCTCACAAAGTTGTGTTTCAAGATAAAGTATCTTAAAGTTTTTAAAGAATTGGAAACTACAAGCATGTCCCTGCTGTAATATAATGCATTCCCTTTACCTTCGTTTGTTACAAATACAATAATATGTTGATAAAGCTCTTTTTTGCAATATTATTTATATTTTACTGTGTAATTATGCTCTTGTATTGTTATTTTATGTTATGTCTTTCATTATTTCTATAAGACTCATATATTTTATATGGCAGACAGAATATTGTATTCACCACTCACTTTATATATTTATCGTCGCCGGAAAGGCAAAACGGGTGTAGCCCCATTTTGGTAAGCTGACACTAGAGCACTTTAAGGTATTTTTATTTATTTTATAACAAACTTCATAAGTGTACCTGACTAGATTTTGAAAAAAAAGTTAACTCGGATAACTTAATACTCTCACCTGCAGCGACAAAAAGCTTAAAAAGTCCCACACTTGTGTCGCTTGAGTCAAGCGTTCTCCAAATGGTAAATATATTTTGAGTGGCTGAAGAGTCACAAGCCTTTTTAATTGTTTTTTTAAATCTGCGTTGTAAGTATTTTTACACTTCAAAATAATTATTTAACTAAATAAGTAGTTAAACATCACAAGGGTGGGCAGAAGGATATACTGCCATACAACTTTGTCTTGGCACATACTCCTTGATTGATATTCATACCATATCAATAAGCTCTCATGCGAAACAATATCGGCACTGAGCGAATCCGGACGTTGGTGTGAATCAGCCTTTACTCGTTTAAAAGCTCAATTGAGGAATAATTCTCCTCCCTCCTACAAAATGGGCGTCTTCAAGATACAGGCTTACTCATTCTTTTTCCTTAAAAGACCCTTCACACAGCATCCCCAATAATGACTTTCTGTGTGAAGTAATTAAAAATGTAATTTTGACTTCTTATTGTATTGTACTCGGGGTGCGATATGCTAACGTGATTGCCAAACAGTGGCGTAACCTCGTAGAGGAGGCACTGAGAGTTCAGGCAAACGGGCTACGAAGAAGTTGGAGAATATTATTTCAATATTTATTTATGAAAACGTTTTTATGTTTTCAGGTATAAAGTATTTTTCAATGTTTGTATGAATACTTATTTTTCGTGATAAGTTATTTTATTTCCAAAGTGTTTTTTTTTTAATGTCCGCTTTGAACTCACGATGATACCAGCCGAGGTAGTCAGAGTGTAGAAGACACGCTCGCCTCGCTTGCGGAGATCAAACGTCAATTTTTGTAGAGGGAAGGGTACACTGGTTCGCTGCTCTGATGCGTCACAGAGTGGCCGGAACGAGACAGTGCTACCGGGAATCCGAGAACACTCTCGCCCAGGCTGCTGCCCAGTGGTACAGCGCGCCCCTACATCACAGTTGAATAATTTCCCTCAATCCACCGTAAAAATTATTTTTCTCTTTTGCATAATTATTTATTTATATAATTATTATTATTTTCATTTTATGTTATTTTCTTAATTGTTTTTTTTTTTTTGTTAATCTCTTTCATTGTTTTCATTTAGCTCATATGTATTATTATTTATATGGCAGATAAAGTATTGCACCCACCACTCTGTTCCGTTGAAATAATATGCTATTATTATAATTTATTATGCTTGCCAGCTGATCACAAGTTGATAAAGAACTGCGGTTAAACCAAAGATTTTAATTACATATTTTATGACAATTAAAATCAATATTGAATGAGGTAATGACACTATATGTATATATTTTTTAAGAACCTAGTTCAAATTTGAGACTGGTGTTGTGTAAAAAAGCTATGTAATGTTTTCTGTCATCTTGGGTACAGGAAAGTTAAAACGTTATCAATTTAGACTGCGCACTTTTATGTAGCTGAATAAGTTTGTAATTTTCCGTTTATTTATTAGCTTTGAGCACACCCCATGCACGAATCTTGTAAAATAATCTTAAGAAAGACACTTCGCAAGATGGTACATTATAATCATTGGCCTCACGATCTATCGACCAGATATTATATAAACAGTTGTATTCAAACACAGAGGTCAAGGGATCCAATTTCAGGTGCTTTGAGTCGTGTAGCTTTTGGTTTTAAATGCAATTTTGAAATGTAGGCATCTGTATAAACATAAAATCTGAACGGTAGCTGTTTCAAAATAAGAATGCTTTGCCAAATAAATTGTGGCAATTAAAATGTGTTTGCTTATTTTGCAAGGCTGATGTAATCCCAATGAATAGAATCAAGAAAGGGACCCTTAGATAGTTTGGGCATCTAGAGCGAATGGACGAAAAAATGAAAAATAGTGTGAAAAGAATATATGACGCGAAAGTGAATGGTAAAAGAAATCAGGGACGCCCAAGGAAGACATGACACGATCAAGTGAATCAAATTTGACCGGTCGGTAGATTTTTTTTATAGTGAATTCCTAACTGCTCCCAACCGTCTAGAGCCAGTGAGACTATGGAATCCCCAATTAGAGTATGTTTTGAGGCTCAAGGTAGTGGGGAAGGAAAGGAGTTAGGGAAGAGGAAAGTTGGGAAGTACCTGGCTATTCAGATCTGGTCACCAAACACGGCTAAATACATTTCAAGCAACGTCCCGATTCTGAATGGTGCTCTTACAACAAAGCGATACTTGAAGTATTTTTCACTCTGGAACGTGCCGCAAATACCATATACTTTTTGATTATTTTACACGAATTAAATGTCTTACGACACACATTAATTAAATAAAACTTATTTGCGCACGCCGGGTTTGACCTGCAACCTTTGGACTCGTAATCTAGCGTCTTACCACTCGACCATGGAGGCATGTGGCAGACAAACGCCTCGGATTCTCACCTGGGCGTCGTGGTTTCTATTTATCTGCTGGCTAAGTCCTCCATCATTGCATAAGAAACATTCTCCGCGTATTATGATAGCAATAGGAGTTTTTCAAATATATTTTCAAGTTTTCGTATCCCGAGAATGTTTGTCTTTATTTAAACAAAAACAAACAACAAAAATACTCGAGTTGGGCCATGTGAAGAGTCAGAATAACAGAATAGTATGTATGAGACGAAGTATGAATGTGAATGAAGGAGTGTGTGCCAAGACTGAGTTGTTTGACGGTCTGTCCCCTCTGCCTACCCCTCCTGTGAAACGGCATGATGGTTAGTTAGTTAGTTAATTAGCTCTTTTATCCAATACGCTTGTTTCCACGCCACTGTTCCCAACTCTCGAGAATGAAATCTTCTTGGATTATTGAATTATTCTCGAAGCTAATAGCTACACTTGCGAAAAGCCTAGAGAAATTTAATTAAATTCAAATGGGGAAAAGTTTTTTGCTGTTTTTTTAGAGGGCCTCTTTATTTTCAATGAAGATCATATAGATTTCTTTATTGGATTCATAATTTAATTAATTAGGTTTTTAAGATTTGTCTTCTTGGCGTAGACCATTTATTAAAACGAATAAAAGGGCGATGTCAAGTTTTTTTATTAAGTCTACCTAAAGAAAAATCATAATGGTTCTTTATTTTATTTTTGCGAAATATTTTTTTCAAAAGTCACTGAAATATAAATATATGATTTAAAAAAACTGATCGTTTGTTTGTTCCCAGGATAAACATTCAATTTTTTTTTTAATCCATTTTTTGTTTCTACAAAAAGTACACTAGCGACGTCACTGACGGCAGGGTTAAACATGTTGATCTTTACTTTAAGGAGGACTAAGATACCAAGAATTTTATTTTCATATTACGCGGCTCAAAAAATTTTTATCGTTTTTTTCCAAATTAAATATTTGTACAAACAGGAAGTTCTTTTTAACGAATATCAGTTTTTTTCAACCATTTGTTCAAAAAAACTCCAGATTTGAGTAAAAATATAACCTTGTAATAAAGTAATGTTATTTCTAAAAATATTGTAGGAGTATTTATGGTTTAACAATGTTATTAATTTAACTACAATAACAACTTTATTATATTGAATGAATAACCAGACATAAACAAATATAATGCTTGTAGGAATTAATTGTTGAATTTATTTACACAGTTTTTTTATAAGGCTTAGTATATTTTTTTCTATAATATTGGAATGTATTCCAAATTTTAAAAAGCAACCGGGTAAGAAAAATAAAGAGTTATAAAAATCTTTTCATTCAAATTAACACAAACAAAATAAAAACCATTCAACGAATTGATCTCACGCAGTTTATCGTACATTTGGTTTAAATATTTCAAAAATCAAAGAAAAAATAACATATTTTTATGAATTGAATGGTGATCTACAGAACATTAGGGGTAAGAGAATTAAGATGAATTGTTCTGGAACTATCAAAGTAAATAACAGAAATCTATTTTCTGACAATATAGTTTCTCTGCTTACAATCGGTTATAAGCGCTGTCGGTCTGGATGTTGTGATTTCAATTTCACATCTGTTATCCATTACAATAATGACTGTACAGCTACGTAGACACTCTCAGTATCGTATTTGCCATATTTGGTGACCAGATCTGAATAGCAGGGTACTTCGCGCCCTTCTTTTTTTTTCCATCTCCTCCTCCTCACTACGTTCTTCAGCCTCACAACATACCCCGATTGGGGAAGCCCTATCCCTAGTGGCTACCGAGCAGTTGAAACTTTTTTTACAGTGTTCACATTTTAAAAAACTCACAACAATTATTAAATAAAACACATCCTCAGCGTAATTTCATTTAATGAAAATTAAATAATAACTTTGTATTAAGATCACAGATTTTATTTTATTTTTTATGACCGACCGGTTTCGTTTAGCCTAAGCACCATCAGGGTACAAAATTAAACTAAACAAAAAATATGTAATGTGTACTTATATATACTCGTACATGCAGAGGGAGAAAGAGAATAAAAAAAATAGAGAACAAGTAAGAAAACAAAAGAATAACATTTAAAGTATAACGAAGAAACAGAGAGAAAGAGACCAAAAGTATGAAACGAAAGAGGCAAAACGCCAACTGAGATGGTGATAAAATGTGTATATTTATAAACAAACACTTATTGTTTTTGTTTAGTTTAATTTTGTACCCTGATGATGCTTAGACTAAGCGAAACTGGTCGGTCATAAAAAATAAAATAAAAAAACTGTGGTCCTTAAAAAAGTTATAATTTCATTTTCATTGAATATGTCAAACCACAAAGTTATTGATTTCTATGTAAAATATATCATTTAATTTATTCCAAAGCAGTGGTTGCTACTCAAATTCGTTTATAAAATATTACCTCTTCTAACTATGTGAACTTTTACAAGTATACGAGTATATATGTATATGTGGTAAATATTGAACATTTTTAATTGCTCTTTCATCGTTATCCAAACACTTTCAAATAATAAAATAAAAATCTAATTTTCCCCATAATATAAAAAGCCGTTAGTCAAACAAGGTGTAGAATCTCCAATTGACCTTCATTGAAATCTCCCGTAACCAAGTTTTTCCCCCGACAATGTTTCATTTTCCCCGAAATTCCGGAATTCGGAAGTCGGAATTGATTAGGCGTTCCATTATTTCCGTGTAAATTTCCCCACTTTTGAGTATTGCGTCTCATGACTTTAAGCATAATTATTTCTTGAACTTTTGTTCAAACAAACTTGACAGAGAGCTTTTTAGAAACGATCATTAACTGGACGTAGTTTTGCAGAAAGCGTTCAACACCAAAAAGTTGAAACTGAGAAAAAGGCGTTTGAAAATATGACGAAACAAAAGCATTAGTATTCACAATCGGTATTTTTAAAGTAAATATCCGTGTTTTTTTTTAGGAGCATTGTTATACATAGGTGATTTATTATTTATCAATGAACTTATTTTTAAAAAAATGTATTTCTTATTTTATCCTTATCCAAGATGCAGCTTTATTACCTGTACAGTAATCTTTCTTCTTTCCTATTAAATATTTGCTAAATACCATCGAATACGAATAATGTTCAAGCAATTATAATACTTTTAACAAAATCTGGATACCTCACAGAGTCAACTGAATTGAGATGTTTGTTATAGAGTAATGGCGAATATAAATTAATATTGAAACCATGGATAGTGAATGAATCAGAGTGGTAGATACTCTCAGTATCGCCCTGAAGAAAGACCACCATTCAGAATCGAAACGTTGCTTGAAATGGCTTTAGCCGTATTCGGTGACCAGATCTGAATAGTCAGGTACTTTCCAACCTTTCTCTTCCCCATCTCCTTTCCCCACCACTACCTTCAGCCTCACAACATTCCCCAATCAGGGATGCCATAGTCCTACTGGCTCTAGACGGTTGGGAATAATTGGAACTTCTGTGCGGTATTCACTATAAAATATATATAATTTAGTACATGGAAATCTTTAGAAAATAATATTAATATTACTGTAGAAGAGCTGAATTTTGGATTTATTGGGATTTAAAGCATAAGTTTTTAAGCGTTAAATCATCGATTAAATATTTTATTTCGTAATACTTTTTTTAAAAAGAATTTGACCGTTAGTGTGGAGGGCTATATCGATCATGTCTATAAAAAAGTACAAACATTATAAAAGTTATTTTAAAACGTATTTAGGCACGATAAGCAAAAGTGCAAAACATCCATCAAACTTAAAGCATTCGACACTAAACGGGGAAACTTTAATCCACCATAAAATTGTTTATCTCGAGTGTTTTTTTAATGGGTTTTTACACGGGCGTTAAAATTTATTTGCAATTCTCTTTCGTCACTGTGGAAAGATTTTTATTGCCCTCACTGAACTAAAAAATCCTAGAGGTGTGTTCTTTTTTTACATATTTTAAAGATAACTAATGTTGCCAAATTTCAACAGGCAAATACACTTTTAGTAATATTTTATATTGATTTGACTTAAGGGTTATCAGCAAAAAATACACACTTTTTGGCTTTCTTATACAAGTAATACTAGAATTACAAAAGTTTTTTTTTATTATTTAATATACAATGTCACACCCCTTAGTTTTTGCTTCCTTCGAAAAAAATATATTTATCTTTAAATCCTATACGTAGTTAGGAAAATGTCTAAGGTTTCCACTTAATAAAATTCTTAAGCAACAATCTTTTGAAAAAATGATTTTGCATTTATTGAAATTTTCGAAAAAACGTTCAAAAATGCCTTCGCGAATTTTTAAACTGCACCTTTTACAGTGTACATTTTAGTATGTTTTCATACAATTCAAAAGATTACAGTTTAAAAAAAATATTTACTGAAAACCTTAGACATTGTCCTAACTTCCCATGTAAAATTTACAAATAAATCATTTGCGGTATTGCTTGTACTAGTAAGCTACAAAGATACGTTTAACGCCAATTTCGAATGATGAGACTTGATCTAAACTCTATCAAAACCTTGTTAGGGCTTTGACTTGATATTATTTTTCTGATGTACATTTTTAAATTGATATTAATCTTATTTTATAATTGTAACATACTTTTGGAGAAAGATCACCTCATGGGCGCTTTATCATTTAAGTGCGGGTATGTGATATTTTTTTCTGTATTTTTTTTTTCTCATTTTGGGTTAAATTATGTAATAATTGATAGATAAATGTTATTATTTCTGTTTCATATTCACATTAGAGATTATTGATATTATTTCAATTATAAATACATTATTTGTCAGGAAGAATCTCTGTAGTTGACAGTTTTCAATCAATTTCACCCAAAGTAAGATAAAAATTACCTTACTTCGGAAACATATACCAACAACACATTTCTACCGGCTAACTTCCTCAGTGATTGTCCCGTTAAAACATAATGGCGAATCAAAGAAAAGTTTACGGCTTTAGGGCTGATTTTATTTTGCTTTCTTATTCTGGATTGATAAAAGTTCCAATCGGTTTTTTAACCCTAAAAATTTACCGTGGGCGGAAACAGTACTGAATGATAATTTGAATCTTAAGCTTTTTACGAGTAAGGTTATAAAAGCATACCTATTTTAGTAACTTGTTCTTCTCAGCGTCCAGCTTTTGACATAAGCTTACCTATAAATAAATACATGATAATTGCCTCGAGTTATCCGTGGAAGAGCGGTAGGCTTCTTGGACCCAGAGTCCTAACTTTCCCCTTTCTTCAGCCTTATATTATACCTGAATTAGAGATTCCATAGTCGCACTGGCTTCGGACAGTAAGGACTCTTTTTAGTATTCACATAAGAAACATTAAACTAACGGAATATTGTCCAATTACAAAAAAAAATATAACATGAAATGGGAAAAAAGAGCAACAGAAAAAAACAACACATACATAATAATAAATGAAGCAATGACAAAAATTAGATAAAATGAAAATAAAAAATAACATTCAAATCAGAGGCAAGGTCAATTACAAATTTTGGTTTGAGTCATAAAGAATAACAAAAATTATTTAGACTGGTACCAAAAATTTCAAGACAATGGCTTGAGTTAACAAGTCTCGACATTCTGGACAGGGGAGAATGATACCCACAATTAGTAGAAGATAATTGAGGAACAGCAATTTATTGATTCTGAGTCTACGGCAAAGAATGTTGAACTAGACGAGTTATTCAGTTATTTATTATTTTAAAAACATTACAATTTTTTTTTTTTAAAGGCTTTTTCAAATAGAGCGAGTAAGTGTATCAATACACAATATTCATAAATATAAAACAATTAATTCTAAAAAAATTGAAATTGCAATGAATGCCAAGTAAGGACAGTAAAAAATAAAACAAAAAAAATAAGACAATTTAAACATAATTTTTCATCCAAATGATGTTTAAAAAAAAACCAAGGAATAATTACACAAAAATGGTTGCAACAAAGAAGGTGAGTCAATAATACAATTAGTAATTTTGAAACTGAAAATTAAATCAAAGTATTTCCTACGGTTTTCTAGTGATTTTTTTTTAAATAACTGTTGCATTTCATTTTATGAATAATCGACTCTTTCTTGCCCTAATGTCCATTTGATTACGCGTAAGAAGCGACGTTGTACAGATTCAATATGATGAATATGAACATTATATATTGGAGACACGTGCCAAATAACACTGTTTTCGTTTTCTTTTCTTCATGAAAACAACCAATGTTTATTTTAACAACATTTCAAAAATCGACAAATATTCAAACCAGCTTCAGGCGCTATTTGGCCGGGTTTATTAATATGTGTTACGATTCCTTAATCTCACATACTAGTGCGTGCTTAGTGTATCGTCCTTTCGTTGTTAACTTTCAAAAAATTAAGTGTAATAACCAGAACTAACCCATCGCTGTAAATATAAGTTTTAAGCCATTGAATTGATCATTACTTTGGAATTTATATAAATTCCAAAGTGATGAAGAGGCAGCCTAAAATCGGAATAAATTCAAATATTACATAAGTTTAATATAAGTATGAGATCGTTTAAGAACGCCGCTTTCTAATGGGGTCGTGATGGCTTAATTGGCAGAGTGTTACTCCCGAATATAGTGGAGGTTTCAATTTTGAATTTCGGTCATGACCATTGTTCTTTTTAGTTTCGGGCTTTCTTCTGTATCATATTTGTGTTTTAGATTATTAATATTATTTAAATGTAAATTATTGTTATTTAGAGAAGCTAGCAGTCTACAATGGAGTGCTTATCCAACCCTGATGTATGGCAGTGAGGCATGGAACTGGCAGAGGAAGGATGAAAGTAGACTGAATGCTGAAGAAATGAATTCCCTGAGGCGTATGTGCCGTAAAACCATGTATGACCGTGTTAAAAATGTGGATATTTGGAAAGAATACAAGACTGATGTAAGCGTAACGAATAGGATTAAGAAGGGACGCTTAGATGGTTTAGACATGTAAAGCGAACGAACGAAGAAAGAAGCGTGAACATAATATATAACACAAAAGTGAATGGAAAAGAAGTCGGGGACGCCCGAAGAAGACATGCCACGATCAAGTGAATCAAATACTTGAGTCGGGCCATGCGAAGGGTCAGAATAACAGAAGAGAATGTTTGAGACAATGTATGAATGTGAAAGCAAGAAGTGTGTGCCAAGACAGAGTTGTATAGCGGTCCGTCCTCTCTGCCTACCCCTACGGAGAAACGGCGTGATGGTTAGATAGTTGGTTATTATTTTTCACTTCATTCTGATAAAAATCTTTTTTTATACGATTGAACTCTTCACGATCCAACATTTTGCGCATATCAAGAGTTGCAGCTATCAAATTCCTACCGTATTGCATGCAAATTATAAACAATTAACCAGGTACTCCGACTCGGCATGATTCATCAAACTCCCATTGAAAAGCGCACGTTTCGTTGGGTTCGGGGCTGCCATGGCAACAGGCTGCCAACAACGTTACAACAAACCGCTACCCCTAACATATTGACAGCTGAAGTTGTTATTCCTCCACTAACGTTTATACTCGAAACACCCTTACAATATTACAGCCTTTCAGCCCTTACTAGTAGGACAAATTACGTTCTAACCAAAGGGATGGTCGCTTGCGGTCACCGATAGTTATTGTGCCATAATGGTGTGATTTTGTGAATTATTACTTCGTTTATATCTGTATTTGAGTTTGTTACATCTTTGGTGTCAATGTGTTTTCTTATTTCATTGCGTACGTAATTAAATTGATGCCACAAATCATCAGCCACGTATTGTTATCGTTATCGTTATTGTTCGTAAAGTAAAACGCTAAAGGTAAACATTACCGCCCATAAAACGTGTGTTGTGTAAACATTGCTGTGATGCTTTTGTGTATTTAAAGTGTTTATTTTCAAGCGGTATTTCATAATTGAATATTGCTAGGCAACGATTTTTTTTAATTTCGAAAATTAATTTAACTGGGATTCACGAGCATATGGAAAAAAGTAGTCGGGTACATCCCAGCCGCAAATAAGTGAAACAATTATTTTTTTCTCACCATTTAACGAATTATGTTGTAAAGTTTTATGTGACGTCCAAGTGGGTGAAAGTAAAAGTCGGGACGTCCAGAGAATTAATGCGACGATTAAGTCAATCATATACCTGGTTGAATTTGATCCTGTCTAGTGTCTGAATTACAGAAGGGTGTGTATGAATGCAGATGAAACGAGGAATTTGTGTCAGAAAATAAGTGTGTGACGATGCATCCTCTTTGCCTGTTTTTTTTTTATTGAATCGACGTGACGGTTCGTTAGTTTTTTTTATGAGGTAATGAATACAATAAATGTTAATTTCCAACCTATTGTTTTTTCCACTTCAGTTTCGTGATTTAATTATGTGTCAGCACTCAACAATACACACTTTTTGGCTTTATAATACAAGCAATACTACAAATGATTTATGTGTTAATTCTATACGGGTAGTTAGAAAAATGACCAAGGTTTCTAGTGTATACAATTTTGTTACTGTTGTATATTAGTTATATATGAAATTTACACTGGAACTTTAGGTTAAGCGTTCAAAAATGGTTGCGCTGGTTTTATCAGTTCAAAAATTGTATTCACTGGAAACCTCAGGCATTTTTCTAACTACCCATAGAAAATTTGCAGATAAATCATTTTTAGTATTGCTTGTATTATAATGCTACAAAGTGATGTTTAGCATCATTATTGAGTGCTGACCCTTAAAGTCTAATATTTAAAATGTTCTACTAAGCTACTAAAGTACAAGCATTAATGTGTTTTTACAATGACGCAAACAGCAAAGTTTTCTTATGTCATTGTAGGCAAAAAATCACCCCGAAATTCACTGAAAATGCAAATTTTCTTTTACATTTTACAATTTTATAATTTCCACAAAATCCTTTATAGCATTTCTAAATAATCACTCTAAGGTTCTACTGGAACCAGCGCAATTTTGCCATCATTCATATTGCGTTTTTTGTGAAACACCATCAATAATCGTAGATATTTCGGCTAGTGCATCAAAGGATGAAATTCATCAATGCTTTTTGCAATCAGGGCTTCCAATTTGTCGCCTGACTAAACTTATAGGTTTTTGATTATATTTACATTTAACCGGCTTTAACCGATAACCGTATTTCTCTCTGAGATATTCCCGACATCTCTAATCCACTTGCGCGTCATTCATATATTCTTCTGACACTCCTGTCTTCGTCCATCCATGTATACAAACGATATCAGTATTCACGTCTTAATCTCATTCTAACTAACTAAAAAACCATCACGCCCTTTCACCGCCAACTCTTGGTAAGTGCAAAATGTTGTATCGTGAAGAGTTCAAGCGTATAAAAAAAGATTTTTATCTGGATAAAGTGATATGATAAAAAATAATAACTAACTAACTAATCGTCACGCCGTTTCTCCGCAGGAGTAGGCAGAGAGGATGGACCGCCATACAACTCTGTCTTGGCACACACTCCTTGATTCATTCACATTCATACATCATCTCATACATACTCTTCTGTTAATCTGACTCTTCACATGGCCCGACTCAAGCATTTGATTCACTTGACCGTAGCATGTCTTCCTGGGGCGTCCCCGACCTTCTTCCATTCACTTTCGCATTATATATTCTTTTCAAACTCCTTTCTTTGTTCATTTGCTCTACATATCCAAACCATCTAAGCGTCCCTTTCTCGATCATATTCACTATCGCTTACATCAGCCTTGCATTCTTTCCGGATGTCCACATTTTCAATACGGTCATACATGGTTTTACCGCACATACGCCTCAGGAATGTCATTTCTACAGCATTCTATCTTCTTTCATCCTTCCTTCAAATAAGGATTACATTATTAAGTAGTGTTATCACTCGTAATTCGACCGTGTATGGTTTTAAGGAGTTCATGTCTACTTTGAACATTCAGCTAACGCACGTTCTTCCATTGATAAGTCCATGCCTCACTGCCATTCATTGGTATTAGAAGTTCGTAGCGAGCTGCTATGCTCACGTTTTTTTAATACTTGATCATTACCACATTTTTTCTTAGTACATCTAAATTTAAACTAATTCTTGAAATTTTCGGTCATTCGATGAGGAACATTCGCATGTTCAAAATGTTCATTCAGTCCTGGCTATTTTAAAGATGGACCTATATATCAACGATAGTTAACTAATTCGCCTTAACTATTTACAATATTTTATTTAAATTCATAACTATTGAGGTTGGAGATTTCTTTGTAACTGATCAATTGACTAAAATGGAATATATTGACTATTATTATCAATTGCATTTCTTGTTCCTGGCAGGACAGTTACAAGATAGTACCTACCATATTATTGTGACAATTCTACGTGAAGAGTCAGAATAACAGAAGGGTATGTATGAGACGATGTATAAATGTGAACGAAGCAAAGGGTGTATTTCAAGACAGAGTTGTATGGCGGTCCGTTCGCTCTGCCTATCCATTCGGTGAAACGGCGTGATAGTTAGTTAGTTTTGTTTATTTATACTTCAACCTCACAATATTACACATCTATGCGACGAATTCATTATCTGGGAAACAAATAATCCGATGTTGTTGATATATTTAGTAGGTCAATATCACAATATTAGTATACCTTAGTACAGTTTTATTCATCTAGTAGAGCTAAATTAACTGTAGAAACTATTTTAATCTGGATGTACCTGTTATTCAAAACTATTTTTTCTTTCTTGGGCAATATTTTTTGCACTGTTTTTGAGTATATGGTTTTTTTTTTTTCTTAATATTTGTGTAAAAAGCCTTTAACAGACGTTTATAAATAAATAAATATGTTCTAATTTTGGTCGGAAAACTAGTTTATCAGTACAGGTTTAAACCCTTTCCAAAGCCATAGTTTCAATATTACAAGCAGCCATTGCAACTGGCAATATCGACTTCTCTCCTAATTAGATTCGCTGGTTGTATTGAACTAAAATCGATTAATTAACTGATTCGTAGGTACTGATTAACTGTACATTTGAATTGGACGGCATGCCAACCATTTGAATTCCAAGAATTTAATCTATATAAATTCGACTGCTGACCAAAATTTTTATATTTTAAATAAAATTAACATTGTTTTGACACCACTTTCTTAGATACATATACCAACCGGTATATACATATTTGTTCAACCCTGAAGAAGGTTCAGATACAGCTGAAACCGGTTGGTATATGTATCTAATAAAGTGGTGTCAAAACAAAGTTACTTTAATTTAAAATTTAATTAAGTCTTACCACAAAGTGAGTGCTTCATGTCAAAGATCAAAATTATTGATTCGCTAGTGAACATTTTCTTTTCAGTGTTTTACGTTACATAATATTACAAAAAAAAACTTTCGAGAGAAAGAAGTGATAAGCAGTTACCTCTTAAAATGCAAAGGAAGGTATTATTACGGTAGCTACTTCATATTTAATTTAAGTCTCACTAAATTTACAATAAATATTAAGCAAAGCTACCGTCTGAGCGTTGCGTGATATGTGTAATTAATAACTTTTCTAATATCAGGTACATTATATGAAGAACTTTTCATTCTAATGTAAATTATTTCTGAAATTTTAATTGACGTCGGAGTTAATTTTTGCCAAAACTTTTAAGCATTCATAATTCATTGCTAGATTAAAACCGTTTGGGCCTTTTTATCTATAGCCCAATTTAAATTAGTTTAATTAGATATTTCACTTAAATAATTGTTTTTTTATGATTTAAAAATCAATAGATCAAAATGCCCCTAACTTCCCTTCATACCAATCGCGGTGTGTATGTATTTACGTATTTTGACAATTATCGTGACGTCAACCGATTAAAAAAGTATCAAGCTCTTAACGATTCAAATAAAGCACATTTTACAAGAAAACAAAACCTTTAATGTTTATTTTCTATAAAAATATACCCTGTTTAAAAAATATAACCTTTAAGTTATACGATGAATACAGGAAAAAAATATTTGAATAGCTATAGAACCAGAGTTCCTCATTATTCTGAAATATCTTATGCTAAAAGCACATAATATTTTATAAAAATAAAATACATGTATTTATTTGAAATACTATCATTTTTTATGTTTGATAGTATCGATAAATAAATAATTATGAACATACTAACATAAAGTTTCACTGCTTCAAAAATATATTTTCCCGTCTACTTTGTTCAGCCTCCCCGTACTAATTTGATTATAACGATGACATTTTAATATCGATATATTAGGGACAATACCTACTTCTATTGATTGGCATATTACACGAGTTACATAACACGCGTTAAGTGAACTTGTGATATGAATCGTTAAAACGCAATACAATCAACAGGAAAAAAATAGTGCAATTTTTAGTTCAGTTAATATTTTTTTAAAGAACGTGAAAACGAGAGCTGAGCTGAGCAAAAGATGTTTGTAAATGTTCTAAATAGAACTGTATCATTAAATTTATATTGAAAAAAGACCTGGAAGATTTCTTTTAAATAACTACTTGAACAACTAGAGCTTTAGCTAAGCAAGTGGTAAAAGAAAAAACATGGTTTGTCGTAGGAGTTAAAAGAAAGAGACCCAAATAAACAAATTTATACACTCTTAAATTGAAACTGTGCCGTAAAATCCACTATGCAGACAGACGCAAAAGCTCTCTTCGAAAAAATAACGTGAACAATAATAAATTAACTAAGCAAAGTGGTAAAATAAAAAAATAATTGGCTGCCGGAGGAGTTCTGAGAGAGACTGAAAGAAACAAAAGTTTCTAAATTTTCAAACTGGAACTGTGTCGAGAAATTTACCATGCAAGCAGACGCCGAAGGTCTCTCCTATGACCTCCTGAACTCCTGGGGCGGCAAAAGCTGGCTCAGCAGGAGTCTGGGTAGCATCCCCGTGCTGGGACCCCCCAGGGGCTGGGCCGCCAGGATGGACAGGAAAGACCAAGTTAACACGTCCTGGCCGCAGCCGGCGTTCTACACGTGGAGGAACACAACTCTTGATGAAAAGAAGGTAAGTTATCAATCGGGATTTTAGTGGTTCTACGTCAATCGAAATATTATTTCATTGAGGAATTTGCTACCACGATTATATTCCTTTACTTTTATAATGTTCGTAAGTCGACAAATTCTGAAACTAATTCATATTCACGATCTGTTTTCTGAGTTCCTGAAGGCAAGAAACATGTCTCAGTTCTCTGATTTGGCCACCTCACCTAAATTGCTGACTACCGTACACTAAGGTGGCCATCAGAGCTTTTTTCGAATTTGGAATTGTCAGGGGTCTCGAAAGTTTTCCATTCAAATAGTAATTGCTTAGGAACTATTGTTTAAAAAAGTCCTTACTACTTTTATTAGACCAGAGCTCAGAAATTTTACAATATTACTTTTGTTTTTTTTTTATTGTTTAAGTACCCCAAGTTCAATTTGTATTGAAATTGTAATGTAAAAACTACATTTATTTCAATATAATATGTCGACCATGTGTAGGTCAAAGGTATTATTCCACTTTTTTTCAAACTTGGGTCTAATGAACTGCTGTTACATTTTACACTGTCGCAAATCGATGATTAGCCCCATAATGATTTTTTCACCACTACAACTTCAAATAATCGTCCATGTAAGCCACTGGTTCTCGGCTTGTTTCGGAATTTGATCAAATTATAATCAGGTGTCAAGCATAACAGCATGACCGTTGTTTTATCACCAAGGCCTAAATTTCCTTGCGAAAATTCACCTAAGCACAGTCGATACATATATAACATCGTCCACGACCAGCGCATATCTAAAATAGATCAATTCCGTGTTTTTAAAGTAGTTACTTAATAAAACACATTTTATAAGTGTAACTTTTTTGGCATTTGTTGCTCAAAATCTTGAATCGAAAGAATATATTTTTGAGGGGCCTAATGTGACTTTTAAAACCTTCAAAACCAATGTTGAAAATGTTATGAGACCTAGAGATATCATTTAGCAGCGGTATCCTCCGTGTTATGCTATGTTGTTTTAACACGTTAGTTCTGCCATGTAGAATACATATCAGATCGTGGTGTCAACCCTTGAGGTAGAATTTAATCAAATTTAAATTTGGAATACCATTATTTTAAAATAATCTTGTTTGATAAGAACGATTTATTGGATTCCTGGAGGTATGGGCTGTCAATTTAATAACGTAGTTTTTAAAGGATATTTCTGTAATGACCGCGTTTCTTCTATATTTTAGAAACTTTGCTAGCGTGTCTCGGCAAGTAAAACCATGTGATGGATGAATGCTGCTATATGACTCAAACAGTAGAGGTGCGGTCAAGTGTGTATCTTACAAAGTTGTTGAACGTCGATGTCTTTGTTTCTGGTTTAGAAAACTGTTTACGAACTACAAACCTAAGGATTTGGAAATACGATGATGACAACTACACTACATTTATTTATTAGCTTAAGGACTATTGTCCTAATGCAAAAAATACATAACATGAAATGGGGGAAAAAAAGCAACAGAGTTGACAAAAATGAGACAAAATATAAAACATAGGAAGGAATTTTCAAATCAAAGCCAAAGTCAAGTCGAAGTTTTGGTAGAGTCGTAAAGAATGACGAAAATCATTTAGACTGCTGCCAAAAATTTCAAGAGCATGGTTTGAGTCAACAAGTCTCTACATTCTGGACAGTGAAGAATGATACCCATAGTTAGTAGAGTTATGATTGAGGAACAACAATTCATTGTTTCTGAGTCTATGATCTGAAAAATTAAGTTTGGGGTCAATAACATAGTCTTTAATGTCACAGCTTGCAAAAATTTCTTCGCCAATATTTGAAGCACCCCTATTTCATTTCGTAAGCCGAATTAAGTTATAAAGTTCTTGATCACAATACCCCCTATCTTTGTAAATCGCGAAATGTTTAGAATTCCAGTTTTCGTTAATTACTTTCCGATAGTGTCATACTGTTAATAACCACTCACTCAGTTGGCTGACGTGAACAGGCCTCAGTGTTGTTAAATAATGACAATCTGTCATTAGGTTGACACTTTACCCCTCACTCTACCCCACCCGTATTTCCTGCGCCGGGATTCTTGTCATATTTCTAAACGAATACGCAACGAATTATGGAAAGTTAAGGGGAATGTGGCGTGATGGCGATTTCTGGTTAATATTTGTTTTGGGTTTTTTTAAATAGGATTTTGTATATTTGAGAAAACACAACGGTGACTTCAGGGAAATTGAACCAGATTACTAAGAGCAATAAATATATTGCTTTTGATTTTCATATTTAATTTGCCAATATCTTCGCTTAATACCTTAATATGAATATTTAAATATTCACCTGATTCCATCGGTTCATATGTTCATTAGAATGTATTTAACCAACAATTAATGTTATTATGTACCTAATAATAAGAGAAACTAAAAGCACGAAAAAATATGTAAGTAACTCAAATATTAACTTGGAAGCGGAAATATTTTTTTGAAATTTATAACGGGAAGGTTAAAATAAAATCATACATCCCCAAAGATGACGTGTGGAGTAAATAATTTAAAAATAAATTTCGTTATAGTCATATTACACAACCGTGTGAGTTGCTTAAGGGTCAGCCTTCTATAATAACGCTAAACGTCACTTTGTAGCATTTTAATACAAGCAATGCTTCAAATTATTTATCTGAAAAAAAATTATGAGTAGTTAGGAAAATGTCTAAGATTTCCAGTGAATATATTTTTTTACTCAAATCTTAATTAAAAACCAGCACATGCATTTTTTTAACCCTTTAATTAAAATTCTAGTATTCATTTCATAAATAATTTAAAAGATTACTGATTAAGAATTGTATTCACTGAAAACCTTAGAATTTTTTCTAAATACCCATATAGAAATAACAGATACATAATGTGTAGTTTTACTAGTATTAGAAAGCCAAAAAGTGTGTATTATGGGTGCTGACCCTTCACGTATACTTAATTGTTTTTATATGAAGTTTAGTTTTTAATATAACTCAATAAAATTATTTTTATTCCTCTTTTATCACTATTTTATTCAATATTTTGCCTGTGAAACGGTCATAAAATAATTTACGACGTTTATAAATGATCCGATCGGTATTTTCGTAAAACTGGCCGGCACAATTTATCGAAATGCGAATAAGTTCCTACCCCCATCTATTAACTCTGTTACCGTAAAAAATTCTCCCATAAACATTAAGTCCAATACAATTCTTTGGAAAAATAATTAATATGACTTGCGTGCTTAAACGTCCGGTCTTACCAAAAATCGAGACCTGAGTTCAAATACCTTTTCTGATACAGTAATATTATGAAGAATAGGAAGTACCTAGCCCAAATTTTGTGACATTTTTGAGACGTGTACATTATTTTTGTCTACGAATTCCACGCGATCGCGGAAAAAAATCTATGCCACGCTAAATATGTGCTATAAAAGCTGGCTAGCTTAAGTTCTAAATGGGGTTGAAGGTTTTTGTAGATGTTCAGTCTGATTAAATGGCTTCAAATAGTTATCAGAGAGAATAATAATAAGATTTTCGTATTAAATTTGTCCAAATAAGTTCAATTTCGTAAGATGTAATGATTTAATGATAATCCTTATCAACAAAAAATATTCATCGCGTGTTAGAAATTAGACATCAGCTACAAAACTTACTTAAAAAAGATTGTTTCAAGAGCGGTGTCGTTATTAAAATACATTTTTGGAAATAGAGCGGAATTATGAAAATCTTATGTGGCAAGATAGAGACAATAGAGCGGACATAGGATAACATCCAAAGTTAACTGTCATATAGCAGTTTTTTTATGTTAAAGGTTCGATGGTGTTATGTTCGCAAATGGTTTTTTTTTTTAAAAAGAAAGACAAACATTCCCGGGATACAAATAATCTGACAATATTTGAAAAACTTTTACTGGCATCATAAGAAACGGAAGACGTTGTTTGTGTAATGATGGAGGACTTAGCTAGCAGAGGAATTGAACGCACGACGCCCGGGTGGAAATCCGACGCGTTTGTCCACTTAGCTATCGACCGGTCAAACTAGTTATAATCAAACAAAAAAATTATCTAATAAAACTAATATTTTTTTAATCTCCCATTCGACACTTTACTTTCTTTAGTCAATATCTATAGCAAGGCTTTTACAAATCGAGAAAATCATTTTTAATGAAACAATGCCATGCCATTAAAATGGCTACTATATTTTTAATTTAAAACAACAGTAATTTCAATACAAACCACAAATGCTACGAACTTATACATCAACCAATAAGTTTATTATTTTTCTGGATTTTCAAAAAAACTTCTTTCTAATTCGAATCAATTCTCAGAATCCAATATAAATCTGGAAACATTATTTTTTGCATCAAATTAAAGAACTTCGGAGATTCAATCACAATATCTCACTCTTTCACTTTTCCGTCGATCTTGGCCACTTCAGCCGGGTGTTTTTTGTTGTTTTTAATAAACTTTTCCCAGTTTGTAGGTACCTTTTCGACCTGAAAATGTGTACGTACATCATAGGGTGTTTTTCAAGGCGAGAGAGAACGTTTTTTGTATCTTTTTAGCGACGATCCTCGGTAATTTTCCTTTCATTGGGTTTTATAATTCAGTTTCCTTCCAGCGGGATTTTCATATTTTACGTGCTATTTTCCGCCCTGTGTCGAGATTTCCTTCAATATTTGATGCGGCGTGATCCGTCCGAACAGCAGACTTTATATCATAAGACGTACTAAGTCGACGAGGTTTGGGTTGGTTAATAAGCTCAAAAATCGTGCGTAGATTTGAGACACCTACCTATGATTTTGAACATTTCAAAACGATGAAATTTACTATTGGAAGAAAAGACGTTTTCATTTTGTGTACATGTTTGTTGAATATATATATTTTTTTAAATAAATCCGAACATCCTCACGTTTCTAATAACCTGATAATTTTTGGATTCTCCCTACGGTGTTACTGTTAAATACGCGAGCTTTTTCAATATGTTCATGTTACGATTGTTATTATTTTTTTATTGATACGTAGACGACCAACATAATTGCTGCAAACCCAACATAACCTTATTTAGTGTTCTTTCTTTCACTTTAATTGTTTGGCCATGACTCTATCCCTATAACAAAGTTCAACAGAGTTATCATTGAGTGTTCAGCGATATCTTCCGGTTACACAACCTGGCTACCCCGGATGTCCGTGCCTTAATCCCACCAAGGTAAGGCATTGCCACTATGGATGATTCGGTGTTTCTTTATCTTCTTTACATTGGTGCTTTCCACTTCCGCTCACTATTGTGTCCGCTGTTGTGTTAATCCCTCTTTCTTCCTCGTAGATTTTATATCCTTGTAGTTTTCTTTAAATAAAGTTTTTGAATGTTGAAGGAGAGAGTAGTGTTAATTAACTGTTAGTAGTGTGAATTAAAGTTTTACGGGATTTACACAGAAAAAAACATATTCCGCTTTTTCAACTTTTCCTTTACCAAATTCAAAAACTTCCTCCCGTTCTCGAGATGGAATATAACTAATTTGATAAAAATAAGTCTCAATATATATTTATGTGTTAAAGTTATAATAATCTACGTTTTATATAAATATATGTATTGATATATATGTGTGCATAATTAAAATGATGTCCATCGTAACCTAAAATAATGTTTGAAAGAATTACCAAGCTGCTTAACATTTTGCTTCCTTTAAATTTATAATATCTGTCACATATATTTTAGCTTTCAATAAATTATTTACTGTTATTTTTATTATGACATGTTATAAAATGCATGGTTATTTAATTATTTATAAACACGAATTCTTAGAAATAATTCTAATTTACGGCTGGTGTTTCGTAGACGAATCAACATATTAGAAGCTAGGTAACGTCCGTTGTCATCTTGGGTACGGGAAGGCATTATAATGACAAACAGAGTCCATTCATTGTTCTATACTATTTTGTTAGAATAGTGCGTTGATTAAGTAGGACTAGCATCCATTCTGCTCATCAAACAACCAGTATTGAATTCCCCGCGGCTTAAATAAGAAGATTGCCTCCGTAAATGTGTCCATGTACCAGAGAGCCGGCTTTGTTACTGAATACGTTACGGCCAATTGTTTATTTAGGACCAATACTGACGCCGCGCCGCCCTGGGTCACGCCACCCTAGGCCCGGCCGCCCTGGGTCCGGCTGCCCACCGCTCGTGGCTCTGCCCGAGGGCAATTGTGAGCGTCTGGGAACAATTACCCCGACGGGCCTGTCATGAATTTCTGATGAGAACTACTGTACTACTATAACAGAACTAGAATCATGAACTTATTATACACTAAGAAAGGTGACGTTAAGATTATTGACTGAGTTGAAAGATCCCGAGCGAATATCTTATACCGAGATGACAGGTCAAATACATTTTCCAAGTATTTTGTTCTGTAAACAAGTAAAACTTTGAAATCGGAAATAAATTCAAAGCATAAATCCTTGTGTTTTTTTAAATATTTAAATAATGTCAATAATCTACAACACAAATATGAAACAGAAAATAAAAAGACAATGGTCACAAGCGATGGTCAGTTGTAACCATTGTCTTTTTATTTTCTGTTTTATATTTGTGTTTTTGATTATTGATATTATTTAAATTAGTAAAACTTTGCTACGAAATTGAAACGTTTCTTAGCGTGATCGATTTAAATCGTATTCCTCTTTCGAAACAAGAAAATAACATCAAATCATTCACATTATAGAAAAGGCATATTGTTTACTAGGAGATTAAATTTTCGCACAGCACACACATTTATAGCTACGCAAAGGTGCCTTTAGACCCAGGCTATTGAATTTATTTATAAACCAACCACAGCCCGGTGGCCCTAACTAACTTTCACACTCATAGGCATCTGCGTAAAAATTATTTACTCTGTGATCCAACACATTTGGCCGCGTTCCTGTAATCTACGGAGATTCGGATATGTTTTTACATAAAAAAATTTCGTTTTTTTTTTGCCAAAGAGTTTTAACATTCTATTTCATTTTCAGTGCCAATTAGACGTTTTTTTAAAAGATCTTTTCAAAATATTCGCAATATTATCGTACTGTATTCTTTTGTAGGTCTGATCTTCCGAATCAATGCTTCACTCAATGTCGATATTTTTATGCCACACAGAAAAATAAAGAAAACAGTAACGTAGCTGCACCGATATACATTAATAAATATATTTGATTAAATTAGAATTAACTTTAAAGCTTTTGTGCTTAATATTTTTTTTAATATTAATTATCATCTAGGTATATAATATGTGCTCGGGTAGAGTTTTGTATACCATACAAATATGGCAGCCAAATCGGAACAATTTTTTTTTAAAGATGAGATCGATTAAAAATTCTAGTTTCTTATAAGGTCTCAGTGGCTCAATTGGCAGAAACGTTACTCCCGGATAGAGTAGAGGTTTCGAGTTCGAGTCTCAGTTGCGACCGTTATTTTACTGTTTTTTTTATTTACGTTTCGGATTCACCTCCCCCCCCCACTGATGCTCGCTGCTGTTTAACTTACTAATACTGACTAAAATAATCCGTATCATAACAATAACTAAAAGACGTTTGTATGGCTATTGAAACCTTTAAGATTTATATTAGAGCACTCGAGGTGAAATATCGTAAAATTGCCCAATGCAATTGCAATGTTATTATTATCAAAATACCAATAGCCCAATAAATATTATTTAGTAGCGCCATACCCCGTGTCATGCTGTGCTGAGCCAACACGTCTGTTCTGCCATCTGGAATACAGAGCAGATCGTGTAGCAGTAGTTGTTTGATACAAACACTTTAAAGCATTCCAGGAGATTTGGACTATCTATAAAATTGATAATAATTGTATACCCTGTTCCGCAAGGTAAATGTTATACGCTACTTCTACCAAACAATAAAACTGTGCTTAGTCAATTGTATCGATCTAGAATTAAATATAACGTTCTTCATCCACTATTATGGGAGGGATTTTTATGATCGATCCGGACCATATACGAGTACGTAGATTTTTTTATCTTTTATCCCGTATTTGGTTAAAAACAACCTGTTTATTGGGATTATCCTTTCCAGCCTTTGAAGCATAAATATGTTAATGAAAATGAAATAATAACTTTATATTAGACCACAGCTTTATTTTTTTTTTTTTTGAATAACAGGTTTTGCTTAGCCTAAGCATTATCAAGGTACAGAATTAAACAAAACAAAAATACATAGTGAGTGGTTTATACATACTCATACATACAGAAGGAGAATACAATATAATTATTTTTTTTAAAGAAAACAGTAAGAAAACAAAAGAATAACATTTAAATGATATCAAAGGATTAGAAAGAAAGAGACCGATAGTATGAAATGAAAGAGGCAAAACATCAACTGAGTACGTGATAAAAGAACAATGAGAAATTTTATTAGCTTACTGTAAAAATACCTAATATTCAACTACTCGATAAATGTAACTGATTTTTAAGAATATGACTATTGATTTCAATGGCTTTCTTTATTATTAGTGCTTTTAAATTATTTAATCAGTTGCCATGACCATTTTTATGTATAATATGAGCATCGGTGCTTTTATTGAAGGTGTGATCTTTTTCAATAAGATGATTGGCAAATTCTGAAAAACCGTAGTTATTTAAACATCTTAGATGTTATTTGATTCCAACATTGACATTCAGGGTTGTTTTACCAATATAAAATGTAGAACAATCACTTGAATCCAATTTATAAATTGCTGAGTGACTTAGTTTATCATCTTTATCCTTAGCTTTGATTAAAAATTTACCTTAATAATTGTTTATATAAAACGCAGAAGGAAAGTTTTTTATGCTTTTACAAAGTTATTATTATTGTGATTGCTTTCTACGAAAATATAAATATGTTATCTCATTTATAATATATGGCAATTTATTTTGTAGAACTCAGCAGATCCAAAAAACCTATCCATTATCCAGGAGACACGTGTTAGAAAGGCGACAGATTCCCAATCAAACACGTGCAGACCCCTCTATTATTATTTTAATATTGGAGCTGTCTCACGACTTATGTCCACTAGTTCGGATATCTTCAGGTATATTTTGACGAAGAGAATCACAACAAAATTATTAAGTTGTACACTAATTTTTCTAAATACCCGGAACAAATACACCGACTATTTTATTGTTATTCCACATTTTTACAAGGAAATTTAGGTTTTAGCGATAACACAACGGTCATGCTATTATGCTTGAAACCTGATCATTATTTGATCAAATGCTGAAACGGGCCGAGGATCGGTGATTAACGGGGGCGATTATTTGAAGTGGTAACGATAAAAAAACATAATGGCGCTAATCATCGATTTGCGACAGTGGTTCAAATCACTAGGCCAAAAAATAAAGAATAACGCCTTTCACCTAAACACAGCCAATATGATTTAATACAACAAATGTATAACTTTAATCCACTTTTTTATTTTTTGACTGGACCGGTTTCAGCCTATAACGGCCATCTTCAGACTAGTTGTTGTTCTATGGCTTATATACTATTTTTTGGGATGTCAGGGGTAGTACACCATGATTTTACTTTAATTATATTTATCAGTATTGCTGCATGATTTTACTAGTTACAAGTTACTTTTAGTTTACTATTTTATACATCTTAAGATGAGTTACAGTTGTATTTCTCTAAGTATTATTTTACGATGTATTTATATAATGCAAGGTTGGTGAATATTGATTATTAATGAGTTTATTTTAGGTTTTCCCATCTTAATTGTAATGTTTAGATTTTCCATAAAATTTCCTAATTATTGGGTTACTCCCAGTATTATGGTATAATTACATGATTATATTTATTATGCACTTTTACAGTAGATTACTTTTATTATTATCATTTATTTGGTATACAATTTCTCGGTATTGAGGATTTTTTAAGCGTTATGCACTTGGGTAATAACTTACATTTATTTGCTTGGAATTTTTAAGTGCCTTTAAATTATACTATGTTTTAAATTAGAAGAATACATTGTTTATATCAACATTTACAGCCAATATAATCAATATTTTGTAAAAAGCGCCCCTTGTGTATACAAAAGTCTGTTTTTAGTCTAACTATGTAATAATGATGGTGTACCTGATACCATGCCTACCATAACATAATTTAGAACGTTATAAATGATACTTTACAGTTGAAAACTTTTTTTCTATATAACTATCACTACCCTGTAAAAGAATACCTATCACAAACTCAATATTAACAGCTTATTCCCTTGAACTGTATTTTGTTTGAAAAGTTTTAAATTATTAGGGTTATATTCACTATTTCTAAAATATACTGCCTCACAAACAAAAGTGACAATAGGTGTGTTTTGAACACATCGCAGTTTTGACAACGGAAAATCAGAAACCACTTTCCAACTTCCCTCTTTTCGATGAATAACATCAAATTCTACGTATATTATTATATCACATGACTGCCCATGGTATATGAAATGAAAATCATTGTCAGGTTGTAAGCTTTTATACTGTATACACACTTAACATTTATCACTTTAAAGGCACACTAGCGACGAAATCTTTAATTAAAGAACTTATCTATGAATCGCAAAAAAATCGAATATGCAGCTCTGCTACCTTAAAGTAAATACATGTTTTTATTCATTCGCTGAATCTCTTTACGAGAAAATTATTCAACCTGTTTTGCTAAAAATAGCATAGTTTGTTTGTTTGTGATGGGATGGTTTAGAGAGTAGTTTGAATGAAATCCAATACGTGAAACTGCTGCTTGTTTAAAATTAGCATGAAAAACATTGAACCTGACATTTTAAATTGAAATTGTTTTTATTCCACAGACGAAGGTTTGTTTGGGTAGAATATTAAAAAAATGGAAATCACAATAAGGTTAGGTCTTTTTTTTAAATAAATGTTTTAAATTAAATGAAATTTTCAAATGAATGTTTTTTTGTTTAGAGATAGTAATAGTCGTGAAAAGGCAATACTTTCGGCTGTCAAATTAATTATGGCACCAAAAAGAAAAGCTATTGATCAATCTACACCTCAAGCAGGAAAAAATGATCAAAACTTACAAAACTCATATCTCAAAGCTTCAAAAGCTTAAAGCTCAAAAAGCTTAAAAAGATCAAAACTTTAAAAGAGTGAAGCTTGAAAGGCTAAAAGCTTTAAAAAGATCAAAGCTTAAAAAGCTCAAACCTTTCAAAGCTTAAATAGCTCAAAACTTGAAAATCTCAAAGCTCAAATCTAAAAATTAAAGCTCAAAGTTCAAAACGCAAAGCTAAAATCTTAATTTTTAAAGCTCAACCTCTAGACGAGTGAGTTTTTGCAAACCAAACTTTTTATATTCGATTTTTTAGTGTATGGACTAAATTTGGAAAATCCATGCTTCTCACATGGACAACCGTATGTGGCCGGCTCACGAGTCGGAAAACCATATACGCACCAGACGGGAATACGAACAATATTGTGTATTCAAAAGCCCTTCAATAACAGAATTAAAACACAAACACTTTCTTTCCTTTGAGTGGCATTGCAAAACATGCCGGGTACTCGCTAGTAACTTATAAGAAACATCTTCACATTTTCCTAATTTAGTCGTCTAAGATGTTCTATAATTAGTTGTGTATTAAATGATTTGGAGTTATCCTTTAATGTTTATAACATTTTATATGTTTTTGACATTCTAACGGTAGTAAACTAACCAATACCAATTAATAGTTTGTTTTGTGATCATGTTAGTGGACTTGAAAATAACCAAACCGTACGTTTTCCATGAACCTCCCCCCTTCCCATTCCTAACAATAATTAAAAATAATATTTTTGATTCACGCAATCGTTTCTATGAAATGCAGCCAGTTACTAGTCATATAATATTGATTGATTATTTTTATATTAAACTGTTGCAGTTTTACTGTAAATATGCCTTTAAATTACATTTTCATCCGGGCAAAACCGTTTTTGTATTTTGGAACCTTTTCAAGGAGAAGTGATGTGTTCATTGTCAAAAATTTAATTTATTCTACTGTCTGTAATATGTTATGATAAACTTTCTGCCAGCATTCTGCTTCAAATCATATTAAAGGCGTTGGAGCTTCCACTCTCGTGTTTTTTTCATTTTTATATGAATACCGCACAAGTGTTTCAACTGCTCCCAACCGTCTAGAGCCAGTGAGACTATGGCATCCCCAAATAGGGTATGTTGTCAGGCTGAAGGTAGTAGGATGGGAAGGAGATTGGGAAGAGGATGGTTGGAAAGTACCTGGCTATTCAGATCTGGTCACCAAACATGGCTAAAGCCATTTCAAGCAACGTTTCGATTCTGAATGGTGGTCTTTTACCAGGGCGATTTTCATAGTATCTACCACTCTGGCAACGTGCTGTAAATATACTTTTAATTATTTTAATATGAATTAAATGTGTTATGGCACATATTAATTAAACAAAAGTTATTAGGCGCACGCCGGGTTTGAACCCGCGACCTTTGGATTCGTAGTCGAGCGTCTTACCACTCGACCATAGAGGCCGTTAGAACAATCAGTCAATTTGTGTCTTTTATTGCATTAAAAACATATCTGCCAAATAAATAAAGAAATTAACCTGAAATATCTGACACAGCGTTATATTTTATGGCTTATTTTTTTGTCCATCGTAACTTAAGTCTAAGAAAAGCTTTATGAGAAAAACATTTATTTCCTAACATATTGTCATAATAATTTGAATGCAAACCTAAGCGTAACTGTGCATTCTGTTTGCATAATCTACTTTCAATGATTTGGTCTGAATTTGACAATAGAATGCTGTCCTGAATAAAGCACTTTGGTTTGCACGAGTGCATTTTCAAGTGGATAAAATATTTGCAGTACATACGAGGTCTATCAAAAAGAGTCCAACCTGAATTTTCTCCTCCGAAATAAATTAAGTACAGGAAGTGTCCTTCGTTGGGAAGTTGCAAGGTGTCATGGCGATGGGCGTTCGTGTTTATGAGTTCAATACTGCACCATTTAATAAATATATTTCATAAAGATATCCACAGCCCGATAGATTAGACGCGTGACTAGCTTAGTACTGTAATGGTATTTACGCCAGCCTTCCTAAATACCAAACTAATAAACTCTTATCAGTTTTTAATGCTGCAGCAAGGCTTATCACTGGGGTATCTAAATATTCGCATATTTCAGAGCACCTTCGGAACCTTCACTGGTTCAAGTTCACTGAAAGAATCCAGTACAAGTTGTGCTGGATGGTGTTTAAATCCCTTAACGAAATGGCTCCACTGAACATCACCGAACTATGCGTTTCAAAAAACATTCTTCTAAAGCAGTCGACTCTTAGATCAGCAACGTCATCGGCTATCGGAAGGCTTATTGAACCCAAACGCAATCCAAATACTAAGTTTGGAGATCGAGCTTTCGGAGTTTCGGGGCCGAAGGCTTGGAATAAACTCCCTCCGGAACTAAAATGCATAACGAGCCCAACAGAATTTCGGTCCAAACTTAAAACTTACCTTTTCAGACTCTCATATCCTTAAATTCATTAAAATAATCTCAACATAATCTGTCACTCGACGAATCACCTTTAGATATGCAAATTTTAAACAAATCCTGTACTGCATGACAAATTCAGAAAGTCCATTCTTTTAATTTCGCTCCCATGCCCTAAATCTGAAAATAATAATAATAATAATAAAATAAAAAATAATAACAAAGAAATTTAAAATTTAAAAAAAATCATTATCATAATTTTAAGCTAATAATTGAGTCTATCTGATGGGACCTCCCAGGTAAGTATGTTCCTGTATATTTTCTTATTTAAACTAGGAATTAATATGTTATGATAGAAAATAAGATCTGTACAGCGCCCTTGAGGTGATTTTTCACAAGAAACGGCGCTTTACAAATCGTCCAAATATTATTATTATTATTATTACGGGCTTAGAAAGATATTTTTAGTGGGTAACCAATTGATGTTCTTCTTAATGCAAGTTATGCTTATATAAAAGGGCTCTTCTGTTTTTCTTAAGGTTATAAAACTTTAAAACTAAAATGAGATGTTTTGTTATTAAACATGTTAATTTCTAAGATTTATTCGTTTCCCAGCATATGTAAACGAGCATTATTCACATTTGCGCGTAAATTGGTCTCCGAGTCGTCACTAAAAAACATTTCTTTATTTCGGATATAGAGAAAAAAGAGGTACTACCCACTTTCGAGACGCGGGTGTAAACTTGAGAGGTCTGTCATTTTTTTCTTAGTAACAACCTACATAGTTTAATATTGTTATAAATGTAAACATAAAAGTTTTACTCGATAAATTTATGCAGAGGACTCGGCCATCTTTTTAAGCGTTTATTAGTCTGTGTTTACGAATCGTCGTTTTGAATTAAGAACGTTTTCATAGCGTCGTTAATGTTGCCTTTGAAATAACGCTTCCTGCCCCAAGCTTTATGGCTTTCAGTAACGCTTAGTTAATGTGCACTGTTTGTAGAGATAAACCGATATAACGTGTTGTCGACCTGTCAGTGTGCCCGAAGTTAACTATTTTTTCCTTACTTTTACAAAATCAATAAAAATAAATGTTTTTTTTTTCTTGAACAGATAATCAATTTCATTTTCCTGTCCGGAATCTAGAATTTAAAAAGGTCTTATGTAAATTGGCGTGTCAGTTTTATTTTAAATCTGAGTGGATCACACGTCTAGGTATTTTCTGAACAGTGTGTGCACCCAATACGTCATTTTTGTTTTAATAATCAACCTATTATTTTTACTGCATAATTATAATATAATATATATTATACAAAACGATTTCCTTCGCAAGTGCGTACATCCGTGTGAGCGTGAACTTTTAAAATTTGGAACTAATGTTAATTGAAATTACTAAATTTTATAAAGAAACTCTTCATATCCTTGCCTACCTACCTATAATTTATTTTAGCAGACATTATTCTATATTTGAAATGGGTGGATTAAAGCAACTAATATTATTTTTTGGCATGTCAAGTTACATCCCGTGGTTTTTCACGTGTAACAAAGAATAGTACAACATATGTTTTAACGCCATGGTTTAATTGAATATAACTGTAATATTACGTGATGTTTGGGTAAGTGATAGAGGTCAGTAGTAAGTGCCAGTTTACGTGATAAATAGTTAATTTAAAACCATAATACCATTTTGTAACGAAGATTGAATCACTGTTAGCTATTCATATAACCTAAATAATTAATTCTACATTGTGTGTATTGCAAGATTTGGGTTCTCCTTATGTATGCATAGACAAACACATTAAACAATACATGTCAATATTGTTATTTACTATCCCAAAATTTATGCAACAATAATGTTATTAATTTTTATTAATAAATATATTTTTATATTTTCGTAGAAAGTAATCACTTTGTGGTTTGACATATTTAAATAAATGATAAAATAACTTTGTATAAGATCACTGGTATTATTTTAATTTTTATGACGACCTGTTTAATTTTTTTTTTAATATCATCTATAATGTACTTTGTTCATAACTTATTTCTTAAGATTCACAAAATTTACGTTGAATATATTGAAGTCATTTAAGTATTGATTTTCTGTACTGTATTTTATGCACCTTATGACATCTGTAGAAGACGGGCTGCAAAAAATGATACTAGTAAATGTTTGCTAAATTTAGTCTCTGACTCATAACTGTTCGCCCACTGTGCAATGGCATACAAACACAATATCGTATAATGAGTAGGTAATGTAAATATGTACACAGTGGGTCGACAGTACCGGCACACAACAATTATGTGTCATCTTGTTGCATTGTTTACCTATGGGACAATTCAACGAGATTAATATAAATACATTAACTTGTGCAAGTATCTATGGATCTTCGATAATTTAGCACTTCATTTGTTCAACTACAATAGAAGTATATATTTTTTGTTTGTTTTTGGAATATAATACGTTCGTTTTTTTACTATTAATTCAAACTAAACAAATCTCGCCGATTGTGATGAGTTATCCAAGGTGTCGGGATCACACCCAGAGGTCGCTGGTTCGATCTCCTGCTAGCTTAGTCCTCTATAGTTGTACAAGCAACATTTTTCGCTTTCGATGATGGGGAGTAAGGAGAAACTCAAACGTACTCAGATTAAAAAGTAATGTGTACATTTTGCATAATTAATTTGACTGTGCATGTTTTTCAATATTATGAGCTTTTGCAGAGGCAATCCGTTGGAAATATCTTATGTTTTTAAATAATATGAAAATTCTCTATATTTCATTGGAAATTAATATCCGTTATGAAAATTTTTACCAAATTGCTTTACATGCTTGTGTTTGCACTATATTTTGACAGTTTAATGAATTTTAAACAAAGATAAATAAAAACATGGAGCGAGTTTATTTATTTAGGTGGCCATAAAAGATATGCAAAAACAATATTTATCAGAATTCGTTGCTTCAATTTATTTCAACAAGCCTTCTACATCAAATAAATTATTATTTTATGCTCGCATATTTATTTCCATCATGAACTATGAAGCTTTGAATTATTCATGTAACTGTTAAAATAAGGCAAGACGCCATATATATATATAAAATGAAAAATTAAAGAAAGACGAGCATTCCCGGGTTACGAAAAACCTGTCAATTTTTTAAACACTTCTACTTCCATCATTACAAGCGGAAAATATTGCTTGTGCAATGATGGATGACATAGCTAGTGAAATTAAACACATGACGCCCGGCGCATTTATTCACTTGGCTACTAACCGGTCGAAAACCGGATGTTTCAAGGGCGCTTACTTGTTTGCTTCATCTTCTTCTGCTGTTAAAATAATAATGCAGAAAACTGGGGTGAAGCTGGTTATAAATTAAATAAATAGCTTGCTTTAAAAAAATACAGCTATTTCATGAGTATATTGGTGGTTTTAGGGTTGAACGATTGCCTGAATCTGCAAATCATCCAGGGGGTGGCGATTCCGGGGGTACATAAAGTGGTGACGGTAGAATTGAGAGGTCATTCATACTCCGCCTTTGTACTAAAGCAGCGAGGGGTGGAATCCCCCCCCCCCTCTCGCCTCGTTCAACCGTAAAGGGGAACTTTTGGGTAATGGAATTCTCCAATTTGATGAACCTTTTCATCGATACTTATTTTGTCTGATCGTATTGTTTTCTGTTTGTTTTTTTTTACTAGCAACGATTTAAATATTGGCTGTTAAAAGTCTGGAGTGCTCTCCAATGCAACTTTGGGAATATTTTGTTTTAATGGTCACAAGAATTTCAACTAGCCAGCGGGACCATGGCATTTCATTAGGGATAGGTATGTTGTGAGAATAAAGGAAGAGGAGAGGGGAAGGATATGGGAAAGAGGATGGTCAAGAAGTACTATTCAGATTTAGTCACTAAGTTCTGATAAAACATTTTGTTTGCGATGTTTTGGTTCTGAACGCTGGTCTTTAACCACGGTAATACTGAGAGTATCTATCACTCTGGAACGTACTTCAAATAAACCAATATTTTTTTGATTATTGGAAGAATATTAACAATTCCATCACTGCACAAGCAACATCTTCCGCTTATTATGGTGGCAGTAAGAGTTTTTCAAATATTATCATTATTATTATTTATTTATATTGTTATTTTTCGTTATTATTATTTTATTATTATTCGTAACCCGGGAATGTTTGTCAATCTTAAAAAAATAAAATATTATAATTAAAAATAAAAATCTTCAGACAATATGAAAATTGAAAAAGACACAGAAAAAAAACCAAGGTTGTGACTAAGACTCTGGACCTTCACTACATCGGGGAGTGGCGCATCTACCAACTCTGCCATTTCAAATAATTCACTAAGTATTATTTTTACCAATCATATACTTAACGAAAAAAAAAAAAATTTTGTTTTAATTTTATTAATAAATTTTAGTTATAGTATTTTTATAACTCAAATGTATTTGCACACGCCTTGTTTCAAACCCGTGACCTCTGAATACGGAGCGAAAGATTTTAACCACTCGGCCACGTAGGTAAACTTGTCAATTGATCAATCGAACCATTTTATTATTAAGTATCTCAACATATATTAGTCACATCATCCTTGATCCCTTCAGATTTTTTTTTATCTTTCGTTAGTAGGTATTTTTGTGACATCCGATATCAATTTCTCATTCAGAAAATATAAAGCTAACGAGCCTTCTTACCTTGCCGGCGACAAAATCTATTTTATTAAAACTCTCCGAACTTAGCTGGCCTTCATTCAGATAGAATAATTCCGAAAAAACAAAATTCTAGGCAAAGCGGGAAGACCCTAAAAGCTTCGATGGCGTCTTGAAGAGCGTGAACGGTGGAAAATTGCGCTGAAGCTTTGAATGATTATGGAAAATAGAATTTCTGCGCGAGCCAAGGCGGATTTTTTAAATTTTATTTTTTATCCTTGACGGCGATAATAATATCTACCGATGGGTCCGAAATGTGTATGTTTATTAACTAATTATATTTTATAAAATAAACTAGATAGACACTTGTAGTAAGGCAGGTATATGTAAAAATTCACGTCTTTATATGCCATTTATTTTATTACTTGTGAAAAAAGACGGGATGTAAGCATTATTTAATTCATCTAAGGATGTTCCTTGACTTGCAATTTACTCTGGCACAACGATCAAAAACTAAAGATCTGATGGTTAAATTTCACTTTTTTTTGCGTTGTTAAATGATCGCTTTTCTTGATTTGAAAAGTTTCTCTTTTAATTTGATTCAGTTCTAATTTTGAAAAAGTTTACACTCGGACGATCGTACGTACTCACAAAAGAAATTAGTTTGATATTAGAGTTTGACTTTTAGTCAGGTGACGTTACAATAGTTGTCAAACTCTACACATTGCTTCGCAATGGCGCTGCGAACAGGGTGGGATGACGTTAGAGGCGTTTTAATGTTTTAGTTTTTTAATATTTTGTGTTATATATTGAATGTTAAAATAACCATATAATATTATTAAAAAAATTACAGTAAATCTCAAACTAGCTACAACCAGTGAAAATATGGCATCTACAAAACGTAATTTTTTTGAAGCTGAAAATAAATTGGGATGAATTGTAGAAGGGAATGAAGTAGATTGGAAAGTGCCCGATCAGAATCAAAGTTTTTTCTTCTATTTATGTAATTTTTAAATTCATAATATTTTTCACTTATTTCTTTATCATGTCGTTCTAAGATTCGTTTAGAATTCGAGTACAAAAATTAAAAAGAAATTTTCGGATTGTTCTTGTTCCGTTTTATAATAAAGATTCATTTTTACGACGGTGTCAAAAAAAATTTCACTGCTTTTTCGGAATTTTTATCAACCTGGTATATTATTTATATATTTGTAGAATTTAAAAAAAATCTTTAACTAAACTATTTTTAAGGTTTGACGAGATATAAGATTCAATCGATAATCTACATCATAAATAGCTAAAAAAAATCGATAATGCAGCCCTGTTATCGTAACAAATACACATGTTCCTTTCGATTTCCATATTATATTTTATAATTTATGTTGTTAAATATCTCATAATATAAATGTCATGGCTACCTCAGAAACGACTGAATTAAGGTGTCGATTGGCGATGGGCACAGAAACAACAACGGCTCGGAGGACTTTGAAGCAGAAAGTGGACGATCACCTCGAGAGAAACTCCTCTTGGGGTAAGAATAATCTCGTCGAATTTAATGTTCCAAAGACCCAATCATGTCTGATTACGACTAAAAAGGATTCAAATGACAATTTAATCTCCTTCAACGGAAGTAATCTTTCCAACAAACCTTCCATTGAAATGCTTGGTGTAACCTTAAGTGACCAGTTAAGACACCGGGGCTCCATCGAAGCCAAAGTAAAGTTAGCCTCTCAGAAATTGGGCGTGTTGTACAGAGCCCGCAGATACTAATAGTACACAACTGCTGACCTTCTACAAATCGCAAGTACGCCCCACTGTTGAATTTGGCAGCTACCTCTGGTCTGGAGCCCCTAAATACCTGAAAAAACCCTTGACTCTGTGCAGAAACATGTGCAGAAGCATGCCGATATTATATAAATAAGTATAGATTAATTTATATTTCGTAGGTAACTTTAAAGATAATTACCTAATATGTCTGTGCTCAGCGCACAGTTTCCATTCAAATTAATACAAATTAAGTTATACTTGGAGAAGTGGATAGGAATTTCACCCAGCATCATCTTTTATTGGGTTTTTTTAAATTTAGTAGCGGAATAAAAATAGTATTTAGAATACAGGTGATGTTCTTTGAACATTAATGTACATCATATTTATCATTTCAAATAAGATTAAATTATTAATAATTACGGATAAGCTTCAAATTCCATACAAAACACATGAGAGTACCCGGGTACCCTTTCAGTCATTAAATGGTGTAAAATATACTTAAGCGTTTTCCGCTAACACACCACCCTCCACATAAACAACGGTTATGTTCAATTGTTCATTTTCACTATTGTGGAGAAGTCAGGAAGTTTCAGCTGGTTAGACTTACTGGAACATTAAAAAAATCTATGTTGAAAACCGAAAAGAGTACCCTTTCAGTCACATAATGATTAAAATTTAAAATTACACTTCACATATTTTCTCAATTTTATCTTAAATTAAATTATATTTTTCTTTTTTTTTTTGGTGGGTAATTCTCGGAAGATCACCACCGCTCTATGCAGCAATGCATTTTAGGATGTTTAGTTAAATTTTTCATATTTTCACAACTTTCCGTACAAATACCTCGTTTAACTCTTCTATTTTGCCGAACAAACCCGATTCCCCTATTTCCGGTTTCGCGTTTGAATCAACAAATCAATGTGGAACTGCAAGTATTGAAAGAGCTTTCCACGTTTTCCAAGTGCTACGATCAATTCTGGTTATTTGGGTTGGCCCGTAGTATCGAGTCTGGACTGAAATTTTAATTAGTCTAGACTAGCTATTGTTGACGCAAGCTGTCTATCTTTTCGCGAATATCGAACCTACTAAGAGAGATATCTGCGATTGCAGTTTGTTAGCAAATACCTTTATTTTATTTAAACTTTACTCTTTGGATATTTTTTCAGGTGCATTACTTCATTGTCAGAGGTATATTAAAATTTATTAAACCTGTCTTGAAGACGGACAGAGAAATTACATACCTTCTCATAATGATTAAATAAATGCTGAAAAAAGTCATAAATAAAAAAGTATAGCATATACTAACTAACTTACCATCACAATTACTGTTTCGTGGTCGAGTGTTTAAGATCCTCGACTACAAATCAAGAGGTGGCGGGTTTAAATCCCTGCGTGCGCAAATAGATTGTATTCAATTAATCTGTGTTATCCCTCGATCAATTAATTTACCATAACAAATAGTACATTTACGGCACGTTCCAGAGTGATAAATACTTTGTATCGCCCTGGTAAAAAACCACCATTCAGAATCAAAACGTGGCTTAAAATTACATTTATCCGTATCAGATCTGAATAGCCAGGTGTTTCTCAAGCTTCCTCTTTACCATCTCCTTCTTCTACTCACTTTCATCAGTCTCACAACTCCAATTTGAGATGCCATAAGCCCACAGGCTCCAAACACCCGGGAGCAGTAGGACTCTTGTGCTGTACAATTTATGTATTTTCAAGGCATCTTTTTTACATCCATATGAAATAATTTATTATCTACCTAATTAGGTTGATAATAAATTTTGCCTGTTAAATTTTAACTTATATTGTAAAATTTTACAGGTACTTTTCGTTGGTCAGTTATTATTTTTAAAAGTATTACGGAATATTTTACACGAAATTATTTTATTATTATGCTTTTATTATTTTTGACAGGTAGTAAGGTAGATAAACTCGAGGGTAAAATATTTATTTTAATTTTCAACTAAAACTTCGAACATCAAACTAAAGTTTTATAACCAAACAGATCTGTTTAATTTCTATCACAGCTGTGTACCTGTGCCTATAATTCTGCCTACGATGTTAAATATGACATAGCAATTGTTCAGTTTATAATTCAAATTAGTCTTTCGTCGCCTGAAGCATTTCGGAGAAGTTACTTCGTCGAATCTATGTTGTGGTTTTACATGTTCTGCATATCTGTAGCACCCAGGTGTATAAAATCAAATAATTGTGTTACACAGGGTGCGGCACCAAAACTTGACGTGTCGTTGCAGAGTCTTTCGTTAGCGAATGCCATCAGAGTGGTAGAAACTATCAGTATCGTCCTGGTGAACAACCAGCATCCAAAATCAAAATGTTGATTGATAAGGCTCTAGACGTATTCAACCCTCCTCTTCCCCACCTTCTGCTCCTTCACACTCCCTTCAGCTTCACAACACACCCTAATTGGGGATACTATGGTCCCACCGGCTTCGGTCAGTTGGTAGAGTGGTATATACGCTGAGTATCGCCCTGGTAAAGGACCACCATTTAGAATTAAAACGTTGCTTGAAATGGCTTTAGCCGTGTTTGGTGATCAGATCTAAATAGCCAAGTACTTTACAACCTTCCTCTTTTCCATCTCTTTCCCCTCCCCACTATCTTCAGCCTCACAATATACCCCAATCGGGTATGCCATAGTCTCACTGGCTTAAGAAGGTTGTGACCAGTTGGGACTCTTGTGCGGTATTCACTATATATTTTTTTTTAAATAGCGCATTGGCGAGTCCATGTTGCGTTTAGTATTGAAGCATTTAAAAAAAACATCGAATCCGCACATACGCTAGTAACGCGAAGAACTTTTCGAATAGGCACAAGTCGCTTTCGGGAAAAGCTCTAATTTTCCGGACTTAAAAAGATATCGGTGTGGATTGGAAATTTCAGAGTCAAAAGTTGAGCCTTAAAAAGAAAATCAAGGCGAAGAATTCGTAACATCGGCATACCAGAGAATTTCCAAACTAAGAACTGTTTCATTTAGCAATTTCTAAAACGTTGAGGCCGTAAGCATGCTCCTGCTTCGGGAACTTTGAGGAAAACTTAAGTTCCGTACAAGATGAGGCTTGTTCAGATACTTTACTTCGCTCGCATGGCTGTAAGATGAATGGAAATTTTGAAAGAACTATTTCCACCTCACTTGATTTCGTTCCGTGATATCTTGCGCGTTCGCCCAATCTCATCTACAACAATTTAAATCCTTAACGAAAGAAATATTTCGCATAGACATAAAACGGTGCCTTTCACAATCTCGGTGGTCGAGTGGTTAAATGAAATTAAACGAATCCAGTGATCGCGGGTCTAAATCCCGGGATGTGCAAATAAATTATATTTATTCTAATTGGAATTATCTTTAAAGCATTAATGCTTTAAAGATAATTCCAATTTCAATATTTATTCTCGACTTGGTAAGAAGTCAAAAGATCTTCCGTATTTAAAAAAAATATATATTTATCCAAGACACCATCTAGATATTCTTAGATTTAGATTATCTAGATATTGTGTTAGAAGAGTAGAACTTTGAATATCATCAAAAGATGGCAGCCTAAAATCGGAAGAAATTAAAATAATAATAATTTTCAATAGAAATATGAGATCGTTTAAAAATGTTGCTTTCTAATGAGGTTTTATAGCTTAATTGGCAGAGTGTTACTCTCGGATACAGTAGAGGTTCCGAGTTCAAGTCTTAGTCATGACTATTGTTCTTTTTTTTCTGTTTCATATTTTTGTTTTAGATTATTTTTATTATTTAAATATTAAAATTATATTTAATTTACTTGTGCAATATTACAAGTAATTCATTAAAAATAACATATACTCGTATCATATTTTCGGTACGTTCAGAAGTGTATTAATGCTCCACATTTTTATTACTGCTCAACGATTCTTTTCTTGTGTAACGATAGATAACAAAACAAGTTTTAAATTCTCCAAAATAGAGCAATGAAAATTAAACTTAGACGAAATATATATTCAAAAGTAGCTAAAATGTCAGAAAAACTAAATTGGTTAACAATGAAACAGACAGTGACATTAAAAACATTGATATTTATACATAAAATAAGAAACAACTTGTTACCAAAATATTTTTCTGACAAAATTATTTACAACGCGGATATTCAGACATAACACAAGGACGTGCAAAGAAATCAGACCACAAAAAAATAATAAATCTAATACCCTTAAGAGTTTATCTTATAAAGAGATGAAATATTATAATGTGCTGCCGGAAATAATTTTTAAAATAGTTTGTAAGAACCATATAAAATCCATTTGTATGTAATATAAGTTATAATAATTAGTTGTTATTAATATTTTCACAAGGTAAATGAGTTACAATCAGTTATTTTGTAAGCTTTATGTACAAATAACCGAAATAAAAAAATAAAACTAAAAATATACATATACATATAAATAATATGTGTATTACCGCCCTGATAAAACTCTTTTTTTTATTTTATACGTTTCAGCTCTGGCAATTATTGTGCAATAAAATTGTCAAAGCTGCACACAAGACCCAGCTAACTATTAACTGCTAGTCGTGTATTTAATATATTATCGTCAGCACCCCTGTAAACGTGACATAATATTTTTTTATCTCCCCAACAATATAAATATGAATTTAAATGCCGAGAAGACGCATTAGTTCTTGTATTGTAGAATGTATGGCTTCTCATAAGAAAACTTGTGTTATTCGTCAGCTTTTTAACATTTTTTTCCCGTATAATTTTATAGCCGGACATAAAAATAAAAACCTACGGAGGGATGTTTCCATCCTTGCGTTTGTCAGCGGTAGAACCTTTACCCGGCCGGTGGGACCATTAGTTTCATAGAGAAGCAAACAAACAAAAATAGTGAACGAATTTTTTGAAACTCATATTTTTTAAATTTCTCCAACGTGAGAATGGAAAAACTTTCGCCTTTTTTTTAATTTACATTTAGTATGTAACATACAGGTATTTTGCGTGATTTCCACGGGGATTAAAACACTGTGATCATTATTAGAATATCTTCAGTATAGAGAGTCTCAAAGGGAAAGTATTTTAATCCTTCAAAGAATTTCTTCTTACTAACATGATCTTCTCCGGTGCCTGAAAATCCCTTCAAATCTGAAATTACCTTCTGTAACTGTCAAATATATATATTTCTTAGGAAAATAATTGGTTTGTAATGCTTATAATTTTAGGGAATTTCAGCATGTATGAAATGAAAACATCGATTGATTGTCTGGAGAATGGTAAAGCTATTAGTTTCGACAAGCTTATCGTAGAATACTTAAAGGAGAGCCATATGGTTCTACCACGGTTGTGCAAACCCTTTAACCTTTGTGTAGAGAAGAGAAAGGTTATCCGCCATTTGATTGAAAAGGGACGGCAAATATACTTATCTGCAAAGGAAAATTGAATATGGAAACCAGGAAGCATTAGCCTTTATAGTTTTGTTAGTAAGCTGTATGGAAGTATATTGATTTAAAAGGTACGAATGAAAATTAACGATTGAATGTGGGATGTTCAATGTGTTTTCGTGAGTGGAATAGGGTGCATGGATTAGATTTTCTCATTGCGAATGCTAACAGAGAAGTTATGGGGAAAAAATAAGAAACTTTTCTATGCCCTTATCGATTTACAAAATGCATATAACCGAGTTGATAGATAAAATCCGAGGAAAATACTATCCGAGCAAGAAGTGAAAACGAATCTTAAACAAGCAATGTTTCTGTACGAAAGAAGCGCTTCATGTGTTAGAGTGAACGGTGAGTATAACGAGGCAGTTTAATATCATGACAAGTGTTAACCAAGGCTGTTTATGTATCCGTGGTTATTTAATCTGTACATGGATAATTGTATACGTGAATTGAAAGGTGTAGACTGAGGCGTGAAAATGAACGATCTGAAAGTATTACACCAATGGATATTAAAGTATTAAATTAACCTTGCAATATTAAAAATCTTCAATTTCCCTCGTCTAGGGAGAACAAAGTATGTCGGTTAAATAATTTCATAGTGAATGTAAGTAAGTTCAAAGTCAAGATATAAGAAAGAGATAATACAAAAACGCTACGCAATATGGCTGTAAACGAATAATACCTCAAGCAAGTAGATAAGTTGGTGTATTTGGGTATTTAGTTCGCGAGTGGTAAAAAGGCTGATAAGGACATTGGAAGAAGAATGAATGCAGGAAACTCCATTAATCGAGGACTAAACGCGGTAGTCGCTTATTAAAAGTTATCGAAAGAACGAAGGCTAGCAGTTCGCAATGCTGATACCAACCTTGATGTATGACAGTGAGGTATGGAACTGGCAGAGGAAGACAGAATGAGATCCTTGAAGCGTATGTTTGGTAAAACGTAAAAATGTGGAAAGAATTAAACGCTGATGTAAGAGCAATGGATAAAATTAAGAATGGAACTCTTATATGAATTAGCCATATAGAGAGATTGTACAAAGAAAGAAGTGTAAGGAACTATGGAGAATACAAGACGTTTCAGTGAATGAAAGTAGAAGTCGGGGACTTCCAAAGAAGACATGGCTAACCAAGTGAATCAAAAACTTAAGTCGGGCCATATCAAGAATCAGGAAAACAGAAGAATATTTACGAGTTAAACATTAAACCACCATTCGAAAACAATGTTACTGGTCAAACCAAAAGATTAATTACAATTAGTAGATTTGCCTTTCTCCAGTTTTAAACAGATAATATTCGAATAATTCGGGTCGGGTAAATTACTTTTGATTGGCAATTAAAAATCTAGGTATTTAATTTCCCAAATATACTTTTTTATTTGCTGAAATACTGGTGTCATTGTTACAACGTTATTAAAAAAATTCCCATTGAATTGTCTTGCCAGCTTCTCGGTTGTTTGCAAATAATATTATTTTTTGCGTGGCCTTCCCATTATGATGCCGCAAATAAATGTTACCGTTAATCATTACCCCCGGAGGATTTTAGGTGAAAAAAATTTATGTTTGACGGCCGATGTTGTTTATGACGACGTTTTGTTTGTTATGACGGCTGGAGGAGAACTAGTTTTTTGACAGGATTCCATTTACAATTTTTGACCTCATTCAACGATATTCGATTTGTTTACCTATCTGCTTTTTATATGCTTTTTGGTACATTTATGGTTTGATTTTGATAAATACAAATAATTGTTGAAATGAGAGAAAACTGTTTTAGGCAAAAGCTTTTTCTTACGGGTGCAGCACTCAATAATGACGCTAAACGTTACTTTATAGCATTCTAATACAAACAATCCTACAAATGAATTATCTACATATTCTGTACGGATAGTTTTAAAAATGTCTGAGGTTTCGAGTGAATACAATTTTTTAACTGTAATTCTTTAAATTCTAAGAAAAACATACTGTAATGTCGGTAAAAGGTGCAGTTTTAAAACCAGCAAAGGCATTTTTTAACGTTTTACCTAAAATTCTAGGTTGCATTTTATAAAGAATTTAAAAGATTCGATTTATGAATTGCATTTACTGGAAACCTTGGACACTTTTCTAACTACCCGTATAGAATTAATATAAAAATAATTTGTAGTTTTGCTTGTACCAGAAAGCCAAAAAGTGTGTATTTTTGGGTGCTGACCCTTAATATGGGTGTTTCAAGTTCGTGTTTTAGTTTTATTATGGCCTTACGTTTAACAGTGTGTGTAATATATTAATACTATTTTCTGTTCTAAATTATTCTTGACGCGTTTATTTTAAAGGCACCTCTACAATTTTACTTAAATTACTACTACAGTATAAGAATTTCTTAATCTTGGCGCTTAGCCGAAAAACAAATCACCACGATTGAAGGCTTTATATGAAAAACGCACTACCCTATAAATAAATCGGTGAAGGGCTTTCCCAAAAAAATGGGCGGACACTTGAAAAAAAAAGACGAATTTAATTGAATTTCTCTAAATATTCCTTAAAATAAATAAAAATAAAAAATAAAAATAAATTGTAGAAAGCAATCACTTTATGGCATGACATATTTAAGAAAATGAATAAATAACTTTGTATAGTACCACAGATATTATTTTTAATTTATGACCGACCGGTTTCGCTTACCCTAAGCATCATCAAAATTGAATACAAAATTAAACGAAACAAAATGTGCGATTATATATACATGCAGAGGGAGTACACAATATAAAATAACAGAACAATGAGAAAACAATAGAACAACATTTAAATTATGACAAAGAACAGAGAGAAAGAGACAGATAATATGAATTGACTGAAACAAAACGTCAACTGAGAAGGTGAATAAAAAATAATGATACATTTTATGTTTACAGGAAATATACCTAATATTAGAGTACTGGACAAATTCACCTGATTAATAAGAATATGACTATTAATTTAGATGGCTTTCTTTATTTCTAGTAAAAATTAAGTTCTTTCTTTAAATTAAAAAAAAATCACAGTGGCGTTAAACACAAATTCGACATATTTATTGAACCACTGTCGGTCGGGTGGTGACTGAACCAATAACAACGTAACTCGAAAGGCGGGATGAAATAAATAATGCTTGTTGCACGGCGGATAGAAAGGGCATAGCGTTGATTCTACTGTAACAGGTCTAGAAAGGTTTTCTGCTTGGGTTGTACATTTTGATTCATTCTGATGAACATGTTATTAATTTTTTTTTTTTTTTTTTTTTCAGAGGAATATATCGGGATGTAACTAATACATCTAAAAGTAAAGAAACGCTTGTCCGCTAACACTTTTATTGAAAAAACAATGTGTTTTTTTTTTAAATCTTCTTACGGTAAAAAAATAAGAATGGTAAGGGTTAGTTTTTGCTAATTTAAAATATAATTTCTTACCTTCCGAGTGCACCTTTGGAAAAGATTCTTTGTTTTTGTTACAGATTTATCAGAATTAATTCAAATATTAATCTCGGGCGAATCCTCTGTTGTTGTGGTGTTATGTATTGCTTATTACATAATACCTTCAATTTTCTGCCAGTTACTTTAATAGTGCAATGAAAAATCTGATAACCGGAAAACTTTTTTTTTATATTTTACGTATGATTTTCAGCTCTATTTATGGTTGCTTTGGTGTTATTTTTGTGGTAAAAGCCTATTAAAAAAATTAAAAAATAAACGTTTGTCGGTTAAATACGGTAATAGTATTACTATCTTTAAGCTTTTCTCCTTGCTCCAAAAATACCTGCCCAAGAACTCACTGCTGCATTTACTGCTAAGCAAACTACCAAGCAAGACTTTAGTCTATTTGCTATAAACTGTGAAACCCCCACTAAAACTATGGGAATTAATTTATTAATAATCACTTTAAAACCCACGCACAGGCTTCCTTTTGTTTTGAATCAAACCGTCTTACTTATCATTTTTTTACGCGCCGGTTCAGCGTTGGTTTAGTTGCGACGGACGTAAGCAATTAAAATAGACGCATAAGCCGTAGTTGTAAAGCAAGTTGTTCGCTAGTTCGACCTTACACCACGCGTAACATTTACACCGCGTTTATGAGTAAGGAGGAAGGGGGTTAATGTTGTATTAACTTACTAGTTTAATATTTAACTTTTTAAATTATTGATAAAAAAAAAATTGTTCGTGGAAAGTAATCACTTTGCGGTTTGACATATTTGATAAAAAAGGAAATAAAAACTTTGTACAAGACCTCAGTTTTTACTTTATTTTATATGACTGACTGGTTTTGCTTAGCTTAAGTATCATCAGGGTACAAAATTAAACTAAGACTCTTTTATTTTTTTAAATGTATACCCTTACAAAAAATTTTCAACGAAAAAATTAAGTTTTTAAAAATTTCCCCCCCGGGTTGCCGGCAGTGTATACGAGTTGATATTGATAGTTTAATTTACTTCCAGGCTCGCTTCCAGCAGCGCCAACTTGAGGAGAAGGAACAGAAGCTGGTGCGGATGTACGAGAGCGCGCAGGCCCAGGCCCTGAAGCGGGTGGGGGGAGGGGCCACCACCGCCCCGCAAAACCCTGGAAAGGTGAGCCCCGGCGGATCAGAGATCCAACCACACCACGTACTTTCTTTATAATCCTCGCTTTTTTATCTGCCACACTTTAACCTCTAGTGTGCCGGAGGTGCCAATAGTCACCGGACATTCATTATCTTTTAAGAAGTTTTTATACTTCAAAACCTGTTGCACGCATATTTAAATGAATCATAAGTGCTTGTCAACAAAATAATCAATCCATAGATATTTTGCATTGCGTTAAGTTCATTACAAATTGAGTAAAACATATTTGATGTTTGCTTACGTCAGTTAGGCTAAAAGTCGCATTACTGTTTGTATTTAAAATAAAAACCTCACCCAATTTTATTTACATTTAGACGAAAATTTATTCTGCCACCCGAAAATACATTAAAACGACATTTTTTATTATTTTTTTTTTTATTCAACTTTTTTTGGTGACATGAGGGAGAAAAAACCGATTTTCCGAATATAAGTAGCCATTGTGGAAAAACCACTTATGCCATTAACATCCGATTTCAAAAAAATACAAAAACACAATATATGAGAAGAGAGCACCATTGGCAAAAACATAAGTTTGTACGCAAGCGAGTTATTACGGAATTACATTCAGCAAATAATAACGAAAATTCGTATTTCACATGTCTGTGAAACACAATCTACCACTTGGTTTTTTAATCGGCAAAACAAGACTAAAAAGTGCCCTTAAAAGACTAAAAGCGCACTTGGGGTGATATTTAACAAAAATTGCACTATGTAAATTAGCCCAAGCATAACAAAAGACCGTCAATATATATTTTTTTAAACAAGAAATCTTAAGTTTTTTTTTTCATATAAAAATGCTTTCCAATACCTTGCTGATTTCTTCATTTACGTCAAGAACACTCACAGAAATGCTAATTAAAATCGCTTTGTAATTTATATTTATTTTTATTATACTCAAGTGTCGTTTTTTGGAGGGTCTAGCATAAAGTATTCCAACATCTTCGTGTCGGCCGAAGCACTGATACCCAATATAGAGAGGTACACGGAATACAAAATACTATATTACAAAATATGAAACATTATTCCAAATCGTGAGACGTTTGCTAAATTATTTATCAACAAACAATATATTTTTTTGCAGATAAAATATTTGATTCGATTCAGGTACAAACAAAATGTGAGACTCATCTGGAACGTTTATTGGAACAGTTTGTAAGACTCAGTCAACATTTTGATTTGCTCTTAGGCCACACCCTAAATTTGTATTTTATGTTGCAACATTAAAAAAATTATAATTGTTGGATCCGAAGCTGTAATGAAACACCAAATGTGTTCCCAGCTTCAGATAATTTAGTAAAACTGTGAACTGTAAACGATAAACTATAATACCTACTGGAAATGTCTAATTATGGAATAAAGGAAAAATGGTAAACCGTTCACTCACCGATAAATTTGAAGTTCTTGAATCTTCTTGCACAATTTTACTACCAAAACAATTCACGAAAAACCACACTTAATGGAGTCTTTTTATTCACAAAACACCACATTTATTTTATATTTGAAAAAAACAAACGAGCAACCACGTTTTTTACACAAAACTCCTCTGTTCAAATGTCGATTGTTTCGAGCACGGTGTTGTTGAATACGGAATTCGATACGGCAAAATGGTTGGGTAGGTAGGGACTTGGATGAAAAACATGAAGGTTAGAACTCAAAAAGTTATCACTTTGAAATCCAGCAATAATAGTTATTATTATTATTTATTCCAGGAAGTATGGGTGGTGTGACACAATAAATTTCTTAAATAAAAAAGATTCAAGAAAAAACACACCAAAAATATTGATGATTTGGGTTCACCTTGCTAAGATCATCATTTTACCACTCATTGTTGTTATTCTTACCTTGTGTGGGTAAATACTTAAATGGGTCAATTTTAAACTTATCTTTTTGAAACCGTTAACTTAACCAGAATTCCAATGTAATGATTTTATAAAAACAAATTAAACTTTTCTCCATATTTTATTATAAAAAAAATCACTATTTATTGCCAAATTTACCAAAATTGTTTGCTAAATCGATCATTTAAATCAGACAGTTTTTTAACCTAGTACCTTAATGCCTCTATTTTCTACTTATTTTACAACATTTTTCATTAGAACCTTAAAAAGTTTTAAAATGCGTACGAATAATGTTTAATTCGTGGAAATATTTTTATAATCTCAATAGATTTTATAATTATTTTTCTGTTCTAAGAATTATCCTTTACGAAGTTGCTTTTTATAATAGTTCCCTGTAGGTTTGTACTTTGTTCTTGAAAATGAATAATTAAAGTTTGACAACACGTTTAACGGCGCTGTGTTTTAATGAAACATTCTTATTACGAGACACATCTACAGGTCTTATTAATAATTCAACATTTCAACCGTTATGGGATAGAGTCCGCTTTGGAAAGTAATCCGACAAGACGTTATAATACCCGTTTTAAAAAGTTTACCGGCGGATTTTGTAGAAGTCGCCCGCTTCCAACGACGCCTGAGCCCTGATTGTTTCAAACTTTGGAAAATTCCGGATTTTTGGAAAAAATCTGACACAGTAAATAGTTCAGACATAGTCGTTTCCTAAACTAAAAATGCGAAATACGAAATTTATGACCTTTGCAAGAAGGTTGTAACATTTTTTTACATTGGTGGAAAATTGGTAATATGTGTTTTTTTTATTTATTATTTTTCAAATTTGACATTTATATGTAAAAACATAAACAATTACATATTTTTTTTACATTGCACCAACTGTCACTTCTTGTCTAACGTTTTACTGCCTGGTGGCGGAACTTTGAATTCTCTCAGAGATTATTATTATTTTGGTTGGTTTCTTGATATTTACAAAAAATTTCAGCCATCATTAATTTGAATAATTTCAATAATGATAGAAAATATAAGTGTCTGAGTGATCAAAATCCTTGGCTGCTGATTCAGATTCTGCGCGTTCGAAACCCAGCATGTAATTTGGTATACATTTGTTATATCACATACAACAAAATATTTGTATATTTGTGGCACTTTTGGGAGTGGTAGATACTCCCAGTATCGCCCTAGAGACATACCACAATTCAGAAACGAAACATTGATTGAAATGGCTTTAGTTGTTTTTGGTGACTAGGTCTCAATAACCAGGTACTTCTAACCTTGCTTTTCTCCACCTCTTAATTCTCGCCAGTACTTTCAGCTTCATAACGATGCAGATGATGCGGATACCACCTTGAAGCACGTTTGATTAAAGTTATTTTTATAACTTTATTTAATTTTTATTTAAATCAATTTATTTTTTTATTTTTTTATTTATTGCAAAATATGTATTATAACTCTTAGTTTTGCTTTATGTATTGTTATTTTGTATTTTTGACTGTATCATTTTTAATTATGGGATGTATTGCATTGCACTATACCTGCATACCTTCTGGAATTAAATGATTATTATAACATACCCCAAAGGGGAATTCATCGTCGCACTGGTTTAATTTTCTTGGGAGCAGTTGGGACTCTTGTGCGGTATTCATATTTTTTTATTATTTTTTTTAAAACCGCCACCGTTCAAAATCGAAACGTAACGCGTAAAATTGCTTTAGCCGTGTTAAGTGACCAGATTTGAATACCCAGGTAAATCCCAACCTTCCTCTTCCCATCGCCTCCCCCTCCTCGCTCCCTCCAGCTTCATAACATACTCCAATAGGGGACGCCACGGTCCCACTGGCTTCGGGTACTTGGGACTCTTATAGCTCGCTGTTCGAGACTTTAAGCTGCTTCGGACTTCAGACAGATGTTTGCTTCACAGTTAAAATTAAATGAATCATAGGAAAATTACGTGAAACGGCTTATAATAATGTAATCTTTCGGAAATGTAGGAAGTTATGAAGCTATTTGATAACTTTGGTGTGCGTGGGAACAAGTAGAAAGGAAATAACGTAACAACTTATATTATTCATTATTCTGTCGTTGCGTATTTATTGTTATTACTACATATATTTTCCCCGCGAATATGCTCAAAGGAAAGAAGCTTCACTTCGCAAATGGTTTCATCCCTTACTACTTACTTTCCAGAAGTGCGGGTATGTTATTCCGGCGTATTCGTGCGTATTGTGAATTCCGAGTTTAATTGGTTGTAAGGAAAAATCCGAGGAGGTCTCAACTCTATCTGCGCTCACTGTATTCCACCCTCGATCCCCCTTCGTCTAATCTCCGGGGGGTGGGTGGCTCTGTGCCGGTGCGATTTAGTGCCCCGAGCTAAAAAAAGTGTGTGATGTGATAGCGGTAAGAAATAAAATATTTAGGAATAAAACCTAACAAACTTATCATATTTTCTAACGAGTACAATGCAACTTAAGTCTGACAATTTTTTTTATTAAGGTATATCATTCAATATCATAAAATTTACCAGCCATAAAATATAATCCAATATCATTTAGCAAAATACCTTAAGGGTGTAATGCCTTTGGGGTGGGTCGTCGATCAATAGAGGATTTTTTTCTAAATAGAATCATTCTAAGTTGCGTATGACTATTTCGTTATAACCTGACGGCCTCCATGGTCGAGTGGTAAGACGCTCGACTACGAATCCAAAGGTTGCGGGTTCAAACCCGGCGTGCGCCAATTACTTTTATTTAATTAATATGTGTCATAACACATTTAATTCATGTAAAAATAATAAAAAGTATATTTGCGGCACGTTCCAGAGTGGTAGATACTCTAAGTATCGCCCTGGTGAAAGACCACCATTCAGAATAGAAACGTTGCTTGAAATGGCTTTAGCCATGTTTGGTGACCAGATCTGAATAGCCAGGTACTTCCCAACCTTCCCTTTCCCAATCTCCTTCTCCTCCCCACTACCTTCAACCTCACAACATATCCTATTTGGGAATGCCATAGTCTCACTGGCTCTAGACGGTTGGGAGCACTTGAGACTCTTGTGCGGTATTCACGTAAAAAAAAAAAAAAACCTAATTTTCACGTTGAAGATTTAAAAATACTTTTGGTCCTACGTCGTGGCTTAAATGTTGGACAGTTAAAGAAAGTTAGCGAAAAATGGCGACATTCTCATTCGGCGTCGATTTCAAAATGTTATTATTTCTAATTTTCATACGCCAAATACCTCAAAATGGACATCATCCTTATGTCGGTTATTCTAGATAGCCGTGAGATGTTTTCAAATAATAACAATATATGTTTTTATTTAAAGAATATAAATTAGAAATTGAAACACGGAAATAAAATAGAAAAAAAAATTGTTTCGTTAGCAGAGCTGCGCTTTGATTTTTTTTCCATTCAGCATACCTTCCTATATCTTCAATTTACTATAAGATTTCGTAAACTTTTGATGACCAGTATGCAGGGCTATTACAAGTACTTTATAAAGAAACTTTGAACGTGTTAACATTGGTAAATACGTTAGAAAGTGTCATTGTTTATCAGAGTCATTTGACACCTTTTTATACCTACTCAGTATCAACCCTTTAATAAGAATGTTACCTCGCAATAGAGTTAGTGTGTAAATTGGAAGGATCAAAACGATGCTCGAGGGCCTAGACGTGTTTCACTGCCTTTGCCTTCGCGCTCCTCCGTTTTATTCGCCTATTATTTCCCTCCACACCTTTCCACTACCCTTTACTCGTGCCTCTTCTCACCTGCCTCCCCCCTCCCCCAAAATCTGCTTACTCTCGCATGTTTTTCGCTGAACGATGAAGGAATATAGAAGATGTGTTTTGCAAGTGAAATTACTTCATAAAGTTGTGAATCTGACTTCTAAACTCCATTGTAACATTTTATTTTTAGCAAATGAAGGGTGCAACAGAAATTTATTTAACAGAAGGAAAGGTTACAACCTCAGATAAATAAAATACCAGGAGGGTTAGCTCGTGTAGTCAGGATTGTTGTTTTTTTCCTGACTCTGACGTGGCTAGGGCTAGGGTATTTATACATCCATTCATAGTACATGTTGAAATAGTTTTTTTGTTTATTTGTATAACCACTTTTTCTCAGTATTGTTATCAACAGAAATATAAGATATAACCTAAAGAACCATTAAGTTATGTCCTGTTATGTCGCATAACAAAACGTAGTGGTCGGAGTCGCCAAAGTCACCGGAGTCACGAGAGATCAAAAACATGCTGACATATCGAAAAGTGGTGCGATATATGTGACAACTTGTCTTTTCTCTCTCACGGTTTAGGACGTAAAAACCCGGAGAAAGTGATTTATCGTAAATTTGTATAGGTCGGGTAAAAATATTTAGCTCTCTCTCCATATATTATATATTGTTGCTCTGAGGTTACAACAGAGCTATCAGCGATGCGCCAAATGTATATGGCCGCAGCTTTGTTATAATAATCTATCATTACCGCACAAGAGTTTCATCTGACCGAAGCCCGTGGTAGGACCAGAACATCCCTGATTTGGGGAACGTGAGGCTGGATTTAGAGAGGAGGGGAAGGAGAAGGAAGGTTGGAAAGTACCTAGCTTTTCATATCCGGTCACCCAACACTGAGAAAGTCATTTTAAGCAACGTTTCGATTCTGAATGGTTGTCTTTCACCAGGGCGTTACTGAGGGTATATATCGTTCTAATTACAACTGTAGTTTTGAGCTGTGCTACATAATAATATTCGGCCAATTTGTACAGCGCCATTTAGTGAAAATATCACCTCAAAGGCACTCAGTATAAGGGTACATGGTATTATGGTAGTATCGTACAGATCTCAAATCCCGAGGCCTCCATATCGCATGCAAATTTTATTAGTCAAGTTCAGAGTCGGAAAATTGGATAATCCCAGTGTTGGAGATTTGAAATTGCCGTCGTATCGTGGGTAGCGCCGCCATTATACCCCGGGCGGGATTCAAAGGAAACACACTTATCTAATAATATTACCTTCTCAGTGGGTGGTCAATCTCAATAAATTGATAATTTAAGTGAAATAAATCTCCTCGAGACGCTGTAATCATCCCTCTATCTCCTTGCACTGCCTTGCGAATGGAGCATTTTTTTTTTTTTTTAATAAGAATTTTTGTGAAAATCGTATGATTGGCTTCTCTGGCAATTGCTTTTATTTTATATCACGGCAGTACTGTGCTTATAATAGTACAGGTAATAGCCGCAGCTTGACAATGATATCTTTTCAGGCGGTCAGTAAAGGAACTGAAAACGCGTTGTGTTTTTGTTATTTGGCTGTCAAAATCTTTTCACATGAGTTTCTTCAAAAATTACTTTTTGTTTTTATGGTATAATTGGAAATTCTGTGAAAAATGATTCACGATGAAATATTATGAAAGTTTGAGGCATTATGGACCTAAGAAAACTATAAAACATCCCGCCTTCTCTTCCAGACCAGATCTGAACAGACAGATACTTTCATCTTACCCATCTCCTTCCTTACCTCACCCTACTTTACAACATACCGCAATTAGAGATTCCAGTTTCCAACTGGTTCCAGACAGTTGGAAGCAGTTAGAACTCTTGAGCGGTATTCACGTTTAAATAAAATAATTTTAAAAACTTTTATCTGTTTAAAAAAAAAAAAAAAAATTAAGTTTTTGACTAATTCAACCAGAAGTGAGGAATATTTTAACTTATTTCTGACACACGGACACGTCCACATCACACTTCTATTGGCTTTTATCTTAAATTTTGTGGGTTGTCAATATTAAATTAACAAACTACAACTAGTCTTCAACGCCGCGGCAAGACTTATCACCGGCGTATCAAAATATTCCCATATCTCAGAGCACCTCAAAAATCTTCACTGGCTTAAATGTCCCGAAAGAATCCAGTTTAAGCTTTGCTGGATGGTTTTCAAATCAATTAACGGAATGGCTCCAGATTATTTTTCGGAATTATGTATTCTTGAAGATTCCAATTCGCGACGGCCAACCCTTAGATCAGCAATGTCATCGGCTATTGGAAGGTTGAAGGAACCAAAGCGCACACCAGACACTAAGTTCGGAGAGCGCGCCTTCGGAGTGTCAGGTCCTAAAGCCTGGAATGGAATACCATGTGACCACACACATGATCTGAGAGTAATAAAAGACTCGATAGAGTTCAGAGCCAAACTCAAAACACATTTTTTCAGAAAATCATATCCATAATCAAGATGTAACAAGCCCAATAGAATTTCTGTTCAAACAAAGTCAATTTTTCAGACTCTCATTTCTTGAATTCATTAGAAGGTTTTCACCATTATCTGTTCCTCACTACAAAAATTAAAAAATACCCCCGATATACCATATTTTAAATTTATGTAAGAATCAGCTTAATTCTAAATTATGATGATATGGTGATTGTGTTCTGCCAGAAGTTACCTGCCAGGTACTTACCTTACATACTTATGTTGCTGTATATTTATATAAACTAAGAATTAATATTAAGTAGAAATTAAGATTTGTACAGCGCCCTTGAGGTGATTTTTCACAAAAACGGCGCTATACAAATTATCCAAATATTATTATTGCACTTTATGCACTCATTTATTAATACATTATACTTGTTTATTATAATGAGACCTAAATTAAGATTGAATATAAAAATTAGTTCACAATCTAAATCTTAAGAATTCAAGTGTGACAAACAAAAGGTTTTCCACGGTTTTGCTCAAATCTCTAATCGCCAGCTGCGACCAAAGTCTAAGTTCAAGAAATGCCTTCTAATGTATCTATTTAAAAAATACAAAGTACTAATACATTTCAGGTATTTGCTTTTAATGCTGGTTATGGAGGGTAATATTGTGTGTCATTAATGTAATTTGGCCGTAATCATTTTTTGGTTTTTTATTTTTTTTCCCCTGGAGGAGGATCGAAATTAATATATATAAGTACTACCAGTGAAAATCACGACATGTTACTTGACTTGTCAAGAAAAAGATTTCAATTTCTTTAATCCACCTATTTCAAATAGATAACAATGTCTGCCAAAACACATTATATGTAGGTACTTTATAAAGCCTACACCTAGATTTGAAAAGTGTTTTTTTTTTACAATTTCAGTTAATATCAATTCCAAATTTGAAAAGTTCACATTCGTACGTATATTTGTACGTACGTACTAACAAAAGGAACTATGTTGTTGCATTTAATTTTCTCTATTGTTGTTCAAATGTGCAACTTTTAAGAGCCCTAAAGTATTCAAATTTTAAAAAGTTTTGAAGACCCTAACCTGACCTAACCTAACCCAACGTATAAACACACTACAACCTTGTGTACAGACACGTATGCAATGTAAAGGTACCTATATTTAATACACTTGTATCAGTTACCCCCGAAAGCCATTCATATAACGCTTATTTTAGTATTTGATATTTTCCCATAATAAAAAAACTGATTTTCCAATTTCAACAACCTAAAATAATTCACTATTTTTAAAAGGCAGATGGCCTAACTTTCCCGGTACTCTTATAAATAAAATAAAAATTATTAAAAATAAAATAAAAAAACTCTTTAGAGTACATTAAACTTTATACTTGTGTTTGCACGTCTTGTCAACTATTTCAGTGTGAAACATTCCAGACTGGGAATTCGGTTATCCCCTAAGGGCGAACTGATTAATTGTCCTCACCCTTGTTCAAGGGCGAAATAGGCTTTAGCTAATACCACCTCTAACCCGGGCTGGCCACACCAGTTCTAATCACAGCCTGCGCTGGCGTAAATGTAACTTGAACAAAAGTTATAAATACCTACATGGGGCATCGGTATATGCCTAGTAACTCTTTGCACTATAAACTTTAATTAAAAACAAAAAAACTTTTTATTTTAATATTAATTAATAATAAAAACTATATTTCACCCATTTTTATTGATATAGTCAATTTTTTTCACGACCAATGGTCCTTTCTTCGGGAGACAATGTCAACTTAAATAACTTTAAAATAAGAAATTATTATTTTTAATTTAGTGGCACCATTTTTAAATATACATTGTTTACTGAGGAAGGGACCTCAGGTCCTGAAACATGTTGATTATATCAAGTAAAAGTGGTTAAAACAAAGTGGTTTTTTTTTGGGTGAAAATAGTACCACAAAAGAATTTTGTAATTATTGAAAAAGTTTTATTTTTAAGTTGTTTAAAATATATAATCAGTACCTACATACATTTAGTATTCAGTATTTATATCTCGTGTCTTAATATTTTTGGTACAATTTGTCTAGGATTAATGTAAAAAAAAAAAATCTATAATATTCTACACAATAGCCTTTTCAATGATTTAAAAATGGTTGTTTTAAAACTTTTTTCGCCGGACTGGTTTCAACCTACTACAGTCGTTTCAGACTGGTGATGACCACAACAGGTTGAAACCGGTCGGATCTATTTTTTTTTTAAACAGTGAAAAAGTGTTAAAAATATTGTGTTTTTAAATCATTAAAATAGAATTTCACCACGAATTGACAGTTTCAAAAATATTGATAGCCATTTTTTAAACCATGTTTTCTCAGTATTTTTTTACGATTATAAACAGCACCATACAATTGTCAACCAAATTTTAATAAATGACTAATTTTAGTGAAATATCACCTCAAGGGCGCTTGTCACGTCACAACAGTGGTCAATAATTTATCCATAATGCTCCGTCTCTTGCAGCGTCATGCAATTGAGGTCAAATTACGGCCGGACGTTTTAATTTATTTTATTTTTTTATAAATCGACTTATTCATTGAAAATATAAAAGAAAACTCATGTTTATGTTCGGAGTCAACATTTATTGTTCTGTCTGGATACACTTTAATAAAATCATAATAATTACACTGGAGTTCATTATTTGTCTGGGGGTTATGTTTTTATAAATGCTAAGACGGTAGCCGATATTACCGTCATAATTTTCACACTCAATTGAAAGTATGGTCTAACTGATGACCATTCTATTCGCCGTATCAAATTATAATCGGATTACATCCTCGGACTAGAAAAAGGAACAGATGTCGCCTGTAAATGTGACGGGCTGACGAAGTAAAGAGATCTGCCGACTTTGCAAAAGAAAATACAACCTGTTTTTGCTGTTCACAGTGGGTGCATAATTTGCCACAAGAACTCGGTGGTAAACGAAAGGTCCCGGAGTTTAATTCCCGGTTACGGCAATAACCTACATAATTATTTTAATAAAGAAATTTCATAATATCGTCGCTGGAAAGGCAAAGGGGCTCTCGTTTGATTCTGAAGACTTTTGTGGCCCTTCAGCCATCTAAAATATATTTACCATTTGGGAGAAGGCTTGGCTGAAGCGACACAAGCTTTGGGACTTTTTTTGCTTTTTGTCGCTTCAGATAACTCAGTGAGAGCATTGAGTTACCTGAGTTATCTTTTTTTTTTCAAAATCCAACCAGTAATATACTTATGAATCTTATTGTTAAACAAACAAAAAACTTTAAAGTGGTTTGGTGTAAACTTCCCAAAATGGCGCTTCAGCCCTTTTGCCTTTCCGGTGACGATGTGTTTATATTTGTCGTCTTTGCGATTACCGAAATAAAATCTTTCGAGAAATATATTCAATTAGGCACTTTATGTATGAATAAATTGAGCAGATTATACAAAAAAACAGATGATTTGTATAATAATAGTAGTACCTGCTTAGGTCCTCGTGAATTTGAACCTCCCTTCCATTTACGAGTTTGATTTTGTTTCTCAAAATGTCTATACAGATAGGTACTTAAGTTTCCTAAGCTCAAAATCTAATTGTTTCAATACAAGGCAAAAGCTGAGTTTAGGGAGAAACTGTCAACTGAAATTATTACTATATTTACCATCTTGGAGTTAAATTTCTCAGTCAATTTAAGCTTCGATTTGGATATCATAAAGCATTCGTGCGAAATAATGGAAAGGGTATTCAGGAATATTTTGATTTGAAACCTTTCTGTAGAAAATTACGGGATGTAACGGGACTTGCCAAAAAAAAGTGATAGTTGCTTTTATGCACTCATTTCAAATATAGATTAATGTCTGCTAAAATGCATTATAGGTAAGATTTTTTTTTAAATTCGATTATTTCAACCAACATCAGTTTCTAATTTAAAAGGCTTACACTCGTACGTACTCGTAAGGGAAATTATGTATTGTTAATTTTATCGTAGTGCGATTTTTTTTTCCTGCTGTTAAAATATGCTACAGATTATTCAAATTTTTAAATCACTGTAAGAATTTTTTAGCTCGAAAAAAGCTAGACTCACCTTCGTAGAATACTCAAAAGCATACGTAAGAATTAAAATTCGTTTAGAATCGCCCTTGTTTTGTTTTATGTGTATCGAAATATTAATTGAAATTGCCCTAAACGTTATCGTGATTGTGAATAGCAAGGCAGTCGCAATCTTTGAGGATGCTGTGCGGTAGGTTTTTTTTATCTCGAAAAGAAGAGTGTATCTGAGATTTTAATAGAAACGTTATAAGATGGAGAAAATACAAAAACCCGTAAATTATTAAAAGACCCCTTCTTATTTTGCTGTGCTTGACGGCTGGTCGTAATTTGATAAAAAGCTTAAACGGACCGAGAATGGACGCGTTAAGTGGTTTTACAAATATGTATTAGTTTGATACCACTAATCATCGCTTGAATTATCATTCTAATGCGGCTTAGGTTCTGGTTTTTTTTAAACTTGTTTTTATGTTTTTTTTTTTTATCTTCCCACTGTGATAGCTTTCTGCGAATAAAAACAGGTATTCCTTTACTGGAGAGATGTCACTTGTATTTCTGCTCTACTTACCATCTAACAAGCTGAAAACCTTTTATAAAATTGACGTCGTAGACTTGAAATCATTCCTTTTATTGCCGCTTAACTTTTTACCGTATTTCAAGCTACCCCCCTCCCCACAGCTCGCCGCCCTCGAGGAGAGTGGGGTAACGAACCGACCCCGTTTCCCTAAGACGAATATTAATAATTCATTTCACTTGTATTTGTTGGAGATTACGTGTATTTGACGTCAGTTTCGTAAAGCCGCTACCGATTTTAAAAGAGGCTAACCAAATATACCCGAAATGGTTAATAAAGTATTGCGTTCAGTCGTTCGCACGTAAGGTATTTAATCTACTGAGGTAAATAAAAAACTCCTACATTCAAAAATAATAACGTCGTTTCTCACTATATTTTGCCGGTCCACTGTCGAGAAATATGTTTATTTTAAAAGCTTAAAAATGGTAATGAGGTATGGTGTGAGGCTAAAAGAATGGGAAAAGAGAAGAAGATGGGGAATCGGAAGTTTAGGATGTACCCGGCTAGTCAGATCTGGTCGCCAAATACAACTAACGCCATTTCAATTAACGTTCGATTCTGAATGCTTGTCTTTAACCAGGATGATATTGAGAGTATCCACCACTATGGAACATCCCGCAAATTTACTAAATATTAATATATTTAAAAAATATGTTAAAATAACAAGCATAAATTATCCGAGGATCTTAATTGCTCGACCGTGGAGGGCGTCAACGAGAAATTAGATTTTACCCGAATTCATCTTAGATTCGAAACTATTTTAGACTTATTAAAGCTCGGAGCAAACAATTTTTTTAAGTTAAATTGTCATTTCAAAGCTTCATAACTCATTAAACAACATTTTAATTGCGATAATAACTGCGTTGGGTCACAAATTCAAAGTCCATACATCTGTACAAATTTCATAAAGTTAGAGCTCGCGGCTTAGTAGTTTTTGTTAGTTCAGAAAATTAGATTTCTACTCTTAAGTTAAATTTATCATGCAAATTGACAATAGGTTAGTAAAATGTATTTCAGATTGTTCTGTGCCGAGGGATAATTGTTGTGACAATAAGCAAAACGATTTATATGATTTTATCAAAGATAAGCTGGTAGAAGACAACCATTCTGAATCGTAGAGTTGCTCAATATTTTTATTTTTTTTAAGTGAATACCACACAAGAGTCTCAACTGCTCCCAACCGTCTAGAGCCAGTGAGACTATGGCATCCCCAATAGAGGTGTGTTGTTAGGCTGAAGGTAGTGGGAAGGAAAAGGAGATGAGGAAGGAGAAGGCCGGAAAGTAACTGGCTTTTAAGATCTGGTCACTAAACGCGGCTAAAGCCATTTCAGGCACCGTTTCAATTCTAAATAGTAGTCTTTCACCAGAGTGATACTTAGAGTATCTACCACTATGGAACGTGTCGCAAATACACTATCTTTTATATTATATCAATTAAATGTGTTATGACCCATATTAATTCAATAAAATTTATTTGCGCGCCGGGTTTAGAACCCGCGACCTTTGAATTCGTAGTCGAGCATCTTACCTCTCGACCATAAAGGCCGAACATGGTTTTAGCTGTGTTTGGTGACCAGATCTGAATAGCCAGGTACGTCCCAACCTTCCTCTTTCCCTTGTCCTCGACCTCCCCACTCCTTTCCGTTTGAAAACATACCACACATATGGATGACGTAATCTCCTTGGCTCCAGGCGGTAGGGAATCTTGGGAGGTATTCACATGAAAAAAATATATCCTAAAAAAAGCTATAAATCGTAAAAAATTAAAAAATAATATCTCTTCTCTAAAACATGCACACTTGTATATCGATTTACATGTTTGTCGATATTGCCAAACGCCTTACATTCAGTTAGTTCCCGATTCCGCTGATTATAAGCTATTTATCAAATATAAATTAAAATATGGAAATCGACATAAAAAATTTTTTTATCAGGGTGGCAGAGCTGCATTTTCTATTTGTTTGTAATTTATAGTTTAGATCTTCCATTGAATCTCAGATTTCACAAAACTTGTACAAGAATAGGCGATTTTTCATATTTATAATGATGAAATTGAACAAACATTAAAAATTTCTTCATTAGATAAGCATAGGAAAGACTTTGATTTCATTTGCATTATCAAAATTATTAATTGTATTATTGACTCTCTTTCTTTTATTGCAACTCATCCAGTTCAAACTCCTTGCCGTAGACTTGGAAACAATGAATTGCTGTCCCTCAATAATCACTCTACTAATTATGTGTGTTCATTCTCCACTATCCAGAATGTCGAGACTTGTTAACTCAAGCCATGGTCTTGAAATCTTTGGTACCAGTCTAAATGGTTTTGTCATTCTTTACGACTCTACCAAAACTTTAACTTGATCTTGGCTCTGATCTGAATGTTCTTTCTTATGTGTATTTTGTCCCATTTTTGTAATTGCTTCATTTAATATTATGTTTGTGCTGTTCTATATCTGTTGCTCTTTTTTTCCATTTCGTGTGATATTTTTCCATTTTATTGGACAATATTCCGTCAGTTTATAAATAAATAAGTCGGAGACGCCCGAGGAAGACATGGCACGATCAAGTGAACCAAATAATAGAGTCGGGACATGTGAAAAGTCAGAATAACAGAAGAGTATGTATGAACGCGAATGAACTAAGGAGTGTGCGCCAAGACAGAGTTGTATGGCAGTCCGTCCTCTCTGCCTACCCCTGCGGATAAAACGGCGTAGTGGTTAATTAGTTGGTTAGACATAAAAACGTATTTTTTTAGGGTGGCAGAGCTGCATTTTCTATTTGTTTGTGATTTATAGTTTGGATCTTCCATTGAATCTCCTGATTTTGCAAAACTTGAACAAGAATTCGGTCGCTGGTGTGGAGGACTATTAAATGAGTTAGATAATATGTGAGTCCGTACTGTAGATACTGCGGGTCTCAATACAGGATAATGGTAAAGAGAATTGTTGTGATCCAACCAACTGAGAAGGTAGAGTTGTATTGTTCTATGAATTGCTTTCAGGAATGGAATCCCAAAAGACGGAAGGAAAAGGGGGGTTTATTTAGCGGTGGAATACAATTGTCAAGACTGATATTTGTTATACTGTGAAAGGTTTAAATGTGCCTACATAAAATTATCAAATTTAAATATTGGAGAATGATTATAAAACGAATAAATAAATGCAATGCAGTCCTGCTACCCTAACATAAATATTTACTGTTTCATTTATCATATTTTCTTTGAATACCAAAATGGTAGATATTCTCAGTGAATACGACATAAAGTCACATGAGTCCTAACCAGTAGTAGTGACTTTTTAGTGGGCTAGAATGCCATGATTGAAATGAAATTCGACGTTGTTGATGTTTTGTGGCCAAATTGTTTTCAAAATTACAAATTTTTGTATAAAAGATTTTTCAGCAAGCCGTGCCGTTAACCACCAAAACTGAAAAACCTGAAAATCTCGGCACAATTTTATTTTTATATTACAAAAACATTAATCATGACGTTTTTTGCACTCTTAGAACTGATGCACACAAAAGAGTCGTCACTGACGACACTCCCAACTGCTCCCAACCGTCTGGAACCAGTGAGACTATAGCATCCTTAATTGGGGTGTGTTGTGAGGCTGAAGGTGGTGGGAGGGAAAGAAGATGGAGAGAGGGAATCTGGTCACCAAACACGGCTAAAGCTATTTCAAATAACGTTTCCATTCTGAATGGTAATCTTTCACCAGGGCGATACTTAAGGCATCCATCACTCTGGAACGTGCCGCAATTGTACTATTTATTATTTAATTATAATTAAATGTCAAATTACATCAAATGTATTAGCGCATGCCGAGATTCGAACTCGCGACCCCTGAATTGGTATTCGAGCGTCTTACTAGAGCACGGAGGCCGTCAAAGGCCCTGGTGAAAAACTACCATACAGAAACAAAACGTTGCTTGAAATGACTTTGGCCGTGTTTGGTAACCAGATACTTCCCACCTTTCTCTTTCCCATCTCCCTTCAGCCTCACAACATGCTCCAATTAGCGATACCATAGTAGGCGGTTGGGACTATGCAATATTCACATAAATATTTATTTTAAACATTAAAATAAACGTCTTGATTCAGTCAGCTTCCCGAGATAACCGGGAATGTTTATAAAAAGTAGGTAGGTACCGTCTTTTAATGCCATTTTTATTGGTGTCTAATAATAATGGTAAAAAAATAAATAAAATTATTTATGTATTTTTAAAACCTCGAGCGTTGAAAATTGGACGTAGTTATGCAGACGGCCTCCGTGGTCGAGTGGTAAGACGCACGACTACGAATCCAAAGGTCGCGGGTTCAAACCCGGCGTGCGCCAACAACTTTTATTTAATCAATATGTATCATAACACATTTAATTCATATAAAAATAATAAAAAGTACATTTGCGGCACGTTCCAGAGTTGTAGATACTCTAAGTATCGCCCTGGTGAAAGACCACCATTCAGAATCGAAACGTTGCTTGAGACGGCTTTAGCCGTGTTTGGTGACCAGATCTGAATAGCCAGGTACTTCCTGACCTTCCTCTTTCCAATCTCCTTCCCTTCACCACTACCTTCAGCCTCACAACATACCCTATTTGGGGATGCCATATTCTCACTGGCTCTAGACGGTTGGGAGAAGTTAAAACTCTTGTGCGGTATTCATATTAAAAATAAAATAAAATAAAGCGTCCAACCCACAATTTGCCAAAATCGAGTATGATATATTTTCCTAGATAGAAAGATAAATACTAAATTTATATCTGTTGACAAACATCCAAGCTCCAAATGCAATAGATTTTTAGTAATTCATTTTTTTAACTAACCCACATTGCAGATATTTTTCTTATATTGAAGTTTAAAAACATTAAAATATAGTAAATACTATTATTTTCTAAATACATAAATTTATAGATTATAAATTACTTATTTATATTAAAAATCATGAAGAAAAAACCAACGCCTTTTTCTCAGTTCCATATTTTTGGGGTTGGATGCTTTCTGCATAACTACGTCAAATTGAACAATCCATTTATCAACGGCGATAATACTAATACGTTTTAATCGGAGTTTTCCATTTGCCGAATAATCTGCGTTCAAAGTTTTTAATGTGCGGAATAATCTGTGTTCGGAGTTTTTAATGTGCGGAGTAATCTGTGTTCGCAGTTTACCACGTGCGCTATACTCCGACCCATCGTGAATAATCGAAATAATCCGGGGACCAGTATAAATATGACCTTGGTTCACTTGAAAAGGAATTGACATACCTTAACGGGATTGTTCTATTTTCAAAAACGGCCTTGTTATGCGGAAAGCGGGTTCGTATATGTCAGCACATTAAATTCTTCAAACGTTGCTTTAGAATTCAGGTTTACTTCGTCTACTGTGAAAAAAACCCTTTAAAAAACTTTTTTCCGTTATAATGGGTCACTGGGGTGAAAAGATGTTATTCCAGCCGACATTGTGCAAGTGTTAAAATTTATTTCACATGATTGGTGACACTCCTCGCAGAGTATTAAAACTGAAATAAAAAATTATTACGATGTTTTGCTTTAAACTTTTGAATTATTCACTTTACCAAGAGTAGGTCAAAAAAATTGATTCGCCCGCAACAAATTCACTATTTTTTTTAAGTTTTCATGATCTCTCTCTTTTTCGCACGAGTGACGAGTGCACCTTAAAATTTCCCGCCCACAACTTGACATCATTCACATCTTCCTCCATAACGAAACACCGCATTTATACGAATAAGCTGCTTTTTTTGCTAGCATTTTCTCTTTCAACCTATTAATTGTTACGCATTTTCTTCTCTTGACCTATTTTTTTTTCTCGGAGACAATACGAGTACAATTTTGTTTTTCAATTCACACCGCGCCAATTTTTTTTCTTATATTTATTGTGACTAAATCTGAAATGGTCCGAAGAAAAAATACACCTTCTAGTGGAAGATACTTTTAGTAATCACCCAGGTGAGAGACAACCATTCAGTTCCATAACGTTGCTTGATAGCTTTAGCTAAGTTTATTGACTTGATCTAAAAAGATAAATACTTACTAGATAAAAACCAACCTTACTTTTTCCTTTCCCCGCTCCTATTTTCTTTAGCCTCGCAACATTTCACTAAAGCTACAATTTTAAGCTAGCTCCACTGGTGCTGGGCAGTAGAGGAGTGTACGGTATCACACAAAATAGCCTGTAAAAAATATTTAAATACATAAATCAAAATAATAAGTAGTATATAAGTTAAAATATTATAAAGTTAAAAAGAAAATGAAATAATTAACTACTTGTTAACTTGAATGTACAAAGTAACTAATAAAAAATAAATAAAACTAAAAAAAACACAAAAAGGTTATATAAAGGGGCACTAGGAATAATAAAAATCATTTCAGCATGCAATAATAATATCGATGTTTAAATTATATTTTCGATGTCTTCGAAACGTTCGCAGATGTTTCACCCCTGCCTAAGCCTATCGGTGACCTAGTTTCGGATTGTTTCAATTCGATCAACTATCAAATTATTCGAAAAATCACATTTCACTTATATTATTTACGTAGCCCTGAGTTCCGAATCCCAGGACGCTTATCGCCATACTCCCTCTGACTTATCTGCGAATTATTTATCTCCCTTAAATCCGTATTTAATAATTCATTAGAAACGTCAACTCGTCGTTCTGCCTTCGCCATATTACTACTAAATTTTATACTGCAAAATACTAGCATTATTATCGCACACGAGTCCCAACTGCTCGCATCTGTCTGGAGCCATTTTGTGAGGCTGAAAGGAGTGGGGAGGGGAAGGAGATTGGAAAGAGAAAGGTTGGGATGTAACTGACATTTCTAATGAGTAATTGTACGAAGTTCTTATATTCGTCTTTTTGCCCAGGAATTGTTTTTCTCTGTCAGTAGTAATCGCGCTCGTTTTTCTCAAAGAAAAAAAAAAGAATTACAAATAAAATGTCGAACTAAATATACTGCCTGTTTTCAAATTTTATTTTAAAATAAAAGTTATTTGCGCACGCCGAGTTTGAACCCGCGACCTCTGGATTCGCAGTCGAGCGTCTTTTCACTCGACCACGGAGCCCTACCTGATACATCATTATTTGAATGTACTTTCCCCTTCTAACTATAAAAGCTGCGATCATATAGCTTTTTTCTCGCAGAGGAATCTTTCTCTGATGAGACATCTACCAAAATCTGACAAGACTAAAAATTAAGCCGCATTTGTCAACATTTTGTAATGAAAACATTCACTTTCACCCAGGTCCGGCAGATGTTCGAGGAGCGCCGCACCAGGGCCGGCATAGACAAAAGCCACCCGCTGCAGCCCCTGGGCGCCCCCACGCCGCCCGGAGCCGCCCGGCCGCAGGGCTCTCGGCCTGCCCCCCGGCCCCAGCCGAATGGGGCCCTAAGGGGACAGAACACCGTGCACGCAGATGGGGATTTCACGAGGAAGGAGGTTGTGGAGATTAAACAGGTAATTATTATTATTTTTGAGAGTGCGATACTTTTAACTGGTAATCATCATTCATCACAATATCGAGTCATATTTATATTCTTGACACGTTATCAATATGTTGTGTAATATCACCACAAGGATACATAACGAAGTTAGTAAATAAATTCAACTGGCTGAGTGGACAAACGCGTCGGATTCCCACCCGGGCGTCGTGGGTTTAATTCATCTGCTAGTGTTAAGTCCTCCATCATTGCACAAGCAACATTTTCCGCTTATTATGATGGCAGTAGAAGTTTTTCAAATATTTTCAAGTTATTCGTAGCTAGAAAATGAATGTCTTTCTTTTTAAAAAAAAAAACAAAATAAAAAAATTCTAATATTTAAGGATTCGTGGTTTTATGGATAGTTTAATTGCTCAATTTTTCCACCTAAATTTGAACAAAATTTTAATATTGTATTTTTACTTATTTTTTATTAACAGTCAATTCGACCAAATGCATTACATGCTTTAAAAGCTTCGTTACGTACTTATAGTGTTTAATTTGTAGAACTACAGGTTTTTATAATTTTAATAATTTTGCTAGTTTTCGAATTCTATTTTGATTTTGACAGCTGTTTTGGCGATCTATGTCACAATCAAACTATGTTTAGAACACACATATTTGTATAATTTTGATTACCAGCACAAAAATTCGATTTACATAGAAATTATTTTTATGGCAAGCACTTAACTAACTTAACTTTTGGGTTTATAATGTAAATGCTACTTAAGTCAAATGCCATTAGTTTCCCCGCTTTCGAAAACGAAATACATAAGAATTTGTTAAGTACATTTAAATGGTAAATTATTTTACAAATTACTTTGTTTAGAATTGTATTAGTATTATAATCTTTAATTTTGTTTTCTCGAACAAACTAAGAAGTGGAGAGAAGATCATTTTTGTTGGATTATTAATTAATTTTGTATTTGGATTTATTATTACATTTTGAGTATGAATTTATTTTCACCACTCGTGCAGATAAGTACCAATTTATTAATATGCGTATATTAATACAATTTATATAACTAGTAACATCAAACAACAACTTCCTCGCGGTTTCTACTCTGTTCGGAAAATGTAATGTCAACAGGAAGTGAACATCTAATATCATATTTCGATTAATTAAACATCGCATAACCGTTAATAACCATTAATAATGTAACTTGACTTACCAAGATGAAATCTGAGAAGTTTTCTTTCTACAGAATTAAAAAGGGTTGCTTTAATTTCAAATACAGAATGAAAATTTTCATCTTGTAAAAGATGATTCTTTAGTAATTTGATAATTTTCTTGACACAGTTCCAATTTCGAAAAAATCACACTCGTACGCACAAAGAAAGTATATTGTTAAATTAATTTGGCTTCCTCGGCTTGTCGTTTATTTTACCTACGGATCGATTATTTTTGAGATTTGTTAATCCTTAAATACTTGGATAATTATGAATGTTTGTGTTTAATTATTTTTTTAAGCTGTCTCCTCAATTGGATGTATTTATGCAGAAATCATCCAACCCACAATTTGTCAAAATCGAGTTGTACATGTTTTCTTATAGATAAATACGAGATTTCTATCTGCTGACAAACATCCAAGCTCCAAGTACAATAGATTTTTTGAAAAAAAAAAAATTTATCTACAAAAATTTGGCTTAAATTAAAGTTTGAAAACATTGAAATGTAGGGTGACTTTAGAACATATTTTCTATTAATATATTATAGATAATAAATTACCTTTTTATAATAAGTATCATAAAGAAAAAAACACTGATATTCACTGATATTCAAATGCCGGTTACGCACACATCAATGCTTGTGTATCGTCATATTTTATTTTAAGCCTTCTTCTCCGTTTCATCTTTTTAGGCTTGGATGCTTTCTGTACAACTACGTTCAATTATAATTTTACTTATTGAGATAACAGTTATTAAAATTCTAATAGTGAAATAGAAAAAACATAAGAAAAAAATTAAGGTTTCACCTGAACTTGATTATATAATCTGTTACACCACAAAAAAAGATGTCCATATATGTATTCCCAACCTTAGCTTGCAGATGATTAAACCCCTTAAGCCTACAAACCCGATGCTTTGGACCAATCGACTACTGCAAACCGATCTCAAAGAAAAAAATGCACTTCTGAGGAAAATTATGCACTTCAAAATAGCTTTCGATTATTGTTAAAGTTCGTTACTTTTATCTAATTATTTTTAATATTTCTTGCAGAGATCCAGTAACCACGACCTCCCCAACCTCACAAAGACTCACCGTTTCGAGTCTGAACGAATCTTTAAGGACCACAACCTCAACAACGAAGAGTTCCTCGATGACGTGACATTCCCCGACGGTATCAGCTTTGACCAGCTGAGCCTGGATCCGATCTCCAACAAACTGCCCAACGTGGGAGGCGCCTTGCCCAGCCAGCGACAAGCGAAGCAATCCGAAGCGAACAACAACACAATTGTCACAAAGAATGGAACCAGGAAAGCTGTTCCGGATGACAAAGGTTCAAGGGTCAACGCCACGAATAGTGCGAACGGAGAGAGCAGAGGGAAGGGGTCGCCTGTGGAAAGGGCTCGAGCAACACCTCCCAGAGTGGTGAGGACTCAGACTACGACCAGGCCTAAAGTGTCGCAATCCAGCAGCCCTACGGTTGCTACTCCACCCACGCCAGTAAAGGCTAGGACTCCAGTTGAGCCTAAGCCTAGAGTAAGAAAACTTCCTATTTTCGTAGAGAGATCACTTTGTGATTTAACATATTTAATGAAAATTAAATAATAACTTTGTATAAGACCACAGATTTTATTTTATTTTTTATGACCGACCAGTTTCGCTTAGCCTAAGCATCATCGGGGTATAAAATTAAACTGAACTAAAAATACGAAGTGTGCGGTTATATCTACATACAGAGGGAGAACACTTTTTTATATTGTGTTCTCCCTCTATATGTAAATATAACCGCACACTTTGTATTTTTTGTTTAGTTTAATTTGTACCCTGATGATGCTTACGGCTAAGCGAAACCGGTCGGTCATAAAAATTAAAATTATGTCTGTGGTCTTATACAAAGGTATTATTCGTTATTTAGATATTTCCAATGAATACCTTCACTGTCTTACTTATTAGATTCTTTCGCGCCGGTTCAACGTTGGTTTAGATAAACCGGGCGTAAGGCCTAACTTAACTATACTTAGGTTGTAAGTCAAGTTTTGCACTTTTCCGACTTTACGCGCCGCATAATACTTATGAGAAAGACGGTTAGATTAAAGGTCTGGACGTAAAATGTTTACACACAAATCATCCATTGCGTGAAACGTTAAAAACGCGCTGTGATTACGTTTTCAAAACGGATAATTTGTATCCATCGAAATAAAACTGTTTGCATCCATAGAAAAACAAATAATTTGGAGGCTTTAATAAAAACTGTCATTGGGTTTCCATAATTGTAAAGAATCCTTAGAATATTTTTCATTACGACAGTAAATATACACACACAGTCACTTTACGTTAAGAGTAAAGCAACGCAATTATTTATTTTTTTAATTTTCTTAAATATAAAGCACACAAACTGTTCTGTGTGCCCCACTAAAAACTCTCGGACGGTGAGCTCGGACGTCATGAAATTATCACTGCCTTTTCTATCTCAATTTTCTAGGTCTCAATCTCTAGATATTTCTCTAAAATGGGGCTTTGTAAATTTTACAATTGTTATTATTATTATTATGAAATGCTTATTGTACTTTAAAAATCGGGTATCGGAAATCAAATATCTTTCGCAAAGAAAAAAAAAATTGATAACATTATAGTCTCGATGGTGCTGTAAAAACAATAATAATAATAATTGAACAATAATTCGTCAATGGAGCCGTTATTGTGGGGAAAAAAATAACCTCAAGGGCGCTTTATTCTAATCAAACATATTGAATATGTTTCTACTAATGCATACCCAATATTTTTTTTCGTAAGACCGAACCAGTTTGCTCAAAATGTTTTTTTTTCTTGTAAACTTAAGCCACTTGTCAAAAAATTGGCAAAAATTTCCTGTCTTTGATGCTCCTGAAATTATTTGTCCAATATTTTACGACTGTTCAAAAGAAAAAAAGACTGAAGCGAGGCTAGATAGAACTACTAGTTCGTTAAATTTTATTTTTTCTTATTTTAACTTCTACGCTTTTTAACAATCGCAAGTTCAAAGCTCACCAAGATCGGCCAAAGTTATTCAATAAACCTGTTTTAATTGTTCTCGTCACCTTGGTTACAATTAATAAACATTTTGTAACCGTGCGCTTGATTCGCTCAAACGGTCTGACAGTTTGTGAAAATCTGAAAATTCATCGAATAAATTTGCCGCAACTCTTTTCGTATTTCCCGTATTCGGTCATAAATATTAATAAATTGTGAATGTAAATAATAAATAAAAACACTGTTGTTGTTTCCAGACTCCGATCAGGACAGTTTCGGCTGCCTCGCCCAGAAGAATGGCGTCCAAAGCTGAGGTGAGTCGTTAATGTGTGTTATTATTTTTTCCCTTTCAAATGTATGTTTATTCTCCGCCCCATACGAAGAACATTAAGTTGATTTATCGCTGGGGTGACGACGATTCTTCTGCCTGAATGCTAAGGGATGCTGAGCTTTTATTTCGTATTATTTTTCTGCCAAGATCTTTGTGGTTTTTTCTTTAGCGGCCACTAAACATAAATCGTAACAATTTAAAAATATATCGTAAATGCATCTATGCATACCCTTTAGCATAAATACGATTTTCTATCGATTTTAATGTTTATATTGGCTCAATCATATAATGGACATATTCTAATTTTTGAGAGTTCGAGAACAACGTGATAGTTGTGAATGATGAATACTTGGAGCAAGTAGATGAGATTGTGTATTGAAAAAATATGTTTTAGAAAGACGGAAAGTCTGATAAGGATATTGAAAGAAGGGTGAATGCAGGAAACTCCATTAATGTAGGACTGAACGCTGTTGGCGCAAATAAAAAAATGTCCAAAAAAGCGAAGCTAACAGTCCACAATGAAGTGCTTATACCAACCCTGATGTATGGCGGTGAGGCATGGAACTGGCAGAGGAGAGGTGAAAATAGACTGAATGCTGTAGAAACGAGATTGAGGTGTATGTGCGGTAAAACTATGTATGACCGTGTTAAAAATGTGGATATCCAAAAAGAATGCAAGGATGATGTTAGCGTAATGAATGGGATCAAGAAAAGGATGCTTAGATGGTTGATGTGAGCGAATGAACGAAAAAAGGCGTTTAAAAGAATATATGATGCGAAATTGAATGAAAGAAGAATTCGGGGACGCCCGAGGAAGGCATGACGCGATCGAGTGAATCAAATACTTGATTCGGGCCATGTGAAGAGTTAGAATAACAAGATTGTGTATGAGACGATGTATGAATGTGAATGAAGTAAGGAGTGTGTGGCAAGACAGAGTTGTATGGCAGTCCGTCCTCTCTGCCTACCCCTGCGGAGAAACAGCAAGATAATTAGTTAGTTATAATCCAAGGTAGCCGTGATATATTACTAAATACATACGAATGTATGAATGAAAAAATATTTAAATTAGAATTAACTTACTAAAGCTTTATGCTTTATTTAGATATCAATTATTGGAACAATAAACAAGCCGAAACGGTCTCGATCGCAAACTAATAGTTTTGTTTTCTATGTCTTTTTCTGTTTTATATTCCGATGAAGATTATTGAAATATTAGTTTAGTTTTTAGACTAAGAAAAAATGAATTGCTGTTCCTCAATCATCACTCTACTAATTATCGTCCTCTACTATCCAGAATGTCGAGACTTGTTAACTCAAGCCATGGGCTGAAATTTTTGGTACCAGTCTAAATGATTTTTGTCATTCTTTACGACTCTAACCAAAACTTTGACTTGACCTTGACTTTAATTTGAATGTTCTTTGTAATGTATATTTTGTCCTATTTTTGTCATTGCTTCATTATAACATGTATAATGAATGTGCTGTTCTTTCTCTGTTGCTTTTTTTTCCTATTTCGTATTATGATTTTTTTTGTAATTGGACAATGGTCCGTTAGTTTATAAATGAATAAATAATAAATTTTAAACCGCGAAAAGCTGCGTTCATTGGTCACCCTGTTTTAAGGCTTTCGCAAAAAACTTCCACAGCCTCCCACACGTCCCTACAGATGGTCCGGGCCGCTTTTCCAGGAATCCCCTTTGTATATGGCCGCGTCGGCACATTAAAACGCTTGCTGATTCGGCTTTTTCGTGCCACGACTATCGCGTTATGGTAATTAGTTTAGTTTTTTTTACGTCGAAAACATTTTTTTTTTAAATTCCAACAGAATCACCGCTGACCATTTTGGCTTTCCGCTCAATAAAAATGCTCGCTAACGGCTTTTCTTGTCAGAACACGTTGTTTCCATCGTGTTTTGTGATATTTTGCAATATATCAATACTTTAGTCTGTGCTACATGTGCTGTCGCCAAAATAAAATTACAAAAAAAACAAGTAAGGTTTTTCCATGAATTATATAATTACATTTTAATTTTTAGGTTTTTCGATTTTATTTAAACAATAATTATTATTATTTTAATATTTTTAAAAACAATTTTAGTTAAAAGCTCTGCGATGTAATTATTTTTACGCGTGACAGCTGTTTCGCCTTCTGAGTGCATTATCAAACTGTGTCAATGATAATGCTTTCAGAAGGCGAAACAGCTGTCACGCGTAAAAATAATTACATCGCAGAGCTTTTAACTAAAAATTGTTTTTTAAAAAATATTAAAATAACAATTATTATTGTTTAAATAAAATTAAAAAAACCTAAAAATTAAAATGGAGTTCTACAAAATAAACTTTAAAACCATAAATAAAAATATACTAATACATATTTCGGAATCGAACATTTCGATTATAATTGTTTTTTATATATTTAATGAAAATGAAATAATAAATTTGTATTAAGTGATTAATATTATTATAAATAGTTAAATAATATCAGTAATCTAAAACACAAATATAAAACAGAAAAAGCCAGAAAATAAAAAGTCAATGGTCACAACCGAGGCTCGAACATGGATTCTCTACTCTATCCGGGAGTAACGCCTTAACCAATTCGGCCATTAAAACTTTATTAGAAACTTATTAGCGATGTTTTAGATTATTGATATTATTTAAAACATAAGCATTAATGCTTTAAAGTTATTTCCAACTTTCAATAATATTGAAATTGGCTTGTATAATATTCTCAGTCAACGTTTTGCCTCTTTCATTTCATATTTTCTTTCCCTTCTTCTGTGTTCTTTTGTTATAATTTAAATCAGAGGTTCCCAAACTTTTTTATCCGGTAGACCACTTGTCGATTTTTTCTGTTTTGTATAGACCCCCTGCTTTCCTAGTATTGATTTTTTTAGCGTTGGGAAAAACTTCAAGGTTTTGTGAACGCTTCAGGAACTGCTAGTTCTTTGAAATGAACCTTTCGCGGTGAACACTTCAATTGTAGTCGAACTCGTCAAAAAATAGTACTAGTCGGCAGAGATCCCAAATCGAAAAGTGCTAGCAAATCAACAAAAAATCCTCTCGGAAAAAAAGCACTAGTCGGTAGAGATTTGAAATCGAAAAGTACTAGCAAATCGACAAAAAATCCTCCCCCAAAAAGTGCTAGCAAATCAACAAAATTTACTTAAAACGGAATCCACTCCCATAGACCCCCATTTACGTCTCATGCACTTCCAATTTTTTTTTCATTGACGTGGACCCCTTGCAGGTCGGAATCGACCCCTGGGGGTCGATATAGACCACTTTGGGAATCACTGATTTAAATGATATTCTTATGTTTTCTCACTGTCCTCTTCTTTTATTTTATATTAAGTTCTCCCTCTCTATGTATATTTAATCGCACACTTTGTATTTTTTGTTTTGTTTCATTTTGTATACTGATGATGCTTAGGCCAAGCGAAACCGGTCGGTCATAAAAAATAAATTTAAATCTGTGGTCTTATACCAAGTTATTATTTCATTTTCATTAAATATGTCAAACCACAAGTGATTGCTTTCTACGAAAAAATATTTATATTTATACATATATATTTATTAATATTAAGTTACATCACGGCGTATGCTTAAATATTCCTACGCACATGTCAAACATATTGTTATCTAGGATATGTTTTTTTTAAATGAACTTAAAATATCATTTTAAAGTTTTATGGCCAGTTACATAATGATTATTATAAGCGGAAAATGGTGTCTGTGCATTGATGGAAGACTTAGCTAGGCATTGAACCCGCAACGCCTGCTGGGGAACCAGATGCTTTGAACCACTCAGCTTGTACGCGTTTTCAATTGGTTTTATAAATTGAACTGATTTTTTATGCTATTTATTTATTTGTATGAAACTCACACTGGTTTTTTTTTAATTAATTTTGCCACACTGGATCGGCCTTAGAAATCGTTTGGCGTGTGACCTTCAAAAGCGACGATTGTGAAATTAACGATTTTAGCTTGTATAAGTGGACGTAGTTGTGCAGAAAGCGTCCAACCCACAATATGTCAAAATCGAGTTTTACAGGTTTTCCTGTGGATAAATACGAGGTTTTTATCTGCTTAAAACATTCAAGCTCCAAATGCAATAGATTTTTGATAATTCAATTTATTATTAACACATTGCAGATATTTGTCTTAAATTTAAGTTTTAGAACATTAAAATGTAGGATAACATAGGAAATACAATTATTATTTTTTATAAATAGATTGATGGATTATAAATGACTTATTTGTAATAATTCTTGTTTAGAAAAAACACTGATATTCACTTTACAAATGTCGATTACGCGTATTGATGCTTTTGTATCGTCATACTTTTAAACGCCTTTTTCTCGGTTTCATCTCTTTGGGGTTGGATGCTTTCTGCAAAACTGCGTCCAAGTTATTTGTACGAAATCGTAAGCATTTTATTATAAATTATTTAATTTAATCCACGAACTTACTCCACTACTCGAAACCAAGAATTAGCCACATTTTGAGTGAAGAAAGTTTTTTTTATGTGCTGTTTTTTTCGTTGATTCAAAACATTGATAAAAAAATTACGTACAATACATTTGTTCGCAAATAAGGATCTACATAATTGTGTTTTCTTTTTTACTGTTTTTGGGCTGAATTATTCACCGTTATTTGCTGATTTGGGGAGTAGAAGAGTCCAACGTCGGGACTGCTGAGTTGTGGGAAGGTTTGTTGCATGCAATATTGTCTAATTTTTTTTATGCAATACACTTAATCTTTATTATCCGGTGCCAAAACACTCCGGGCCGCCTGTCTTCCGCTGTCAACCTCCAGTTCTTTACGTCTCGGGTGCGGGCTGTTTGGTGATCAGTTCTTATTTGATTCGTTCTAATTTATTCCAGAGTGGTAAATACTCCAAGTATCGTCCTGATGAAAGACCACCATTCAGAATTGAAACGTTGCTTAAAATGGATTTAGCCGTGTTTGGTGACCAGATCTGAATAGCCAGGTACTTCTTTTTCTCCCCCACTGCCTTCAACCACACAAAATACCCCGATTGGGGTTGCCATAGTCTCACTGGCTCTAGATGACGGCTTGCATGGTCGAGTGGTAAGACGCTCGACTACGAATCCAGAGGTCACGGGTTCGAACCCGGCGTGCGCAAATAATTTAATTGACATAAAATAAAATATAATATATTTACAGCACGTTCCAGAGTGGTAGATACTCTTAAGTATCGCCTTGGTGAAAGACCACCATTCAGAATTGAAACGTTGCTTGAAATGGCTTTAGCCGTGTTTGGTGACCAGATCTGAATAGCCAGGTAGTTCCCAACCTTTCCATTCCTCATATCCTTCCTCTCCATACCCTCACAACATACCCTGATTGGAGTTGCCATAGTATCACTGGCTCTAGACAGTTAGGAGCAGTTATGGGACTCTTGTACGGTATTCACTATTAAAAAAATATTAAAACAAAATTATCTTACCTTATTGAAATTTAATTCGTGTAAAAATAATATATAGTATATTTGCGGCACGTTCCAGAGTAGTAGATACTCTAAGTATCGCCTTGGTAAAAGACCACCATTCAGAATTGAAACGTTGTTTTAAATGGTTTTAGCCGTGTTTGGTGACCATATCTGAGTAGCCAGGTACTTCCCGACCTTACTCTTCCCCATCTCCTTACCCTCCCCACTACCTTCAACCTCGCTGCATACCCTAATTGGTAATCTCACTGGCTCTAGACGGTTGGAAGCAGTTGGCACTCTTGTGCGGTATTCAGTATAAAAAAAACTCTAATAAAAAATTAAGTTTCTCCCTTTAGTGCCACTATTTACAATGGCCACCCACCGTAATCGGAAATTCGTAGGTACCTCAACACATTTTGATATTTTTTAATGAATTTAAAAGTTGTCACTTTTTTGTATTTTTTTTTCAACTCTCATTGTTTTTCAATCCTAAAAACATGTTGACACGTGTTGCTGAATGTAATTATGTTTATAAAACACAACAAATTACTTTTTGTGGTTAGGATTACAATGTTTACTCGAAATTTGGTAAGGAATTAACTGTATTGAAATATTATTTTACGAATTGTAGAAGATCGTTTATAAGAAATTTATAATTTTATTCGAAAAAACGTGTTTAGCTATTACGCAGCTTTATTGCGTGAATAAATTGCTAATTTTCTTCGTGGCGGGCTCACCTATACATAAAATATAAAGCTTCTGTGTGCTTTTTTATGGCGGTAGCTGGGTTTGACTGAAAAAAATAATGGTAGAGATATATTAGCACTGTTTATATTTTCATAGACACCTACTTTAACCGAAACAACAGCAGTGGCGTGCCATAATTTTTCTTCGGATTTTGAAAATTTTACAGAAAAAAAAAAACATTTTATTTTTATTTATTTAACAAGATCTCATAAAAAAACAGTTTTCACCAAATACATTAAGAGATGAATGATATCAAAATATTGTAGATACATGCATAGTGTAAAAAAAAAAGAACATAAACATTTATGTACATCTCACATATAGACAAGGTATTATATATCCAAAGGAGTTTTATAAGTACAAACTAAAGTAGTGTGACGCACTATATATGATATAATAACACAAATAAGGTTAGCAATTAAAAACAAAAAAGATAAGATATAAGAGAGGTTCATTCTTATGCACATATTAATTGGCAAGTGTAAAAAGGTGTGTAAAAAATATTATTTTTATTTAAGATAATGTAGATTGTTTTGTACGTTGTAAAAATACCAACCGAATTTTTTGTGTTCGTGAGAATCGATAGTAAATAAATAAGTAGCGAAAGGATTCATGGCTTGACTGGAGTTTGATTCGGTCAACTTGGATCGACACCTTTAGAAATAAAACTTGACAAATATAATAGTGGTCTAAACTTTCAGTTTCACCCTGATTAAATGTTTTTGGAACCTTTTTTGAAATGGGTTTGTATAGTGCATTTGTGACCAGTTCAAAAAATCCTGGTTCATTCAAACTTTTTTATCTATTCCCCATCTCCTGTCCTCATTTATTTCGCTTCACAACATTATTCTTTATTGTGGTTGTCACAATATAAGATAACGTTGCTCCACGGTGGTAACATGACCCCCCTATAACCCCCCCCCCACCCCCAGTCGATGCTTCTCGGTGGATAAAAATAAAAATCCTAACAGCTACATCTAAACCAACGTAAATTTCCGTAATTTGGTACGATTTTTTTTTTAATAACACAAACCCAAATTTTTCAACCTATGTATGATAATTAACAAGTTTTTTTCTTTCGCCAAACCTCAACACTCCCAAACGAGGTTCCCGAAAGAGGAATCCGGTGCCTTTCACTGTTCATTTTGTTCGGAGTTTAAGACAGTGTTTTTTTTATTTGACAGTCCCCCCCGACGGGCGAGGGCTCCGGGGAGAGGTGCAAGGTGTGCAACCGCCAGTTCGCCTCGGAGAGGCTGGCCAAGCACCAGGAGATCTGCTCCAAGCAGAAGAAGAGGAAGCCCTACGACGCCATCAAACACAGAATTGCGGTGAGTTGAAGCCAAAATTACCTGAACTATTAATATTGAACTACATGCCACCACTGTATAAAAGTAACTGAACAGATAAACCCTAGGAGTGTGATCTATACCGATTTGAAAGAAAACTTATGTCACCAATTTAAATAAGACATTTTGACTCCTAGGTCTCAGACAGGTCAATGAAATTAAATTATTTTTGTGTGCGAAAGCAAGAATGGAATGAGTAAAAAAATCAAATTTAGAGTTAAGTATGCAGAGTTGTTCTACAGATACATATCTAGCAAGGGAAAATGATATGAGTCAGAAAATAAATAATGTGCGATTATTTTTTTTTAATCACATACACAAAACAAAATTCCAAAAATTTTTTTTTTGCTCCTGAACATCCGCATTTTTTCACTCATTCAGTTCTTCCTTTCGCATACAGATTTGTTCAAGAAAGAATTTCGGTATTTGAAAATGGTTGATTAATGTCACCAGTAGTAAGAGAAAATTGAGCTCACTTGGGGCACACGGATCCGCCTACAACACACTTCTATCGGTGTATCTCTTCAGTGATGCCACCAATGCATAAAAGCGTTTTTTTATGCATAAATTACCTACCTGCAGCCGAATAATTTATTTTTTTCAGTTGTGAGAATTCTTTACATTCAATTTCATTATCATTTAAACATGATTTGATCAATAAAATAAATCGTTTTTTTTTTATTTTAAAATGTTTTTTGGTTACTAAAAACAAATGATTATTTATTTTTTTATACTGGAAACCAGGGTCTCGATGTAAGTATAAAAAAAAAAAATTGTTTGTGTACCAAAATACAACGTTATGTCTGCTTTTTACTGTTTCTCTTTACATATTGCCGTTTTCTAAATAATTAAAAATGAAAATATATATTTTTTTTATATTTATATATATATATATATATTATATATATATAATAATAGTAATAATTTTAAAAAAATATTAAAAAAATAAAAAAAAATTAATACAATTTAGACACAACCTCAAAATTTCATTAATCTTTTTTCGAAAATGAACCGAACTCTCTATTTGTACATTTATTGATTTAAATTGTTTTGTATAATTTTGTGATCTACCTTCATGTACGAGTATTTACAACATGATAACGTTGCTCCCCAACCCAAACACGAGAATTGATTTCTCTCCTGGGCTGGGTATTCTTGTTAAAAATGTATACATATCTGTAATAGTTTAAAGAACATTATACACTGTTTATTTTATATAAATAAAAATTATTAAAAAAAAAAAAAAAAATTTAGAAATTATTTTTCTTTTTGTCTTCCATATTGTTAAGCTGCCTGTTTTCCAATACATCTTTCGCCAATCTTTTCATTATGAAATTATCAACAGTTTCTATTTTCAGCATGCTGTTTTTGTGAATCGCACTCTTATTTTTTATTATTAATTTGTTTTGTTAGCATGGTGGTTAGTAAATGATTTTTTTTTTTAGTCAATCAGAAAAATAAGAACAGGAATACCTGCAGTCTACATTTGTATGGATCCCAGTACTAGAATTCAACTCTTCCATAATGTTATTTCTCTCCTCACTCTTGTCTCTAGCCACACTCTTCTCTAGTACCCGAACCTTTCCATTATCTTTGTCTTATTTCGCAAAGTCAGTCAACCTCTTTAATTAAGATGCGGAAGTGACTCAGAGGCAGACCAAAGAAGAGGTGAACTGACTGCTTTGAAGACAAAAGGAGTAGGATGGGAAGCTTTGAGGACTATAGGCGAATGGCTATGAAACATAGTCTATAGAGAATATATGTGGAAGAGGCCAAATCGTACCTTAGGATGAAGTGCCATGACAATGATTATCTTTGTTAATTTGTTTACTAGCCGAGGATCTTTGAATGAGTTAAATGAATTTCTATATCTAGAAAATTGTTTAGACCTCAGTTTTTTTTATAGTGAATACCGCACAAGAGTCCTAACTGCTCCCATCCCTTTTAGAGTCAGTGAGACTACGGCATTCCCAATTGGGGTATGTTGTGAGGTCTGAAGTGGGGAGGGGAAGGAGATGAGGAAGAGGAAGAATGGGAGTACCTGGCTATTCAGATCTGGTCACCAAACATGGCTAAAGCCATTTCAAGCAACGTTTTGATTCTGAATGGTGGTATTTCACCGGGGCGATATTTGAAGTATCTACCACCCTAGAACGTGCCCTAAATAAACTGTATATTATTTTATATGAATTAAATGTGTTATGACAAATATTGATTCATTGAAATTTATTTGCGCACGCCGGGTTTGAACGCGCGACCTCTAAAATGTAAAAGGTATGTGCTCAGCTCAAATCCAAGTCCTAGTAAAAGTCCCCGTAGTTAACGCGCAACTCGAATGCAAGTCCTACCCAGGGATTTCACTAATTTCTTGAAATAAGGACTACCTTCTTAGTTAAGATTGGTTCAGAGATGCAGCCCATGAAATTTTGTTAGCGAATTGAAATAAAATTCTTACTACGCGGGTTGTAGGAAAAAGTCCCGCATCCGTGGGGTATATATAAGAAAAGCAGTATTAAGTTTAGTTTGTCTTCCAGGGTACGGACGTGGAGCCCTACGTGAAGGTGGTGAAGAATACCGGCAAGGTGCAGACGGCGCCCCGCAGCGGCCCCGTCACGCTGCGCCCCAACAACTGGAGGAAGAAGCACGAGGACTTCATCAACGCCATCCGAGCAGCCAAACAGGTCACGCTGCACGTCAAAAAGGGAGGTTGGTGAATTAAGATTATTTTACTTAAACAGTGCAAAACTTTTACGCGGTGACCTGTTTAACAGTCCAACGTCGTTTTAGTATTAAATTTTACGCCTATACATATACAATCCACGTGGCAGAATCCTTAGAATCTGGCCACCTGTTAAGAACTAGCGTACTGCAAACAATAATGTATTAAATTGATATTACATCTATGTGCGATTCAAAACTCCGAGCCGTCGCTCCCGCCAGTTTTTAACACTAGGTTTACGGGCATTTTTTTACACCTATTTCTACGGGCACCCGTCAAATTGACGGATAAACACAGATACTGTTCACAAATACTTTATTTAACTGAAATTAGACTCCGCGTCTCCATACACTGACTACAACTCTTTAACTGAAGATAAATTTATTTACTTACTTATTCGTCAACTTTGCCAGACATCCACCCTCGAAGATACCTTTTTTTACTACCCCATAAATCATAATGCCCCGAATGTGTTACGCAACGAACGCTTATTTGTAATTTGGGTTTGAAAAAAATATCCTTCACACCGATGACATTATTTCTTCATTGGTTCACACAAATTGTTACACTATGATTATTTTGTTTTAGAAGTAATAATTTCACAAATGGGACAAATTCAAAGGCGTTATTTTACCACATCCTTCAATTTGACGGGTTTCCGTAGAGATAGGTATAAAGCGACTAGATTTTCTAAAATAATAGTTAAAAATATAATAAGAAAATAAAATTTCAGTAAATATATTTACACTGTTCAATTGTAAAAAGTCGTAAAAAAAAACTGAAAAAAATACTGTCTGTTTAGTAAAATTTGCAAAGCAAATCTGAAATCCGTCAATTTGACGGGTGTTGTAAACCTAGTGTTAAATTCATCTTACGATATCTCGACTCACTCGATATAGATGGCGCAAAACTCAAGCTTAAAAAATAATTTTAACTTTTATCTAACGACGTCTTTTAAAGGGCACTTTTAAAAAAATACTCGACCGCATTCTAATAATGGCACTCCAATCTCCATTTCAGCCTATAACATCTATTGGCCATAGATGGCACTTTACTGTAGCTTTTAACTTTCACAACGCACCCTCTATCAGCAAACGATAAATATTCTTCAGTTTGCGTTTGCCCTTGCCGACGTAGGGTGGACACGTGCTAGCTACTCGCGTTTATTTTTATGTAACCGAGAAAAGTTTATGAAAACGTTCCTTTGTTTCCATGCTCATTAAGTATGAATGATTAACATACACTACGGTTTTTTTTTGTAAAAAAATGTACAGTTATTAAGCAAGTGTGTTTTAAAAAAATCGTGCATTAAACATTTTTGTAATTTTTTTCATTAAAAAAAGTGCAGTGATTAAACAAGATTTATAAAAAAAATCGTGCGTTACGTGTGTGATAGTGAATTAATAGTGCACAAATTAATGGCTCAAGATCAGCGTCTTCTCTAAAATCTACCCCGTTTCAGCCTGGCCATCATATTCTGGGGCTGTGCGATGGTTTGCATTGAGAAGACCAAGAGTGCTTAATTGAATTCCCATTCACTTTTGACTGAATTCCGTATGCTCTTTGAAGGAATATTACGTCAAAATACACTTTAATCAAATAGTTATCGTTAATACATTATTTACTTTGAAGAGAGAAACTCATTTATCTAAATTTATTTAAAATCAGGGAAAAAATATCCAGTTTATTTGTACAAATTTTCAGCGGTTAGCGTAAGAATTGAATGATTTTATATTTTGAAAAAAATAAATAAATATTTGCTCTTCGTAAAGAGTTGACACGAATCCAGGCCCAGCCCTGAGCCAAACGGCGCCTGGCGCGGATTAAATTTTTGGCGCCCTAAATTTAAACACAAACACTTTCGATAAACTTTTTTTGTACGTCTAATAAAATAGCTTATTGTGTAATCATAACAATAGGTATCTTCGTTATATTCCACGTGGGCCCGTGAGTATTATTTACAAAAAGCGTAACTTTCATACAAAATTTCAGCACTGTTAACCACTTGTTTTTGACAGGTTTCCCCTTTGAAAATAACGAAATATTAACTAAAAGATCCAACAAATTACTTGTTAAAAGTGTAAATGTTTTGTTCTGTTAAATTTGCAAAGTAATTTTATGATTCTGCGCCTTGGCAATTTGCCGCCTGGAGCGAACTGCTCCAATTGCGCCTGCACAGGACCGGCCCTGCACATATCTCGTGATGAGGACACTAACTCGCCGTTCGCTGTTGAAGTTCTCACTGCACGAAATATGGTTTGAACGTTTTTTCAATCACATGTGACGTGGGTTTAGACATGCCAACGTTATGTTTGCAGGAAAACTGTCCGACCTCCCACCCCCGCCGCCGTCCGACACGTCGGACTATGTGTCCTACCCGCACTGCGGTCGCAGGTTCAACGTGTCCGCCGCCGAGCGTCACATCCCCAAGTGCGCCTCCTTCCAGTTCAACAAGAAGCCCCAGCCAGCCAAGAAGCGGTAACCTAACCTAACCACACCTCACTTTGAGACAGCCGACCAACAAACCATCGGTACATCGAGTCATTTCAATTATTATATTATAACCAATCTAGCCAAGTCTAGTGTTGACGGTAGGTTTGTTGACAATCAACTATGGAAAAAATAAAGTCATACCCCACTCATTGATAGCGAAAAGTATATTAAACAGGAGTGAAAACAAATCGAAGGTCTTTCTTTGGCCAATTGTAGCAATTAAAAATACTAACTTATCTGTGTAGTTCGGAGCATGGCTGCTGTAGGTATTGAGTAGTTCCTCATTCAAAAAAAGTTGCTTATGTTGCGAAACACTGGCAAACCGATTTACTCGCAATCTGAGGTTCCACTCTATGTATAATCTATTGGTTTCAGTATCTCTCCCTGATGAGAGAACTCCGTTTGCCTACCTTAATTTTCCCTTTCTCCTTCCCGTCACCCATTTCCATGAACCACGGCACTTCCCAGATTTAGGCTTGCCATAGTTCCACTGGTCCTGGCAGGGGTTGTATAGATATATTTTTTTTTTAAATCATATCTCGGTAATCTTGATGAACGATATATTGGTAATATTGATTAACGAGTGGTATTTTTAGACAATTTTGGTGTTAATTTGCTGTTTTCGATATATGGGGTATGACTGTGTACATTATCAAATTGTTGCAATATTATTAAAAAAATGTGCAGAAGTTTGTACTCAAACCAAAAACTTTCCCCTTCATCATTGAACCACTCGAGCACTCCTACAGCACTGGACTGTATTATAAGGCCTACTTATTATTTTTTATGCTTTGTGACACATGCTTTGAAAATCGTATTTGCCTGAAAATACAATATAATTCGCACTGTAAAATCATTACTGACCCAACGTCTCTTGTGACTGGAATTTCTTTTATTTTTATGATACGAGCCAACATAAAAAAAAAAATGCGATACCAATATTTTTTGTTCAAAATGTTAGTATTTTGACTGCGGCAAATATTTTTTTAAAAGACTGTAAATAATTAACTTGTGTCTGAAAATCATTATGCTTACAAAATATCTCTAAAGGTCCCAAATTTGATACCTTTAGTTAAATTAAATAGATTGCAAACATTTTATACTATTTGATATTATTTACTTAAAAAATTATTTTTTTTATATTTATGAAAGACATAAAAGACATCTTTTATTTCATATTAAAATTAGCTTAGCCAATATCCTTTCTCAAGCTTGAATTGTGTGTTTATGAAAGGGAACATTGATTTAAAAATTTAATTTCACCATATATGTAATAAATTAACCTAGTGTAGGAAACACCCTTGCTTGAACAATGGCATTAGTAATTCAGTAGTGTTAACTGACATTCCTAAATAAAAGCTTTCTGTGATAGGCGATTATGTATATCCTTTTTTTACTATAAAAACAAACCATATTATTAGCTATTATATTTAATGATTATTAACAATCTTGTAGTTTTGACTTGTGATTAATTTGTACGATATTATACTTCTTATTGTTATTTTGGAAATCGTGGATGATTTCTTTTTTACTACTGCATATTATATTTTAAAAACCATTATCGAATTTATTAATTTTATTTACAAAAAAATACTAATATAAAATGGAAAACCATATTGCTAAACTAAAATAAAAGAATATTTTCACCATTAAAATAGTTTTTTTTTTAAATTTATTTACAGTTAATACATTTGAGTTGTAAAATAAATGTTCATATCATGAAACGTAATTAATTTATTTTTTTAATAAATGCACTTTTGGTTCCACAGGAAAATTGTAAAAAACATTGAAGTGGTTAATACATTTAAGAATGCCCTTAATGACGATAACAAAAGACACTTTCTTTCATTAATTTATGCTTCCCTATCAACAATATAACTAAATACAAAACTACCATAATTTAGGCACCATTTAAAGCACTGAAATTGTAGACAATTCTTAAAAATTACCTTATTTTTTATATTGAGTACTTGTCTTAATATATCGAATGAAAGACAATTAAGAACACTCTATATTTATTTAATGCACAAAGGAACTGAGTTAAAAAATATATTCAAAGAATTTAAACGAAATACATATTTGATAACAATAAATACAGACTAAAATATTTGTATAATATTGCATATTGCACCCTATTTTCATATTCAATAACGGTTATTTTGATTGAGTTATGATTGATAAAATAATATTGTAAAAATACTTATTATCAATAGCGATTTAAGCATAATTATAAAGATTCAATACTTTTCGTAAAATACATTATTTTATGAGGTAAAAAAAAAAACAACACTAAATGGAAACGATTATGTATTGTAAATCAGAAAAAGGCAACAAGTTTCCGAGCAACCAATATCTGGTGAAATTCTCTTTATTATTCAGTTCAATTTACTTAATACAACAGATTTTACTTGTAAAAAAATATACCATTTTTTTGTGGCTCGCGGACTGTTGCTCCCAGCACAATACAGAAATTATCCAATTTATTCCACACAAAAAAATACAATGGTGTAATTTTGATCAGATTTTTTCTGCCAGAAACAATGTGTTGAAAACTATGTCACTTAACGAATGTTGTACATAGTATCATTTGATTCTAAACAAAGTTCATGAGAAGCTATAGATGTTAAAGATACAGTCTAAAAAAATGTACAAAAACCTCTGTTACAAATTATTTGTTTGTTATTAGAGAAATGCTTTTTTTAATTTAAAAGCTTTAGTAAATTGAAAAATACATAATTTTATTAACAAGATGAAAAGAACATGTTTTGACTAAGACAAATATTGATCACTAGAGTTCAACTTACTTTAAATAAAAAATAGTAACATAAAAAGTTTAAAAATTGTTGACTTTGAAACTAAAATTTACATTGCTAAAATATTTTTAATCAAATGTAGAATTGCCATGCATCAACTTTATAATTCCCAAAAGGCAAATCTTTTTTTTTATCTACACTCAAATTAATATAATTTTATATGAGTTCCGTACCTCCAAACATATGTTATCATGAAAAAAGTAAATAATTTACAATAAAATGTACAAAAATGGCAGTGAGGAATTTTCAGACATTTAAAAGTAAAGTTTTTATTAGTAACATTTACTAAACTAAATAGATTTAAATAGCAACATACTAAAATTAATAAAGAAACTTGTTTCCTAGCTTAAAAGAGGTTTACTAGAAATGTATTGACTTACTTCTGTGCTTTTATAGTTGTACCTCGGTTCATAAAACGATTATCAATGTTAGCAAGAGACCAACAAACGAAATATTTTAAAGTTATAAAAATTAGTAAATATTTGTGACTCGGTTTTTAAAAAAATAAGTCAAGGTTTAGAGTTTAGAACTGCAGCTGCAGTAAAGTAACTGAACTCAAAGCTTTTAAGTCAGGAAATTTGCTATTTCTTCTTCTGCCCAAAATGGCTTCCATCTGAAGGAAGGAGACCAGCCATTGTGCAGGATCGGCAACAGAACCTGAAAATTAAACATAAATAAGATTTTATATTTGAAAGTAATGAAAAGTTCATTTATTGTTAAAAATTATAAGGTTATAAAAAGGTTGGTTCAAACAACTTGTTTAACAAATGTCTGGTTGTCACAAATCAACGCACAGCGTCATTTTTAATATTTAGACATTTAAAGAGTCCTCGTCAACTGCCGATTTCCAGCCTGTCAGCGTTCGGTTAACTTTTGATGAGCATCATACTTGATGGCTTAATCAACAGCTAATCAAAGAACCCAAAAATAAATTACAAACAGCTGTTGGGTCGGGAATCAACGGTTAACGGGCACCATTCAAATTTCTAAATATTTATTTGAAATCAAAATGGCTCAGATCGTCGATTTGTGACAATGTCAAATGTGACAATTCCACTCAATATTATCGTTTTCTGTTTTCGATTGGAAAGGGAAATTCAGAATGAATGAATGATAACTCACTTGGCATAATACTCATGTGAGCAATAATGAGCTTGGACAATCAGCTTGCAATTTGCGAAGAATGGATTGTCCGTGCAGTTTGGATGGATGTATTGTCCTGAAACATAACAACACACATATTAGGAATCTGGAAGTAATATTATATCTATGATTTTGTAATCATCAGTATTCATATCTACACTATACAGGCTGTAGGGTACTTCAATACAGAAGTGAGTAATCCTTTATCCAAGGTGTGTATTAAAGAAAAGTTTGAAATTCAAGTTAAATCTCTATCTTATCTTCTTTTACTGCCAAAATTTTAGTATCATGGCTCTCTTCACGAGGATTGATTCAATTATTTAACATTTATCATTGGTGAAACAGTTGATCTTCAATGCTACGGAGCAAAAAGTTCTACAAACTCAAATTGGTCATAAAAGGTCAAGTGGAAAGCGGAAGGGATTGTAGAAGTGCATAGAAAGCAGTGGTGGTTTGTGGCTCTATGTCTCTTGGAGTTCGATCCAATCTAGCTTCGTTTAGTAATCAGATCTAAATAGCCAGGTACTTCCCAACCTTATTTCAGCCGCGCAACATACCCCAATTGGGGATGCCATAATCTCGCTGGCTCCAGGCAATTAGGACTTTCGTGCAGTATTCACATTTTGTGACTAAGGAAAAATTATTTTTCGGATAAGTTATCAAGGAACTTTTTCAGTTAACCGATGGTGGGGAGAAATTTGGAATGGTAAATTAAAAAATACCCCAAAGAAGATGAACAAGGGATTACCTTCTACATTGATGGTGACTGAAGCGTATGCAGAACTGAAGAGATTGCGGGCCGTGCAGTTGTAGGTGCCAGAATCTGTTGTGTTCACTCGGTACACTGTTAACCGATTGCTCTCTGAAATAACAGGAATACATTAATTAATTTCATTCAATTTACACACACACCAATGTACGCACAAAAGTTAAAGAGGTAGGGTGAGGTCATTTTACCATAATCTTGACGTGCCGAGACATAGCTCCTTTTTTATTCACACTATGTAACAAAGCTTGACAGTTTTTCAAGTGCGCTCATTTATTCCTCAGAAAAATTATTTTCCTGTAAAGTTCCATGGTGCATATTTGTACATCATTCGGAAATTAATTAGCACTGCACGGTATTCTGAAACTGGAGCCAGTACTGTAGCGTTCTGAAGTAAACCTTCTGTAGTCGAGAGATGTTTTGTATCTTCGGTCACTTATGTGGTAACGATTTGATATTAGTCCACTACAGACGTACACTAAGTACACATACTAATATTTAAAGCAATAAACAACCTGTATAATAATCATCTATGGACTCCAGCATAATAATACTAATACCCTTAAATCATTTTACAGGTAATCACCAATTTCTACCATTTTCTCAATAATATGAGTAACATTAGTGTATTGAATGAGGCAATGGGCGACTCTTGATACTTGGAGACGATATAACATGCATTAAGGCAGTTTCTTTTTTGGTATTCTTCATGAAATATTATTATGTACTTGCATCTTTCCAATAACCAAATAATACATATAGAACTGACCAGAAATATCAACCCTTCCTCCGTTGGACAGGGGAACATTGTCCCTCAGCCATAAAACCTCCGGGAGTGGATAGCCCTCAACGGAGCACAGAAGAGAGAGGTCCGAACCCACGGGGAAGGAGCGTTGGGTCAGTGTCAGGTTCACTGACACGGGAACTGTATATATAACATACAAACATATTAGAATTGTCCACCATTTTTATTACAAATATAATTTTTTTACGATATGTCATATTTTCAAATTTGAAATATGCATTTATTTAACTTTGTTAATTGATTACAATAAAATAAAAATGTTTATTCTCTAGAGCTCTATTCCGGGAATGACAAATTTATAAAATAAAGAGAGAAAAATGTTATTACAGAGGCATACAAAGGGAGTATAAAATTAAAAGGTACATAGATAGATACATTAAAAAAATACTCATATAAAATACGTAATGTATTGCAAGGTACGTGGTAAAACATAATATAAGTAATGTGTTAAAAACGACAAAGCTGTAGTCAAATAGCTCACTTAATCAATTAAAGCTTGGGGAACATGAACAGCAATTGTGATAATATCAATTCCATACCATGCAAAGTGCCATAACCGAATGAAAATATGTTTTAAAATGCAAATTGCTAAAATCGAAGCATACTACAATTTTGTTAACGGGAATCCAATCTCCTTTGCTATTCTGAAATATAAAATCATTAATGTGGTTAAATGATCAGTATTTATTACATACCGGTGTACACTCTTTCTGGTTCTCGAGGAACATTGATTTCTGGTGAAGGTTCTTCCGGTGTCGGTTCCGGGAAAGGTGTAGCAACGTAAGGTCGGTGCGGCCTCGGGGTCACAATCACCAGAGGATCCGTGGGAGCCACCACCAAGTAGTGGCTGTAAGCCTCGTATATCGGGTCGATCACGTTCAACGGTCTGACAGCCTGGACGATGGTCTTCCACGATCCTGGTTTCCCGATACCGTTATAAGCTTGACACGCGTATTCTCCGAGTTGCGTGATTTGGAGCGATCGGATAAGTAAAGAGTGATCGCGTCTCCGTTCGTAATGTTGACTGTCGATGGGTAGCATGGTTTCTCCTTGCCACCACTGGACGGTTGGGGACGGCCAGCCATAGGCGGAGCAACGCAGGACCAGGGGACTGCCGAGGGTTCCCACCACCTGGTCTTCCCCGGATATAACCTCAGCAGCGTGAGGCGTGGGATCTTTAGTGACAGATAGCGTGCGCATGCAACAAGAATTGGGTTAAAGAAACAGTTATGTTAGCCACAAACCAAAGAGTTCAAAACAATACACAGCATTTTTACTCGCTACTTTTAACCCAATGATAATTACTACCACTAATACATGTTGCGGGGATGTCTCAACCGCTTCTGTGCCAAGAGCGAGATTTCTCGCATTCTTGGCCGTGCCCAGCAGGCCGGCCATAGAAAAATAGCGAGTTTTCTCGCTCTTCTTTGAGCCTCTGTATTATACATATGTCCCGTTATTTTAACTAAAAATTCATGGCCTGCTGTGCACAGCTACACTTCTACATACTGACATTTAAAAGGTTAAGCGTCAGGTGTTGTCAGTCGATTTATGCATTAAGTACTTTTCTATTCAGACTGTGGACTATATTCTATTCACACATCCAAGTGGAAATAAAATTTTATGACTTCAGTATATTTATGAATCCAAAGGGTTAAAGGAAAAATCAGACAGTGATTTGAAAAACAGATTTTTTTTGTAGACCAAAGTGAAAAATTATTTTTTAAATAAAATTTAGGATTAAGCTGTTTATTTATTTAGAAGGAATCAATCCCTGCTTTTCGATATCCAACATCATCAAAACAGTAGTAAAAAAGTAAGTGTAACTTTCATGTCGTAATATTTTTGAACTCCCTGATTACACACAGACTGATTAAATTAATTAGCACAACATTCATGTTAAGAGCAAACATAGCTTTGTGACCCAAAAACAATTAAGTTTTTACAACCAAGGGTCTTTTCCACCTACTGTGTCAACACTGTTTTTGGTATTAATCTCATGTTTAACTAGCTGTTCATACTTACTTATTTAATTAATTAAATAAAACATTATGTATTTTCATACTTGCTCAATTTTCTATCATCGCAAATTTAAAAGTATTATGTTATTTTAAAACATAAGCTTTGTCATTATGTATCTGCTAGCAAACTGCAGAAGTAGTTTAGTAGAATTCGAGGGCGTGTTTAAAATAAAGTCACTTATCCACCGTGCTATCAAATAGTGCAAAGGCAGTTCATTTCAGAAAATGTTAAAACAAAGTTACGTCATTACACCAAAATGCATGTTAATTTTTAAGTGTGTACAAAGTTTCCAACACCAGACAATAGCATGTCAGCCAAACAGAAAACCATTCATCTCAATATAGAGATATTATTTAGGACGTTTGACTCACCGCTGACTTGGAGGCTGATTTCTTTTTGTACGGACGGTCCGATGCCATTGTCGGCGATGCAAATGTAAACTCCAGAATCATTTCTGTACAAAGATATGATGTGAAGCGATCCATCCATCGTTATTCGGTGGCGACCAGATGTACCGTCAATCTGTGAATATTAAGAATAGGCAAACAATTATTGTCAATCTTATAAAATTCTCTGATGAAGGAACGGATTGATATTTGTGAAAAAATTAAGGATCATCTTGATGCACCAAATGAAGGGGATGTTCTTCCGACTGCAATCCGCGGGGAGCCGGGAGAAAATGGCTGTGGAGGTCACCCAGTTGCTGGATGCTGGGTTCTTTCCAGTCACAAACCGGCACAGCAGCAACGGCAGGTATTTTTTATTGGTTTACGGGGCAGCCCACTCTCGGTCGTGAGCCTGAAGGTCAAGCCCTTATACTACCCAGAAGCCCAGCCAGCGATACCCAACTTAGAGAGTCGGACTCCCACAGCCGCCTTCTCCCAACCTGACCTACCCTGCAGTGAGTAGGTAAACTCATTCATCAATGTGATCCAGATCCAGATCCAGTACTCTCCATAAGTTCGGGAATCTCTGCTAAGTCACCAAATGTAGCAAACTTCTGGCAATCTATGGTAGAGGTACTGATAACCTAATGTATGGTTCCTTGGCTGGCGGTCCCATGGACCGCCTATCAAATTAAAAACCTTATTAAATTTCTATAACATCAAATACTGACATAGATGGAATCTTTCCTCCAAGTGATGGAAGGAGGAGGATTTCCGTACACGAGACAGCGTAAGGTGGCCACATTTCCTTCCTCTGCTGACACTTCAACATCCTCGCTGTCATCAATCCTCGGAGGCTCAGCTGAAAAGTTAAGATTATATTATTCTCCACAGTAAAAAAAGAGGTACATCAAATGAATTTACAATATCTAATCATTGTGTTTGAAGCATTATATTAACAAATGTTTGGTAAAAAGTGTTTATTTTTGAGGGGCGGAGAAGATCCCTGTATCACACACATGGACAATGAAAACAAATTCAATGAACAAGATAAAAGCCTCCGTGGTCGAGTGGTAAGACGCTCTACTACAAATCCAGAGCTTGCGGGTACAAGCCCGGCGTGCGCATTAACTTATATTTGATCAATATATGTCATAACAGACAATTCATATAAAATAATTCATGTCATATTTTCAGCAGAGTGGTAGATACTCCAAGTATCGCCCCGGTGAAAGACCACCATTCAGAATCAAAACGTTGCTTGAAATGGCTTTAGCCATGTTTGGTGACCAGATCTGAATAGCCTGGTACTCCCAACCTTCCTCTTCCCCATCTCTTTCCCTCCCTACTACCTTCAGCCTCACAACATACTCCAATTGGATTTCCAAGTCCTCACATGTCATCATGTGCTTCAAAGACAAATTTTTAATTTTGCAACAAAATTACACGGTCTAGTATTCCTCTGTAAAGCACGTAACTTAACTTTTTTGGAGGTTAAATCCGAGTTTATTTTCTTATAGGCATCGACAATTTTAACGAAGAACAGGAAAAAGTTTTCACTTTAAATTACATACTAGATTTAGTGATTCTGCTACTTGTGTTATATTGCAAGAAAGTACCTCCCGCAGGATAGTTGTACTGCGTAGGTTGCACCGTGTAGGCGGGCTGGTAGCGCTCCACCGGCCTGACGCAGGCTTGGCTGCAGCCGCGCCGACAGCACTTGAGTTCCTCGGAGCAGTCTGCGTCAGTGTTGCACTCGCGGTCGCACCTATCTCCGGAAGGAGCGATGGCGTTCTCGTCCATTTCCTCAGCGACCTCGGGGCATTCTCCTTCCTTGATGTCTGAAAGGTGAGAGAAATGAGATATATATCTTGGGTTTTTATCAATTAGAATAGGTTATTTAACTCAGCAGAGGAACTTTGCGCTTAGTGGCTTTGTAATATAGGTGAGTTGCAGCTTGCTGAGTGAAGATCGCCCTGATGGTAGCCAACCTCTGATAGGATAGGGCACCATAAGAAAAAAATAGATAATTTAGGTTAGATTAGGTAAGGTTATCATACTACTACCAGGTACTAGGTTTATTTTGTGTCCGAAACGAAGAACGGAATGAGTAAAAAAAATCAAGTTTTGAGTTAACCCTTATCTTGGCAGTGTGACATATGTATATGTTACACCAACTTTGTTATATTTTTTATTTTTTTAACAAATATTTTAACATCTTTAGTAATGACAACACTTTATAAAATCTCTTCTTTATCGTCCTGTCAATTGCGGACACCTATGGTCAGTTTAAAAAAACATTGTGACTTATAATCTTATCTTTATCCTTCTATTATATTTTTTACCTTCCCGAGATAAGGGTTAAGTATGCAGAATTGTTTCTTAGATACATATCTAGCAAGGAAAAATGAGATGAGTCAGAAAATAAAATAATCTGTTTTATAAAAAAAAAAAAGGGTTACATATGACAAAATTAAATGAAAAAAAAAAAATTCATAAATTTTGTTTTGACTATTCTGAAAACCTGCGTTTTTTTTCTCATTCCTGTTCTTCTTTTGGCACCCAGTATTATTACAGATGTGAGAAAAGGTAAGAATAATATTCATCTTCATAGAATGTTGAGAGGAAGGTGTATGAATAGTAAAAGTGTTGTTTTGCTTTCACTAATTATTATATCTACAAATATGTAATTAGCTAGTAAATCCAAAAGCTTGAGATTTTCCTGCACAACTCTCTCTCTCTCTGAGCAAAAACTTTTTTCCGTCTTAACAGACAGATTACAATATTGTCAAATGGGAATGGTATGCTGTGGAAGGATCTATAAACAACTAGCATCATTGACACCTTTGGAACCAGTACACGCCAGGAGACATACCAAACTCTCTTCTACAAAATGGATATTTTCATGGCTCAGTTTCAATCCTACCTTTCCTTTTCGCATAAAATGAGTTTAAAAGGTTCTCACCCTGTCTGCACACCGGCGTAAACTTAGTCTCTCCTGTATCTCTATCTCTGTAGAAGTCCACAACACATCTGCTGCCTTCCTCGCAGCGGGTGTCTGCACAAGGATCGTTACAGTCGCATCGCTCGCAGCCATCCTGCTGAACGGACTTCTTGTCTCCATAGGGGCAGCGCAAGGAGGCGCAGTGCTCTCGGTACTGCTGGCATGGGTTCACTTCCTGGCGCGGAGGCTCAGGTTCATCGGTCACTTCTTTATCAAAGCGCGTGTCTACGTCGATCTCGTTCGAATCTGGAAATGTAGAACCGTTTTTAGCATGATGAATTGATAAACTTATTTTTAAATAAGTGCGGTTATGCAAGACATTAGAGAGATTTTTAGTAATGGTACAAAAAAAAGTGCAAGTAACAGTTGTAGATAAACAAAATAATGAACATAGTATAATAGAAGTACAGCATACGAAACAAAGAATTTAAAAAAAATATATAAATATATATATGCCCAATTTATAATATGTTGATCATACATGTACACATTTAGACTAAATAAGTATAGTATATAAGAAATAAGAGAAATTAAAAATGTTTGTATCCCACACTAAATACATCTAAATGTTTACAGTGTAACAAAATTGTTTCAAGAATAGTTTTTGATGCAACTGGCGAACACAATCAGACATAATACAAGACAACAGTGTAAAGTTGATGTAACATCTGTCTTCAGAGGTACATACTTATCTGTGGAATCAGGATTACTGTTATTTACAGCAAAAATTGATAATTCTTCTGTTGGATTCTCTTTTGGACGCCTCCTTCATTTGTTAGTTCTTCTTTTGGCCAATTGTGCAGATTGGTTTTAAAAATCTATACAGACGGTCGAAAGAGAAACTAACGAATAAAAAAAAGATTTGTTTTTGTTATTGTACCTTTATCATTTCTGATAACAACTCCCCTAACTAGACAGATACATTTACAAATTCCAATTGATTCTAACAAAATTATTTACAAATTTGAAAAATATAAAAAAACTTTTGAAATACAATATTTATGTAATGCGTAACTAAAAATAGGGTAGTGCAAACATTAACAGCCGCTATCACCAATTGAAACTGAGCCAATGCTAAGTTAGGCCAATGCTTACCCCACACTGGCTAAAGAATTACTCTTAACTATGAAGATAATTATATATTTATATAAATAATTACTCTATTTCACAAAGATTTTTGTCCTCAGCAAAGATATGTCAAAATAAAACCTTCGATCATTGTATTTATTGTATAATGTAAATATATCTGATATTTTATATTTTGCAGTATTTAACCAATTTCAGAGTGGTCGATTCGTAATTAATTATGCAAAAATCACTTTAACAATTCACAAGAGGTGATTTTATTTTGTGAATATAGAGATCTTAACTTTTAATCTACTGCTGAGTTAAAAACACAAAACAGTTACTCAGTTTAATTGGTGAAAGCAAACACAAATATGACATTCAACTATAAAAAAGCTTACAAATAGCCAGATGGTTTACATATACATATACAAATCGAATTTATTTATATACATTTTATGAAAAAAAAACTTTATTTACTAAGCAAACAAATATATACATATCTCCTTTTTATTTGACAGAACAATATTTAAGCTAGTGCTTTTTTTGATACATAGGTGCAACAAAGGACTGGGTGCATGAAGAAACATTTTTGCGTGCAACAAATAATAATATTTGTGTTGTACAACATTGGCGGTGCGTAAAGTGCGCAGTTCAACTAACGTTCTGAGCAGGTGCGTACACAAGCCTGCATGGACTTGAAGTTGTTTGAGTTGCCCCCGCATCCAGTGTAAATGAACGCAAGGCAAGTTCCATACTCGTCGCTGTAGTAATATCGGCGGAAGTACGCACCCAGGCAGTTGCCTGTGTCCACCTGTAGCTTGCAAATTGCTAGGGGAAGGTAGAAGGAACACAATATTATGCAGATGAAGAACATGCAAAATTGAAATGTGTAAAAGTAATGCATCTTGGATTAATAATTTATTTGGTGCTGAAAGTGAAACAGTCATGAAAATAGAAATATTTGATTTGTGAAAAGTGCATTTTATTTATTTTGACATTTGAATGAGAAACTGTGTGTTCATTATATGTAATTGTATCAAAATGAGCAGAAAGTATTAAAAATAAATCACCAATTCAGCAATTCATTCGAAAAATCTTGTGCGGTAATCACAAAGCCCTTCTCCAACAGGACTTAGGAATGTAGACAAATACACACTACAGAATACATTCCAGAAGAATATCTCCTCCAGCAATTTTCCAAAGGCACATCTATGCTTGAATCAAGTGACTCTCGATACTGTTGACTGGCTGAATAACCTCAGCATCCCACATTTTTCTCCACCATACGAAGAAGAAAAACTCCAACCGGAATCCACAAAATTTAATCAACACTGTACCTTCATCGGTCTGCATGGACGTGTCTGGTGGCAGCTCCCTGCGGTCGATGCACACGGCGTTGCACTCGGCTCGGCTGCTGAAGCGATTGGGCGCTCCTCCACAGCCGCCCCACATGAACTGCAGGCACTGCTGGCGCGCCTCATCGAAGAAGAACTTCCGGAAGTTGCCCTTGCAGACGCCCTCATCTTTGGGGTAGCGACACACCTCTGGGAAAAGGGAATTATTTATCAAGTCAGCAAAACAAGTAAATGGCCATCAATTTAATATTTTACAAATTGAAAGCAAAAGACTAACTTTTCAGAATTACGATTCGTTTTACTTCAATTTTCGATAGTACGAAAAGATAACTATATTTGTTTAAGAAAGCCATGTCAACTTTTTTTTTTTTTTTTTTGTTAAAAGAAAGACAGACATTCCTGGGTTACGAATAACCCGACAATGTTTGAAAAACTCCTACTGCTATCATAAGAAGCGGAAGATGTTGCTTGTGTAATGATGGAGGACTCTCGAGAACTCTCCCAATGTGTTTTCCCAAACTTTGATCTATAAAATTTTGGAATTTAATATATATGTAATATGTATACATATATTGTAGCTCGTTTCTGCCTATTGTTCAGTTTGTCATAAACCATTTTATTTCTCACTTCAATCTACAGACTGAAAACTGATCTGACCGAATGTGTATTTTGTATATTTCCTTGGAAAATAAAGTTAACTGAAACATGTATGAACGGAACACAGGTTTGAGTCTTGTGACGATTCATGACTTTGACTGGACTGTAAAGTCAAGTGGAAAAATATTGAAAACTAGTACCACTCACCATCCTTTTTCTGCCTATTATTGCTCTCCCTGAATATTTTACTTTAGAAATCACCCGTCTAGTAGTACTGTGAGTTTCTTCAATTTTCAATCAAGAATTTAATGTCAAAGTCCTCACCAATCCTGCGGAACTGTCCACACTGTCTCTCGCACTGTTCTTCAGACAGGAAGCGGTTTCCGTTGCCCCCACAGCCGCTGTAGAGGAAGTTGGCGCAGCGTCCAGTACTGGGGTCATAGGCCCACACCGAGAGGCTCTCTCTGCAGTTACCAGCTGCCAGGGGCTCCAGGCACACCTCGGGCAGTGCATCCTGGGGGCGCTAAAATTAACAACTTTATTATTTTTTTCTTTTTTTTAAACGTCTCTTGTTTTTTTTTATTTCTATTTTTTTTATGAATTTTCAATCACATATATTTTTAACACCTTTGAATTTGAAGCAATTATCATATATCAGAAAAGTCTGAACTGACGTTTGAACAGACATGAAAGTTTTAAAACTGAAACTGAAGACACATTACTGTCAAAAGAATAACTATTTTTAAGTTATATTACAAAGATTTTAGAATAAATCAAATCATGTAAGAATCATATGTTATGCATATGGTGATATACTAGTTATAAACAAATAAAATTACCTGAGTAGCTGGAGAAATAACATTGGGATCCTCTTCAGGTTCAATCGGTCCTTGTTTGCACCTCTGTTCACAGTCATTCTTAACATTGAACCTAAAATCAAAATAACCGTCAGTTACTCTCATTTTTCCAAACTTTCCACATACGGATTTGTTTCCAGACGAATGAACATGACTATAAATATAAATATATATTATGCAAGTAAATCTTAGTTTATATGTTATTTTACGTATATATCTACATATTTTTCTAAGTTTCTAACCTGTTTCCATTTCCTTGGCATCCACCATAAGCAAACTGACTGCAGGAATCTGTGTTCTTGTCATAGAACCACTGAGTCATTGAGTTGTCACACGGACCGACGGCCATAGGCAGCTGACACAGATCTACACATAAATACACATTAGTCCCATCATATCTCTACCAACTCCTGTACATAAGTTAAATGGAAATGAAGGTTAAATGAAGTGTTTACAATAAAATATACTGCCCAAGCTTCACTCACTTGAAAATTAACTTTTGAAATTTGTCCATTAAACCTCTATGTTAAAACTGACTCCTGGACTCATTTTAACTGACTCTTAAAGTTTTCAAAGCCAGTTGCTGACCCCAGATAAAATGGCAGATCACTCCAAGAATGTGAATCCAGCACATTGAATGCTCTGTCTCCAGAGAGGATTAAATCAGTTGGTTTGCATCAGACTTGGTCAACCTAAGTGTGAGTTGGTGATATAGTTCATCACGCAAAGACCAATCAAGCAAAATAATGCCAGCCCGTTCAGTGCCCTACACATCGTAATTTTCATCCTCTGCTTACCTTGAGCAGTAGAGCAGTGAGCTTCACAGTCTTCCCTCTCGCCGAAGTTGTTCTGGTTCCTGGACTGGCAGTTGCCGTACCTGAACTGTTTGCACACTCCATCGTTACTGTCGTAAAACCAGCGGGGCTGGGTGACTGGGCAAGGCCTTGGGTCAATGGGGAGGAAGCAAATTTCTGCAGAAAAGAAAATAGAGTACAATAAAACTTGTTTATAAGGGAACCCACCCATATCAAAATTTGCTTAAATTAGGTACACATATGTATTTACAACTGTGCACGGAGACCTACTTAGGATTTTTTACAAGTTGCCTGCGGTATTTTCACTGTATGTACAAACTTCGCATTTCAACCCTTTTCCTTAGTGGATCGAATCCATCGCTTTTATATGACACCTATATGTTTGCCCATCGGAAACCTGAGTAACTTCAAAGTTTCATTTATCAGCAGCGAAAATGTTCAGAAAACACATTGTTTTCACATTGATTTACCACTGGCACAAGATTGTTGTACATGTAAGCATATAAAGATATGTGAACTGAACGATACCTTTGTATTATCATACTATTGTTGTGGCAATAGAATTATCAGCTAATTTGCAATACCACTTTACTGTTGAAGTAATAAGATTTTTAGATCAAAGGTACTGATTTTGATAATACATATATGGTTGGGGCAAAAAGATATCAATTTTGGGCTGTTACATTATTGTTGTGATAAAAGAACTTCGTTGCAAAGAAAGTTAAAATACCTTGGCCATATGTTTGCTCGGGCTGAACTGTGGTGGTGACCTCACGATCACTGCAGCGTGTGTCGCACTCTTGCTCCGTGGGGAAGTTATTGCTATTTCCTCCACAGCCTCCGTAGTAGAACTGGCGACACCTGTGCATCAAAATAATTGTCACATATAGTTACATTATTATTTATGTTTTCAAAAGGAAACCTAAAATTAAAAGTAGTAAAAACCTTTTTGCTAAGCATAACTTGTTCTGAAAAAAGAGGAAGTCGGTGCCCGTTGTGAGTAATCAAACTCTATTTGCTCGGCTGCTAGCTGAGTGTCCAATCCACTGGGCTGTCGACCACCTCTAATATATAACTATTTAATGCTGATCTAATTTATCATTTTATAGTGATTGGATTTAGTTCTTCTGGAGAGACAATAATGAACATTGGACAAACCTCTTTTCTGCTGAGTCATAGAACCATTTCTCCCTGTACTCGGCACACTCCCCGGTGACAGATGGCAATGTGCAGATGTCTTGTACTACACAAAATAATAAACTATTCAGTCAAACAGATTTGTACATATTGTATCATTAGTTAAATTATCGGCCAAAAAAATCGAGTTCTTATTACATTTTTTAAAGTATTATATTGAAATCGAATTTTCACTAATTATCACTTTATTTTGAATTTCGCCAAAATGTGACATTATATCTACGTAATTTTCACTGTTTCCCGTATATGAAATCGAATTTTCAATAATTATCAGTTTATTTTTAACTTCGCAAAAACGTGACATAATAGCGAAGCCAAATTACTCGCAATCCGAGGTTCCACTTTTTGAATCTTGTAAGTCAATTTGACAGTTGGCATTTATATTTCCAAAGTGTACCAAAAATACAAAATGGTTTGATTGACAGAGAGATCATTATTATAGAATTACTTGTACATTTTTTTTTTCAGGGATATCAGTGTGATATTTTAAATGATCAATTACAGTTTACATTATTGATCTGTTAGATAGAATTATTATTAAATTATTAATTTATCAGTTTGGCATTCCATCAACACTTGCAAAATTATGAAAATAGCTATATTTCAAATATAATCAGGCATAGTGCAGTACACTGATTGTTTTTCACTTACCAAAATCAGCGTTCGTATTTCCACTGAAATAATTTCAAATAAGTGCATGCAGCTGTTCTCAGCCTGGACTAAGAACCACTTGTCAGCGTCTGAAAATAGTGAATGATGTATTTGCAGGGCAGTCTATGTCTTGCTGATTGAGTATTACTAACCAGAACTAAGCTTCTATTTCATTCCAAGTTGGGTTAGATTGGGTAAAATAGTGGTTCGTCACAAATCCAAAAGATTGAAAGGATCAACGTACCAGAATTATAACGCATCCCAGATTAGGTGAAGGAGTGGTCTATCAAGAAAGGATTCAAAAGATTGAATTGAAAGTATTAATAACTGGAACCAGGCTTCTAACGCGTCCTAAGATAGGTTAGGTTAAGTAGTAGTCTACCACAAGAAAGAAAGAAGGGACCTTCAAAAAGATCCAAAGAATAAATATGATTGGAAAGATCAAAAGGATCGGAAAGATCCAAAGGACCGAAAAATGCAAATGGTCAAATAGACAGAGGAAGTAAACAAATTCACAACACATTTTTTTTCCTTGCAGCAGATGTAGTAAAAGGTTGCGCAGAGTTCACAACCTGATTGAAGAACCTCCATTCGTCAAGCGAGGACCGTTACAAGTCAACAGTCAGCAAGACATCAACTCACCGACTACTTTGGGACACTTCTGGTCGCACTGCTCCTCGCTGTCAAACTGGTTGGTATTTCCATCGCAGCCCGTGTAGTAAAAGGGCATGCAGCGGTTCTCAGCCTGGTCGAAGAACCACTTGGACAGCTTCTGGGTGCAGTTTCCAGCAGAACGGGGAAGCAGGCACATGTCTACATAGCCAACCAACACCACATCAAATCATGCAAGACCACATTTTCTCATTTAGAGAAGATTTAATTCATGCTAAACAAAAACTTTATTTGATAATTTAAACATGTACTACACGTCTTCCATATCTTATGCTATTCGACTTTTGGGGTATTATAACGTATCGGACAGCCTTGCAGTGTCCATTATTAGGACAGATCTTAGAGAATGCAAGGCTGTCCAAAGCGTTGGCTCAAGAAAAAGGGGTAAGTGCGACACAACTAATTATGTACCCCAAAAATCAAACAACATATTACTGTTGACTGTCTAAACTTTAAAACCACCCATTCATATTTTGTTTTTGTAAAACAAGCTGTCAGCATGGATTGTAATATGTATTTGTTTTGTCAAGATAGAATAGTTTTTTTTTGAGAAAATGTTGTCTTTTGCGTGCAAAGCATACAGTTTTGTTATAAACTATTTAATAATTTGCTAAAAATTAAATAAAAGTAAATGTAACGTTACAAATTATTTTAAGTAAGAGTGCTTAGTGAAAGAAGTTTAATAGGTATGAAGTTCCTTCACCTTAGTACAGATTTGATCAAAAATGCATTAGGCATGTACATATATTTTCCAAAACCAACGGCAAAACTTCCCAATGCGTACGTATTCCAGGCATTGTAGAAATAATAGTATTGCTTCATCCTAATTAAAATACATACATAGTCATATTGTAACTTTTCAGATTTATAAAATGACCACTTTTTGTAGATGCATATTATGAAGGTAAAAAAGCTGGCCTTACTCTCACAGAGAGAGAAAGTTTCTTGTTTAAAATTCTGATTGATCCTTGTACTTTTTTAGAGGTTTTCATAGAATTCAGTATTATTTAAGATTTTTTAATAAATTAGTTAAGTTATTGTTTTTTCAAAAGATGCACATTCAGTTATTCAAATTACTTTAGAGCAAGCAATGTATTCGATTGGGTTGTTTTAAAATTTCGTCACATTTAATGTCCATAAAATCGTCAATCAGCGCCATTTTAAATTTTTGACATTTGAACGTTCCTTGTTAAGAGCCAATTCTAGATCTACTTTATCAATGGAACTAATTGTGATCATCTGACAGGCATAATAGCATGACCGTTATGTTTGACAGCTGACCACAATTTGTTAAAATACTAAAACGGACCTAGAAGTCAAAATTTCAAAATGGCGCTGATAAGATCGTTGGTTTTGATGGTTATCAAATTGAGGAGAGTTTAAAACACCCCAACCTCAGAAATTTAAAATAACATCTAAAATAATTTTTTAAATTATAACTTTGCATTAGGCGAATGGCTATTCAAACAGTGTCCAAACCTTTGGGCTTCCCGGGAGTATCGCACTGCAGAATGCAGGCAGACTCCGAGATGAACTTGTTCTCGTTGCCCTGGCAACCGCCCCAAGTGAAGGGCTGGCAACTGCGGCTTTCGGCGTTGAAGGACCAGCGGGTGAAGCTACCGGTGCACTGGCCAGGGTCCGTCTCCAAAATGCATACGTCTGGGGATAGAGTTAATGTTATTCATAAACTAACTAAAAATAAATTTAACCATACCAGAGAAAACAGAATGGGCATCAGAAAAAATTTAAGGATGCCAGCATCGCAAGGATAGTAATTTTGCTGGGAAACCATATTTTCAAACTTCTTATGCGGGAAATTTTATCATACGGTAAACATATTGGATTAAAGTATGGAATTTTTCAGGGCTGAAAGAAATTTTTGACAGCAAAACATATTAAAAAGGAACTTCTAAAGCAGATATGATTGAATAATAGTAAGTTATTTATTTAGTGAATAGTATAGAAACCTTCAGGTTTAACTTCCTCGCACTGCTTCTGGCAATCCTCGCGGCTTGGGAACCTGTTGTTGTTTCCTAGGCAGCCTCCGTAGAAGAACTGTCCGCACTGCTTCCTCTCCGTATCGAAGTACCAGGTGGGGTTGTAGTTCTCACACGGACCCTTCATCTTAGGCAGCTTGCACTTGTCTGCGGAACAGATTCATCAAAATAATGATGGATGTTTCTAAAATTGGTTTTTAAATGAATTTATGATAGTGTCTATGGGTTTAACTGATTGCTTTTGGTTTGCAATATGGTTAACGTAAATAAATATATATTCATTAATTCAAACAATATGAATTAGAAAAAAAGACAGAAAAGAATGAAGATTATGATGCGACTAAGAATCAAACTCAGAACCTTTTCACTACCTATAAAAAATAAAATTTATAACTTTTCAAATTTTTAAATTTTATGTATGTATAATTTTTTTAGAAAAAAATGGAAATTGGTAGTAAAATCTATTATGTAATAGTATAGTGACAGAGCTATAATTTAAATTATTTTGAGATTTATTGCTTAGATCTTCGATTGAATTTTAGAATTCGTAATACTTTCACAAGAAATTGGTTGCTGGTGTTAGATAAATAAAAAGACACTGATAATGATAAATTAAACTGACCCCTTCCTGTAGGCTCAACGCAGACGTCCTTGCACTCCTCCTGGGAGTTGAACCTGTTATTGTTGCCCTCGCAGTCTCCGTACCAGAAGCGGGAACAGCCGCCGTACACCGTGTCGTAGTACCACTTCACCTTGAAGCCTCGGCATGGACCACGGTCCTTCTCCAGGTTGCAAGCGGCTAAAAAGAAGAAGAAATTATAAATGATGTACGTTCAATTGTTAAATAAGCCTCAAACTAACCTAACCTACTCCATAAAAAAATCTAAATAAAATTATGTTCAGGTTAACCTTCCCGCTATCAAGCTCGAAAATAACCTTTCGATACCGAAAAGACACGCCAGCCTAGTAAGGCAGTAACATTTGAGTTATTTACATATTTCCCCAGTGAAAAGTTTTAAAAATAGGTTTATATATTTATAAAAGAATAATAATGTCATACATGATATACTTATGTTAATTATGTACATTTAAACCTGAAATAGGAATTTAAAAAAAATTTGCTAATTTTATTTGACTAGTTTAGAATCTGTTACATTTTATTACCTTTCTATTAACATTTTTCATGGTTAAGTGAGAAAATAATTATTTGTCGACATGTTATAAAATTTATAATGAAATAATTATGTGTAAAAATAACTGTTTTATGAGCATTTAAATTTAAAGCTGGTACTGTGTAAGTTTTTTGAGATATTTAAAATCTTTAAGTCAAGTAACGTAAATTGCCACCTTGGGTATGAAAAAGTTAAAGAGGAACTGAAGATCCCATGTTTTTTTTTACTAATTTATTGTAAAAATTATAAATAAATACAAGTTATTTAAATGTTTTTTTATTAAATACATTTTAAATAATAATACAAAAACTTATTTTTCAAGATTAAAGCATGGAACTTAAAAAAACAAAAAAGCGGTCAATGATACAATTTTTATAGTTAATTTAAATAAAGATTAATGCTTTAACCGCCACTGTTTTTGTTGCCAAATTTATTGTAAATAATTATAAATACTCATACAAGAGGGTTAATTGTTTTTATTAAATACATATTTAAATAATGGGAGTAATCTAAAAAACAAATATGAAACAGAAAAAAGCCAGAAACTAAAAAGAACAATGGTCATAACCGAGACAATAGTATTTAAACATTTAATAATTAAAAAACATTAATGCTTTAAAGTTAATTCAAATTTTAATCATTATTTTTAATTCATTTGTGTTTTATTTCAATATCTATACTTGAAATCTTAAATAATGTCTGAATTAAGTTAGTTTTATAAACTTCAACTCTGTGGTTTGAACTTGATTGAGTCATATTTGAGCCCCACCTTCAAATAAATTACTGGGAGATTGTGACCCCTACTGCAGTTGCTCTGATCTCTGATATCATTACCTTGCATATTGACGGGTTTATCAACACATCCCTCGAACTCTGGTCCCGTGGCTTCAGCTTGGCCATCGGGACAGCAACCGAACTTGCTGGAAGAGCAGTCGCAGCCTTCCTTGTCCGGGCCTCCGGCCTGGGTCTCTCCGTCGGTACAGCAGCCATGCTCCGAGTCCTGGCAGCCACAGCCCTGGCCTCTGGGCCCCTTAGCCACTCGCTTGCCATCGGGACAGCAGCCAAACTGGTAGGTATAGCAGGCGCAACCCTCAAATTTGGGGCCCAGAGCGGGTGTATATCTAAAGTAAGAAATCATAATATTTATTTGTGTGAAATTATTTGATTATTTGATGGGGATTGGCTGTGGATTGTTTTTGGATTTGAAGAGTTGCTTTAATATTTTAAATAAAGTGAAATTATGAAAGCACTCTAGTATTTTCTTCATGATGAAGTACAAAGTGAAGTATCTGTCAATACATTACACTGGCACAACTGGCTTCTTTTGGGAATGTAGATTCATAAATTCTACTCCAAAAACGTTAATATTTTAGCACATTCAGTTGTTGCGGAAATAATTTAAAAAATTGTTTTTAATCAAACTATGTATTGCACAAAGTTGGACTGCTATTTTTGGAACTTATGGAAACCAAGCGACCGAGTGACTAGAAACACTTGTAATCAGGTAGCATTGAGGTTACTATAGAACCCTGGCCCCTGCCGATTGGATTCTAGCGTCGTGGAAATATAAAAGGCATGAACTATTTTAACAGGTTAAAAACCAGAAGTCTGAAAAATTGTTTGTGAATGACAAAAATGCTTTTACCATTTACTTTCTTTTCACAGTTCGCCAATATTTTGAAATTGCGATACATATATGCAATAAGGTAAGCTGTAAATATCATGGTTACCTATTTACTGTACACTTTTTAAGCTATCGGCAGTTAAATATCGACAACAACAAATATTGTGATGTTTGGCTATTTGGACTACTTCGGGTAGTGATGGGACGGTAGCTTATAATGTGACTCACCTGTTGGGGCAGCAGCCATGAGGAGTGTGCTGGCAACCACAACCCTCATTGTTGTATCCTCTGGCAGCCGTCTCATTGCCGGGACAACAGCCATATGGAGACCATTGACATCCACAACCTGCAAAAGATATAAATTAAGAATTCAATGAGCTGCTACATTTGCGATATATATTTTCTTCCAATCCCTTTTCACATTGCTTTTGCAACGGCAATATGTAACATACTACAAAAACGCATTTAAATACTGTCGTAGGGATGTCTTAAGTCTGGGCGACTTCAGTCAATTTACGCATATAGCGGTAATTTTTCGACAGCCTGGGTGATTATAGTCGAATTTTTCGTTGAAGGTGGGAAATAAAATCGTAAACCTATAATCAATTGAAATGTCTAAAGAGTTAACAATATTTTGGCCATCTGACCTTAGTAAAGTAATTTGCTGAAATCAATTATTCTTGTCAGTGACAGTGACATTATCAAAGCTGAAATCCCTCGATGGGTAAAGGTAACAAAGCACTTTATTTTGTTAAGTTCTTTTGAAAAAAGCATAATTGAGTTGTATAGTACTCAAAAGGCAGAATTATCCAGAAAACCAATTTAGAACTCTTTATTATTTATATTTAATTAAATGCAAAGATTGCATTTGCGCTATTTAAAAATTTCGTAATGTGATTCAGATATACAAATAGTGTTAAAAATCTCAACATTAAATAACTCCTAAAAACACATAAAACTGTATTCATTAATATTTCAATATGATCAATAATTCTGGATAGTTCTGCCTTTGATACTATATGACTCAATTAATTCAATTATACTTTCTACCAATGATTTTTATATTACCTTTGAACTCTCATAGTCAAAAAAGCTTGGCAAGTAATGAAAAAGGACAAATATAATGAATAAACTAAAGCAAATCGTTAAAGAGAAAGTAAGAACTTTATTGTTAGGTGAGATTCTATAATTATATATTACCTTCGAATCCAGGGCCTCTTGCCGGCACAATGTTATCTGGACAGCAACCGAAGGGCTGAGTGATGCAGCAGCCTTCTCCGTTGGGTCCGTGGGCCGGTGTTTCATTGTCGGAGCAGCAACCGAAAGGTGGAACTGGTGCAGATGAAGATGCAGCCCTCTTGGTTGGGACCGGTAGCTATTTAATAAGGTGATTTATTATTTTCAAGCTGAGTTTTTGATCTAGATTGTTAATATACAGATCTTTACCACAAATGTTGCTCTAGAAGTGCAATGATAAAATTACCTTATAAAATAATATTAGAATGAGGCAATAAACCAACTAATCGATTATCAATATTTTTACACTTAAAATTTTTGCTGTTGATCATGCCCATAGGAGTTTTAGTTGAGTTCAATCTTAGTACTAACTTTTAACTTTGCCCGTGGACGGACATTCTTTTTTTTCATTATTATCCTCAATTTCAAAATACATGTGTGTGCTTTATTCATGTAAAACTAAGTTCACATGACAGTAAGTGTAGAGAAAAAAAAAGAAGTGTACATTCATCAGTTGTTCGTTGTTATACACATTTATGCCATATCTATTTGTATGACCAGAGTTAGATTAGTTACCGGTAGTCCGGTCGGGACAGCAGCCGTGCTCGCTTGTCTCGCAGGGGCAGCCCTGTTTGTTAGGTCCACTGGCCGCAGTGGTGTTGTCTCCACAGCATCCGTGTTTGCTCTTCGAACAGTCCACCGGTGGGGCTTTGGTTGTTGCCACTAAACCAAAATACGAGTATGATTACAAAAGATGAAAAGATTCTTGAGATCAGGACTAATTTATTTTTTATAATATAATCCGCTAACCAATAGATTCTGGACATCCTTTCTTCTTCTTTCCTGTAGCTTCTTGTTTTCCATCAGCACAGCATCCGTATCTGTAAATATAATATAACATTAAAGTGTTTTGCCCCGGATGAAACACTGGAGAGGTAAAAGCATGTGCGTTGACTACGCTCTAGTTTAGATATGATTTAAGATTCTTAAGATCTTTTGGGTAATATGCCGTGCTTTCGTTCCTTTGTGTCCATCATCAGAGCAAATGTGTCAGGACTCAAGAAGGAAGAGTAAGATTAGATCAAAGAGGGTTAGACTAACCTCACTATTACATTATCAACCTCAGATAAATTATGAAGTCAGAAAATAGATCCTCCAAGAAACTGAAGAAAACCTCAAGGTCTCCTGTGTCTTAGTATAAAAAAATTACTAAAAACTTATGAACGAACATAGAATAAAATAATGAATTACAACCTCTGCATAAGAAGTTAAGTTTTCTGATCTTTAGTTTGCCTAATTAGGAAGCAACATAAGAATTTATTTTTCCAATTCCTATCAACTAAAACCGTATTAGGTAGTTCCACTATTTGACGAATAATTAATTAGAAGTTTTGAAGGCAAGATATAGATGTATAATACAATTTTTTCCTCTAATAGAATACTTTGAATTTGTGCAGCAATGCACGTTTTAAATAAATATCATAGTATGAATGTTTAAATAATTAATATAATTATTTTTCTCACTTGGAGGACTTGCAAGGTGGCGGGCAGCCGTCCTGGTTGTTTCCTTGCGCCGCGGTCTTCTTGTCGGAGCAGCAACCGAACAGGGTCTCTTTGCACGGCAATACGGGGCAGCCCTTTCCGTCAGCACCGGCGGCAGCGGAGACGCCATCCGGACAGCAGCCGTGCTTGCTCGCTTTGCAGGTGGCCGGGTTGGGGCAATCTGAACAATACTCAACAGGTTAAAAGTGTTTGAGGAATGCTGCACCAACTTTCAAGCTACACCAATACCTGTAGAGTAGCAGGTGGTAGATACTCTAAGTATCGCCCTGGTGAAAGACCACTGTTCAGAATCGAAACGTTGCTTGAAATGGCTTTAGCCGTGTTTGGTGACCAGATCTGAATAGCCAGGTATTTCCCAACCTTCCTCTTCCCTATCTCCTTACCCTCCCCAGTACCTTCAGCCTCACAACATACCCTATTTGGGTATGCCATAGTCTCACTGGCTCTAGACGGTTGGGAGGAGTTGAGACTATTGTGCGGTATTCATATAAAAAAAAAAATTTTTTTAAAGTAAAAATCTTCCTAATTGAGTTAATCCTAAATGTACCATATTTAATGATAAATTTTAGTGTAATTCATTATTAGTACCTATTATAACAGTTTTTGTATTGATCCTGATTTTTATATGCAAGTTTTGAAAAATGAAATTTTTGAGGTTTAATTGAAATAACATATGTTAATAAGTAAATATTTTAATCAAGTGATGCAGAAAGCATCCAACCCCAAAAAAATGAAACTGAGAAAAGGGCGTCTGAAAATATGACGATAAAAAAGCATTAATATAAGTAATCGGCATTTGTAAAGTTAATATCAGTGTTTTTTTTTTCCTTATGAGCATTATTATAAGTAGGTAATTTATAAACGATCAATGTGTTTTTTAAAAAAAATGTATTTCTTATGTTATCCTTCATTTTATAATGTTTTTAAATTTCAATTTATGTCAAATATCTGCAATGTGCGTCAATAAAAAAAATTATTACCAAAAATCTATTGCATTTGGAGCTTAGATGTTTTGAGCAGATATAAATCTTGTATTTATCCATAGGAAAACGTGTAAGACTCGATTTTGGCAAATTGTGAGTTGGACTCTTTCTGCATAACTACGTCCAATTTAGACTTATTGTGTAATTTGTATGTTACTATATTTTTGTAATACATTTTGTTTCATTTTATAAATAAGCTCATTAAATTCTGTATATTATTATAATCTACGTAAAAGACCAGTTAGGCGTAAATAAATATGTTAAAAGGATGAAGAAACAGGCATTCAACTATGATGCCAATGTCCCACCTTGATAAGACGAAGACTCAGATGCCTGTGGACAACGCCAATCTCTTAATGATAATATTGGTGAACTTCACTAACCGCTAGGTTACTCTCAAAGGAATATGGTGAAACCTGGGAGATAACAACAAAATGGGCTTATGGCCTGAGTGCCGAGTGAGGGGGCTCTGCAGACTGTCTCTGTATCAAGAATCACATAATACCATCTAGTATTGATAACTGCACTATGGGTTAAGGAATATTCACATAGCCCAAGATATGTGTGCACCAAAATAACATAGCAACAGTGATCGCTAATGCCTAGTATTTGACGAAACACCAGAAACAGAGAGAACTTTATTACCTTTCTCAAATGGTCCAGTTGCAGCTGTCTTGTTATCGAAGCAGCATCCGAATGTTGACTTAAGGCAAGATGACTTCTTGGGCCTCCTCTTACATTTCTTGCCATCCTTGGTTCCTCCAACAGTATTGGCACTCCAGCCCCATGAACCTAAAATATTAAAGAAAATGGAATATAACACTTATAACTGTATATACGAGTATATCACTTATGCCACTTAGAGCATAATTGTTTATTCTTAGTAACTGAATGCTGTTATCTTGGCAAGCTTGTAAATTTCCACTTACATTACACTAAAAACCATTCTTCCTTCTGGCGGTTTTTAATGTTCATAAGAAAGAACTTTTTTTTTATTTGACACTATTTTAAATGAATCATTGCAGTAATTTATTCCTCATTGGGTTAAATTAAAAGCTGACTGCTTTATCATAACTTCTTATTTAGGTTTGAATCTACATATGGGTATGCACATATGAGCTTATAATTAATGTATCTTTAATTATAAAATTATAATTGGATGACTTGGAAGGAAGAAATGAGTAAATGTGTTTTACTTGTGCTAGATTCGGAAGTTTCCTCGGTAGTGTATCCGCTGTCAGTTTCTGTTGAGACTTCAGATGTGCTCTCCGTCAAATCAGTGCTTTGTTCAATAGTAGAACCTTCAGATGAAGATTGTTCTGTTGAACCTTCACTGGTGGCTATAAAACAAATAATTTTCCATACATTAATCAATAATACAAAAGAATAAGCGAATCCAATCGTCAAGAGGCATGATTTTCAACCTGTTATATTTAAAATCTGTTACGTTTGGTTGGGTATACCCACCCTAACCCCAAAAACTTTGTGTTGAGTGTTTGAAATTTATTATTAATAAAAGATATCTTACATTCATCTGTGGAACTAATGTCAGTTGATCCTGTGAAAGATTCCTCTGTTGAATCTGTAGAAGAGTCGGAAGAAGATTCTGAAGAACTGTCTGTAGAACTGTCAGTTGAACTATCAGTCGAGCTGTCAGTTGAACCGTCAGACGAACTGTCTGTAGAACTGTCTGTTGAACTGTCAGTTGAGCCATCAGTTGAGGCGTCTGTTGAACCATCAGATGAAGCGTCTGTTGAACCATCAGTTGAGGCATCCGTGGAGCCATCAGTTGAAGAATCGCTACTGCCGTCTGTCGATGAATCTGCAAAAGAAATGGAAATAATTATTTTAGTCCCCAATAAAAATGCTTAAATGTTGAGGGTAATACAGATTGCAATAATTTTATTTCTGTAAAAATATCAATCATCAACAGCCAACAGTATGAACTATTAAATAACAATAGGCAGGTCACATGCCCAGAATGGGCAAATCTTGACATTCGGTTACCCCCAAGGAAACTCAAATTAACCCTTAAACCCAGGCGGGGCCCTGAGCCAAATAGGAAAAAGTTTTGGCGCCGATAAAAACATTTTCTGAAAATTCCATTTCTAATGCTATTTAGAATATCTTTATTTTATTATGCTAATATCAGCCAGAAAATGTCACCTTCGTGAGATCCATCAATATTTTGCATAGAGTACCGACCTTCATATATGTTTAATATTAAAACTTCTCGAGTCTTCGACTTATTTAATCAACAAATGCTTTAGATATTGATGCGTACCCGAGCTGGCGATTGTTGTGTCATCTTCAAGTGTGATTTCACTTTCTGGATCAAATTCTCCAGCTAAGGGAGGCACATACTCCTCTGTGGTGGTCTGGCCATCTGAAAAGGTTAGTAGTTAGTAAACCTACTGGTAAATTTAACCTAACTAGTAAAGCTATACACCACTCACCAACCCTGGAAAATACTCTGAATATTTTTATGTATTTCCCATACATATACTCGTATATAACAATATAAATATTTATGGGACTATGGGAGTTTGTTAAATTGTTGCCACAATAATCAAACTTCTTGTTTTGATATTACCTAAAATAGTTAATAGAAAACAATGTAACAAAATAATTTATTTAATCAATATACATATATAATAATATTTACCTGTTGTAACATCAGTAGTAATGTCCGTGCTTGAAGCGTCTGTACTTGAACCGTCTGTACTTGAACCATCTGTACTTGAACCATCTGTACTTGAACCGTCTGTACTCGAAGCATCTGTGCTTGATGAATCTGTACTAGAAGCATCTGTGCTTGAAGCATCCGTGCTTGAAGAATCGGTGCTCGAAATATCTGTAGTGGTATCATCTGTAACTGTAGAGTCTGAACTGGAAGCATCGGTGCTGGAATCTGTACTGGAATCTGAGCTTGAAGCATCAGAACTTGAATCTGTGCTTGAAAGGTCAGTGCTTGAGTCTACACTTGAAGCGTCAGTACTGGAGTCTGTGCTGGAATCATCAGTACTTGAGTCTGTGCTCGAAGCATCAGTACTTGCTTCAGAACTTTCATCTGTGCTTGAAGCATCAATGCTTGAGGCATCTGTGCTTGAATCAGTACTTGCTGAACTATCGCTAGATGAATCTGTGCTTGCATCTGTACTTGAACCATCAACACTTGAACCAACGCTTGAAGCGTCCGTGCTTGAGCTTTCTGTACTTGAGTCTTCTGTGCTTTGAGAACTCTCGCTGCTGGAATCGGTAGAAGAATCTGAAGATGCTTCCGTAGAGCTCTCTGCATCCGTAGAGCTCTCTGATGAAATTTCAGAGGAGTCTGTGCTTCCAGATACAAGGTCATCACTCGTGGTTGTGCCTTCGGAATTCGGTGACACTGGACTTGTGCTGGCTGAAGAATAAAACCGCATTTTTAATATGACATTACATTTTTCGAAAGATCAAAGTGTTTATAAAATAATTTTATCTTACATTCAGAATCAGTGGAAGAGGAATCATCTCCTGAGCCAATATCCATAAAATCGGAGGTATCCATCTCAGGAGAGTAGGAGCTGATGTAACCATCATCTGTCAACAGAAGAAATATTCAATTAATCCAATTATTAAAAATACTTTTCTTGGCAACACATATTTTTATCGTTTAACCAATTACTCTTTTTTTTATCAAAAGTTATACCTGTGACAGATGTGTCTTCGCCATCTCCAGAAGAAGTAGGACCATCACTCATCATTAGGTCGTCCAATGAAGTCTCCGTGGCTGACTCATCCTGTTAAAAAAAAAGGAATCCATAAAGATTTTTCCATTTCTCAAACTCCAATTTCCTGATGCCAGTGGTTCTCATTTGAGAAATTTTATGGGAAATCACTTGACGATTCAGGTCTAGCAACATTTTGATTCTGAATGGTAGTTTCCTACCAGGACGATATTGGAAGCATCGTCAACTCTGGAATGAAGTGCGTATACACTATGTATTTCTTAGTTTATTTTCTTTAAATATGCTAAGCTTATTCTGTATTTCCACGCTGGGTTTCAAACCCATAACCTCTGGGTCCAGGCCCAAAGCGCTCAGATACAGATTTATTTTCGTGGATTTATTTTTTGTGTTTGACATAAGTAAAATCTTCTCTCGTGAATTTTTCAAATTTTGAATCCTAGTTTATTTTTCAGGTCAAATTATATGATGTAAAATTAATTCAGCTTACCATTGGAGATGTCACACCATCTTCCTCTGAAGAATCTTCATAGTCTTCATCATCACACCATTCTTCATCTTCATATTCGGTTACCGGTTGTGTGGAGCCCACGTTCACTGGCAACACCTCGTCTGAAATGATAATATTGTGATGCTGTATTAAATCGTTTAAAAAAAGAGAGAAAAGCTTTTTGAAAAAAATTGAAAATACAGATAGTAATATGTATATAATAACTATAAAGGCTTTGTGTTTAATCATATTTTATATACCATACACATATTCCCAAAATAATTGTCGAAATTAGGCATCTTTTCTAGGCGCTAGAGTAGCATTGCCCCTCAATCAAACTGATACTTTAACAAGGTGATGTTTGAATAGAAAGATTTGAGATAATTCCAGGATTAGATTTTTGTTTACCACACCAATACTGAACTACTTTTACTTCACTTCTCGACTTAAAAACCCATGTGACTGGATAAGTACAATTTTGCTGAGTATTTCCAGGCTACAGTTTGCAGTGTTCACTCACCTTCAGTGCAGGCCTGCAGGTTGCACTGTTGGGTGGAATCCAATATGGAATTTACGTCACATCCAGAAGCGGTCTTGTTCTCACTCAGACACAACACCTTGCGGATCTGCTCTCCTCCACCGCATTCCTTGGAGCACTAGAAACATTCAAGATAAATTTGACACATTGTAAAGACCGTTTTTCTTACAAATCACAAAAATACCCTCATGTAGACAAGGACATGATATACAAATATTTATTTACAGAGACAACGGTGCTGAACTGTGATATCTGGATACACGTCTCGAGCATTAAATGAGCTCAGAAGAAATTTTGGTGCAAAATATATATAAGGTCGCCGGAAAGGCAAAAGGGCTTTAAAGTTTTATTTTTTTATTTTTCAATAAATATCATTAGTCTTCAGTAGCTGGTTGGATTTTGAAAAAAAAAGTTGACTCAAGTAACTCAGAGCTCTCACTGAGTTACCTGAAGCGACAAAAAGCTAAAAAAAGTCCCAAACCTGTGTCGCTTGAGTCAAGCTTTCTTTCGAAATGATAAATATATTTTAGATGGCTGAAAGACCACAAAAGTCTTCGGAATTAAACAAGAGTCAGAGCATTCGATGCAGAAAAAAAACTGATGAAAACTACATTTTCAACTCGTTTTTGACCAAAGCGTCGCTTAAAACCCTTTTGCCTTTTTAGCGACCATATCATGAATAACAGAGGAACTTAACAATTTTTTCCATTTCTAAGTGTTAAAAGAATACTGTTGTTGCAATGCGTATGTATTGCTACAAACCTTGTAAATGATTTCTAGGTCTCTAAAATATATCACTCCTTCCATCTACCTTATACAGACAACGGATTGCACTCGCCACAGGAGGCCACAGGAGACTTCAACTGCAGTTATGTAAGTTAGTTATGCAGGGAGCATAGTTAGAGTGATTATTTCATACCTCGCTGTAAGGTCCATAATGCCACTCCGCAGGGCAGTCCTTCTGCTCGGCGGTCAGCTCGCAGGGCTGCGTGTCTTTGGGTTTCTCTGGGATGTCGCAGCGCTTGTCGGCCACCTTCTGCAGAGCCTCTCCGTTGAACAGGCCGCAGAATACTCGACGGGATTGTACACCATCGCCGCATTTGCCGGAGCACTATAATTAAAGACATTTCATACAGCGATTTTTACAGGCTTTTTTGTGTGAAATTTATTATAATTGAATGTTAAATAGTTTTTTTAAATATTACACTATTGTTATTTATGACATCAGTGTGTTGATTTACATATTTCTCATTTTATTTTGTTAAATATTTATATACTTTTTCCTCATTACGTAGATACGTATATCAATGTAATTTTTTTTTTCTGTTTGAGGTTACCTTGCTCCATTGGCTGGTGTACCACTGCACATCGCAAGCGGGGAGTAGGGCGGCATCGCAGTCAGCCTGCAGAACTGGCTCAGGATGGTTGGCGCAGAAGGAAGAGGGGAATATCTCACCCTTCTTTGTGGCGCAGTGGGCGGAGCGTGTCTTCACCTTTGACAGGCACGAGTCACACTAGAAAGATAAAATGGTAATTAGTTTTGTTGATATAAACTGTATTTCAGGCATTCGACTCTAGGGATCCAAAAGTTGTTTTTCCACAAATGGCTATAGGCAAAATACCTAACTTACATTTTACCACTATCTCCCTCAAACCTCTATAATATCGCTACGCTGACCCGTAGCTGTTATAAATATGACATTTTACCTAATTGAAACAGCATAGTGTTTATCAAATGTTTTGGTTTGCAAATATAGAGAAAGAAGACAATTTGGCAGACAAAATTCAACAGCTTCTAATTTAGACGCTGGATGGTGCTGCTATTGACTAGATCTGTTAAACCTTTCAAATTAATCAATATTACCTACCATCAGTTGGTTTCTATTGAATTGCAAACTTACACGTCCTTTATTAGTGTAGCTTGTAAAAACTTATTAATTGCTAACGAGTACCCGGCATGCTTTGCAGTGCCACTCAAAGAAAGAAAGTGTTTGTTTTTTAATTCTGTTTACCAAAGTGCTTTTGAATACACATTTTTTTTAATAAAATAGAGGTTTTTCGACGCGTGAGCAGGCCACATACAGCTGTCCATGTGAGAAGAATGGATTTTCCAAATTAAGTCCACACACAAAAAAATCGAATATTAAATAAGTCACTCCTCATATGCAGCTTACTTTGATTTGCAAAAGTTCACTCATTAAGTGGTTAAGCTTTTATCTTTGAGATTTCAATTTGAGCTTAGCACTTTCAGCTTTGAGCGTCCGGCTTTAAGCTTTGAGATTTGAGCTTTGAGCTTTATTGTTTGAGCTTTGAGATTAAATCTTTGAGATTTAAGCTTTGAGCTTTAAGCTTTGAGCTTTGAGCTTTGAGCTTTGAGCTTTAAGCTTTGAGCTTTAAGCTTTGAGCTTTAAGCTTTGAGCTTTAAGCTTTGAGCTTTAAGCTTTAAGCTTTGAGCTTTAAGCTTTGAGCTTTAAGCTTTGAGATTTAAGCTCTGAGCTTTAAACTTTGAGCTTTAAGCTTTGAGCTTTAAGCTTTGAGCTTTAAGCTTTGAGCTTTAAGCTTTAAGCTTTGAGCTTTAAGCTTTAAGCTTTGAGCTTTAAGCTTTGAGCTTTAAGCTTTGAGCTTTAAGCTTTGAGCTTTAAGCTTTGAGCTTTAAGCTTTAAGCTTTGAGCTTTAAGCTTTAAGCTTTGAGCTTTAAGCTTTGAGCTTTAAGCTTTGAGCTTTAAGCTTTGAGCTTTAAGCTTTGAGCTTTAAGCTTTGAGCTTTGAGCTTTAAGCTTTAAGCTTTGAGCTTTAAGCTTTGAGCTTTAAGCTTTGAGCTTTGAGCTTTGAGCTTTAAGCTTTAAGCTTTGAGCTTTGAGCTTTAAGCTTTAAGCTTTGAGCTTTAAGCTTTGAGCTTTAAGCTTTGAGCTTTGAGCTTTGAGCTTTAAGCTTTAAGCTTTGAGCTTTGAGCTTTAAGCTTTGAGATTTAAGCTTTGAGCTTTAAGCTTTGAGCTTTGAGCTTTAAGCTTTGAGCTTTAAGCTTTAAGCTTTGAGCTTTGAGCTTTAAGCTTTGAGCTTTGAGCTTTAAGCTTTGAGCTTTGAGCTTTGAGCTTTAAGCTTTGAGCTTTGAGCTTTGAGCTTTAAGCTTTAAGCTTTGAGCTTTAAGCTTTGAGCTTTAAGCTTTGAGCTTTAAGCTTTGAGCTTTAAGCTTTAAGCTTTAAGCTTTGAGCTTTAAGCTTTAAGCTTTGAGCTTTGAGCTTTAAGCTTTGAGCTTTAAGCTTTGAGCTTGAAGTTTTGAGCTTTAGGCTACGAGCTTTAAGCTTTAAGCTTTGAGCTTTAAGTTTTGAGCTTTGGGCCAAGAGCTTTAAGCTTTGATTTCATTCAAACTACTCTTTAAACCTTCCCGTCACTAATAATAACAAACTGCTATTTTCAGCAAAATCGGTCAAGTAATTTTTGAGAAAATCGAAAACAAACAGACAAAAAGACACAGCAAACGTTCATTTTTATATAAATATAGAGATGAGTTGTTTTGTATGAGTATGAATTTCTTCCATACTCATACAAAACAACTGGATGTAAGTATTGCTTATTATATATTGGATAAGGCATAGAAATTAAAAATTTATTTTTTTTTTTGATCTTACACACTTTACAGATTTACAAATACAGTAAAATGCTCTTGGAAGTATTTAAAAAAAAAAACGAAAAATTACTTTCTCTTTATATTTATCTAGGTTCCAAAATTTATTTTAGTCTTTTTTTTATTTTATTAGTTTAGTTAGTTTTAATTTATTTTAAATCCTTTAATTTTAGGTTTGTTCGCAATAAATTATATGCCGTGTTTACTGATGCATATTATTTTAGTTAATGCCATTACAAAGAAAAGATAATAATATTTCATCCAGGGAATATTGACAAATAATGTAGTATAAATATTGATAAACTGATAAAAAGCATATATTTATGTGGTACTCACTCCGCTCCAGTCTGACACAACCCAGTCAACACCATCGCAGGGGTGGATGAAGCAGGACTTTTCCTTCTCGGGTTTCTCCTCGGCACACTGGTCATCGTCCAACACCTCAATCTTCCCGTCCACCTTGCGGTAACACCTGATGTTGCGGCGCTGCTTACCCTCTCCACACAGTTTGTCACACTGAAACCATAGACATTTTTAAAATTCGATTCATATCACATATTATCATAATCATCGTAATGCAGGTAAAGACCGATGATTCAAATATGAGATCTATAGTTTTATATAAATCCTGATAACACATCAAGTACATTTTCTGCATCCGTGTCCCAAAGTCAACAATGAAAACACATAAATGATTCATATAAATACTTCCTTCTTCTTCTGATAATATTAACAATACTAATTAGTTTTTTTTTTAAACCATATTTAAGTTTGTAAATTACAAGTCGGATTAGACATCGTTTTATCACATAGAATCGTATGAGAAGCTCAATGATTTGAGATGTGCTTAGCGTTGAATCTCTGCTATTTCTTTATAGGAGTTCCAGTTGAAGTGGTTTTGACATGTTCTCAGAATGCCAGAAGATCGAATTACAATTAAAATCCTGGTAAATCCTGGCTGCCCCAATAAAAAAAAATTGGAAAAGTAACCCAAGAGGCTTTGTGAAGAGAAGCCAGACCTGCAATGGATGGAAGTCACTGACGTTGCCCAGGACTAAGAAGCCTGGAGGCGCCTCATCGAAGGTAAAGAAGATGAGATATATTCGTAATTTTATACCATATTTGAGTTTGTAATTAACACATAGCATTAATAGCTGTCAAGCCGTTATTGACCAGTTGTCATATTGTTATTTGCAGAGCATTACTTACGGGATTCCATGGTCCTACGTGCCAGTTGGGACAAGGGAGCCCCACGTTGCATTTCTGATGCTGTGGAGGTTTCGGGCCCAGAAGTTGAAAGCACTCATCATCATTCACTACGGATGGTAATCTAAAAGACACAAAGGTAAATTAATTATTCTGATCCGACACAAAATACTTTCACTGCAATAATTGTGCTAAACACATTCTTCACTGTCTCATAGACAGACACGTAAAGGGGTCAGTTGTTTCTGGGAAAAAGATATGACAACAAACTAATCAAGGTCTTGATTTTAGTTGATGTCCGTGAAAGGGCAGAAAGCTTATTTGCTCCGGACCCAAAGGTTAAGGGTTGGAAACCTGACGGGGTGAATGAAATTTTAATCAAATTATGTGAAGATGGTTTTAGCTGTGTTTAGATATTCAAAGTACTCAAAATCTGAAATGCCATAGTCTTACTGCTCTGGAAAGTTGAGACTCTTGTGCGGCATTCACATTAAAAAAAAACTTCTAACTCGCACTTGCATGACAATCGACAACAAACTAGGTTCAAACTCACCCTTGCAAGACGATCTTATGACAGTATATCTGTCTTGACTGCACTCCCTTGTCTCCACAGGCCTCACTGCACTCCTCCCACTCTCCCTCCTTCCAGCTGGCGGCGCAGGGGATGTTGGAGCAGGTCTGGTTGGCGGCGGGCTTCAGAACCTCGTCACAGAGACTTGCGTCCACAGGGGTCAGCTCTTTCTGAGATGCACATGTGACGTTGCGGACCTGATATCCTGGGAATTGAGAAAAATAATAACTGCAATGGAGCTGAGCCAAAAATTGAAGGAGATTTTAAACAAGTTTATCTGAAGACTTAAAGCCACAGCTGAATCGAGGTAGCGTAAGTATTCAAGAAATCAAATTATATCCTTTCTTGATAAAAAGTTGCCTGGGGTCTTTCTATCGAAAAAAATTGAATAATATTAAACACCACCCAGTGCATTCGTAACCGTTATTTCTTTAAGTTGATGATATTGGGCAGAAACATGATGACAGATAGGAGACAGGCGAAGGAAGACAGGAGTAGAGGAATTTCGATGCTTAGGTATGCGTATATGATGCGTGAATGGACACAATCTCTTCATTGTGTGGACGTGTGCGTAGACTCAGAAACAATGAATTTCTGTACCTCAATCATCACTCTACTAACTATCGGGTAGCATTTTCCACTGTCCAGAATATCGAGAGTCGTTAACTCAAGCCATGGTCTTAAAATTGTTGGAATATTCTTTGTAATGTATATTTTGTCCTATTTTTGTCATTGCTTTAATTGCTGTTTTATGTATGTGCTGTTGTTTCTCTGTTTCTCTTTATTCCCATTTCGCGTTATGTATTTTTTTGTAATTGGACAATAGTTCGTTAGTTTATAAATAAATGTGGATAGTTTTAAACTACAAAGCAGTAGAAGACATTATTGAATGGTGTCCACTCGACCAGTTCTCCGTATAATTTATCGATGCTGCAGAATAAGACATTGGACACTCTTTAATGCTGAAGAATCTCAGCATCCCCGTGTAGCCCCCATCAACTCTCCAAGCATACGAATAAGAAGATTAAATTATGCTACTTTTGTTTATAGTTAGAAAAAAAGACCAACCTCCACCACATGATGCTGAGCAGTGTGTGAAGGCATCGTGCACCCAGGCGTACTCGTCATCGGTACTTTGAGCAATGCCCTGGGGTATGCTATACTCGTAGCTGACACCGACGTTGGCGCCTTGGTACAACATCTAAGGGAAAAATCATTATTTTATATAGAGTTGTTTGTAAACTTTTTAGCAGCGCTCGAACAAACCCAAGAACATTTAGAAAGACAAATCATTGTTTTTAATATTTATTTTTTTAATACATGTGTCATTTTGAATTTAACCTGTATTAAAGGTCTAAGCACTGCCTACCAATATGGCTGCCAATCTTTTTGAATCATAATTTCTTGGTAGTTGCTAATTTATTTACACATGTTTATATCACTGATTCTGAAATAAAATGAGTACTGCTACAAACAGAACAGCCATATCAACGCTGGAAAGTCAAAAAGGCTGAAGCGCCATTTTGGGAAGTTTACACCAGGACACTTTCAAGTTTTTTTTTGTTTACAGTAAAATTCATAATTCTTCAGTAGCTGGTTGGATTTTGAAAATTAAAGTTAACTTGACTCAAGCGACAAAAAGCTTAAAAAAGTCCCTTACTTGTGTCGCTAGAGTCATGCCTTCTCCCAAATGGTAAATAAATTTAAGATGTCTGAAGGGCCACAAAAGTCTTCAGAATCAAATGAGAGTCAAAGCATTTGATGCAGGAAAAAATCTGATTAAAACTGCATATTTAACAAATTTTTGACCGAAGTGTTTTTTAAGCCCTTTTTCTTTTCCAGCGACGATATGTTTATCTTCAGATCAATCACGACAGTTTCTGAAGCTTTAAAAAAAAAAATTAAAAAATGGTCTGATAATACTATTTCATCACTTTAAAATTGCAAAAAATATTATAAGTTTTATTTTTATGAAAATATTTTTTTTTTTATTGAATCCAAATCAATTGCTTTAAGGTTGCAAACGTACTTTATCGTTCATACTCCTTTGAGACTATTTTCGTTTGAATGTTAAGATTCGTTCATACTCGCCAAGGGCTCATGTAGCTGCCTTGTAAACTAGATGCATTTAACAACAAAATTAAAATTTACAATATATAATTATTACATTTATCTTTTGAAGGTAAAAAAAAAGAAATCGGAGGCTCTGCAAAGGGAACTTTATTGTATAAATGGTCAAATGGATATTTACGGAATTAACAATAGCTGAATCAGCATTACTTACAACAAGATAGACAGGTTCGGACGTTTGTCCCAGACATTTGATGCTGTCGGGAGCTGCGAATCCTTGCGGCTTCCTCTCATAATGCCAGATGGCCCCAGCGAATGTAAATGATCGAGGGAAATCAATACGCCAATTTCCATTCAAATAGAAATCCCCATCCTTGTTCCTGATGGCTATAAAATACACAATATTATATTTTCTTTACTAGAAATAATACTAACATGTTAACAAAAAGTTGGAACACATAGTTATGTTCCTTCTTTTTGCTTTTATTGTTTTATCTTCTTACCTAAGTAATTATTAGATGGTTGTCGTTCTTGTATCACAATATTAGTTGCCCCTTGTGGAATGAGTAAAAGATCGTTGTATCCTAAAAAAAAAAAAAAAGTATTAAATCATCGAATAAGTTGTAAAAATACATATTGTTTAAATGTTCCCAATTTTATTTCATACTATATTTTGTTGCTAGTTTGGTAGGTAGGTAGGTACCTAGTTGGAAAGAAACACAGCTGTCAAAAAGATATTTCAAATATAGAGGTCTGTTAGTTCCAAATTTTTTCCGACCATTTTACATATATATACAATATATTTTTTTTTTAATTTTGATTTGTTATGGCGACTGAGAATTACGTTGTAACATCTTTTTATGATACATGGGGGGTTTATGAGAATAAGATGAATATTTTAATAAAGCTATCTGCGGAATACCGTTTTTATTTATTACCCAAGAAAGGTTTCATTACCAACCCAAATTACCCTTTTCAAAAGGAAATAAACGATGGCTTTAATGATTATTCTTCTTTTAAAACAGCATTCATTACTCACCAACGGTTAAGTCATCTTTGTCATAAACTCCTGATGTAGTTTTGCAAGATGACCCGTCTCCGCCGCAATGTCGGCATTTATCTTCCCGCGCTTGTGAACCCAGCATCATGTCGCATCCAACAGGCTATAAAACAAAACACAACAATTATTTTTGAAAAATAATTTTAATATATTTATTTTTTTCAGCGTTTTTTTAACCTTACCAAACACTCTCCATCGACGCAAACATCGAGGGACTCTTCGTTGCAGAGGGTTCCATCGGTAACTTTATTGTTGTGTCTGTAGTAGAACCTCTCTCCCCGCGGCATGCAGTTCAGCTCACAAGGGTTGGGCGCCTTCGTGTATGGCACCCATCTGGAGAGAGAAAAAATATGTGAGAGGGTTAAAAAAAAAAAATCTTGTCAAACTTGTGGCGCTCGAGTCAGCCTTCTTCCAAATGGTAAATATATTTTAGATGGCTGAAGGGCCGCAAAAGTCTTCAGAATCAAACGAGAGTCAGAGCATTCGATGCAGAAAAGAAAACTGATCAAAACTGCATATTTAACTCATTTTTTTACCAAAGTGTCGCTTAAGCCCTTTTGTCTTTGCAGCGACGATGTAGCATATTTGCGGCACGTTCTAGAGTGGTAGATACTCCAAGTATCGCCGGATAAGTAGTATAAGTAGTGAAAGACCAACATTCAGAAACGAAACGTTTGGTGACCAGATCTGAATAGCCAGTTACTTCCCAACATTCATCTTCCCCATCTCCTTTCCAACCATACTAACTTTAACCTCACAGCATACCCCAATTGAGAATGTCATAGTCCCGCTGACTCCAGGCAGTTGAGAAATAATTAAAAAAAAACTATTAAATTCCTACTTATAGGTTGCGTAATCAGAGTTAATCCAAACAACACATACTTAAGATTGTGTGTATTGGTGCATATGAATACACTTTTCAATAAATAATAAAGAATAATGTTCCAATGTCATTGCGTAAAGTCACTGAGAAACATTATTTTGTCTTTCTGCCTACTTTCTTTTATTAGCGAAAAAGGACAACAAATTTATATGAAGAAATGATAAAATAACTTTGTATAAGACCACGAATATATTCTACATATTCGTGGTCTTATACAAAGATATTTTTTCATTTGTTTAAATATGTCAAACCACAAAGTGATTGCTTTCTACGAAAATACAAATGTACAAGTTTATCAATTTTTTATGGTTATTTGCTTTATTGCTGTATGCAAGCAATGCATATGTGTGAAACAATAAAAGTAAAAGTTTTTCTTATTGGTTCGGCTATTTCAGGCGTCTCACATTTAGTAGCGAATTAATTATTTTTTTAATTCTTGAAAAATGTTGAAATTCAGGCCGTAGCAACCAGACTCGGCCCTGAGCAAGCGGCGCCTGGCGCAAATTATTTTTTTGGCGCCCTTTGTCAAAACCTAAATTTAAACACCAACATTTTAAAAGGTCTTTTTTATACGTCTAATAAAACAGCTTATTGTGTAATTGTAATAATATGTATCTTCACTGTATTCTAAGTGGACTCGTGAGTAATTAACACAAAAAACATAACTTTTATACAAAATTTCATCACTATTAGCCACTAGTTTTTGGCAGGTTTCCTCTCTAACAAATTATAAAGTGTAAATGTTTTGTTCTGTTAAATTTGTAGAGTTTTTTTTATATTATGATTAGTGTATTGTCAAAAAAAAACAGTGCCTCGGCAATTCGCCGCCTGGAGCGGACTGCTCCAATTGCGCCTGCACAGGACCGGCCCTAGTTGCAACAAATCCCACAGTTAATCTCTTAGTATTGCGACTATCGCGATAGAAGAATCAACGCGCGCCAGAGGAATTGTGAATTAAAACCACCATATTTTTTCAATAGAACGAATACATTGGTGACTTTTTTGAAATTCTACCATGGAGGAAAACAAAAACAAAAAATGCCAAGTAAAAAAAAATTGTATATTGGTACTTACTGATATGTGACACCTTCAAAAGGCGTAGAATCGTAATTCGAGCACTGCTCCGACCGGAAATCTAAACTTCCTTCAGGACAGTCCTGAAATAGACAAAAAAATCTTAATTTTTTTCCATCTATATTTGTTAAAAACATTGTTTTTAGATGTATTCGTATAAATAGTTTCCTATTTTATTTCAGCCCTTTTTCAAAGATGTTTAAGTGCTTTCTTTTTGCCTTCGCCACCCCCGTGCTGCCCTTCTGGTCACTCCTGAATCCCTCCCAGCCAACTTTGAAAAAATATTGACGCACAAGGGGAGTTCAAAAAGTTTGTAGAACCGACATATAAATGATGTTATACAAAGGTAAAAGTAATTTAAATTTGTAATGTCAACCTTAGTTAGCATTCTGCCAAAATTTAAGATTCAGAAATTAAAAATAATTAGATTGCGACTGGGACTCAAACTCGGAACCTCTACTTTATCCGTGAACGGTAACGTCTCTGCCAATTGAGCTGCCGAAACCTTTTTAGAAATCAGAATCTAATCAAGCTCATTCTTCCTTGTAAATTATCAATATTGTTTTTCAATTTCTGCCGAAACAGGCTGACATCTTTGTCACCCACCAGTAATAGGTGAAATAGACGCCTTTTTAGAAGAGTTTGACAAATTGCACTGAAAACCGACACGATGACACTCATTTAACATTTAATGAAAATTAATAATCTTAAGAAAGGTTATTTTAAGAAACAAAAAAAATTCTCCGACCATGTTTTTTTATATATCGACTGTGTTTAGGTCAAAGGCTTTATTCCATATTTATCTACAAGCAAACTTAGGCCTAGTGGTTTGAACCACGTCACATTTCACACTGTCGCAAATCGACCATTAGCGCCAAATGATTTTTTTTTAAATCTTTACCATTTTAAATAATTGCCCCCACTATCCACCGATTCTCGGCCCGTTTCAGCATTTAATCAAATTATAATCAGGTGTCAAGCGTAACAGCATGGCCGTTATGTTATCACTAAGGTATAAATTTCCATGAAAAAAATATGGAGTAACGCCTTTCACCTAAACAAACTTTTTGAACTTCCCACGTACATCTAAAATAATTATCATAAAATTTAGTTGATTTGTTTTAAATCCTGTATAAAAATGAAAATATGTTTTGTTGCTTACCTGAGTGTTGCAGGAGAAATATTTTTTATCTCCCCCTTGACAGCGAGGACTGCCATCTCCACTGGAATAATAAATAAATAAATAGTTAATAAAGCTTTTTTACCATTTATTTACTCAATCATTATGAAAACGCATTATTTGATAGTAAAAAAAACCCTCCCAACCCGCTCAACACCATCGGAGAACTAGTATTAGCACAGCTAGAAAATATCTCTATTTCTTGAACATTGTGTATACGAGTACATCACGACCCCTTGAAATACGAGGCCTGTTCAAAAGAAAAGGTGAATTTTGAATTTTCGCGGGCTGTGTTCATTCGATTATCGTTTTTTGTTTTGTTTTATATTGGTACACATATATTTATCATATGTTAGCATTATCAGTCATTTTGGATGAGTGGTTTGTTTTTGACAACTGGAAAGGTTAGTCACGTTTTTGTGTGTTCTTTGATTTTTATTTTTGAAAAAATGGATCAAAGAATATGTATTAAATTTTGCGTTAAAAATTGAATAAAGTGCATCCTTTCCAGTTGTCAAAAACAAACCACTAATCCAAAATGGCTGATAATGCTAAAATATGATAAACATATGTGTACCAACATAACAACAACAAAAAATCGATAATCCAATGTACACAGCCCGCGAAAATTCAAAATTCACTTTTTCTTTTGAACAGGCTATGTAGCAAGGTTCCATCTTACACGACAATGTTATGCGATAGTGAATTTTAAATAAGCTTTCCATAGAGGCTATTATCACATAACATTGCTGTGTCAGATAGAATCTTGTTATTCTAAGGGTTTGATAATGTAAAAGATGCACTTGAACCATAGCGGTTTTTTATGTTACATCCTTTTGCTTTTGAACCATCTTGGTGTTGCCATTTAAAACCATTTAGACAATTGCAGTGCACTCCTTTTTCCTTTTTTTTCAAAAATTTTTTCAGGAACTAAATTAAGGTCCGGGTGGACGATCTCTCATCGTATTATACGCTGTCACAAATCGACATGGAAATTAATTTTGTTTATTCTATTCTAGAGCAAGCAAACCCTCACAGCGTCTATGGACTGCACGCCTCAAAGTACCTACCATCATGAGGTATGTAATAATGATGTTTTATCATAGTGGTAACAATTTCAGACACAATATTATATTACTCACTAATTATCAACGCATCTCCTAAGCTGCGAGGAGACTCCGCCCCCGCAGGATCGCGAGCAGGAGGAGGGCGCCTCCCAGGGCCCCCAGTCGCCCCCGCCTTCGCCCCCCGGCACTACGGAGACGCCAGGATGGAAGAGCTCCGCCCCCTGTTGCCGCTTCTGGCGAGTGCGGATGTTTGTTACCTGGAATTAACGAATAAGGTTAGAATTTTTAAAAATATATTTTCGTAGAAAGCAATTGTTTGACATATTTAATAAAAAATAAACTAAAGCTTTGTATAAGACTGCGGATTTTAATTTATTTTTTATGCCCGACCGGTTTCGCTTAGTCTAACGGCATCATCAGGGTACAAAATTAATCTAAACAAAAAATATAAAGTGTGCGGTTATATATAAATACAGAGGTAGGACACAATATAAAATAAAATAAGAGAACAAATAATAGAATAAAAATTTAAATTGTAAAAAAGGAACAGAGAGAAAGAGACAGACAATATAAAATAAAAGAGACCTCTTTTTCTACTTTGTATTTTTTGTTTAGTTTAATTTAGTACCCTGATGATGCTTAGGCTAAGCAAAACCGGTCGGTTATGAAAAAATAAATAAAATCTGTGGTCTTATACAAAGTTATTATTTCATTTTCATTAAATAAGAGTAGTATTTTACCATAAGGACACATTAAGGACACCAGCGCCCTTGAGGTGATTTTTCACAAAAACGGCGCTTTACAAATTATCCAAATATTATTCAAACTACAGAACATAGCGTAGAAGAATACCCACTGCACCAGTTTCCCGGAGGTAAACTAACTATCAAATAATGACCGACTCTCTCTCCTGTCGACTAGCCAAATAACTTCAGCATCCCATTATGTCTTTCACCAACTCTCCTCCGCCATATAAAGAAGAAGAATATTAAGTCATTAGGTTGTTTGATCAGCCTTTGATTAAGCAGTCAATCCTAATGGTCATCATAACATCCCGAACACGTACGGGCCGAGAGATGGTGGTCAAAGGGGACCATTCAAACGTTTAAAAATAATTTACGCTAATTGCCTATTTGATGATGACGTCGAATGTGACGGTGGTTTGAACAACTAGACCTTAGATTAATCATTTTTAATCATGGGTGTAGCTTAATGATACATAACTAAATAACTAACCATCACGCCGTTTTCCTGCAGGGGTGGTCATAGAAGATGGACCGCCATACACTTCTGTCTTGACACACACTCCTTGCTTCATTCACATTCATACATCGTCTCATACATACTGTTCTGTTATTCAGACTTTTCACATGGCCCGATTCAAGTATTTGATTCACTTGATCGTGCCATGTCTTCCTCGGGCATCCCCGACTTCTTTTTCCATTAACTTTTGCATAATATATTCTTTTCACACTCCTTTCTTCGTTCATTCGCTCTACATGCCCAAACCATCTAAGCAAAATTGTGTATTTTAGTAGAAAACAGTAAAAAAAAACACTCCACCCATTTTACATAATTTGAAAGCATTTAGCTACAAAAACAAAACCTCGATACGCAACAAAACCGACATTTACAAACTTCATTGCATTTTGTCGCATTAAAAATGTTTTAAGGCAATAATTTACATTTAAAATACGTAGATAATACACACATCTTCGTTTTTTTTTTAATATAGTGAATACCGCATAAGAGTTTCAACTGCTCCGAACAAGTGGGACTATGGCATCCCCAATTGGGGTATATTGTGAGAATTAAGGTAGTGGGGAGGGGAAGTGGATGGAGAAGAGGAAGGTTGGAAAACACCTGTGTATTCAGATCTGGTCACCAAACACGGCTAAAGCCATTTGAAGCAACGTTTCAATTCCGAACGGTGGTCTTTCATCATGGCGATACGCCATTTTATTAAAATTATGATTAAAATTATGATTAAAATTATGATAAAATTATGATAAAATTATAATCTATTAAATACGATCAATTAAATAAATACTTAGTTTGGTTCCAAATGTATACAAAATCGATCTATTCTGATATAATTCTACCAAAGGTAGCCATTCCTATCCTTTCCTAACCAAACCAACCTAACCTAACCTAACATAACGAACCAAATATAACCTAACCTAACCTTACATAACCTCTTCTCCACGGCCACATTGAGTTAATATTATATTACTTAGGGCCTGTATCTTCCAACATACAGCATAAAGTTTGTGGTCTGTCTCTTTAAAAAGTCTCAAACCGTGATTTTCGACAAAATGCGACACGAAATTTGTATATCACTGTCGGTCTGAAATGTCAAGGCCAACGCAATTATTGTCAGCTCACAAATTCATTTCAAATTGATATCAAGTGCCATTTTTCTGGCGATACGCCTTTGAAACGTGCTATTGGAGCACTTCTGCTCTTGTTTAGTGGGTAACCTACTAACTAGGCGCACTAGTAGGTAGGCACATAACAGGCACCGATATAAATTTTTGTGGGCGTGTCCGTGTGCCCGAAGTAAGATATTTTGACATGTTTTATGAGCATTTTGGCATGTTTAGTGCATGTAATCCGATCTCTTATAGTGTAAACCTCCATGGTCGAGTGGTAAGACGCCAGTCTACGAATCCAAAGGTCGCGGGTTCGAGCCCGACGTGCGCAAATAACTTGGATTTAAGTAATATGTGTCATAACTCACAACACATTTAATTCATGTAAAATAATATATAGTATATTTGCGGCACGTTTCAGAGTGGTAGATACTCCAAGTATCGCCCTGGTAAAAGACCACCATTCAGAATCGAAACATTGCTTGAAATGGCTTTAGCCGTATTTGGTGACCAGGTCTGAATAGACAGGTACTTTCCAACCTTCCTCTTCCCCATCACCTTCCCCTCCCCACTACTTTCAGCCACACAACATACCCCAACTGGGGATGCCATAGTCTTGCTGGCTATACATGGTTGGGAGCCGTTTGGACTTCTGTGCGGTATTCACTATAAAAAAGAAAATATATAAAAATAATAATAATAATAAAATTATGCTTTCTTAGAATGTAATAAGTCCTGCCCTGTGTTCAAACTAACTACTTCCTATGCCGTTTCTAATCACATGTTGATCTGTGAACTTCGTGGTCATAATATCCTAACCGCTAATTGACACCCGCTCTTTAGACCCCGTGCCAAGGCCCTAGACTAAGTAAAGTTACCTGCGCCGCCGTTTAGCTATAATCTAATCTTCGGCCAGCATTTCCTTCCTAACTCTTCTCTCATTATTCATCTCTCCGTCGCTAGAGAGGCTGCGCTAATGCCGTCCGAAGCCTTTCCGTGTAAACCTGATGGGAACTTGATATATTTGCGGGAACCTCCGTGCGTCGCGTAATTAGTTCCTGGAAAGGTTGTGATTTGCGGCATGGCTTTGCAAATAATAATAAATGATTGATTTATTGTCCATAGAAACCATCGTATCGTATAAGTTTACTGCGAATCAATCAGTAAAAAATTGTTTGACCTGAAAGCCAACAAGAACCCTAGTTTACTTGTACCTGCTTTTGTAGAATTGGACTTTGTTACTATGTTTTATTGGGAATACCTCACAAGAGTCTCAACTGCTCGCCGTCTAGAGCCTGCGAATGAATGATGAATCACAGTAATAATTTTTTTTTTTTTAAATAATAAATAGTGTTATTATTTAACTCAAAAAACGGTTTCAAATTCTGAGAGGTATAAGACTAGGCGAAACAGCTCAAAACCACGCGTAAAAATGCTTTATGCCTATAAAACATTAAAAATTGCTTTTCTTTATTTAAATAACATTAATTACTCATTAAAAGTAAGTAAAACCTGATTATGCTTAGGCTAAGCGAAACCGGTAGGTAATTGCAATAATATCCGTGGTCTTTTACAAAGTTATTTTTTCATTTCTTTAAGTATAACATGTTATTATTTTTATAAACTATGTATGAATTCCTGGTTGTTTTTATCGGTGTTGATACGACGGGACTCTCAGCGGCTAGACCACATCATCGTTATGCCTTTACATGAAACATATTTACTTTGACTAGTAAAATTTGACAAATATTTACCATACTCAAACGTTAAAACTTAAAAGTACTGCAAAAAGTGGTTTTCCAAATGAACCAAATGCACCGTGAAGTACGTACATTATAATGTACGTGGTGTACGTACATAACTCGCCGGGGCTACTTAAGAAGCAAATAATGAGTTTAAAATAAATTCATATGAAGTCGTTATCAAAGCACAGAGATTCGTTCTTGTTTCATTTCGTTTTATTTGGATTCTTTTGACAGGATTAACATAATATCTCAACACAGTCGTTGGCGTATATAAATTACTGTCTAAACATTTTCGTTACGGAGCATTACAAGTCTCGAGGATTCTGGGCGATGAATGGAAAGATGAATGATAATTGTCTTAATTTGACCCTTAACTCTTTTTCAAATGGAAATATATTGCTACTTTTTCGTCTGACAGCTCTCGGAGAGATTTATTTAATCTTATACACATTACGAACAGATTCTACCATTCTGTGATGAAGGAATCATGAGTAGAAATAAAGGGAAAGTTTTTTATTTCGACAACTTTTAAGAACCAAAAGCCAACAGGCATTGGACATAATATTCTCGAAAACAAATAAAACACGTAAAAATCAAGCTAAAGTCGTAAAACATGTACAGGCAAAATATTTGTGATACGTGAGTCATCAATCACTAAAATAATAATTACCATTAATTGTAATTGTTGGATTTCAAAGTGATAATTTGTTAGGTTCCTACCCTCGTGTTTTTCATTCAGTACCTACCGTATCTAACCATTTCGCAATATCGAATTCCGTATGAAACAGCATGGTGTTCGAAACAAGTGATAATCGAAACAGAAGAGTTTAATGTGAAAATACGTGTTTCGTGTTGTTCGTTGGTCTCTCGCTTGTCCGTCGGTTTGTTGTTATTCTCCAAATAATATAACATTAAATATGGTGTTTTTTGTGATTCGTTCCGTTAACAATATAACCTTGTCAGAAGTGTCAAGAACTTCCACGTTAACTACATCAGTGAGTGAATGGTTTCCCATTTTCCCTTCATTCCAATAATCTTTCCACATCTATAATTAGACACTTCCATCAAGTAGTATAGTTTATCGTCTTACAGTCCACTATTTTCCAAATTCATCGAAAGCTAAAAACATATTCGGTGTTTTATCGCAGCTTCGGATCCAACAGTAATCATTAAAAATAAAAGTTATTAAAAAAATTTACGTACATCTTAAACTATTTCTTACGTGAAATAAGTGTATGGTAGGTGATGTAATTCTTACGCCAAAAAAATAACAAGTGATGCCTAAGAAAGTTGAAAGACAGTGCTTAAATAAAATATCATGTATTTGATTCTTTGTTATAACTTACAACTTACAACATAAATAATTAATTGACTACTTTGATAACTTACATTTAAATGCCTTCCCACTGCGTAACTGAAGAATGTGGTGAGGAGAAATGACAAAAGCGCCAAGTAACTGCAACAAAATGAAATATCACACAATTAAAAAACAGTTGCCAACTCAAGGAAGCTTATTCAACAGCGGGATCTATATTTAAATACCTTTCAAATGGATAAATAAAAGGGAGCAACTTACAAATAGAGGTATTAAATTTAAAACTTAAGTCTTCTTCAATCTGAGGTATTGTATTATAATCATCCAAGAGTGTTTATATCGATTAATATAATACTAACTTTTTAAAGAAAAGTTTTTAGTTTGCGTCCAAAGTCCGTTGAAAAAGTTTGCACATTTTAAATAGAAATATATATATATTTTAATCTACGCTGCAATTCGAAAATTACCAAATCCTCTACACATCACAATATCTCAATCAATTTCGAGTATTAAAAAATAGACACATCCCATCAGCACGGAAACATCGAGACTATGGCATAATAATTGGTTGGGAAACGTTGTGGAGTTTGAGAGAGAAATTGGGGGAGATAAAGGAGAAGGGAAAATTAATGTTAGGGAGTACCATAACTATTCAGACCTGGAGTCGATTCTGAGTAGATAAATGAGCTAACATACCGGATACATAAAAAAGTTGTTGTCATTATTTGCTCGAGATTTGAGCCCGCGGCCCTAGGTACAGAGCCGGGGAACTCACCGCTCTGCCACGATTTTTAAAGAATTATTAATGAGCAGTAGCGTGCATTTCATAGAGGCATATAAGCACTGCCTACCCTGCCGTATTCGCATAAAAATATGTATAATGTTGGATTAAATAATATGAAATTATTGCAAAAAATATATCTACACTCTCAAAAATATGCGCGAAATTTAGCTATGCGCACCGATACGAGCGCTCCACCGACCTTCCTACTATAACGTGTCAAAAGCAGTTTCTACACACGCTCAAACGTCGCTAACGTCATAGTAAATTGTTCTATGTTCACTAGACTACACAAAATATGTATGCTGTTGCGCGTTCAAGTGACTTGTTTGTTTTAGTATTTTTGTTAGTCAACAAATCCAATAGCAATCGGTGACATTTGTTGGTACGCTGTTTTTTCCTACTGCGTACCCTGATTAAAAAATCTGTACATGCCACTGTTTGTGAGATTTTTTTTTCAATTGAAATAATAAAATTAATACTGGTGTCACAAGACGTGTCGAATCCACAACTGAAAACGAAGACACGACATAAAATGTGAAAAAACGTGACGATGAATCATAGATGGGCGTGAATACGTCCATCATCTAAAGTAATAATTATTTCCCTTATTAAAACAGCCGATTAGCTTCATACAATCTTTCATAAAGGCGATCAAAGGGCCATGTTTGTTGGCGTTTAACGGCCGACGAGCGATAAATACATCATGCCTTGTATAAATAATATGGAAAAGTTCTCGAATACAGCGTCCAATTATCTTCGACAAGAGTTTTATGGTCTGTAAAGAGAATCTATGGGGTTTTAATGGCGGTGACATATTGGTTCTTTTATGGCAGTGTTACAGGTGAATGGTGATGATCTCTAGAACCTAGAAACCTATGGTGAAATTCAAGGTGTCAGGTAGAGTGCACTAACTTCGAGAGGTGGTTCTACTTGATAGCAGAAGTAAAAATAGTGAATTTTTTTTTTGTAAATTACTTTGTATTTTTTTTCATACAAAAAGTTACACCTACTAAAAATCTGTAGTGTAAGGTCGGAGTTTTTCGATAAACACGATGGGGGTGAAGAGTGATCATAGAAACCCACACAATAATTCCATTCAATTAGTTTAAAACGTTGGACTTTCTAAAAAAGCTATCGTTTTTTTACGCTCCTACTACCATATAGAATCATCAAAGTTACTACACTTTACTCCCAGACACCTTTTATGTGTACAAAACAGAATAACTCGAAGAATTTTATACGTTTTTTTATGTGAATACTGCACAAGAGTCCCAACTGTCTGGCGCCAGTGGGACTATGGCATCCCCTATTAGGGTATTTTATGATGCTGAAGGGAGTGGAGAGAGAAAGGAGGTGGAGAAGAGGAAGGTTGGAAAGTACCTGGATATTCATATCTGATCACAAAACACGGCTCAAGTAATTTAAAGCAACGTTTCGATTCCGAATGGTGGTCTTTCACCAGGGCGATACTAAGAGTATCTACCACTCTAGAACTCTACAAATGTACTTATTAAATGTGATATAATTATTTATTTATTCTATTGTGTACCCCCTAGAACTTTTTTATTTCATTTTTATTTTACGACCACCATCCAGAATCGAAACGTTGCTTGAAATAGTTTTAGCCGTGTTTGGTGACCAGATCTGATTAGCCAGGTACTTCCCAACCTTCCTCTTCCCCATCTCCTTCCTCTCCCCCCTACCTTCAACCTCACAACATACCCCAATCGGGGATGCCACAGTTTCACTGGCTCTCGACGGTTGGAAGCAGTTGGGACTCTTGTGCGGTATTCACTATTAAAAAATGTGATTTTTTTTTTTTTTACTATGATGAATATAATTCAGAGCCAAGGAGCTTATAGCTCTACCACAAAGGTTTTGTAATATTTATCACATTAAATGTTACAGGCACCATTTAGGCTTCAAGTGCATTAAAGTGATTACACTGAAAAGTCAGTCCCTTCTCTAAATATTTAAAAGTTAAGCTCGATGCCTCGTTGCCACCTCCGAACGTGTTCAAGTGGAAGTTGCCTCCCGCCGGAGATTTACTACTAAATCTTAACTCTCCCAAGCCTTTAATTACAAGTTCCCTACATAAACATTCCTGTGCATTTGTGCACTTATAACCTGCCCGTATTCAGTATTCAGTAAAGTTGATTGTCGGGAGGCTCTTATGCGAGCATAACACTTCGGTATGAAAGCTGTCAAATCTCTGTTTTTTCCCACGTTTCACAATTATTTTTATGACTTTTAGAAGTACCTGCATGAGTAAAATAAATAAATAATAAAAAAGGATTTTCGTTGAAAGCAATCACTTTGTGGTTTGACATGAAGAAATGAAAAATAACTTTGTAAAAGACCACGAATGTTATTTTAAAGTATTATATTATAATATTTATTCATATTATCTGTCTCTTTCTTTCTGTTCCTCTGTTATGATTTAAATGTTTTTCTATTGTTTTCTCATTGTTTTGTTATTTTATTTTATATTTTGTTCTTGTGTATGTATATATAACCGCACACTTTGTATTTTTTGTTTAGTTCAATATTGTACTTTGATGATGCTTAGGCTAAGGGAAACCGGTCGGTCATAATTTTTTTAATAATATCCGTGGTCTTTTACAAAGTTATTTTTTCATTTCTCTAAATAAAATATGTTTTCGAGGTATTGTAAATGAAATTATCTTATACAAAAAAAAACCAAGTCAGAAAAAGCTTTTAAAACAATTATTAATACTTTTTTTCATTTGGAGAAAAGGGTTGCCTATGAGATGTGTAAGTGAATTCGGGGATGCCCCGAGAAGACTTGGAATGATCAAGTGGATTTTACATTTCAATTGGATCCTCTCAACAGGTCAATAATGGTCAATAAATGAAAGTGAATTCGGGGCATCCCCGAATTTACTTTCACATCTCATTGAAAACCCTTTCTCCAAATGAAAAAAGTATTAAAAATTGTTTTAAAAAGCTTTTTCTGACTGGGTTTTTTTTTAATAAGATAAGTTCATTTACAATAGCTTGAAAACATATTTTATTTAAAGAAGTATATATGAGACAATGAGACGATGTGAGATTGTGAATATAGGAAGAAGCGTGAGTTGTGTGGCGATCCATCTTCTTTGCTTACTCCTTCAGCATAATGAAGTGATATTTCATAAGTTAGTTGACTTTCTGAAGTACCATTACGATTTCAGTATTTCAAACTCTAGTCGACGATCAGGGTCATTCGGAATTTTCTACAAATGTACGGTCCCCATTTAGCGCCGATTCTCGGTGCGTTTCAGCTTTTGAACAAAAAAATTGTCATCAGCTGACAACCATAGCAACAATTTGACCAAAAGTTAATGCGGACCGAACATAAGGATTTAACGGAAATCGTTCTAATGCCATAAATTTAAAATGATTTGCTGATCATTAAGACCCTCCGCACATGGGGCAACCGAAACTCAACTGAAGCTAGCTGGCTACAGCAATTGCAAACTGGTTGGCGACCAAGCTTCGCTCACGACGCTACTCAAGTTGTCATCATCTCATCTCGCAATGCACGGTGTTAATACGTGTCATTGTTTTTGTCAACCTCCTGAACCAATTTGATGTTTTCTTGCTGGGAAATGTTGCAAATTTCTCTAAAACAGCTCGCAACTACGGCGCAACTGGAAATAGCACCGCGCAGGCGACTAGCACGGTGAGTTGCGAGAGATTAGTTGCGTCAGCATTAAAAACTTAATTGATATCACTATTGAAATGTGCAGGAGAGCAACTTGAGTTGCAAACTGATTGTTTTTTAGTTGCTCCGTGTGCAGGGGGCTGAAGTGTGAAAAGAACAACAATTTTTTTTTTTTTTAAATACTAATTGAAGAAAGAAGAATAAAATACGTAAGGCAACATGGGACACCATTTCGAATCCATGAATTGTAAAAAAAAGCCTTAAAAATCATGCTTTCGACCCAATTATCTGAAAACGTTATTAATTAAGTATACAACGGTAAAAATGTCGGATCTAAAATTGATTAATCAAAATATTTATTTAATTTATTACGCAATTTATTATATTATAAAATTATAATAAAATAAATCGTTTATCCCTCCTGCACTATTTAGACACTTTCATGTTTTATAAGGTTATCTTTTCGAATGAATATATTACACCTATAACAATATTATGAACGAGTTAAAAGAGTTATGAAAGATTGAGTCACTGTATTGTTAGTTTGTATCCATTGTGTAATTAATTTGGATTTCTCACTGCCCCTCGTAAGAACAAACTAATTGAAAATGCCATAACATTAATTGGGTAGCGGATGTACGATTTCAATATTATACTCTCGGACCCACTGCGGTGTTATTAATCAAATGGGATTACACTCTACTTCACAGGGATGCTAAACAATTGGTTTTAGAGGCGACGTGATGTTAAAATATCTTATTTTCTCTTGGACATTTACAAAGTGACTGGTCCAAGATTGTTTGAAAAAATAATTTTCAGTTAGTCACAAATTATTTTTGCCAAATTCACTCCAAAAATCATGAAAAATCAAAATTTTATTGCCTTTATTATTTAATAAAAAAAATTACTCTAATACTAGATATTTGCCAGAATAAAATATTTTGACAAAAAAAACGATCATTTAGTTGTATTTAAATCATTTTACTTTAGACGATGTATGAATGTGAATAAAGCAAGGAGTTTGTGCCAAGACAGAGTTACATGGCAATCCGTCATCTATGCCTACCCCTGCGGGGAAACGGCGTGATGGTTAGTTTGTTAGTTAGTTAGTTAGTTTGGATGCCACTCACCTTATCTTAACTACGAAACGGAAATCTGTTTGTTTATCTGCATCAAATTGAATTTGCGAAGAGTGAGCTCTTGCGTAGTGAAATTTTCCATTCGTTTTTTTTCTAGATTTTCTATACCAACGCAACTATTTTCAGAGCGCAACCCTATTTCCATCATGAGATATGCAGCTTTATAGCAGTGATTTAGAGATTAAACTACTTCGCTTACATTAAATAAAACAGTACACATAATTGATAAATGCAAAAACACCATCTGTAGGTATTTCATATATACGGCGAGTTTGTGGTTAGAGCAGACGCCCGCAATGTGGATAGGTGTCATTAGTTCAAATCCCGGCTGCTGCAATAACCTACTTTCTAAAATACATATAATTTAATAAATGTGATTTCATTTAATTGAATATCATCATGGAGCCTTCCACGTTTAAAAAAAATATCTCCTTGAAAATATGTATTTTTTAAGAAGACATCATTTCAATACTAATAATTTTATCTTTACAAAAGGTTCACAACCGCTGGGTTGGGTTCCAGCACTGACGGACACAACGCAGTACCTTCCCTTACCTAACGTATAACATCTCAGCACTAACAACTATCAAGTTGATTGAAAGGGGAAAGAAACTAACAAGACTTATCAGAAGGTGAGAAGAGACGAGAGGAGAGGCCAGAGCTTGTGATGAGAGAGCATTCTCATGACCATCTTAACCTATCCACAGCATCTCGCGTGGGAGGGCCACTACTGGTTCATCTTAGAAAAACTCACTCATTTTATTGGGATAGTCAAAACTTGTTACTGGGCTGGACTAATCAGAATCAAAATTGTTGCACTGTAATCTAGAATTTTAGTGTTACTACCCGGCTTCGCCCGAGTCTTAACGCACGTCTTTCATTCTGAGCAATTTAAAAATATACAACAAACCCTCTGGGATCTCGTTGAAATTGTGCAGCACGTGAAAAAAATAACGTACTGAGCTGAAAATAAATGCGTTAACCTAATAGTTGGAAACGAAAAATGCATATTTCATAACGCCAGAACACACCGGTTATTATTATATGCAAGCATTTTGTATATAAATATATGCATATATAAATCCGGCCAATTGATTAATTCTCCTATCTTAACAAACAGATCGCAATCTTTGGAGCACAGACGTCAGGTGGGATACTGTCCTTTTTCTACTGGTATTTCAATGTAAGGTGCTCCTGTGCACAGCCGGGAAACTCTTTAAACGCACGCTCATCATTTGTACACCATTGACATTCGACACATAAGAACGGGTCCCTTCTACGATTCGTCCTTGTGTTCAACAGCTCGACTGTGTAATGATTTGCTGGCCTCTGTGTTTCCTCCCTCCTACAACATTGGCCTTTTCAAGGCTCAAGTTCACTCCTTCCTTTCCTCAAAAAGACCCTCCACACAGCATCCCCAAAGATGACGTGGGCCCTGAGGAAAATTATTTCACTCAGGGCCTCCTGTGTGGAAGTAATTTTTTTTTAATAGTATATATATTTTATTAAGATTTTTTTATTCAACATTAAATAAATTTTAAAAGAAAGATACGTATCACCTAATTCAACAAAGATACCATTCTTGAAAATTCAAGTTGGGATGTTTGAGCACTTGTCATATTTGATTGCTGATTCTCGGCCTTTTTCACCTTTTGAGCAAATTGTGGTCAGCCTTCAAAAATGACAGCATGACCGTTATGCTTGACGGCTGCTCAAAAAATAATCAAAGGCCTGAACGGGCCGAGAATCGGCGTATAACCATAATATAACCGGTTTTTTTTTCAGTTAATACCACACAAGAGTCCCAACCGATCCCTACCGTCTGGAGCCAGTGGGACTATGGTCCCAATCGGGGTATGTTGTGAGGTTGAAGGTGGTGGGGAAGGGAATGAGATGGGGAAGAGGAAGGTTGGAAAGTACCTGGATATACAGATATTATCACCAAACACGGCTAAAGCCATTTCAACAAATATTTCGATTCTGAATAGTGGTCTTTCACCAGGGCGAAACTCAGTGTATTTACTACTCTGGGTGCGTGTATAATCAATATAACGCCAATCTTCAATTAAATATGACGGAGGTTTAAACAACCCAGCCTCAACATTCCCCATCAAAAAATACTTAGTAATAGTGCATCTAGTTAACTAACTAACCATCACGCCGTTTCGCTGCAGGGGTAGGCAGAGAGGACGGACCGCCATATAACTCTGTCTTGGCACACACTCCTTGCTTCATTTACATTCATACATCGTCTCATACATACTCTTCTGTTATTCTGACTCTTCACATGACCCGATTCAAGTATTTGATTTACTTGATCGTGCCATGTCTTTCTCGGGCGTCCTCGACTTATTTTTCATCATTCACAACTATATTGCACGCTGTTCTCGTACTCTCTCTTTCAAACACCATGACTTTGGACTTACTTACATTCATCATCAACCCATTTTGCATACATACTTGGTTCATCCTAGACACGAGACACTGTAGATCTTCCATATTGTCAGCAATCAGCACCGCATCGTCCGCATAAAATAGGCAATCTAGTTTCTAAACATTAAAACCATTTAGAGAGATGCCCAATTGCCAAGTATAAAACGATGACACAATACATACTGTCATTTCACTTCCAACAGATGCACATAAATTGAAATACTAATTCAACACGCGGTGCAATAAAAGGACTAATTAACGCATTCAACTGCGTTGACAAATCGAGACAATTTAGAAAGCTATCAGGCTATCACAAATGGCATACATTTATACAGATGGCAATTTAAAATTCTGGAAAATATTATTCTTGAAGGTGTTTGTTTGTCTATTTTCTTTTCGAGCTATAGTATGTGTACATATTTATTCAAATGCTAAAAAAAAACATATTATTTTGGAAAACAAGGCTTTACACAACATAAAAAAGTTAAAAATAATGTAAATGATACAAGATTTTAAGAGTCAGAAAAATGATATGACAATTAAATCACGTTTTTTTAATCGTCCCCGTTAATCGTCGATTCTGGGCCCGTCTCAGCTTTTGAACAAATTGTGATCAGCTGAAAAGTATAACAATATGACCGTTATGCTTTTCGGCTGGCCACAACTTGTTCAAAAGCTGTAGAGTTTAACGGGAACCGGTCAAATATAGAAAATAAAAAATGGCGCTAATCATTGAATTGTGACGAATGTTTAAAACACACCATCTTTAATAAATAATCCGACATCTTTTTGGCTTTATTTGTGAACCGAATTAAATGAAGCAAACATGTTATCAAAGGATATGAACCTAAGAAATACGCAAAAACAGAAATACTTCGTTCAAAACAATAGGTTTTGCCGGGTACTAACGCAAAGGTGCAGGCTAAGAGTAATAATATACCAGGAGGGATAGCTTTGCGAAACAGTGTGGTCAGGATTGTTGATTTTTTCCTGACTCGGGCGTGACTAGGGTTTTCATGGACACACCTTTTTACATCCATTCATAGCACATGTTGACATATTTTTTTATTTATTTGTATAACCACTATTTTACAGTATTATTTTCAACAAAAATATAGCATATAACCTCAAAAACCGTTAAGTTATGTCGCATAACAAAACGTAGTGGGCGGAGTCACCGGAGACGCGGGAGACGGAAAACATGCTTACATACCTAAAAGTTTTGCGATATTATGTGACAACTTGTCTCGTCTCTTTCTCTCTCACGGTTTACGGTGTAAAAACCCGGAGAAAGTGATTTATCGTAAATTTGTATAGTTTGGGTAAACATATTTAGTTCTCTCTCCATATATATTTTTTACTCTAAGGGTAGGAGTTCACAACAGGCTAGCTTAAATGTATTATTATGAAATAAAAACGTTATTTTTCCGCTTTGAATCCATTTAAAGTGATTAACTCTAATTAAGATATTGATTAACTCGCACTATACGATCGATATTTAATGCAACTAAGAGTCTCGGTACCCAAAAACATATTAAAGGCACTGAGTGTATATCAGACCAGTTAATCAAGGCGGTATATTAACCCCAATCAAACGAACTCGAAACAGGAATATTCAATTATAAATCCATCGAACCTTCGAAAGCCAGGATTGTAGATAGCTTCTCCCTACATCCTTAGTAGTGTAATTAATTCAAATTATATTTATGGCATCAGTGATTTACATGTTAGAAGCTCGTTATACCCATGTTCAACTGAAACTTTAATCTTAGTAAAGAGATTAACGTACGTGATTAGAATTTTCAAATTTTATAGAAACCTGATCCATATAGAGTATCAATGACTTAAAATTGAGTAGTCTTTAAGCAGAATGTTTTGTTTGCAAGATAAGGGCATTAGTTTTTTTTATAATCATCATGAATGAAACTGCTCCATTCAAATGTGATTCAATTCTAAAAGTTAAATTGTTTACGATTTTAAATAAAAATATGTCTTATGAAATAAAAAAAATAACTTTGTATAAGACCACAGATTATATTTTATTTTTTATGACCGACTGTTTTGCTTAGCCTAAGCATCATCAGGGTACAAAATTAAACTTTACAACAAATACAAAGTGTGCGGTTATATACATACAGAGGGAGAACAAAATATGAAATAAAATAAGAGAACAGTGAGAAAAACGTTTAAAAAAATAATAGCGTTTAAATAATAACAAAAAAACAGAGAGAAAGAGACAGATAATATGAATTGAAAGAGGCAAAACGTCAACTTTTAAGTTATTATGATATGGTGATTGTGACCTGCCAGAAGTGACCTGCCAGGTAAGTATGTTGTTGTATGTTTATGTAAACTAGGAATTAATATTAAGTAGAAATTAAGATTTGTACAACGCTCTTGATGTGATTTTTCACAAAAACGGCGCTATGCAAATTATCCAAATATTTATATTATTATTAGAAGGTGATAAGGTAATAATGAGAAATTGTATTAAATATTTCAAACCACAAATTAATTGCTTTCTACGAAAAAATAAATGCTGATGCTAAAATGAAAATATAAGGCTGATATGAGCGTAATGGATAGGATCAAGAAAGGGACGCTTAGATGGTTTGGGCATGTAAAGCGAATGAACGAAGAAAGGAGTGTGAAAAGAATATATGATGCGAAAGTGAATGGAAGAAGAAGTCGAGGACGCCCGAGAAAGACATGGCACGATCAAGTAAATCAAATACTTGAATCGGGTCATGTGAAGAGTCAGAATAACAGAAGAGTATGCATGAGACGATGTATGAATGTAAATGAAGCAAGAAGTGTGTGCCAAGACAGAGTTGTATGGCGGTCCAGCTCTGCGGGGAAACGGCGTGATGGTTAGTTAGTTAGTTAGTTAGTTAGTTAGTTAGTTATAAAAAAGCTTTCTAATTGTGGAATTTTAGTTTTTCCATGTGGCGTTTCCATATTTATTTATGTTCGTTCTGAATTTCGTGAAATGTTCCTTGCTAGAGAAAATAATGTCTATTAATAAACGTTTGAACTTCATTCATGAACCGTTTGAAAGTAAAACCGATTTTGCTCGGTAGTCAAAGGAATGATCGTCTGCATTAAGAAACTAATGCCGTTGGAACCAAGTTCAAAGCCGCCACCATTGAAATTTAGTCGCCAGCTTGCCTAATAGGCAATCTTGCCTTCGGGAATATTACACTAACGACAATACTAACTACTATGAATACTGGAAAGTCATTACTGAAACGGACGCGATTGTGTTGTCCGTGTTGGTAATATATAGAAATGATTTACGTTCCCCTACCTTACCTCTACAAGAATTTCCTTTCGAACTTTGTAAAGTCACTAAAGTAAGAATTATTTTAACTGCTTATTGTTTAACAGTTTTCAATTATTCCAAAATGTGTAATTTAGAAGTGACCGACTCAATTGGCAGTGTTACTCTCGGATAGAGTAGATGTTCCGAGTTCGAGTCTCGGTCATGACCATTGTTCTTTTTAGTTTCTGACTTTTTTCTGTTTCATATTTTCTTTCAGATTATTGATATTTTTTAAATATTTAATAACAAATAAGCATCAATTTTTTAAAGTTAATTCATATTTATTACCTAAGCGGTATTTTTTAAGCGATCTTATACTTTTATTGAAAATTATTTAGTATATATTTCAACTTCTTCCGATTTTATGCAGCCATCTTGAAAAATAAAAATCGATCCACCTTTAAATATTTCAAATAAATAATTACCCATTAAAGTCATTACACGGCAGCTTAGTTCGTAAATCTAAAATAAAATTGTACTATACAATATAGATACCCCGTGAGATCATAAATTCAGTCAATACAATGAATGAACGATCGTAATATCCATGAAATCCAGCGTAGAGTGTAGTTAATTTGAGGCAACTAATAAACACTGTGTCTTGTAGATTCTCCTAGGCAATCCGTCAACTCGCCTCTCAACGAGATGATTATTCAACGGGGAGTTTCATGAAGCATGCAGGATCACGTTATTTATGTACAGATGATTAAATGGCAGCGGGCATCCAAACGATTTCAAGTTCTATGAACAATTGTTTTTAATATTATTTTTGCTTTTTTCCTCATACATTGAAAATAGGTAAAATCAATTTTCTCCATAATGTCCTTACTGCCTTCCTGCAAATGAGTTGTTCTAAAAACCATATTTAGTTTTATTGTTGTTCATAATAATACTAATAATAAAAATACTTGGCTGATTTATATAGCGCCATTTTAGTAAAATATCACCTCAAGGGCGCTTAACAAAGCTTAAAAACTATGGTTAAGCGCATTGAGGCGATTTTTCACAAAGCGGCGCTATACAAATTATCCGATTAATATTTTATTACTATTAAAAATTATTATTTGTTAATTATCGTAATACCTACATTTATAGGTACTCATAATTACCTTTTATTTATTAATATGTACGTATCGACCGTGTTCAGGTGAAACGCGTTACTCCACATGTTTTACAAGGAAATGTAAGCCTTAGTGATAGCGTAAAGATCATGTTGTTTTGCTTGACACCTGATTATAATTTGATCAAATGCTGAAACAGGCCGAGAAACGGTGGTTAAAGGGGCGATTATTTGAAGTGGAAACAGCAAAAAATCATAATGGCACTAATCATCAATGTGACAGTGGTTCAAACCACTAGGCCTAAATTTGTTAATATGAATGAATTTATACGTTTCATCTGGATTTTTAGACTCTTAGCTTCTAGTAAATTGTTATTTTTAATCTGTTGATGTACATATGCACTGTTATACCCATATCTGAACCTTTCCCTTCCTCATTTCCTTCCCCTCCCTCACTACTTTCAGCCTCACAACATACTCCAATTGGAGGTGATATAGTCTCACTGGCTCTAGACGGTAAACTAACACTGTAAAAAAACGACCAAAACGCACTTTGTGTAAAATATTAGCAAACTGCATTCTTTAAATGTATGTTTTTATCGTCATATTCACTTTACATTAATTATTCAATCATGCCATTGAATAATAGCAAAAAATTATAAAAACGCTACAGTCATTATTTTAGGTATGCATTTTTGTGTCTAATTCCATCTTTGATAAAATAATTATCATATTTGTAAATTATTATAAAAACGCTGCAGTAACTTTTGCATGTATGCATTTGTGTGTCTAATTCCATCTTTCTTCTGGTCACCATGGTTGCCCTTCGTATGATTGATGCTGGTTAAATGGACCGTGAGAGGCGGTACAGCAAGCGAGATGTCTAGGCCATGTCTAGCGACTACAGATTAATTAAATGCCTCGAAATGTCTTAATTAAACGGCGCTTCTTGTTTTCTCACTACTGCTTTTTGTCAGTCGTGTGTCATCGCGGTCAATCACTTGAGTCTGGGTAAATATAGATTTTAATAAAATTACCGGTAACTGTTTACTATCCCGACGTTGAGGGACTTTCAACGGTGTCGGGATTAAATTACTTGAGAGGAAATTGCACATCATAAAATTACACAGCGGTTACTAACCGATTTTCTGCAATGTCGGGATAAAATTACACGGGAGGAGTTATTTATACCAAAAATTGACTCAACGACCTACGTGGCTGAGTGGTTAATGTTTTAAAAATAAAATAAATAAATGTATTATTTGTTTTGTTTGTGATATAAATATGATACATGTTACTTTCAATTCTAAAAACTGCAAAGTTATAAATATTGTACAAACTTTAATAATGTATTATTTTTCATCCAATATTAATGAAATGGGTAATTTTTAGGTTGTCGGCGACGTTAATAGCCGAGTGGACGAACGCGTCGGATTCCCATCCGGGCGTCGCGGGTTCAATTCCTCTGCGAGCTAAGTCCTCCATCATTGCACAAGCAACATATTCCGATTATTATGGTGGCAGTAGGAGTTTTTTTTTAATAGGTTATTCGCAACCTGAGAACGTTTGTCATTCTTTAAAACAAAAAAATAATTGAGTCAGAATAACAGAAGAGTATGTACAAGACGATGTATGAATGTTAATGAAGCTAGGAGTGTGTGCCAAGACAGAGTTTTATGGCGTTCCGTTTTCTCTGCCTACCCCTGGGCAGAGAAAAGGCGTGATGGTTAGTTTGTTAGGTTAGGTTTTCTTTTCACAGTCATTATATTTAACTTAAAATTAAAATTTAAATAAAAAATATTTTAGTTTTAAGCCACTTTATTTATACACAAGAAGGTTAAGTTTAACCGAAACCGGTCGAATTGTTTTATGTGTATAAATAAAGTGGCTTATAACTAAAAATATTTTTATTTAAATTATAATGTCAAGCTACAAAGTGATTGCTTCCTTCGATAAATAAAATTAAAAACTCTCTCAGGTACCATGAATTTGAAATAACACGGAAAAATAAAGTGCCCATTTTTTTATTGTATAATTCAATAATGTAAGCGTATTGATGGAATGATTTTAAAAAATCTCCATAGCCCGTGGTGGAAGTTATATTGTGAGCTGAAAAGAGTTGCGTAAGTTGCAATTGCTTGATATTTCTTAAAAATATCACACGGAGTTATTGACGGATTTCGGTCTGAATTATGTAATTTAAGATGCGGATACATCTACACTGTGAGAGATTTTAGATCTAAGTTCTGACACATCACCAATTTAAAAAATATTTACACCAAAAAAAAAGTATAAAAATAACCTACAAATCAACACGCGCCAGGCTCGACGTCATCGAACTTGGAATGTATAGGTAATCTGTTAAACCAGAGAACACGTTGTAGGTAAATCGAGAAGTTTTCTGTGTTCAGTGTCTATCGACAGATAGACTAGACTGGCGGCTAGAATTCCTTGGATTATAAAACTGTGGGATATAGCGTTGAAATAATAAAATTCTTCTTAAAGATACTATAACCTATACTAATACTACGTGCCAGAAAGATATGCTCCTTGGCTCTAGACCCAGGACGTAGACCATTATGGGTTATGCATTATTCTATCAAATTTTCAGTTATAACTCTTGAACGGTGAGCTCTGGCGTCATTAAATTTACTCAGCTTTTACTGATATTTTTATCATCATGAGCTGAAAATATTTATTTAATTTTGGATTTCCTCTTTGTTTGAGCGGCTAAGATCATAGACTACTAACCCAGTGGTCGCGGATTCAAGTCCCAACGTGCACAAACCAATTCAAAAATAGTTCGCGTCATTTCTCATTTTCATTTTTTTAATGTTTATTTTATGCACGTTTCAGAGTGGTAGATACTTTCAGTATCGCTCTGGTGAAAGAAGAACATTTTTAATAGAAACGTTGCTTGAAATCGCTTTAGCCGTGTTTGATGACCAGATCTGAATAGCAAGGTATATCTTAACCTTCCCCTTTCTCTTATCCTTATCTTCCCTACTTCTTTCAGCTTCACACAATACCCAAATTGGGGATGCCATAGCCCCACTTGCTCCGGAAACTTCCACAAAAAAACTAGCAGACCTTTAAAATAATAGTATCATATCTGAAAAAAAAAAATGGAAATTTACAAATTCAACAGAAAGACATCGAATACTATTATAATAATTATCACTTAAATAAAGTATTCTTATCAGTAATGCAATACATTGTATTTAATTACTTCATCATTAAGAGTTGAAGCTGTATAATCATAGTTAACTGTTTTTTGTTGAGATAGGAAATAATGCCCACGCGAGTTGCTCGTTTTACCTTCAGAGAAAAAAAAACTATGGAAGACGTTTGCTTTTCTTTGATCCAAATAATGTTAACCGAAACGCACTCATTTCACACAATTTTCAAATAGTAATATTTTTATAAATAGAACATATATACTTTGTTTTTAACCACTTTTTTATTTAATATTTTGTCTACCGGTTTTGGAAGTACCCTTCCATCATCAGGACAATATTAAATTAATCTGAAATACAAAATACTGAGATAAATATACATATTTAGGAGTTGGAAGGAGAAGGAGTAATTGATGAAATTATGGGAATAACAGAGCGGTTTATTGGAAAAATATTTAGGATAGGACTATAAGATAAATTAATTTGATTGTTTAAAATATTGCATTTACTGTTTAATGATTTTCTAATTTCTAGTGCTTCTAAGTTATCTAATTTTATCCCTTTATTGCAACGGTGAAGAATTTTAACCCCTATCTCTATTAAAATCATGATTAGTAGTAATAAGGTGATTGGCATCTGAGATTCTAATGTTTTTGAGATGTAATTTAAACATTAGAATAAGTGAACATCTAAGATGCTTAAAAAACAATAATTTTTCAGAGTTCGCCAATCACCTCATTACCAATCATGATTTTAATAGAGATACAGGGGGTTAAAATTCTTCACCGTTGCAATAAAGGGATAAAATTAGATAACTTAGAAGCACTAGAAATTAGAAAATCATTAAACAGTAAATGCAATATTTTAAACAATCAAATTAATTTATCTTATAGTCCTATCCTAAATATTTTTCCAATAAACCGCTCTGTTATTCCCATACTCAATTACTCCTTCTCCTTCCAACCCTAAATATGTATATTTATCTCAGTATTTTGTATTTCAGATTAATTTAATATTGTCCTGATGATGGAAGGGTACTTCCGAAACCGGTAGACAAAATATTAAATAAAAAAGTGGTTAAAAACAAAGTATATATGTTCTATTTATAAATATGGCAAGCCACAAAGTTAATGCTTTTTACGAATAAGTAATATTTTTAATTATTGTTGAAATGCACACTGGAATTTTAAATAAACGTTCGAAAATGGCTGCTTTGGTTTTCTAACTGCATTTTTACTGACATTGAGGTGATTTTCCCACAAAAACGGCGCCTTAAAAGTTATCCATTTATTATTATTATTATTAGTATGTTTTTCATAGAATTTCAAAGATTTTTTCACTGGAAACCTTAGACATTTTACTAACTGCCCATGTAGAATTTACAGATAATTCATCTGCAGTATTACTTGCATTAGAATGCTACGAAATGACGTTTAACGCTATTTTGGTTGCTGAGCCTTAAGAAGAAATGTTCAAATGCAATTTGTGGAACTTGATTTAGGTTAATCATTCTGTTTTTTCCATATTTTTTAAAATCCTTCTAGTTACGTAATCTTATGTGAATCCAGTCTAATAACAATAATTATTGATGATGTCTTAATATGACCAGAAACCTCCACGTCTGATCTGGTTAATATACGCCTTGTCAAATGGAAGTACGCCACTGGCACCCGAAGTCTGGGTAAACTAAATAAAGGATTAGTTTGTTTATAAAACTGGATATCTCAATGTAATTCAGATGATAGGTGGAAAAACAACCTAACCCAATAAACACTTTTTGAGATAATGCAACTAAAAGATTTCGTTTCTCACTAATCATTATGTATAATGAATTCAAAACCATTAACTAAGAATCTTTTTCGAAAAGCTTTTTTCTTACTAAACAAACAATAAGGGTCTTTTAAAAAAAAAAGATATTACCAAACACTAAATTTTTCATCATTAAAATGACTTTGCGAGCTGAAAATTAAGTTAGTTAATAAAAGTTGAGTAAGACTGGAAAGTTCGCAGAGAAGCAGCTGTACAAATTTCATGACGCCAAAGCTCACCGCTAAAAAATTAAACAACTACCTAGAAAATTTCTGAAATTAATGAAGGAAGACAAACATTCCCTAATTACAAATAGTCTGATAACTAACTAACTAACGCCGTTTCTCCGCAGGGGTAAGCAGAGAAGACGGCCCACCATACACCATACTCTGTCTTAACACACTCCTTGCTTCATTCACATTCATACATCGTCTCATACATACTCTTCTGTTTTTCTGACTCTTTACATGACTCGACTCAAGTATTTGATTCGCTTGATCGTGCCATGTCTTCCTCGGGCGTTCCCGACTTCTTCTTCCATTAACTTTGCGTCATATATTCTGTTCACACTCCTTTCTTCGTACATCCGCTCTACATGCTCAAACCATCTAAACGTCCCTTTCCTGATCCTATTCATCAACCTATTGATCGCTTTCATTAACCTTCCATTATTTCCGGATATCCACATTTTTAATATGAATAACCTGATAGTATTTAAATTCCTCCCACTTCCATCCGATGGGAACCCGACACATTTGTCCACTCGGCTACTAATCGGTCAAATAACTAATTCAATATTATATCGACGTGATTTGTTAATTTCCTTTTCGATACAAATTAAATTATAACATTTCGTTCTAACAACATTTCAGGACTAGCTAACCATGTGTTTTTGTACGGCAAAGTTCTGTGGACTACATTTCCTTTCATAACTTCTCCGTGTGCCCGAAAATAATTTTGTTTATATTTGAATTTACGAATGTTTCTGCTCGGGGTATTTGCTAGTGTTGAATTTCCAATTCCGTTTCAGCGTCCAATACCCAATTTCCGTGTTATGTTAACCCAAAACTATATTTAGACGCAATCTGTTGCCATGAACTTTAAGATCGACATAAATCTGGGTGAAATTGTCGTGGTTAATGGATTAACGCATTTTCAATAACGTAATTAATAGTCCATCTAATAAATTGAAAATTGTATAATCGAATTAAGAATAAACCATGGAGAGATATATGGAGAGAACTAAATATTTTTACCCAACCTATACAAATTTATGATAAATCACTTTCTCCCGGTTTTTACGCCGTAAACCATGAGAGATAGAGACAAGACAAGTTGTCACATAATATCGCACCACTTGTAGGTATGTAAGCATGTTTTACGTCTCCCGCGTCTCCGGTGACTCCGCCTACTACGTTTTGTTATGCGACATAACTTAATTATTTTTGAGGTTATATCCTATATTTTTGTTGATACTGTGAAAAAGTGGTTATACACAAAACATTATGTCGACATGTGCAATGGATGTAAAAAGGTGTGTCCATGAAAACCGTAGCCATGCCCGAGTCAGTAAAAAATCAACAATCCTCACTACACTGTTTCGCAAAACTATCCCTCCTGGTATATTATTGTTCTGTGGCATAAACTTACAGCAAAAAATGTGCGCTCTGAAACAGCAAAAAGTTTCGAATCATGAATTTTGTAAAGTTTTTTTTATGTGTAGTCAACGAAACTTTTTTCAGCCCTCAGTGACATTTCCAACAGGAACTACGAATCTATGGATTGTTTATTTAAGAGGGATGCAGACTGTACCTGTTCCATTCAGATTTCATTATGTTTTATTTTTATATATCTCATCTATTTAAATTCATTTTTGAGACAAGAGAAACGACCCAATTTACTTACCTTTGTTTTCTTGGTCTAATCTTAAAAAAATTAAAACTTTTCTTTAAACTTCCCTTAGTGAAAAAGATATGTTGTACCGTGTGTATGTGATTTGATTTTTAATAAATATCGCTCAATTTGCCATTGTGTTTTAGCAGCTTAATGTTTTTAAAAAAATCAGTAAAGATTTATTTTTTTTAAGTTTAAAATCAGGCGAATCCGTGTAGTACTTACTACTTAATCATAAAAACGTATTCTCAATATTAGAAGACATTAAACAATACAATTTCCTTGTTAGTACGAGTGTGAACTTTTCAAATTCTAAACTGTGGATGAAAATCATCAAATTTAAAAAAAAAACAATCTTTTCAAAAACAGACGAACGGTTAAGTAGGTGAGACCTTTAACTGTCAGATATTTAGTTTTTGATCTCTGTTACAGATAATATTGCCAATCGGGTTACATCCAGTGATTTTCACTGATAACAACTAGTAAGAAAATATTTTAGAAGTAGATTCATAATTCCTATGATTATGTAAACTGCAATTAGCCCTACGCATTATCAATTGGAATATTCAACTTGTTTACACATTCCTTTACATAAACATAGTTAATAACTCACAGTCCGAAGTGCGTTTTGTGGTTGGATATTAGGCGTCATAAAATACACTGTTTATATGTTTCCCGTCTATCCACATTGTTCACGCACAAACTAATGATCCATTATCGTAACTAAATATGTAAGCACGGTTCTAAGAGTTCTTTGTCGGGGTACTTGCATAATTTGTACGAAAGCTGAAATTGCTAATAATGCTGATATATGTATACATTTATATATATTTATTTTTATAAAGAATGACAAACATTCTCGGTTTACGAAAAACTTGTCAATATTACAACCATCATAATAAGCGTAAAATGTTGCTTGTGCAATGATGGAGGACTTAGCTTGCAGAGGAATTGAACCCACGACGCCCGAGTGGGAATCCGATGCGTTTTGCCACTCAGCTACCGACCGGTTGTCTATATATACTACTTACCACCGATTTTTGTTGCACGTGTGAAGAAATATGTTTATACTTAAACAGATTTCTACTTCAAAAATAAATACAAGATCTAGTCATACAGTTGAGGGTAACAGAAACATAACGCACAAGAGACCCAACTCCCTGGAGCCAGTAGGATTATGACATCCCTCATTGGGTATGTTGAGGGGCTGAAGGAAGTGGGCAGGGGAACGAGATCGGAAGATGGAAGGTTGGAAAGTACCTAGCTATCCAGATCTAGTAACTAAACATTGGCTTAAGCTATCACGAGCAACCTTAAAGTGGTGCTACACCAAGGCGATACTGAGATTATCTATCACTCTGGAATGCACAGAAATTTCTATTTTTTTTAAGTGAATACCGCACAAGAGTCTAAGCTACTCCCAACCGTCTGAAGCCAGTGAGACCATGGCATCCCCAATTGGGATATTTAGTAAGGCTGAAGGTAGTGGGGATGGAAAGGAGATGGGGAAGAGGAAGGTTAGGAATTACCTAGCTTTTTAGATCTATTACCATTACCATTTCCAGCAACGTTTTAATTCTGAATGGTGATCATTCACCAGGGCGATACTTAGATTATCTACAATTCTGAAACGTTCCGTAAATATACAATATATTGATTAAATATTAAATAAAACACATCAATCAAATAAAAATATATTTGCACACGCCGGGATTCAAACCCGCAACCTCTGGATTAGTATTTGAGCGTCTTAACCACTCGACCACGGAGTCAAAACTGTATATAGAGAGTTTTAAAGAAAGCGTTAAACGTCATATACGAGTATCATCATCAGACCGATCCTTCATCAATCTGCCCTCCATTTGCACATTTCCTGGGCAAATTACACAATGCAAATAATCAAAAACAGATCTGACACCAATGCAAAACAACTGCCTGTGCCTTTAGGACGAGCTCTGGCATGATTGTTTAACTCTGACCTAAACCTTTTTACCGGTCTCACGACCCGAAGGAAAAAAAATAGAAAAAAATAAAAACTGGAAATATTATCTGTCGACCAATCAGGGGCGGTGTTATGTAAAAGGCTCTCCTTACTGGCTGCCAGATCCGCCGCCAGAAATTGGAAAAAATAATAACTTTATACCTAAGCTTTATAACTAACTAACCATCACGCCGTTTCTCCGCAGGGGTGGGCAGAAAAGATGACCGCCATACAATTCTGTCTTGGCACACACTACTTGCTTCATTCACATTCATACAAACTTGTCTGTTATTCTGACTCTTGACATGGCCTGACTCAAGTGTTCGATTCACTTTATCGTGCCATGTCTTTCTCGGGCGTCTCCAACTTCTTCCACCATTCGCTTTCGTGTCACATATTCTGCTCATATTCCTTTCTTCGTTCGTGCGCATTACATGCCCAAACTACATAGGCGACTTTTTTATCATATTTATTACGATTACATCAGCCTTGCCTCGCACTTACACATTTCAACATTTCTTACCGTAGACTTAGAAACAATGAATTGCTATTCTTCAATAATCACTCTACTAATTATGGGTATCATTCTCCACTGTCCAGAATGTCGAGATTTGTTAACTCAAGCCATGGTCTTGAAATGTTTGGTTCCAGTCATGATTTTTGCCATTCTTTACAACTCTACCAAAACTTTTTTCAGGCTTTGACTTGAATTTTCTTTCAAATGTTTATTTTTGTCATTGCTTCATTTAAATATTATGTGTGTGCTGTTCTTTCTCTGTCGCTCTTTTTTTTCTATTTCGTGTCATGTATTTTTATTGTATTTGGACAATGCTCCTTTAACATATAAATAAAATAAAAATAAAAAATCTGCAAAATATATTCAACCATTTTAGGAGACAGTAACGCTGCAACACCCTGACAAGCCCTCTTTGTTTCTGGTCCCCCAGACTATATGACGAACGTGTCATTGTGTTTCATTGTATCGCTCTACTTTTCATAGTTTCATTTCATTTATCTTACACAAAGTGCGTTTAAACATTTACCTAACATTGTGCCTCATAGCTCATATATCTTTATTTCTATCCCTCCTCTCACATTCCATGTACCAATTCGACAATGTTCACGATTTAAAATCCCATCTATTAAGTTTAAATTTCAGCTCTGGCGTCATGAAATTTGCTAGATAATTATTTCTGAAATTTCAAGGTAAGCGCAACTATTTTCAGCCTATTTCCACCACGATCTACGGAGCTGTGAAATATAAAATAATGTATTCACAAAAACATGTATATGAGAACTTCTTGTTCTCGTGTAGTGGATAGGTTGAGTGACGCAGGAAAGATTTTAAATTCGGAACGTTGGAACTTTATAAGACTGCTCATAGCCGGGAGATCGTAAAAATCTTCGACCCCTCATGAGAACTTTATTTTTTTGAATGTAACGAAATCAAAACTCCGTACTTCAGACATGTTTTAGTAAATGTTTTTAACTCGAAAGTAATTAATTGAGATATACATTTCATGAATAATTTAACCGTTTTATTATGCTTCTTATGCGTTCACCGAGCGCGGCTCTGTCCGCTGAAGGTGTCGTTATTTCGTAATGGAAAAAAGGAACCAAGAAAAAGGATGCTCTGCGCTCGTGGCTTGTGACTTCACACTAATAACAAGGTATTTGTTTTAATTTATAATGTTACCACAGCGGCCAAGGCATGCCTTCCTATGGGAGGTTGGTAGTATTCACGTAGGCTCGAGTCAGGGCGTGGCGACAAACTCTCGAGCCCCGGGCAAGTTACTTGGGCCTTGCCCATACGATAAAGATAAACATTCGTAGATGTAATTTTCTAGCCTGACGATATTCATAGTCTTTTTGGAAAATTTGAATAACACACCGAAGTCAAATTGCCTGCAGTCAGTAATTTATGTCACCCATGGTGATAAACTCCTTATTTATACTATATTTATAATGTCAGTATTTTTTTAAGCATATTTTTTTTTTATATCTTAAAAAAAAAACAAACATTGCTGGGTTACTCACTGAGGGCATTGAGTTATCTGGGTTAACTTTTTTTCTCAAAATCCAACCAGATACTGAAGACTTATGAATTTTATTGTAAAACAAAAAACTTTATAGACTCTGGTATAAACATCCCAAAATGGCGCATCAGCCCTTTTGCCTTTCCGGCGACGATATGTTTGAAATTGAATATCTTGATATTTAAGGTGATTTTGGACCATATAAAAAGTGTGGATTTAGGTACAAGGTGCAATAAGGCCACCAGCACGAAAAATCGATAAAAAATTAATTGACGATTTCGGTTTTTTAGAATCATTCCCGAGCCCGACTGCAGATCTCCAACGAACAAACGACAGTTCACATCGACTAAATTAAGCATGTTTGGTCGACGCGCGTTGTCGTTTGTTCGTGGGCGATCTACAGTCGGGCTCGGGAACGATTCGAAATTATCGACATTGTCGATTAAATCTATTTCGATGTTCCGTGCTAGGGTCCTAGGGGTGTTGTACCTCGAATATATGAAGGTTGTAACTTATACATACATTTAAAAAATATAATATGCGTTCATTTAACAAAGATTGTTAATATTTTTGTAGAAAGCAATCACTTTGTGGATTGACATATTTAACCTAATAACCTGACAATATTTGAAAACCTCCCACCGCCATCATAATAAGCGGAAGATGTTGCTTGTGCAATTATAGGAGAAATGGCTAGTAGAGAAATGAACCCACGACGCCCGGGTGGTAGGTAATCCGGACGCGTTTGTCCACTCAGCTACTAACCGGTCGTAGTAGACAACATTTTTAAAGCTTATTTTTTAACTCTTGAGAATGTGTCCGATTTGAAATGTTTGGAGCACTATATGATTTTAAACTAGATGACGTCACAATAGTTGTCAATCTTTCCACAATGCTTCGCAATAGCGCTGCGATCGGGGTCAAATGACGTCAGAGGTGTTTTAATTGTTTTTTTTTATCAATTATCGTAATAAATTTATTAATTGTACAAATAAGCATATAGAATAAACTTAAGCAGTCTTATTAAATGTGTGTTTTTTTATGTGAATATATTTTTAATAATATTTTTCACTGACTTTGACCATTGGGGAATGTTGTGAGGCGAAAGTAAATGAGACTAATTAAGGAGAAAGAGGGTGTGAAACATTTATAAGTACCTAGAAAATAATATCGAAAAATCATTACCGCTCTTAGCAACATTTCGAATCTAAAAGGCTACACAGAAATAATGACATTTAGGTTTAAATTAACTCTTGGAAATTTATTTATATTTTCTATTTATGTCATGGGCACCTTCTTCCTGACAGCAACTAAGCCACTGGCTATAGTTACTTTCAAATATGTATCTATCTAATATCTATTAGATCCTAACGCCTATCGCTTAAGGCTAAAGCTACGAAAATTTTAAAGGTTTAATAATAGAGCTTTTGGTTTCATAAAAGCTCATATTGTGATAGTTTGGAGGAGTCATTTGATCAATAAAACTCGGTTAGCATACAGCACTTAACTATTCGGAAACGCGTATTTTTCCTGTTTTAATCTTTTACATTCTATGTATGGATGCATGTATAGCTTTAAGATAGTTATTACCTGGCTTTGAACGAATTAAAATATATAAATATATTTTTTTTAATCCTAATTGATTTTTTGAGAAGTAAATAGATATTTTAAAGCTCCACAGCTCACACGAAGAAAGAAGTATGCCAGGCCGAAATAGTTGGGCTAGTTTCATGACGCAAGATTTGTTACTTTTCGATATTAACGTATTTTCTGATTGAATGTAAAATTTATGAGCTTTGGAATTATGTTAGTTTTAAATATGAACATAATGTTACGAATAGATAAAATACAAAGGTCTGGGGCTTCGAGTTTTCTTTACTCCCACATTAAATAATAGCTTTATTGTTCGTCGCTAGTTTGTATTTAGTACAAAATATGAACAGCCCACAGCGTAATAATATGAAGGAATTATCCACGGTAGAAAATACAAGATTAGTAATCTTTAATCCGAGACCACAACAGTAACACCCCGTTTATCGAAGCAGATAGTTCCTAAAACGTTCGGTGTGTGGTTAAAGTAAAAGCTCATAGAGAAAATGCATACAAATTTCATTAAAAAATTAATAAAGAAGAAATCTTTTTTTACGAAAACTTTAGAAATTAAAAATAAATTATCATTATAAAATTAATAAATCAAATATAAACAATAAAAATTAAATAACTATTTTTTAAATACGAGAAACTTTGTTTTGACACCACTTTATTTTATGCATATGTCAACCGGTTTCGGCTCAACCTGAACCTTCTTCAGGGTTGAACAATACAAATTGAATATTACATATTTGTTCAACCCTGAAGAAGGTTCAGGTAGAACCGAAACCGGTTGGTTATGTATCTTATAAAGTGGTATCAAAACAAAGTTACTTTTATTTAAAATTTAATTATGTCTTACCACAAAGTGAGTGCTTCATGTCAAAGTTTGAAATAATTATGTAAACATTGTATTAAATTTTTTTTATCAAAAATAATATTCCTGTGTTCCCTAGAAAGATCTGGCAAGACCAAGTCAACCAAATACTTGAATCGGATCGTAAACTCTTTTAAATTCCGTTTACCACGCGCATAAATGTAATACTTTATAATGTCTTACTTTAAAAAAAAAAAAAATAAACATTCTCGGGTTACAAATAACCTGACGATATTTGAAAAACTCCTATTGCCATCATAAGAAGCGGAAGATGTTGCTTATGAAATGATGGAGGATTTAGCTAGAAGAAGAAATTGAACCCACAACACCCGGGTGGAAATCCGACGCGTTTGTCCACTCAGCTACTAACATGTCGTACCTTCGACCTCATAAGCTTCGTTAAACGGGATATTACTGTATCACTGGGTATCCCTAACCTAACTTAACAAAAAGGTTGTACTATGGAAATTTCAACATGTATTATCTGTTGCTAGATAAACAATACAAGTACAGTATCGGAGGAATGCACCAGGCATGGGTAGGTACTAACATGTAAGATGTATGCACATTATAGATTGTCGGCAACTGCTTACCTACGAACATCGGTTTCATACATCTACGGATCTAAACGTTAGTGTATTCTGGGATTAACGTTAATAGATTAAGCCTCCGTCAATATTGGTTCAGTTTTCTTCGTGAACTTGATAATTATAATATTATATTATGCTCTCACTGACTTAATTTTATAACTGGTTATGCTTTAATATTTTTATTACTATTTATTTATTTGATTATATACGCCCTCATGGGCTTTTACATAACATAAGATATAAAAATTAAAATAATAGTGACATAAAAAATAACAATGATTAGCACCCAAAAACATGATTAAGTTGATAGAAATATTATAATGCAAATTAACACTAGTATTTTTGAAAAAGGTATGTTATTATAGCCTTCTTGTAACTAGATTCAGTGCAGTTGAATATATCTACTATTTCAGTGATAGAATTACTCACTGTATGCAATCTAGGTACAAGCGAGTATTTAAATGACTCAGTCCTGATAATATTGTTACATTTAAAAAGAATTTTGGATCGAGTGGATCTGTTAGGTACATAGAAGGTAATTAAGCTAAGTAAATCAGGACTTTCTTTATTACCATCAACAATTTTAAAAATAAAAGTCAAATCGGAAACAAGCCTCCTGTCTGAAAGTTTTAGTAATTTTAATTATTTCATTAAATAATTATAATTTATGGTTTCAGAACATGGAATCAGAGTGGATTTTAAAGTGAGGGGACCAGACAGAAGAATTATATTGACTTTAGAAAAGAAGTGCGTTATGTTACCCTAGTAGGTGTAAGCACCCTTTATCGATAATGAAACTTTAAAAAATTATTTGATAGTAATTCATCGCATCGTCGCTGGAAAGGCAAAAGGGCTGAAGCGCCATTTTGAGAAGTATGCACCTGAGCATTTAAAAGTTTTTTTGTTTGTTTTTTCAATCAAATTCATTCTTCATTATGTCGTTTTAAAAACAAAGTTAACTCAGGTAACTCAATGCTCTCATTGAGTTACCTGAAGCAACAAAAAGCTAAAAAGTTCCAAACTTGTGTCGCCTGAGTCAAGCCTTCTCCCAAATGGTTAATACTCGTATATTTAAGATGGCTGAAGGTCTACCAAAGTCTTCAGAATCAAACGAGAGTCAAATCATTCGATGCAGAAAAAAAAACTGATAAAAACTGCATATTTAACTTATTTTTAACCAAAGTGTCGCTTAAGCCCTTTTGCCTTTTCAGCGACGATATTTTCTGGTACCTTTGTACCTAAGATTGAAATCTGTATTTACGGACTGTAAGATGCTTGGTCTTTGAAATTCCGATTGATGTTTTGCAAATAAGCGTCGTATTAATATGCGTAAATTCACACAAACAGTTTTCAGGTTCAAAGAGCTATGGTATAACACAACTGGTTTTATGTTTAACACGTGTTTTAACATTTACATAATATTTCCACACATTATTTGTAAATATTTTACAAATGTTGTAAACATTGAAAGTATTACTAAGCTGAAAGGATATTTTGATTGAATTTCAATGGGCAAACCTTCATATATTTGTATACCAGCTATTTTCAGTGGATTTTTAGGGGTTTTCGGACACCCCTTGTTAAGAAAAACGTCTTCAGAAACCTGTTCTTATATTGCTTTTGAAATGTTGATAGTGCAATATTTTAAACAAAAGGTGAATATATTCACAACTATTTACAGCTGCATTTTCTTGGATCTCATCGATGGATCTGTTTTTTTTAAGATTACGTGTTGATTTATTACCTCTGTAACTGTATGTACCATTATTATTACCGGAAAGAGATGATTAAATAATTTACTACATATTTTATAGACAGATCTTATAGATCATAACATAGAATGGCTAAAAAATGTTGTATTGTGTTTAATATTTTTTTTAAATACGCATTTATTTGCGCAGTTGATCAGTAATTATATAAGAACAGCCTCCGAGGTCAGAAGTGGTAAGACGCTCGACTACGAATCCAGAGGTCACGGGCTCAAGTCGCGGCGTGCGCAAATAAACATTATTTTAATAAATGTGTGTCATAGCATATTAAATTCATATGAAATAATATATAGTAAATACCAATTGTCAGGTACCAGTGTGTCTTTACCTTAAGTATCGCCCTGGTGAAAGACCACTATTCAGAATCGAAACGTTAATTGAAATGGTTTTAGTCGTGTTTGGTGACGAGATCTGAATAACCAGGTACTTCCAAACCTTCTTCTTCCCTATCTTCTTCCCCTTCCCACTAACTTCAGCCTCACAACATACCCCGATTGGGAATTCTATTTTCCCACTGGCTCTAGACAGTTGGGACTCTTGTGCAGTATTAACTATAACAAATATATGCATTTATATAAATGAAAAAAACTATAATTCACATATGTAGTGGAAGATATTTTTTTTGTAAGCCTGTTGTAACGAAATGTGGATTTTTTCACGAAGACCAGCACTGTATTGCGACTTTTTTTCAGTCACAAAATTCCTACCTAAGAGCAAAACTATGTTTTTCTATCTATGTTAAAATTTTGATCTAAGCGTTGTGTCTGGTCTTGGAACAGCTTAAAACCACAAACATTGTTGGCAGCAGATAAACGGTTATTAATAAAATGTCAATTTAAAAATATAAAAAAAGATACTTACCGTTCATTAGGTTTATCCCCAGAAAGAATGCTCCTGAAAAGCTTCCAGTTTTTCTACCACCAACAAACAAGATATCCTTATTTTTCCTGGAAGGGATTAGCTATTACAACTTAATTCCACCGAAATTCGACTCACGTGAAAAAGTTATTAAATTGAAAATATCAATTACATTTCATTTGAATTTATGTATCCTTTCCGTGGTACCAGTTGGAGATAAATCTGTCCTGCACAGTACTTTGAAACGTTCCGAAATGCATCGGATTATAATGTCAGATATCGGAAACCTTTGAATATAGAAAAATACATATTTATTCTACAAAACGGTTTCGGCCCTTTTACACTAAAGCAATGAATTGTAATTTATTTAATCGAAAAATAGTAACTTCACAAATTAGATTTTTAAACATTACAAGCGATTTGTACTTGTGAGGGTTTGTGTTTTAATTTTGTTTATTGAAGTGCTTTTGTATACACACTATGTTTTGTTTTCTCGTCTGGTACGTAAATGAATAAATCAGAAGGTTTCAAGCATGCCACATACAGCTGTCACATGTGAAAATCAAATTTTGCGAATTTAGTTTCACATACTAAAAAATCGAATATAAAATAACTCCCTCCCCATATGCAAATTAGTTTGGTTTGCAAAAACTCACTCGTCGAGAGGTTAAGACATTAGCATTGGGATTTTAGCTTTGAGCTTTGAACTTTTAATTTGAGCTTTGAACTTTTTAAGCTTTGAGCTTTTTAAGCTTTGAGCTTTTTAAACTTTTAGCTTTTTAACCTTTGAGCCTTTTAAACTTAGAGCTTTTTAAGCTTAGAGATTTTTAAACATTGAGCTTTTTAAGCTTTGAGCTTTTTAAGCTTTGAGATTTTTAAGCTTTGAGCTTTTTAAGCTTTGAGCTCTTTGAGCTTTGAGCTTTTTAAGCTTTGAGGTTTTTAAGCTTTGAGCTTTTTAAGCTTTGAGCTTTTTAAGCTTTGAGCTCTTTGAGCTTTGAGCTTTTTAAGCTTTGAGCTTTTTTTTTTAGCTTTTTAAGCTTTGAGATTTTTAAGTTATGAGCTTTTTAAGCTTTGAGCTTTTTAAGCTTTGAGCTTTTTAAGCTTTGAGCTTTTTAAGCCCTGAGCTTTTTAAGCTTTGAGATTTTTAAGCTATGAGCTTTTTAAGCTTTGAGCTTTTTAAGCTTTGAGATTTTTAAGCTTTGAGCTTTTTAAGCTTTGAGCTCTTTGAGCTTTGAGCTTTTTAAGCTTTGAGCTTTTTAAGCTTTGAGCTTTTTAAGCTTTGAGCTTTTTAAGCTTTTAGCTTTTTAAGCTTTGAGCTTTTTAAGCTTTGAGCTTTTTAAGCTTTTAGCTTTTTAAGCTTTGAGCTTTTTAAGCTTTGAGCTCTTTGAGCTTTGAGCTTTTTAAGCTTTGAGCTTTTTAAGCTTTGAGCTTTTTAAGCCCTGAGCTTTTTAAGCTTTGAGATTTTTAAGCTATGAGCTTTTTAAGCTTTGAGCTTTTTAAGCTTTGAGCTTTTTTCGTGGTTAAGGTGCAGATCAACCAATAACTTTTCTTTTTGGTGCCATAGTTAATTTGACAGCGAAAATAATCCCATTTCACGACTATTACTATCTCTAAACAAAGAAACATTCATATGAAAATTTTATTTCTTTCTAAACATTCGTATTCAAAACAAAAACAAATAAGTTCTAAACTAACACGGCTAAAGATTGTAGACTCCTGGTTAATCCGAGCCTCCGGAATGGACCCCCAGCTGAGGTGTTCACACCGGTCACAGCCAATAAGGCTCTACTCTGGCGGGATGAAAGGGAGGAACTATTATTCAAAGGAATTATTATCCACGCAGCATCTCCCATTGTCATAGATATTTATTCCCATTTGGAATCACGCGTAGTCGCTTTGTATCAAATGATAAAGTGGATAAATGGATTAAGTGCTTTAATTTTTATTGTGCTTATAAATGCTTGAACATGTTTTGTACGTTTAAGAAATTAGTTGGTCCAAGTAATATAACGAGGTCAAACAAAGTTAAATGCAAACCCAGCCTGTGGGAGCTACCCCACCCAGTGAACATTAAGTAACATCAAATAAAACGTATGGGTCTTTATATGTTTTTAAAAGTCCTATCTAAGAACTATCAGTAAAGAGAATATGAGAGAGAGATAATGCAGCAGAAATATGTTTGTTGAAAGCAAAAAAAACACTCGCATAGTGAGCTCTGGCGATATTTGCTCGGACTATTTTCTAAAATGTATAGGTAACTAACTTACTAATCATCACGCTGTTTCGCTGCAGGGGTAGGCAGAAAGGACGGACTGTCATACAACTCTGTCTTGGCACACACTCCTTGCTTCTCTTCTGTTATTTAGACTCTTTACTTGGTCCAACTCAAGTATTTGATTCACTTGATCGTGGCATGTCTTCTTTGGTCGTCCCCGACTTCTTCTTCCATTCACTTTCACGTCATATATTCTTTTCTCACTCCTTTCTTCGTTCATTCGCTCTACATACCCAAACCATTTAAGCGTCCCTTTCTCGATTCTATTCATAACGCTTACATCAACCTTGAATTCTTTCCGAATATCCACATTTTCAACACGGTCAACATAGATGTTACGCACATACGCCTCATGGATCTTATTTCTACAGCATCCTTTCTCTTCCAGTTACACGCCAGTTCATGCCATATATCAAGGTTGGTATAAGCACTCCATTGTGGACTGCTAGCTTCGCTTCTTTGGACAATGGTATGGGTAAATATAACTATTTGAGCTTTAAAAATAAAAATGCACCGACTTTAATTTATCAATTTTTAATATTAAATAAAAGAATAAACATGTATGTTTCTATCGGAATACATAAAAACAATTTTAATAATTATCTTTAAGAAATATGTAATAAAGACATAACCACGGATCTGAACAGAGGTGACGTAGTATAATTGGTAAACACGGCCACCCGACACGCGGTAGATCAGAGTTCAAGTCCCAGTTATTGATTGATTATTTTTCTTCCTATCCTGTTTGTTTGGACGTTTTGAATACTATTTTAATAATTAACTATGTTCAGCTATACGTATGTTTTATCGTGAGTTATTGAGCTTTGAAATATACGTATTAGTATAAAAAATCAGACAGACGCAATGTCATTTGCTCCATATTTTTCAAATGTTCAATATGTAAGAAAAAGGGGTTTTCGAATCTTGAAGAAAGATAGAGTCGCTTAAAACCCTACATTGTATCGAATACAAATCATCATGTAAAAGGGGATTACTTTAAACCATGGTTAAAAGAAGGTATAGTTAATATTTTTGCCAATCACTTTCTCCGGGTTTTTACGTTGTATACTATGAGAGAGAAAGAGACAAGAAAAGTCGTCACATAATATTGCAGCACTTCTAAGTATGTAAGGATGTTCTCCGTCCGCGCTGTTTGACATCATCCATTACTTACGTCAAAGGATTTTGAGGTTATTTCCTAAATTTGTGTTGATTAAAACACTTGCAGTGGTTATACAAATAAATCAAACATGATGATGATATGTGCTATGCGTGAATGTTCAAATAAGACCAAACAAATATTATAAAACATTATTTTTCAGAGGTATTTCAACAGTTTTAAATATTTTTAACCGAACTTTAGTATTTTCATATTTGTAATGATATAAAGACATAAAATCAACAAAAAGCTTCCATCATTATTTAGGCAAACTTTCTGTTATTAGTGTGATATTTTGACTTTTTAAATTATTTTATTGGTGTATTGATATTATTTTGTTAAATGTGTTCAAATATGTTGATTAAAAATGTCCGAATTCCATGTGGGCGGTAACTAATAGACTATCCAATATCATGTAATATATCTTTGTCTCTTTCTATCGAGTCAGTATAAAGTAAACCGTCCTGACTACACTGTTTTGCATAATAATAATAATAATAATATTTGGGCGATTTGTATAGCGCCGTTCCCATAGGTACCTCTTCATGTCCTCCAAGCTTCAAACGTATAATATTGTTTTGTAAAATCATTAGGGTGACAATTTTTTTCTTTGTTCATCATATAAATTTCTAAATGCTGCAGTGACAGCGGAATTTTCGTTTTCGATTAGGTCGGGGTATTGGAATGGGAAGCAGGTAGAAATATGATATGACCATCAAACCACTAATCAGAAATGGCTACCTGTTGAGATTCCACAAAATGCGCAACTCATGCACTTACATAAATAGACGGAGATTTAGTTGCATCGGGATCTAGACAGAGATAGGAACTATCCATTGCTTGGACAGCTAGTTTAATAAAAATCTCAATATTTGAATTATAAAATGGTGACCGATGTTACCATCTGAAATTAATGTATGTTTATTACCGGTATCTCTCGGTTTTTGGAGAAACCAATAGAGATATCGTTAAATGGTAAATGCTTCCAAAAAAGAACATTAATATAAACGCATTAATTCCGTAAAACGTCTGTCTTATACACTCGCTTCACGTGCCAGTTACAAACGAAAGTGCCGCCATCTCTAATATTCAAAGAGAACTGTTGAAGTTTTTCCTTGATAACAAGTATGACACGTTATTTGCATGGTTTTTCTAGATTCAATAATTTTATAATGAAAAAATTACCACGGATTTCTTCAGGAATCTAGTTCAGAATCACTTGCCAAGGCATCTAATGGAGGCATGCTCTGGTTGATAGATATTCTACGCTGAATCTGAAAAGTTATGGGTTTGATTCCTAGCACATCAAAGAAAAATTTTACAGGTAGAATATAAAATATGGTATATTGGCATCACATTCCAAATAGGAATATATTATCTCCTTCCAGAGTTGTAGATACTCTCAGTACAGCCCTCGAGAAAACAACCGTCCAGTATCAAAACGCTTATTGAAATGATTTTTATTGTTCTTAGGGATCAGATCTGAAAAGACAGATCAGAAATTTATCAACCGTCCTCTTCCCCATCTCTTTCCCCACCCTGCTCCCTTCAACCTCACAATATAGTCCAATTGGGGATGCCATAGTCGCACTGCCTCCAAGCTGTTGGATCTCATACTCAGTGATTGTTTTGAATGAGCATATTTATATCCGCCCTAATCCAGCTTTTAAGTATCCCTTAGTATAATTTAAATAAATGTTTTCTTAACTTAACTTTTATTTTCTAAATATTTTCTTCTAATTTAGTTTCATTTGTTAAGTTGTCAAATCAAAGTTTCGTGCATATCACAATGGCTTTGTCCACACTCCGCGCGGCGTGCGACTCATGAGCTAGACAAGTACGAACAAGTATCGAGCAATAATTGAACATTGGTGAAAAAGCCCGGATATATTATTGGAGTCACATATGATTTAATACGCTTTATTTGACCCTTTTGCCTGCTAAAATTTGTAACTGCCTCGAATGATCACCGCGCGTAGTCTAGACGAAGCTATAGAGCTAGAAATGAAAAAATAACTTTGCATACGACCGGTTTCGCTTAGCCTAAGTATCATAAGGGTACAAAATTATACTAAACAAAAACTGTGCGGTTGTATATGTATATATACAGAGAGAAAACAAAATATAAATTAAAATAATGGAACAATGAGAAAACAACAGAATAACATTTAAAAAAATAGTAATAATGAGAATAAAAAATAAAAATCAAAAATCAAAAATCAAAAATCAAAAATCAAAAATCAAAAATCGAAAATCGAAAAGCAAAAATCAAAAAACAAAAATCGAAAATCAAAAATCAAAAATCAAAAAAGAAATCAAAAATCAAAAATCAAAAATCAAAAATCAAAAATCAAAAAGCAAATATCAAAAATAAAATCTAAAGAGCTTTGGTTGTTTTACTGAACTTTTCCTTTTTCATTTTTGTGCTGAATGCTTATGCGTGAGCATTTTTAGTTATTATTATTTTTGTGCAATTTGGATGCTACTTTCGTTTTTATTTTTTTTATTAAAATTTAATATCAACACATAATATTACATAATTTAAGTACCTTCTTAGGAGAACGTATGTAAAAGAGGTACCGGTTCTTTCTTCAAGTCATTAGTCCGGCCAGAGGCATAGAAGCCTGTGAACATTGTGAAAGGGCTATCGAGCCGGTGGGTCCCATAAACACTGATTTCATGGTCCCTAATGGGGCCTTTGAGGCGGACGACGGGACGTTTAGGGCCTGCGCGGGCACCGGGGGTCAATTAACCCCGGACCCTATGGGAACAGGTGACCAAATGTTGAATCTTTCAAGAGAATTCTATAAACGTTAATTGATGGATTGTTATGCCCGTTAAAGTTCAGCTTGCTGAAAATCGTATTTGTTTCTGAAATGACTAAACCAAAAGCTCACGAACGATGAATATGACGGCCTCCGTGGTTGAGTGGTGAGATGCTCGACTACGAATCCAGAGGTCGCGGGTTCGAACCCGGCGTGCGCCAATAACTTTTATTTAATTAAAATGGGTTGTAACACATTTAATTCACATAAAATAATATTTATATATAGATTCTTCAAGCATCCCCCTGGTGAAAGACCTCCAGTAAGAATCGAAACGTTGCTTTAAATAGCTGAAATGGTGACCAGATCTGAATAGCCAGGTACTTCCCAACCTTACTCTTCCCCGTCCCCTTCCCCTCCCCACTACCTTCAGCGTCACAACATACCCCGAGTGGGGATGGTATAGTATCACTGGCTCTAACGGTTGGGAGCAGTTGGGACTGTGTGGTATTTACTATAAAAAAGAAAAATAATAACTCTGATACCTTTAAAAATACACAGTTATTGTAAATGTGTAATTTTAATTTTATTTTAGCTACTTGTAAGTACATCAAAGTTTACAAAGTATCTAATTTAATTCGTTTACTTTTGGACTTATCTTACTTTGAATAATCTTCAATGAAAGTAAGAGATCGATTAAAATGTCGGTTTCTAATAAGGTCCGAATGGCTGAATTGGTTGAAGCATTTCTCCCGGATAGAGTAGAGTATCCGAGTTCAAGTCTCGGTTGTGACCATTGTCTTTTTATTTTCTGACTTTTCCTGCTTCGTATTTGTGTTGTTGATTATTGATATTTTTACGTATAAAAAATATAAGCATTAATGCTTTAAAGTTAATTCCAATTTCAAAATTAATATTCATTTTTAATTCAGTGTTATTCACCTCGCAGCTACAGTCACCTTATCATCAGGCAGTATTCACGCAGGACAATAAAAGCCTGTTTTCCGAACCTTCGACACAAGATATTTGATTCGTAAATTGGGATGTTAGAGATATCGTAATCTTTACCTTTAATAACGCCCAATCAAAAATGCAATAAATCAACTCCCTTACTTAAAATAAACAAGCACACGACGACATCAAATATCGTATTTTTAATAACTTCTTATCTAAAGAAAAAATCTTCACAGATGGAAAGTGTGAATTTGTAAAATCCCGTTGAGTTTTTTTTGTTGTTTTTTTATAACGAATATAGCACAAGAATCCCAACTGATCCCAACCGTCTAGAGCCAGTAAGACTATGGCGTCCCCAATTGGGGTATGTTGTGAGGCTGAAGGTAGTGGAAGAGGTAGGAAATAGGGAAGAGGAAGATTGGGAAGTGCCTAGCTATTCAGATCCCGTCACCAAACTCGGCTTAAGCCATTTATTTCATTAGTTGAGTACCTACTTTCAATTAAATGAAAAAAATACGTAATCAGTTTCAAGCCTATGCAGTATTTTAGAAATAAGTTGGCAAGACCAAGTAGGTTCGATGCGTTGATAGAATAAATTGATGCAAAAACCTTCCTGAAATCCATTTTACAACCCGGTTTTGCCAGATTTTCAATATCTTATATTTTATTGAGCAACTTAAACATCTAACCCAAAAAAATGGCGAAAGCTATTTCTAAAGCTTTGTAGCTCGTGATAGAAGTAACGCTGTGTTCTGGAAATAGTTGCGTTGGCCTGAAAATTCCAGACAAAAAAAACTGTGCGAATTTCATAATTCCAGAGCTCACCGATCGACTTTTTATGATGTTTTGAAAAGTAGCTTTCTAATTGATTTCATTGACGTACCAGGGGTTAAGGGCTTAAATTAAATATACAAAATAAATTTTCTTTTAAGTCGGTATACTCGAAGATTACACTTCTAGGGATTTGCTGTTCAGTGGCTATAGAATAACATGATATAGCTGGAGAAACTTCAGAATTAACGTGGATACATCAAAGCCGAGCCAAGAAATTAAACCTACTAAAACTATGGGACCTAGGACACCTTACAACATACGAGTATATTATATACCTTGAGCAATGTTACATTACCGAGATGAAAAAAATTCCACCTGTGTTGAGATAAAACTTGCCTATTCATCGATCTTCCAAATAATGTTTTGAAATACTCTTTATCTTAGGAGATATCAATCGATTGAAAATACCTTTATTTTCATGTAAGGGCCTGTCGTTAAACGAAGATCAAGCCGAGTTTCCGGCTTTGATGAAGGCTTCATTTTAGCTAACTGGCGGCATAAGTTTATCTGAAGCTATTAACATTAATTAATTTGATACTTAACTGTTACACAGTCTGCAACATAGAATCTAAAAAATTGGGATGGGGTATGTTGTGAGGCTGAAGGTAGTGGGGATGGGAAGGAGATGAGGAAGGGGAAGGTTGGGAAGTACCTGGCTATTCAGATCTAGTCACCAAACACGGCTGAAGCCATTTCAAGCAACGTTTCAATTCTGAATGGTGGTCTTTCACCAGGGCGATACTTAGAGTATCTACCACTCTGGAACGTGCCGCAAATTTACTATATTTTATTTTATTTCAATTAAATGTGTTATGACACATTATAATTAAATGAATTTCATCTGCGCACGCCGGGTTCGAACCTGCGACCTCTGGATTCGTTTTGGAGCGTCTTACCACTCGACCATGCAGGCCGTCATATAATAATAATGTATTGCCATATCCAGAGCGGTAGATATTATCAACATCCGTTATAAACGATCACCATCCAGAATTGAAACGTTGCTTGAAACGGCTTTATCCATGTTTAGTGACCAGGTCTGAATAGCCAGCTACTTTCCTCTTCCCCATCTCCTTGCTCTTATTGGGGATGCTATAATCCCACTTGCTTCGGGCAGTTGAGACTTTTGTAAGGTATTTAAAAAATGTACGATACATTCGAAAATAAAATTCTCTTAACCTAACCTTACCTAACCTAATCAAACAGATAAATCACGTGTGAAGGTCGACCAAAGGGAGTAATTCAAAAATAAAAGGAACGCTGATATCTCTACTCATAAAAGCGTTTTAAATATGTTTCCTCATTGGAAAATCTGAGGTTTCGAAAAACAATATCAATGTTTATGCAAAATTTAATAACGAAAGTCAATAATGTAGCTTATTTATTACTGAAATTCATTGTGACTAATCTCAAACGAGTTAAAGGAATCTTCTGAGATTTAAAGTACGATTCATCGAGTGTAGTCAATTCTCAGTCGAAAGCGATTGTTTTAACACCGGTAACTTTGTATTCATCACTCTATTTGTCATATAATCTAGCGATAGATAAAACTACAAAGTTTTTTGAACCTTCATGAACTTCAAATTCCTTAAAGTGAACCCTTCACGGTGAACGCTTCAATTGAACTGACAGCTCAATCACTCAATTCGCACTTTATTCGCAATTCTTTTTGGGACCTGTTCCTGGAGGCTTTCTTTATTTCATGGGGGAAGATTACGAACTACTAACTATATTCTGGGACCATAAAACACTGGAACTGTGGAATCGGTTCCTCGTTTCTCGCCCACACTACAAAGCATTCGACATTCTTACAGTGAGAAATGTGTATGAGAAATGTGAATTGTGAACTGTGAAGTGTGACGTGTGAAGTGTGAAGTGTGAAGTGTGAAGTGTGAAGTGTGAAGTGTGAAGTGTGAAGTGTGAAGTGTGAAGTGTGAAGTGTGAAGTGTGAAGTGTGAAGTGTGAAGTGTGAAGTGTGAAGTGTGAAGTGTGAAGTGTGAAGTGTGAAGTGTGAAGTGTGAAGTGTGAAGTGTGAAGTGTGAAGTGTGAAGTGTGAAGTGTGAAGTGTGAAGTGTGAAGTGTGAAGTGTGAAGTGTGAAGTGTGAAGTTTGAAGTGTAAAGTGTGAAGTGTGAAGTTTAACGTGTGAAGTGAAGTGTTCGAAGTGCCACAGAATGTAGTACTTCTTTGTAGAAGAACATAATGTAGTACTTCGTCGCACAGAGCGGTTACATCGCAAATATAATCTAAAAACACGATTGGGCCGAAGCCGTTTGGCATAGTCTAATGAAGAAAGCGATTTATACAAGGATGAAGTGTTAAATTATATTTTTACTATTCTTGAACTCGCCAGTAAAAACTAAAATTTGAAAATTGTGGAGCTGTTGATACTCTCACAAAGTCTCTGGTGAAGGACCACCATTCAGAATAAATACGTTGACGTGACATCGGCCTGTTTAATGACCAGGGACTTTTCAACCTTCACCTTTACCATTTATTTCAATTTCCCACAGTCTGAAAACATATCTATCACATTACACGCCGCATAGTTAAAATTAGCTTATTCATTAAATTTAAGAGATCTGATACTTTTAACATTGCGCCGTCGCGTTAATTTCATCCAAACGAAGTTCTTTTAATTTCTTCCGACTCATCAAGTTCGGATTTGTTTGAGTGCATTAACTTTGTTCATTACACCTCAGACCATCATTTTAATATCCTTATATTCGTAATAGTGCTACGCGTAATATACAAGTGTTTTATATTGACTGCCTTATAACGTACCAATCTGTTAAAATATTTTGTTGGGTGTCACAGTCGAAGCCCAAAACGCACTTGAGGTATACTTTTATAAAACTGCGATGTATAAATTCTCTATCATTAATTATTATTTTAAAGTAGGAACGTTATTAATAAAATAAGAAGATTTACTGAGAAATTAATACCAACTAGGTATTTTGTTTTTAAAGTGTTACAAACTTATATGTGCCAAAACAAATCAGTTCTTTGAAGAAGAATTTCATGACGTTGTTATGATTTTTTTATTACCCGATCTTTCATTTTTCCTAATTTGTTTTTTAAGTGTGGATGATTGATAATCTACCTCTAGCGGTGCCTATTTTTCTGCTGTATATACGGTCATCTACTTTTAGGCGAAAAATCCTTTGATCCATCCGGCGGATATCTGCACCTAGATCGTGAACGGAAACACTGAGAACAACCATATTGGATTAACAGGAGCTTGTATAATATTTATAATTATTATTTATGATAAAGATACCGAGATTACAACAGAGCCATCAGCAGTATACCTTTTAATACATTGATGAAATGACACCAAATCGCAATATACTCGTATACATCGAATCTTCGCGATTGAATAATAAATAGATAATCGTATTCTAATGTTTCATATTACAAAATTGTAAGCACATCAATTTGAAAGTACTTTATTGTTTTTCTATGGTTAAGTTTTATGGCTGATAAATAGAAAATTCACTAAATAATGGCAACACAAAACACTCTGTGAAATGCGCATGCGTACATCAGAAATATGCCGCGATTTTGCAGGCAGACGTCATGTCGGTCAGAATTCAGAATAGCCATCATGGCGGTCGTAAAAAAGTAACGCATTATTTTCAAACTTTTGAATAGTACCTAATAGACTAATAAAAGTGTTATTATGTTGAGGTATTTATAAGCGCATTCTTCCACTTAACTTGGTTTATGACGGAGTAAAGATATAAATTGGAATTTTCTTGAAATAATGTCGGACGCTGAAGCAGGTCAGGCGATTAAAGACAAACAAAGAAAATGGTTAGAATCGATATTGAATGACGTAACCGCTTTAAATTCAGCTGTTTGCAACAGGTTTCAGCTGCTTTCAGAATTTAACTCTCTCGTTAAAATCTTTTGATTACTTTATAAACACTAAACACTGACCACTGCAATGTGGTGTAACTATTTTAGAACTGAGTGAGAAATTTAAAGTATTTTTTATTTTATATTCGTAAAAAGCATTAACTTTGTGGCTTGCCATATTTATAAATAGAACATATATACTTTGTTTTTAACCACTTTTTTATTTAATATTTTGTCTACCGGTTTCGGAAGTACCCTTCCATCATCAGGACAATATTAAATTAATCTGAAATACAAAATACTGAGATAAATATACATATTTAGGAGTTGGAAGGAGAAGGAGTAATTGATGAAATTATGGGAATAACAGAGCGGTTTATTGGAAAAATATTTAGGATAGGACTATAAGATAAATTAATTTGATTGTTTAAAATATTGCATTTAAATTTAAATTTCGCCAATCACCTCATTACTACTAATCATGATTTTAATAGAGATACAGGGGTTAAAATTCTTCACCGTTGCAATAAAGGGATAAAATTAGATAACTTAGAAGCACTAGAAATTAGAAAATCATTAAACAGTAAATGCAATATTTTAAACAATCAAATTAATTTATCTTATAGTCCTATCCTAAATATTTTTCCAATAAACCGCTCTGTTATTCCCATAATTTCATCAATTACTCCTTCTCCTTCCAACTCCTAAATATGTATATTTATCTCAGTATTTTGTATTTCAGATTAATTTAATATTGTCCTGATGATGGAAGGGTACTTCCGAAACCGGTAGACAAAATATTAAATAAAAAAGTGGTTAAAAACAAAGTATATATGTTCTATTTATTTTTTATTTGTTTTTTACGAACTACGGATTGATAAGATTATCATCCAAAATTAGAAAATAATAGAAATTGACAAATATAAATGGTTATTACGTACACATCAAAAAGCAATGGCAAATAAATAAGAGTAAAATTTACAGTAATAAAATGATGACAAGTCAAAAAGTATGAACAAGTTTTTAATAGAATACATAAGTTAAGCAATATATACAAAATATTGCTAAAAAACCAGAATTCCACCAAAAGACTCAAGTGTCAACATTTACGACAATGTAGGATTGATTGAGAAACAGCAATTCATTATTTCTGAATTTTTGGGAAAGGATGGGGTCTGTGTAATAAACGAAGGTTATTCATATGGTTTTCAAAGGAAGCAAGAACGTTGTGGCCTGACATTATAATTCAAAGTAATCGGTTAGTAGCTGAGTAGACAAACGCGTCGAATTCTCATCCGGGCATCGTGGGTTCAATTTCTCTGCTAGATAAGTCATCCATCATTGCACAAGCAAGACTTTCTGCTTATTATTGTAAAAGGAGTTTTTCAAATATTTCTAAGTTATTCTTAAACCGGAAATGTTTATCTCTTTTATTTAGAAAAAAAACAAAAAAAATTATAACGAATAAAAAATATACTTTTATTTCAATTATTCATATAATATTCATCACTTCACAACAATATTATAATTTTATATCTCGGTGAGTGTATAACACTCGACGAAAGATTTTTCTGTGCGATATATTTTTTATAGTTTGACAAGCAGACAACTGAATTGCGAAAAAACTTTTTTATTTTTGTAAAATATTTATTATTTCTCAAAGAGTGAAGTAGATGACAAAAATATCAACACTCAACTTTTTTCAAGTTGATTATTTTTTTTAACAAAAAACCATGAAGTGTACAAAAAAAATCGTACATCAACTAAGCACATAAACGAAGGTGATCAGAAATATGTCGCCAGTAATCTCCGACCGATAAGATAATCTATTTACAACGCAAATATTTTGGCGTGCCTACACACATACCTACTACACAACTTTTTGACGTAAATTAAGTATGATTGTCCACCATTTAAGTTCCAATATGTAGTGTTCGATTAAATCCTAAATTAAGAGGCAATCCTTATTATTACCAAATGAGTAGGTACTCGGTTATAAGCAACCCATTATAATTTTTTTTAAATTACTTTTGTGAACATCAAAAAAATAGAAGCGAGTAAGTAATTGCATGAAGTACCCACCGCGTAATTTGAGGGATGATTTTTTGCCATTGGCAATCTGCAAACACTGATGCCAACCTTCGCATCATAAATCTCGAAGCGTGAAATTTAAAAGTTTTTGCAGTACCTACCGTGCAAATTGAATAATATTTTCTAAATTATCCACTTATGGGGGAAAAGCCGCACAGGAAATTTGATCGGGTGATTACTTATTTTTTACGCGATTACGAAGGGCACTTAATGCACATCTTATATCAACTCCTTTGCGGTCTACAACGTACACAAGTAGAGTCCGTTATAACCTCTCTTTCAGTAACATGCGTCGTTTACAATGAGAAAGAGGGAGAGGTTCCTACGAAGCTTTCAATGGTATCTCTTTACCTAGAGTTTTGCCGCTGAGAGCTGTAGTCTTTCTTTCTGTTACGTAAGTTGCTCATGAGAAAGAGAAGGATGTTCGAATTTTGAGTTTCAGTGGCATATCATAAAATATTTTTAATTCGGAAACGAAAAATTATTTTGGGTATATTTAAAATAATACTGGGACAGTTTATATAGCTTCATATTTGCGAAATATTACTTCAGGGGCGCATTTGAACATAACACGTATATTATCATTTAAAGTACAAGCCGAAAGGTATTTTTTCTTCCAAATCACGCAATCATAATATTATGTGATTAGCGTTTCGCAAAATGCCGGTGAAAGATAATCAAAGGGTCCCGCTGTGCAATTTTATATTTCACCTTAAAATAGCGCGCTGGAGGGCCATTTCGTAATGCTAACACATTGGCAGAATTTGCCTCAATTTTGGTCTTTAATCATTGTTTTAAAAAATCTAACAATTACCGCAATAGAATCGTGGAAAGTAGGTACATAGATACGAAAAAAAATCATCATTTTATTAATTTTTCATTATTTACGTACCTAGTACAAAAGCTATTAAAGTTTTGAAAATATTGTAAACAAAATAACATCGCCTTAATTTTATTAACACTCACCGATCGATCTAAAACATGCATCTTTTCAAATGTTTTTTCTTAGCGATGTTCGAATTTTCAATTGTACACACAGGGGTCGGACTTTAATTTTGATGGACATACGAAAACAACGAGATTAAGAAAGTGAAACGTTGAGACTGTGAGTGAAAAAATTAAAACTTGAAGGGCAGAAGAAAATTTAACGATCAATATGGATGGCGTGGAGGAAAAAATAAGTCAGGGACATCCCGGGAAGACAATACGGTCATGTGAATATAATTATCAGGGCATATATAAGAATCAGAATAACAAAAGAGAAAATGTATGCAGTAAGCATAAGCATGAAGCTAGAATGTGTCGGGATAAAAACAAGTGGCATTCCACCCTCTCTGCATACCCATACGGAGAAATAGCAAGATTGTACATTGATTATGTTACATGAAATCAAATGATGAAACTACATTATTTAGAAATAAGTTGTCATCAAAGTGCATTAGAAATTTTAACAAATGTAAAAAATAATATCCTCTTTACCATCAAGCCTCATCTAAAATTGCTTCCCCTCCATTTAACATTTCATCTCTTCTAAGTCTGAACTCCATGCAATTATTTTTATAAGCTCATGCCCATTTGAATAGTATAAAAGTATAATTTCGGATTATTTTTCTCGATCTTTAGAAACTATGGCCAAGAACAACCTCGAAGAGTGAAAGCCATATGCATTTTAAGAACGTGGGTAACTAGGTAGGCATACTACGTCTTTGTCAGTAATGTCAATTTCATATGTAAATCTAGTATCCGATCCACCATATTGTAGGATTAAATCATTTGCCTACATAGACAGAAGTTGTTATATTCTTACTAATAATATTAGCAAGGATAAGAGGAAGGCTAATAATGACACACGGTAGTCCGATGGTCATGATTGCCCAAATCGTAACATTTTAATGCGACTTCTAGTTCCGTTGCTGAAAACACCGCCATGTTTGGAGGTGATTGAAGCACCACTGCATGCAAAGTGCACATTTGCGATGCTGATCTTAATCGTAGACACTATCATAAAATATCATTTCCGCCATTACACTGATGATGCTAACGGAATAAAATATCAGCAGTTAATCAAATTACATTTCATGATCATGCCATGCTACAGATTTGATGAGATCAGTTTGAAATTAAATTAATTTTAGTGCTTCATTCACTCAATCCAAGTTCATTACTTTTAATTTTCTACAATTATATTTTTACTCATCTTAACTACAAAGCACATAATCTATTTCTATTTCTCACTAAAAGCTCCCGAAAGCAGAGCTCTGTTTTATTCTGTAGCCATGGCGTACAAAAACTTGCCCCCGCAATTAACAAATCATGTATATTAAAATTAAATTCCATTTTTTTCAAGTTAAATATACATTGCAAAGCTCCATGTACAAAAAATCTGTAGAAATTCATGACAGATTTTCTTCTTTATGATAGTGATTTTTTTAATGCGCTTTCCCCAAGGACTTCTTCTTGGACCACTTTTAATAAAGATATTTTAGTACTTCATGCAGTAACATAGCTTTCCAAAAGGGAAATACAAGAACCTTGAAAATCTACAATCCATCCAGAAAAAAACTATGCAACCCTCATACCAAAGTAATTGGTATGAGGGTTGTATAGTTTTTTTCTATTTCGTACACACAGATGATCAGATTTATATCGGCAAAAAACCAGTGTAACAATCGTTCGTCCTATGTCTGTAATATAGTGTATTTTCGCACCTCGTAGGTGAGTCGCGAACTTGCATGCATTGTTGTATTTCACAGTGTGAATAATCCATAAGCCACAAAATGAGATCCATCTTCCAATTCACTTTGCGGCATTTTGATTGCATTATGTCACTTCGAAGCCAATTGAGGAATGCGTCCACTGACCATTATTGCGTGATCATTAAATGTGCCGGCAATGAGTCACACATTGGCTGGACACTGCCGGACAGATTATGGCTCGTTATATTTGGATAAATACTCGTTATACATATTGCGGAATTAGAGATATGCCGCTGAGGTCATTGGAATGAACGGTAGGTCTAGTAACATGCGGATGAATTATTATTTGTAGAGTCATCTACTGTGGTATCAGCAATGACTCTCGTGAGAATTTCGCTAGTACTAAGCCGATTTTTTAAATATTTTTATTAAGATCAAGTAAGATATGAACTCGGTTATAAGAATAGGTACCTGGCTATGAAGTTGCACCTCGGAGGCGCCGTACAACTATTTAAAATGTCGTTTAAATATGGTTAAATGGCTTTAAAAAATTATAGATTATTATCATTTTCAAAATTATTAATTGTATAATTGATTCACCATCTTTGTTGCAACTCATCCAGCTTAACATTCCTTGCCGTAGACTCACAACAAATTGTTGTTCCTCAATCATCACTCAACTAATTATGGGTATCATTTTTGTGAACTCAAGCCATGGTCTTGAAATTTTTGGCACCAGTCTTAATGATTTTTATCATTCTTTACGACTCCACCAAAACTTTGACTTGATCTAAGCTTTGATTTCAATGTTCTTTTTTATGAATAATTTGTTCCATTTTTATCATTGCTTCATTGTAATATCACGTATGTGCTGTTTTTTCGCTGTTGCTCTTTTTTCCCATTTCGTCTTATGTATTTTTTTGTAATTGAACAATAGTCCGTTAGTTTATAAATAAATAAATTGGTAATGAAATTGAACGAAAATTGGTATTTAGGTAACACGAGCTGTGAAAGAATTCAGATTTGTGGAATAAACTGCCAAGGGTGAACGAATTAACATGTAAACAATAGTGTAAAAAGAGATATTGTATTATGGAATGGTACTGAAAAAACTTTTGATAGAGCAAATAACTTATGAATGAAATGATTACTGCATTATTTCCGATCAATTCACGCCATCGGAGCCAGGTAAGAAATTGTAGATAAACAGGGGAGAGTAGGTGATGAGCAATAATAATAATTGTTTGTAACGGCTGATTCGATTTTTATTCATCTACATAGTTAATTACGATCCCTTAATAGATGTTGGTAAGTTCCAATAACATAAATATGTCAGCAGCCAATTATAGGCTGCCCGATTACTTGATTCCTTGAAATCAAACCTTCTTGACTTTTAATGACGGTTAGAATACCATGGCAAGTGGAGAAATGTAAATATCATAAAGAGAATTGAAAGTGAAATACGCGTTTCATTTTGTTGTTTTTAATTATTTTTTAAAAGAAAGACAAACATTCCCGAGTTACGAATAACCTTAAAATATTTGAAAAACTCCTACTACCATCATAATAAGCGGAAGATGTTGCTTGTGCAATAATGGATGACTTAGCTAGCAGAAATATTGAACCCACGACGCCCAAATGGAAATCCGACGCGTTTGTTCATTCAGCTACAAGCCGATCAAATTTCGAATTTCATAAATTTATTTATTTCGTTCAGTTTCAGTTGATTCAATTCAATTCAATTTCTTTATTCATTTTAATAACATTACAAAATAAAATTTTAAGGCAATAAATTGATGAAAGCTCTCTGTGATTTCGCAATGGTCTCAGCTTGTTTTTTCCATATACTCAAACACTTTAAAATACACAAAAATAAAAGCTTCATAAAATCAACATGAAAGGTGATGAACATTGCACAATTTTTGCCACACAATATTGTGAAAAGAAGGATGGTGAAAAAAGGTTTAGAGTTCTGAGAATAACTTAATTTGTTTTAGGAAAATATCGCTATTCCTTCACAATTAATTGCAACAACCAGCCAACTGGCTATAAAACTCTCCGATACTTGTAGCTGGAATATTAATTTGAAGCTTGAAAAAGATAATTAAGCTTTGCGGGTAGAATTTATCGTTCTTCGTTTTAATTTTAATAAAGGGAATCGCTGTTCCCGACCTTTACCTCTGACGGTGAATAGAATCCCGTGGATAGACCGGATAAAGAGTTTTGATAATAATTCTGTGAGGCATATGAATTTATATTCTGTGGTGCAGGTACGAACATTTTACAACAGCCAATGAACAGTTTGAACCTTTGTAATAAAAGCTTCTATCTGACACCGCACTGCCATGCGATAATAAACTCTAAAGTAGCATTCTCTAGATCTCATTATCGCATTGCCGTGTCAAATGGAACCTTGGTTTTCCAAAGGATCTAGTTGACTTTCGAAGAAACTTAGGTTAACGTCAAAAGGATCCATTTAAAAAAGCTAAGACTTGCTGACTAAAGTTAAGGTTTCAAATTATCCACTTTTGGCATTATTACAACTCAACGATTAGCGCCATTTTGTTTTTTTTTAACATTTTGATGTTCTCCGTTAAACATCGATTCTGGACCCGTTTCAGCTTTTGAATAAGTGATGCGATCAGCTGACAAGCATAAGTTTCTCACTAAGAATCAAAATAACTCGTTGACTGAATATAAGAATCAAAATGGCTCGTTTTAATGTTATTTTTCGATTTCGCATGCAAACCTAATCACCAATTCTAGCATTGATACAAAAGATAGAAGCTTTTAAAATGTGGGTACAAAGACTCATCCTCAAAACATCACTTTAAAGATGCACTGGGTATAAAAAGAACTGCGAATTCTTTATATACTTTTTTAATCACATTATGAAGAGCGATAAACACAACGTAGGGGTAGATTGACTGAAAGACGTAATAGAAGTAGATGCCGTTTCCCATTGAACTAAAACACCCTAATTGTAACCGAATTCGGTGATCAAGCGGCTAAGATCATTGGTTACGAAACGGGAGGTCGCGGGTTCGGGGGTTATTTCACCTAATATTTAAATTGAAACATATATTGTACATATATTTGCGGCGCATTCCGAATGCTAGATACTCTCAGTATCGCCCAGGTAAAAGATAACTATTCAGAATCAAAACGTCCCTAAAATGGTTTTTACCGTGCCTGGTGACCAGATCTGAATAGCCAGTAACTGTCCAACCTTCCCCTTTCCCATCTTCAGGCTCGCAACATACCCCATCGGGGATGCCATAGTCCGACTGGGTCCGAAAAGTTAGGGATCTTTTACGGTATTCATATAAAAAAAGAGGGAGCGCACCAAAAGAAGGCGAATCAATTTTGAAGTTTTAGAAAAGGTAATATTTTTTGGTCTCAAATTTCGGATAGTGCGTAAAATGGCGCTATATAAATTAGCGAAGTATTATGAATATTATTAGTCACAAAACATGTTTGAAGCCATTTATTGCTCAATTTCGATTTTCAACTTTTTTTTGTTTTAAATTATTCTCAGACTGCAGCACATACTAAAAAAACGGAGACTCAAACCGTTGCCAGAATAAATATTAAAATTAATTGCGAAAACATGCGAATTTTTTTAATCACCCATTACAGGCGTTATTCTCCGTAGCCATTCATGCCTGCCGGTACCGTGTGTGCCTTTGCGTGATGTATTCCCGGCACGCACAGACGGCCGGTAAAATAAACATTTGCTTAACCATCGAGTACCAAAATACATGGTGGTGCCGCGACAACACACACGCATCAAGTCAACAAAACGGACACCAATAAAAGGAATTCGCCCATAAAACAGCGATTTTAATGCAAGGATCATATTTGCACGGACGATTTTATTTGCATAATCGGCATAGTATCAAAGGTGGAAGAATCGAATTTAATTGTTGATTTCGAAATGTTGCTGATTTCTGAAAAAAGGGTTTTTTTTTTCTCCAAAGCTCTTAACGTTTTAAGGCTCGTGTTCTTTTAATCTATTTAACATTTTTACAGACATTATAAAGTCTTTATTATTATTTTACGACTATAAAATTAATATCTTAAAACTGCACAGATTATTCAAAATAATTAAGCAGTTAATAATAAATGCTTTGACCTTGAAAATCTGTGTAAATTTCATAACGCCAGAGTTCAACAATCGAGAGTTTTCACTGCTTCGCAATGTAAATGTTCTTATGTCGTAACCTCAGAGCAATAATATACAAGAGAGAGCGCTGCTGTTGTCAGTTTTGATGAGTTTTGCCGGACTCGGCTAGACCTGGGCGTGGCTAGGACTAGGGCTAGGGTATGTATACATCCCTTCATAGCACATGTCGATATAATGTTTTTCATTATTCGTAAAACCACTTTTTCACAGTATTGTTATAGACAAAAATATAGCATATTACGTAAAAAACCGTTGAGTTATCTCCATTTATGTCGCATATCAAAACGTGTGGGCGGAGTCAACGGAGACGCGGGTCACTAAGAACATTCTTACAATACTTTAAGGCGGTATATTTAGGAAATTTTGTTGTCTCTTTCGTTCTCATGGTGTACGACGTAAAAACCCGGAGAAAGTGATTTATCCCAAGTTTGTATAAGTTGGGTGAAAATAATTAACTCTCTCTCCATACATTGTTACTCCAAGGTTGTAACAATCAAACAGATTTTTTTTTTTTTATTTTATAGTTAATACCGTACAAGAGTCGCAACTGCTCCCAAACGTCTAGAGCAAGTGAGAGTATGGCTTCCCTAATTGGGATATGTTGTGAGGCTGCAGGTAGTGGGGGAAGGGAAGGAGATGGGGAAGAATATGGTTGAAAAGTACGTGGCCATTCTGGTCACCAAATACGACTAAAATCCATTTCAAGCAACGTTTCGATTCTGAATGGTGGTCTTTCACCAGAGCGATACTTAGAGTGTCTACCACTCTAGAACGTGTCACAAATATAGTATACAATATTTTTACAAAAATTGAATGTGTTATGACACATATTAATTAAATAAATGCTATATGCGCACTCCGGGTTTGAACCCGTGACCTCTGGATTCGTTGCCGAGTGTCTTACCACTCGACCACGGAGGCCATCAGTAAATCAATAGATGTTTCGAACTCCACATAGAGCAATGATTTTATATAGCGCAGTTTTGTAACATTTCACCTCATGTGCGCTTTACTCTAAATCGCTTAAGCTAAAACAATAAAGCAATAATACTAGCAGATGTAGTTGTATTATCAGAGCGATTACAGTTATTTGATAAATGGCAAATTTCATGATGCCAGAGCTAACCGTTTGTGAGGTTTTTTGGGGAGTCATTCAAACATATTTTCAGCTCTATGGCAAAATCTGTATCTATTTTTGTTGGTCAAAAATGAATACATAAATACAGGTTCAAAATATTGTACGGTTCATTTTAACCGTTTCCGGAGAGTATTTAACCTTACAGTGTTATGTTGCATTGTTAAGTCAAGGTAGCGAGCACTAACTATAACCACAACTAACTGTAGATGTGCTGCTATCTTCGTGTCAATGTTGAGCTATGAGAAGTTTTCCTGGCAGTGGCGGAATGTTGAACGATCAACCCCAAAATGGCACAAAATTTGCAGGTTAAAAATCGCAGGGCACAGGTATGTGAGACAACGTATGAATGTTTAATGGCAATACAGAGTGGCCGTCTGTTTTCTCTGCCTACCCTTGGCAATCGGTGTAATAATTAGGGTAACTGGGAAGATATTTGTTCATTTGTGGTAGTACCTACTAGTGTTGAATTAAAATTGTGCAAAAAACCTTTTTTAAATGATGTTCAGCTCTTTTTCGAAAAAATCTCGTTCTTATTTTATTTTATATGAATACCGCACAAGAGTCTCAACTGCTCCCAACCGTCTAGAGCCAGTGAGACTATGGCATCCCCAAATAGGGTATGTTGTGAGGCTGAAGGTAGTGGGGAGGGGAAGAAGACTGGGAAGAGGAAGGTTGGGAAGTACCTGGCTATTCAGATCTGGTCACCAAACACGGTTGAAAATTTTCAAGCAACGTTTCGATTCTGAATGGTGGTCTTTCACCAGGGCGATACTTAGAGCATCTACCACTCTGGAGCGTGCCGCAAATATACTTTTTACTATTTTTATATGAATTAAATGTCTTATGACACATATTAATTAAATAAAAGTTATTGGCGCGCGCCGGGTTTAAACCCTCGACCTTTGGATTTGTAGTCGAGCGTCTTACCACTCGACCATCGAGGCCGTCCAATCATTGACCAATTGTTTGTTTAGAACTAACGAAATTGTATCTTGTCCTATTTTTGACATCGAATGGAAATTTCCAAGGACCACAGCTCAAAACGGAAATAACATTGCAAGGTTGAACACCGTTGAATTGATCTAAAAATTCTACACAGATTAATAAGCAGTGCAAATTTCTTCATTAGAGTATTATTATGATACACTTTTTTTGAACAATTTTCAACTACTTAATGGAAATATTTTTTGAAATGCTACGCTTTTGTCACTCCATGACATAAAACAGGAAGTCAAGAAAGCTTTAAGTTACTTACAGAAGCTGATATTATTTATGTCTAGTCTCAAGTGCTAACTGTTTTCTCCATAAATATTATGAACTAAGTGCTAACATGAACTAACCACAATATATAATATACCTTCTCGGATAGGCACTGTTAATATTGACTTGATAATATTCAATGGTTATTTTATTTTATCATTGTTAATGTCTTCACAATGTCCATAGATTGCATTCTAGCGATAAAATGAATTCATCGTACATGTTTTATTAGTTTTTCATAGATAGTGAGGTAACGGTAACAAATAAGACACGTGTAAAATAAGCTTATGGCGTAGCTAATTGATTGTTCGTGCTAATATTTGTGGTCTTATGACAGTTTAAAAATTATCATTTTGCAATTGTTGTTTAAAATAACAATGATAACACTATCTTATAGACAAAATAAAACATCCACAAATGCTATCAAACACGTGGGCTTTTATATTCGATTTCTCGTAAAATTGTACAGAAAAATGTATGTTGACCAAAAGATCACATGATTTAGCAGAATCAGCATCGGTCAGAGCTTCCTCTCTCTGACAAGAGTTCGCGGGTTCAAAGCCCGGTGAAATTCACAAACGATTCTACCCTTTAATACAGTTAATATGTTTACACATCACTCCATAATAAAAGATACTCTCAGCGGAAGCACAGAATTCAGAAGTGAAATTTTGCTTGGAATGGTTTTAGCTGTGTTAGTAAACGAATCTGAATAGATGAGTACATTTCAATTAACCTATTCTCCTGTCTCTTCCCCATTGTCTACCACCTCATTATATGATAGTTGTTACATATAAACATAAAAAATAGTACCCATATAATGCGATTTTTTTTGTAAATAATCCGTTTAGCTCTCAAAAATAACACTAAACGTTACTTTCTAGCATTCTAATACAAGCAATTCTACAAATGATGCATCTGAAAAATTTCTATGGGTAGTTAGAAAAATGTCTGAGGTTTCCAGTGAATACAATTTTACAATTGTGATCCTTTAAATTCTATGAAAAATTTACTAAAATTTTAGTAAAACGTATAGTTTTGAAACCAGAAAAGGCATTTTTTAACGTTTCACCTAAAATTCTAGCATGTTTTTCATAAAGAATTTAAAAGATTACTGTTTAATAATTTTATTCACTAGAAACCTCGGACATTTTTATAACTACCCATATAAAATATACAGATGAATCATTTGTAGTATTTCTTGTACTAGAAAGCCAAAAAGTGTCTATTTTTGGTTGCTAACCCTTAAACAGGTTAAAAAAGTTTAGTATGCGAGTCTATTCAAAGACTATTTATTTAAACTTTGACATGGAGCACTCACTTTGTGGAAAGACATAATTAAATTTTAAATAAAAGTAACTTAGTTTTGACACCACTTTATTGGATACATATATACATAAACCAACCGGTTTCGGCTCCTATTGGTTCAATACATATTTTTTCAGCCCTGAAGAAGGTCCAGGTAGAGCCGAATCCGGTTGGTTTATGTATATATGTATCCAATAAAGTGGTGTCAAAACTAAGTTACTTTTATTTAAAATTTGACTATTTATTTCCTTCGAACGAATTAAAATTTTGCTGACTAAGTCCCGATTTTTTCGTAAGAAGTCAATGTTTTTATTTGCTTTCTGTTAGTGTTAAATTATACCCATACTTTTGAAAATAATATTATATTAATAATGATAAATTATTAAGCACCTTTAAGGTTGTATTTCACACAGTGAAATATTATTATTGTAAATTATTGAAAAGCGTTGTTGTTCAAATGCAAAAAGATGCATATTGCTTTGTTGACAACAATGATCATTAATTCAAGATCAGGTATCAAATATGATGAACTTCGTGATCACATTTACCATTTACCGGTTTGTCTCTCGTTTCCCGCCATTCCATCCAATATCGCGGCCAAGGTCTCCCGCAGCTTCCGGCCCGTCATCCTTGCACTTCCGGTGCCATTGGGAGTGTAATATTTCAACAATGAATATAGATTTGTCCACATCTGATCAGACATCTGAATGCATCTTATATTATGGATAGATGCTTGAATGAATGCTGCGTTATGCGATTATGGTTTGCTAATGACTGGCCAGATTAAATAACAGGACTGAAAAAAATAAATTATTTGTGTTGGCTCTGTTTGAATATACCTGTCGCATGATTAAAATTATTTTGGTTCTAAGTTATATTGTAATGTTTACCATACAAACATCTGAATACTTTTATACGCGGAGGTAATACAAGAGATTAAATAAAAGAATACTTTGTTTTATTTAATATAATGTCCAACCACCATGTGATTGCTTCTTACGAAAAATAAATAATAATAATAATAATACAAGAGAGATTAAAATTACCATAAACACTGTATTGAATATAACATCGCTATAAGTAATTTTAGGAGTTACTAGGCCCAAGTTATTATTTATAAGCTAAAAATTAAAAGTTATTCTTATCTTTAAAGCAGAATTCTATTCTGGAATTCGCACAATTTTGTTTTTGTTTGGAATTTCTAGGTCAATATATCTATTTTCAGCTCAAAACGCCAAAATGAGCTGTGGAGCTTTGCATATGCTATGCAAATATCCAACTGATAAAAAAAACATATTCTCAATCAAGCTTGTCCAGCTAAAACATTGATTATATGGTACCTGCCTAAATATTTAACAAATAATTTTTAATAATTTTTTTTTTATTTTCGTTTTTAATAATATTTATTTGATTACGTACTTAATGGATATTACAATATTTTAGCACTTGGCCAATTTAAAAACGTCCATCGACAAAAAACATGATGATAAATAAATGACAAATGAAAAAGGTTTAGTTTTTTTTCAGCCCTCCCAGGAGTTTAAAATCGACAAATGTCTGGAAGATAATGAGTCGAATAATGACTAATGCAAGGCTATGTTTGTTTAGTCATCTCATTCAGCTTAAATCATAACATGCGTATGAGGCGGAACAGTGATTGCAATGCAATCTCATCAGACGCAATAAGCTTTTCTTGGAAGTTGAATGAAATAAAATGCAATAAAAGTGGCTGTTGATAAAAGATTAACGTGCCTCATAAATGTATGGAAGATTTTAATAATTAAAGTATAAAAATACGACTTAGTTATCTAAATTGGTAATTTAATTTCAACTACCTTATTTCAAAATTTATAATTCTTCAAAATTCAGTCTTATAGTTTCAGTAAATATAGTATTACTAGGATTTCTATTATTTTCACTATTTTATTATTAAATAGCACTTACACAGAGTTTCAAAACATTTTTTAGTATTTTTATTTCGATTGAATAATTGAAAATTTTAGTTCAAAAATTATTTTTGTTTTGTTTTTTGACTGATGAATGGATATTTTAAAGCTTAATATCTCGCGTTGGAAATACTTTGGTAGTTAAAAACAGTGTCATTTTATTTTAGCTTAAAAGCTGCACAAATTTTTTGTCACAAGAACTCACCTTTCAGAATTTTTGCTGTGAATAACAAACATATTTCTGCTGTGTTAAGATTTGAGATTATGTTGGTTGGATCAATAATAAAAGCATGATTTTCTAGGCGTACCTATTTTAGCATGGACATGGGTTATATCAACGTTAACTGTTCTAAGAACAGACAACAATAAACAATGCAACGGATCGATAAACAATAACTTATAGCACTCACAAAAGCTCTTCTCAGTACAAAATACGTGATCAAATATTGCTAGAAAATATCTTACTTTTGAATGTGCATTTATAAACAGTCACGGAGGTCTTGAAGATAATAATTTGAAAATATTTCAAATATTTTTTATTGCCTCGGGATAGGTACTAAAAATGTCTGTTTGCTCACACAATCAAATCAAACTTTATACAAGTTTTGCCTTGAAACGCTACTTTTAATCTATTAATACCTTTTTTAAAAGTGGTCCTATATTAAGTCCTTGAGGAATGCTCGCCAAAATAAAATCCATTCGAATGTCTTAATAAGTGAGCTATGACACGCATATCTTATTTGTCTAGAATTTCAATGTCAACACTGCTGTTTTCTGCTCAAAGAAACGTTTCCATCATCAGTAATCTTTGAAATATCTGTTCAACAGTCAAAAAAGAAACCAAGACTCCGTGTCGCTTATTTTACTTTAGCTCATTCAAATCTTACCCGAAGATGAGTAGTAGATATGTCACCATATTTTTTTTATTTTTTTTTATTATCATCAAATCAACAAATAATACATATATAATAATAAGAATAACAAATCATGCCAACTACAAATTTACCGCTATGGAACTTGTAGTTTTGCTTTACTCATTTTAGAGTTACACGAAGCCTTTCACATCCGGTCAATAAAGTAATATCCAAAGCACACCTTAAATGTCAACTAATTCTCAGTATAATAAAGAAGAATATCTTCAAGGAGAACGTTTTATGGTCCTTCCCATTCATTCATGCCTCACGTAATCTAAGCAAATATGACTTCGCGGTGTCGGTAAAATAAATAAATAAGACTTATTGCACTTGGAGCAAAATAACGCTGGGTTCATCTCAGCAGAGTTAAACCTGGGCAGAGATGTCTCTCGAAATGACAAGAGCAATGTTTACGTGATAAAAGCAATTTACGGTTTATTTGACCTCACCTTGCGACGGTGTGCAGGGCTGGATAATTATGCAATATAAAGTTCGGCCAGCAAATGGCAATAAATGAACCAGCATTCTAAAGATGTTTTAAACTAACTAACCATCAAGCCGTTTCCCCGCAGGGGTAAGCAGAGAGGACGGTCCGCCGTACATTTATAATACTGTCTTGGCACACACTCCTTGCTTCATTCACATTCATACATCGTCTCGTACATATTCTTCTGTTATTCTGACATGACCCAATTGAAGTACGAGTATTTGATTTACTTGATCGTGCCATGTCTTCCTCGGGCATCCTCGACTTCTTCTTCTATTAACTTTCGCATCACATATTCTTTTCAAACTCCTTTCTTCGTTCATTCACTCTACATGCCCAAACCATCTAAGCGTCCCTTTCTTGATCCTTTTCATTACGCTCACATCATTCTTTCCGGGTATCCACATTTTTAACACGATCATACATGGTTTTACCGCACATATGTCTCAGGGATCTCATTTTCACAGTATTCAATCTACTTTCATCCTTCCTCTGCCAGTTTCATGCCTCACTGCCGTACATCAGGGTTGGTTTTTTAGCATTCTATTGCCATTTTTTTTAAATTGTTTTAATTTATTTATTTTTAAATTTGGTTTTGAAACCAGAGAATATTTGGGCTGCAAAAACCGATGAGATTTCATATTTACATTAGGCACAAATAATCTATGATACTAAGTTGGTGACGTAATACCGGAGCTTTCAGACACGAGTTTTCAAAGATGTATTCCATGTTGGGTTGATTAAATTTCTTCTTATCTCAATTAATGAAGAAATTTCAGAAATAATACAAGGCTTTCTTTTTCAATATCTTCTTACCTTTCTGATGTAACTAAACACATAAAACGGAATTACCTATTTATTAGCATTCTTGCTTTGCTTCGATTATTTTGAATTCGTTTTTTCGAATATATTACTTTTTTATCAAAAATAGGCATCATTAATAAGGTCTTTACTTTTCGTGTCTCTAGAGCTCGCCTCTAAACCAAGGGATTCCCCGAATCAATTATATTCGAATTAAAACCTATTATTTATTTTAGCGGTAGATACTCAAAGGATCGTCCTGGTGAGACCACCATTCTTGAAATGTCTTTAGTTGTGTTTACTCTGTAGTGGCCAAATATGAATAGCCAGGAAATTTACATCCTTCCATCTCAAATTCTGGTTCCCTTTCCCCACTTCTTCCAGTCACACTACATTTTATAAATAAGTTTTTGCCATAGTCTCACTGGCTCCGACCAGTTGACCTTATAAAACAGAGGTAGTATTTTGATTGACTTATGGAGTTTTACGCTTCCTCTTTATTGAGTCAACGTTTCGTTAGCCTCAAAGTGTCCATCATCAGGGCAAGATATCTGCCTGTTTAATGTTAATAGACGATGAGCAATATATAATTGATCTCATGTTAGTTTCCCCGTTTTATGTGAAATCTTCCAGTCCAGGTAGAAGGTAGGAGTCTGTCTACCTGTTGCTATGTCACCGAGGTAACCGCAGAATGTCAGAGAGGAAAGGATGTCTCGTCCTTCCTCTTGCTCTGTCTGTCTCTCGTCTGTCCGCTGTCTGTCTGCCGTTTGATATCTCCTGTCTGCCCTCGTATTGTGTATGCGCCCTGTGTATTGGGTATCTTGTGGTCACTGACTACGTCAACCTTCAATATTTGCGTTTAACCAAGAAATTTCATAATTCACCATAAAATGTGTGTTCAGCAATTTATTGACTTAAAGCGATTATGACATCCAAAAAATGAGATATTTATTCGATATGTACCTAATATCAATATGGTAAAGTACTACACTTTAAAATCCGTGTAATTAAATTAAAATCTAAGCTTGATTTATAAAAACTTATGATTTACAATCGTATGTGTTAAAAATGTATTGTTTTTGGTAGATATAGTTATCTTTCCACCATAAAATATATCACAGCGGTTTCGGTCTGTTAAAGCTCTCAACAAAAATATTTGAGATCATGTTTACATAGAGGGAAGTATTAACGGAAAGATAAGTGCTTATCTAAAGACAAGGGTGTGATAAGAGACTGTTTATCAGGAACACTTGAAGCAAGTGGGTGATTATAAGATAAGATTGCCTTCATACTCCCTCGTCATCATCATCGGGGGACATAGGCAGTAGGCACAGCATCTGTTTGTTAATACGTAGAGGGATAATTCTACGCAGAATATTAATAAAGTGTTTGACTGTGTGTGTTTTTTAAAGTTTTTCACTTTTCATTCATTTTTTTTGTGGAGTGTGCAATTAAGTTATTGCTAAATAGTTGATTTCTCAAAATCGGAATGAATCAAGTTTACCGATGGGCATTGCAACAATATTAGGACGGGAATTAAAGCAGCAAACTCAACCAATCCACTGGAATGTGTTTTAATGATGTTTGTGTCATTTTCAATCTGCTTTGTAATAAAGTAACGTATTGAAGAAATATATACAGCAAACAGAGAATTTTATCTGAAATATATATTTTATTAAATTAAATTTGCGATGCAACAGAAAATACGAGTTATCTTAATAAGTAAAGCAATTTACCGAATATGTAAACACGCTTTACTCTAAATGGCCATCTACGCATTTTCCTGTCAAGGATTTCTCCTAGGAGATTCATTTAGCGACTCTTTTTATACAATAGACAAATTGCACTTTATTTATGTTTTGCCATTTATATTTCATAAACCATACAATATGTACCCACATAATATTATAAATATGAAGGGGACAAATATATGATATAATTTATAATTTAACTCCAGCTGAGCTTTTACTTTGATTTGACCAGCAACAAAATATTAGAAAAGTTATGAACATAACTGATATGAAAACTGACGTTTAGCTCGACTTCGTTGAGAAAAGATTAATGACTTTTTAAATGTTACATATTACGACCCCCAAACTAGGCATGTGCCCGTATTATGGTGGTCTACATTCTATGTAAAATTATCCAATAAAACATAGTACAGCTCAATAATAAGAGCAAAACAACAAAAAAACTTGAGTCAGTCCGGGGAGGTCATGATGGACCACAGCAGACAGCATGACAGCAGAATCCAAATAATCCGAAATCATTCGCATGAGCATCCTTGAAGACCTCAATCATCCGCTGTCAGTAGGGTGATCTGCCTTCCACTTGGCTGGCTGCGGGGGAGATGACTCATCCTCAGTCGCCGCCGATGATGATAGTCAGGACGTGACCGATATTAAAATAGGAGCGGTGTAAAGGGAAACACTTCCTTTAAGTACCACAGAGATTGAGTTACTCTAATTATAAGTTATTTAAGTAAATCAATTTAATGAAAATTATGAAAACTAAAAAAATTCAACTAACAAAAATTAAAGTGTAAACGTTTAAGTTATTAGAGTTTTTATTCACGTCATTTCGGTGTTCAGAGTTAACTCGACTACGTTTTTTGTTAAACAATTAATAAACTTAGTACATATCGTCGCTAGAAAGGCAAAAGGGCTTAAGCGACACCTTGGTCAAAAATGAAATAAATATCCAGTTTTAATCACTTTTTTTCTGCATCGAATACTCTCTCTCGTTTGATTCTGAAGACTTTTGTGGCCCTTCAGCTATCTAAAATAAATTTTCCATTTGGGAAAAGGCTTGACTCAAGCGACACAAGTTTGGAACTTTTTTAGCTTTATTTCGCTTCAGGTAACTCGGTGAGAGCATTTAGTTAGCTGAGTTATTTTTTTTTTTTTTCAAATTCAACCAGACTCTGAAGATTTTTGCATTTCCGGCGACGATATGCTTTTTTTATGGATACTTAGTTTGTATTGAACTGATACACACATTTGTAATTAGTTTCTTGGCAATATTGTTTAATATTCAATCGAATGAACTTTGATAGTGTGGGTACTTTTGCTTCAAAGACAAACCTTGTACATTTTAAATTTCAAAATAAAAATGCCATGATCAGAAAACAATTGAAACGCATTAATATCCGGTCAGCAATCACGTTTAATGGCGGGAATCCTGATATGTAACCACGGATATTGAAATTTATCATCATTGTGAAACATGATGGCATTGCTATGCTAAAAAGATATCGACGACCTTATTTTCATGCAAATGGCTCATCTCTTATGCGTTTGTGACAAAGTGGAGTCTGTATTGCATCAGACCTTATATTTGATGGAAGATTGAACATTCGTAGTTGGTACAATATTTGTTCGTTATTGTTCCAATGACAAATTATTATGTAAGCGCACTGGGAAACGATTTGTTTTATTGATTGAAATGACACTTCAAGTCGTTTGTTAATATAAACTAAACATGTACTTAACAGTTTATGGGAAACGTTTTGTATGACAATAAGAAATTACAGTGAAATAATGTATGGCTTTAAAAAATATATCCATTCAAAAAATTATATTAACCAATAGTGAACGTTTTATTTGTTTTATGGTACATACATACTGAATAAATTATTTTGTCGTGAAAGCGTTTTTTTAAATACGTATGGATATCATCTTTCAGGGTGTGTTCTTGGCCATTATTTCAAAAGATGGAGGAAGGGTAGCAAATTTATTATTTAATATTATTGAAGCAGGCATATAATCACAAAATATTTTCAAACTTACTTATTGAATGGAGGACAAGCAATTTTAGACAAGGTTTGATAAAAAATATGATATTTATTTAGAGAGGGGTTTGACCGGGCGGGTTCTGACGTCATCGTAATCCACCCCACTAGCTACGATAGTGAGAATGACGTCTGATTGGATATACATGGCCTGTTCAAAAGAAAAGGTGAATTTTTAATTTTCCTGGGCTGTGTACATTCGATTATCGATTTTTTGTTGTTTTTATGTTGGTACACATATGTTTATCATATGTTAGCATTATCAGCCATTTTGGATAAGTGGTTAGTTTTTGCCAACTGGAAAGGTTAGTCACGTTTTTGTGTGTTCTTCGATTTTTTACTTTTGAAAAAAATGGATCAAAGAATAAAATCCATGATTTGTTTTTCCACAACAGGCGCTCATCGTCATTAACATCTTCTCGGCCTTTTGTAAAGCGCTTGTACCACTTATAAATACTTTTTTGAGACAAAGTAGACTCGTCGAATGCCACAGTCAACATTTTAAGTGCGTTTGAGCACTTTATTCCATTTTTAACGCAAAATTTAATACACATTCTTCGATCCATTTTTTTCAAAAGTAAAAAATCTAAGAAAACACAAAAACGTGACTAACCTTTCCAGTTGTCAAAAACAAACCACTAATCCAAAATGGCTGATAATGCTAACATATGATAAACATATGTATACCAACATAACAAAAAAAAATCGATAGTCGAATGTACACAGTTCGCGAAAAATCAAAATTAACCTTTTCTTTTGAACAGGCCTCGTATTTGATATTGCTTAAGACGCTACACATCCACCTGCCGTTACTGCTTAAAACCTGGCCGTTTTGGCGAGAAACAATTTTTTTACATTGAAATTGTGATAGGTGGATGTTTAAAAAAACAGATGCAGAATATTAATGTAATGCTTAATTATACTGGATATCATCACGATCGCAGTGATGTTCATTATCGGCTATTTTATTAAATGTTTATTTAAATTTTATACGACTTAAAGGTTCATCCTACTGACTGACCACCCTTGAGAACAAAAAGCTTGTATTATTTAATGCCTTAAGGACTACGTATCCTTTAATTAGTTATGCATTAAAAGGTTCATCTGGACTTTCTGGGTGGTAAATACATGCTTCGTAAATGTATTAATTATGTTCCTTATTTTTGATAATTGATTTCGGTTTTTGAAGAAGTTTGTAATTATGATGTTTAACAAACTCTAAAGATGGTTACAATTTTTTTTTAATTCCCAAATCAGTACAAAAAGAAGGCCCCATGATGGAAATGAAATTGGTTGCGTTCAGCGAGAAATTTTGACGGAAAAATCTGTTAGAATTTCATGGTGCTGGTAACATGTTCCGTTTGTAATGATGGTACAGGTCGCGCAATTAGAGTTGACGCGAACAACGCATACTTGGGATTGCGTGTATTGGTGCATTCGTATACACTTCTGACAGTGATGTTTTTGCGAAACGTCATTGAGAAGTAGCATTTTGTCTTGCTTTTGCCTACTTGTTTTAAGCGAAAAGAGGACAACAATTCGCTGTGCTAGTCAACACTATAACAAGTCAAAAAAAATAATTATGAGTGTCTTTTGATTCCTTATGTTACAAAGACTCGGAAAACACCAATAAGTCAAAAAAATTGTTTTTACTTGTTATAGTATTGAACTAGCACAGCGAATTGTACTTGCAGATCAAATTTGAATTTTCAAGGCCTAGAGCAAGAATTCAATAGTTATTGGAGTTATTCTAAAAGAGTATATTTTAATATTTTCAATTTCACTGAAATTCTCTTTTCTAAAGCCAAATAACAATTTTGAAACATGCTGTATACAAGGAATGTATCTGTAACTCTAACTGCAATACCTAAAGTAGAAGAAATCAAATATTGTCGGGATATTCGTAGAGAGTAAATGTTGATCTTTCTTTTTTTATACTACTACAGTTTTTTTTGCGTCCGTACAGATTTTTATTTTATGATTTATGGTGAGTCTTAAAACTTCTGGAGAATCGAATCCGAGACAACCGGTTCAGACACAAAACTCTGACATCTTTACGGCAGCTGTAAATTAATAAGTAAAAAGGTATACATAAAAAATAAAACCGCAATTTTGCTGATTCTTTGTGGTCGAAAATAATGATATTCACAATACTACAGAAACGATGGCGATAAAAAATAACATGCCACTTATTAGATCAATTATTTGTATACTTATTACATGTGGCAACCCGATGCTGAACGTCGCTCCCGGAAGGAGTAATCAAATAAAACCTTTTTACGAGAACAGCATGAACCTTATCTTATTACTTCCGAAAACTATAATCACACTCATTATTATTCATTTTAGCACCATCTATAAAAGTACTGAGGAAGCTTTTGAAAACCTGCGAAGTATATTTATGCTAAAGAATATCATATAATTTACAATGGTGCAAAGTCCAAAATCAAAGACTTTGTGGCATTGTAATCAAGACAAGATTCTCCCTGGGTGGATCAACGGTTCACCAATACGGTTCAAAATTATAATAATATCCGCGGTCTTATACAAACTTATTTTGTTCATTTCTTTATTTAATATTTATTCCATTTATGTTAAATTGTTGAAAACACCCCCTGACGTCATTCTATACCGTTCGCTGCGCAATTGTGGAGCAGTGTAGAGAGTTTGGCAAATGTTGTGACGTCATGCATTTTAAAGTGGTATGGAGCAATAATTACGAGGCAATAAAATCACGCTTTAAACATATATGCCATTGTGAAAACGTTAATTAAATAAAATGCTGGCATTTGAGTCAGACGATGTTGGAGCCGTGCTATTCGGTACCGACATAAAAACATAAATTGACAAACATGTGCGCATATTTCCTACAATGTACGTGTTTTTAGTTTTACTAGTGTCATTGTTTGGCCTGATTGCCGCGGTTTCCCAAACCAACAGCGGTGTGGCCAGATTGCAAATACAAACATCCCGAAATAATTCTGACAGTTCACGGACCATGGAGCCAATAAAAAGAAAGATAAAGCCAATGGCACCGGCCGCCACCCACACTGAATAAACATTAAGACCGGTGACCTAATAACCCAAGTTTTTGTTTCTTTCATCTTTCAGAATGGCCGATTAGCAAACTGCGATTGGAGATTATGCAAGGAGTTTTAAACAAAGCGGCTGCCGGTTGCCAAACTGGTTTTGGGACAAATAAATACCCAAAAGAAATAACTCAAAACACAATTTACATTGATTAATCAGTACCTATTAAATCGGTACACCGGTTTCAAGAGAGAAACAAGTCTAAATAACCGATTTTAAAATATTTATGTTGTAATTGAAAAACACAAACAAAAACAATAAATTTGTTTAGTTCCATTGTTGAAAGAATAAAGGTGGTATGGCTAGCATATAAATTCAAGAAGAAGCAACTGACTCGCTCCCTTCTTGAAGTTATAATTGCATGGTAAAATTTAGTGCCATATCTCGTCGACATTAATGTATAAGAGTGATTTATTTATGGAAATATGTATGTAGATCTCAAACAAACTTAACGACACTCATTCCTAGAATGTCGTTTTTGGACTTGTTTTCGTTTTGAATTGGTCTATTGAAATGACTAAAATATGTAATGAAATAAAAAAATTACTTTGTTTATTATTTTTTCATTTCTTTAAAAATGTCAAACCACAGAGTAATTACTTTCTAAAAAAAATATTAAAGCAATGCAATTTTCTCCTTCCTGTTTTGGTATTCACATGAGATTTTCAGCTCAGAAATATTGCTGAGTGCTCTTCCTAGAAGCCTCCTGAAATTTCCGGTTGCTGTGGACCAAATGTTTTTTTTTCAAATAAACCTACATTACTCGAATGTGTACAGTTTCGCTGCATTGTGACGAGTTGCAGTATGTAGGGGAATATTGAGCTGATGATGGCCCACCTCTGATAGTAGAGGGCGCCAGAAGAAGGTAAATAAGCAACAAGACTGAAACTGAAAGCAAAGAGTCAAGGTAAGTGGTTGGGGAATACTTAACTCAGATCTTGTAACTAAACGAGATATGTCGTGGCGCTTTCGCAGCTGCCTGACGTGTTTTAGTATTTCTTGTTATTTTTCGCCAAATAAGTAAGATATTTCACAAATCACTTCTTTAAAATTCCTGTATTGTATGACAAATTCAGAAAGTCCATTCTTTTAATTTCGCTCCCATGCCCTAAATCAAAAAAAATAAATTTTTAAATAATAATCATAATTTTAAGTTAATAATTGTGTCTATCTGATGGAACCTGCCAGGTAAGTATGTTCCTGTATATTTTTTTATCTAAACTAGGAATTAATATGTAATGATAGAAAGTAAGATCTGTACAGCGCCCTTGAGGTGATTTTTCACAAAAACGGCGCTATACAAATCGTCCAAATATTTTTATTATTATTATTATTAAACAAATTAAAATAAACAAAGCTAATATTTTTTAATTATATTTGTGACCAAACCCATTTCACCTCCTTCGACTACCACTATACGGACATGTGAATATTTTTGCGGTCGTCAAGTCCTTATTTGATTTTGAACAAATAAAGTTTTTTTTAAACATTTGTACCATTATTTGCATTCGCCTGAGTTTGCATAGGCGTGTTTAATTTAGCTATCTGTTTACTTTTCTCTTTCATATAATTAAACTCACCTTCAATTCCCATTTCTATATCAATCATAATTTTTTAAACAGTACTAGGAAGCAAAATATCTGTTGTTTATGCAGCAAAAACTCTTGAAAGGTTAGCCATAGTTATGAAATTATTAGTTGTACAACTTTGCTTCCGTCGTTTTGAATTGGCATTACGACCACGACCCGTGTGAGATGTTGAACGGCGTTTGTTTACTTGCGAAGAATTGCTCGAAAAACCAAAACGGAATGGATTTCTGCATCACATTGGAACTGGAGACGAAAACTAGGTTCATTACGATAACTCCAAGCACAGAAAATCATAGAGATTTCCCTACCATGCTTCCACGTCACCAGCCAAACCGAATATTCACGGCACCAAGGTCAGGCTCTGTATTTGGTGGGATCAGCTCGGCGTAGTGTATTGTGAACTGTTAAAACCGACTGAAACAATCACAAGCGATCGTTATCGAATTTAATTGATGCGTTTGAGCCGAGCATCAAAAAACAAACGGCCGCAATACAACGAGAGACACGATAAAGTGATTTTGCAGCATGACAATGCTCGACCCCGTGTTACGAAAGTGGTCAAGACATACTTGAAAATGTTGAAATGGGAAGTTCTACCCCACCCGCCGTATTCTCCAGACGTTGCTCCCTCTGACCATTCCTTATTTCGATCAATGGCACACGACCTGGCTGACCAGCACTTCCGGTCTTATGAAGAAGTAAAGCTGCTCGAAAGATGGAGAAAATAGTAGCAAGCGACGGACAATACTTTGTATCATAAATGTAAAACTAGTTTTCTATAATAAAGCCTCACATTTTGAGAAAAAAACGGTGGGAGCAAAGTTGTACTCCTAATAACATACTATTTTCTGGACGGAATTACTAAGTATGACAAAAAGCAATTGTTTTTCCGTTTTATTGTTTCTTTTTAAAAAGCAGAAATCTTTGTCGAAATTGGGTAGTAAAATTATTAAGCCGATGAAGCAGTAGGAATCATCGAATAACAAAGACTTACTTCAGAGCAATAATAAACCAGGAGGGATAGCTTTGCGAAACAGTGTAGTCAGGATTGTTGATTTTTTCCTGACTCGGGCGTGGCTAGGTTTTTCATGAACACACTTTTTAGATCCATTCATAGCACATGTCGACGAAATGTTTTGTTTATTTGTATGACCACTTTTTCACAAAATTGTTATCAACAAAAATAAATGATAATAACTCAAAAACCATTGAGTTATGTCGCATAACAAAACGTAGTGGGCGGAGTCGCAGGTGACGCGGAAGACGGAAAACATGCTTCCATACCTAAAAGTTGTGCGATATTATGTGACAACTTGTCTTGTCTCTTTCTCTTGCGCGGTACGCGGCACGTAAAAATCAGCAAATAGTGATTTATCGTAAATTTGTATAGGTTGGGTAAAAACATTTAGCTCTCTCTCCATATACTTATATTCTTACTCCAAGATACTTACCTATGTATTTATATTAAGATCTAAGATTTATGACCAAAGAGTATCGAGCGAGCACCACGCCGCCATATGCATAAATTAAAAGGCATATTTACGTCCCGTATTGAATTAAGGGACCATCGTTAAAAAGGTTATTGGTCTCGAGAGATTGCGGCCATCTGGAGACTGGGATTCTCGTCTCGTCTCGGAATGCCCCGTGTCCATCCTTAGCATATGGAGAAACCAATTAAAAATAACTTGATTTCAAAAGAATTCTTTCTGTTTGTTTTAAATTAAATTAATTTGTGTGATTCGTTCATTTAGGTAACAGGTTATATTGATACAACATGATATAAAACACGTTTATAGTGTTTGATTAAATAAATCGATGAGTATATCTAACTAGCACACCTTTCCCCGCATTTGTAGGCAGTGGCGGCTCGTAACTTTTTAGTGTGCTACAGTGGTAAGATTGAAAAAAAAAGTCATCATTGATGTTGTTGTAGCCGAAAACATTTTTTTTTTTCGAAATTTCAAACTTTTTGTATAAAGATTTTTCAGAAATCCGTGCAGTGCACCACCAAAACTGAAAAATCCTGAAAATCTTCATACAAAAAAAAATCTTGAAAAAAAATAATAAATCATTTTCGGCTACAACAACACTAACCATGTCTTATTTTTCAATCTTAGCACTCTAGCACACTAAAAACTCACGAGCCGCCACTGTTTGTAGGTAATGGGGATGGAACTTTACACACCTTACTACTTTTCTGTAGTGCTTACATTTTTTTCCGACTTTCAAGAACATAACATCGCTGAAAAGGCAAAAGGACTGAAGCGCCACTATGGAAAGTTTAGACCAGAACAGTTTAAAGTTTTTTTGTCTTTTTACAATTTGATTCATGAGTCTTCAGTACCTGGTTGGATTTTGAAAAAAAAGTTAACTCAACGCTCTCACTGAGTTACCTAAAGCGACAAAAGCTAAAAAAAAAGTCCCAAACTTGTGTCGCTTGAGTCACGCATTCTTTCAAATGGTAAATATATTCAAGATGGCGGAAAGGCTACAAAAGTTATCAGAATCAAACGAGAGTCAAAGCATTCGATGGAGTATTGATTTTCATATTTTAAATGATATCAATGAAATCGACACCTTTGTAGTAACTACCAATCTAAGTACACAAGTTCTCACTGCCTGAAAATTCATTCATAAATTGTATTGAATCATGCGCAAAGCCTCGTTTGATCAAAACATGAGGAAATTTAAGTCACCTCATAAAAAGTAAGCTAATAAATTTCTCTTTACAGCTGAATAGTGAGGAATCTAAATAGCGTTTTAGTTTGGTGCCTGTGAAATGCTTTCCAGGTGTATTTTCTTCTGTATTTGGCAACGTTGTGCAATACAATTCAACCCCTAGATATTTCCCCCCTCGGCATTATAACCCTCTTAACGAAACATGATGTCTGTCAGGAAAAACGATTAGAACTTTTATTTTTATTATTATTCAATTTTTTAATTTGTTGCGCATTATGATAATGACATTTCACACAACTTTCTCACAGTCGAAACCCACAAAAATCTCACGCAGTGAGTTATGGTATCATTAAATTTGCACAGTTTTATTTTGTTTTAATTACGAGGTCAAATGCTCTTTTTTTCATTTTTTTTTTTTATTTTAGTTACTTGTACATCAATGTTTACAAAGCATCTAATAATAATTCATATACTTTTTGACTTAGTAATAATAACTTACATACTACTTGATATTACTTATGCATTTTATGTAATTCTTATGGGCTATTTTAAATTTATTAATTGGTATAATTTAGATGGTTTCCGGCAGCGCATTATAACATTTCATCCTTTTATAAAATAAGCTGTTTTGTGTATTGGTTTTATTATTTTTTCGTAGTCTGATTTCTTTGCATGTCCTTGTACTATGTCTGTGAATATCCAATATTATAAAACAGTCATGATCTATGGAGCTTAAAAAACGATTTTATTGTTAAAAATGACGCCATATTTCTTGTAAAGAAGTATAAGTAAAGCTACAAAACATTAAAAATAAATTGATTAGGTTAGGTAAGTGTGACTTAGTGAAAGCTACCCAGAAGGAGATCGAAGAAGGGGTAGATTAGAATGAAGAGTGGAGACAAAAAATACGAAAGACCTCAGCTAGTTGAGATAATTTGGAAAGGAAGCCAAATCCCGCCGTGCGGGGTGTAGCACAATTCTGATATTAATAAAATTCTCTGAAATTCGACAGACTACATCCTTGCTTGTCCAAACGTTATCCAGTTTACGCATGCGCATTGAACGTGGCGCCAAAATTGTCACCGTAACCATTTTCCCTCCAACTTTCTGCTCTCCGGAGAAAAGGCGGCGGCGGCGCTGACGCTCGGCGGGCTTGCCGTCTGAAAACGCGCAAACGCAAACTTTAACCAATCAATATGGCCTCAGACACTAGATATACAATATCCGAACAAGAAAAATAAAACCACCGAGTAAAAATGCTTGAATATCAGCCCGATTTCTGGATTTACATGTAGTAATTTGAATCAGCTTTTTTCAGAACGCCTCAAAGGTAAGTCTACTGTTTTCAGTTTTTGTTTAAATAATACGAAACCTTCTATATGGTTCACAAATATCAGAGTATACCGTATTTAAACGCACAAAATAAGACCACCGAATAAAAATGTACGGAATATTAAATTTTTTTCCATTTGGATCCTATTTAGAAATAGTTCCAATCTTTTTCAGAAAGTCTCAAAGGTAACTCAATTGCTTTTAGTTTTAGTTAAACGTATCCAGCGGAAAAATAGCGACACCTACGAAAGATAGAAACTACCAAATTTTAATGCTTTTGTAAAAAGCTAAAGTTTTAATTGATGGACCATATAAAACTTAGCGCAGAAATCGTCAAGCCCTTTTTATTAAACACATCAGTAACCTTATCTGTTTGAATTTAGTAATCCAATTAACTGAAAGAAAACATGTATTGCTTACGTTTTTACCATTCTGTAAAAAAGTGGTTAGCTATTGTTAGGTGTAATGAAATGGTATTGGAATGTAGGAGCCCATTTTTACTGTCCTGTTGTATATTAATTGCTAGTTATCTACGTGTATGGAGTAGTAGAAAAGCTTTTTTATGCTTTCAGGTACCGTGAGGTAAGCTAAAAGTTCAGGTGTCATGCGTTTAGCAGAAAACAGAGTCGCATTTATTTATTTTCTAAGGTACAAGAATTTTTTTGTTAATTTTAAATACTAATTAATCACGCTTAACTATTAAATAGGTAACATACTTCGAGAATGTAGTTTCTAATGTCACTATAAAGGGAGGAATGTATGACTTGAATGAGTTATGAAAATGGTACTCTGCTATAAATAACGCGCAGAAAAATATTTAATAATTAAAAAAAAAGATTTTTTTTATCTATATATTATAATGCCTAAAAGATTATTTTTGTGATAAACCCTGAACCAGGGCACCATAAATATGATTCTGTTTAAAAGTACATTAAATCAATTATTGAAATAATATCAATAATCTTCAACGTAAATATGAAACAGAAAAAATAACGGTTGTGACCGAGACTCGAACTCGGAACTCTACTCTATCCGGGAGTAACGCTTCTACCAATCGACCCACCGAGACCTTATAAGAAACTGACATTTTTAATCGATCTCATTCTTCATTGAAAATCATGAAAATCATTTTTTTTTATAAAAATAATAAACTAAAAGCTTTAAAGTCAATTCCGTTTCTTTTTAAATATTAGTTTGGTCTTTTTTTAAAATTGGGTCCTAGTTCAACCCACGTCATTTTCACCTACCTTGTTCTTAAGGACGCCGTGTCCTTGGAGCAACCTGTGGTAAACCTGAACAGGTGAACTGGCTCCGGATCGCAGAACGGCGAGGAGGTGTGTTTCACGGCAAGCGTCACGTGAGCCCGGCGCCCGGTCACCTGGCCGGTCTCTAGGGAGAATACCTGTGGCAAACTGCCAGCCTCGTACCAGGAGCGCAGAAATTCGCCGAGGTAACTTACCTACGGAAACAGCCTGCATGCAACCTGACACCGCACACCAATAACGACTTCAATGACACACTCACCAAAAAATGTTATCATAAATATGACACTAAATTGACGCGCGTTTGTTTTGATTTGACTTTTTGTGAGTTTGCGTAGTTTGCCGACGTTCTTTTAGCGGAGATTTAAAACGTAACAACGGTGCTTGGAGGTAACGAGTACACGTGGCAGGTTTCACCTGAGCGCATGCGTTATGCTCCCCTGATACGTGACAGGGGTAAATAATAGGAGGGGTTGCTCGCAATGCTCAGTCGGTTTTCCGTAAACACGGAGAGAGGGTGTTCGCATTCGGAGGGGCGCTGCATCGGTCTTTTTGCGACGCCGGCTTACTACTCGCGGCTTATGTTCGCCTGGTAGATGAGGTCAAAGGTTTTAAAGAATCTCACATTATTTAGTCGTTACTTTGACATCCCCCTTTTTACGCCGTCGCGTATATCCATAAAGATTGCAATCGGAAATAACACTTGTTTTAATATGTGCGAAATAGATTCCAAGGCATATTTTTATGACATTTTAGTTAAATGTTTTATGAACTCACCCTTTTTGCGGCCTTAATTGTTTGTTTTCAGAATAAATAACTAAACTTACCTGAAAAGAAAAGAAAAAAACATTAGCAAATATTCGTAACGTTGAAATTTTCTGAAAAATTAAAAGAAATAATTGACGAAAACATTTCATAAATTTCAGTTGTAATGTTCACAAATGCATGTCATCATAGCAATGACCCAAGTGATAAGGTGATAAGAACACGTCTGCCGGAGGAAATGACGCCCACACATTTCCGATTAGTACTGATTCGTTCATGGCAGCTTCCTTCGTTTGTCCTTACAACCGAACATTCAAGAAAAAATAATTTTATCCTCTTGATACAAACTATAATATTTCCATAAAAATCTTCGATCTTACTACTTTATTAAAAAAATCTGAGAAACGGTATATTCAAAAGAAATTTGTTATGGACATTATACATAACCTTAGAGTTTATAGAGTGGTATCTATCCAAGGCAGTGTAGTCAGTTTTTGGTGATTTTTACCGGACTCGGCGGACCTGGACGTGGCTAATACTAAGGCTAGGGTATTTATACATCCATTCATATCACATATCGACATAATGTTTTTGTAAATTCGTATAACCACTTTTTCACAGTTTTGTTATCAACAAAAATATAACCTAAAAAAACCATTAGTTGTGTCAAGTTTAGAGGCATAATAAAAAAATGTGGGCGGAGTCCCGCGGTAGTACCAAGAGGCCAAGATCATCGTGACAGTACATAGAAGCGGTGTACTATATTTGTTGTCTCTTTCTCTCTCATGGTGTACGCCGTAAAAACCCGAAGAAAATGATTTATTTGCAAGTTTGTATAGGTTGGGTAAAAATAATTAGCTCTCTCTCCATACATTGTTACGCCAAGGGTATAACTTATAATACATAACTGGTGACTCTGTAAAAATCACTCTGAAGTGCACCTTGCTCTTTAGCTTAACCTCTAATTATAGCAACCTCTTATCGAGCCCCTAGACACCTGAAAAAACATTTAGCCTCCTTGCAAAAACTAATTTTGCAGGGTATGGATTGCTTTCTTTAGAACAGGGGTGTCAATATTTTTGATGAACTGGTATTTCAGAGGAAGGTGATTCCAATTACCAGCTTAATTTATGCCTTCAGCGCCAGTGTACAGCTGAAAGACTTAGTAAATACGTGCCCAGCGTTTTGGTGGTCAACATTTCGACTGGACAACTACATTTATGCTTCTTTATTTAAGATACTTTTATGAATATATTTTCATTCCATTACTTTATGTTCAGTTTTATTGTTATTATATATATCGTCGCTGGATAGCAAAAGGATTCAAGCGACAGTTTGGTGAAAAATGAGTTTGATTCTGAAGACTTTTGTGGCCCTTCAGTCATCTTAAATATAACTGACATCTGGGAGAAGGCTTGACTCAAGCGACACAAGTTTGGGACTTTTTTATCTTTGTGTCGCTTAAGGTAACTTAGAAAGAGCATTGACTTGAATTTATTTTTCAAATCCAACCAAGCACTGAAGACTTATTAATTTTATAATAAAACATACAAAAATCTTTAAAGCGCTCTCGTGTAAACTTCCCGAAATGGCGCTTCAGCCCTTTTTCCTTTCCGGCAACGATATATATTTTTTATTTACATGTAGATATATTATTGATATTTTTAAATAGAATATTCACAAATAATAATACATGTATCCTAATACAACCCTTATTGCACTGTATAACTATAAATATTCACGACTATCCTGATATGGGCATGAGTCTAATATGGTAGTTGTAGAGCTTAAAAAATATAAAGCACGTAAAATAAATACAACGATTAAAGAAAATAACAATATTATCACAAAATTATAATAAAATCGTTTAAGAAATACAGCATTCGCGAAGCATTCCCAGAAATATGGCAAGATAAGAAAAAAAATCCAATACTTTTTGCAGTCAGAGGTCAAAGAAACCAGAAACGGTCTATCAAAAAAATATCGCATAAGGTTTGAAAAGATGCCCTATTTTGGGTTTAATTAGCTTTTACGCTAGTATACCTAACCTAATAATCGTTAAATAACAACAAAAAAAACGGTTAAATGTTTAATCTAAATTTTCCGCTTGTCCCTAAATTCTTGGCTAGTTATCCCGTTATTTCGTTTAGCCTTCTGGATAATGGTCTGGATTCCTTTTGGATTTCCGGTCTGGTGTGAGAATCTCGCCACCAATACAAATCTACAAATACTTCAACAGATTATGCCCATATCTCACAGACCGGCTACCGGAATCCAAGGGTTGACACCTTTTTTTGAAAGCAAACCGCAAACAACCAAACAACCCTCTTTCTTTGACGGTGAGCAAATAATAATAAAAAATATTAATTCTGAGTGAAAAGCTTTTATTCTCCGAAATAAAAGGTTGGGAGATGTTTTGTAGCAACAGGTCGTATTTTTTTACTTTCACATAATGGGTTTGCATCTTCATTTCACTATTGTCACTGTAACAATTTGAGATAATTCCATCAACAGGGTGTTATCAAAAATATGTTTATGACATGTTAGACTGAAGCCTTATATAGATACGTTATTTTATTTTCTAACAACACGCTTATTGGTTTTGACTCAACCGTTGTACGTCAGAGTAGTTTGACAGTCGCAGAATGATAGGTACTCTCAGTATCGCACTTTGTGAAAAACTACCATTCAGAATAAAAACGTTACTGAGTGGTGAGACGCTCGACTACGAATCCAGAAGTCACGGGTTCAAACCCGGCGTACGCAAATAACTATTATTTAATTAATATCTGTCATAACACATGTAATTCATTTGAAATATTATATTGTATATTTGAGGCACGTTCCAGAGTGGTAGATACTCATAGTATGGCCCTGGTGAAAGACCACCATTCAGAATCGAAACGTTGCTTGAAACGCCTCTAGCCGTGCTTGGTGACCAGATCTGAATAACCGGGTACTTCCCAACCTTTCTCTTCCCCATCTCTTTCCTCTCCCCACTACCTTCAGCCTTACAATACACCCTAATTGGGGATGCTGGCTCTAGACGGTTGAGAGCAGTTGAGACTCTTGTGCGGTATTGTAAACTATAAAAAAATGTACTCAAAGTCGTAGTGTTTTATTTAATGATGTTCTGTCACAAAGTTAATGGTGTTCATAACAAGCTTTAACCATATTATTTCCTTTCACAGACCCAGTTGCGTCAAGTTGATTGAATTTAATACAGATTTTTTGATAATTAGTCAGTTTGTGTCCACAGAATTCAACGCACTACCCATCTTTATTACTTAATTTTATTACCAAGCAACCAGAAAGAAATTAAAAACTTTAACAACTTGTCTAATATATTTATTTTATTTTTCAAAAAACTTTTTAACTACCGTGTTCGGTTTTTTAGGACCACCGCACCGGAGCCCGGAGGCTTGTGTAAAGGACAAATTAGATCTTCTTATGAAATATTACGGCAGCGAGACAGGTGAATTTAATCTAAAAAAAAAGTCAAGGGTTGGGCAAAAAAATAAGGGTAGGAAACCCGAACCACTAATCCCTTTAGAATCGTGATCAGATGTCGTATTCAAATTTTAAATCCCAAACAAGTGACTTTAAAATATTTTAAAGCTAGGTAGATGGGCACCTACTTAAATAAGTTTTTAAAGAAGGCAGGTACTTTTACCGTCGTTATTTGACACCCCAATAAAACTTAAGGTGATAAATCAATCTTTATTTATTTATTACCGAAAACCACCCGCGTAGATTTTGATTGAAATTATTTACAAATTTTGAAGAAATAAAGTTGAATTATTGACGACATAAATTAAAACCCTCCCGAATTGTTTTTTCCTGCATTTTAATGACATCTAGATTATGTTTCAGTAACGTTCAACATCGTGACATGTTCTCGTACTTCTTTTTTTATCCTAGCCAACAGCAGCTATAAAGTTTAAAGGGTAAAATAAATAATAAAGAGTTCACACGCAGTACCTACTCGGTGTCTAGTGGTTGACGTTTCCAACAGCGATTCCCGCGCAATTTGCTGCACATGTGTTGCCAGGAGAAAAATAATCGTTTCTAGAAATGACGCATTCCATTCAAGCACTGCATGGGAGAAATGCACAGCGGAACAGGGCAACCATCCTAACAATAATCTATTGGAATTATTTTTTATGTGAATACCGCACAAGAGCTAATTGTAACTAAAAAGAAGTGCTCTCAACTATCCGGAGCCATTATGATTATGGCATCTTCAATTGGGGTGTGTTTTGAGAATGAATAGGATGAGAAGGGAGAAGAAATAGGAAAGAAGAAGGTGGGAAGTACATGGCTATTCAGATCTGATCACCAAATACAGCAAGAGCCGTTTCAAGCAACGTTTTGATTCTGAATGTTGGACTTTCTTTATTTTTTTAAGGGCTAGATAAAAATTCACTTAAAAAGGGTACCGACTATATGTTGAAAAAAAGAACGGAAGTAATATATTTATGTAACATTTCGTTTGGAAATTTTAAATAAATCATTAATTCAGTATTTTATTTAGTTATTACCACCTTGAGAGGTGCGTTACAAGTGCGGTAATTGTTATTACACTTAATTAGTTATGCCATCGATATAATCTATCATATAATCAAATGTGTATTATATTTTTATGATAAGTGAGTACCGCTCATTTAGTGTATTTTTTGGTGCCACGATGCATTTTTTTATCCTTACTCACCCGCCGCGCTGCAGTTGTATTTTCTTTTTTTAACACGCGGGTGGCAACACCGGCGGGAAACGTCAAAAAGCCCGCGCAGCTGTAAATGGCCGATCCTCGCCGAGAAAACGAACAATTTAAATGGATGTTAAATCGTAACAAACGCATGGAAAGACCCTACCATTTGTTGGCCACTTGATAAACCCATTGTAATAATACGTAAGACTTGTTTCGAGATGGCAATTGATACTGAACGATTATGCTTTCAATGACTATTGTGGAATTGCTGAGACGAGCTTTTACAATGAAGACTGAAAGCTATTGTCATGCCGTAATTTTATTTGTATAATAATATTATGAAGACACGTCTATGATTTTTAAATTCCAATCCCATAATTAATGATGAATGAGCTTTGTGAAACGTCCAAAACACACGATTCTTTTCTATATAACTAAACATTGATTCAGTGGGTAGGTACTCCACCTTTGAAATCTGTTTACAAAGTATAAGTCGCGAAATTATATTTGACAAAAACAACACACCCTTAGTATTGTGCGTATTGGTGCAATATATCTATACACTTCAAAATGTCCTTCCAAAACGTCACGGAGGCATAGCCTTTTGTCCTGCGTACGCTTACTTACTGTTTTTTTTACGAAAAGGTGTCAACAAGTGTATTCGTTATTTGAATTTTAATATTCTAAAAGTTTTAACAGTAAATTTAAAAAAATCACAATCTATTTTTTTAATTATATTTAACATAGTTTTATTTTTATTTCTTTTGGATTTTCTATGTTGAAAAACAAGTATGAAATATAGCATCATATGATTATTGTCTTTGTGTCATCTCTGGCTGCGATGTCCATGAGACTTTCCTTTTTTGAAAATGATCGTCATAGAAAAATTAGGGCCTCAGAAGAGGAGTAAAATAAATTAACTCTTTAATGAGTTATCTTTGTTGATTGTGAAATCAAAATCAATTCAAATTTTCAAATGTAATATTTATCCAACATAAAATACGATAATGGCGAACGAAAGCATATTTACGAAATCACAAAAGGTTTCCGGTTTTTAAAAATTAGAACAAAGGGTTTCTGGAAACACTTGGATACCAGCTTGATAAGAGCACAGTGTGCTTGTACATGCAAGACATGCAGCTATGTTGTCTAAACTCCAGCATTCATTTTGGGGCTTTCCATAATTATAACAATTTAAACGCATTAATATTAAAACAGTTTTAATATTGTCTTGACGATGAAAGGGTGCTTCAGAAACCGGTTGATAATTATATTAAAACTAGTTGTTACCCATAAAAAATCACCGGATGTAACTTGACTTGCCAAGAAAAAAAATATAAGTTGCTTTAATCCACCCATTTAAAAAATAGGATATTGTCTGCTAAAATACATTATAGGTAGGTACTTTTTAGGTAAGTAGGGATTTGAATAGATTATTTTTTAAGTTCAATAAATGAAAAAATAACTTTATATAAGACCACGGATATTATTTTAATTTTTATGACCGACCGGTTTCGCTTAGCCTAAGCATTATCTGGGTACAAAATTAAACTAAGCAAAAAATATAAAGTTTGCGGTTATATTTATATATATATATATACAGAGGGAGAACAAAATATTTTAAAAAAATAACAGAACAATGAGAAAACAATGGAAGAAATAGTATATTTCTTTAAATATGGCAAACCACAAAGTAATGGCTTTCTACGAAAATATTAATAATTTCAAATCACATCAATTCCAAATTTGAATAGTTCACACTCAAAATCCCGAAAGAAATCATTTATAGTTCATAATTTTGTAGAATATTTTAAAAAATTAAAAATATAATTTAAACGAAAATATGATAATATTGGTTCCTTAGCAAGTTTTTAGGGCAATAAATCTTGCCAAAAAATATTTATTTATACACCATAAAGAACATGCTTATTTCTAATAATATGGTAGATCTACAGTCTCTCGTGTCTAGGTTGAACCAAGTACGTATGGAGAATGAGTCAATGATGAATGTAAGTAAGTCCTAAGTCATGGTGTTTGAAAGAGGGAGTACGAAAACACTATACTCGTACAATATGGTTGTGAAAGGGAGCAAGTGGATAAGTTTATGTATTTAGAAGGTATGTTTACGAGAACGGAAAGGTTGATAAGGACCTTAAAAGAAGGGTGAATGCAGGGATAGAGTTCCCAAAAGAGAGATGAATGCGATGGTCGCTTCAAAAATATGTCAAAAGAAACGAGGTTGGCAGGCCACAATGGTATGCTGACACCAGCCCTAATGTATGGCAGTGAGGCATGGAACTGATAGAGATAATATGAAAGTAAACTGAACGCTGTTCAAATGAGATTCCTGACGCGTATGTGTGGTATATGTATTATATTATATTATTATACTCGACCATGGAGGCAGTCAACAATGTGGTTCGTTGTTCCAAAGAAAAAATATGTTTAATTTTTAGGTTACCTCTAGGATACCATCACCTTTACATATAAAAATTTTTACCAGATCTTGTACTGTACGACAAATTCAGAAAGTCCATTTTTTATTTCGCTCCCATGCCCTAAATCGGAAAAAATAAATAAAATAAAAATAAATAAATGAAAATCACAATTATAATTTTAGGTTAATAAGTGTGTCTATCTGATGGGACCTGCAAAGTAAGTATGTTCCTGTATTTTTTTTCTTATTTAAACTAGGAATTAATATCTAATGATAAAAAATAAGATCTGTACAGCGCCCTTCAGGTGATTTTTCACAAAAACGGCGCTATACAAATCATCCAAATATTATTATCTATATACGTACATACGACCGTGCTATAGTTGTTGAAATCCGGAAAAAATGCAAGACTTGAGGGGTTTGGGCATGTGGAGCGGATGAAGGAAAAAATTAATGTAACGAGAATATGAGACGCAAAAGTAAATGGTAGAAGAAATCGGGGACGCCCTAGGAAGACATGCCAAGATCAAGTAAGTCATACGCTTGAGTCGGATCATGTTAAGAGTCAGAATAACAGAATATTATGTATGAATGTAAATGAAGTGTGAGTGTTTGCAAATACAGAGTTGTATGGCAGTCCATCGTCTCTGCCTACCCGGCCCATTCAGAGCAATAGATCCCTGAACCGACTGAACGACTGAAATCAGTATCTGCACAGAAGATAAGCACATTATGTAAATAATTATTATTATGACTCTTTTACGACCCATAAAGGTCACCCATGGAACGTATCAGGAACAGATGCATACCCCGCGGGACAGTTTTTAAACTAGATTTTGGCATAAAATAATTATTTATCCGTGCTTCAACAGAGATTAATCACCATTTGATAAAAGTATTAATCTGTAGGTACCTTAAACGTCAAAGGTCAGTTGTGCACTTTTTTTATAAAAATGAGTTTTGTATGAGACGTTTTTTTTTTATTATTTCAGTAGACATCTTAGAGTATATAGAGTGGTATCTATCCAAGGCAGTGTAGTCAGTTTTTGATGATTTTTACCGGACTCGGCGGACCTGGGCGTGGCTAAGACTAAGGCTAGGGTATTTATATATCCATTCATATCATATATCGATACAATGTTTTTGTTTATTCGTATAACCACTTTTTCACAGTATTGTTATCAACAAAAATATAGCATATAACCTAAAAACCGTTTAGTTGTGTCAAGTTTAATGGCACACTAAATAAATGTAAGCGGAGTCCCGCGGTGACCCAGGAGCCCAAGATCATCGTGACAGTACATAGAAGCAGTGTATTATATGTGTTGTCTCTTTCTCTCTCATGGTGTACTACGTAAAAACCCGGAGAGAGTGATTTATCGCAAGTTTGTATAGGTTGGGTAAAAATAATTAGCTCTATATCCAAACATTGTTACTCCATACATTGTTACACCTTTCTACTTAGTAATAATAAGAACGGTTTTACTACGATAATATTTAACAAAGGTAGGTTAATATGAATGAACTGATTTTCATACAGTACCTATACCACGTACAGATTACAAATTCATTATTTTGGTTATTCTTATCAAATATGCGGTTCCTAATCGCCAGGCATCGGATAATATCGTCGCTGGAAATACGAAATGGCTTAAGCGACACTTTGGCCAAAAATGAGTTAAATATGTGGATTTGATCAGTTCTTTTTTGCATCGAATGCTTTGACTTTTGTTTGATCCGGAAGACTTTTTTGACCATTCAGCTATCTAATAATAATAATAATAATAATATTTGGACGATTTGTATAGCGCCGTTTTTGTAAAAAATCACCTCAAGAGCGCTGTACAGATCTTACTTTCTTTCGTTACATATTAATTCCTAGTTTAAATAAGAAAATATACAGGAACATACTTACCTGGCAGGTCCCATCAGATAGACACAACTAATAACTTTAAATTATGATTATTATTTTAATTTTTTTTTTTTTTTTTTTTTTTTTTTTTTTTTTTTTTTTCCGATTTAGGGCATGAGAGTGAAATTAAATTAAAAGAATGGACTTTGCCATTTGGGAGAAGACTTGACACAAGCGACACAAGCGACACAAGCTTGGGACTTTTTTAGCTTTTTGTCGCTTCAGGTAACTCAGTTAGAGCATTCAATTACCTGAGTTAACTTTTTTTTTTCAAAATCCAACCAGTTACTTATGAGTTTTATTGTAAAACAACAAAAAACTTTCAAGTGCTCTGGTGTACACTTCACGAAATGGCGCTTCAGACCTTTTGACTTTTCGGCCACGATATGCATTTGCATGTTTTAGCCTTTTTTGTCAGTAATGCATATTTTCAGCCAATTTCTTCAAAAATGAGCTGAATATGTGATCTTTAACTTTGCAGTCATCGGAATGCACACTTGTTATTTTTCAGTAGTGGTTATAAACACATACTCGATGAACAGATTTGTTGATGATAGAAAATTTGATTTTCGATTTTTTTAAATTTGTTGATGGTGATATTGATGACCAATCATTTTTTTTAAATGTGTGAGAGAATAAAAATATTTATTGATGTCAGCATTAGACACCATTGTGTGGGATTTTTCACAGCATTTTTTATTCCCAGAAAACTGTGTGTTTTGAATGTTATCCTATACTACGCAATGTAAGCATTTTTCCAAATAACTTGTGTTGTGTGGAGTCATTGTAACAGGTGAATGAATGACTCCGCTCTGAAGTCATGATTATTAATATAAAAAAATAGTCTAACACATCATCCAAAGTTCGCCTCTCTCCTTTTTCTGCTATTGTGGGAAAATGCCTTCCCTTTTGTAACAACTAAATTTTGTAGGAAGACTCAAGACAAGCGCATAACAACAATAAAATGATGTAGGAAGTCACAAGGCTAAAACAACTGCAAACTGCAACAAAAAGTTCTGTACAAGGACACAAGTCCTACAAATTTGTAACAACAAAGTTCTGCAGGAGTACATAAATTCCACAAAAACAGGATGATTCTGCAGGATGCCACAAGACTTACAAATGTACAACAACGTTCTGTAGGAAGACACAATACCAACAAATCTGCAACAACAAAATTCTACGTAAGATGACAAACGACTCACAAAACTGCAAAACAGAGTTCTGTGGGATGTCACAACTCCCTTAGATCTCTAACGATAAAGTCCTGGAAAAGGATACGAAATCCACAAATCTCCTACAACAGTTGTGCAGATGTATTATAATCCTGCATGTATACTACAAGACTAAAAAACCTGAAACAACGAAGCTCTGAAGAAGAACCAAGACCAGCAAATAAGCAAAGCACGAATCCTGTATTTGTGCTTTGCTGTCGATACTTGTTTTTAAATCGAACTAACATAGACAGTATAGTATAGTAAATAAATTAAAATACCTGTTTGACTAAGCGTACTTTATAGAATAATTTTCTTTTGTACGTTTTGAACAAAAATAAATAACAGCTTTGATTTAAAGGCTCCAGCCTATAAAATAAAGCGATGTGAATTATTGTGAGGGCAAGACCTTTCATGTGAAACACGTGAAGAACGAGGAAGCGGACTGCGATATTAAATACGAGGACATTACATACATTTGTCACATTAATTATTCACGGAAGATAAAATCATTAATAATTATTTACAACTCCAGCTGTTCCAGTTATACACATGGGTGATTATTTTCTTTATTTCGTACTTATAAGTATAATTTATGGGTATAATCATTTTGTTATGTGAGTACTGCACAAGAGTTTCAACCACTCTCAACTGTACGAAGCTAATTAGGATATGTTGTAAGGCTGAAGGTAGTGAAGAGGAGAAGGAGATGGGGTAGAGGAAGATTAGGAATTTTCTGGCTATTCAGACCTGGTTTCTAAACACGGCTAAAGCCATTTCAAGCAACGTTTCAATCCTGAATGATGGTATTTCACCAGGGCCATACAAGTATTTACCTCTCTGGAACGTGCCGTAAATATACTAATTGTTTTATTTACAAATAAATGTTATCTCATTTATTTGCGGACGCCAGGCTTCGAACCGACGACCTTCGGATTCTTAGCGGAGGTTTTTAACAGCTCAGCCACGTAGATAGGCTTTTCTTGGAATTTCAATGTGAAGCAACCTTACCAGATATACAAATCTAAAAATCTGATTTTCTAATTCAGGAAAAACTCTCCAACGGTGAGCTTTGGTATTATTTGCACAGCTTCGTGTCTGGAATTTACTATCTAAATCAGGAGCGAAGCCGAGTACTATAGCTAGTGTTATATAAATCACTGTAAGAACAAACTTTCTAAATTAAAGTCGTATTTAGTATATGTAGTTTGGAGTAAGTTCTTGGAATAAGAAGTAATTCCTGACATACAGAGCATATAGATACTTCGTATGGTCATATCAACAATGCCGAAAGACTTCAAGAAGAAAGGTTATCAATAATCATGCAAAGCTGAGAAGTTCATTCCCATGCAGAATTTGCGAAAAGGTTAGGTAGGTCCTTAGATGAAGAGATTATAATTATATATAATGGTGGGAATTGTGTACTTGGCGACATTCTCGTTGCTATGGGTGAGAATAAGTTAATTTGACATTTTGACTCAACTGATTATTTAAGTTTTTTAGTCAGAAATGTAAGTAATTATATATTTTTTTTAAACCCGTCGTACAGAGTAAGTACCTGACTAATTGATACCACGCTTTTTTAAATTGATAAATTATTTTCTTTAGGTTAGGTTAGATATTAAAAAAATGTTGTGTGAAAATGGAAATTGCTAAATTCCGGGAATGGCTGCAGAGGCCTGATCCTTTCGGAGGATTTATTTTGGCTTTTCGTATTTTGTTTGGATGCATTCATCATACCGGACGAGGCCATTTATGGATTACGCGAGACTTTAAAAAATAATCGTCGCCGGAAAGGGAAAAGGGCTGAAGCGCCATTTTGGGAAGTTTACACCAGAGCGCTTTAATGTTCTTTGTTTGTTTTATAATAAAATTAAAAAGTCTTCAGTACCTGGTTGGATTTTGAAAAAAAGTTAACTCAATGCTTTTGCTGAGTTGCCTGAAGCGACAAAAAGCTTAAAGGTCCCAAACTTGTGTCGCTTGAGTCAAGCCTTCTACCAAATGATAATATATTTTAGATGCCTGAAGGGCCACAAAAGTCTTCAGAATCAAACGAGAGTCAGAGCTTTCGATACAGGAAAAAAACTGATCAAAACTGCATATTTAACTCATTTTTTACCAAAGTGTCACTTAAACCCTTTTGCTTTTCCAGCGAAGATATTTCTGTAAAAGGGAAACTTTCGAATTTCGATCTAATAAGAAAACCCTCATCCTTTTTTGGGCTCCCGAGGCTAACCGAGTGTCTGTATATTTAAATATTATAAGAAGCATTCGGAAGCGTATGCCCAGATGGGACATGTATAATAATATGAACAATAATTCTGATCGTGAATCAAGGATTCATCCGATGTCAGAACACATTGATGGATTTATTGTTCCAAGGTGCAGTGCTTTACTCAACTTATTCAGGAAACATTCATCACGCAGCTGTCATAAGGCACAATGGTGAGGTGCTAGAATATGAATGATGCATCCTAGACCATATTATATAAAAGGTGGTCAAAGTCGTGTAATAATATAGGAATGAGATAAATCAAGGAATGCTATTTTTTTCATTAAAAGTAAGAATTATCTACGTTGATTTTAAAACATGTGTACGGAATTCCTATCTATTTTCATATTATTTAAAACACGTATTAAATAACGTTTCTTAGTTTATAAATCGTTTGTATTAAGCAGCTTTAATACGTAAATTACGAAATAAACAATATAACATTATATGTTATATTTTGACATTAAAATTGATTTTGAAAGATTCTTAGCTCATAGCTAAGCATATACTTTTAGCTCATGGTGTAAATGACATTTTGAGTTGAAAATGGACTTTCACATGTCACATGGAATATTAATCCTAAACATAAAACTGAAATCCGCTTGTTATTTGTTGTCTGAAATAATAATCTAAGCTTTTGGCGGAAAGCTTTGACGTAATAAATTTAAAAATTCACACATTTTTCTAGTTGGGATTTCCAGGTCAACGCAAGTATTTTTTAGCTAGTAACATAATTTCCATCAAGAGCTGTGAAGGTTTGAACATATCACAGATTTTTCACAAAAACGGCGCTTCACAACTCATCCAAATATTATTATTATTATTGCGTAGAATTTCAATTTATATTTTAAATTTTAATGTTTTTCTTGGTTAAAATACATTATTGCATCTTAAACTACAAAGCGTATTTTCGATGTCTCAAAAAACAATCTGTAACTCTCAAAAATCAGTTTTTAATTTCCTCCTGAACAATTACGTTTTTGACACATGGGAGGTATTTTCGCGTTAATGTTATTTTTCAATAAGAAAAAAGATCAAAAAACGTTCAAACTCTTCTAGACGTGTTCTTTTATATTACATTGTTAAAAAAATTCACAAAATATTAATTTACGATGATTTACTGCTGAGCTTTGCCTTGTGCCTCGATACGGCATTCCATAAACTAACGATTTGTGTGAAATTTTAAACCTTGGGAGCCGATCCTTCAAGGAGTCGACTCAAGAACACCAAACGCTTCCTGTAAATAAAGAAAATATCGCGTCTGCGAAAATAAACACCATTCACATCTGGTTTAAGGAATACATCAGCAGATTGACACGTTCATTTCTGAAAATCTTTGCTGCTGTTATAATTTTTATTTTTTTGAAACATGTGATTTCAATAAAAAAAAATGGCAAAAATACCGAAAAAAGCTTTAAAGAAATGAATAAGTAACTTTGTGTAAGACCAAATATATTATTTTAATTCATTTCATCTGTCTCTTTCTCTCTGTTCCTTTGTTATAATTAAAATTTTACTATATTTTTCTCTCATTGTTCTGTTATTTTATTTTACAATTTTGTTGATAAGTTGCTGCTAAATAATTTATTCCCTATTTTAAAAACCACCTTCTCAGTTGATGTTTTGCTTTATTCACTTCATATTATCTGTCTGTTTCTTTTTGTTCTTTTGTTGTAATTAAAATTTTATTGCATTGTTTTCGTGCTGTTCTATTATTTTATTTTATATTATATTGTGTTCCCCCTCTGAATGTATATATAACCGCACACTTTGTATTTTTTGTTAAGTTTGATTGTAACGATGTTTTAACTGGCGTAGATTGAAGAAAAAAATCTTTCAATACCAAGAGATGTTAAAAAAATTATAACATTTGGTATTCTGTTAAAAATCATGGACTAAAAATGATTGTATGAAAAAATCTGACAAAAGTAACATTTGTTAAAAGAATCATCAATTTATGGACAAAATATTTATGCAATATTTGCGGTCGGAAATTAGATGCCGTTTTCTCAATATCTATGATACGGAATGAATTGAACATTTGGTATTCTGTTAAAAATGATGGACTTAAGACGATTCAATGAAAAAATCTTTCAAAAGTAACATTTGTTAAAATAATCATCAATTTTATGGACGGTAAGCAATGCTTGGGGTCGAAAATTAGATACCGTTTTCTTAGGCTCCTCCTCTCTCTATGAGACCGAATTAATCGAACTTTTGAAATTTTCTTACAAATGATGAACTAAAGACGATCGAAGATAAAAATCTTTCAAAACCAACAGATGTTTAAAAAATTATCAATTTTATGGACAGCATGCAATGCTTGGGGTCGAAACTTAGATGCCGTTTTTTCAGGCTCTATGATATCGAATGAAGTGAACTTTTGTGATTCTGTTAAGGATGATAGATTAAATACAATTTAATAAAAAATCCACCAAAAGTAACATCTGCCAAAATAATACCACTTTGCGGGCCTTGGGGTTGTAAATAAGATGCCGTTTCGTCAGGCTCACTTTAACGCTCTCTGCATTGAAAACAATTAACGTTTTCTAATGAAAGTGGGTGTTTTTTCCAATTCAAATTTCTATATTATAATAATTTATTGCATTTGGAACATGAGATGGGCTTCAAAAATATATAATTATAAAAAAAGAAAAACTAAAAAAAATTAAAATGCACACGTGTGTCACAAATTCGGAAATGATTTGCATCTAAAGTTTCAATTGGATTGTTTCTATATTCTAACTAATTGTAAAAATATATTTACGCTACTAAATACATTTCAAATTAGTGTGCATTCACATTGTGAAAAGAATCGTTAAAATGGCTTGTATTGCTGAAAGAATGCGACAGCACTACAAATTCGTACAAGGCTGTCTCATTCTTTCATTTTACAAAATTTTCGAATATAATCTTCTGATTTACACTATTTTTGCATAATTTGGTCTCTTTAATACCCAGTGTGATTTTTTCTTTCAAACAGAAGATAGGTACCAACTCGTATCAAGTATTAAACGAGAGTCCGTTTCCCATCAGGCCGCGAAATTGCGGGTTGGATTTTCGTCAATGAATAGTATGGTTTTTTTCATTTTATATTATTACATATTTAAAAGCGCTGGGCTCGTGAAAAAGAACTGTACTAAGGTAATATGAGCACCTAAGCAATTCGCCGCCTGAAGCGCACTGCTCCAATTGCGTCTGCGCAGGACCGGCCCTGATTACAGGTAAGATATTAGAATCTTTGTATACATATTCCGCCAAGTAATTGTGTATTTATACTTCCAGTGTTGCCTGTATTAAGTATCTAAATCCCACTGTAATATTAAATGTAACATTAAAAAGTGTTAATAATATCTTATGTATTGTTTATTTCACATAGTATTCGATGACCTTCTATGTTGTTATTTGGTTTTCATCTGTTTAGAGAAATAATGACATAATATGTCACAATGTTCACAATTTCACACCCATTTATCAACCACACTCCATATATTATTTTCTAGCGATGATAGAGATGGCAGTTATAAATCATAAGAGTTGTTAAGTTGTTGCTAAATAAATCATTCCGTATTTTTAAATTACATACTACACTTTCACGTCAGTTTTAACATTTTATTCATTGTTAAATACACAGTGATTTTTTCTTGCTAAAATATTACCATAAAGCTAAAAATCTTTCTGCTGAATCTACAAAAACTCTCAAGATACTTTTTTTTGCAATTTGTAAATCAACACACATTTGAGACGATGTATGAATGTGAATGAAGCAAGGAGTGTGTGCCAAGGCAGAGTTATATGGCGGTCCGTCCTCTCTGCCTACCCCTGCGGTGAAACGGCGTGATGGTTAGTTTGTTAGTTAACACACATATTTTTAGTCGACACCGTCATTTATATAAACTAGCTATGAAGATTTGAATTATTAATTTACCTGTCAAAACACCATAATATCTTTTAAACCATATTTTTATTGGTTCAATTAGAAAATGATTTATAAAATAGAGTGCCTAGACTCTGGCGACACCGAGTAGTAAAACTAGAATTTCATCAAAGCTTGAATTTACTATGTTTATTGCGATAAAAGGCTACTACAATATAAAAGGACGAGGACAGTAAAACAGTAGAATCTCCTGATACTAATCTAATAACACCTTGTACAGGATCATCTGTAATTGATCGTAATTACAATTGATCATTAATTTTCTAGGTGTCCTGTTTAATCCAACATAAGACTGAAGAATAACAAATCTGAACATGCTAAACATTGAATAATCTTATTTACTCGACTATTCCATGAATTTTACATAAAACGCCGATTCACATAATATTGTATCGTTATATAATCCAGTATCTATTCTAGTCGCATCGACGAGCTTTCGAGAGCTTTCTTCGAAACAATGCAAAAAGCATAGATAAGTTATAGGTAGTAGAGGAAGATAGTCGGAGTCAATGAACAGGAACCTTTAGCCGAGACCGAGCCCATAAAGAAGTTTAGTATGTGTGTGGACAGCGCGTACCGTTTCCAGATATTATGTATGCTGTTAGCTATTCGTTTTCAGACGGAAATGGGCCAGAATGGCACGCAAAATAATAATAAAATTAAAATAAATAAAATAGCTATTTACGATAAGTTTTTTTAAAAATAAATCTGGGTAGTTAAAATGCCAATGTTTTGTTTAATGAAGGAAGAAACACACATAAGCTGGTTACCGAGGTGTTGATCATGAAAATGCGATGTAAGTATGAATTCAAATACTGGTTGCGATTTTTATCAAAGTTTATTTTAACACAGTCGAAGACGTACCTGCCAAGCTACAAGTACCTAGTACAAGTAACTACCACGAGTACCTACTACAAGTAGCTACTACAAGTACCTGCCTAGTACAAGTAGCTTCTCAACAGAAGCCAAGTGAAGTCATATTGTATTTTATTATGTACATAACAAATGCATGCTATAATTTTTAAATATAACCGAGGAAAGAAACCGGGTAGTACACTCGTAGAAAAATAATTGAAGTATTAGTTATTAAATCAGATTTAATGGAATCTAAATATTATCAGAATGACGGGCTTGGCAATAAAAGTAATTTGTTTTTTTTTTAATTAATAAAAAGCAAAATAATAATAACATTGCATTTACGAAGCGCAGTTTTGTGATATTTCATTTCTAGTGCACTCTACTAGAATAAACTCAAAAATGAAGATTTTGTGACAACACTCGGGGGTTTTAATTACGTCCATAGTGATCCTAACCTTATTGATAAAAAAGTTACAAAAAATCTCACAGCTAAAATGATAATCCTAGTCACAATTATGCAACGTAAATGTAATATTTAGGTTTTATTTTGCTAAAACATATAACATACAAATAGGTAGCAGATACCATATACTCGTATGCATGGTCACAATTTAAAAATGTAAATGAAGCAATAATAGTATCGAATAATATGAACCTAGAACAGATGGATAGTGTTTGACAAAGCGGTTCTACTTGTAAATATACAATTAGAACAGAACACACGAACATTAGAATAGAACCAAATAACGTCACAAAAATATAATAAACAGAACTCAGTTTAGATTCAGCAACAAATAACATAAGAAGGTTCCGAGTTGGCAGTTTACATACAACAAACAGTTCAACGAGGAGGCAACTAAAACCAAACAACTACGCAAGTCTTGACAAATTATTATAATAAACCTAAAACAAGTAAGGATTAATAAATAGTAAGATGTTTAAATAATTTGGTTTTTAAAGTCCGATTAAATTAGTGAATACCGCACAAGAGTCCCAACTGCTCCCAACGTCTAGAGCCAGTGGGACTATGGCATTCCCAATTAAGGTATGTTGTGAGGCTGAAGGTAGTGAGGAGGGGAAGGATATAGGTAAGAGGAAGGTTGAGAAGTACCTGGCTATTCAGATCTGGTCACCAAATACGGCTAAAGCCATTTCAAGCAACGTTTCGATTCTGAATGGTGGTTTTTCACCAGGGCGATACTCAAAGTATCTACCACTCTGGAACTATACTTTATATTATTTTATATGAATTAAATGTGTTATGAGACATATTAATTCAACAAAAGTTATTGGCGCACGCCTGGTTTGAACCCGCGACCTTTGCATTCGTGGTCGAGCGTCTTACCACTCTACTATGGAGGCCGTCAATATATCGCTGTGCTAGTTCAATACCATAACAAGTCAAAAAATATATTTTGTTGACTGGGTTTTTTTTTATTCCTTATGTTATAAGGAATCAGAAAACACCAATAACTCAAATAAAAAAAATGCTTTTTGTGGTATTGAACAATTGACCTAGCACAGCGATATATTGGTAAGAGCTGAATAATTTTTACACATTTTGTAAAGTGAAGTAAAATAATTATTTTTACAAATAATAAACATAACTATTAATTGCACTAAAGCGATTGGAGTCCACATTTCATTGCAAATTGTATTTTATCAATCCGTTAATCTTCAGATAAAACAAGTTTTGCAAAGTCAACAATCCAGATCGAATTTCACTGGCAATTTCATTTGTTTTTTCTTATAAGAACTTGTAATAACGAAGGCCGTCCAAAATAAATATTTTTTGTATCGATTCGGTAGGCAACCCTCGAATATGGTGTCAAATTACTTAACACGTTCGCAAATAGTAAACAGTTAAGCGATTTAGGTTTTATCAAGGAATTGATGACAGAATTTGTAAAATATTGTTAGTATAATTTCGTGAATATAATATATTGTATAATATTTATTTACTATATAAATATTACACCGTTTAATAAGATAGGATTATATTAAAACGGGCCTTATTTCCAGGTGATAATTTTACCAATACCAATCTCGTTCATATTATCAAAAACATAAGAAAAACGAAAAAAGGTTTAATGGATTCAATTACCGAATTTGTCTTTGCTCTGATGATAGCCAACCTTCGACAGAAGAAGGCCCAAGAAGAAGAAGAGGAACCTTTAGTTACAATACATCGAAATCATAACCGTCCCATAACCAATAATCAGTTCCAAACTAACTAACTAACCATCACGCCGTTTCTCCGCAGGGGTAGGCAGAGAGGACGGACCGCCATACAACTCTGTCTTGGCACACACTTCTTGCTTCATTTACATTCATACATCGTCTCATACATACTCTTCTGTTATTCTGACTCTTCACATGACCCGATTCAAGTATTTGATTTACTTGATCGTGCCATGTCTTTCTCGGGCGTCCTCGACTTCTTCTTCCATTCACTTTCGCATCATATATCCTTTTCACACTCCTTTCTTCGTTCATTCGCTCTACATGCCCAAACCATCTAAGCGTCCCTTTCTTGATCCTATCCATTACGCTCATATCAGCCTTGCATTCTTTCCGGATATCCACATTTGTAATACGGTCATACATGGTTTTACCGCACATCCGTCTCAAAGATCTCATTTCCACAGCATTCAGTCTACTTTCATCCTTCCTCTGCCAGTTCCACGCCTCACTGCCACACATCAGGGTTGGTATAAGCACTCCATTGTGGACTGCTAGCTTCGCTTCTTTGGACAATTTCTTATTTGCCCTAACAGTGTTCAGTCCTCCATTAATGGAGTTTGAGTCTGCATTCACCCTTCTTTCAATATCCTTATCAGCCTTTCCGTCTCTTGTAAACATACTTCCTAAATACACAAACTCATCCACTTGCTCCAAGTATTATAATAAGGAATATTCACTTATTTTTGAGCGATTGAATCTAACGCTGATATAAGATTAGTACCTGCCTACCTGCAGTAGATTGAAGAAATGGGTTAAATATGCATAGCCTCCTTCCATTTCCCAAGACCCATTCTAACGGAAATAACGTTGTTATGCTTATTTAATTTCCAGCACGGTGCATATGAAATTAAAATTCTTCGATTTGTTGACTGAGAAGTTGGGAGAGTACTGAGTAGTAAGTAAGCACTTCAAACAGGCATTATTATTCGTGAATTCGGCACCTGCGAACGTGGCGCAATCTGTCGACAGAGTCCACAAGCTGCGGGACAAGAGACATTGTCATTAGGAAACAAGACCCTCCGCCTCCAAGTACAGCTAGGCAAATATTTGGAACAACCGCGAAGCGGTTGGCACGCGAGGTTCAACATACCGGCGATTGTTTGAGGGAGGCAAACACTTGGAGTTTAAAAGGTATCACTGATTCATTAGAGGCGGATTTGATGGCCTACAAGCAAAAACACACAGTCAAAACCCATATATATTCTTGTAGAAAGCAATCACTTTGTGGTTTGATATATTTAATGAAAATTATAGCCTAAAGATTATCTAAGTGTATTTTTTTTTTTTTTTACTGTTCTCTTATTTTATTTTATATTGTGTGCTCCCTCTGTATGTATGAGTATAAATAACGTTAGTTTAATTATTTACCCTGATGATGCTTAGGCTTAGCGAAACTGGTCGGTTATAAAAATAAAAATTAAATATGTGGTCTTATACAAAGTTATTACTTAATTTTCATTCTATATATATTCTTTATACCTTCTTATGTTTATTGCTGAACCTAAACTAACTTCTGTTGTTTTATTTGTTATTGTTATTGTTATCATTTTGTCTTATTCTATTGTTAAAGTGTTCTGTTCTCACTCTTTTGTATTGTATATATACCAATAGAACCGCTTTGCCAAAATATACTTTTCATCTCTTCCAGGCTCACATTATTTGACACCACTAGCTTCATTCACATTTTTTAGGTATGACGTTTTCCTAAGTGCATATTTGATATCTGTTACTTGTTTATGTATTATACTTTAGCAATATCTAATCTAAATCTTACATTTATGTTGCATGATTAGACTAGGATTAATATTTTAGCTCTATGGTTATTAGTAACTTTATTTTATCATCTATGTTAGGACTGTGGGAGTAATTTTAAAAACATGACTCCTTAATGGGGTCACAGAATCTTTATTTTAAGTTATAAATACAACAAAACTGCGCTATATAGAAGCAAAATTATTTTTTTTAATTATTTCCTAAGGAAGGTTTTCAGAAAGCATCTAAAATATGTATTATCTTCACAAATAAGGAGAATATTTGTCGGAATAATTAATTGTAACAGAGTGGAAAAACAAACTCGATTAACAAGGTTTTGAGATGATGTAAACCATTCAATTCTTTCGAACCAACTTATGGCTAGGTGTAACGTATGAGAGTGGGTAATTTTTGGTGTGGTTATGATTTAATCGGCTAGTTGGTGGAGCAGCCAAGGCGTCGGGTTCCCACCCAGGTGTCACGGGTTCAATCCCTCTAAGTCCGCCATCAACGCACAATCAACATTTCTGATTATTATAATAGTAGTAGGAGGAATTCAAATATTCGTAGCCTAAGGTGATTGTATTGTAAATTAATTTTATTGTATTGTATAATATTGAATTGTATGTGTAAAACAAATTTGTTGTAGAAGCCCACTAGGTTGTAAATAATTTTAAAAAATACAAATATACGTTTAAATTTAAAAAAAAAAACCATTGAAATAAAATAAATTAACTTGAATTAAATTAAATTAATTGAATTGAAATAAATGAAGAAAAGCGATGATGCTTTACTCCTCAAAGATATTAATTCCACGTGTCCCGACACAAAGCAAGTGCAGTTTTTTCACCCAATCCCTCACTTACTATCAGTAGATTCATCCGAAAGTTTGAAACCTCCAGCCAAGCTTTGAAAGTTCTGGTCGCAAGTTGCAAGCTCGCAAGTGTTCTGTCCAGTCAAAATACAAGGCGTATTCCCGAGTCTGGCCAGGACTTTCACAAAGAAACAAAAGCCGAAAGCCTTAAAAAAACCCGTTGGACGACATTTAACGGCATTCGCGCGCATTTGAATAATTCACGGCGGGTTTTTGCCGCCAAAATCCAGCTTACCCTTCCCCTCTCCCCCTCCGCAACTCCCGCAATACCCTGGCCATCCTCGCCTGTCGCTCCCGGCCCTCTGGAACGATGTTCCTAATTCGAATTTAAATCATGGCTCGGAATTTAAAATCCTCCGTCAAAATGACGTGTTGCTGAGAATTGCGATTCCGTATCTGGTTGAAAGTATTGTTTTTATCTGCTCGAAGAAAGATTTAAATAATATATGCACGTGGGTACATATGCTTGCATTGTTTTGATGTTGTAATACCGCGAATCTTCAGTCTGTGTTTATCTGTTTTTCGCAGATAATCTATTTTGTAAACGCCATTTTTGGTCGAGTGGTTGAAATCCTCGACTACAAATCCAGAGGTCACGGGTTCAAATACATTTTATTCAATCAATATATGTTATTTCACATAATATATTTGCACAACGTTCCAGAATGGTAGATACTCTCAGTATCACCCTGGTGAAAGGCAACCATCCAGAATCGAAACGTATCTTAAAATAGCAGTGTTTGGTGACCATATATAAACAGCCGGGTACTTTTCAACAGTCTTCTTCCCCATCTCCTTCCCTCCCACTACCTTTAGCCTCACAACATACCCCAATTGGGGATGCCATAGTCTCACTGGCTCCAGACGGCGGGTATCAGTTGAGACTATTGTGCGGTATTCACATCGAAAAATGGTGATCTTAGCCTTAGTGATTAATATTACAAAGGTTACACGCGTCCATCTTATTACCTCGTGTTTGTATAACATCTGGAAAATGGAAGTAGGTATCAAATAATAATTCGAATATTTAATATTTTAGGAAACTAACAGTAAAAATGTATTTACGTTTATACAAACTCTTATAAAAGTAATAACTTTGTATTAGGCCACAGATTTTATTTTAACTTTTACGACCAACCGGTTTCGCTACGCCTAAGCATCAGCATCATCATTAAGAAGAAAAAAAACATTAATATAAAAATTAAAATAACTAAAATAAATAAATAAATATATTTTCCATGCATTTTCACCATTATAAAAGTGCATACTATACTAGTATATCATTACAATATTCTTTACGCCGAAAGTCGTGTACTACATTATGCTCACTGTTAAATACTACAAACTGTTGAATGGTTATCATCATGAATGATGGCTGATAACTCTGACCCACTCCAGGTGCGTGATTGTTAGACAAACAACACATCATAGCTAAAGGTTAGCTCAAATAATATGCGTAATGTTGATTGTTGGTGTGAGATTGTCCAATAAGCGCCTTGTACCAAAATAATGCACAAACGTTTAAATCCTAACATTAGATGGCCAAAAATACAATGGTGAAAAATTATTATTAAAAAGTATTTACTTTGTGGCTTTCCATAATTAAAACAATTTTAACCTATCGTCTCAAAGGCAAAAGAGCTGAAGCGCCATTTTGGCAAGTTTACACAAGAGCACTTTGAAGTTTTTTATGCCTTACAATAAAATTTATAAGTTTTCAGTACCTGGTTGAATTTGAAAAAAAAGTTAATTCAGATAACTCTCACTGAGTTACCTGAAGCGACAAAAGACTAAAAAAGTCCCAAACTTGTGTCGCTTGGTATAAATATATTTCTATAAAAGTCTTATCAAACGAGAGTCAAAGCATTCGATGCAAAAAAAAGAACTGACCAAAACTGCATATTTTACTATTTTTTTACCAAAGTGTCGCTTAAGCCTTCTTGCCTTTCGAGCAACGATATTTATATTTTTAAAAGTTTTTAAACTGTCCTAAAGACGCAAGAGTGCTTCCGAAACTGGTCGACAATTGTATCACAACTAATTGTTACCCGTGAAAAATCACTTGATTTGGCAAGAAAAAATATTATTTGCATTGTTAATCCACCCTTTTCAAATATAGAATAATATCTGATAAAATACATAATAGGTAGGTAGGGATTTCAAAATATATTTTTTTTATATTTTCGTAGAAAGCAATCACTTTTTGGTTTGACATATTTAATGAAAATGAAATAATAACTTTGTATGAGACTAGAAATTTTAATTTAATTTTTATTACCGATCAACAGGGTACAAAATTAAACTCAACAAAAAATACACAGTGTGGTTATATATACTTATACATACAGAGGGAGAACATAATATAAAATAAAATAAGAGAACATTAAGAAAACAAAAGAATAACATTTAAATTATAACAGAGAGAAAGAGACAGATGATATGAAATAAAAGAGGCAAAACGTCAACTGCGAACGTGATAAATAATAATGAAAAATTTTATAGGTTTACTGGAAATATTCCTTATATCGGACTACTGGACAAATTTAACTGATTACTAAGAAAATGACTATTCATTTTAATGGCTTTCTTTATTTCTAGTGCTTTTAAATTATTTAATCTGTTGCCATTACCATTTTTGTGGTGAATATAAGCACCGGTGCTTTTATTCAAAGTATGATATTTTTTAATATATTTTTTTAATTTGAGAATTTCATTTAACATCAGTTCAAAATTTGTAATTCTATTTCAATATTTTTGTCCAGTTCAAATAGTGAGTTGGACCTTTATGTGCTGTAGCTACTTGCTGCATGCTTCCTGTGCACGCAAATAACACACTTAACTTTGGTTTTACATTAGGGCCTCGTGTTCACAATCAATTATCGTATTAGTATTCGACTTGTTGTCGGTAGTAATGATCACTGGAGCCTATTTGATTAGTGTCGTATTCTTGACGAAAAACAAGAGTCTTCAACACACATTAATACCTTTCATAATCTTTGCTATAAAGCTTTTAAAGCTCTTTGATTTTTCTACAACAAACGAACAAACAAAAATTAAATTAAACTTGACCATAATATTTCTAGGGGAATGGTAGAATTAAATTATATTAAATATTTAAATAATAGTAATGATCAAAACACAAATATGAAGCAGAAAAAGCCAGAAAATAAAAAGACAATGGTCACAACCGAGAATCGAACTCGGATCCTCTACTAGAGATAGATACTCTATTCTGCAGATAGATCTGGGAGTAACGCCTTAACCAATTCGGCCACTGTGACCTTATTAGAAAGTGGCATTTTAATCGATTCCATATTTTCGTTGAAAATTGTGAATGTTATTTTTAATTTCTTCCGATTTTTGGCAGCTAGCTTTGTAATAGATATGTTAATAATCTAAAATACAAATATGATTTTCATATTTGTGTTTCAGATTATTGATATTATTTAAGTATTTAATAAAAAAACATAAGAATTAATGCTTTAAAGTTATTTTTAATTTCAATAAATTATAATAATTATATAAATTGATGTTTTAAAGTAAAATATTCTTTTTATAGAAAAGACATTGCAGGGTAAAAAAGTTGTGTTGACCTAGAAACTAAAATAGCCATGCAATGGTAAATCGAATGGTAAGACGCTGGACTACGAATCCAAAGGTCTCGGGTTCAAACCAGGCGTGCGCAAATAACTTTTATTTAAATAATATGTGGTGTATAACTCATTTAATTCATATAAAATAATATTACAAATACCTATTTGCGGCAGGTTCCAGAGTGGTAGATACTAAGTATTGACCTGGTGAAAGACCACCATTCAGAATCGAAACGTTACTTTAAAAAGGTTTTGTCCGTGTTTGGTGACCAGATCTGAATAGCCAGGTGCTTCCCAACATTCTTCTTCCCCATCTCCTTCCCCTCCCCACTACCTTCAGCTTCACAAACAACGACTATTGGGAGCAGTTGTGCGGTATACATTGTAAAAAAAATCACGACGTCCATTTTTGTTTAGTTTTGTCAAGTTGAAAGTTTTGCCAGACACCTGAAAATTCTTAAGTGCGTAATTTTTTTTAATGTTGTTTTTTTTTATTTAGATTGTAAGTATATTATATCAAATTGTTACAAAATTTAAAAATGCTCTTTTTGGAAGTTGCAAATAAGGCACAACAGTTCCAACTGCCCGGAGTCAGTGGGACTATAGCATCCCCAATTGGAGTATGTTGTGAGGATGAAGACGGTGGGGGGATGAAGCTGTTTGGCAAACGTAAGATTGGTAAGCACCTGGCTATTCAGATTTGGTCACTTAACATGGCTTAAACCATTGCAGGAAAATTTTTGTGTTGTGGTCTTTCATCAAGGTGGTACTGAGAGTATCTACCACTCTCATGAGTTGAGGCGAAAGATTTTTGATTTATATTGAATTTTTTTGAAGTATTGCAATTTTGGAAGGCATTTCGTGTTTTCCTTTAACTATTAGACTCATTTGTCAAATTATTTTCGTTTTCGAAACACCGACGTGCCATGTTTAAATTTAGGTTCATCCACTGAAGAGATAACCCAATAGAAGTGTGTTGTTGGCCTGTGTTTGTGTCTGAAGTGAACTCAACTTTATCTTACTTTCGGTTAAATAGTAAAAACATTTTCAAATGTCAATTCTGTCCTGACCAGATAATCATAATAATAATAAAATGTTAGTTTCATTCAAATCGGTAAAAATCACACTTTCTATGAATTTTCTATTCAGTGGGGGGGGGATCTCATAGGCATACACAATTTTAAAGCAGTGATGTATCATCTTCACGAGATGAAGAATGGACCGGAACAGTTGGAGGCTGGGTTTGGTAAAACGTTATCTAATAATAAAGCACATGGTCGCGTGAGATACTCTCCGTATAAGGGGGGTTGAGCCTGGGACACCAGAATGCCACGCCATGCGTTTCTACCTTAAATGGAACTGGTTTCGATGTTCTTCGACAAGTCAGTACACTTCACGTGAGACTTTACTGGGTGGCTTACGATAGATTTTTTTAAATATGTCTCATTTTATTGGCTCGTATTTCATTAGTTTGAATGTTATTGTTTATGTGAATAGGTATCGTAATAGAACTGCCCGAAGGCAGTAGAACTATGGGGTATTTTGTGAGGATGAAGGATTTATGAAATAGGATGTAGGACGTACTATATAAGATATACGATGTACTATATAGGAAGGACTCATGATTTATGATAACGATCATGATTTCAGATAGTTTTAATTTGTAAACATATTATATATGTATTATTTTCTCCTTGTTATATTAGGTTTGGTAATTTAGTTTGAGGTGAAATATCACAAAGCGGCGCCATATTAGTTCACTGTTATTATTATTACCGGAAGTGGAAGGAGATAGACAAGAGGAAGATTTAAAAGTACCTGGCTACTCAAATCTGGTCGATAAAAAAGGTTAAAGATTTTTATGTTTATTTTTTCTATATGAAGACCGCACAAGAGTCTCAACTGATCCCAACTGTTCGGGGTCATCGAGACTATGGCAACCCTAATTAAGGTATAATGTGAGGCTGAAAGTAGAGGGCAGGGGAAAAAGATGAGGAAGAGAAAGGTTGGGAACTACGTGATTTTTTAGATCTGGTTAAACACGGCCGTTTAAAGTAGATTTTCGATTCAGAATGGTGGCATTTCCCCAAGACAATACCTACGTAAAGTATCTAACGTCTTACAAATATACTATATATAATTTTTCAATATATTTTTTCCCATGTCGGGCTCTAGCCTTCGACCTCACGATCCATAACCGAGAAACTTAACTGCTTGGCCACGGAGGTTATCATTTTTAGATGAAAAAATTGTAAGCATATTGATGTTCATTATTTTATTGAACTCAGTCTGGCAGTGTCTCTTGTTGAACATGCACACATCCTTCAAATTAATCACTATGTTAATGTCTAATAAAAAATTCAGAGCAACATCTCAAAATGCAGTATCTAGCTAGAGGTATGTAGGTACATATATTATATCGTGACCATCAAATTCACGACCACCTACATTGATATATTTCTGGCGATTGTTATCTTATAACATCAAATTATGCACATCTATACGAGTGTACAAATAGCTAGGCTCCCGCAAGAATAAAAAGGCATCCGCATTTTCGAGTTCAATAATATGACGTGAATTTAATATGAAAATAATAAAAAGAGATTTTTTTTTATTACTGATTTCATTGAATATGAAAAGTTTTTTTTTTATTTTTGGGAACCTTCTTGGAATTCCAACTTGATAAGTCAATCAATATTATGAATAATATTAATAATCAGCTAATTTTTATACCGTCGAAAGAAAATCACCTCAACGGCGCTTTACAACTTAATTTATATAACCTACAACTTATCACTTAGACTAACATGTAGTTGCTTATAATAATAATAATATTTGGATAATTTTTATAGCGCCGTTTTTGTGAAAAATCTCCACAAGGGCGCCGTAAAAATCATAATTATTAAGCTCTACCTTATTATTAACGAAATAATGGGAATCCATGGCATATTAATATTTATTTATATTATGTACAGAAGCATTCTTACCTGACCGGTAACTTCAGATAAACACAATCATTTTATTTATTTCTGGTTTGGAGAAAGATACAATTTTGCACACAGAGAACACGATATCGGCAAAATAATAGTTGGTATTTATTTAAATTATTTGTGTTGTTTGTTGTTCAATTTTAGTGCATGAGAGCAAATTTCACAACAAATTATAATTTGTTTTTATAGACTTACAGCTACGACTTCTGATTAGTGCTGTTCAATTAAGACTCGTGTCTAGTACAACTAAGACTTATAACTATTGACTTGCAATTTAGACTTAAAACTAGTGCCCTTCAACCAAGACTTATAACTAGTGATTTACAGCTAACGTATTTACATTAATTCGGAATAACAGAAGAGTGTGTATGCGACGAAACATGAATATGAAAGCAAGGAGTGTGTCCCAAAACAGAGTTATACGCTAAGAGCAAGAATAAATATGGAAAGAGAGCTAAACATTCATACCCAACCCATACAAATTTACGATAAATCACTTTCTCCGGGTTTTTACGTCGCAAACCGTGAGAGAGAACGAGATAAGACAAGTTCTCACACAATATGGCACCGCTTTTAGGTATGTAAGCATGTTTTCCGTCTCCCGCGTATGCGGCGACTCCGCCCACTACGTTTCGTTATGTGACATAACAGGACAGAACTAAACGGTTTCTTATGTTATATCCTACATTTTTGTTTACAACAATACTGAGAAAAAGTGATCATTTTTTAAAGAAAGACAAACATTCCCGGGTTACGAATAACCAGAAAATATTTGAAAAACTTCTACTGCCATCATAAGGAGCGGAAGATGTTGTTTGTGCAATGATGGAGGACTTAACCAGCAGAGGAATTGAACGCACGACGCCGTTTGTCCACTCAGCTACCGACCGGTCAAATATACAAATAAACAAAAACATTATGTCGACATGTGCTATGAACGGATGTATTCATACCCTATCCCAAGCCCTAGCCACGCCCCAGTCAGGCAAAAATGATCAATACTGACTACATTAGTGCTCCCTCCTGGTATATTATTGCCCTGAGGTTATACTGCTCATCATCATTTTTGCCTACTATCCCTGTGAAAAAGCTTGAAGATAATTAAATCATAATTACACCTCACACTTAATAAAAAACAACGATTTCCCACCACAGACTGTAGCCATCACCAATATGTATTCATTTAATCAAAACATTACTAAATGGCTAATGAGTAAGGACCGCAAGGAAAATGAAAACCAAAGAAGGAAAAAGAAAATTAAAATAGCACTTAAAATTCTTCACCATGACAAACTATAACATTGTGTAACAAATATCATCATTTTTTTTTAATTATTCTTCTTGTACTCACTGTCACTTACCTCAGTACAGGTTCCTATGACCTAGTGAGGTAGGTAATGTAAAAAATAAAGTAAAAAACAAAAAAGTTAATAAGTAATAAATAATAATAATAATAATGCATGTTATTTGATTATGTATACGCTAGTATTTATTAAATTTTTTCAGTATGCAATATTGGATTGTTACAGCGTTCCCCCTACATTACAGATTCGTTTGAATAATCTACATATAGGATTGATGTAAAAAATATCCTGTGAAAATATACAGTTCCTGTTATTTTAATATTTAAAAAAACCGTACCGTAATGAATACCGCTTTTCCAAAATAGTGTCGCGCCGTGCCTTGCACACTGAAAAAATATTGTTTTAGGTAAGGGAGTGTTTTTTAAGAGGAAACGAAGTTGAACGATCTTGTCGTTAATGGAAGGTAAAAATAACGTTTGTCAACGTCTCCGCGTGATTGGTGTGCACCCATTCATTCAACCACGTGACTTTTAATGGTTTCTTACAAAAATATACCAAAATTGGCCCCCTTCGTGAAAACAGAGGAAAATAATTGAAGCCAAACATCGCCAGAGGTATTTAAAAAAAATGGTTCTTATTTGTAAAAGCACGCATCAACAGACAATGATTCTACGGGTAAGTTTGATTAAATATGAATTTGACGGCCTCCATGGTTGAATGGTAAGACGCTCGACTACGAATCCAAAGGTCGCGGGTTCAAACCCGGCGTGCGCCAATGACTTTATTTAATTAATGTGTGTCATAACACATTTAATTAATGTAAAAATAATACAAAGTATATTTGCGACACGTTCCAGAGTGGTAGATACTCCAAGTATCGCCCTGGTGAAAAACCACCACCATTCAGTATCGAAACGTCGCTTGAAATGGCTTTAGCCGTGTTTGGTGACCATATCTGAATAGCCAGGTACTTCCCAACCTTCCTCTTCCAAATCTCCTTCCCCTCCCAACTACCTTCAGCCTCACAACATACCCTATTTGGGGATGCCATTGTCTCACTGGCTCTAGACGGTTGGGAGCAGTTGAGACTCTGGTGCGGTATTTATATTTAAAAAATATCAGAATAAGCAAACACTTTGTGGATTGACATGATTAATTAAATAAAAAAACACACGTTGTTCCAATCCACTTTATTTTTATATAAGTCAACTAGTTTCGATTCTGCTGAATCGAAACTAGTTGACTTATACAAAAATAAAGTGGATTTAAACAACGTGTGTTTTTTATTTAATTTAAAAAAATATATTTGAAGTTATATGTCAGACGATCCAGAAGGACATAGCACGACAAAGTAAATCAAATGCTAGAGTCTGATCATGTCAAAATATCGGTAAACAGGTATGTATGAGTGTAATACAATAAAAGAATGTAAATGATTGAACTGACAACTCAATTGTTAACTTGATAAGAACTGTATTCGAGGGAAAGGTCGCATTATTTATTGCATCAACTCTTGTACAATGTAACTGGACACTTTTTTTCACAAAGGTACCTAATCAAATCCAATCGAAAGCTTAATTGGAAGTAGTTATGCAAAAAACATCCAACTCCAAAAAGATGAAACTGAGAAAAAGGCGTTTGAAAATATGACGATAAAAAAGCATTAATATGCGTAATCGGCATTTGTAAAGTGAATATCATTTATGTATTTTCTTTATGAGCATTATTAAAAATAGGTTATTTATAATTTATCAATGTATTTTTATTTTTTTAAATTGTTACCCTACATTTTAGTGTTTTTAAATTTCAATTTACGTCAAATATCTACAATGAACATTCGTGAAAAAATATTATAACGAAAAATCTATTGCATTTGGAGCTTGTATGTTTTTAGCAGATATAAATCTCGTATTTATCTATAGGAAAACATGTAAGACTCGATTTTGACATATTGTGGGTTGCACGCTTTCTGCATAACTACGTCCAATTTAGGCATGTGTTCTGCAACACGGTACACATGCGCTGGTATATATTTTTTTGCACATTTTTTTTTAAATATATAGTGAATACCGCACAAAAGTCCTAACTGCTCCCAACCGTCTGGACCCAGTGGGACTATGGCATCCCAACATGGGGTATGTTGTGAGGCCGAAGGCAGTGCGTAGGGGAAGGAGATTGGGAATAGTAAGGTTATGAAGTATTACCACGAACGCGATGTTAGAGACTTTTTGAAAGGATCTAAATATAGTTTTATGTATTCATAAGGAAGTGAGTATTTTATATGTGACCAAAACAAAGTTATGCAACATTCAATTCTTTCTGCCCACCCCTGCAGGGAATGACGTTATGGTTTTTTCCAGTTAGATTTTCTATTAGACCCTTTATTTTAATAGCTGACTTTTAGTACTATTAATCAATACTACAATTTGGTATAATTGGCTGGGAAGGGACATATGAAAACATTTTAAACCCACTTAAAATAATTCAAAGATTGATAATTAAGGTAATCTTAAGAAAACCATCAACATTTTAAACTGAAACCCTTTTTACAATATTCAATGTATCTACAATAAATAACATCTATAATAAATATTCAATTATACAAATTTACAAATAAAAACAGCCAAAAATTTACAACTTAATATGTCTGCTAGATATCAGAATAACATTACAATCCTAAAATTTAACACTAAGCATTCTCAAAATACCTACCTCTATCTAGGAATAACTTACTTTAACAATCTTCCTGTAAAACTAAAAACCATAGATAATATTCATTAATTTCAGCTTAAATTGAAAAATTACATCAAACAACATTAACAGTCTTTAATAATTGTTATTGTTATTATAATTTTTCTGTTTGTTTTTTTTTCTTTCTTGTTATTCCACAAAATTTGTGTCATTATTATGTAGTAATATTTATTACTATAACTAATTTTACACAAATACGTTAATTTTACTTTTACTTCTATTTTTCTCTGCTGTATTAACTAAACACTATTTTATTATTTTAGCGTAAATTCCCTCACCAAACACAAGAACCTTGTACTTTCTGGTGAGGAACAGCTTATATGTTTATTTTGAAACACCCTGTGCAAAAATTGTAACCATTACCTTAAATATTTTTGTAAAAAAAAACTTATATTAAATAAAAAACAAATTTAAGACCGGTTGGTGGCTGAGTGGCCAAACGCGTCGGATTCCCACCCGGGCGTCGTGGGTTCAATTCCTCTGCTAAAGTCCTCCGTCATTGCACAAGCAACATTTTCCGCATATTATGATGGTAGTAGAAATTTTTCAAATATTGTCAGGTTATTCGTAACTAGAAAATGTTTGTCTTTCTTTAAAAAAAAACTAAAATATTATTATAATTTTAACAAAATTATTAATATTGTATGTTTACTTATTTTTTTATTAACAGTCAATTCGACCAAATGCATTACATGCTTTAAAATCTTCAGTAAGTACTTACAGTGTTTAATTTGTAGAACTACATGTTTTTTATAATAAGGAAGTTGAGTCCATTTTTTTTATATTTTTTTATCAATATCCACCTTCAAACTTAAATATAGGTTTTTTTTTTTTTTTTTAAGTTAGTTTTTATAGTTAAATTAATTCTCAAAGTTTGAATTTTGTACACGCCGCCAAAACGGCAATATCTCAGAGGTAAGGAGCGGGGTGGGTGCGTGACGCGTTTTGTACGTTCAGAAGGGGCACCACACGGTACTTATATTTGACATCGCACATTGTCGTTATCCAGCTGTCAGTTGCATATTTGTTATTTTGTGTTTTTTCTTCAATTTTACCGCTTTTAATTTAACAAAACCTTATAAAATGTCAGGAGATAATACGTCTTGCTATTGCATCGTACTAATGTGTAAAAATACAAGCATTACTGCAATTTACAATCATTCCAAGAAATGAAATTTTACGTAAAAAATGGTTCACCGCCATTTACTTCGCGGCATCGCATCGTACGAAAACGGTACATTTGACGTTCGACTAATATGAAGCGTTTCTATTTTATGGCGTTTTAACTAATTTTCAAGAAGGGTTTATTAATTCTGGGAATAATAATATGGAAATATACATATATATTCAGAATCTGTGTTTTTCGATCTACATGCACATATTTTTTTAAAGTCATAATATTTTTCACTCAACTTCTCTATTTTAATTTAATCAAATTATAATAATTTTGCTAGTTTTCGAATTGTATTTTAATTTTGACAGCTGTTTTGGCGATTTGTGTCACAATCAAACTATGTTTAGAACACATATATTTATACGATGTTAGTTACCAGCAGAAAAATTATAATTTTTGTGCTGGTAACCCGGGAATGTTTATCGTTTTTTTTTTTGTTTTAAGATTTAATAGCGTAAGAAATCAAGAACAAAAATGTATTAAACTTGACTTCCTCAGAGTAACAAAACTTCAAACGAGATTCCAATATGAATGGCATATTATCTGACAATTGGCAAACATCCTTTCGTTTTCAGTGACACTCATAATGTCCCAAACATCTCAAGACGTTGTACAAGTAATTCCGTTTTACCGGAATGCGGGACATGTGTCGAGTACTGAGGAACCGAACCGGTTTTCCGGTAAAAAGGAGCCACCTCAGGTGCAGGTACCAGATAAGGGCAGTGAGGTGAGCCTCTATACTGATAAGGCAAGACCACCAGCCTGTCTCTGACGACAATAAACATTGCTTTACTTTCATTCATGACATCAAGTATCAGCTTTTCAGTGCCATCAATGTAATGATGTGTTAAACATACCTTATTGTTATTGGGTAAAACTTTCTGTTCGAATATGTGAATGAACTTTGAGCTAGGTACTTAAACTGCATTCTATTTATAATCAATTAATTGTACTGTTGAAATTTTCAATTAATATACGAGTACATATTCTTTTGTAAATACCGTACAAGTGTCCCAACTGTTCCCAACAGTCGGGAGCCAGTGGGACTATGGCATGCCTAATCGGAGCATGTTGCGAGGCTGAAGGTAGTGAGAAGGAGAAGGAGATGGGGAAGAGGAAGGTCAAAAAGATATTCAAATTCGGTCACCAAACACGGCAAAAGCCATTTCAAGCAACGTTTCGATTCTGAATGGTGATCTTTCACCGGGGCGATACTTAAGGTATCTACCGATAAAGCTCTTAGAGCTATAATATATTTATTTATTGAAAACACCTTAGTTTTTTTATACTAGTTTATATATAATGTGTATTAATTAATTTCTTTTAACTATTAACAAAAGTAGCATAATAGGCTACTTTATTTATATGGAAATTACTACAAACATGACTCTCCGATCTCTTCAAATTCAAATCCTGACATTCACATACAGGAATATACATCCTGAAGCTTTATAGACTTGTCAGATTATCAATCGAGCTTTTTCCAAATAAACAAACTTTTCATAAAAATGACGCAACAAGATTCAAATTATCTTTTTGTGTTAACATTTCCAAAGCTAAAATAAAATGCAGTTCAAAAGCGATCACATCGTAGTGAAATAATGATATTTTTAAAGGGCGAATATAAGATTTCCTTATAGAATTTTTTATAGTGAGTACCGAACAAGAGTCCCAACTGCTCCCAACCGTCAGGAGCCAGTAGCACTATGGCATCCCTAATTTGGGTATTTTGTGAGGCTGAAGGTAGTGGGAGGGAAGGAGATGAGGAAGAGAACGGTCAGAAAGTACCCGGCTATTCAGATCTGATCACGGCTAAAGCCACTTCAAGTAACGTTTCGATTCTGAAAGGTGGTCTTTCACTAGAGCGATACTTAGAAACCACTCTGGAACTAGCCGCAAATATACTCTATATTATTTGATATGAATCAAATGTGAAATAACCTTAGAGTATATAGAGTGGTATCAATCCAAGGCAGTTTGGTCAGTTTTTGATGATTTTTACCTGACTCGGCGGACCTAGGCGTGGCTAGGACTAGGGCTAGGGTATTTATACATCCATTCATATCACATATTGACACAATGTTTTTGTTTATTCGTATAACCACTTTTTCATAGTATTGATATCAACAAAAATATAGCATCTAACCTAAAAAATCGTTTAGTTGTGTCAAGTTTAGTGGCATAGTAAAAAATGTGGGCGGAGTCCCACGGTGACCCAGAAGCCCAAGATCACTGTGACAGTACGTAGAAGCGGTGTATTATATGTGTTGTCTCTTTCTCTCTTATGGTGTTCGACGTAAAAACCCGGAGAAAGTGATGTATCACAAGTTTGTATCGGTTGGGTAAAAATAATTAGCTCTCTCTCCACACATTATTTCTCCAAGGAAATAACACATATTTGTGGAATAAAATTTATTTGTGCACCCTGTAATTTGAACCCGCAAACTCTGGAGTGGTAGTGTCTTAACCACTCGACCAGAGAGGCTTAAATGGTATTGCCTTAATAGTTTTTTTTAATCTAATATTGTATGTCTATGTTGAGTGTGATAATTATTAGAACAATTATTTTGTAATTTTTCTGTGTTGGACGGACAAGAATGTAAGAAATTAAAAAAATCGAAAAAAAAAATTCTCATTGAAAACTGGTCTATGGTATTCCTCGAACAAAGCTAGATGTAATCAAATCGTAATGAACCCATTTATTGCAAAAATCTTTAGTTGTGGTGTAGAAATATACAGCATAGTCTTTTAGCAAAAAGAAGGTAGTTTGTTTCATTGCAGAAATATAATGACTCATTTTAAACGATCGTGCTTTGAAAGCTACCTCTGTGAATAGACGAAGTAAATTCTTGGAAGATAAACTAACTTCTTTGATCAATTATTGCGAAACATGTTAAGTGAATTCATGGAGTTTTTGTACAACTACGCTTCATTTTGCGCAAATTACGATTTTTATTATATTTTATGTCAGAACTAAATTCTTTTGAATAAGATTCTTTTAATGGGTATGACTTTTTTATAGTAAATACCGCATAAGAGTCCCAACTGCTCCCAACCGACTAGAGCCAGTGATACTATGGCATCCCTAATTAGGGTATTTTGTGAGGCTGAAGGTAGTGGGAAAGGGAAGAAGATGAGAAAGACGAAAGTTGGGAAGTACCTGGCTATTCAGATGTGGTCACGAAACATGGCTGAAACCATTTTTAGGCAACGTTTTGATTCTGAACGGTGGTCTTTCACCAGGGCGATACTTGAAGTATCTACCACTCTGGAACGTGCCGCAAATTAACTCTATATTATTTTATATGAATTAAATGTGTTATGACACATGCAAATTAAATAAAAGTTATTTGCGCACGCCGGGTTTGAACCCGCGACCTTTGGATTGGTAGTCGAGCGTCTTACCACTCGGTCTCGGAGGCCGTGGATGGCTGATTGATTTGTTGTGTTTGGTACTGAATTTTCCATTTTTCAAGCAGAGATTGTTTTGATTTTGGAATTTTGATAGATTTTCGTTTCAAACACCGGTTTCTGATTTCCAAGTTCTACGATGCTTTTTTTATGTTTCTAACTAAGAATATAAAAATGAATTCGAGAAGAATTTATATTTCCATCAATCATTAGATCGACTACAGTATTGAAAGTGAAGTTAACAGTAACAGTACCTGTTGAATTTCTCAACACCGATTTCCTTAAGATCAAACTGATTGAAATCTTAAGAAAATAAATTAGATTGTGTTTAGACAGTTTTCTATTTCAAGCCAGGCTACAGTGGATATATACTTTTCCTCTGATACAGACTAAACTCAAACACACTCATTACCAAGTAATGCTACTTTAAATATTTACACGAAGTTATTTTTTCCACCAGTTTCTATGAACCGGCCGTGAGATCGGTTAATTTTCAGGGATGACGTCACTTCTAGACATCTGCGAATTGTAACTGACTACGGAAACTTAAATCTTTTTGAAGGAAAACTTATATTGGTGATACCAACGCATTTTCTAATGCGTTAAGCTTTATATAATGTTAAAACAAGACTCTATCGAAATATCATTACATTTTCGGGGAAGTTATATAATTTTGTAAATGAAAATATCGCCAATTCAATCAGAATTGCTTAGTACCTTACTTATGTTAGAGGGGTTACTTAAACGATAAAGCTGCACATAGATTATGTTATCTAAGTCGTTAAAAATTACCTTTGTCAGGGTCTCCGCATAATTGAAGGACGCTCATTAATTCGTGAATTCATGCACGATTTTAACTGTTTATTTTCCCCAAAAAATACACCAAAATTTGTACCCTTCGTAAAAAATTGAATGGCGATATCGATATATAAGCTCGTTGGAAAATAATATTTAAAATTTTAGTACCTTAATTTGTTGCAATTCTTGTTTTAAAATCTGCTTTAGCTTGTCAGAAAAAGAAACCTTTTTTTCTCTGAAAAAGAAAGGCAAACATTCCCGGGTTACGAATAACCTGACAATATTTGAAAAACTCCAACTACCTTCATAATAAGCGAAAAATTTTGCATATGCAATGACGGAGAACTTAACTAGCAGAGGAATCGAACCCACGACGCCTGGGTTGAAACCTGACGCATTTGTGAACTTGGCTACTAACCGGTCAAAGCTTTAAGTACGAGTATTATATTTGTACTCGGAACGAAATACATAAGTTCATCCTGAAAGACGTCAGTTCTAATTATTTAATGCCCTAAAATGTCTTCTAAACAATTTTGCTTTTAATTACTTAAAGATCCCAGGACAGCAGAAGGAGGAGAGAGATCTCTACATACTCCTACATGTTAAGATTGCTTACAGAAAGCTCGATAGCGGCCTATCCTTTAGCACTTGTGTTTACAATATGTTATGTTTAATATATGAATGGCCCACCGAGTGCCGGTAAAGCTGGTAATGCCTGTAATGAAATGAGGTGTCGAGGAAATAGGCCGACGAAATATATTCGCGCTGAAATTTAACAGGCCGCTGGAATTTTGCTGATGAGGATGACTTCCGAGTATTAGATAGAGGCGGGGAATGGAGGAAGATTTTAAACAAGCGAAAGGCTTACTTTAATCATTTCACTCTTTCAAGTACTGTAGATATACAAGTAGTACACAGTTCAAAGTACTGGAAATCATAACAACAAATAATGAATGGTGGAATAACCCCTTAGTTATTTTACAAATAATATCAGGACAACTTGTTACCAAAATATTTTTTTTGATAAAATTATTTATAACGTGGATATTCACAGACATAATGCAAGGACATGCAAAGAAATCAGACCAGCAAAACAAAATAAAACCAATATACAAAACAGCTTACTTTATAAAGGGATGAAATGTTTTAATGCGCTGCCGGAAACCATCAAAACTATGCCAATTAATAAATTTAAAATAGCCTGTAAGAACCATTTAAAATACATTAGTAATATCAAGTAGTGTATAAGTTATAATATTGTTTAGTCAAAAAGAATATGAATTATAATTAGATACTTTGTAAACTTCGATGTACAAGTAATTAAAATTAAACTAAAGAGCAGTCCTACTTGGAATCCTTAACTGAAGTTAGGAATAGTGTGTTAATCTGGCCACTAAAAGCTTTAAGCTGCTTTTCTCAGATTGAAAAAAACCTTTGTTTTTTATTGTTGTTACGTAGCAATTCCGTTAGGGTAATTGAAAGAAAGCACATCACCATTGAATAGGTTATACTAGACCGGGTTGTTTCGGCCTAACACCTTGGTTTTAATGTAGCCAAACTTACTATTTTGAATTCGTTATAGTATTTATAACTAAGTATGTGTTGAATATTCCAAACACTCAAAAAAATAGTTTTAACTTTTAGAACAAAGTTAAACATAAGAAATTAAGGCTTCATGTAGATTTGACTAAACCACGGTAGAACACAACAACCCCATCTAAGTCAATAATTTAATAATAGGAATACATAGTTCAAATATCTAATTAGAAGACAGCTTACTTGGAGAGAATATTCACTAATTCAGCGCTACAGAAATTAATTGTTATGTACTGTTAGAAGTGTGTAATGTGTATTTACAAATTGATTTATTACCTAAATTAGTCAAACTTGTCGCCAAAGTCCATGAAAAAAAATGTAGCGCCAATACGATTGTAATAAGTGTGAGAAAAGAATCCGCACACAAAACTTTTAAACGATATCTCCAGACATTACATCACTTCTAAAACTGCCATCGCGTGCTAATATTGCAGAAAGTGTTTATTTGGCCAACGCGAAAGATTTTTTCAGATCGTTTCCACGCAAGAGTCTTTGTTTAAATAATTGTCAGGTGCTAAATTACTAAATGTCTAAGTAAATCACAGAATCATCAAACATAATAGACTTCTTTGAAGTCTGCTGACCTGGTATTAAACCTGTTGAATGCAAATTGCAGCGAATCGCAAAAATACAGATAAAGTGTTTATTTTCAATATTGATGTATACCTGTCCAAAATCAATACAGTCACACTTACGACATATAATAAAAGGCAAAAAATATATATTAAACTCGTGTGAAAGAAACCACTCAATGATTTTTACACTTTCGCAGTCAATTGAGTGTGTTCTATGTTGATTTTAACGACAACTGATAATAATAATAATATTTGAATAATAATAACAGTTGACTTATTTAGCGCAATTTTATAATATTTCACCTCAAGTGCCTTTCATATTAAATTGATTAAGCTTATAAGACTAACTAACAAGGAGAAAATAATATATAATACGTACACAAACTAAAACTATCTAAAATCATGATCGTTATAAACAAGGTTCAGATATGGGTATAACAGTGGATGTGTACATCATTTTTTTTTTTTAAAAAAACACCGTTTACTAGAAGCTAAGGGTATAAAAATCCAGATGAAACGTGTGGATTTGTATTAACGTATTTATTAAATCAAAGAAAAAAAAATTAGATTGAGGACGGTTAACATGTTGTTACTTAAAAACATTCATATTCAAGTATTATAAGTCATTTGAATAGCGCCATTTGTTGTGAAAAATCACCTCAAAGCTTTGTACATTTTTATTTATTTCTAGGTCATATTTATTCCTAGTTTATGTTAATATTTATTTTAATTAACTAACAGATAAAATATTCAGGAACATATTTACCTGGCAGGTCACTTCTGATAGACACAATCACTTAGGATAGGATAGGATATGCAAAGGTGATTCGTCGTTCAGTAAGGAACAGGTGATGTCACCGATTTATATCAACAAGACCTTTCGACTCTTAGGCCCCAGACAGGACAATGAAATTGATTATCTGTTCAGGAAAGAATGTAGATATTTGAAAAGTTTGAACAATTTCATCTAGAAAAAAATATTTCATCTCGAGCACACGTACCCGCCCAAAACACACTTATATGGGTTATCTCTTCAGTGGTAGATATGGTAACTAACTAACTTATTGACTTACCATCACGCCGTTTTCCGCAGGGGTAGGCAGAGAGGACGGACCGCCATATAACTCTGTCTTGGCACACACTCCTTGCTTCATTCTCATTCATACATCGTCTCATACATACTCTTCTTTTATTCTGACTCTTCACATGATCCGATTCAAGTATTTAATTCACTTGATCGTGCCATGTCTTTCTCGGGCGTCCTCGACTTCTTCTTCCATTCACTTTCGCATCATATATTCTTTTCACACTCTTTTCTCCATCTAAGCGTCCCTTTCTTGATCCTATTCATCACGCTCACATCAGCCTTGCATTCTTTCCGGATATCCACATTTTTAATACGGTCACACATGGTTTAACTCACATACGTCTCAAGGATCTCATTTCCACAGCATTCAGTCTACTTTCATCCTTCCTCTGCCAGTTCCATGCCTCACTGCCATACATCAGGGTTGGTATAAGCACACCATTGTGGACTGATAGCTTCGCTTCTTTGGACAATTTCTTATTTGCACCAACAGCGTTCAGTCCTCCATTAATGGAGTTTCCTGCATGCACCCTTTTTTCAATATCCTTCTCAGCCTTTCCGTCTCTCGTGAGATTTGGTAGAATATCTAATCTAGATGTTTCTAGTTGCCAATCTAAAATTAACAAACCAAAGTTAAGCGCTTAAGAAAAATGTTACAAATAAAACGTTCTTTGAAAGCGCTACTTTGACATACGTGTAAATATTAGCAATCGGTTGGCTTACTAAATCCTCCGTAATGGGTCCGTGCGCCGAAAGCCTCGGACTTTACAAGATCGCATTAACAACATCCAGGATAAACAAAGGAGGCCAAAGAAAAAATCCCGACGAAATTCCCAGAAAAACTTTGCACTCTTGCGCAGACGCGGGGACGGGCGACTGCGCAGCCGCCGTGATGGATGATGATTTGTTTTTCAAATAAGAGATGTTTTTTTAGGCATTCAGTACTTGCATAAACGTTTGATCGCATTTTAAAAAACGGTTGTTTTTTTTTATGGAACGTTTTAAATTCCTTCGAAATTGAATAATATTTTTTAAAACCAGAAAAATGCTATTTATTCGATTAAGGGACATCCACACTAGCGACCGAGTTTTTGCATGAAATATTCTGAATTTGAAAGCTATAAATCTCAAATCAACTAGAAATGCAGCTTTGTTTGCACTTATAGTGTTTTAATTTTCATCTGCACATGATGTAATTCAATTAAATTAATTTAAAATGAACAACCTAAGTCAGTCGGTTTTCCGGTTGTCGGTTATAATTTAGCAAATAAATATCAAAACAAATCGAATGAAAAATTAATTTAAAAAATTAAGTCATGCTAGCAGCCTGAATTTTCGATTTTTGCGATTTTTTGCATATATTCTTGATTTAATGTAACTAATTCAATCGCTAGGATAGAGGACTGTAAAAAAACTGTAGTCTAAATATAGATTTTTGACTACCATAGGGTTCAAAAACGTTGAAGTAATTCATAATTTAAGTATAAATTTATGATCAAAAAACCTTTATAACTTATTTCCAATTATTTATTTTTGACAGGACCGGCTTTTACTTGCAACAAGCATGCTCAAACTGGTTCAGACTATAAAAATAAATCATTAGAAATTACTCACAAAGGTTTTTTAATCACAAATTAATTTTACAATTGAATTCCACCACGAAACATCAGTTTCAAAATAAATAAAATAATTGAAGATTTGTTTTAGATTTCATTAAAACAATGTTCCTAAAGTAAAATCGTCAACTTCATCGTTGGTTTTAAAATGTCCAATGTCAAATGTTGAGGTCGATCCAGTGTTGCTAGTCAAAAAAATATGTGTAGATTTAAAATAATCAAAAAAATAAGCATAAAAAAACGGGTCATTTTCATGTATTTAATAATTTATTCAATCGATTTTACAAATTGAAACTTCATGCAAACGGCTGATTGTTCCCCATCTTCTTAAACTATGTTTATATGGTTGCAATTGTTTCCATTACCGTTCATATTTGAAAATGGAAACCTTAAGACAATAATATATATTATTGTCGTATTTAAAAATAATTGCATAGTTCTTGGCCGAGGCAAAGTGTGATTATAAAAGAGCGTAGAGATTTAACACGCATCATAAACTTTAATGAAACATTACAATGATTGAGTTGATATATATAAAGATGCGATCTGACCATTAAAACGAATCGTAAATGCGAAAAATAAAAACAGAGTTAGGTACTTGTTTCGTCGTAAAAAGATGGCGGCGGTAAAAAGAAGAAAGGATCATATGGAAACTTGGAGGTTATGTAGAGGCTGTAAAATGGTTCAAATTGGATTCTCTTGTATCTTCACCGAGAGGTATATAACGAGTTGGTTAATATCATTTTACCACGCAGTACCCCATCCCATCGCCTGGGAGTCCACGCATCGAGAAAGGGATAATATTTATATATTTCATATATCCATTACACCATCCTTCACGCTCATACCGCGAAATATCGTTGTGTGATTAAATACATTTATTTATGATAATCTAAGGAAAAAATCCTGATGAAGTTTTACCAGGAGAGTTTTTCTGTTTTTATTTTTTAATAATGTAGTGAATAGAAAATCCCCAGAAATGAAATTGACTATCTTTTCAACAAATAAATTCTGTAAAACCTATACAAGTCTACAACTCATCTCAAGTGTTGAACTGAAGTTTGAGATGCGGTGTGCAGTAAAATATAATTATCACTGGAGAAGAAAAAATTACCTATTGGACTTGTCCATGGTTTGAAACTTTAAGCAAATCAATAAATTGACTCACGAGCTACCACTAACTTTGCGCGAAAGTAAGTGTTGTTTTTTTTATATGATTACCGTACAAGAGTTCCATTATCTACCAATCTGCCTCATATCGTCGCTGGAAATGCGATAATTTTGACAAAAATGAGTTAAATATGCAGTTTTTAACAGTTTTCTTTTCTGCATGAAATGCTTTGACTCTCGTTTAATTCTGAAGACTTTTGTGGCCCTAGAGCCATCTAAAATATATTGACCATTTGGGAGAAGGCTTGACTCAAGCGACACAAGCTTGTGACTTTGTAAGCTTTTTGTCGCTTCAGACAACTCAGTGAGAGCATTGGGTTACCTGAGTCAACTTTTTTTCTCAAAATCCAACCAGGTACTGAAGAAGATTTTGTTGTAAAACAATCAAAAAACTTTAAAGTGCTCCGGTGTACACTTCTCAAAATGGCGCTTCAGCCCTTTTGCCTATCAGGCGATGATTTGTTATGTTACGCAATTTTTACATAAAATCCCGCATCGCCTCAGCTGGTTTGCGCCCCGCGTTCGCCTGGCTGCAGTGATTGGCGTTAACTGCCGGCTGCGGTTTAATCTGCCCACAACCACCAACACAAAACAACCCACGACCAGAAACCTGACCACACCACGACCACAAACCTGGCCGCAAACTGTCCTCAACGTTTCCTTTTTTACGGAATTGCGGAGGTTCCTTAGGAATTTTGCGGCTACTTGGGACATTTATTTTTTGTATCCGCCTACGGCCAATTTACAAAAAAAAATAAAAATGACTAGTTTACCTGAATTTCGACACGTTTTTTTCTTATTAACTAACTAACTAACGAACCATCACGCCGTTTCGCTGAAGGGGTATGCAGAGAGGACCGCCATACATCTCTGTCTTGGCACACACTCCTTGCTTCATTCACATAAATACATCGTCTCATACATACTCTTCTGTTATTCAGACTCTTCAAATGGCCCGATTCAAGTATTTGATTCACTTGATCGTGCCATGTCTTCCTCGAGCGTCCCCGACTTCTTCTTCCATTCACTTTCGCATCATAATATATGATTTTCACACTTTCCTTATTAAACTTTTTCTTGATTAAATAAAACAAATTTATAACATTTTTCCTTTTTTTTATTTTTTGACTGGACCGGTTTCAGCTTATAACGGTCAGAAAATAAAAAAAAGTGGAATAAAGTCCTAAATTTTTTTTATTTAATCATTAAAATGGAATTCCACCATGAATTAACAGTTACAAAATTAGAAACTTAATCTTATCAAACTTTCTAAATACAAATTGACGTTATGCCTTATTTTTCTGACAGTTTTGAGGATGTTTAAAAGCTCCACATTATATATTACGATGCATAGAAATAACTTTGAACTTTTAGTTAGTATATATTAATACCGAATAATTTTTTTCAAAGCTTCTTTCAAATATATATTTAATGTAACGCCAATGCTCAATTCTTCTTATTCTAGTACCCTCTCTAATCGGAGGCTGGTTATCATTAGAGCAGCAGTCTATACGTTTTGGTGGATCTGCACTCGTACCAGCCACGTAAGTATAAAAACCATGAGGTATTGCGTCTTTCCGATCCCGTCTCTATCAAACTTCTCCTGAAATATCAGTCGACCAATAATATACCAGGAGGGATAGCTCTGCGAAACAGTGTAGTCAGGGTTGTTGATTTTTTCCTGACTCGGGCGTGTCTAGGGTTTTCATGGACACATCTTTTAACATCCATTCATAGCACATGTCGACATAATGTTTTGTTTATTTATATAATCACTTTTTCACAGTATTGTTATCAACAAAAATGTAGGATATAACCTAAAAAAAACGCTAAAACCGTTAAAGAAAACGTAGTGGGCGGAGTCGCCGGAGACGCGGGAGACGAAAAACATGCTCACATACCTAAAAGTGTTGCGAAATTATGTGACAACTAATCTTGTCTCTTTCTCTCCGAGGTTTACGATGTTAACACCCGGAGAAAGTGATTTATCGTAAATTTGTTTTGTTTCTATGAAGATCTTTTACATTAGTTAACCTTGTCCAGGGTATTTTGAGGATGCACCTACATATACACATTTCAAAAACTCAAACCTTTCGAGCCAATGTTTTGTTTAAAATATCTAGCATAATAAAGATAACTTCCGACAGCGGCAAATTTTCGATCCATCTTTACCGTGTAGTTATTTTTAAAATCTATTCCGAAATCTAGTACAGGTTGTTTTTGCTCCATAAAACTGTATTCATTAGCGCTTATTCTAGTAAAATCTCACTATAAACTGGCGTAGGAATATTTTGCTTACTACCTAGTATCGGCGCACAATGGAATATAAATCAGATATCAGGATACTGCTGACTGCTAGACATTTATGTTTGCATGTAACATATCGTCGCCGGATATATATTGTATATTCGAATACAAATCTTATGATCACCCCTCTTTATACATATCCAGAAAAAACAGTTATTGGTGCTATTATAATACAGACCTTGTAATTTAGAGAGTTTTACCTTATGATTACGAATGTTTGCAAAGGGATATTTTCACCATGCCCATGGAAAGTACAAACATTCTGGTACCACAGGAAAACAACTTCAAAGGGTCTAATTGCAGCGAGCACTTGAAAATAAATGCTGAGTTAGTTGCCCTTTGAAAATCAGAAGTATTCATTCATTGGTTCAAGAATCAAGGCCTGCTAGTCAATAGTACATGTTATACTTTCGATCTTACTGTAACCCGGAGGAAAAGGCAGGTAAACAAGAACACATATCGGATTTGACTTTCAATTCTAATTGTTCGTTTGATTCACATTGGTTAGTACGGTGAGGTAAGTTAAATGTGTGATTACGTTAGATGAAGACACCCGTGGTATAACGGTAAGGTAATGGATTTAAATTCTGGCGAGGACAAATATATACATTTGATTTAAATGACTCTTTCCGGGGTTAAGTTAACTATCATTATAATTCTTAAAAGAAAACATCGTTCGGAATCGAAACGTTGCTTGAATGTATATTTAATATGTTAAGTGACTAGCTCTGAATAGCCCGCTACCTTCTTCTCAACCCTCCTCTCCACTGCTCCATCCCCTCCCCCACTTCCATCAGCCCCACAAAATCCACACAATTTGTGGATGCCATAATCTCATTGGCTCCGAATAGATTTTTGAACGGTTTCACATGAAAATAAAAATAAAAAAGTAGAATAAGCAATCTATCTTTATTAGTAGGAATCGGATACTTGTCGCAAAAACAGGACCCCGCCTTAGAGATAAACAATTCCATTTATAATCATGACAAATGTAACATTTACAGCACTTATTTTAGATAAATATAAATTGTTTTAATAATGTATATGAGTTAGATTTTTTAGTTAATGTGAAGTTAAGCCCAGTTAAAAGATATAGGTACCTACTGTAAGTCATAGAGTATATAGTTTTCTTTATCAAAGGAAGCAATCACTTTGTAGCTTGACATTATAATTTAAATAAAAAATAATTTCGTTTTAAGCCACTTTATTTATACACATATAACAATTCGACCGGTTTCGGTTAAACTTAACCTTCTTCAGGAACGTATATATATAAAACGTTTTATATATATACGTTCCTGAAGAAGGTTAAGCTTAACCAAAACCGGTCGAATTGTTATATGTGTATAAATAAAGTGGCTTAAAACAAAATTACTTTTTATTTAAATTATATAGTTTTCTGTTTAAATTACAAAAATGTTTAATCTTTCTCAAACACCGTGTACTTATCTAATAAAAGTGTTTGATATTAAAAAAAAAATAGAAAATGTATTTATTTTTCTTCAATGGTGTGGTTCTGTTTTTACGACAAGAATCCGGATCCTGTACATAATGGACCTACTACTCCGCGGAGCCTCTCTGTGAAGATGTTGTGATTATAAAAGTAGGAATCTATCCAATCTATTGATTGGATCCTACGTGAGGTAAAACCGCACAAAAAAGGTACACCCTTTGTGGTTTGCACTTGATTATAGCAGAAATATGAAGAAAAAATGGTCGATACTCTAACAATGGGCACGTGGCAACTGGCAACCCATCTTAGGCCGCCTATGGGGCCTAGCGACAAATCTGGCATCAGCAGATTTTAAGAAAAAAAGCTTTTTACGTCAGAGCAATAATTACCAAGAGGGATAGCTTTGCGAAGCAGTGTAGTCAGGGTTGTTGATTTTTTTTCTGACTTGGGCATGGCTAGGGTTTTCATGGACACACATATTTACATCCATTCATAGCACAAGCCCTAATCGGAAAAAATATATATATTTAAAAATAAGTCAATAAGTGAGTCTATCTGATGGGACCTGTCAGGTAAGTATGTGCCTGTGTGTTTTCTCTTTAAACTAGAAATTAATATCAACTAAAAAATAAGATCTGTACAGCGCCCTTGAGGTGAGTTTTTACAAAAACGGCGCTATACAAATCATCCAAATATTATTATTATTATGTCGACATAATGTTTTGTTTACTTGTACAACCACTTTTTCACAGTATTGTTATCAACAAAAATATAGGATAACACCTCAAAAACCGTTGAGTTTTGTCGCACAACAAATACAAACAACAGAGACGGAAAACTTGCTTACACACCGAAAAGTGGTCCGATATTATGTGACAACTTCTCTTGTATCTTTCTCTTTAACGATGTAAAAACCCGGAGAAAGTGATTTATCATAAATTTATATAGGTTGGGTAAAAATATTTACCCCTCTCTCCGTATATATTTTAACTCCAAGGCTTTTACGATAAAAAAAGTTAAGCTATCTAAAGACTAATTATAAAATATATTTTCAGAGCCATTTTTGAGAAATATCACCTCAATGGGTCTTTGTAAACCTATGAAATAAATCAAAACAATTTACTTATTTAAATATGCCTAAAAGTAAATTTACAGATGAAAAAATAATCACAAATAAGGTGATAATTACCTAATTAGATTAACACAATAATACATCGACGGAAAATATCACATAAGAAGAATGTATCTGTAATAGTGTTGGGAATGATCGTCATTGCGTAATTATAATTATTAATATTTTCAATTACGTGATGTCTGCTTCGTTACATTGTGATTTCTAGCAACTGAGAATTCCCCGAGGATAAAATCGCTCCCGATGTTCCCATACTTCCTGGAATGAATATAGTTCCAGCAGGAAATGCCGCCGTTACACTATTCTCGGACTTGCTGGCGATTTTGTTTAGAGATTGCAACTTTCCAACCAAAAGCTCGCAAAAGCTGCGCACAATCCGCGTTGTGGGAAACATGTACAACTGTTTCCGCGTTCCGTGGCCCCAGCGCGTACTTATTCTCCAGATTTCGGAAATTTCTTCGTAATAATATTTGGATGATTTGTATAGCGCCGTTTTTGTGAAAAATCACCTCAAGGGCGCTGTACAGATCTTATTTTTTATTATTAATAATAATAATAATAACAGTGAACTTACTGTACTTACGTTTTGTATATATATATATATATATATATGTGTGTGTTTCGTTACAGGGTGGAAAATGCTCTGATGTTAGACCACAATTCAGAATCAAACATGATTATTACCCTTGAAGTAACAATAACCTCAATCATGTTGATCAGCCTCTATGGTCCGGTGGTTAAGATCCTAGACTGGGATTTCGGAGGTCGCGGGTTCAAATTCTAGCGGGCGCAAATTCATTTTGTTTAATTAGTATTGTGTTACTTCACAAAAAACTTATTTTAAAACAATATATAGCTCTTATATTTGTGAAACGTTCCAAAGTGGAAATACTCTCAGTATCGCCCTGGTGAAAGACTAACATTCAGAATCGAAACTTTGATTGTAATAGCCTTAACCATGTTTAGTGACCTGATCTAAATATTCAAGTACTTCCCTACCTTCCTCTTCCTTCTTTCTTTCCCCTCACCACTACCTTTAGCCTCACAACATACCCCGATTGGGGATGCCATAATCTCAATGGCTCCATACAGTTGGGACTCTTGTCGGCATTGAGGTATACTGCTTGTGGGGTATTTACATAGAAAAAAAATTATTCTTCCCCCTTTGAGAAACGAGGGAGGGGGGTTATTTTATTGTGGTGCCTTAGAGTATATAGAGTGGTATCTACCCAAGGCAATGTAGTCAGTTTTTGATGATTTTTACCTGACTCAGCGGACCTGGGCGTGGCTAAGACGAAGGCTAGGATATTTATACATCCATTCATATCACATATCGACATAATGTTTTTTGTTTATTCGTATAACCACTTTTTCATAGTTTTGATATCAATAAAAATTCATATCACATATGGATATAAAAATTCATATCACATATGGATATAATGTTTTTGTTTATTCGTATAACCACTTTTTCACAGTATTAAAATCATCAAAAATATAGCATCTAACCTAAAAAACCGTTTAGTTGTGTCAAGTTTAGTGGCATAATAAATAAAATGTGGGCGGAGTCCTGCGGTGACCCAGGAGCCCAAGATCATTGTTACAATACATAGAAGCGGAGAATTATATTTGTTGTCTCTTTCTCTCTCGTTGTGTACGACATAAAAACCCAGTGAAAGTGATTTATCGCAAGTTTGTATCGGTTGGGTAAAAATAATTAGCTCTCTCTCCATACATTGTTTCTCCAAGTGTGGTGCCATATACCCATTGACTACGAATATTCAATTGTATGTCACCTTTACAATTTTAATAAAAATATATAATAATAATTGGCTGATTTATATAGCGCCGTTTTCGTGACAGAAATATCACCTCAAGGGCGCTTTACAGCATAATTAACATAATATTACAACAAAGACTCAATATTAACTTATGCTTAATACTTATAAATAGTGACTTACAACTATAATGTACCTACTTATTAAAATGAAATCTTTGATAAAAAGATATTTTAACATCTTTAAAATACATTTAAATGTGAAATAAAGAAATGCATTGTCAAAAATTGACGTTTTATCACGAGTAGGTACTATTATTCTAGTCTGTTTGGAAACAATGTGTTAGTTGGCAACATGTTGCGGTAACACGTGTTGGTTTCTCAGAAAACTAGCCGTATTTCTTGGGTTTGATGCTCCGCTGAGGGTAGGTACCTACCCATAACCGTTGTACGTAGCAACCATAAAATAAAGAAGAAGTCAGTAAACATCCACTCGGTGCTTACATACCCAGCCTTGAATGTTGAATGTGATTGAAATAATATTTTCATAGTGGTAGATACTCCCAGTATCGCCCTGGTGAAAGTTCACAATTTTTTTTTTTTTCAATAACTCCACAGAAGGCCTTGAGGGAAATTAACTTTTCTCAGGGCCTATGTCATCTTTAAAAAATATGTCAATATCTCTCAATCCTTGTAACATGTAAACATGTTAGTTAATATATTTGCACTTCTCAATTTGTCACCTGCACATGCAATTTAATCAAAGGTGACTAGCTCAAATTAGAAAAAAAAAAATATGTATATATATATTTGCATTAGCTAGGTCAGGGTTCAGCAGTCTGTCAAGTGAGAAGAGCCAAATTTTCATGGAAACAGGATAACGAAGGTACCAGAAAGCCACATAAATGTTATATACATATGTATAGGATATGGATTTTAGGGAAAAAAAGTATTTAAAAAAATAAATTAGAACGGTGTCCATACATCGCCAGTTTTACTATTTCTGGCATATTTGCTACTTATTTTTAATTAAATACATGATTGTAAATTTTTATCCGTCATTCTGCTTTCAAGTATATATGTTTTATTTGGTTCGTAATTGAGAATGTTTGTTCCCATATATATATATGTAGAGCAAAATATTGTGAGAATACCAAAGCTAGTTTTTTAACGTGTCATATGTGTCAGGCAACCTATTCCATGTATCAAATATTATTATTTGTATTTTAGGCAGTTGTTTTCTAGATGTCCACTTGTGCTGATAAATTAAATTATATTTTTTCCAAGCGGCTAGTCAGATCTGTGAATTTGTTGCTCCGCGTGGCTAAAGAGTGGTAGAGAGTATGCCGTACGAGTCGAAATTTGTTCGGTGGCTCTATATCATAAACTCATATGTAATAAGGCTGCCTGAGATGAGGTGAAATTGGAGTTTATGTCCGAAGAGCCGCAAACGTCTATGCTAAGAGCCACTCTTGCCGACCTCTGAGCTAGGTGATAAAATATCAATACCAATTATCTGGTAATAATCTCTTAATGATATTCACAGGATATCACAAATTTTAATATAGTCGCACAGCCATTAACGCATATAAACATAGCTGGTCGTATATCGCGAAGTCTCAACAAAATATTGCAAAATGCTGCGCGAATAAAATTGCAAGCAGGGCCATATATTATTATAGACTTTGTTAGAACGGCGTCATCTGTCTATTTTCTCTGTCGGTTAACTATTCAAAACAATTAATCAATTAGATTGACAATATGGCTTTTCATTACCTAACATGCTTTCGTTTTTCAAACACACACTTGTCTTTGTATGTACCACTTTATTTGATTTTATAGCAACCTTTTTTGACACAGCCATGCCTTCTTTAGGGCAATATAATATGCGATTTTTTTATACCAATTTTTTAACGTTATTCCACTATTTTAAAAATGGAATAAAGTTTTAAAAAATTTAATATTAAAATCACTAAAATGGAGTTCCACCACGAATTAACAGTTTCATAATTAGAATTAATAATTTAATTTTTAAAAATATACTCGGGAATGCTGGGTATGTACAGCCTTAGTTCGAGGAGAGATATGCTGAAATTGGATTCTATTACCTTATAATTTCACGCGAGGCCGCCAACACAGGCTTTTTTTTCTCCCCAGATGTAGAACTAACTTACCAATGGTGATGCCCCTCGAAAGACTTACTAGTTTAATTAACTGCCTCGCAGGAAATGTGGATATTTTTCATATGACTTATAACAAGTTTAAGCACGAACTAGCTATTAAATTCTAACTATATTGTGTACTCCTTAAAACCTACGCCCTTTGTTTTTAAACTTTTTTCTGTTTTCTTTTTTCTGTTTTAACTTCTTTTTTTCCTGTTTTTTACTTTTGTCTTTGTATTATTATGATTATCGTTTTTGTATTTTTTCGCAATGTAATGGTGTAAAAATGTTTTTGCAAAAATAAAATAAACGAATACAAATATGAATCTAATTGACTGTTTGAATTAATAACAATTACCACTATATAGGGATGTAAATTAAAGATCATTAGTTAAATTTCAATTACAGTCGCCACATTTAACTTTGCAGTTAGTAGCGTCGCTAGTGTCAATTTTGGTAATTTAAAAAAACATATTTTTATAGTTCGTTTGTTACTCTTATTGCAGCCTGCAAAGTTAAGCATGTCATACCGTACATTAATATTTTCAGGAGAAAAATAAATAAACAATAACATAGATTGAAATAAGTAAGGCACGGGGTCGAAGAAAACTATGGTACACAGTAAAGACTGACTGTTAAGTTGTTCCAGCATGAATCGATTCATACACATAAAATATTATATGTGTAATGTTTAATAACTAGATATGTATGACCAGGTACCTCCCATCCTCCCGCTCTTCTCTCTTCTTCATCTCTTCCCCTATTTCCAAACATTCATGAATAGGGGAATATCTTCCAACTGGCTCTAGGTAGGGAGACTAGTGTGGCATTCGCATTTAAAACAATATTACTACGCTTCTTGCTTCATTCACATTCATAGATGATCTCATACGTAAATGCAAATTAATGTAAATACATCTCACAAGTTAATTGTATTAATAATTTACATTACTTAATTCACCTAGAACACCAACAAGTATACTTAGATTAATTGCATTGCATTAATGATAATATTGTAAGCTTTTTGTAACCTTAATTTCTTGCGCCGCACTTTCTTCTGTTATTCTGACTTTTGACATTACCCAACTCCATCTTGTCGTGTCTTCCTAGAATTCCCTCGACTTCTTCTACCATCCTTTTTGTCAGTCATATATTCTTCTGACACTCCATTCGTCGTTCATCTGCTCCACGTGTATAAGCCATCTCAGCGTCCCTTTCTTAATCTTTTCATAATGCTTACATCATCATTGCACGTCTTTCGGATCTCCACATTTTGAATCCGGTTATACACACATACGCCTCAGGGATCTCATTTCTACAACGTTCGGTCTACAGTACTTACGTACGAAAAAATAAACTACGGATGCTGTAGCATTCTCCTACCATCTCAACCTACGTAAATGATTTAATAGGTATTTAGCAATGTTTTTTATTGGCACAAGCCGGTGAAGAAGACGAATGGCAACGGCCCGAATAGGTCAAATGGCGCCTAATAAATTACACAAAGATCACAAGACATCGTTGACATGTTAACTGCCGCGTTTACAGAACGTTAAAAAAGCCAAAAACTTAATTTATTTATCATTATTCCGTGCGACAGCTGAAAAATCATATTTTTCTAAGGTCGAACAACGGCCTGCCTGAAAGGTCGAGTGGTAAGACGCTCGACTACGAATCCAAAGGTCGCGAGTTCAAACCCGGCGTGCGCCAATAACTTTTATTTAATTAATATGTGTCATAACACATTTGATTCATATAAAAATAATAACAAGTATATTTGCGGCACGTTCCAGAGTGGTAGATACTCTAAGTACCGCCCTGGTGAAAGATCACCATTCAGAATCGAAACGTTGCTTGAAATGGCTTAAGCCGTGTTTGGTGACCAGATCTGAATAGCCAGGTACTTCCCAACCTTCCTCTTCCCGATCTCCTTCCCCTCCCCACTACCTTCAGCCTCACAACATACCCAATTTGGGGATGCCATAGTCTCACTGGCTCTAGACGGTTGGGAGCAGTTGAGACTCTTGTGCGGTATTCATGTAAAAAAAAAATATATATATGTAAAATAAAAAACGCAATTCACATCTTGACCAGAGGAATCTGCAAACGAAGCTGTTTGCAAAAAAATATTACACTAATAACTGTTACTTGTTACTTGTTACTTGATTTGCCGAGAAAAAATATCAGTTGTTGTAATCCACCCATTTCAAAAATAGAATAATGTCTCCCAAAATTCAAGTATGGTTAGGTACTTTATTAGTTAGGTAAGAATTTAAAAAAAGATTGTTTTTTAAATTTGATATTTTTACTAAACATCAGTTCTAAATTTGAAAAGTTCACACTCATACGTATGTACATACGTAGATACTCACGAAGGTAATTATCTATAGCCAATTACAAAAGTAATTCTTAAGGCAATGTGCTCCCAATGAGTTAAGAAAAATGTTATTAAAGCATTTAAAAATTCAACTGATGTACATTTATTATGTCACCAGTAACAGCTTTGACGTATTGCATCTTAGTTATAAGATAAAAAATTGTTTGCAATATCGAGTATTCTTTCAAACGGTGAGCTCTGGTGTCGTGAAATTTCCATAGCTTTCACTATCTGATATTTCTAGGTCAATGCAGATTTTTTTCAGAAATTAACGTCATTTCCACCATGAGCTATGGAGCTTTGAAATATTTATTCAATTATAAAAAACAAGATAATTCAACATTTTTTCACAATATGACTAAATATTTCGAAAAGAGGTAGTAAACATCAAGTGAAATTAGGAAATAACAATTAGAAAAATAGTTCCAGAGAAGAAAAGGTTTTACATTCATTATGGACATATGTTTTAATAAAAAAAAAATTTTAAAAAGTGTGTTTTTTTTTTAAATTAAAAATAACCAAAATCAAACTCAATGTATCTTTGCTAGGTATATTATGGCAGAAATCGAACAGACAACCTCCCAAATAAAAGTTTATTGCATAGATCATAAACGCTGTAGAGGCCATCCGATAAATTGATTTAACGTATTAACTACAATGATTCAAGAAAGTAACCTTGAAATATTCCAGAACGTATCGGTTTTCACAATCAATAATGATGCATAATGCGGAAGATGCATTCAGTTTCATTCTGAATTATATTGTTCATTGGAGCGCATAAAACTTTGTATTTAGTCCAAATTAAGTTACGACTCACGACAACAATTGAATGCCTTCTTTATGCTAAGTACACTAAAACCATGCCTTAATTTTTAAAGCGTCACTAACTCTCCTATCCCCCACTTCGCTCTAGTTCCAACACTCTCTTCTTATCGACTAAAAATAATTATAAACAAACGACGTGACACCTTGTATTTTCTGAGAGATAATCGAATATTTCAAAGCTTCATGACTCATGATGGAAATGGCGTAACAACTTAAAAATTAATGCGTTGGTGAATACATTTCTCACTGAAAAACAGTTCAAATTTCATACGCCAGAGCTCACTGTTTGAGAGTTTATCCTCTTGAGGAAAGAGATTTTCTGACTAAAACTAGGAATACGTAGATGTCGTGAGGCTGAATAAAGTTAGAGGAAGGATAAGGGAAAGAGAAATTTGGACCGACAATTAGCTAATTTATATAGCGCCATTTTTTGTGAAATAATACCTAATACCACAAAATTATCGAAACACCTACAACAATATCTAGAATTACAGTAGATAAATTTAAATTAATGAATTCTAATCTAACTACTTAGAATAAAATTGTTGATATTTGGTACCTGAATATTCAGATAAGGTCACCAAACATAGCTAGGGCTATTTCAAGTAATGTTTATTTATGATTTAAATGAGATACAAATATACTAGGTAGGGACCTAGATACATTATTTTAATTAATTTCCGTGCGTGAAAAAAACGAATCAACATGTGAAATTTTCATAAATAAAACACATAAATTTTGTTTATAACCACTTTATTATTTAATATAACGTCTACCGGTTTCGAAAGTACCCTTTCATCGTCAAGACAATTTAAAAATTTAATTTTGTCCAGACAATGAAAGAGTACTTTCGAAACCGGTAGACGTTATATTAAATAATAAAGTGGTTATGAACAAAATTTATGTGTTTTATTTATAAATATGGCAAGCCACAAAGTAAATGCTTTTTACGAATATGTGAAATTTTCACTTACTTCGTCGGGGTTTGAATTCGCGTCATGTCAAGGAGTGTACCACTCTTCTGACGAGGTCTATTTACGTTTTATCACCTATCTATAAAATGGTACAGATGGTTACATCGTCTGCTCCGATGATGACTCCGAATAGAAATATTGCGAAACTTAATAGTGAATTCGGCAAAGGATAATGACCACACTTCGTAGTTAATCTTAAAAACTGTTTAAAAAAATGCATCTTTTAATTATAAATATAAACAATTAATCGTTTTTTTAGAAACGCGTATGTTACTTTTAAAAACTGACCGCAAACCTAAATTGGTCACAAGTCACAGTGTAAAATGTTATTTGCTGCCGCACGGAGCGAGTGACATAATTCACATAAAAAATAAGACCCTGTTATGTCATTATTTATGCTGCACCACATTTCGTATTTGAAGCAACAATATATGGAGAGAGAGCCAAATCTTTTTACCCAACCGATGCAGATTTGGGGTAAATCACTTTCTCCGGGCTTTTACGTCGTACACCATGAGAAAGAAAGAGACAACAAATGAGACAACAAATTTACCGAATTATCACACCGCTTTAAAGTATCGTTAGAATGTTCTTCGAGTGCCGCGTCTCCGTTGACTCCGCCCATACGTTATGATACGCGAGATAAATTGACATAACTCATTAATGTATTAGGTTACATGTTATTTTATTTTTTTGACAATACTGTGAAAAAGTGGTTACACGAATAAACAAAAACATTATGTCGACATGCGCTATGAATGTAGGTATAAATACCCTAGCCCTAGTCCTAACCATGCCCAGGTCTAGCCGAGTCCGGCAAAACTCATCAAAACTGACCACAGCTCTCTCTCTTGTATATTATTGATCTGAGGTCACAAGTCACAGTGTGAAATGTTATTTGCTGCCGCACGGAGCGAGTGACATAATTCACATAAAAAATAAGACCCTGTTATGTCATTATTTATGCTGCACTCTATTTCGTATGTCGTGTTAGCACATTAAAGCTCACTTAAAAAAAAAAACAAACCGCCACACTCAAAAGTACCGAAATCCAACAGCGACAAGTTGGTTATCTAAGATATAGACGAATTTATTTGCAACTCGTACAATGCCTTTAAGCAATTTTTCATAATGTCATACTGTTATCTCGGTACCTATAGTGCTGCTAAAAAATACTATATATCTAACACTAACACTCTGGAACGTACCACAAATGAACTATATATTATTTTATATTAATTAAATGTGTTATGACACATATTGATTATAGTCGTATTATTCGTAGTCGAGCATCTTACCACTCGACAACGCAGGCCGTACATATGTTCAATTGTTGCTTTTAGTTTATTATTATTCTGTATTTTTTACAGAACCTAACAGAGTTCAAAAAACCAAATTGTTTAAAAATCCTACATACAAAACGACACTTATTGAAATTTTATTTCTGTAAAAGCGTCCTTAATTTGCTTTGTTTCGGTTTTCTCATTACTTGCATCCTTACAACTCAATGTCCTTAGTCCTTACTGTCAACTGAAAACCATTTACTCGTGGTAAAATATTTATTGTTTCTTTTGTTACTTGTTATATTTACATTGTAAGAATTTTTAAAATCGTTTACTTATAATATTTGAATAATTATATTTTTAAGTGCCAACATGTTGACTGTCCTCAATATAATTTCCTTTATTTTGCTTTAACAAATTTGTTAATATGAATTCATACGTTTCATCTGGATTTTTAGACTCTTAGCTTCTGGAATTTATTTTTTTAATCTGTTGATGTACACTTTTACTGTTATACCCTTGGAATAACAATATATGGAGAGAGAGCTAATTATTTCAACTCAACCCATACAAACTTGGGATAAATCACTTTCTCCGGGTTTTTACGTCGTACACCATCATAAAGAAAGAGACGAAAAAAAATCCCAAATTATCACACCGTCTTAAAGTATTGTAAGAGTGTTCTTCGTGTCCAGCGTCTCCGTTGACTCCGCTCACACGTTTTGATATTCGACATAAATCAACGGTTTTTTAGGTTTTATGCTATATTTTTGTTTTTGACAATACTGTGAAAAAGTGGTTTTACGAATAAACAAAAACATTATGTCGACATGTGCTATGAATGGATGTATAAATACCCTAGCCCTTATCCTAGCCACGCCCAGGTCTAGCCGAGTCCGGCAAAGCTCATCAAAACTGACTACAGCAGCGCTCTCTCTTGTATATTATTGCTCTGAAGTTATACGCATATCTGAACCTTTTTCTCTCACGATATATGATAACGACCATGGTTTTAGTTAGTCTTAATTTGTATTCAAGTTGTGTATTATTTTCTCCTTAGTTAATCTTACTAGCCTAATTAATTTAGTATGAAGGCACTCGAGATGAAATATCACAAAACTACGCTAAGTGGTAGATACTCTAAGTATCGCCCTGGTGAAAGACCACCATTCAGAATTGAAACGTTGCTTGAAATGGCTTTAGCCGTGTTTGGTGACCAGATCTGAATAGCCAGGTACTTCCCAACCTTCCTCTTCCCAATCTCCTTCCCCTCCCCAGTACCTTCAGCCTCACAACATACCCTATTTGGGGATGCCATAGTCTCACTGGATCTAGACGGTTGAGAGCAGCTGAAACTCTTGTGCGGTATTCATGTAAAAAAAAAAAAAAAAATGAACAAGTTCACTGTTATTATTATTATTCAAAACACTATAAAGCATTTTATTACGCGTCTGCGTCGGTTAGAACGCTGTATTAGTTAGGTTACGAATTGCAAGCATGTTGCAGCAGAATGCAAGCAATTTGCTCGCGTACAAACGTGTGAATAGTCAAACTGTCCAAATTAATGCCTGCTCTACGCTTCGGCGAACTTTTTTCTGTGTTATGTATGGCGCTTGCGAATGCTTTGAAATAAAATAGCCAAGCGTCCAATGACAAATCGGTACCTAATAATAATAATGTGGCAAGTGCTTGATACAAATTAGTTCTTCCCACGGACATTCAACTTGCGAATTTGTCAGTGAAAATGTAGGTGCTTCGGCACTAGATTCTTTGTATTGCATCAATACGGATGAACCAAACAAAAAAACATCTTGTAATCCTATGCGTTCCGGTATAATTATATCGTATTTTATAATATACATTATTGGTATTGCAACCAGAGTTAATGCGAACACAGCACTCACACAGATGCATTGATTGCATACAGGATGTTTCAAAAATTCATTATAATAAAAATAACTTTTCGAATAACTGTAAAAGAATTACGAATATTCAAATTCGACCAAAGTGTACACTTGCTGTCCCTTTCTCGCTAATAATAATAAGGAGGCGTGAGCAAGACAAAATGCTATTTCTCAGTGACGTTTGGAAAAGACATCACTGTCGGGTGAATATATATGCACCAATACACACAATCCCAATTTTGTGTTGTTGGGGTCAACTCTGATTGCGCGACCTATACAAAATGATACTATTTAATCATAAGCGCTGAAGAAATAATCCGATAGAAGCGTGTTGTGGGCACGTCTGGTGTACCCAAAGTAAGGTCAAATTTCCCCCACATTTCGATCAAATATTTTATATATTTGTATTATATTATTGTCAAATATTAGAATAATTTCTTGAGCTGATAATCAAATTAATCCCCTGTCTGGGGAGTGTGAAGGTTTTACTCAATCAACCACACTTCTAGAGATAGTCTATTCAGTATTCCTAAGTCTGATAAGCTATGGAGCTTCAAAATACTTATCTATATAACTGTTAAAAATAAGACAAGACGCATTATGGTTTGCTTCAAATTTTTGAAATGTTAAATAAGATAATAAAATTCGTAAATAGGATATTGAATTCTCTGGCGAAGCCGGGTACCAACTAATTATAAATGATAAAGTTGTATTTTGCACTACGCCTTAACGGCTTGTTTTTAAAATTGGATTAAGGATGAGAAAGGCCGAGTTATCCAATGAACCAAATATCCACAGTGCTTAAAATCTGCGAGCCTTATAAGGTATGCAACATTTTATTTGAAGGGAAAATAATCATTCCGTGCAATTTATGAGAGCTTTTAGCTTAATTTGAAAGAAATGTACCAAGTATTTATTTGAAAATGAACTTGGGAACAGTAAAAGATAACATTTCGTTCAAAGACGTTTACTAATAAAAAATCTTTCAATTTTCACCGCTGGTCTTTTATCAAATACGGGAATATTGATCCACTTGATCATTAATAGGTGTATCATCAGTTTTAAGTCTTAGTTGTAAATCACAAGTTTTAAGTCTCAGTATTTAGTTGCTAGCTAAACGTCCCAGTTAGAAGTCACTAGTTTTTAATATTGGTTCTAAACCATTAGAAATAAATCTTAGTTATTAGTTATAGGTTAGCTAAAATAAGTTTTAAAGGTGCCATAGAAGTAATCCTTGTTAAATTATTATAAAGTAATAGAGAGGCTGTAATACCACGGAGTTAATCTGCCTGAAGCCGGAAGATTCATCGATATTCAACCCCTTGGAAAGTGGTAAACAAAATAAATATTTTGATCGGGTTAGTAAAATTCGGAAAAATTTTAATGATGTGTTATTAATCAGGAAAATGATGCCACACTGCTTCTAACTGATTTGCTGTGTTTTACAAAGGTCAAAAACTTTTTAATAGTCTTCCAAATGCCTTAAAAAAACCCTCAAATCCTGGTACTTTTCGTAGGATTTGTGCTAAAAATGTTAAAAAAAACCTTCGATTCTTAAGATTACTAAGATTTCAATTTAAATCTGCTGTAAAGGAACCTTATGTGCTTTGTTCTATTATTGTGAAATGTATACATGTTTTTCGTACTAGATGTGTGAAAAAAATATTTGCATACATCTAAATATAAATACAAAAACAAAAAAAATCGTCCTGTACACGTGGAGCAGGTGACAAAATGCGCAATGAACGCTTCACACACTTCGTAATAATACACAAGTGCTGGAATTGAACCCTGGCCAATAGAGTGGAACACAAGGGATGCTCACATTCAGCAACGTATAAAATAAGGCGACGAAAGAAGCACATACCTATGTAAATTGTAGAAATATCTAAGTGAAATACAAGTGGTGTTAAAATATTTAATGTTAATTGATAAATAAGTTCTATTAAAACATGTTTGTTGCATTTTGATAAAACCGAAAAATTCCAATTACTAAAACTATTACGTTATACTTAATAGATACATTTAAATATTTTATTAAATGAAGAGGAGTACCTGCCTGCCGATAAAAGATTACCACATTTTAAGTGCATGCACATAGTATCTGTTTAAAATGCAGATCTATTCATAATTATTGTAATCCTCATTTACTCTACCTTGAAGTGAAAACGAAAATTTAATTAATATATTTTTTTGCAAATTGCAAATTATTCATGCAAATGAGCATAATAACATTTACAGATAGTTCAACTTATTATTATTACCTATTCAACTAAAAAATGTATGTATTCAATAAATACATATCTTAAAAGTTAGTTAAGACGCTAATAATTCAATTCAGTTCCGAAAGCTCCACAAAAGCTCAAAAAACTTACCGCCAATGCGTTGAGATATTCATCATTCCTGCTGCATTCCTCGGTGCTCCAGATCTTCAAAAAGCAAAGGTCAGAGTCACTCCAGACCCCGCCTCTTTCACTGGAGTCCTTCTTCCCAAATACACCCTTTTAAACAAACCCAGAAACACTTAATAATCTCTAAACACACGAAATGATCGAAAGTTCAAAAAAATAGTCTGTGAATCACTAACGAATCCCGACAAACGTTCCGGTATAATTATAACGGACGTCAAAAATTAAAAATAATGTCGGTGTTTTTTTTAACAGATCAAAACCGGCGATAAAAGACTACCCTTTCGTGAAAAAAACTACCTGTATATATTTGGATAAGTATGATATATACGGCACGGGGATAAAAGAATGCGTACAGTTCGCCGCCGATGAAAAAAGGTTTGAAAAAAATTGAGGGAGAAAAATTGAAATCCCGCCCGTCGAAATCTCTCCACGAACAAAATCGGAAGGTGGTTTGCTAGCAGAACGTGCGCGACCGCTCCGGCCAACTGCGGCAACTCGACTGCGGACTGGGCACGGGCGTCGAGGATGTCTGCCCGCCGAACACAACACTGCACCGGGCTGGGTGGAGGTCTGATCTCCCCGTGGCGGCGAGAGCAGTCGCGAGAACGCGGGACGTGAGATGGCCGGCAGCAGGGGAGGAATGGGCAGAGCCAGATGCAGGCCTCGGATAGCCGAGACGGCAATCAGTAGCCAGCAACCCTTTGGCTTGCGAGCGGACACTGGTGGACCACGGGCCAACCTAACCGGCATAAGGCGCTGGTGTGGAACCTTTTTGTTCTCTCTTTGGTATGATGTGTTTAGTGGTGAGTGGGTAATATTGTTATAATAATAATTGTTAGATTTTTTATATATTATTATACATCCTTGATTATTATTATACTAGTTTTTACCAAAAAAAAACCACGGGATGAAACCATTCCAGGTTGCCAAAAAAAATATGACTACATTGTTATGACTGGTAATCTTCAGGTGCTTTCTCCAAGGGAAAAAACCATAGGTAAACTGGATTCGGGACATTTAAGGGATTTTTAAAGGTTATTTTTCAATTTCATAATTTTAATTAACATCAGTTTTTTAATATTTTTTTATAGTTAATACCGCACAAGAGTCTTGTCCCAACTCCTCCCAACCATCTAGAGCCAGTGAGACTATGGCATCCCCAATTGGGGTATGTTCTGAGACTGAAAGTAGTGGGGAGGAGAAAGATATAGGAAAGAGGAATATTAAGAAATACCTGGTTATTCAGATCAGGTCACTAAACACGGCTAAAGCCATTTCAAGCAAAGTTTCAATTCTGAATGCTGGTCTTTCACCAGGGTCATACTATGAGTATCTAACTACTCTGGAACGTGCCGCAAATATACCATATATTATTTAATATCAATTAAATGTGTTTTTTGATAAGTCTTCACATTGGTTTGAACCGGCAACCTGCAGCCTCCGCAATGTAAAGATTCTTCCCCGCCAGACATAATGAGAACTCGAGACTAATCCCAACTAAGCTCTGTAGCGGCAAATTACAAAAGTAACTAATTAAAAAGGTATAAGGCACCACCCACTAACCTGCAAAACAGTTCACCCATTTTACTTACCCAGATCTTATACTAGTTAAAATTTTCTAACACATGTTGGAAAAAAACGTGAAACATGGGAATAAATAAAATGCTTTTAAAATCACAATATTTCAGATCTACATAATTATATATATACAGCCTGATTCTATTCTCATGGTTGTTTATAAGCATTATAAAAGAGTTAGCATGAATCTAGCTTTACTTCAAAATGTTACACTAAGGGTGCATTTTATGGATATAAAAATCTATAGATTCAAAAAATAGTTCATTATACAGTTATTCCGAATACAGAGATAAGTGTGTCGATCTTTATTCCTTATATTCGTTTTTGAGTGGTTTAAACATTTATTGTCTTATATTTAAAAATATGTAACGAAGAAGCGCATATTTAAAAACTAAAATTTTGATGGATACTCATTTCAGAAATAAGCTACCAGCTGAAAATAGTTTGTTTGACCTAGAAATTCAGGACTGTAAATGCTGTAAAAAATTCATGGCGCCAGAGCTTATCGATCGAGAGGTTTTACTACTTCATACACATATTTTTATGTGGATGGTTTTTATTAATTTTAGTGAAAAGTTGCGATCTGATGGAACTACATTTGTAAATTATTTTATGTAATTATACGAATGTACAACTTCGCGATGATGGAAAGGACGTTGCCAGCTGAAAAAAGATGCGTTAACCTAGAAATTCCGTATATCAGAAACTGTGCAAATGACAAGACGTTGCTCACCGTTCGACAGTTTTTGCAGGTTCGATAACATAATTTCTGCTACTTAGAAGATAAGTGTTTTTTTGTAGCAGTGGACTAAAATTTTACAAAGTATTAGCACTATTTATTATGATGCTAACTTTTACCAAGAAAAACACTATTTTTTTTTCATGAAATGAATACCTCGAAACATTTAAATCCACATCAGCATTATATCTAAATCAATGATGATTCGCTTGGAATTTTGCGCATATCGTAAAATTATTAAATTAATTATGTTGATTTATGCTTAGAGCCGGAGACACGGCTCCTTCACATTACACGGGCATCGTGATTTTGTTGATTTGGCGAAAATTTTATTTTCGTTGTCGGGGAAAACGTTCCTGCTACATCATCACACTTGTTGTTAATAATTTTGATTTAATTTTCGACGTATTAAATTACCTTTCGCATAAACATACTCGTATTTTACAAATCCACGTTGGAATCAGATTAAAGAATACTCGGTTATTTCTGAATGTGGTCTGTTATCATAAAATTTGCACAGTTCTTGTATCTGGAATTTCTTGGTCAATGCGGTCACCATTCAGATGCACAACATTGCTTGAAATGGCTTTTAATCCTGGAGACCAGATCGTACGAGACAGAAAAGTGGGAATATCGTCGTCGGAAAATGCAAAAAACCAAAAGGCTGAAGCTCCATTTTGGGAAGTTTACACCAAAGCACTTTAAAGTTTTTTTGTTTGTTTTACAGACAACGGCACCCATGGTCGAGTTCGTAGGGACTCGACCTCCATGGTCGCGGGTTCAAATCCGGCGTGCGTCAACAACTTGTATTTAAATTAAATGGTTCAAACCCATAATTCATATAAAAATAATAAAATGTATATTTGCGGCACGTTCCAGAGTGGAAGATACTCTAAATATCGCCCTGGTGAGAGACCACCATTCAGAATCGAAACGTTGCTTGAAATGGTTTAGCCGTGTTTGGTGACCAGATCTGAATAGCCAGGTACTTCTCAAACTTCCTCTTCTCAATCTCCTCCCTTTCCCACTACATTCAACCTCACAACATACCCTATTTGGGGATGCCATAGTCTCACTGGTTCTAGACGGTTGGGAGCAGTTGAGACTCTTGTGCGGTATTCATATAAAAATAAAGATCATAAATCTTCAGTAGCTGGTAGGATTCGGAAAAAAAAGTTAACTTAGGTAACTAAATACTCTCACTTAAAACAGTCAAAGCATTCGATGCAGAAAAAAAAACTTGATCAAAACTGCATATTTGACTCATTTTTGACCATAGTGTCGATAGCACCCTTGAGGTGATTTTTCACGAAAACGGCGCTATACAAATTATCCAAATATTATTATTATTACAAACAAGCCCAATAGAACCAAGAAAACTTTTCAGACTCTCATTCCTTAAATCCATTAGAAGATTATCACCATTATCTGTTCCTCACTACGAAAAATTAAAAATACCTCCGATATACTTTATTTTAAATTTGCTCTCATGCCCTAAAAATGAAAAAATAATAATAAAGAAATAAATAAAAAAAATGAAAATGTATGTAAGAATCAGCTAAATTTTAAGTTATTATGATATGGTGATTGTGTCCTGCCAGAAGTGACCTACCACGTAAGTATGTTGCTGTATATTTATGTAAACTAAGAATTAATATTAAGTAGAAATTAAGATTTGTACAGCGCCCTTGAGGTAATTTTTCACAAACGCTATACAAATTATCCAAATATTATAATAATTATTATATGTACCTATGCACATCCAAGAGAGGGGTTTAAAAAGTTGCTAGAGCTGTCATATACTCTTAAATAATGTTATTTCAACTTTCGTTAAAATCCTGTAAAAAATTGCAAGTCTTCGTCATTAGTAACCGCAGAAAAAAATACTAAGGTACGAGTACATGTTGTTTTTAACTCAATCTTTCTATTTGGTTCTTCGAATTTTTTGAAATTTCTGCGTTTTTATATATACATAAATATATTAAATAACTCAATCAGAGGCGATATTGGATTGTAAAACTAGTAAATGTACAAAATAAAAAAAATACAACTATCATCAAGCGGCCTAATTGTTAGGCTGAGCTTATACACCGTACCTAGTAAAATTTTGGCATTTTTTTTCATTAAGACGTGCTAAAATGCTTAATGTACCTACATACATTTTAAGGCTAGGTTTATCACATGGCAACAATAAAAATAGCTAGGTACAAACCCACTCTCAGTGAGTAGGTACCTACCGCCATTTCTGACACAATTATCGTAATCTCATTTTAATTATCAAACAGCCTTCGCACAGTTAGTTATTTAATTAAAACGAGCTACGTAATAGATATAAAATATAACATATATTATAACAATCGCAGTTTTAGCAAAGAATGGGGGTGAATGATAAGAATTTGGGGGGCCAGGAAGTGATTTGTTACACTGTCTTATCGCGCCAAATTACTGAGTGGGAGTCCATTCATACCCACGTGGGACACGTGGTACCTATTCGAATGTGCTGGAAACTGTCATCTTTTCATCATGCAGAGCGAAAATTGAACCATCTTCGATAATTACAACTAGTCACCCAGGGCAATCCCTTGCATACAAAGCGCAGTTAACATTATTGTGTTAAACAAGCCTTACTAAGTTCCCAACCAATACTTCATTTCCCCACAGAGTATGCGTAAGGGGTGGTACGCCACTCAATGCTTTTACGATACCTCTATATTGAGAGGGTTAATTTTTTTCACTTGGCTGTTTCCAATCATTCCATCTCAGGAATACTGGGTATTTGCACTCCTAATTTTCGAAGCGATGTTGCTCTACATAGCGTATAAACTCCTGAACGGTGTCTTATCGATGATATCCTGGATGAGATTTGACAATTTCACGCGAAGCCACCAACACAGACTTTTGATATTTGCGGTGCAGAACCAACCTCTCAAAGTTGATGCCTCTAGGAAGACTAACTAGTTAAGTCAACTGACTCAAAGAAAATGTGGATATTTTCCACATGATGTGTAGCAAATTATGAGCGGCCTCTTTTTTCTATTCTATTTTTTTTTTACTTTTAAAATCTTTTGATTTAATGTTCTTTAAAAAAAACTTCCTTAAATCAAACCTTGCTCCAAGAACATTCATTCCTACATTGTCACATAGCATAAGAAGCCTTAATTATGACAAATTCATTATTTATTTACATCCGTTTACTTTCAAATTTAGCTGACGGGTTTTTTCTCGGTCTCTTTGCGTCTTCGTCTTTCAGCATCATGACCGCCTGAACCCTTGACACCGCAGACCAGAATGTCCACATTGTGCTTTTGGACAGAATTCTAGACGCAGACAGCTGCATCTTTATTTTGGGTATTTCTCAGAATGGATAATTTTTCCTTAAACTAAAAGGCAGACATCCCATGAAGGACTGAAAAATTTTATGATCTTCCCTCGACGGTTAGTCTTGTGAAAATGAAGTGTTCTCTATATAGAATCTTAACATGAGAAGTGTTGATGATACAGTAAGTTAGTTGTTACCCGCTACCAGTCATATTTTTTTTCTTCTTTCTTTTTTTTCTTATTTTTTTTTCTCCTTTCTTTTTTTCTTTTTTTCTTCTTTTTTTTCTTTTTTTCTTTTTTCTTTTTTCTTCTCCTTTTTTCTCCTTTTTTCATAGTGAATACCGCACACAAGTCTTACTGTTCCCAACCAAAATTTCAATGTTTTGTGAATGCTTCACAAACTGCTAGTTCTTTAAAATGAACCCTTCGCAGTGAACTCTTCAATTGAAGTCGAACCCGCCAAAGAAAGATTAGAAATTAGAGTCGGTAGATATTTGAAAACGAAAAGAACTGGAACTCGTTCCTCGCCAAAAAAAAAGTACTAGTCGGTAGAAATTTGAAAACGAATCGACCGTTCCAGTGTATTTTTTCTAACGCCCCCTAATTTTCACTGGGTCTACTACTGCCCCCTTGAAAGTCTCAAACGCTGACAAGGGGGCGTTATCGCTCACGTTGAGAACCTACGGTCTAGAGCCAGTAGAACTATGGCATCCCCAATTGGTTTATGTTGTGAGGTTGAAGGTAGTGGGTAGGGGAAGGATATGGGGAAGAGGAAGGTTGGGAAGCAACCGGCTATTCAGATCTGGTCGACAAACACGGCTAAAGCCATTTAAAGCAATGTTTTAATTCTGAATGGTGGTTTTTCACCAGGGCGATACTTAGAGTATGGAACGTGCCGCAAATATGCTATATATTATTTTTACATTAAATAAAATGTGTTATTAATTAAATAAATAAAAATTGCGCACGCCGGGTTTGAGCCCGCGACTTCTGGATTCGTAGTCGAGCGTGTTACCACTCGACCACCCATATCGTCCTGAATATCGAGGGTGAGCCCTGGCATCATGAAAGTTGTACGGCTTTTTCTCTTTGAACTAAAGATATGGAGCGGTTTCTGTGCGATCTCTCCAAAATATTATAGGATGCCTAATAGATGTTTTTTTTAAATATATTTTTCATTAAGGTAGTAAAACCAGTTGATAAATTAATCAAAGAAAATATTGTCGAGGGCCAGTTTAGCCGACAGCCCTAATAATTTCACCTTTTATTTTGTTGTGTCATTATTTGCGCGTATCATAACAATATCACATAACCACTGATATAAAACTCCAACACGGAAATAACGTTACGTGCTATCTACGCACAAAGGTCCGAACCGCGGCGTTAGGTGGCCAGAAACACAACTTTGACAAGTCTTATTAAAATCATTGTATATTTCTAGTCAAACATCAGTAATACTTATATAATTATAAAAAGGGCAGCTCCGCAAATATTCCACATCCTCGATGTCGCGGCCCGGCCGTCGATCGCATTTGTGAATAAAAAAAATCGCTTTCGTATTTGGTTCTATTTAACAAGTATGACTTTTTAGCTATTCAGTCTTAAATGTATGTTTTAGATAGAGATGGTCGATATCAGAATTGGGTGTGCCTGCGGTTCCAGTTACCGGTGACCCTCAAGGAACCGGTTATTCATCCAGTTCTTTTGGGAACTGGTTCCTGGTGCCAGAAAAGTTCCTTCAAGAAAATTGATTTATTTTATAGGAAAAAAATTCTCACCGCCAAAAAAAAAGCTTTCATGGGGGGGGTTGCCATAGAAATTCTGAAACGAAAAGAACTGGAACTGATTCCTCGCCAAAAAAAGTATTTCTTGGGAGTGGGGGTTGCTAGCATGCATTTCCATAACGAAAAGAGTCGGAACTTTTTATTTGCAAAAATTAGGAACCGGTTCCAAAATAGCCGGTTCCTTGGAGAAATAATATCGACGGTTCCGGTGACCGACTTGGAACCGGTTCCTTTTAACCGAGACAGGAATATCGACCATCTCTAGTTTTAGATGATTTTTTCCCTTTATTTTGAGTGATTCATATTTTTAAGAACTTATTAAAACTTATTATTTCAAAAACTATGTTGAAACCATTTAAAATTTTAGGTTTTATTTTAAAAAGTCCTTGATTTAATGCGCAACTTTGTGATATTATATTAAATTTTGTTCAGATCCGAGAACGTTTCTCCAGATCGATTTTTAAGAATAAAAGTTATTTTTTTTTAAAGATTTATTTTTATTTTTATTGTGAATACTGCAAAAGCGTCCCAACTACTTCCAACCGTCTAGAGCCAGTGGGACTATGGCATCCCCAATTGGGGTATGTTTTGAGGATGAAGGTACAGGGGAAGAAAAGAAGATGGGACGAGGAAGGTAGGGAAGTACCTGGCTATTTCAATCTGGTCACCAAACACGGTTAAAGTCATTTCAAACAACGTTTTGATTCTGAATGGTGGTTTTTCACCAGGGCGATTCTATGAGTATCAATATAATACATATTATTTTATAAAAATAAAATGTGTTTTAAACATATTAATTAAATAAAAGTTATTTGCGTATGCCGGGTTTAATTCCGCGGCCTCTAGATGCATAGTAAAGCGTATTACCACTCGATCACGGAGGCCGTCAAAATTTTATTTTATATCATTTAATCCATACCGAATCTAATTAAAACTGACCCAGCTAGAAAAAGTTTGGTGGATAATTTTCAAAATTGTTTGTAAAAATGTGGTTGAAAATCTTCAATAACATAAGTTGATTGTACTACCTTTCTTGTTATTACGAACATTTTGGCCAGCTTAAGTTGCGATTCGGTCCTCTGTGCCATGGAGAGATTGAAAATAACACCATTACAAAGTTTTGAAATGTGATAAACGCAAAACATTGAAGCTACAGAATAAAATAGTCCAATTAAATCGGGGCCAGAGGACGAGGGCGTCATGGCTACCGGATGTTGATAAGATGGCTCCCACGCAGAAATGGCAGGACCGGAAACTGACAGAAACGACAGCTATGCGTGATTCGATTCGGAAGCTGAGTTTTACTACTTGAACATTTCGCGGATTCTATGAATAATTACAGTAATAATGTGCTCCAAAAGGTATGCAGGAATGCAGGGGTTGTGCAACGCCATATGCAACATCTTACGTAAAAGGGAAAGTTTAGGAAATTAAATTGCAGATTTTCCGTTCTCAAAGATCATTCCTCATGACTGATATACAATGAAATGTGTGTATTCTTTCCACATTTGACATTTCAGAACGTCCTCACAGAATTTCAGCACTGAAAAATATTCCTCTTTGCTATAAGCTTTTTCCTTCTTTGTTACCGGAAATGAATGCTAAAAAAAATAATAAAATATTTTGTTCCTTGTGAAGATTTAGGTTTTATATAATTATAAATTAGTATTATTATTCTATTGAAATAATAATTGATATATCAATAAAAATAATTAATGTTCAATAAAAAATAATTTAAAAAGAATCAACTTTATTCAAGGCTTATTAACAAATTATGTCAAAATTGTTTTAGTCACCTACTTTCATTTTTCAATTCAATATGTTTAACGCTATTCAAATATCGAAGTTTAAATTTGACATTCAGTTGCGTTCAAATTTTATTCCGTCGTCCACATCTCACCGTGTTATTTAGAATTTTATAAATTTCAAGTGTTTAAATAAAAAATAAATTGATAAATATTGAATGGCGCTATTATAAATGCTAAGAAGTTGTAAACCTCTCCGAAGATTCCAAAATAGCGATGAACAAAGGGAAGAATGCTGCCATGGCGCTCATCAAATACTTGACAAAAGGCCCTCCGGTCAGGAAAATCAGAACTGAGAGAACGCTTTTATATGCTGGTAAATAAAACGTTTTATTTTAACTGTTATATATGAGAGGAGATCAAATACTCGTACATATCGAAGTTAGATACGAGACATATGTAAAGTCAACAAAGTAAGTGAAAATGGGAACATAGGGAATGTAAGTATCTCATTGCTTGATAAAGACAAATGCGAAGATAAGAAGAAAAGGTTGTCAATATTATAATTCAAATATCTTACCATGAGTTTGAATATACTGATCATGGGGCACGACTATTCAAAATGAAAATCAAAAGTTGCCCAAGGCTTAACAATCTGAAATGAACTTCCGGCTCTAGATGGGTAACAGGCTGTTCTTAAAATTTTGAAAAGAGGTCTATGTCCAAAACGTCAGAAAATCAAAAAGATTGCCCAAGATTTTATTTTTATTTTATTTATTTATTTTATTTATTTTATTTATTTTATTTATTTTATTTATTTTATTTATTTTATTTATTTTTATTTATTTTATTTATTTTATTTATTTTATTTATTTTTATTTATTTTATTTATTTTTATTTATTTTATTTATTTTATTTATTTTATTTATTTTATTTATTTTATTTATTTTATTTATTTTATTTATTTTATTTATTTTATTTATTTTATTTATTTTTATTTATTTTATTTATTTTATTTATTTTATTTATTTTATTTATTTTATTTATTTTATTTATTTTATTTATTTTATTTATTTTATTTATTTTATTTATTTTATTTTATTTTATTTATTTTATTTATTTTTATTTATTTTATTTATTTTATTTATTTTATTTATTTTATTTATTTTATTTATTTTATTTTATTTTATTTATTTTATTTATTTTATTTATTTTATTTATTTATTTGGAACATTTGACAGAGTGACAACATTGCATACTGACAAAATAAATGGTAGGTCATCAATCCATTTCAAAATGTTCACATCATGCAATTAGAAATACACTGAATTACACTAATAAAAACAATAGAAAAATAAAAGAAAACAACCGTTTATAAAAAGAAATATCAACACATGCTTAAATTTAGGAAAAAATATTATAACACATAAAATTATCTTAATAAGTTGTATATGTGTGTACCTTTTTTTCTGTTTATGTTTTAATTAAAAATAGTATTTAAGATTTGATTAAACCTAAAAGGTGAGTCAGAATATATCACTCAATCATACCATGTTCGTTAATCTTGCCACTACAGTGGATGTTATACAGTCGACACATTCGCATAAGAGAAGGTTAAATTAGTTTTTTTGAAAGGAATGTAAAAAGTTTCGGGGTTTCTTAAATGACGGGGATTAGTATTAAATTTAATTGTGGATAAAATGGAAGATTCTACGTGGTTATTTATAATTTTGTAAAGAAATTTGACGTCATTTTTGTCTCGACGTTCTTTCAATGTTTCAATTTTAAAATATTCCAAACGCTTCTGATAGTCGTCAAGCAAAGTGGACAATCCAGCTCTATAAGACAATGCTCGGACTAGTTTCATTTGAACGGATTCGATCCTCATTTTGTGAATTTCGTAAATTGGACTCCAAACTACGGAACCAAACTCAAGAATGCTGCGAATTATAGATGTGTATAAATATTTGAGAGACATTGGGTTTTTGAATGGTTTAGTGACTCGATACAGAAATCCGAAGACGATATGCCTTAGACACTATGTTTTCAACGTGAAAATTAAAATTAAGTTTGCTGTCGAATTCAACTCCGAGGTCTCGAACATTGGTAACACAATCAAGTGTGATGTCATCAATTTTATATTCGAACGCTATTTGAGAACGATTTCTAGTGAAGGTAATGGAGCAACATTTTTTTATATTTAAAGACATTTTGTTTAGAGAGCACCAGGAAGATATTGATTTTAAATCGTTTTGAAGCAATGCTTTTAAATCATCTGCATATAGTAGATAGCTGGATTTTAGACAGTTGGGAAGGTCATTTATAAATATCAAGAACAAGAGTGGGCCAAGATTAGATACAGCGATAGAAATAAATAAACTCAAAATAGTGATTGATATTTCAAATTTAATACTTCTTTCGTAAAATCGACAGTTTTTTGACTAATTATAACATTAGCTTCGAATTGGTGTGTTGCAGATAAATCTACTTGCGGCGGTTCTCCCTGCGGGACACAGCCTCCCGGAGTATCTCCCCCTGCGCCCAGGACGGACGCCCTGCATGTGTCACCTTGTGATAAACTGAGACACGTCAAGGGCCCTCCCTGCCCGCCCATGTGCCCTCCGTGCCAGCCGCCTTGCCCTCCGCGGTGCCCGCCGCCCTGCCCGTGCCCCCCGCCATGCCCTCCACGGTGTCCCCCACCCCCGTCCGTGCCTGCCTCCGCCGTGCCCGTGTCCCCCCAGGTGTCCACCGTGCCCTCCGCCCCTTGCATCCCGCCGCCGTGTCCACCACCGCCGCCCTGTCCACCATGCCCGCCCCCGTGCCCGCCTAAGTGTCCGCCGCGCAGCTCGCCCTCGACTCCATCCCCTCGGCCGGATTTCATCCCCCCGCCGTGTCCACCGCTAAAGCTGCCGCCCTGCGTCACACCATGCCCACCGCCCGTGTGTCCACCCTGCGGCCCCTGCCCCAGCCCTTGCTGTGCCCACGTGCCCGCCCTCTCCGTGCCAGCCACCCTTGCCGCCATTTTCTGGAATTGCTTTCCTCTTCAGGCTGCTGACACTCTCAGTAAAGGTACGTTTAATACTATCCACTGAACAGAAAATTCCTGGAAGTGTGACATACATCGATTTGAAGGAAAACTGATGTCACCATTTTATATAAGAGCTTTCGACTCCTAGATCCCAAACTGTCTAATAAAATTGATTACCTGTACAATAAATCAATTTAACTGACCATTTCTAGACTGATAGATTCTCATAGAATCGCCCTGATAAATGACCACCATTCAGAATGGAAACGTTACTCAAAATTATTTTAGTCGTGTTTGGATACTAGATATGAATAATCAGGTACTTCCTAACCTTCCTCTTCTTCCTCTTCTTTCCTTTCTCACTCCCTTTAGCCTCACAACATACCCATTTTGGAATGCCATAGTTATAGAAGAAAAAAAATTTTGATCAATTTCACGCAAAGTAAGGGAAATTAATCAAATGAATTACCATACGAGTACACGCCAAAAACAAATGTATCTAAGATCTCTTCCTTCCGTTGTAACCTTCATTTCTAATGCATGCATCGTGTGATAGAGGGAAAGGTTACAACGACGCTATCAGTTCTATGCCTCTGTGTAGTTACCTATATATTTTAAAACGAAAAAACCAGAAGAGTTGAAACGTAGAGTAAGCGCAAACAATTTTATTAAAACAAGACATAATATTTTGATACATTTTAGTAAGAATTTTGAACGACACCGCAAGGAGAAAAATGAGTGCACTACTTTCGTTTGAGCTAATCTGACGCAACTCAATTTGTCTTTCATATATTGCATGTTTAAACATGTTTATTTTGAGGTCACTGTATTGACCATGAAGCTTTCCTTAGGAGTACCGCATGGATCTGTTCTCGGACCCATACTATTTATAAAATGCTTTAACGATATTGACTGTTGCGCACCTGAGGTGAAATATAACGAAACTCTGCTATGTACATGAAAGCTATCTTTATTATTATTGCAGACCGCCGTGGTAGGCGGGGCCGTGGTATGGACTCGTCAAGAGGGGGTTTGGTGTGACGGCAAGACTGCAGAGTTCACCTTCAGGAAGTGGTACGGGGTCATAACGGGACCTCCGTCTCCCTGCGTGTGTTTGCCCCCCAACATGCCCGTGAGAACTTTATATTTCCTCAAAAGTATAACAAATATATACTCTACTGTTACAATTACACTGGCCGATACAATTTTTTTTATATTCATTCAATTATTTATTTGATACATTAGATACAAAAACATAATTTTCAAAAATAAACAGAATGTAAATCAGGATTAAGATACATGGGTGCATCGAGGGTAAGGTGCAATACAAGTGCGAATACATTATGGCGGTGTCCAAATTATTTTCTAAACTAGGCATATAACTGTTCTAAGAACGAGACATATTGTTAAAAAAACACTTTATTGTATAAATAATACAGTCAATATACTAAAAATAGAAAAAAAACTAAAAATTAAAGAGAGAAAGAAAAGAAAATAAAAGGAAGGGAAAAGATATATGGGAATTTAATTAAAATTTAAAGATATACTCGTATGTACATTAGTAACAGAGTTGTTAAGGTGATACAGTCGATAGGCAATGCACCGAGGTTATGTTAAGTTATACGTTAGAGTTGTTACCCGTGAAAAATCACTGGATATAATTTGACTTGCTAAGAAAAGACAGTAGTTGCTTTAATCCACCCATTTTAAATAAAGAATAATGTCTGTTAAAATACGTTATAGGTAGGTTCTTTATTAGGTAGATATGGATTAGAAAAGATTATTTTGATAATTTGATGATTCGTACGTATGTAAGTCCTCACAATATTTTTTTTACTATTCAGTCCGAGGTATGAAAATACTTTTGTTGGAATAGAAAGGTCATTTCTGCTCTTACTTCTAGTTTGATGTTTATGTTTGACTCTTTTCATATTGTTTTTATTTTTATCCTCAAACATCACTATCTTTTTTAATATACCGCTGTCAATATCGAGTATTTTAAACTTCTTAAAATAATATGAGTAAAATTCTAACAGTGTGAATTGTCAAATTAAAATTATTAATATTAAACACAAAGAAAAGTAAAAAGATTAGGGTGCCACTGATAATCGAACTCCAAAGCTTGCCTGTCATTTTTAGCATGTACATTTACACAATTATTTTAGAAACCACTAGCATTGTTTCAATTTACTTTCCGTGAGAGGCATCCATCTTCATGTTTGAAAGCAAAGATTCTCACTGAACTTAACCGTATATTTAGAAAGTGTCTAGGGTAAACTACCCATTTTTATTTAAGGACAATCTTTAGCTTTAGGATTATAATTTATTTACAGAAATTTTTCCTTTTCTTTTTTTTCAGTACGCACCTTCGTTGGAAGAAATTGAGAGTAAATGGGTAAATTTCTACAACAAATTATTGGTCCTCGTGTTTGGCGGTAAGTACATCCCAATAGTTTTTTGAAACATTTATACAGATTGACATAAATATCTCCGCAAGAGGTCAAAAGAAGAACTAACGAAAGAACTTTTTTGTTAATTCATATATTTTTTGCGGCAATATTAACGATATCAAATTAATTTTTGGGTATATTAAGGGTCAGCACTCAAAAATGACGCTAATCGATACTTTCTAGCATTCTAATAAAAGCAATACTACAAATGATTAGTCTGTAAATTTTGTATGTGTAGTTAGAAAAATGTCTGAGGTTTTCAGTGAATACAGTTTTTTTTATCTGTAATCCTTTAAATTCTATGAAAAAATACTAAAATGCCAATAAAAGGTGCAGTTTGAAAACCAGCAAAGGCATTTTTTAACGTTTTACCTAAAATTCCAGCATACATTTCGTAAGGAATTTCAGAGATTACTGTTTAATAATAAATTGTATTCACTGCATAGAATAACAGATGAATCATTTATAGTATTGCTTGTACTAGAAAGCCGAAAAGTGTGTATTTTTGGGTGCTGACTCTTAAATCAATCCCTTTTTAGAGATCTTTGAAATCCACGAAAATCATCGTTTTTTAATCGTCCTAAATAATGCCTGAAAAGTTTATAGTTCTTTAATTAATTACTCTGATTAGAACACACCTTGCCCTAAATATTTATGGTGGGCAGATTTTTTTAATATTCTCTTATGATAACATATAAAAAATAGATAATAATAGTGATAAAATAGATAATAGTGCTTATAAAATAGGTAATAATGGTAATAAAATAGACAATTAAAAAAGTCTTATACTTATGCCTTAGAATTTTGTATTATCAGGCTATTCAAAAATACTTTGTGGAAATGTAATAAATTGTTTTTGATTAATTTGTTTTTTTTTGCAGGGCTCGTTTCAATGACCGGATCTCAATAAGAATGATAAGAAGTAGAGTACTTTTCAACATCCGTTCACTACGAAAAAAAAAATTATCTCCCGTAGAAATCTAAAAATAACGTGAGTTATACTCGTAGGACTTTTACCAGTCGGTTTTTTACTCGTTGTATTTTATAAAAAAATAACCAATATTTGATACAAAATTTATTATGTAAATAAATTAAGAAAAAAATTGCAAAACCCTTTTTTATATTTTTTTATTTATTTTTCATTACAAAAAGTAGACAACATTTATTTCGATACACATATATTTTATTTTTTTATACTAATACGTATTAAATTTTGAAGTAGTTGTGAACCTACATTCACATAGAAGCTTTGCATTATGTTTGTATTAGTTTAGGTTAGAAAAATGCAAAATAGATTTATAGAAAACTGATTCACTGTTTTCACAAAACTTCTCCGTAGATCTGAGTTCTCTCGCTCTCTCTCGCCCTCGTCTCTTACTTTCCCCCAACAAGCGTTATCTCACGTGTAGCCGTAGGCGGCGTACTGGTGCGGGTAGGGCGGGGGCTGCGGCTGCAGGCCCTGCGAGGGCGGGGGCGGGCGGGCCCCGCGCCGGGGGCGAGACCCGCCGGGCGAGGCGCCCAGCGCGGAGGGGCTGGGGGCCCAACCGGGGGCCGCCTGCTCCGGGGGCGAGGTCACCATGTACTGCAGGTGGCGGATGTAGCATATCGCTATTCTGGAATGAAAAGCGGCATCGTGATTTACATGAGTTACACATCGGAGTAACAATGTGTGGAGAGAGAGCTAATTATTTTGACCCAACCTATACAAACTTGCGTTAAATCACTTTCTCCGGGTTTTTACGTCGTACACCATGAGAGAGAAAGAGAGAACAAATATAATACACCACCTCTATGTACTGTCACGATGATCTTAGGCTCCTGGGTCACCGCGGGACTCTGCCCACATTTTTTATTATGCCACTAAGCTTGACACAACTAAACGGTTTTTTAGGTTATATGCAATATTTTTGTTGATGACAATACTGTGGAAAAGTGGTTTTACGAATAAAGAAAAACATTATGTGATATGAATGGATGTATATAGCCTTAGTATTAGCCACGCCCAGGTCCGCCGAGTCCGGTAAAAACCATCAAAAACTGACTCACTGCCTTGGATAGATACCACTATATATACTCTAAGAGTTATACGATATCCGTGGCCGAGCGGTTAAAAGCTTGGCCGTGAAAGCAGAGGTCGCGAATTCCGAATCCGGGCACGTAAATAAATATGTGTGTTATTTCACGCATAGTAAAAATAAATTGATGAATTGTGTATTTGCGGCACACTTCAGAGTGGCAGATTCTCCCAGTATCGCCCTGGTGATATACCACCATTCATAATTTAGTAACCGAGTGGTGCAAAGCGTCAGGTTCCCAACCAGTCTTCGCAGGTTCAATCCTCTGCTGGTCAAGTCCTTCACAATTGCACAAGTAATATTTTCTGCTTATAATGATGGAAGCAGGAGATGTTCAAATATTGTCGGGTTATTCGTAACCTGTAGAGAAACTTTGTTTGGTCAAAAATGAGTTAAATACGCAGTTTTGATCAGTTTTTTATTCTGCATCGAATGCTTTGACTCGTTTGATTCTGAATACTTTTGTGGCGCTTCAGCCATCTAAAATATATTTACCATTTGGGAGAAGGCTTGACTCAAGCGACACAAGTTTGGGGCTTTTTTAGCTTTTTGACGCTTCAGGTAACTCAGTGAGAGCATTGAGTTAACTAAGTCAACTTTTTTTTTCATAATCTAATTAGGTACAGAAGACAAAAAAAACTTTAAAGTGCTCTGGTGTAAACTTCCCGAAATGGACCTTCAGCCCATTTGCCTTTCCAGCGACGATATTAAACCAAATAGTCAGGCGCTTCCCCCCTCTACAGGTTCACAACATACCTAAATTGGGGACGCCTTTGTTTCACTGGCTCCGGGCAGCAACAAGACATTGGTATAATTATTTTTAAAAACTACTGGACAATACTGAGAAGTTTACAAAAGTTGATCAGCCTCAGTCGAATTGTTCAAATCATTCAAGACGTGGTTGGAGAGTACACATATTTCAATGTAAAGCTTTGAATTTTCGTTTAACTGATATGAAAATGGTGTTTAATAAAATAAACAATTATCACAGATTTCTTTGTAGACCTCCCAGTGGTCTTGGATAATATAAACATACATATTACATTTATTTTATCAATCTTAACCATCAATCTTTATCGATTTTTTTCTGAGAGACTCGCATGTTCGCCGTTAAAATTAAATCTGCCCTTTGTTCTTGTGTATTGATCATGCGATATGTTCATGCTGTTATCACACCTCGCTTATGATTTCATTCTTTAATCCATTCATTATTATTTTTACACAAGCAAGAGCGCGAAGAACAACAGAATGCCTTGTAGTCGACTTGTAATATTACAACCTGACGGCCTACGGGGACGAGTGATAAGACGCTCGACCACGAATCCAGAGGTCGCGGGTTCAAACCCGGCGTACGCAAATATTTTTTATTTAATTAATATTTGTCATAACACATTTAATTCATATAAAATAATACAAAGTATATTTGCGGCACGTTCCAGAGTGGAAGATACTCATGGTATCGCCGAAAGACCACCATCCAGAATTGAATCGTTGCTTGAAATGGCTTTAGCCGTGTTTGGTGACCAGATCTGAATAGTCAGATACTTCCCAACCTTTCTCTTCACCTCCTCACTATATTCAACTTCACAACATACCCTAATTGGGAATGCCATAGTCTCACTGGCTCTAGATAGTTGGGAGCAGTTGAGACTCTTGTGCAGTAATCACTATATAAAAAATAAGCCCTCTTTAATTCGAGTCTCACAAATTTTGAAAAAGGTTTACCTCAAACACTCTATCTTGGAGTATTTCTTCTTGGAGGGTTTGGTGACAGGTAGCTTAGAGCGAAGGAGATCGAAGGCCTTGTTCATGTCGCGCATCCTCGTCCTCTCCCTGTCGCACGCGGACTTCTTGTACTCTGTGAACAAGGACGGAAACTTGCACTCTCCCATCAATTGCCAAAATACACAACCTAATGATAAGAAACTAAAGGGATTGGTTGCTTCTGGGTTCTTATCAGTTTCTGGTAAGACTGAAAACAACTGAATGATTTGAACATGAAATATGAATAGTTAAACGTGATTGGCATCGTCTCATAATTGTCATCAGTGTCTTGTAAAACTTAAAATAACTGAAGGCCTTTGAATACAAATATGAATATATTTGTACATGATTGGACTAGCACTATTCCATAGTTTTCTAAATGTACTACCTAATCAATGCCTAATTATTAGAAACTTGTGAGAAACTGAAAGGATTACCATTGAGCTCTCATCAGTTTCTTGAAGCTAAGTAAAACTTTAAAGAACTGAAGGATTTTGAATACAAATATGAATATATTCTAGGTTTAGACATGATTGGACTAGCACTATTCCATAATTTGCCAGAATGTACTACCTAGACTAATCAATGCCTAATCAATAGGAACTATTATGAAACTAAGCGGATTACCACAGAGTTCTTATCAGTTTCTGGCAAGACTGAAAACAGTTGAGAAAAAGACGACAAAGTTTGAACGAGATACAAAAAATTACGAATGCTTTTAAGATTTATTCTAAGCCCATTTCGTAATTAAATAAATTCTCAAATTATAATACATTATCCGACAAGCTTTTGGTCTTTATCAAACAAGGGACTGCAAAATGTAAACATTTTCGTCGTTATTTCTATTATCTCTCTGTCGTTAATTGAACATGTGCCATTTTATGTCACGTAGATATGGGTAAGTACTAATAATATTAGTGGACACAATAATATTTTCAGAATATATGGCAGAATGGTAAACTTGTAAAACGAACTTTTTACCGGAAATGATATTTTCTAAGCATGTTTGATAAGTATTTAGATGCCTATCTCGTGTAGGTATTGTGTGAAATATATACTTTGAAATTTTAATAGATGTGAGATTTGTAAAACGTGAAATATTAACTAAGTAACATAAAAACAATTCTAATTTGTTTCCGTTAAATGTTAGAGATATCATTAGCTCTAAATTGGGTGTTACTGGCTAATAAATTAATATTCCATATTGAAGTTAGCTGGCATTTTAGTACTTTTTTTCTCTTTGGAAATACATTTTTAGCGGGAATTCCACGTTATGCGAGAATGATTGCACCATATTCTCTTATGGCGGGAAGTAAACATATTATGGGGAGTTCAACAAAAATATACAAAATATTTAATTTTCTTGGCTATTTCTACTTTAATATCACCATATGGCGTCGTAAAAAGTGGCTGAGAGCAACCTCTCTCCAGTTGCAGCGCCCTCTCCCGCCAAGAGACCCCCATCGTGTCTACCCGCAGGAGGTTCTGCGGCTCCGGCCCGAGCCCCCGGCTGCCCTGGCCCGCGTAGTCCTCGCCGAGGCGCACCCCCAAACCCCTCCTCAGCCCTTCGTGCTGGCTGGACAGGTCAAAGTTCAAATAATCCACACTTCTGTCCATCGAGTCGTGGGCGTCCTCGCGGTCTTCGCTCATGTGGTCCGCGTACACCCTGCCCCGGGAGTCACACTGGAGCCGGGTCATGCAGTTCGGGCTGTCGCTCCGATAGAGCGCCCGCTGATGCGGAGAAGTCTTGTCGTACTTCTTGTGGTAGAACGTCTGGGCGCAGGAGGTGTTGGTGTTGAGGTCATCTTCGTATTTGTCACTCTTGCACTCGGGCCCGCCTATTTCTAGGATGATTTTGTCATCGTCTCCCTCCTCGTGGGCGTTGGGGTCGCTGTCGAAGCCCTCGGACACTCGGCGCGGGAAGTTCGTAGCGCAGACCGGGACGAGCGGCGTGTACTCGCTGTACAACTGTTCACTGTACGGGGGAGTTTTACTCATGACGGCGTAAACCAAAACCATCGAGGTTTCACACGAAGGGCGCGACCGTTGTGCAACACGTACGATATTTATTCACGGACTGAATCAATTTCTTTATTTCGAATTAGTAAGGATTTGGAACGGTAAGCTGTTAGCTGCTTGTTTGATTACCATTTGTGTACACAAGTGTTTATTAGAAAGATGATAGCTATGTGTCTGTGTGTTTGTATGTCTGACACAGGTAGATGGCTGCAGGTGAGGAGCTGTGACACGCACCAAACATCCGCTGCCATTGTCACTTGGCGTCTTTTCTTCCAGGAGTCCCTACATTCTTTGTGCTACATTGTTCTTTTAGTTCAGGGTGGGGAACCTTTTTACTGCGAAGTGCCTTTTGGATATTCGTAACTTCGTTCGGGGACCGGACTTGTGCACACTCGTGTTACATTATTTCCAAATTAGCGGGCCACACTTGGTCTTACATTGAATTCCGTAATACCTAACCAAGAGATGCGCACTTACTTAAAAACATTCAGAATACGATAATGGATTTTCTCCTGATTGCGTGTGTAATCAAACTAAATTTTAAATCATTCAAATTTGACAATCAGCACACTGGAATGGTTTTTACTCGGTTTGCGTCAGCATGAGATTTGACGAAAAAATATTTCCTAACACAAATAATTGCATTCGATACTTTAGTAATTTTCCTTCGGATTGCGTCAGCTTTTGTTTAAGCGTGCGCTGCATTCGGACGCACTCCGGAAAGGAACCATTCTGGTGTTCTGGAAGCACTTATTACCTTTCTTGAAATTCCAGCGTATATCGCCCGTGGGCCTGATATTCCCCATCCCTGATTTAAAGCAATAAAATTTTCAAAGTGGTGCGCAAAGCATTATTTTTATCATTCTTAAGGTGTTAGCATTCATTGACTTTGAAAGCTATAAAAGTCCCAATTATTTCATTTCTTGCCAATTTAAGTTGTGTTGTCAGCTTTGCGAAAAAAATATATAAATGAAAAAATATATGCCTGTTCAAAAGAAAAGTTGAATTTTGAATTTTCGCGGGCTGTGTACATTCGATTATCGATTTATTTTAAGTTGGTACTCATATGTTTATTATATGTTAGCATTATCAGCCATTTTGGATTAGTGGTTTGTTTTTGACAACTGGAAAGGTTAGTCACGTTTTTGTGTGTTCTTCGATTTTTTACTTTTGAAAAAAATGGATCAAAGAATAAAATCCATGATTTGTTTTTCCACAACTCCAGGACGCTCATCGTCATTAACATCTTCTCGGCATTCTGTAAAGCGCTTGTACCACTTATAAACACTTTTTTGAGACAAAGTAGACTCGCCGAATGCCACAGTGAACATTTTAAGTGCGTTGGAGCACTTTATTCCATTTGTAACGTAAAATTTAATACATATTCTTTGATCCATTTTTTTTCAAAAGTAAAAAATCGAAGAACACACAAAAACGTGACTAACCTTTCCAGTTGTCAAAAACAAACCACTAATCCAAAATGGCTGATAATGCTAATATATGACAAACATATGTGTACCAAAATAACGACAAAAAAAAACGATAATCGAATGTACACAGCCCGCGAAAATTCAAAATTCACCTTTTCTTTTGAACAGGCCTCGTATATTCATGATACATAACCTAGATATCTTTTTAAAATTATAATATTGTAAAAAAATATATACAAATACGTGTAGTGTAATACTACCGAATAAAATACAATGTCAACATTTTTTTAACATCGATGTAGAAGTGTATGATCGTAGTCGACAGAAGCTCTTGAGTGAGTGTGTGGTCTGTGTAGCACTTCCCCAGATGAATATTCTTTATGGTGGCTTTTAGGAATTGATATATTCAACAGTTGTAGGTAGGTATATTTTTAATAATCCATAACTCTGCTAGACTTATTGGGTCGTCGTTTCTGGGAACACTGTGTTTAAAAAATAATATTAGATTTTAATTTTTGCCCCACTTGGCCCAAGTTTCAACAATCTTTTTTTATGTTTTTTTTTCCTATTGAACAATTCAAATATGGAACAAACAAAAATATATAATTTTGCCTTATTTACTGAAAATTTTACTTTTGAAAGCTCCTTAGCTCATGATTTAAATGGGGTTGAAAATATACCTATATAATGTCCTATAAATTCCAAACAGAAAATCTGTGAAGTTTCATGATGCCGGAGCATACCGTTTGAGAGTATTTTAACTTTATTTTTCATAAATAAGATATAAGGTACCACCCTCAGAGTAATAATATACAAGAGAGAGCGCGCTGCTGAAGTCAGTTTTCGAGGTTTGCCGGACTCGGCTAGACCTGGGCGTGGCTAGGACTAGGGCTAGGGTATTTATACATCCATTCATAGCACATGTCGACATAATGTTTTTGTTTACTCGGAAAACCACTTTTTCACACTATTGCTATAAACAAAAATATAGCATGTAACCTAATAAACCGTTGAGTTACGTTAATTTATTTCGCGTATCAAAACATGTGGGCGGAGTCAACAGAGACGCGAAACACGAAGAATATTCTAACAATACTTTAAAGGGGTGTGATAACTTGTGAGATTTTGTTGTCTCTTTCTTTCTCATGGTGTACGACATAAAAACCTGGAGAAAGTGATTTATCCCAAATTTGTATAGATTGGGTAAAAAGAATTAGCTCTCTCTCCATATATTGTTACTTCAAGGTTACCACTCAAAAACATTTTTGCGAGACACCTACCTCAATTATGTTTAAAGCCATTTTCGGTAAAATTAGTAAGTATGTAGTTAATTTTCATTGTGGTGAATATTTCTTGCTTTTTCAATCTATATCTTAGAAAATATTGCATATTTTGGATTTCCCGCTGGTGTGTAACAGCCTATGTAGAACATGTTTGCATTAATTAGTACCTACGTAAATAAATTAGGCCATAATTCTGTCATTTTTTAAATTCAAACTAAAGACAAAAAATATTATTTTTCATATAAATATGAAAATTTAGAATATTATGGCAATGTTTAAAACTTTAGTAGATACATAAGTAAAACATGTATTTATTTGTTTCTTGCCATCAGCTGAGCTCCTGGTTCTAGGCAATCTTACTAGCTCTATGCGGAAAAAGCCTTTTTTTATCGATAATAATTCATAAAATTGTATTGCTATCATTGAAAAATTGTTCTCAATGAAATTGGGAAATAGAGAATATGTCATCCTACATTTTTAAATGACATATTTTTTAGTATGTACCTAAAAGTATTACATGATCTCTAATTCTTAATTTACCGCAGGCTCCCACAATGTTTCGTGGTGCATTACCAAAAATACTAAAAAACTAATATTCAGGGTGTAACAGAACCTGACGGACTTTATCCAACGACTCCTTAGCTCTTTTAGAGTAAAAAAGGAGATAGCATTTGACTCAAGTAATAAATAAATTTAATACAAAAACAAATAATAAAACAGTTTTCTTTCCAAAAGTATATTTGAAGCAGCATCTTGATAATTCCAAAATAATATCATCTTTCGATATGGCAACACCAGAAGAGCTGCAGCAGCAATAATAATAACATTATGATAATATTCAAGAAAAATAATTATACAAAGTTCAATAAATAACTTATCATATGGATATCCAAGTCAAATGGATCACATTATACTAAATAATACATTTTTCACAAACTTTCCTAGCGATTCCCTTTGTGAATCAAATGAGATGTGATTTTTTTAATGTATGCATGTGAAATAGGTCTGTATATATGTAGCATAACAATTTTATTACATAACAAGTATTTAATTTTTATTTAACAATCAAAAGCAAATTCTTTTTGGTGCAAGCAGTTTTCGACAGATATTGAGCATTGTTTTTGTAGGAAGAAAGCATTTTAATAAGAAATATTAGGTGCTCCCATAGCCAAGTTTGCATTAAGCAATATAAGTTTAGTTTAATAAAATATATGTAGATATCAAATAAAGAGGTAGGTCTAATTACTCATGAACCAATTAACTAAAATATATGAGTTTAACTTCTCTATTGATCTAACTAAATGCATAATTGAATAATGGAACATGTATTTCGATACAGAAATAAATCAAATGTTATATTAACACAGAAAATGCATATCATGAGGATATCGGTTAACAAACCTTTAGAAAACTATACTTTACCATTGATACCAACCATTATAATTAATCAGAAATTGATACCTCTTACATGCATTAATCACAGCTTTCTGTAGTTGTAGTTATTCGATATGCATCACATCTAAGATTCAAACATGTCATTTAAAAACTCTCAAATAAAAGCAAAAGCATAGTAAAAATATCATATACGTTTTGTGTCTGCAATTTTGTGCCTAAAATCTTTTATCAAAATGGCGAATTGTTCAAAAAGGGACAAAACAATATTACACTATTATAATGAAATTTGATTTCCAACATATCAGTACGTACTTAAATTACTCTAGATCAATGTGTTTGAATATTTAGTTAGACTGCTTCTATTTATAGTCGAATTTTAACTTCCTCGGTTTCATGAAAGCTTGTAAGACCTGATCGGTAACTTTAGACCGCCTCTCTTGGTAATTGGTGATGATCGGAGTGATGAGGTCTATTGCGGCTTTCTTCAACTCTCCGGTCAGCAGCTCTCCAGATAAGTACTGGGCTCTCACTTCAGCCAGTTTAGCGTCATCTTCCAGGAAGAATGATAAGTATTGATAAGAGATGTCCACGTCTGGATTGCCTCCCTTTAGCCTGTGTTCCTCGATTGTGGCTTGACCGCCAGAGAATGCGTATTTGTTGATCTGTAATAAAATGACGAGTCAGTTATTGTTTCGGTGAAATTGATAATTTTGATGGTACATTTTTTTTAAATGAGAAATAAGGAAATTGTGCAATAATTTATGTCAGTGATGTAACCATTCTGACTGTCGATTACAATAATCTTTACTCAATAAAAAACCATTAGAATCCATAGTAAAGGCGTTTCTTAAAGATGGCCATGAATCTATAAGTTTATAATGCCGATGATGTATGTGATATATGGTTTTACCAAAGTTTTCATTCCTTTTAGAAAATATTGCTGCAACCTAAAGATTTGTGTTACCATACTTAAGTCTTAATTTTATCTAGGATCACTCTAAGTCATACTCCATTCTGAAGATACAGCGAGGAACATAAACATAGATGTTACGCTACCCTGATTAACAAGGGCTTGTACCTTAAACTATTCAGCATGTTTAACACAAACATATGACTTCAGAGCAACAATATACCAGGAGAGATAGCTTTGCGAAACAGTGTAGTCAGGATTGTTGATTTTTTCCTGACTCACCTTTTTACATTCATTTATAGCACATGTCGACATAATGTTTTGTTTATTTGTACAACCACTTTTTCACAGTATTGTTTTCAAAAAATATATAGAATATAACCTAAAAAAACTGTTGAGTTATGTTACATAACAAAACATAGTGAGCTGAGTCGCCGGAGATGTGGGAGACGAATAACATGCTTACATACCTAAAAGTGATGCAATATTATGTGACAACTTGTCTTGTCTCTTTCTCTCTCACGGTTTACAAGGTAAAAACCCGGAGAAAGTGATTTATCGTAAATTTGTATAGGTTGGCAAAAAATATTTAGCTCTCTCTCCATATATATCCTTACTCAAAGTGTATAAATAAATATATAACACCTTATTCTTAATCTGTTTGGGCGTGTCATTCAGGAAGATAGCGGCATTGACATCACTGGCAGACATCTTAGTCTGGGCCCCCTGCAAAGAGCCGGCAGGAAGGTGGAGTGGAGCAGAGCGGGCTTGGGGAACTTGAGCCGAGCGGACACGTCCCGGGTCATCCTGAAATAGGGATCCTGGTCTATCGCACATGGGATGAGGACCGGTAACTGGAAATAAATGAGAATATTATTAGTTTCAAACAGATAATCCCAAGAAGTGTGATCTACAGTGACAGCCAGAGTGGTGGATACTCTAAGTAACACCCTGGTGATTTACCACCATTCAGAATCGAAATGTTGCTTGAAATGGCTTTAGCAGTGTTTGGTGACCGGATCTGAATAGCCAGGTACTTTCCAACCTTTCCTCTTCCCCATCTCCTCCCCCTCCCCACTACCTTTAACCTCAAAACATACCCTGAAATCGGGGATGCCATGGTCCCACTGGCTGCAGAGGGTTGGTTAAAAAAAAAAAAGAAGTTATTGAAATAAAACAAATTCTGCCAGTTTACATGGGACTCCTCGACTCCTAGGCCTCAGATAAGTCAGTCAAATTATTATTATTTAAAGATTACCCATTTAAGAAAAAAAAATTATTGAAATAATGACTTACTTCGGGCACACAGACACGCCCACAATACACTTCTATCGGTTTATCTCTTCAGTGGTTAAACCTTTAATATCTACTAACTACTCAGCCAAGCAGTAATGAGATATTTTTGGGTAAAAATAACCTTCACTTGGAAAAATTCTTAAATAAGTTAAGTTTACCTTTTTATCGTTAAATATCAGTGGAAAGCTGGTGGAGAAAGCGGGAGCAGCCTGGATCGAGGGAAAGGTGATTTTTCCGATAATGTCCGAGTCTCCAAATCCAAATATTCCCTTCACTTGGTTGAAGGTTACGCACTTCTGTATCCTCACCATATTCTGGTAGAACTCTGGGCACTGTCTGAAAAAAGAAAAAGCATTATTTAATAATACAAGATACTGAAGAGTAATAATTTTGAAATAATGCTTTCCCTCCATTTCTTTTGCTTACGGCATAAAATGTGTACATTTTTAATAAATATTGATCAGACCCATGTAAACTAGCGAATGTAAAAAAACAAAAAATTCCGAAGAGCAGTAAAAAGGAAGATACTCTTCATTTAGATATTTCATACCTCATGATAGAAATAACAATGGGAGCTGAAAATATTTCCATTGACTTAGAAATTGGAGACAGAAAAATTGGTACAAAATTTCATGATGCCAGAGTTCACTCTTCTGCTTCAAATTTTCACCAAGAGTTCCTGCTTCATAGTAAATGTTATATTTAAGTTTACCCTACATGGATTAGAACCCTTGATAGCTCACCTCAATCAATGAACAGATTTTTACAAAAGCAAATAGTAATTGGTAATATTTACCCAATGTAGGTCAGGTCACTGAATAAGAATGTCTTCTCAATATCAAAGCCCACTGCAATGATGTCCTTAGCATTATCCAAACCCATCTGCATCGACTTCTCTACAGTCATGTCCTTCCACAGCGCTTTCTCGTCATCGGTCAGTTGAATCACGAGGGGCACATCGAAAACATCCTGCAACCACCTGGAAGATAGGAAAGTAACATAGGACAAATTAATTCATTATAAAATAGATCGGTTAATTGCTAAAGCAGTCCAAAGCTCTGGGTTGTCACCCAGGCGTCGCAGATTCAATCCTGTCTAAACAATGATACTTCAACTGTTTTGAACTGTACTAACAGTTTTATTCGCATTGTTCACATAATAGCAGGAACCGGGTCAAGCCATATATTTTTATTAAACACTACACAATGTAATAACACAAATCACTAAGGCTATCCCCCAAACGAGAGTACTAACAATTTTACTGAAAAAATAAAGACTCATTGATCATCTTAACCACATGTGGACATTGCAAATGAGGACACTCTTCAAGAAGATACTTAAAAAAAGATTATTGTCACTTGAATAACAAAATGGAAGATTTGTGGTAATTTTTTAACCCAGTTTATTTTGGAAAGAGATGAAAAGTGAATGATTGAATATCAGTCTCATATATAAAAATAAAACAAAATGATCTTCCATCAAAATGATTTTATGATAGCATGGTAAGAAGGATGTTGCGAATAGAAGTCAGCAAATCCAAAAAGAATCTGACAATAAACGCTGACTCCCTTTTCATAACAAGTTATGCTTAAAAATTAGGTGTGTATTATAAATCTAAGGATTTATAGCCCAATGCCTTTTTTCAATAATTAATAGACCAGTAGAAATAATTTTGATTTTATATCTTACTTTGTGAACAGGAACGGAATGAGATGTCCAAGATGCATGGAGTCGGAGGAAGGTCCTCGCCCAGTGTAGAGGTAAAAGGGTTTCCCAGCCTCGTGCAGGGTGAGGATAGTGTGCATATCGCGGTGAGAAAAGAAAACTCCACGCTTCAGCAAATGATGTGCTGTAAAAATAAAGTTTCAATAATAATTCCCCTAGCTTATAAAAATAAACTGAAATTTAGGTAACCTTTTATATTGTTAGATTATCTTGGAATTAAAGAATATTACCTGGTTTTCCTGTGACCTTCTCGAATCTGGCAATCAGCTCATCGTCAACTTTTGTGCTGCCAAACCTTTCTGATAAAATAAGAGACGGTTAATTATTGTTGTTGTGCTAAATAATAGATCTAATCAATTTAACTATTTGACATCTCTAAAAAAAATTCTAACTAAATATAGTACAAACTTATTTTCATACAGAACCAATCTGTTTTTATTATCATTAAATTACCAATAAATCGATAACTTTTGACCAGTTTTGTATTGAATAATGATTTAACCACAAAACAGCTTGCACAATTATTTATTAGTCGTGAAATACTGTAAAAGCAATTATTATAACTACAATAGTGGCTATTGTATATATAGTATCTAATTGAGCCCTGTGAAACTGAAAGTTAATGTCATCAGGGCTAATTAAATGTACAACCATGGATACGATTATTGTGCAATATCAGAACCTACTTCAAAAATATACTTGTAAATTAGATGTGTACATCGATAGTTAATGAATTTTAAGAGTTCATAGCCATTTTTTACCTTAATTACGTAAAGAACCCTGACATTGTAAACACATATGGTCGAGGAAAAATTCTGTAAGCCATATACGATTTGGCGATTAGCTGCCACAGAAGCAGTCATAAAAATGTTGTACTTACTGATAAGTTTATCGTAATCTACACCAGCATTAGATTTACTAGCCACATTCCAGGGATCGACTATGTCATCATCTTCTTGGGAATTAGAATTAAGTTTCATCTTTTCTAATTCGCCTGCTGGCGATACGTTGTCACCCATTTTAACAGGAAAGGTGATCTACTTATGACAGAAACAACTGGTTTTACTCCGAAATGCGAAGAATTAGTCTTTTACAAAACCAATATTTACCCACGTGCTACTAAACAAACTGACATTTCACAAAGGTTTCAGTATTTTTTTGTGCATTGCTGCATAACCAAAAAAATAACTGATGTCAGCAACCACAACCACAGAAATGAAATGTCCCAATCCGTGACTTACTTCGGGTTGGAGGTTACGTCAAAATTCAGAACGATATATGCGTAGCTAAATTGTTATAAAATTATCAGCCAGGTGCAACACAACAAATTTTAGAGGGATTCCTTATGCAAAAGATTTACGACCACCTTGATAATAAAACATGCAACTGTTGTTTGTTTCCTTCGGAAGGTGACAACTAGAAAACGGATTTTCCGTTTTCTAGTTGTTCAAAAATATTTACTTGCTCACGAACTTACTTAGTTTATGTCAGCTTCAAAATTTTATTTGTGCATATTTTTAACATTCTAAGTATTACACACCTAAAACATTGCATTTTTTTGAATCTACATTTTTATTGTGTTGTTTTTTTAAATATATATTTTTATTTGGTAGTGGTTTTTCCTTTGGCCTATGGTAAATATTTAGCTTTGACTATTTCATAAATTTTGACACTAAGCAATCCAGTCAAAGCATATTTTTACTATCATTAAAAAACGTGTCCAGGTCCAGAGTTAATTTTTTTTAAAACCCATAAACTGCAATTTCCAAAAACTCTTTTCAAAAAGATTATCGTTGTATTTTGTTTGATGACTGATTATAAAAAAATAATTAAGACGATGTGTCAATCTGATTAGTTTTCCAAATTTGTGCAAAAAAAATAGTAAGTATTTTATTTTTAGGCACACAATTTACATGAAAAAAAACACAGTTTAAATCTTGTCTCACAAAACAACTATATAATAATATTGTTTTAGTTGTAAAAAGGATAGTTTATTAGTTTACTTATTCCCAGATTTTTCTAGAGTAGGTTTTATATGTTTTTTCAATTCCTGTCGTGTCTTATATATTTTTATTTTAATGGCAACAATTGCAATATTGACAATTATTTTAAAATGGCGTTGATGCCTGTAGCGCCGCGATTATCTCACTAATTTGAAATCAACTGGGGGTATAGGTGTCGCGTTTTCAGCTGCTTAATCGTGATACATGGTTTCTGGAGACGATTGTCATGTTGGTCGTAACGTTCGCAAGGCTCAAAGCAAATCGTCGAGTAGTAAATCCAGGAAAACTGAACCAGACGTAGTGAAGTTTGTGACCTTGGGCAACAATGATCCACAGCCCTCGGTTCACAAAAGGAATTTATACGTTGTTTCTTTCCCCGTAATCATTCTGTTCAATATTCTCCGTTCAATTCTCTATCAGTTGTTTGTGATCTTCAGGTATATTTACACGACATCGTACAGATTAGTGAATAGACCGCGTCGTAATGGAGAGTGTAACTTAGATAGTGTAGTTAAAGAAGGTGAATCTAGTGATCAGTTGTTGACTTCCGAGGCGATGAGCTCCGGAGTCAGAAACAACAGTGGTCCTGGCCCCCCGGGGCCTGGGGACCCCTTGCTGGCCAAGCAGAAGCATCATCATAGAAGGGCTTTTGAGTACATCTCAAAAGCTCTTAAAATAGATGAGGAAAATGAAGGTAAGCTTCTTTGTTTTAATTTTTTAACGTACTTATCTGCCTACTATTTTGAAGATCACCTTCGACGTAAATTTTCTAGGTTTTTAAGCCAGCTGATTTTGATATAATATTATTTTGCGCAATTTTATGTATGTGTATTTTTATCGTAATATTTTATTTATTTAAGTGAGTAATTGATAATTACAATCAAATATATGAATTCTCACATTTAAATGATAACCATATGTTTATTCATTATTTGACCTGTTTTATAATAATTATTTACACAATTTACTCACATGTCATGACTTCAATCTTGATAATTAAAAGGGGTGACAAAGTATGATAACTTTGAGATACTGCACTATTGGTAGAAATTAAAAAGATATTATATTATTTGAAAGAATTTTAAACTATTTATTGCCAATTAAAGTTCTTTTGAGACGAGAAAGAATTTTTAATGGCTTTGGCCATAATCTATTACATTTCTACCTGACCAAAGTTACAAGAAAATATTTTACTTCGTTACATCATGGGATAGTAAAATTAATGAACCTTTATTTAAATAAATAATGTAGTACCTACCCGAATATTTTTAATATAAAAAACAGGTTACCATCTTAAATTTTTAAATGTTTATTGAGAATAAATTTGTAAAATGATATAATGTTGTAAAAAAATTAAAAATTTACTTTTAGTAAATAATAAACGCACTTGAGATGAAACATCACAAAAATTTACCAAATATATTTTTTTTGTTATTTGCAAGTCTTTCTATGAATGAGATTAAAAGTTTTCCTCGGAATTTTTACACGTACAAGGCAAAATAAATAATAATTGTAGGGCAAAATTAATCGCAAATGGCTTTGACCGATGCAACAATTTGCATATCATTATGCATACGGTTCCAATTACTTTCTGGTCTATAAATCAACTGGGAAGTACAATAATTTAATCTATAGTCCACAGGTATATATTATACACTAGTTAGGTTATTGATCAACTAGTACTCTAATACGGGGTGTCTAGAACTTAATGCGAAATATTGTGGCACATAATAAAGAAATATTTACTAGTAAACATTCTACCGATTCTCAATAGGGGTTAAAATCCTCGGCTACGAATTCGAAGTTTGTGGGTTTGAATCCTGGCGTGCGCGTTATTTCATTAATATTCAAATAATTTGCATAATCCTTGCTTCACATTCAAGAGTTGTGGATACTCTCAGTATCGCCCTAGTAAAAGACCATAATTCACAATCGAAACATTTCTTGAAATGGCTTTAGCCGTGTTTGGTGACCAGATCTAAATAATTAAGTACTTCCCCGCCTTCTTTTACCCCTACCCACTCCACATAACATATCCCATTTAGGGATGCCATAGTCCCACTGGCTTCGAGCACTTGGGACTCTTATGCAGTATTCAGATAAAACAAAAAATTAGAAATCCACAGAATGGCTTATTATGTAGTCATGTGGGTTGAAAATTTCCTTTATAAAACTTAACCTTACTTCTTAATAAAATATTCCTACATTACAATCTTTCTGGATATGTTATGCAAATTAATTTATGTACGAGTACGTTCACATGAACATTTTTTGTATAAGTTTAATTTATCTTTAAAATATTTAGGATCAATTTCCAATTACCCTGTAAACTATACGCAGAGTGGTATGGTTTCACACCACTTTCAAAACAACTTTCGTAAATATTATTATTTATCAGTGCAATTTTTTTTCAAGAAATCAATAAGTCATTGAACCAGAGCTACATCTTATTCAATGTATCATATTACATTTGTTTGAACAAAATATTCTTTCAGATATTCTATGTACCTTTAATCAAAATTAAATATAAGATTTTTTTTTTAATTTGCAACATGTTATGTATCAACTGTGGTATGATAGCCATAAAGAGTTATTCAAAAATATCTATTATCTTACGGAAAAGGGAGGGTACCTACCCCCCTTTTTTTTAAATAATTGCTTTGGAACAAATCTTTAAAATTAGGTAGGTACCCAACCCACTTGCATATTATTTTTAAATCTAATTCAACTCTAATATTAATAATCCTCGCCGAGATAATTTTGTAAAAAAAACTCTCTATTAATTCATTACTAAATCTATGTGTAAAACACATTAGATAAAATATATATACTCGAATATATTTATATTTTTTTAAATTGACATCGGATTATAATATAGTATATGCACTAAAAAATGCCAAAATATACAATAAAAACAGGAAAAGGCCCAAAAAATACAATATACAAATTTGGGGAGTTCTTTTGCATATCTGGGATTTTTTTTTATTTCATGAGGGTGGGGCGCATACAGACTCACCGCAAAGTTCTAAAGACTAAAGACCATGGGTTTAGTTAATTTTTGAAGAATAAAATGGCTCAATTATACATTCATGGCGAAAAGAGGCTCAAATATGTATATTTGAGCCTTAATGCAACATTTTTTTTTAAACATTCTCTTGTCAAGTTAATTAAGAGTGCAAAATCTCACCCATGAATAAAGTTGCCGACACACTTGTGTGTGGGCAGATGCGTGTTTATTCAATCAAGTCAGATCTTGTACACAATAATAGGCATGTGTATTGTCTTTCAAATATGGTCAAAAATCATTATTATCGACCCACAATTTCTATTTTACCGACATGCTTGGTTTGCCTTTGATCTTTCCACATCATTAGTATAAACAGTAATACCCCGGTTAGTAAAGCTTAATCGCAAGTTATGACTAAGCTTATTTTTATTTGTTATGACTAAGGAATGGATAAAATCTATGAAAAAAATGAATTGCAGAAATTATAAGAAGAATGATAATTTTCAGTTTTTTTGTTGTTCTTAATGTCTTAAAAGTTTTTCAATGTTTTTTGCTGACAATCTTTGCATATGTGAGTTAGCATTAAGTTGTATCCTAAAAACAGCTGCTCTATGCCAACTGATTTGAATGGACAGTATTTGAACATGGGTACATGTTGTAAAAAGCAGCCCTCCGATAAATTACCGTTTTTTTCTTTTATTTATTATTTCAAAGTTTTATTGCTCATAATGGAAATAACATTGAAATCCAGACAGAAAAACTGTTCAAAATTCATTATGGCAAAGCTCACTGTTTTAGTGTTTTTGCATCCCTTTACACAGATTTTCTGATTTATGAATTAAAAAAATCGTTGTTACTTTACTATGTTTATTTACTATATGTATGCATGCATCAGTATGCTTCCTATGATTTTTTTTCTATTCTGTTCACTGTACATTTCTCTATAAGGGAGAGAAAAAACATCTACCTTCCCTACAGTTGCATGGCGCGCTATTAGAAATGTGTGCATATATTTGGTTTTTATAATTGGTTCCCTGAAAGAAGGCTAGACGGTGAGTCCAGACTGAGAAAATCAATACAGGGATGAATCACCTAAGTGGTGTGACATTGTGACATGTCAACAAGCCATTGAAATGTATGCAACGGTCAAGCAACAAATAAAAACACTGCCCCATGTAAATAAATTACTTGGTAATGGTAGCATTATTTCGTACTATCCAACATCTAACCACGCAATAAACTTCTGAGAAGAATGCAAGCTTGCGTTTGATCCCGTAGTTCATTGAACTATTTGTCGATTAAAGTGTATTATATTCTGTGAAGTAGGAAGCAAAATGGTTGCAGGGTTTGTTGCATTAATTACTAGCTTGCCATTTACATAGTTGAATAAATTAAGGAAAAAATACCTTAGGCGCACTGGGACTAATTGTTATTAATCTTGTTTCTGAATAAAAAAAACAACTAGTTTTTTAACAGGCTCTTATGACCTAGCGAGGTAGGTAATGTAAGAAACAAAAAGTTAATAAAAAAATATATCCAATATTAATTTGTATTTAAATACCTTACGATAGTAGCTAAAGAAATGTCATGACTCATGACTAGGCTCTGGATATCCCGTAGCAAAAACAAAAGCTTGAAATGGTTTAAGCCGTACTTAGTGACCAGATCTGATAGTCAGGTACTTTCCAACTCTCTTCTTCCTCATTTCCTTCCCCTCACAACTCTTCACTTCAGACTCAGAACATACCCTGCTTGGGTATGCCATAGTCACAAGGGCTCCGAGCAGTTGAGACTTGTGAGGTATTCACTTTCTTTCTTTCTAAATGCTTTATTCTTTCAGGTCAGAAAGACCTGGCCATCGAGCTGTACAAGAAGGGCATCGGTGAGCTGGAACAGGGCATCGCCGTGGAGTGCTGGGGCGGGCGCGGCGAGGCCTGGCAGCGCGCCCAGCGACTGCACGACAAGATGCAGACCAACCTCGGCATGGCCAGGGATAGGCTCCACTTCCTCGGTAAGTCTAGCCTATACCCATCTTGTGATGCCTTCTCTTATTGTTTTATTTTGTAAACCTATTATTATACATTTTTGCAATGAAACCCAATTCCGAATTCGTCTTATTGTTGTTTGCATAAATAATCATACCATAAATTATTGAAGCAATAAAAACATATGCAACATTTATTCTAAAAATTGTATTAGATAACAGACATCCAAAGCTGTATAAAATTGACAAATCAGTAAAATTTTATGTAAGAATAATAAATTATTCAATATTTTTGCACATATTCTGTCTTCACTTCTCTCCCATCTACCACGATTCTGAATCACTGAGATTCAACTGCATCTATATATCCAAAATAATTATTTCAAAGCGTTTAACCCTTTATAAATAGGTTTGTCCTCTCCAGAAAACGACAAGTGGAGAGTACTTGCCTTAAATCAAAGACAGCCTATTTGGAGAAATGCGTATCATCGTTTTGAATGACTAAAGCAGAATCTATTAGAATTGTTTCCCTCCAGACTCTCCGATGACTCATCTCAAGTATACCTTCTCCCGCCTTTGTCTTTCAATACCTTTTTTTTACCACAATATGTCCTGGTCGTTGGATAAGTATTTTAAGAACAAACTCCCGATAAATTCAATGGATACATTTTAACGACCATCGAATTCGACTCTGGTTTGAATTGGCAGGATGGGAGTGCCTTGAATTCAGTGTGCTAACAAATGACTCTTTTGTCGAGTGCCAGCATTAAAAAAATAAAGCAACAATTTTTCGAAGTCTCACAATGGAGAAAATAATGTAGTTACGCATTCAATCTACATTGAAGATGTAAATGCTTTCGTTTTGTCATAATCTCTCTTGTTTTATCGGGGTCAATGCATTTCGCAACAATGGTTTAATTATCTTTCCTGATTAAATTTCTCATAATCAAATGTTCATGAATGGTATCTGTAATAATAGTTGATTTTTAAAAATTATTTACAGAATTTTTTTAAAATTTTTTTCTTTCGTTAGTTCAGAAAAATACTATATCAATATTTAATTGGGAAATGAGTTTTTGTATTGGTTTTATCTGATTTGCTGCTAGCTATAAATACACGCTGCCCACATTTTATTTGCACGCTCGAGAACCTTTAATTCTACAAATTATTTACCAATATATGTACCCTTGTTTGTTTTTATTTTTAGTCTTGCATTTTTGTGTTCTTGTTTTTTGCACTGAGTTATCTCGGAGTTGAGATGTTGGTTAGCTGCTTGCCTTAGACTTGGACACCGTAGGGAAAATAATATTATGATGTTGGTAGATCTTTTAGAATGCCCATAACCAAATATATTTTAATTATCTGTAGTCAGCTTTCACTAAAGTTTTGTATGCTAGCAAATTTTGCACAATTTTATTTCTGATAATGTGTGACCTTATATTTTCTTCGTGCATATGCAATATTATTTTATAACATGTTTTCCATGTTTAACAAATTTGTTCATTGTTGTAGAAAGAAAACAAAACACTTTGTCTCAAATCACGTGAAATTGTTTTTTCATGTATACATAAGCTCAATCCCAGCCAAATATCACAATTTAAAAGACTCTTAAAAAAAATTGTTAGGTTACATTATGTGGGAGCAATTTCTAAACAAGTTCTTACTAGTCAACTTTGTCACGATACTAATGATAATGTTTGTATTCCTAGGAGCATTTTACTCAAAAGAAACCACTTTTTTTTCCATTCAAACATACTACATTGATCCATAGGTGGGCGGCAAATAAATTAACCTTCCTCAGTGACCTCACTTGGCAATATCGGCTATTCTCTTACAGCCTCTTGGTTTCTTTTTATTGTCCATTTAATTTTGATGTCACCTATTATGTATGGATAAAGACAAGAAGTGTAATAAAATAATAATCTTACCAAATTATTATTTATGGTGTTTTTCGATGTTTAAAACACTATTACATTACTGATTATTATTTAATTTTTTTATGTGTAATGTAGGTTTTTAATGTGTATAGCACTCCATGATGATATCAAATATTGAAACAATGTTAATATGTAATCATTAAATCATATTTATTAGTTTGCAGCAAAGTGGGAATAGATGTTTAAAAAATATTTAAGGAAGTTAAAAAGTTACTTAACAAACTGAAATGTTCTAGAATAAAGAAGAAATTGAATTATAGCGGACAAGGGGACTTAGTTTGGACAAATCATGACTTAAGCTAAATCTAAGATTGCAAAACGATTCATTATCAAATTCAACGTTTTCCATCATCGAAACCCTGTTGATTCTGCTATTTCCAAATATCCTAGCGTTATGCTGACCCACTGGCACAAAATTAACCCAGCGTTCCGATTACCGTTTGCGCAGACAATTTTGAGGCTCTCGGCCGCCTAGGGTTGGGAGACAAAACCCGGCTGAAACCCCCAGCGAACCGGAACATAACGCGGGGTGACAATGTCCTGTGGGATAAACTTGATGAGGAAACGCAGAAGCACAAACTCAATACTTATTCCCCGGCGCAAGCAAGCACTTCCAATAATAATGAAGGTAATGAAACGATCGTACATGCTTTAATTATTAACCAAAATTCGATTTGTGCAATTAATATTTTTCAAATTATCTTCTTCAACTATTGTTTAACATTTTTTTTATGGTTTCCGGCAAACCATCAATATTTACTCTTCTATGACACATTACTGGATACTAAAAATATGTTTCCTAGTCAAATACCCAAATGTAGTATTGTTCTCTTGTATGTATTTAAATGTCGTATTATATTATTTGCATGCCATACCTTAAGAACACACAATGCAAGGAATGAGTAGTTACTTCTTATTTTGCATGACGCTTTAATTGTTTTATTTTCATGACAATTATTTGTTTTTATCAATATTTATTTTCAGAATAATTATTTTTCAAATATAATACATTCCAAAATTCTCGACTGTCCTGAAGAGTATCATAATTTAAAAAATGAATTATAAAGGCTATTTCCTATTGCCTATTTCTATCACTGACATACTTCCAAATGTGATGACAATTTTACCAATTTCGAGAAATTAAGCTTACATTTTTCCAGTCTCATGTTTTCATTTACACACTTTCAATTTATATGATCCCTAACCATGGCCACGCAATATTAATTCTGTGGCCTAATGCTAAATGTACCAAAGTGGAAAAAGATAACTTGCCAATGACAACATTGACATATGGCTTTATACATACCTGGAGAGTCTTGGCCGTGAATAGGAAATTCCTCCACTTTTGCCAGTTTCCTGCTGTTTCTATCCAGTTCCTTGTGCCTAAAACTGTGGTGTTTGTCTCACAATATTGACTGCATTGACATTAATAATACGGCATTATGAATCTCAACATTGGGGTTGTTGCCTTGTATATCCTTGAGTTAGGTTATGTTGGGAGTTTGATTATTTAAACCCTCAGTGTACACTCAGCTTGAATTCGAGTCCCAATAAAAGTCTTCATAGTTAGCGCGTGACTCAAATTCAAGTTTCCCAAATGTGTGCAGGAATTTCACCGATTTATTTGAATTAGGGACTTAGTTATGATTGGTTCAGAGATGTGGCCCGAGAAATGGAGGATCCTTAGTGGCTAATTGAAATGAAATTCATACTACGCAGGTTGTAAAAAAAAGTCTCACATTCCTAAGGTGAAGAAATTTCAGCTGTACTTACTCAATACTGGCAAAAAATCAACCAATATTTGTAGCACTAGGCCAAAAGCTTATCCGCTTTACACATTTTTTTAATCACTCCCCTTTGATTTATGCTCCAAACATCTAATAGCTCCCCTGTTTCAGTGTCTGGCCGCAAGCTGACAGTGGCGGGCAAGCGCATTCCTGGTTCCGGGGGTATCATGTCCAAGTCCCTGACGCTTCCCCGCTCCATGGGCCGCAGCACGGGAGCCTACCTGGTGGGAGGCCCTGGGAGAAGCGCCGCTAAGCCTGCCAGCACACCCCCTGCTGTCAAACGACAACTGTCGGTGAGAGAATTAATAAGACCTCCAGAAAATATGTTACATAATGTTGACTTGACTCCCCGGCGCAATTGATGACATCCACAGGGCTCAGCCTGAGATCCCGCCATACAAAAGAAGAAAAATAACATTATAAGAGAACATCGATATTGTGAGAAGCAAAATACAACTTTATTTTATTGAAACACTGGGGGGTCTAACATCTTTTTTTAAACTTTCCTGGTAAATTCAAAGATTGTCAACTTGCTCTAAAGCTATAGGTTAGGTTAATATAAAAAAAATATACACCTAACTTCAAGAGACTTATAATGAAAGTAATATATTTTTTCTAACTAAGGTTCAAATTGATTTGATATCCGATTGACAAATAAGTCTTCACCTTCCAGATGCTTTGCAAACACAAGTTAATACAATTTACGCACATAAACTTCAATAAGTAAAAAGTAAAGCTGACCTCACACCACACTTTTTCGACTTTAAATAAATGTCTGCCTTTTGAAATTGTAAATTAATAATATTTTTAGAATTGCTCCATTTAATAAACTTTGTTAGGGTTTTTTTTTCTCAAATTATAGTGAATAATAAAAACCATGAATTTTTACAGTATAAGCATGAAACACGGACCTGTTTCTATACTTGGTATAGTAGATAAACAAGTACAAATAAAGATATGTTGGACAATGACATGTATTTAAACACTAAAATTTTTGATAAGTTTAGACAAATTAATAAATTCAGATAACACCTGTTTCACAACCAGTTTTAAAAACATGTTCAAATAAAGTAACTGGGTCATTCATAGGATACCTTATACATACATCTTTCCAATTAACCATCTACAGAATATACAACATATACAGCCTTGTCCAAACTAAACACAGTTTTGTGATTTGTGTATGTAACTGTATATAAAAAGCGAAATCCAAGGTCCCTTTAATATGATATCTGTGTGCATGTATGCCTCATATGTTATATTGATCAAAATGGACCATCAAAGTGGTTGTGCAAATGTCTATTGGACCTTGTAAGATGCGTCTCTAAGGTCGCCTTGTGAATTGATTGACCTTGTATGATTTTTTATTATTATCTGTGTGAAATTCTGATCCATAATTTTACACTAGCAATATTTTGTCATCTTCACTATAAAATAGTCATGTTTTCTGAGTGATTCGGTGAGATCTGTCATCATGAAATTTGTGCATCTTTTTCCATCAGAATTTATTAGGTCAATGCTATCAACTGTTTTTTTGCTTGCATTGTCATTTACATCATGTGAGCTTTGAAATATCCTTTTAATTTTTTTAAAACATAAGACAAGACTATTTTATTTGTTTCATATTTTTATATTAGAAAAAACTATTTTACAAGAAATCTTACTTCTATCATTTTATCTCTTCAGTGGGCATATCTTATATGAAATAGGCAGAGAATCCTCTTTGATCCTAAGCCCCTTTAATATGTCTGGAATTCACATGGTTAATCTCCTATATAACTGTTACAGATTGGCGGCAGTGGCTCCCCAGTGCGCCGGGGGCCCACCAGCAAGGGGGGAGGTACTCCCACCCGGCCGCGGCCCTCAGGAGCCTTGCGGGGGGTGGAGCCCAAGCTGGCACAGCTCATCCTGGACGAGATCATCGATGGGGGCCCCAAGGTGGTGTGGGAAGACATCGCCGGCCAGGAGGTTAGTCCTTTCAATCTAATGCAAAGTGGTAGATACTCTCAGTACCGCCCTTGTGAAAGACACCATTCAGAATCGAAATGTTGCTTGAAATTGTTTTAGCCGTGTTTGGTGACCAGATCTGAATAGCTAGATGCTTCCAATTTACCTCTTCCCCTCCCCACTTCCTCCAGCCTGACAACATAACCCCTATTGGGGATGCCATAGTCCCACTGGATCCGGCCAGTTGAAACTCTTGTGAGGTATTCACATTTTAGAATATCGACTTTTTTCTCTACTGCCCTATGGATGGTTGATACTTATTCTTCACTGTAGTAATTATTATTGACATAGAGACAGTCTGCTTAGCTCTCTTAAGCGCTCCGGCCATGTTTCACCTTATTCCTTTGACAGTAGCCCAGACCCTTCAATAAAGTCCACCAGGGTTGTCATTAGGTGTTTGACCATGTCTCTTAGTTCGACAACTTGGCCCCTAGGTATCTGAGCCTTTGTCCCATAAAAGGGAACATTGGCACCACAGATAAGTTAGCATTTCTTCATTCTCTTCACATGTCATACAGCTTTTAATGCTTTGGACCCCCAACAGCTGCATGTATCCAAAGGTGGAACTGTTCTGTTAATAGTTCTACTAGCTCCTTCCGTGAATTCTTATCCATATTGAGTAGATCTTCTTTAAGTGTGTTCTCCTATTGATAATTGTCATGTCATCATTTTACCACGACTGACGTTTGACTAACGCTACCCCAATTGCACATCATTGCAACACTATAATCATGCTTGGTGTTTGAAAATTTTACAAATGTGCAATAATTTCGAAATATAATTAATTCCAGTAGGATGATAGTGACCAAAAATGATTACAGACTGATGTCAAATAATTTTATTGGCTATATGCGTGTTGTGGGTGTAATAGGTGTCGCTAACATCACCTATTTCAGTGACCTTTGTTCCCTTGTAAGTCAATTATTTGATGTGACAATAACCACGCATCTGATATTGCGCAGTTTTTGTGAACTGATATAAAATATACGAAGAATTGCTGCACTAATTCAGCATATTTGAATTTTATAACAATTGGGTGTGTGTTTCAGACAGCAAAGCAGGCACTTCAGGAGATGGTAGTGCTTCCAGCCATCAGGCCGGAACTGTTCACAGGATTGAGAGCACCTGCCAGAGGACTGCTACTCTTTGGGCCACCTGGCAATGGTGAATAATAGTTTTGAACATTTCACATTGATATTAGTTCATAATTTGACGATCAAATATCCGCCTTCTAACATGTATAAGAAGCTAATACTAAAGTAACTTCTACGGGATATCTTTATCATTTTTACCACATTCACAATATACAGTAAAACTCTCTTATAAGATTTTCCAAGGAACAGTGACATATTCACAAATTAAATTTATTCATGCTATGACTTTTTGAGTAACTTTGAACATGAACTGTTAATTCTTAAAACTGCACGCCAGGTAATTAATAAAACAAAAAAATTATCGGAGGACGGAGGAGATCCAAACTTTTTCAGACATTCGTATAAAGACAGTATTCCGTTAAACTCCAGTTACCTAAAATTTGAAGTTACCAATTCTTGACAGTAACCCTACGATATTATCTATTTGTTATGTTTATCTGATTTTTTTAAAACTTACGAACCATTATTTCAGGCAAAACCTTGCTAGCACGCTGTGTGGCTGCGGAATGTTCCGCCACCTTCTTCTCCATATCGGCCGCGTCCTTAACCTCAAAATACGTGGGCGATGGTGAAAAAATGGTCCGGGCACTATTTCAAATAGCCCGAGAGCTGCAGCCAGCTATCATCTTCATCGATGAGGTGGACTCGTTGCTGAGCGAGCGCTGCACCGGGGAGCACGAGGCGTCCAGGCGGCTGAAGACGGAGTTCCTGGTGGAGTTTGACGGGCTTCCCAGTGGGGGAACTGAAAGAGTTATCGTGATGGCTGCAACGAATAGGCCACAGGAGCTGGATGAAGCGGCTCTTAGGTAGGATTTTGAATATTTAAAATCGATTATTGATTAGGCGGACATCTGCTCAGAATTCCAGTAAAGCAACTTCCCTACAAGACGCTGGCAGCAATTCCAAAGGGTAGACATGTAGTTGACTCAGACTAAACTAGGGAAAGTAACAACAGAGGCTATGTGAGGAGACTAGACATGGAATGAACAGGCCACAGAAGTAGCTCGGGACGAGGATTATTTGATTGATAGTTCTCCAACCCGACTAGGAATAGAAAATTACAATGATTTATTAGTTTATGAAGGTCACAAAAATTGCAAAGTTATGGTGATAAAATATATGTTCACAAGTTTTATAATATTATGCCAAACATTCAACAAATAGGCACCGTTATGTGCCACATTAAGTATATTTACAAACTTTTTATTTATTTGAAAAGTACATTTTAAGTTAATTTGCGTCATTTATTGAAAACCGATTTTTCTAAAACTTAAAACTACAAAAAATAGACGAGAAGAACAGTAAAAGTTTTTTCATCGATAATTCTTTAAGTAGGTCTATTTTTATTCTGTCATTGACTATTATTGTCTTGTATCTGCAAATGACCTCCACTAGTGACTTGCATAGTCTGACTTAATTAAGCGTATCGACAAGCCTGTTAGTGTTTTGTTTTTTGCTTGACCTCTCAGTGTTGAGCTCCATCGCCCCTCCCAAAGTATAGGTATTCATACTACTACGACACTTGAGAATGCATTTCCACACAACAACATGAATTTAAATCAATAATATTTCGGCCTGTTTCAGCTTTTGATCAATTGTGATCAGGTCTCAAGCATAAGAGTCATGTTGTTTGCAACACCCCAACATTATTCATAAATTTGCTGTACGCCATCTCAAACCACTCCTGTTATTTTATTGATTGTTTGATAGCCCCAATGTGTATCATTTGCAGGCGTTTCCCAAAGCGCGTGTACGTGTCATTGCCGGACTCGGAGACACGCGCAGCCCTCCTGCGCCGCTTGCTGGAAAAGCACGGCGCCCCGCTAGCGCTCTCCGACTTGCTACGCCTGTCGCACCTCACAGACGGCTACTCCGGAAGTGATCTCACTGCGCTGGCAAAGGACGCAGCCCTGGGGCCCATCAGAGGTAACCTAATACCTTCTTTCTTCATGAACCTTCTGACGTCCAGCTTTGAACATAGTCGTCCCTCAAATTTATCCAGTTTTACCGATTCTTGACAGCTCTCACCCATTTGAAGCTGGAAGTTCTTTTCCATTTCTTTGCGGGTGACTTTTGCTTCTCTTTCCCAAACAACGACGCCATCTAATGACATTATAATTTCAACAGACATTTGTTGTGCCACGTGTCCAGTATAGTCCCACTTGAGGTTGGAAATTGTGATCTTGTCATTATGCACACAGACCTTTGCTTCTCTTTCCCAAACAACGACGCCATCTAATGACATTATAATTTCAACAGATATTTGTTGTGGCACGTGTCCAGTATAGTCCCACTTGAAGTTGTAAATTGTGATCTTGTCATTATGCACACAGTTTTACGGTAACTCGACAACCCTATGCTGCCAATTCTTAAAGTTCGAATGTGTTGAGTTTAGGGTTTCAACTAAAACCTTTTACAACTAGGAGAACTATATTGATTAACAAGTGGGAAAAATGACCTGTTCTCATGCAGCTGATATCGTCATCTGTGAACGGGTTTTCTGGTCTTGTTTGTTGAGTTTCTCGCTAATGCGCTAGGGGGATATCTGCTTGAGTACAACTACTTATTCCCCCCTCCCCAGGTATTCTCCATTTTTGCTTTTTGAGAGATTCATCTAACTATAACTCGTGTAATTTATAGTGACAATTTTATAATAAAAAAAATCTGGCCACTTTCCTTGTGCTAAAAGCATCTCTTGATGTTTGCAGAGTTGAATGCTGAGCAAGTAAAGTGTTTGGACCCATCAGCCGTGCGGAACATCACATTTGAAGACTTCCTGGACGCGCTGAAGAGAATCCGAAGATCCGTTTCCCCACAGAGTCTAGTGGCGTATGAAAAGTGGTCGCAGGAATACGGTGATGTCAGTTTATAAACTTTTTTTTCTTGTGACCATTTCTTTTCGTCTTCCACTGGCAACATTATTATTTGTTTATATTTGACTTGCCGCCGCTGAACATTATTTTGTGTTTTATTATGTGAGTGGACTATTATCTAATATCTATTGATTGCTACACTTTGAGTATCATCACACTCTGTTAGTTTTTACCCTTTTTTCTGTGTAATATTTCATATTTCAGCAGAAATTTTATAGACATTATTTAACGTTCAATGAAGTCATTTTTATAACCCTAAAAAATTGTTCTTGCCCCATACAAAAATAATGAGTTTTAAAATAAAATAAAATTTTGAAAAATAAAAAAAAATTCAAATGACATCTGACATCCTTGTCAAATAAAATTTCCTGCTGGAAAATGAAAAGTACAGCCCAAGACAATGTTTGATTATTAATAAGTATGTGTCCAGCTTTAAAAAGATCACATTATAGTTGACAATCATTGTTGGGAAAACATTTCCAAATATTTTAATACCTTTTAGTTTTTAACTTAAATTATAGGTTATTTATAGCCAAATCAAATCGTTAGAAACTTGATTTAATGTTTGCATTATAATAATGTGCTATTTTAATTGAGTAATTTTTGCAAATTATTGCATTAGCTCACTCCATAAGGTTTTTAGTGTACAAATATTAAGTTTTTATACTCATTTTATGCACATTAACTTTTAGTTTCTTTGTAAGTGCGGACATGGAGTTAGCTATATAATGTAGCATAATATTTGTCCATTTGTTATGTAGGTTAAATGACAGATTACCTTTATTATTTATTTTACTGTGCAACAAGGTGATTTTTTGTTAATTTTATAATTGTTTTTTAAAAATTAACACTTGCGGGAAAAGTGAATTATTGTTAATGATTTAATCAACCTGAATACAGAATATACCAACATAATGTTTATATGAATCCATATCTGCATAAGTCATCTAAGAAGCCAGAAATTCCATTCAATAGCGCCTTGGGGTAATACAGTGAAACTCTCATATGGTTTTCCGAGAGACCTGGACAAAACAACTTATGTGGGATTATTTGGACCATTTCTTGCATTCCGTCTTTAAGAGGCCGAAAAAACAACTTTTTAAGAGGAACTGTTTCACTGTACTCCACAATCCTCAAATTTGAAATGCATTAGTGACTTGTAATACTACAATTGTTGTAGAACCCTTTTTTATTTGCAACTGTTATCGCTAAATGGCATTTCAGGGTGACTTATGTGGTGAAGTGATATACGGTGATGGTTTCCACAACTAGATGGATAGTATCAGAGTATGTACTATGGTGGAAGTTTATGATAGATTCATAGTATGGCATGCAAATGACTGACATACGTAGACGCTAACAACTCTCCAACCATACGAACCATGTGAAGTGAAAAGGAATGAATTAGAACAAATTGAGAGGAATTAAATCAGAATAAATTGCTTCTAACTAGGAAGCATTAATTTAAACTACGGGAGTTAAGGTGGATAAGATTGATTATTAGAAAATATGAAATTGAGTCTTAGAAGGAAGTACTGTAATCATTCAAGATATTTATACAGGTTTTCCAAAATGACAGGTGAAATTAAGCATATTTTGAAAAAGAGAAAAACGTCTGAAAATGTATTTTTTTTACAAATACACAATATTATGTATATGCTTACAAGGGTTTTATATCACAAAATGTTATTGAAGGAAATAAAACTCAACATGACACAAATTATAAATATTTTTATGTTGTACTATTGTAAACCTTTAATTTTATTGAAATGATATCATACTGAGCGTTTTAAACATAAATCTTTCTTCTTTGAAATGGACTTTTCTATTTGAGAATGATGTTTTAACATTAATTTTTAAATTGCACATAACATATTTTTTTACAAAAATGTTTTAAATGCCGTAAGGTTTTTATCATTGTAACTAAAAACATTCGATGTTTTCTACTAATCAGTAAATAAAGTAAACATGCAAATCTGTACGACATCCCAAAATGAATGAATTGAGTAGGAAACTGTAACTTGTTAAGAATTGATGTTTTCTGCTAGAATAGGGTCGATGTCATATGGAAACACCCCACCAATAAAGAATACAGGTTTCATACATTGTCACATCCATGGCAACATACTTATTTTGTCAATAGCGAGCGCTATAAAAGAAAAACTTTTAATGTTGGCAATGGGGGGAACATTTCATCCTCAACCTTTTATAAATTAATTAAAACTGACTAAAGCTACTCACCTCTTTGTGATTCAAATGAGAAGTTTGGAACCAAAAGTCAGAATGGCCATTTCCTGGTCATTTTACATTTCTAATGCCATTGTGGCGTTTTTATGAACCTAATTATTGTAATGTTCTTATAAGAATATTGTGCTTTCCATGTTCTTTGTTGAATATTTCCTGTTGTGAACACTGCCTTATTGTATACTTATTTTCATCAATTAAATCTTGTTCAATACAGTTTTTGCACAGATGAAAATACATTTCTTGTAAATGTTAAAAAACCAAATATGTTTCTGTGATGTCGAGTAACCTGATAACAAATGTAAATATCACTTGCAAAGAGTGATTTTAAACTGTATTTCTCAAAAAATAGCACTTACTGAATATTTACTCACCATAAAATTATCGAAAAGCAATGCCCAAGCAAACAGGTAATTCCCAAATACGGAATTGCTTAACCCTTTGAACCCTAAGGCGTACATTGTAGTAGCACCATATCCCTGAGCAATTTTTGACCAAAAATTAATATTTGACTAAAAATGCAATTTCGATCAAAAATCAATTGTCAATAAGAAAACTATTTTTTTAGTTCATAATAAATAATTGCAAACTTCATGTAGCAATTTTTTTTTTTTTAAGTTTGAAAAGTTTAAATGTATTTGCTTATAAAAATAATATATAAATGTAACAATAATACGTGAATGTAATGTAACAATAATAATTTAAAATAATGTTTATCTCCAGAATTCAGCTTTGGAATGATATACAGTAAAACAGTTTTCAGATCCCAGACCCAATGCAATGGAAGACCTCGCATGATTTGCACTAGTATATGCTTTTTTTGCGTTTTGGCAAATCCTCTTTTGCATTGAGATTTGCACTTTTCATGCAAGTTCTCCCCCCTCTTCCTGCACTCGATAACGAGTCAAAACTATCCGTATCGGTTTTTTTTTCGCAGACCGGTATTCCGGGCCGCACAGATATAAAGATAGTTGTAGAGGCCGGTAAATCGGCCATTAGGGTATTTGCCTCACCAAATCAGGCCAGTTTACCGGCCTATAGGGTTCAAAGGGTTAAATTTGAATGGGTATGTTGTAAAATAATGCACAAGTTTGTAATATAATGTGGATCCTTTTCAATAACCTGAATGTTCAATTAATGAAGACCCAACTTACATGTATGCACTGACTTTATTTGACGTATCGTTAAAAGTTCAAAGAATGCTACAAAAACATTTAAAAATTAAATAAATAATTTTGGTTCTACGCTTTATTTTAAGTGCCAGCTTGTTGATTGGTTTCTTGCACATTGTGCAACGACATATGTTTTATCTAGTTGGTATATATTGTAGTCTCAATCAATGTAGGTACATTAAAGTAGCTTATTAGTATTATAAGATTTAGTAAACATAGGTGGGTTCAGTCAACAGAAACCTATGGTTATAACCTTTGTAAAAGTTCAGCGAGAACATGTAACAATACTCACCATTAACTTGTAATATTATTATTGGTAGTAGTAAGATTGTCCTGCAGATCTCGTTGAAAATGAATTTTAAATAGTGGCGCATGGTTTACTTTCCCTGTAGGCATAGTGGAGTCGGCAGTCAATATTCTACGGCTGTTCCATTTAATGAATAGTGCTTTAAAGACGTTAGTCAATTTCAAATATCAACGAATTTCCTAGATTCTTGTGTAGGCAATGGTTTGTTTGAATCTGCTTCATTTAGTGGCGCTGGTACTTTCTTTGAATTTACTATTTCAAGATTCCCGATGGGGTCACTGCTTGCGAGCTTATGAATCCAATGTGATGCCAAATATGCCTTGCCACTGTTGCTGCATTTTGGCTTTTTATAATCCTAAGGCAAGAAGATCTTCAACCACTCTTGAGTGTACTTGTTAAATCTTGTCTATCCACCAGAAATCGGTTACATGATTGTATGTGCATTATGCATCAATAAATTTTATATACAAGTACAATTTGGATGTTTCATTTGCACTGTACATGTATGGAAGGAGTAAGGACAAATAAAACCACAAGTTTCCCGAACCCACCGTTTATTTGACAAACCAGCACTTTACAAAGATATAGGAATATATATCATTTCAGAGTTAACCTGTGTAACGGATACAAATACGGATAAACTTCAAGTATAAATAGTAATAATAATCATAAATATATATTTTCCAATGTGGTGGTTGTCAATAAACCCTCCCAGGGCGATGTTTGTTTGTTGTGAAGATGTGTTTGTGCGCACAGGCCGGCACGTAGTTCGTCCAATGGGTAATCAATCATTATGGAATGGGCCAATAGAAAACTAGTCAAGCTCTTAAGCCTAAGCATCCCTCTTACTTTAGTTCCTTCCTCAGAATCCACTCCTTCACTATAATTTAAAATTATTTTTTATCATCTCCTATCTATATCTATGTTTCTAGCAGCTAACATGATGTCGCGGGCCCCCTCCGTTTCTCTCCTCTGGTCCGTCCATCACTCGGCGTTCCTTTCCACCATCCACCATCCATCATCTTAGCCAACTTCCATCCAATACAACACAATCAATATATATCCATAATTGCGAGCACCAATCTTATAATTGTACCTGATTTGTAAAGTTACATTCTTTTTATAAACTAATTTACCATGGATCTAGCGCATCTATCATAAATCAACAAGGTTTAATGAACTTAGAAGAATCGTCATCCATCCATTCTGCAAGGCCTCCGTTCCGGGGTAGTGTTTGTTAGTTGTGTTGGTGCTCGCATCACGGGTGGGGGCCCCAGGTCGGGCCAGGTTCTACTGCGAGGGGTATTGCTGCATGGCGGCGTACATCACGGGGGGCTGCGCTGGGGCAGCCGTTCCGGGGGCCGCTCCCCAGCCGGGCTGGATGGTCATGCGATAGCCTGCAGAATCAACTCCACCGATTATGCTTTACAGCCGCCACCCACCAAACAACATGCCCTTGTCAGTCACCGTCACACTGCATGCCCCACTTCCAAACCATTGGAGTGAGATGTTTTATAGGCTGGAAATACAACTGCTGCAAGCAGTGTGTATTCCCAGCTATAGACACATTACTGTGTGACCGCAACACGGTAATTGGGATATAAAGTTGTTTGAATACTTGCACAAAGCCATTGGGATAATTTAAATGTGAATCCACGAACATTTTGCAAAAATTATGAGACTGATTAGAATTGAGGGGCTGTATAAAGAGGGGCGGTGGTTGACGTAAATACCATTTTAAGAATTTGAATTCAAACCTGTGGAAGGATTGGTAATGATAACTAATTCATTCGCACAACATCTCCAAAGATGGCAGGCCCTGAGGGGAAATGATTTTCCTCAGGGCCTCCTCTCGTGTGGAGTAAACTTTTTTTTATTTGTTTATTATCGAATGGCTTTATAGGACAAAACAAAAAATTTTAACCCGTTTTCTTAAAAAAAACGTGTTTTTGGCACACACCCCCCCCTCCTCTCTTCTATTGGAGTTTTTTTTTATTTACTACTAAAAGTACTATATATGTTTAGTTTGGAACAATATTCATTGATTAGAATATTAAATTGGAAAAAGAAATAATGACGAGCGATTATTCTAGTCTTTGGGGTAAATAACTACCTGCTGCCGTCTGCGGGTTGTTGTAGGCTGCAGCGTACTGCTGGTAAGTGTAGCCCGGGGGCATGTAGCCGGCCTGCATCCCAGGGTAGCTCTGCAAGGCACAACCAAACAAAAACACAAATAATTCTGAGTAAACTTGTAAAGGCAGCAAGTAGACGGCAAGCCTACTACTCCATTCCTAATAATTAAACAGTATAAATTATTCAGACCACAAAATGCATTGCTGAAATCTCCTTTTAATATTACAGTCTGACAAAGCGATACATTAGTGCGCCATACCGAAGGGAGTAAAATGTTAGGCGCCAAACACGAAATTTAAATAATAACTGTTGATCAAAGAAAATTAAATAATAGCAATCAGGTGTAGCTAATTAGTATCTAGAGTTTTTAGTATTTGGTGGGTTACAACTACCGTGTGCACAATCTCTATGTATCAACAATGTATTGTCATGACTCATTTCCATACACATAATAATATGAGCAGTGTATTTCGATAACTAAATAATGAATGAAGTGGGATTGGTCATACCTGAGGGTACCAGTAACTCGCCATTTGCTGCTGATAATTGGTATACGGATATTGCGCTCCTTGCGCTGACAGCTGCTGCTGTTGAGCACTGGCCATGTTCTGGAAATAAAAGAACAAAAATTATCATCAATACGAATGTATATGAAATATGTTCTGGAAATAAAAAGAACAAAAACAATCATCAATGTTCTAGAAATTAATTTACAAAAACTATCATTCATACGAGTATAAACAATAGAACAAACATATATCATCTTTTCTACTCGAACCACTAATCTTTGAAGAAAACAAAACATGAAATAACTACTTACAGTATAGTCTAAAAACCATGTCTCAAATTCGCTCACATCACTTCACTCTTAACTTTTGACAAAAATTTGGGATAATTCTTGGAAAAACATTTTTTCTACTTATCACGTAGTGTGATAACAACTAATTGAAAGGTAGATTGAAGACTTATAATTCACTGCAGGTAGAGGGCATATTTCCTGGTCACTGAATTAATCAGTTTGTGGTTAAGTGTAAAACCCAAACAATATGTAATTATTTGTATAAACCAATAAGTGTGTGGGATTATTATTGTTCATGGATTGATAAATTAATATTTAAAAAATAGTACAGCAAGCATTATCTTTTCAGTTGGCTTTCTTATCAGATCCTTCATTTTGTTCATACATTGTGGGTAGGTAATCTGAACAAAACCTAATCTTGGCATGTTTTGCAAAACTGTGGAGGATTTCATTTAGTGAGGGGGTTCTGAGAATTTAATGAAGTTAATCTACTCATGTGCAAATAGCTAAGTCAATCTAATCTATGAAAAGAGTGAAAAAAGTAATCTATTTTATTTATATATTATCTCTTCCAATTCGCAAGACTGACAAAATTGTTTCAAATACTTTATGTACAACAAAAATAATTCAACAGTACAGCGTGACACGGTTAACTTTGCATTCAGTGGAAGTATACAAGTGTAAAATAAATCCCTGGACCCTAATTGTTCGGAGTTTTTGAATTAATTATTATAATGAAAACATTAAAATGCATTAATTCCCCTTACTTATAAACAAGGTAAGAATGTTACGCTGGAAAATGTAAGGTTGGAATAGCGAAAAACTCACCTTATAACCACGGCTTATGCATCTAATTCAATGGCATACGTCCGGTGTAACTAAACTAACGCTAATCTGGCGTGTAAAATTCTAATAAGACAAAATGAGAATAAAAATATAACACTTAATTAAAATACTAATAAATTAATCAATCGCGAAATAATTAAAAATATTCTCATGTGTAATTTTTATTGTGAAGCTGTGGGCAACCCATCCAAACACTTTATTTAATACTGGATTGCCGGAAAGGCTTTTTTTTAATTTTCAGTATTCCAAACCTGCTCCAAATTCAAAATTAGGGCTCCGGAATACGTTATGATTTCAATGTAAGAAATATTTTTGACCCCTTCCTCTGGCTTAGAATAACTTTCATAAAAATATTACAAATGATAGAAACAGGAAATGTAGGCATGCACGTATTTATCTTTCTGAGAATCCCAGGTTAGGTATTCCTAATTTACATAAGATCTTTTACCTCCGATGAATAACATTAAAAATCGATGTTCATTAGCTGCATAACAAAATATAACATAATGTGGTATCATAAGTCATACAAATGGGGTGACACAAATACTTTATTTGCTATGGCAGAAAAACTCTTATGAAGTAATAAATAATGACTATATTTCAGTTATGCCCACGGGGGTTAAAACCTTCACTAAGGCAAAAGGCAGCTTTATAGGCAAATAACTGTCAACCTGACACACTTACCATAATTATTTTTTTTTACTAAAAGTAGCGGAGTACTGCAAGGCTGACTAACAGAATTATTATTTGTAATAAATGGCATTTAATTGCAGACTCTATCGATTTACCCACGAATAATTAATAATGAAATTATTCAGCGCATTTTGCAGGTTGAATTCAAATCTGCAGTGGAAAAATATGCAAATAGCATTGGTAAGTTTTGGCATATTATGGTCCCGTATAACTGCAGAATATTTATTTGTATTATTCAAATACTAAGAAAAAAAAGCTTAAATAGGTGAAAACTTAAACTTCTGGTCTGCTAGGTTAACCAATTGAAGGCATCAACAATCACTAGAAATAACCTCACAATCAAAGGTAAAGTAGAAGAACTAAATATTTGGAGTGAAAGGTGCATAACATAGTGGAATTTTGTATTCGCACGAAAAGGGATTGAAAGGACATTGTGGAAAACATTATAGAAAAAATAATCTATAATGGATGTAAAATTAGTTCAAGTTACATATTTTAGTATCTATCAGTCACAAAACATGAAAATACCGTAACAGGATGTCTTTTGGTAAATATTTATTTAAAAATCATTGATGAGTTTATAAGTATTTATTTTGAGTTAAGTTAGTGGTGTGACATAGTTAATTTCCATGCCTCATCCATTAATTAATCTCGAACACTTGTCCAAAATATTAAGTGTTGAGTCATTTACTCTCCTATCTCATGTCAGATAGGATGTACACTTCATAATGTGTCACTAGTAAATAGATAGTTTTCGTTTGCAAAAATGTCTGCTTCAATTAATTCAATATTATTATTTACTTAAATATGATTTTTAAGTATATTTTTTACTTATTATATTAGCTGAAACTGTGTAAATACGAGTATGTTAACGCACCTCACAGCGTGTTTTTAAATAGATGCGAAGTATTTTAATAAGGAATATACTATTAAGTTACATGTTTTAGTAGAACAAAGGGCCCTGCTTTTGTGCAATTTTATACAGTGCAATTTGTAAGTTTATTATAACGAGGTTAACTAACCCAATGGGAATTGATCTATTTGTAGTATATTAAAATAGCACTTGACAAAATTTCAAATGCATCGTGAGGAAAGATCATTGCCAAGTTCAAGGTCAAAGTGGGTATTGTGCCTGTGGTTGAAGCGTAAATGGTAAGCTTGCTATGTGACACGAGGGCAGATCTAATGAATGGAAACAACAATGCACGCTTACTTTTCTTAGCACAATGTGGATTACACTACCTTTCCTTGTTTATTATAAAACATAAAGTTATATGAATGAAGACTTTCACTTTGAATAACTTATCCTGCTATGGGAGTAAGCCGGTACCCACAATGAAATTCTACTTCGATCCATCCAACTGCAGCAGAGCATCATACCCTCAGAGCTGTGGAACACCTCTACACACATGATAAAGCTGTCCCTTTAAGAAGTGCTACCGCTATAAATAAGAACAATGAAATGAGTCATAGCGAATAAACAAAGGTGATTACCTGACTATCACCTCCTCCGTTCTCCTTGCCCCAGAAGCATTTCACCGTATGCCCGCTGATTTCTGTATTGTGAGTTGCTTCTATGGCATGTGTCGCAGCTTCTTTGGTAGTAAACCTTATAAAGGCATACCCTTTATCTTTGAAAACCCTAATGTCCTGAATTTGTCCAAAAGGAGAAAATGTGCTTTGCATAAGGTCCTCCGATATCACATTGTTGGTGAAACCTCCGCAGTAAACTGTACAATTTGTCGGTGAGCTCTGGTTATAAACTTCATCGAAGGTGGGCTGCTTGCCTCTCTTGCTATTGGTCCCACCTTCGTTTGGCCTTACAGCGGGAGGTTTCCTTGTTGACCAATTAGTTCTGATAGAACGGGATCCGAGCCACTGACCGTTCATTGCGGCGATGGCATTCTCGGCTTCGGCCTTTTTCACGAACGAGACGAAAGCATATCCTTTCGATTTCAACGTTTGCGGGTCTCTCACGATTCTGCAGTTGGATATTTCTCCGAATGGAGCGAAAGCTTCTCGGAGGGTCTGTGTCTCGATCTCCGGTGACAGATCACCGACAAAGATGTGATGGTGGTTGCTGGTATCAGTTTTGGGCTGGTTGCCAGGACTCGTCGCCCAGTTTACCTTCATTTCTTTATCAAGGAAGACCCGTTTGTTCATGGCGGCCAAAGCTGTCGCCGCCGACGTGTGTGTTGTAAATTCGATAAATGCATATGGGTCATTTCCAGGCTCTCGAATTATCTTACAACCCTTTACTTCGCCTATTTGGGAAAATAACGCACAGAGGAATTCTTCTGTCACAGACACGTCGAGATTACCGACGTATAGAGTTTTCGGGTGGCTTTCGTCGCCCATATTTAGTTTAACTGATAACTAGATAAAACTTAAATACGACAATTAACACTACTATCGACGAATATGACTAAATAAATATGTTATTTCATTCCACATACACACTAAAAGCGGGATATAGGACATGAAACGTCGGTAACAGCGTCGAGTGTTCACCGAAAGACGTTGCTGTTGATTTCCTGTACCGTACGTTAATTGCCACTGAACGCAACCATTTTGTTTATAGCTTCCTGTTTGTCTTTCAAATTTCAGCGGCAATGCTTATTTTCGTAATAAAATGGTACCCAAAATAATTGAACATTCCAAACTATTGGTGAACGACGATCAATTCTGATAGAAATAGCGAATTTGTGAAGTTTTTTTAGTCAAGTAATAAAATTAGAAACTGGTAATTCTAAAATTTATTTGTACCATAGTCGGAACCATAATTAATTTTTCGCTTTGCGCATTATTTTTCGTTTTTTTTTAAATATCAATGATATTTTTCGCAATAGCTTCGAAAGAATTTTCAGATCCCATTAGAAAAATTACAATATTACGAATAACAAAAATACCTATTGTTTTTGTGAAAAAATATCTTGCGGTCATTGTCAATGGGAAGTAAGTACTGACTCTGATTGAAAAATATTACAATTAGCCATAGACAAAACGTCACTTGAGTTCACTTTGTTCAAGAGACTATTTTTAGCAAAATTGAGTGAGTATACAGGATTTCTCAGAAAGCCTTTTTGTAAACGTGTTTTGTTAGTTTTCCAAGTTTTCCAAATCGAATAATTTTCCAATCATTTTTATAGCGCCCTTTTTGTGAAAAAATACAACTCGGCGCTGTACAAATCGTAATGCCTGGCCACATATTTTATATAGTCGGGGCCACATAAATATTTATTTTACTATGTATGGTTTACCTGTTAGGTCACTTCAGATAAACACAATTATTATATTTTTGTTTTTAGTTTGGAGAAAGATACGGCTTTTCACCAACAAAATTTTATTGGAAACATTAGTGGGTAATTATTTAAATTGTGTATGTTTTTTACTGTTCAATTTTAGGGCATGCTTTTTAAAATGGTATTAGAGTACAGAGATTTGATTAAAATGTATTTATTTAAGCATGGTATTTGTCTTAATTTTGTACTTTTTTTTTGTTGTTCAATTTTAGGGCATGCTTTCTGAAAACGTTCAAAATTTAAAAAAATCCAAATGGTTTTTTGGGAAATTTTAAATTTTCCAATAATAAATATTTTGCTAAAAAATAATAATGAATATCTAATTCAGTCATTTTAGGTTTATTACAATTAAGATTATTTCATTGGATATAAAAACTTTAAAGCGCTCTTTCTACAGATTTATACTTTGGTATCATAAAAAAATAAGCCGAGGTATTATGTGAATAATGATTATCGCACACAGCGCACATTAGTGCACATATTGTTTCTTTCAATAGCTCGAGCAAGTGGTTTTAAATAAAGTCGCATTCCCAATTGGAAAAAGTTGTTATGCAACAATAATGAGAAGGCAGAAAAAAATAACATAGAACGATTTTCTAAATACGCATTTGTGCATTATTTTTCTTTCCAAGTACGTACGCCCGTATGAATGGGAACTTTTCAAATTTGGAACTAACGGTTATTGAAATGTTCAATTTTTAAAAATAATCTTTCAAAATTTTTACCTACCTAATAAATGAAATACATAAGAACCTTTAATGTATGTTAACAGACATTATTTTATATTTGAAAGAGCAAGATTTTGCTAGACTTGCAAGACTGAAATAACAAGATGGAAGAAGAAGTCGGAGACGTCCGAGGAAGACATGGCACGATCAAATGAATCAAATACTTGAATCGGGCCACGTGAAGAGTCAGAATAACAAAAAAATATGTATGAGACGATGTATGAATGTAAACTAAGCAAGGAGTGTATGCCAAGACAGCGTTGTATGGCGGTCCGTTATCTCTGCCTACCCCTGCGGAGAAACGGCGTGAAGGTTAGTTAGTTAAGATTTTTTTTTCTTGGTAAATCAAGTTATACCCCGTGATTTTTTCATGGTTAACAACTAGTTCGACATTAAATTCTAAATTACTTGTCCAAACCTATATGAAATTGATTCAATTTATCAAAGAATTCTTAATGTACATTTTTTCACTATGTTTAAAATAAGTACTTGTGAAAAATGTTTTTCATTATTATTAAGATATCCATTTAATTTTTCTACCAATATTCAACTTTTTTTTCTACTCGGCACTGGCTAAAACATTTTTATAAGAGGAAAAGTCATAAAAATAAGAAGTATCGGAACATTACTTTATAGCGTCATTTTTTCAATTGATCTAATCAGTAATTACTTATCAAATTACTTATCATTGATTTATCGAGCTTACAAAATATGTTATTCGGCTGCTAATTTATTGTGTTTATTAATTCGAAACAATTTTAAAAGTGAAGAGTAATTTAAAAACATTATTTTGATTGCTAATTCGTATCAATCCACATAGTTCGATTATAAAACCGGAATACTTTGATTTTAATGTTATTTATGCTCGTTAAGAAATGAGTACGATGATGGGCTAGAGTTTGCTATCTATTTAATATTTTGCAACATTCCTTTTTTCGTTAATCTATGCATAAAAGATGGCCGTCGTGGCAGTGGTGACAGGAGGTGCATGAGATTAAATTGTTGAGCGGCCGGTAAATTGCCGTTGATATTTCTTATAATGATTTATCAGCCAAGAGAATTGTGCAATTTATAGCATATTAGTTGTGTACGAAGATTTCCTGTTAACGCAAATATATCACCAAAGACTTTGGAATCCACTAGGTTAGATTTTTCTGTCAATACACGTATGCAAAAGTATCATCAATACCCGGAATATGACATGTTTTTACTGTTAGAAAAAAAGAACATATTCTATATATTTAGAGAAGAGTTTATGTCATGCTAATATCTCTAAGTGTTTATTTACAAGTTTCATTTACTTCTCTTTTTCAATATTGTTGAACTTTTCAGATAAAATGTTGCCCCTAACGCATCGAGATAACAGGGGTGTTTTGAGCAGACTGAAGGATAAGGTCAGCGGATGGCTAAGGCTTATATTGTCGGACCGAAACTCCAGAAATCTATTCTTATTCCTCGTATTAAATTTTTCATTCGCATTTGTAGAACTTTTTTATGGAGTCTGGACGAATAGTTTAGGTGAGTCACAGTTTTCCAGAATCTCTTCGTATATCTTATCGTTTCCGAATGAAACGAAAACTTTGATTATTCTGTAAATCAAAAGTTGCAGTCACAACATAACTATGGTTGTCATTTCATATTCTAAGTCAATTGGCCTTAATTTTCAAGACATCAACTGTTTTATCTTTTTAAGACAGTTAACTTTTACTTCTGCGGAATTTAGTGCAGTAAAATTGATAATATTGTGATGCATTTTTTTTGTGTGCCCACTAGTTGTAACCATGTAGTTCTAATGACCGTTTCCATATAAAACCTTCACACTATAAGTTTTCTATGGACCCAAACGGTGTGCATGGCTATAGTTTTTCCATTTTTATGACAGTATGTGTCAATCGACCTTTAGATGAATTTTGGCTATGATAAAGGCAATCTGGAGTTTGGAGACAGTTAATAAATTGATAATGGTTTACATGCTCCTTTGCTTAAAGAAATAATATATTTGTTTTATTTTCTTCTAGGCTTAATATCAGATTCCTTCCATATGTTCTTCGATTGCACTGGCCTTCTAGCGGGTTTGGCAGCATCTATAATTAGCAAATGGAGGTCCAACGACAGGTTTTCTTATGGCTACGTTAGGGCTGAGGTTCTCGCTGGATTTGTCAATGGTCTCTTCCTTCTCTTCATAGCCTTCTTCATCATGTCAGAAGCAGTGGAGAGAGCCATTGAACCACCGGAGGTAAACATTATCTTGCATATAAGCTACATTATTTGTATGCTATAAAATAATGACTCCCAAACTTCTTTTATATATATTCCCACTTAATTTGGTTCTACAAATTTCTCTACAGTTTTAAGTTCACAGAACTGTTAAAAATTAAAAATGAAATTTCGATCCTATACCATAACCGTAAAAGTCGATTTTAAAATAAAATTTATCCTCTTATTCACTTTCATTTGTATTTTTACAGGTAAAACATGAAAGACTGTTTTTGGTTTCTTTCCTCGGCTTCTTAGTTAATTTGGTGGGCATATATGCGTTCCAACACGGCCATGGACACTCCCACGGGGGCGGGGGTCATGGCCACTCACACGGGGGTGGGGGTGCACACAACCACTCGCACGACCACGACAGTGAGAACCACTCGCATGCTCACGAGGTCAGCATGGACATCGAGAGCATCAGCGATAACTCTCACATCATGAAGGGGGTCTTCCTTCACGTACTTGCCGATACCCTAGGATCCGTGGGCGTTATAATCTCGGCGCTACTCATGTATCAGTTTGGCTGGATGAGAGCCGACCCCATCTGCTCCATGTTCATCGCAATCCTTATAGCGTTGAGTGTGCTTCCTCTGCTCAAAGAATCCATCATGATTCTCATGCAGAGGCAGCCAACTTCTCTGGATAGAACGCTGGCGCACTGCTTCCAGAAGGTCACCGGATTAGCGGGAGTGTACTCGGTACAAGAGCCCCACTTCTGGACTCTGTGCACCGATTCATATGTGGGAGCTTTGAAGCTAGAAGTATCGAAGAACGTTGATCCTAAATATGTGGTAAGTCAGACGCAGAGGATATTTGCAGCGGTGGGAGTGCGGAGAGTGACAGTCCAGCTCGACTACGCCGGCATGTGATTGCGCTTGCTCGCGTCCTACCACAACCACAACCGATCAAACATCAGCTTTTGGAAGAATTTCCCAAGCCGTGGCGAGGTGTTCTCCACTCTTCTGCCGACTGTGACAGTGAAATGTACTTTGAACAATGAGACAAAAGATTTTTTGTGCTAGTTGTATGTTTGTCCACATATTTTATATAAATATTATTATTTGTTATTTTACGAGTTCCCTGATTCATGGGATAGGCCTTCTGAACATTCCTTGCTGAGGATAGTATAAAACCATTGAAATAGAATACTTCATTTGAGCCCCCTGCACTAAACATGCAAATTAAAGAAACAACTGTCGGACAATTGACGGCCCAGTGTGTTACATCAGTTTTATATCATCAATATTTATTTTGCAGAAACCGACAGTATCACAAGTGAAACTTTGGAATGGGGTTTTTTTTTGTGCAATGGCTAATCTGTGTTCTATTTCAATGCATAAAGTATATGTATTTATTGAAAAACCCGAGCACATCACATTTAAACAATGTGAATCATTAAGGAAATAGAAACCTAGTATCAAGCCTAGAAATTTATTACAGTATTAGATAGAAAAATTACATAGGAACACAAAATTTATAAGTTTTGAATTATTGCATGCATACATTGAAATTAATAATATTACTTCTACGCATTAGTAATATAACCCCTGAGTTCTTGTATAAGGTAATCATAATTTTATTATGTTCACAATTTTTTTACGTACTTCTCGCATGTCCAACTATGGGCATTTTGTAAAAATCTGTATTTTTATTTTGGAATTTCTTTTGTACCTATTGTTATTTCTGAAAGAAATTGTCTAGAAAAATTACTTGTTCTAAACTGAGCAACATTTCTTAATGGACATTAAACATTTTGAAACCATACATTTGTTTTAAAACACATTTACATTAGGTACCTATGCTTACAACCTTCATATCCTAATGGTTTATGCTTTTCTCTTTGATTTAAGAGGATGTGGGGTTCCATTTCCATTATATTGAGGCATGGATTTTTATATAGCACCTCTTGACTGGGCGTTCAACTAAAACGGCCTTACAGCTGTTGCCACGAAAAAAACTATATGCGTATATACTATACATACTTTTGTTCGCCATAACACGGGCATCTCTAGCATGGCGGGCGGTTGTTGTTGAATATATGAAATATTTTACAGCTGACAGGATTCTTCTTCAACATTTATTTCATTTGCAAGTACCTATTTACGGGTAAAATGATTCATTTATATTAAACTGTACATTCCAGTTTGTATTTTTTTATTCAAGCTCACGTCATTATGTATTCACTTTTAGTTCCCATATTTTCGGCACAACCTTTTTTTTGCTGATTACGAGTTTCAAGAAGTGATGGCTATAAAACATGGTTCACAGATATAGCAATATTTTTCTCTTTAACTCTTACACTTTGTAAGCTAACCGAATAAATTTTATGTTTGAATAATTGCAATACTCTATTTCAAATGTGACATCATTTGCATGGTAAAGTATTTCAGACACTACTTTGGAACCTGCAGTTTCAGTTTCTATTCCTCGGAAGTGTTTGAAATGCTATTTTTTAAATTATTTTACTCTTGAGTTCTGATTTCGTGTATTGAAACTGTGATCCTGCCTTTCATAAAGAACAAAAATAACATCCGACACAAGTGATCAAATAATATTAAATTAATATGAAAATGCGCTAATTATTTCTTCAATATTATCATGTCATGCTTTATGTTTTGGAAAATTTTCTTTAAAATTACCCCATTATTTATTTTACAAATAATATAAAAATCTTGCATGTTTAAACTAGTATTGAAAATATATTTTACTGGCTGGTAGACAAACGGAATGTGAGGAAATTCTGAAGGGTTATGGGACATTTTGAGATAATATTAATAGAGAAAAGGTTCCCACATTCCATTTAAATGTGTGACTGTAAAACCACATATTGTCGCAGCAAATCCATCACTGTGTGTGTCACTCCAAGGGTTTTCAAATGGTTTCTGGATACCCTTTGCTAAAAATTTAAAAAATCCAGAAGTCTGTTATTAAATGTCTTCATTTATATTTTTGAGTATAAATGGGTCTCAATGCGGGTTATGAATATAAAATGTTCATTTGTTATCTCTGAAACAACTTGTGCTATTGCTATTTCCACACAGCATAATAAACATAGATACATTTATGATAAATTGAATCCAATTAGAACTCCATTGAGTCATCGTAAAAAATCAGGTTGCCAGTGATATTTACATTTTTTGTTGGAGACCCATTTTTACAAAAATTGGATGACACTGATGAGCATCTTCAATGCTCTCTAAATTTTGAAATTACTGCCAATTTTTTACCTTCTGGAAAGTTGCCAAATACGACTTGTGCAGAGATGGGTTTGCATCGATGATATTTACATTACGTACTATTATTATGCGCTGTTATAAAAAATATATGTTTTAAAGGCATTCTTGTCGTTGTGTATGTATATATAGAAAATTTTGTTATAAAATGTGTGATTTTGTTTAAAAGGGAAAAGGTATTTAAAGGTGCTACTTTTGTGCATAACAAGGTATACATTTATTGGGTTTCTTTTTTTTTTTAAATGAAGTGCCTATGTAATTCATCTTTGCAAGAAATTATGATTGTAAAAGTTTTAAGCATTGGTTGAAAAATAGGTGTGTCACTATTTGCAATTATTTTTATTTGAACAACAAATAAATTATTATACATTTCAACAAATGTAATTAATTTAGTTTGATCAAACATTATTTTATTTTAAATGGTTCAGAATGTAACTTACAGGCAAATCAAATAAAATTGTTATTGTTGTCAGTTTAGCTGAAAGTAATTATTGTTGAATAAATTTCTTGGTTGTGTTAAATAATTTTTATCTTTAGTTTGTAATCTAAAATGAAAACATAATTTTTTTGTTTTCTTTATTTTGTCCCAAAGATATCATAGAGGAATATTTGAAAAATCTATTATATTAACCTAAAATTTACAGCAAAAAAGTCTCAAAAAGTAATATTGATTCAAATAATGGTACCTATTAATTTATGACTAATTTTGATCTCACAATTGATCAGGCTAGACTCAGCCTCTAAACTCGATGAGAATCGAATTTACATACATTGTACAAAGTCATTATGTTCAGTAGTGTAGCAAAGAATTTGTGGGCCCAAGTCTGTAACTCGCTTCATAAACCGCAGACAAAAATTTGGACATCAATATTTTGGGGTTCTTTTTTACCTGAATATGCTAGAAAATAAGAATACTTACAATAGCGCCAATAGATAAATACAAAAACAGTTTGATGTGGGGGGGGGGGAGGGGTATACCAGAGAATGATTTGTGTCTTGATGTCTGGACCCTTATTTAGATTATGAATGTATTTACGCTTTGTAAAAAGACATGGATATTCTGAACCTCACAAAAAAAATTGATCCAAGTAAAATTTCAATCTCACAACAAAGTTTGATCATAATAACTGAACTTTTTACAGTATGTGATGCAATATTTATTTTCTTTTCTATTTTTACACATTTACTTGCCCATGATACCGTGATTATCTCTCATTCCATCAAAATACTCTGATTTAGTTGCATGGTCTGCTCTGCGCCAAGAAAATAATAATAATGTTACATTTTTTAGTTTTTTTTTATAGATAAGTGGCTGAAGTATGCTTTTGATAAGGGTATTTACGGGATTAGTAACAGTACTGTTTTAGAGATGTTTGCTGACTTCAATGTATGCCCACCTTACTATTATTTAAATCAAAATGTCAAAATTGATTTTAGGACAAAAAGATGATATCGAAATTAGTTGACATACATGCGTAATTTTTTTAACCAAGTGAAGAATATTTGAAATATAATAAACATGTACATAATATGAAAGGCTTGTTTTATTTTTTAATATTATTGTGAAAAATATTTGTCACTCTCCTCCCTTCAACTAATAACTGGGTTGGAATTGGCCTTCACAACAAATTTTCTCCACCAGTTACGATCTTGACCTTTTGGTTCCAATCCTCTTCATCAGTCTGCCTCTTGGTCATAATTTGCGGCGCACATTTATTTACATATATTTGGCGTTCCTTCAACATGTCCAGCCCACCGCAGTCTTTGGGATCTACAGGATCTCGCAATGGGTTAATGCTGAATTACATTCTCAATTTCACGTTTTAATTTAATTTTAAATCATCGTAAAATTTATTTTTTAAGAATTTTGCTGCTTGCTTACTTTGCTTCATTTTGGGTTAGGCACAACTTTAAGTAATTAGCAGTTGGCCTCTTTTGTTCAGTATTTTCGACTCCAGTAGTACAGGTATGAAAATATTCTGTTTCCAGCAGGTAATTATCGAATTAGCAACTAAACAACTGCTAGCAATCAAAATCAACCAAACAAAATGTGAAGGTAATTTCTTTGCTTATTATATTGATGTAATTCTCAGGTCTAGGTAGATAAAATGAAGACAGGATTGAAGTTGGGTAAATAATTAAACATGGATACCAAAATATTTTTTTAACAACCTTTGTATTTTATATATAAAAGTACATTACATTATGTTGAAGATCATTTACAGACACAACTTAAACACTATTTTCTGGATGGGGGGGGGGGATATAACTCGCACTTTCTCGATGAACAAAACCAAAATGTCAACAATAATGTCCAGAGAACTATTCAGTTCTGAAAATAATTAATAACAGGCGTGCCAAATTTGCAGCATTAAACGATGCAGACCGTATATTTTTTGCGACGGTAGCTAATAAGAATAATTTAATAGTACAAAAGAATAATACGGTTAAGTTCGATAATGCAACTGATAATTTGGAACTTGGACTGTTGCATAGTATGAAATTTGTACGAACTCCCTTAAATGGTGGACGTCCAGGTAAATGAACACAGTCTATGAAAAGTTCTCCGCTTATTCGATGAGTTTCTTTGCCTTGAAGAAGCGCCTGAGGTACAGCACCTGCCAGGTGGCCAGGCCCAGGAGACAGAACATGGAGAAGATGCTGAAGAATAGTACTCGGTTGTTTGTGGACTCTGAAAGATGGAGGTGGTATTAAAGACATGACTCTTGACAAAGTCAGCCTATGAATTGGGGAATTCACAGATGGCTTATTTTAAGGAGAAGAAGGGATGAACCTGGCTCTATTCGTAGCCTGAGAATATTTGTCTTTCTTTAAAAGAAATATTATTCATAAAACATAAATGATAATGAAAATAACTATGAAAACCTTATAGCATAATTTCATATTTACATAAATGGTAAAGATTAGTGTCTTGGTTATGCATCTAGACCATTGATACTCAACCTGCGGCCCGCGGGCATGCGGCTCGCCAAGCTTTTTTGTGCGGCCCTCAACACATTTATTATCAGGAACATGATTTACAAAATCTGGCACATTCTATATTTCGTATATGTTGAGATTAATTTCGACTTTGACGTACAGACATGGAAACCCGAAGAGGATGGTCGTTGTCGTGTCAACATCAGATCTGGTATTAGAGTGTTGCTACTGCACACGCTAGATTTATTCCCAAAAAAACAAACATTTGACAGACAAATATGCGCGCAAATAATTTTGCTTGTGGCAGCACATAAATTTTTGACAGCTCCAAAGTTGAATGTGTCACAGTCACAGTGTTGCGGCTTTATTTCAAGTAAACATTACGCGGAACACGGATACGATAGCTTTTTTTGCTGTCTTATAAAATATTGTTTGTTATAATTTAATTACTATTACGATATTTTTAAATTATTTAGCTGCCTTAGCTAAGGAATTTAAGAGCAGATTTCAGGACTTACGTAGTATTGAGAATTGTTTGTTATTTATAGAAAATCCCTGGCACCTAGAAACAGCAAATTTAACACATTTAGCTGCACTGGGATATGATTATGCAGTGCTTTTTGATGAATTTATCGAATTTAAGAACGATACTAATCTGAAAGCTATTTTTGAAGAAAAAAAGAGAGGAGGAGTACATCCATTTTTTGGTAATTAGTTCCTGAAAAATACAAGACTGTAAAAAATTGTGCCTGCCTGCTCCTCACATTGTTTGCATCAACATATCTTTGTGAGTCATCATATTCCAAAATTAAATATGCAAAAAACGTATACAGGAATCGACTTACTGATTCTCACCTTGATGACGTATTGAGGGTAGCATGCAGCAATTATAAACCCGATTTGTCTAAAATTGTTGAAAATTTATCCCAATGTCAAAAATCACACTAATTTCAAAATAAACGCTTGGATACATGTTACTTTTGAGTTTTATTTTTTTCACTATTGTAATTTTTAACGAACCGTATGCTGATATGTACTATTATTATTCTGTTTTGGTTATATTTTTATAAATCTCAAATGGTTTTCCAAAAAAACGGGGGTGGTGGGTTTCATGATATTTTTTGTCGTACCAGTATAGTGTTGCGGCCCGCGTAGCTTTACAAATATATGTATGTGGCCCGAAGAAAAAAAAGGTTGAGTATCATTGATCTAGACGTAAGAAGTAAATTTTCTTTCTCGTACCGTTAGTGTCTCTCATCTCTTCCTCGGCCTTGCGCATGAAGGCAAAGTCCTGGACGATAGACTCCGTGAGGTCTTCCAACTTCTTCAGCTCCACTTCCATCGGCTTTAACTTGGCGGCTTCTCCGATCTAAAAATATTATTAATTACCAGTATAAATTTACAAGAAACTACATTCAAAAGCAATGAGGAATTTCAGTGAAAATGTTACAACTCAAATTTTAAAAAATATACAAAACAGTAAACGTCGATTCTGAATTTGCAAAATAAATTTTATTGTACATAATATATGGTTTTTCATACAATTAATAAATCGATTTTGAAAAATGGTTATAAAACCAAAGATCTTTTTTATCAGCTTTCAATGCAGCAACTTGTAATATTTTTTTGTCTTATTTTGAACAAATTTAAGATAAACAACCACAGAGGTGAAAATTGGGACAGTTTTATTAAATTGGAAAATTTTGAACTAAATTTCTGTTAGGAATAATTTTATGTCACACCACTAACAAAAGAAATTGATTCATAAATTCCATGCTATTTAAATTCACACAAAGGGAGGTGTCTGAAGGTGCATGCATCAAATAGGGAGGGCAATTATTATTCTGGGTAGAAAACGATGAAAGAAAACAATTTTAATATTCAGGTATTTTGCAAAATTCATGTTAAATGTGTACAAAAAAGGACTAATATTTATTAGCATCAAAAATACATTTTGATGAATGCATTACACTAATGAAATGCACCAAATTATTTATGACAAAATGCGCTTATTGCAAAACGAAATAAGCCTCAAATCTATTAGGGTAAATTATTTGTATAATTTGAAATAACATTCATTAAAAAATCATTGTTAGATGGAATTTACCAGAGAAAAGTCTTTTTCGAGATGCATTTTACGGCAAGACAAAAACTGCTATGCCAGATAGCTATAATGAATGTTCATTCCTTAACACAAAAGGGAACACATACGACGAAAACAATACAGTGTGAAAAGAGATCTCACAATTTCAGGTGTTTTTTTTTGACATTTGAATTTTGTGTAAATTAGGTATTCCCTTCGGCGTTTTTACATTCAATATTATGTATTATAAAAGAAAAGAGTTAAACTGGTATTTTACAATGTTAAAGGGTCACACAAATCAAAATATAACTTCAATTACCCACTGCTAAGAGTCGAGATTGTTGTGAACCATAGAAAAAAACACAAAGAAAAATATATAATAATGAAAATGGATAATAATGGTTCACGCTAGTGACAGGTTAATATTCGTTTTCGAAACATAACATTACGGTCTGAATTGCCAAGGGCTAACTCCTTGCTATAAAAGTCTCAGTGTGGCCCTTTTATAATGTGTCTTAATATTTACTTTCTTTATCTTTTAAGAAAGTAAACATTCTTGGAAATAATAAATAAAAAGTAACAAAGCTACAATAATAAAACAAACCTGTTTTATTTTACTATTGTAGGTTATGCTTCAGTAGGAACACACTGTTTTTTCTAATTGAAAAATATGGAATAGACAATTATATATTGCCTTATTAAAAAAAAATCTTATGAGATTTAGAAGCTCTATCTCGATGGAAATAAACAGCATCAACAAGCTGAAAATACTTGCGTTGACCTGGAAAATTCAGTAGTGCAAGTGCATCATGATGTCAGAGTTTTCTTTGCTTAAGAAAACAGATGTTTGCCATATTCATAGTTAAGATAACGTTTTGTAGACAAGAAAAATAAGTTAAGGTTGATCTTACCCCCTCATAAGCCTTGGCTTCTACCCCTCTTTTTAGGACCAGGGAAATATCCTGGGATGGTCCACGCAAATCTGGTGACAAAATATAACGAATATTATTATATTTAAATTTGTGCAAAATATCTGTTCCCTATTTACAAAGGTGAAAACACTCATTATACCTATTGATTTTCACAGCAGAATATCTGATTTATTTATTTATTCCTATTTGTTTTTTAAATATCAATTTAGTTCTGATTGGATTCAATTCTAGAAACATCCAACAATAAGAGATGTAGACATAATAAATTACTGCTGTACTACGTTTGTCACTTGCCGAGTGCCAATTTTTTTGGATGAATATGTGTAAAATTTAAATAACAACAATAAAGTTATTAGCAATAGGAATAATAGTTAGTAAATATTACAACTAGAGAGAAGAAAAGATAACTTACGTTGTGGTACTCGTGAAATGAAGCATACTTCAAAGGTGTCATGGGTCTCAGTTACAAATGAGAACTTTCCTTTGGAAATATTTTCCTTTTGAGCAAGGATGTGTCCCTTTGAATCTCGAACCTTCAAATCAAAAACAAACAACATTTATCCATGTATATAAATATTAATCACTCCATTCATGTCAACATTTATGTATGTTTGAAAATCTGTCAGCAAGGTCTATTCCATAATTCAATTTACGAATTTCGGGATCATATCAGGGTTTGCTTAACTAAGACAGAAGCTAATAACTAAAATGATGTTGACCGGACAAAATGATACATGACAAGAATGTCTTACTGGTTGATTGATGTACAAATATATACTCATTGCAAAACAAATTAATGCCGATACACAGCATTAGATTGTGTTGTTTTATAGATAAAAAAAACTCCAAACCAATCATATTCAATAGGATTGTTCTCAGACTTACAAAACACATAACAAAATTAGATACACACAACTCAATATTGTGAGTAAAAATATTTCATGTTTACTAAATCTAGTATTAATTGACGTGGTGAAAATAACCCAATGATACAATAAATCTGACATATTGGCAAGAGGATAACCTCAAACGAATCAAATTAAAATAAATTTACAAGGGAACCGGCATTATTAGGACCTCAAAATAAAAGAAGTCTATACTTACAACGTAGTCAATTTTTTGTCCAGGAGCTTCTTCCACTTCATAATCGCCAGTTACGAGAACGTTGGTTTTTAAATCTTCTTTCATACATTTTTGCGCGTTGGGAGCATGACTCCACATAATGGCTTGGACATTAGAAATGAGGAGAACAACTAAAATAAATATATAATTAATCTCCATTCTCAAGCCGGCGTGAAAGATCTAAATCTAAAGATATTTATATTATACTATTTTATCAAAAATCAAGAACAATAAAGAAAAACAATATGACGAATCACCAAATAAAAATAATTTGCTCTTTCGTTCCCGTCCCGCCGGTAATAATAAAATTGGTAACCCATTGTCAATGGTTTTTGTTTGACCATCCGATTTCCGTCACTAGCCTTTTGCATGTATTTTTAGCGGGCTTAGACATTTTTTTATGAATAGATTTTTCTACTGAAAAGTACCTACCCTTAATTCATTTGGACCCACTAAAGAAACGAACCGAGCTCAGTATGTTGTGGGCGTGCCCGTGTGTCCGAAGTAGTCAATTTTAACCTTACTTTTAATTCAAATTTTTTTTGCGACTTCAATTGAAGTGTTCACTGCGAAGGGTTTATTTTAAAGAACTAGCAATTCGTGAAGCATTCACAAAACATTGAAGTTTTTCCCAACGCTAGTGTTTACACCCAATATTTCTTGCACCCTTAGAGTATACAAGAGGTAGCCCAAGCCAAAGCCAGTGAAGTCAGTTTTGGACTTGTTTTTGATGATTTTAACATGACTCGGCGCAAATGGGCGTGGCTAAGACTAAGGCTACGGTATTTAAACATCCATTCATATCACATATCGACATAATGTTTTTGTGTATTCGTATAGCCACTTTTTCACAGTATTTTTATCAACAAAAATATAGCATCTAACCTAAAAAACCGTTTAGTTGTGTCAAGTTTAGTAGCAAAATAAAAAATATGGGCGGAGTCTCGCCGTTAACCAGCGAAAATAACCAGCTTAAGATCATTACGACAGTTAATAGAAGCCGTCCAAGAAATTTGTTGTCTCTTTCTCTCTCTTGGTGTACGATGTAAAAACTCGGAAAAAGTGATTTATTACAATTTCGGATGGGTTGGGTAAAACAAATTAGCTATCCCTCCATATATTGTTACTTCAAGCTTGCACCAGTAAAGTCAGTGGCATGGTTAAGCCTGATTCACACCAACGTCCGGTTCCGCTCAGTGCCGATATTGTTCCGCAAGAAAACTTATTGATATGGTATGAATATCAATCAAGGAGTATGTGCCAAGACAAATTTGTGTGGCAGTATATCCTTCTGCCCACCCTTGTGATATTGAACTACTTATTTAGTTAAATAATTATTTTGAAGTGTAAGAATACTGATAATAAATTTCCTTGCGGAACAATATTGGCACTGAGCGGAACCGGACGTTGGTGTGAATCAGGCTTTACCATCCCAAAGCAATGTTACCATAGATACAGGGAGCGGGAGTTTAATAAATATCCCTGGATTTAGGGTTTAATTGGAACATAAAAAATAAGTTTAGAGTACGAAAAATAATGTTTATTTAACTCTTTACATGGCTATTTTTTTTCCGGAAAGCTGACAACAACACCTAAACTTTTTTTTAAATGTGAATACTGCAGAGTCCTAACTGCTCCCAATTGTTCGGTGCCAGTGTGTCTATGAAATAACCAATAGGGATATGTTGTGAAGCTGAAGGAAGTGGGAAAGGGAAGGAGACGGGGAAGAGAAAGGTTGGGAAGTATATGGCTATTTATATCTGGTCACCAAACACGGTTAAAGTCATTTATAGCAACGTTTCGATTCTGAATCGTCGACTTTTACCAGTCGCGCTCGGTCGCCAGTGTTGCCAGTAACACGACCGTCAGTTTAGCGCTTATATCATTAGAGGAATTTATTGACGTTTTGGGGTCCAACGGACCACACGGCAGGAGTATCGTAGTTTTTTTTCAAAGTAATATTTTTTTAAATTAGCGTTATTTCATGTAGTTTACTAGTGATGTATCAAAATACGTTTGTTGGATATGTCAACATGTGCCTTTAGGTTCTAATATTTTATAGTGATTGTATTATTGGGCAGGAAAAATATTTGTAAGTAAATTTCTGTCTGTTCTTGAATATAAGTATTGCCATATTTTCTTACTATTTTACTTCGACTTCGAAATCGCGTAGAATGGAGGAAAAGTTTCCCCAGTGACTGAATGAGGATTAATTTAATAAGCAGGTGACATTGGTTGGCATGCTTCGAAAAAAATAAAAGAGAAATTCCGTCTAGTTTTCTTGAAACAAAATATTAAACCAGCAAGTCAGTTAAATTTGTTTATGCCAAAGGACTAACTCTTTTATCAGTTTGTACACTTAAGTCTAAACAAAATAATATAGTTATATATTTATATATTGCATTTTTTTCCGATTGTTGAACATAGTAGGTCTCAATTTATGCATAAGACATAAAATGAAAACAAATTCAAGCCAAAATCGACGCCCGTTTTTTGAAAATTTTGCGCTAGCACTCGTCAAGTTTTTTATAGAGCATAGATTTACATGAACAACTTTGACCAAGTCCAATCGCTCATTGGAGGTATTGTTGAAAACAGGGGCCATTGAATGGCGTTGCCCCTCATCACAACACTAAAAAAGATATCCTCGGGTAAAGATCGTAAAACGAGAATTGCCTGTACCTCTTGCCGAAGCCTCATTTGTTGGGACCACACTAAATCTGTTTACCAAAATTGTATCATAAGACTGTAAGGATTGGAATGTATGTTTATGTTTTGTTCTTCTACTTATGATTCGTAATAAGATGTACTATGAAAATTTAAAAGAACTTTCATTTCGAAAATATATGTATGAATTTCAATTTTTAGATCTGTTGGACGCCTGGGTAGGGATAATGTTTTCCCAAGGATGAGATGAGTAGGGCTTTAAGGATCAAAGTCATCGATAAAATCCAAGAATACCAAAACCTCGACTATAACATTTGGTTCATTAGCTTATTTTCATGGATTTTCCCATTTTTTCACTTCATATTAAAAAAAAAACAATCAAGTTTGAACCAACCCAAATGAAAATATTCAAACAGCCGAATAACAACAACAAAAACATATCTTTAGTTCCTCTTCCAGCCGCCTGCAAAGATATAATTATTGTCAAGCTGTACAATATTGCGTTTGACTTGGCTAAAGAATATTACAAAGTTTTGTCAATCTTCACTCCTTACCACATTCGAGTTTTGAATTATTTTATGAGTAAAACTTATTGAAGATTTCTATTATTAAGTCATTTGCATTGGAAACTGCAAGATATCTTGAAAACACATTTGAAACACATCTTAGCGGCTGAAACAAACTTAAAGTGATAATAAAGTATCTTGTTATGTATATATTATATTGTTCGTCCTTTCTCAACACGACCTTACCCCCATTCTCCAAAGTAATGTGACTTGTGAAATGTCACCGTTCTTTTTCTCCTTTATTTTCATAACACATTTACAACATCAGCGTTATTAATAGTTTTTGTACCAATTCCACATTGGAGAGTGACTGTAATTTTCTGACAACGGAAGTTCTGCATTGAAATATTATAACTTGATTTAACAAGAAAAATTATTAGTTTCTTTAATCCACCCATTTCAAATGTTGAATAATGCTTGCTAAAATATATTATTGATAGTGGGTAGGGATTTTAAAAGATTCTTTTTAAAATTCGATAATTTTCTGAACAGTTTCAAATATGAAAAGTTCACAGTGTACTTACTCAAAAAGGAAATTATTTATGATTAATAATGTAAGTTTGACATGTTGATGTCACATTTGAATTAATTCTGATTAATCCATAACAATAAATCAAATGTTTTCGACGCACTCGGGATTTAAGTAATTTACATTTTAGATTAATAAAAACTGACCTTTAACATTCACATTCTTACCAAATTTTCATATTATTTTTTAAAAATAACGTGCGATAAAGAACAGAGTTTTTTTTTCAATGCGATCATTCGCCGTTCGAAAGACGTGCAAGCTGTGCTCATCGTCACGGTGAACTTATAATTTATTTTAACGAATTATTAATGGGTCGCTGTATTTTTTCGAAATTTAATAGAATATGAACGTTTTCAAAGGAATTTATTTATTTCTTAGGTCTCTAGTTATTTCTTTGGGAACGCCTCTCACCAATTTATTTCTAGGGTAGTGTGTTCTTTTAAACTAACTTACAAGATAAGTTTCGATTATATAGGATTAGTGATAATTTCTATGTGGCTATTGTTCAGTTTTACGGTAGCTATCTTAAACTACAAAGCAGGAAATCCGCGATAACTACATAAAAATAAATATTTGGCACCGCGTAGTGGCATATTTTTTATGAATGGTAGGTACCTACCTACTGAGAGGTATAGATATCTGATTTTTTTACACTTAGCATACTGGAGTAATATGTATAGAAAACAGGTAAATACCTACCCTCCCACGTAATTTATATATTATATTTGCATATAGGTTAGATAGTACACGTAATCTGTTGTAAATTACCAGATTAATTATTTTACTATTGCAGGCTGAATAAGTTGGAAAGATTTAAGTCGAATAATAATAATATAGTTTTATTCCAGACGGTATGCAGGAGTAGTGCAATGCAATACCTTCCATAATTGGTAATAATACATAGTAACAATAATAATAAATACATAAAAGTTGTAATATACACAATAATAATTAAAAAAAACATAAATTCATAATAAAAAATAAAAAATTAATTAAAGAAAAAAAAGGGGTTAAAAATACTATGTAGGTACCAGAGTACACATAAAAATAACTGTTAGCTTCGGCGGTTATAAAAGAAAACGCGTTATTAATAAGCCAGTCATATTTAGAGAAATGCCAGGTAAAATATGTGTTTTATTAAGGTTACCCAGACAGTGTGGATTTTGGTGTTTTTCTTTGTCTAGTCTCGAAATATGCACACTGAAGATGACTTTGGAGTTATTTTTATCTCTATTCTGCGCCCACTGAGATCCGAGGGATATTTGTTGCTGTTTGCTGGCATTTATAACCAAGTGTATGATACGCACCTTCCAAATGAAAACAAGCAAATCAACAAAACATTATAATAATAATAATAAATGGATAACTTTTATAGCGCCGTTTTTGTGGGAAAATCACCTCAAGGGCGTTAATTTTAATATATATTTTTTAAGAATGACAAACATTCCCCGATAACCTGAAAATATTTGAAAAACTCCTACTACCATCATTATAAGCGGAAAATGTTGCTTTTGCAATGATGGAGGACTTAACTAGCAGAGGAATTGAACCCACCAGCCTGGGTGGGAACCCGACGAATTTGTCAACTCGGGTACTAATCGGTGAAATTATTGTTTGCTACATCCGCCTTTAACCTAGGTTCACTAATTTTCTTTCAAAATATAAAACTAACTGGATGCAGTATTTAGTTATTATAACGAGTTACGTGGCAGAGATTTAAGCTCCTTGGTCTTAAAAAATCATGAGTCCCTACTCTCCGGAACCTGTGAGACTATGGAATCCGCTATCTGAGGAATGCTGCGAGGATGAAGGAAGTTGGAAGATAGGATAGAGGATAGAGGAAGGATAGGAAGTAGGTACCTGGCTATTCAGGTCCAGTATTTAAACACGGCTTATTCCATTTCCTACTAAACTGTTATAGTGTATGTTTATTTAGAGCTTACACTAGATAACATAATTTTGCATACATTCACATGACAAACCCTTGATTGAAGTTTAGGTCTACATAAATAGTGAATAGACTCTTCAACATCTCCAGACATCCAAAATAGGTTATCAACTGTCTACAACCTACTGTGTCGGACGCGTGGGCCGCAATGGCAGCGCCCGAGGCAACGTAGATGAATGTTTAGTTTTAAGATTATTCATGTAAATTTCCCTTCAGGCCTAAGTATTGTGTAATAATGTCAAGTAAATTCCTCCCTCATCGGCTTGTTTCCCTGTAATGACATAGCGGGTCGGTCGCTGGGGCTGAACAGGCCAGGGGTAGCGCGTTCGGAACGCAACGCCGGCTGACGCCTGGCGACCAATCACAGGTCGACTCTTAGGGACTCATGCCAATAGTTGTATCTTTTAAACCTTATCACGGGAGTTGGGCTGATTACACAAAGCAATAAATAATATCATTGTGACGGCCTGACTCCCAGCCATATAAAACTCACTCTCAGCGGCGGTGCGTTTCAAAATCATTAAAATATGGCGCAAAAATCGAGAAAAAGTTAAAACACCAGCATCCTGCGTCTCGCTACATCTACCTTGACCTCGCTTCTCTCTCGACATCGTCTTCAAACTTCCACCTGTATAGGGTTTTCTATGGTTTTCCCTATTATCATGGCGAATGCGGTGGAATTCCTAAACATAGGCCATAGCCGAGCACCTTCCCATCCCCACTCAACACAAACAGACTTATGTATATATGCCCTAGTGCTGTGTCACGAAGGAGAAGACACCCAGATGAGCTGGTAATATCATGCAATTTTTTGTAGGGTTTTGAGAATCCATTTTTTTCCCTACGTAAACTCGTGAATTTAAATTCAATAGTCACGTAAAATCATTTTTCCACCCACATGAGGTAACGAATTAAGGCGCATAGCGCCGTTCTATTGGTATAAGGAACAAGAGTTAGAGTCAGTTACTTTAAATGATTCATCACTTAATGATAAATAAGAATCTAGAAAATGAAAAAAAAAAAATAGTCTTCAAACTGACTCCTGCCTTTCATTGGCCACCGCCTGCCCACCCTGGACCGCCTGACTACCTCACTCCGGACCAGACCTGGCGCACCGTCACCTGAAACGCTATACCAATAGTCCCCCCGCTAGTCTTTTCGCCTGCAACGAGACTGACTCATTTGAAGCGCTTCGTAGATCGAGACCGCAGCCTATTCTACAGTTTACTTGTGTACTTGATACGTCGGATACAACCTTGGAGTAAGAATATATATGGAGAGAGAGCTAAATATTTTTACCCAACCTATACAAATTTGCGATAAATCACTTTTTCCGGGTTTTTACGTCGTATACCTGAGAGAGAAATATACAAGAAAAGTCATCACAAAGTAGTGTGAGAATGTTATTCGTCCGCGCTAACTTCACATCATTGAGTCGTATAACTTAAGTCAACGGATTTTGAGGTTATTTCCTATATTTGTGTTGATGAGAAAAACTTGCAGCCGTTATACCAGAGGTTCCCAAACTTTTTTGTCCCGTAGACCACTTGCCGATTTTTTCTGTTTTGTGTAGACCCCCTGCTTTCCTAATATTGTTTTTTTTTAGCGTTGGGAAAAACTTCAAAGTTTTGTAAACGCTTCAGGAACTGCTAGTTCTTTGAAATAAACCCTTCGCGTTGAACACTTCAATTGAAGTCGAACTCGCCAAAAAATAGTACTAGTCGGTAGAGATCTCAAATCGAAAAGTGCTAGCAAATTAACAAAAATTCTTCTCCGAAAAAAAAGCACTAGTCGGTAGAGATTTGAAATCGAAAAGTACTAGCAAATTGACAAAAAAATATTATAATTAAAATAATTAGGGAATTGATGTCTATTATAAGAGAGTATTACGTAAGTACCTACATAGGTACTATCTGTGAGGTGGATTATTACATTTGCGGGAAGCCAACATTTTGGTGACAACCTGTCTAAATGGAATCCACTCTCGTGGACCCCCATTTACGTCTCATGCACTCCTATTTTTTTTTTCATTGACGTGGACCCCTTGCAGGTCAGAATCGACCCCAGGGGGTCGATATAGACCACTTTCGGAATCACTGCGTTATACAAATAAATCAAACATTATGGTGATATGTGCTATGCGTGAATGTTCAAATAAGACCAAACAAAGATTATAAAACATCACTTTTCAGAGGTATTTCGACAGGTTTAAATATTTTAGACCGAACTTTACCATCGTATTTTAATTTTTAATGATATGAAGACATAAAATCAACAAAAAGCTACCATAATTATCTAGGCAAACCTTCTGTTATTAGTGTTCATGTGATATTTTGACTTTATAAATCATTTTAATGGTGTATTGATATTGTTTTGTTTAATGTGTTCAAACATGTTTATTAGAATGTCCGAATGACATGTGGGCGGTAACTAATAGGCAATCCAACATCCTTCAACATATCTTTGTCTCTTTCTATCGAGTCAGTATAAAGTCAACCTGACTACATAGTTTCACAAAGGTACCTCTCCATATATTCTTACTCCAAGGGTACAATCTACAACATATTCAAAGATACTTTGGACACGTCGCTTTCCAATCTAAGAATCAGGACAACTGGAGTAGGAATCACGATTCCAGCAATGAGAAAATAATCCTATAAGAAGAAAATCCTTAAACCACACAACGAAATAAATCTCAAGCGAAACTGGGTAGAGAAACTATTACATTATCAAAATATTGCGTCCCACATCGGAAATATCTTATTGTGTTATATTAATTTGTGAAACGCTTCCTAAATTACGTATCAGAATTGGAGATGGTCGATATCAGAATTGGTGTACCTGCGGTTCCAGTTACCGGTGACCGGCCAGGAACCGGTTATTTATCCAGTTCTTTTTGGAACCGGTTCCTGGTGCCAGAAAAGTTCCTCCAAGAATTGTTTAATTCTACAGGAAAAAAAATCTAACCACCAAAAAAAAACAACTTTCAAGGGGAGGGGGGGGTAGGAACCGGTTCCAAAAATAACCGGTTCCTCAGAGAAATAATATCGACGGTTCCAGTTCCTTTTAACCGGGACAGGAATGTCGTCCATCTCTAATCAGAATGCAGCAGAGTGCAGCAGATGTTAGTTGATAGTGGTTCCAGTGGCAACAGTCGGCCGTCAACACCAAACCAATTATGCCCTCCGATACGTGTAACTGTAACCTGTACTAATTTAATGATCCTATGCTGGTTGCCTACACATTGATGGCACAGCTAATCAAACATAACGGTCGGCCTAATTAATTCGAGAATTACATAACAATTTTCTTGTGTAGTTCTGAACATCTCAGAAGAACTGCACATGTACCAATCACATATGTTAAAAAAATGAGGTTTTCGCTCCAAATGATGTGATTAAGATATTGACGGTCTATGTGGTCGAGTGGTTAAGACGCTCGACTACGAATCCAGAGGTCGCAGGTTCAAACCCCGCGTGCGCAAATAGATTTTATTTAATTATTATGTGTTATTTCACATTTAATTGAAATATAAAAAAATATATAGTATATTTTCGGCACGTTCCAGAGTGGTAGATAGTGTAGATATTCGTAGTATCGCCCTGGTGAAAGACCACCATTCAGAATCGAAACGTCGTTTGAAATGACTTTAACCGTGTTTGGTGACCGGATCTGAATAGCCAGGTACTTCCCAACCTTCCTCTTCCCTATCTTCTCTCCTACTCCACTACCTTCAGCCTCACAACATACCCCAATTGGGGATTCCATAGTCCCACTGGCTCTAGACGGTTGGGAGCAGTTGGAACTCTCGTGTAGTATTAATATTATAAAAAAAATTGAATTCCTCATCAATAATTAACAAAATCATTTTATTCACATTTATTTTCTTGAATAATATTTCAAATAGCTCCTAGTTTTACAATCATTTTGACATACAAAGTTCTTAGTTCATTCATAATACTTAATCAATGAAATAAATAAAACAAAACTAATTAACAAAACGCTTTTCAAAAAAAATGTAAAGTTCGCAATGTCTACCATAAAAACTTGATTGATTATTGTATTATATTATTTGCTTTTACTGCCCTCATCTTAAGCAGTCTGCTATACTATCTCACTGACACCTATACAAACATAATTTGAAGAAAGCTTCCATTGAATTCGAGAAGAGTATTATTTCACTTTGCCGATATCTTTTCGAAATATTTATGTTTCCATCCGATTTTCCGGCGCATATTTCCAATGTTTACACAGACGGGATCGCTCAGTCAACTTTTGACTTGTTTTGATGTGACCAAAAAGGCGCTCGGAAAGCGGGGCTGGATGTTTATCCGAATGACGCCGCCATTTTCATTTGACGCGAAGGAGTATGCTGCCAAACATCGGCCATCTTTCGTCCACATCCCACGCTTTACTATTATACCGACTTATTTATACTTCCAGCGAGAAGAATGCTTGGGGAGCCACGTCACTATTTATTCATCAGGGATTGTTGTCATAGCCACTATTTGGCAGGTTATCCAATATTCGTATGAATAAAGCTACATGCAGGAAACGTCACAATTTTCAAAGGAAATGATTCACCTGTAATATTAAACGATTGATTTATTGGCAACTGTTGACATCGAAGCAATAAAAATGGTTTCGAAGAAACATTATTGATGACATAATGCGCAAACGTGTTAAGTGCAACATGATAATTCAAGTAATTTTATATAAAGCTTAAAGCGACATTAATAATAAACCACTTCCCTTAATAAAAAGTGGCAAACATAAAAAAAAAACAATAGAGAGACAGCATATTGCACAAATGTCTTAACGACCTCCAAACCGGCGACAAAATTATTGTAAAAGTATTATGAAATCTGGGATTCAATCGAAGATTTAAGCTATACATCACAAAACATCGAAAATGCAGCACTGCTCTACCCTAACATACATACATTTTCAACATGTTTCAATGTTAAATTAATATTCACACCTTTATAATTGTACCTATTCTAGATGAATAGCGTAATGTGAATATTACACGAATCACTTATCTGCTTAAATAATTCATCTTCGGAGATGCGTTACAAATGCGTCAATAGTATTTACACCGAAATGCATTAATTTAAGAGATTGTGTACGCTATGCCATCGTTATTATGACTATTCATTATTATTCCCTGTTATTGCGGAAGGTTTTCTTCAGAGTCAAAATGTATTTCAGCGCTGAAATCAATAACCCTGTCCGTGACGTTGCCATAAACACAATCTTGCAGTTAATGAAAATTTGGGCTCCAGGTTTAACCTTTGATGACGGCTTCTTGAATCATCATCATCACCTTGTTCCAAATTTGTTCTTGTCCTAATTTTCAGACTTGATAACCTTCTAACAAACTTTAAAATTTCATTAGGTACGAGTAGGTACCGTACCTATTGCAATTTTTACATAATTCGTCATATATTATCTATGTTTAATAATTATAAATCATAGTTCTTTACTGTTAAAACTTATCAATTCTTCGACAAGAAGTTACGTTTGCTAAAAATAATAATTATGTGTTTACCAAAATGGTCCTACCGCTGACAGCTTCACTATAATCCATCTTTACCTATTATATTCGTTGTTTATGAGAACAATGTTTGTCCTGCGACAGAAATCAAACTCTAAACCCCATGACTCCTAAGCCAAATTCGTAAATGTAGCACTATGGAAGCTGTTATAATTTTGTGTTTTTTATTTGCAAGTCTACGTAGCTATTCTATTTAATTAAAATAATTTACTTTTAAAATAAAACATTCTTTTCAGATTTCAATCGAGGAGGATCTTTTGAAATTTGTTCATTGCTCAATTGACGACCTTTTATTATGGTAAATTCCGAGAAAAAAATATTTTGGATCTGTCAATAGGATATATATAGCTTTTTGACGCCTTACCAACGATCTGTGACCAAAATACAATTTCAAGATGAATGGTGTAGTCAACCTTTGAAATAATATTATGTCAATGAGTATACACTAATTCATGAATGATTCTACAGTAAAAAGATAACCGGTACGTTTAAACGAAAACAATATTTCAAAACTGGATTAATTTTTAATTTTCACGGTAGAGTTTTTTTTTTTTACTGTTATACCCACCAACTGCCGTAAAGCCCACTTTCCTCTTCATAATTTGTAAAATTATTAATTCCGAACGCTCATTATGTTTTGATCGATTGAATCTGAGTGAACTACGGCCAGTGCTGTTATCCGGCGGGTATCCGAAAATCCCTCTGAAAAATTTAAAGCTTTCGGACACTTCTTCTTAGGTGTTCCAAATCTTGAGGAACTGTCCCCCTTGCCCCTCGCATTGCAAAATAAGATATGAATAAAGTGATGAAATTATAAATATGTACCAAAATAATTTATTACATATTAAGAATTTTAATATATTTTTTATTTATTAAATAAATTGAGATACATTTTTGGTGTAGTTTTTGTCCGCCATGCTTGAAATATATTTGTGTTATATAGTACAGCACGATAAAACAATGGATTTTGTAACAGCAGTATATTATATTTTGAGGTTTTTTTCATGTTGAAATCTTCAGTTACTGAAATTGGATGACACCACTGACTACGCCTATTTATACGAGCTGACTGATTGCGCGATTCTTTATTATTGATTGTGATTATCTTATGAATCCGAGTTCACGTGAGTTCTGGTTTAGGTAATAACATTTAGTACCCATACTCCTATTTGTTCACTGCTAATTAAACATATTTTTGTTGATATAGAAATTCGGGATGGTTGGCGTCCACTCCGCGACGTCACGCCATCCAGAAACTCGCATGGAGGCAAGCACGAAGCAGCAGCTAAAAGGGTCCCGAGCCACCAGCATCCTCACAACACAGGGAGACGCCGCGCCGACATCATCCAACAACCATCCGTTGTTGATTAAACGAACCAGTAACTAGTCTTTAGTGAACAACAAGCCCCGATCCGCCAAAATGGTGTACGAAAGCGACTTCTACACGACCCGCAGGCCTTACACCCGCCCGTCTGCCTACACATCGACGGTAAGTCGACATTTTATCTTATCGATGTGCAATTATCTCAATTCCGTATTTAAAACAATGGAAAACTATTAATGTTCAAGTGTTCTCGATGGAAATGCGGAAAATCTTTGTTGGTATAGGTACCTGCCGTGGTCAAGTGATTCGAAATTTCAATTTGTGCAGCGATGTGTCATTTTTATTTTTTTCCCGCCCAGGGAAAAAAGCAATGCCTGAAGTTACAATGTTGTGAATCGACGAAAAATAATGATGAAATCAATCGTGTTAGATTCAGAAAAGTATTCTTTGTGTCTCTTAAAGTGAATGTAATTATTATTATGATGAAGATGTGTTTTTAAATGTGTCGTCTTTTAACCGCTAATATTAGCACTTACTTGCAATCCTAATCAAGGTTTTCAAATGGAAAATTCTTTATGCTTTCATCAGTCGTACCTAAACTACTATAAAATTGTTTAAAGTATGAAGCGACCATGTAAGTTCTAGAAATTAACTTTTAGTAGAAGACAATTTATTTCCGTTGATAAATTGTCAAAAAAATCCTCGTCATTCTTTTGCCGCCCAATACTATTTTACACTCAGTCTTCAATGTAATAGGAAACGATCGCTTTTCTTGGAACTTTACCAAATCCTTTGCGGTGCTTTACTGTGTAAACTATTATTCTTGCGAAACAATATTTCTATTATTAATTGTCTAGACCGCACTAATAAATAAATACTTGCAAGTAGGTACCGAAATCAATATTGGTGGTTATATTGTATTGGATAATTTTAAATTTATTTTTAAATTCATTCGAATTTCGAAATATTCGCGTGGTGCGCCGCCCTCGGATACTGTCAACAATCTGACGTTCGTGTAAACATTTTCGTTGTTTGCAAATGAGCCGGATTTTAGCACAGCGCGTTTTCACGTATTGAAATAACCTGGCTCCTCTCTTCAGACAAATTAAAAAAAGGATGGTGTAAGCGGCTACTAAGATTACAATCTCGGAAACATTTTGGCGTCCAGCGCGCCAAATTTAGACAGGAGACGGGAGGCGGCGCGCGCCGCGGCCGGCCGGGAACCAAGCGGAAACCTTCCGTGCAGTTTTCAACAAACTATCAACAATGTTTGCGAAACTATTTTGTGAGGAGGCGTGGTGATAATACTGATAACTCTTATCTTTTATTTTCTAATTCGATAAGTATAGTAACAATCTAGCAATAGAAGTCGTTACGATGCCACGGCAACATTTAATTGTTACTACTGAAAACATCGAACTTAAAATAAGTATCAACTCTCGTGGTTCAAATAATAGCTAATCTTAAAACTGTATAATCCATGGCAGGTATCCAAGTTTATGTTTCACCTTGCTAATGAAGTCAACATGTTTGAATTGAGTAATTTTAATCACCGGCCGGTAAAGCCAAGCTAAGTATTACGCAGTGGGTACATACGCGCCTGAAAATATTATTAGGCTATTGGGTACGTAATATTTATATCTAGTGGTAAACGTGTCGTGCGCCTAATATTTTGGAAAGTTTTCAAGTGTATTTCATAATTAAAGATTTTCTTTTGGCGCGCTCTGCTGTACTACGCAATTTATAATTTTAATTCTCCCTACTTGTTCTTGTGGAGACATAAATCATTCTGGACAGGTCATTTAACAAGATGGGCGACATTATGACGTACTCCCAAATATTTACGGTGGGAAGTAAATTCCAACCATTGCCCCTGCTTTCAAATTATTACAATTGAGTTAAAAATACATTTCATTAACGGATTGTGTTATTAAAAACATACACGTGTTTGTTTTGTTTCTCGATTGTTCGCGTTGAAAGATAAATTCTCATTGAATGAAAACATAATAAAATGACAAAAATACATTAAAAGCTGCATGTTGGTACTACTGAAGATCAAATTATACAAAAGGAAATGCATACATACAATTGAATATAAGTTAGTTATTACAAAAATCATTAATACAGACTTTTACATAAATACGAACACAAATCTATTTTCTACTCCCTAAACATTCTCAGTGGCTTAGAATTTGTTGAGCAGAGAGTTTAACCACATCCTTATAAGATTTTTTTCATAATTTAATTTCTAGTACATCGTTGAACTCTTTAATATTGATTTTTTTCTAATATTTTTTATGCAATTATCTTTATAAATTTTCTTTAGATGAGTTTCCCGTAGTTAGAACTTTATTGCTTTTACCACTTTTACTTTAGCAATTTTTGCCTATTTATTTTTCCAAATAGATTATTCAAAATTTAATGACCAAAAATCACTACCCAAATCAGCACACAAACTTTTTTTAGAAAACAATCAAACAAACTAGAGCTGTTCCTTTATAATTCACACACACAGACACTGTGCCATCGTGTTTTTTATGAAAAACGTAAAAAAATTTACTTACGATTTTAATTACATCTTAAAAGTTTTTGCCTACGATGAAAAATTCGCTTGGCAGTTTAATTCCAAGCATTCAGATAAATTCAAATATAAGTTACAATTTTATTTCAAGAGTAACATACACTTTTGTCTGTTACCGAGATTTAGAGCTTCATAGCCCTTCGTCAAAACTAACGACAAATTTTCAATTGTCCCTTTCTTACACATCGCATTTTTCTGAGACAGCTGCCTCAAACAAAACCTTCTTATATAAAAGCCTCGAAACTGACAGTAAAAATAGCCGCTGATATTTTTTACGTAATTTTTTATATGGTGTATGTTATTTTTTACAATTTCTTTTCCTTAAATTTCGTTTGATAATAATTCAATTATCAAATAGTTTCTCTACGAACTCTTTTTTTCAAAATAAATATATGGATCCACTGGTTCAATGTCCATGTCGAGACTATGTGACTCTACGGATCCGATAAGTTTGATATTGAGCGTAGGTACAGATTTGCAGAATTCAGTAGTTCTTTACATAGGAAGGTTTTGTCTCAACGGGCACATTGCCTGGTAGGTCCTGATCGATGTCGTATGAGTAGGTTCTGTGTTGGGTTTGTGAACCGGCCGTGGCACCGCCTAATGAGCGATTCTGGCCATTGCAGAGGCACACCGCCGTGGACTGGGAGAAGGTTCCCTTCGTGCCCCGGCCCAGCCTCATTGCCGACCCCATCACGGCGTTCGGCCGGCGCCAGCCCGCGGTCCTCCGCTCCACCCTGTCCATCCTGACTCCCCAGGGGCGGGCCTCCATCAAGCCCAGCCAGAAGGTCCTCAGCACGCCGCTCAAGGAGTACGTCTCCCCCAGAGAGAAGACCAAGGAGCGCGTGCTCAGCGCCGTCAGGAGACACGATCTCATCGTCGAGGCAGGGGGAGAAATGTCCGCCCTGACAGACAAGCAGCACATGGACGTCCTCCTGCCGCAGATACACAGGACGATGGCGTACTCCGAGCCTAAAACGAGAGTATTCTACAGCAACTACGCCACGTATTAACAAGCACCCCACCAAAAACAACGAAACATTCATTTTTATATAATAAAACAAAAACAAAAAACAAAAAAAATATTAAATGTATACGCGCTAAAAGCTTTGAACCCTTCCAATCATTAAAACGCTTATTTTTTTAGTTTGCAAACCTGCTCAATTCGATGACCTACAAATACGTATTTTTAATTTTAGTATTATGTACGAAAACTTTTACAGCTTTTAAGTTAGCAACGAACTCAACGATCGAATTTTTAACGCTTCTCACGGCATTCGTGTGATATCGCTTATTCCATTTACTTTTAATTTACTAAATGCGATTTATTTTTTTATCCTCCGCAAACGCTTATTATATCATTAAGATTTTTGTATTACAACTATGGGACACAAAAATATTCTCTTGCCCTGTTACTTTAACTACGTAGTCGCTTTACTGGAATAGTTTCAGCATTTACTCTTGGTTTCAATATTTTTCGCATAAAATGTTTGCGAAATAATAATAATTTCTCGATAAAATAAAGAAAGTTAAAAATAAAATATTTCGTTTATTATTTCCTGAAAATGCACATTTTAAGATATTATGTAAAACAAGTTCGAATAAACGAAAATAACAAACAATATTATAAATAATATTCGGTAAGTGGTATACCAACAAAGATTTTCGTTATGTTTTCTTTTTATATGATTATATTTAATGTCTGCATGTTTGTGAAAGTCGCTTAGCTGGAAAACTACCGTTTTGTTTCGAGTTTACCATCTGGTAACTAACCCTTTAACGACGGGTCGGAATAATTTTCCGCCAACACTCAAATTTACCCACTTCACCCGCTTAATTCCCTCCACAACACATAATCTTCTGTTTCAGTTTGTATAAAGTTATATTTATATGAAAGTATCGATTCATACACAACATTGCCAATGTCCGTTTTCGCGATTACTCGTCCACACGGATATACAAAATCGGACGGAAAATTTTCACCCAAAAGTCGTGAAAGGGTTATTCACCGGATGTTATAGCGGATGTGACGTCAGTAACGCCACAAAGATGAGTCGTGGAATGTGAATCGGTAGTTCTCTTCTAAGTGCGATACATTCACTCGGTTTCTTGGCTGTCCTTTGCTAAGGGGTTAGGACCGTTAGGTACTATTTCAAACCGAGTTTGAAATTTATTATGGAACCTACTACGTACATTAAAAAAAATGCCTAGCTCTTTTTACTAACTGAGTTCGAAGTTATGTACGAATTCTATGGTACATAGTTCGAGTTGAAAATGGAACATTGAAATCGAGACTCTTTGTTAATTTATGGATCCAGAAGCTCTATTCAAACAAAACTCAAGATATGCTAGTCACCCTCGAAGTTCAAAAAATGAATGCGAGGTATATTTACAGAGGCCAGTAGTTCTATTTTCAAATCGAGACTCTCAGTAAATCTATGGATTGAGAAGTTCTATTCACAGTGATTGGGAAATCTGTGAATAATGCTCGAAGTTCAAAAGTTGAAAGACGCTAGTGGTTCCATTTTCAAACAGACTCTGAATTTATGGATTCAGAAGTTCTATTCATAGTGATTGGGAAATCTATGAATAATGCTCGAAGTTCAAAAGTTGTAAGACGCTAGTAGTTCCATTTTCATATAGACTCTGAATTTATGGATCCAGAAGTTTTATTCAAACCGAGCGCGAATTCTGCCCGAAGTTCAAGAGTTTGAAAGTGAGCATATATTTGCAGACGCCGCGCCATTACGTGGTGCTGGACACTCCTGGAATTCCGCGCAGGGCCGAGGAACAGTACTCCTATTCCTACACCAGCAACCAGACGTCTCTGGGAGACCGCGGCCTGCCGCGCAGCAGCAACTACTCCAGCACGACGGAGCGCCGCAGCGGAGCGGGCCCCGGGGGGTACAACTACACGACGGAGCGCTCTTCGACCGCTGGAGACGGCCCGGGAGGGTACAGCTACACGTCCTCCACGTCTGGACGTCTCCCCTACGGAACCAACTACCGCCACTACTCTTACCGCGTATAATTTCACTACCGACAAAACAACATGCGTTTAAACAAAGCTTTAAGACTCTTGGAATTAACATTTAACACGAGAGTCGTAATAATTCATAATATAAAAATAATAATATAGACCGACTGCTTTTTTCAATTTTTGATTACATTTTATGGTTATTTTTTACAAACTATTTCGTAATATGTTTTTATAACGTTACTTTAGGTTACAAGAAAAACACATTGCTTTTAACAAGAAGAAATTTTCTAATAAACTTTTTTTGATATTTAGCTGCAAATTGTGTGTTTTATTTATTTTTTTACCCCATGGACAAACTGAAACACGAGAATATGTACTAATTCATCATAAACTTCCCCCACTCTACCCATCACTAATAAAATAAGCTTATTATGAGAATAAGATGCTTTTGCTGTGTTCATTTAGTTGCATACATAAAATAAAAGTTTATAATACATACTTTAAAAGGTTTTGTTTAAATGAAATATAAATAATTTATTACATAATAGAAAAAACACGATGTCATATAATGGTACTCCTTTGACGTCATGTCTACCTGTAATAACCAGCTGCCTGTAAATACAAACAGTAATTGTACGAAATGCGCTTTATGGACCAACCTCATACGGTTTTGCAGTTTTATTCGATATTTATTATAATGACTGTTGATAATACGACCTATGCTAGTTGTTGGTTGTGGAAAGAAGGCGGCCCTCGGTACCTACGATGCTTTGTAGTTCTTAGAATTTTCAATATTTTATGTAATAATATTATCGTATTATTATTTTTCAAACGTAGACATGAATTAATAGAGAACCATTGTGAAACAGATATCAGATTTGTGATGAAATTACTAAACATACAATATGCCCTCACATAAAAATTCAAACAATACCGCCTAAACCGTAAAGCATTTTTTTTTAATGTGTAAAATTGTATGTTAGGTTCCCAACTATATAAGGAAGATCCTGTAAGATTTCAAGACCATCAGTTTGATGCAACAATAATACTTTATCGATATATATCGATTCAAACATAGGTCTGCACTATTCATTTTAGGGTTTGCACCTCTAAAATTTAAACAAAGTTGTTTCTTGCTCTTCGCGTACACGGTGATAAAAAAATCGTAATAATCGCGTCTATTCCTTTTTCACGAAGGTATGGCTTGTGTGATGTTTATATCTACCTATTTACAAATTTTAAAATCTTCCATTTCAAATATTAATACATAGTTGGTTTCTCTCCGTGTCATATTTGAGCTATATTGCACAGAGGGTCTTTTAAGGGAAGGAAGGAGCTAATCTGTTTCTTGAAGAGACTCGACTTGTAGGAGGGAGGGGGGGGGGGGACACAAAGTTCGCATATCATTTCACAGCCGAGCTGTTAAGCACAGTAACTAGTTCTAAAAGCACTGCAATAAAGCTTACAACGACTGTCCCACCAATGAATGTTTACCTGCACCAAACTTATTTTATTATTATTTGATAAAAATTAAAACGTAAAATTCAAGGCTGGCAATCAAAAGGGAACTCATTTTGCCCTATATTCAAAATAATATTAAAATATCTAAATATTAAATAAATAGTTTTTTTAAAGAGAAAAAACATTCCCTGTGGTAGACATTCAAGAAGAATGCAATGAAGCTAATAAAGATTTGATTATTATTTCCCCATGGATGGCGTCCACCTTTACACAACACCTGACCTGACTCCTGACCTGACCTGCTGATGAAATGATCCTCCCTCAGGCTGTGCCGCTGAGATACATTCCTTCCTATGGAAAGGTAAGATATTAACTATGAGATAATAAACTTGTGAACTCGGAATCAAGGTATTGAAATATTAAATATATAGGTAAGATGACGTCAGAGTAAAAAATGTCAGATCGCAAAAATACGTTAACATTTACTCACAATTTGAAGTAAAAAATCGGTCATTTTTTTTCTAGCACGTTTCTTTGGTTACAATGGTTCCAGCGACAAATTTTAGGTTACCGTAGCTTTCAAAAAGTTGTATCGTTTGTGTTCTTATTTCTTATGGCCATTGAAATCAGGAGTTAAAGATGGGTACATTATTTCCTGCATTATAATAATCAGAATTCGGCATTTATCACTTGTTTTTGCAAAAAAATATGGTTTCTTTCAAACAGTGGAGGGTTACTGGAAAGGTACAGATTTTCATCTGTATAATGTATTTAACAAAATAAACATGAAATGTGTTGGTTCTAAAAATAATCGGCGAAAAGAGACTTGCGCTGAAAGCTTGAAAAACTTTTAAAACTTCGGCGATTGAAGTATGGCTTTGCTCCAGTGCCACTTCAACAAGCCAAAAATTAAAAAAAAATCATTCCATCAATCCGCTTAGGAAACTTATATAATGGAAAGCTGTCAAAGGCAGAAGGGAAAACCTATTTATAATGTTACAAATTATTTATGTTTATAAAATAAATTGTACATAAAATAATACAGAGGAACATATCGTCGGTGGAAAGGTTTGGTCAAAAATGAGTTAAATATGCGATTTTGGTCAGTTTTTTTCTGCATCGAATACCCTGACTCTCGTTTGATTCTGAAGACTTTGTAGTCATCAGCTATCTAAAATATTTTTACCATTTGGGAGAAAGCTTGACTCAAACGACGCAAGTTTTTTTTTAGCTTTTTTTCGCTTCAGGTAACTCAGTGAGAGCATTGAATTACCTGAGTTAACTTTTTTTTCAAAATCCAACCAGTTACCGAAGACTTGAATTTTATTGTAAAAAAAAGAAAACACTTTAAAGTACTCTGGTGTAAGCTTCCCAAAGTGGTGCTTCAGCCCTTTTGCCTTTCCGGCGAAGTTATGACGAAATCGAAATGAATCTTTTAAGAATTATTTTTATATCTAACCAGAATCCTACCACAATTCTGTCAAATTCTCACAAATGAGCAGTTCAACATGACGCACACCATTTAAGTATTGAAAATGTTTTGGCTGATACTAAATCGAATTGAAATTGATCTCACTTATTTTCGATCCACACTGTCTGTATGTGGTTGTTTTTTATACCAGCCTTAATAAGTATAGGTAACAAAATCAACTATTTACGACCAGCAGACGGTGGATTTCCGGATCTCTTTATTGTTTTTTGAACGGTTGGGGGCTCTTAAAGATAACAATACAAAGATATTCGTCTCTCGAACCATTTTACCACAAAATCAGCGTCAGCGGACAGAAAACTCGCAAAACTCTGAAATTCTTCGGTAGAATTAGAAAATTGTGAATAAACTATTTTCAAAGGTCAAATAATGTGACGAAAGCTCGCCGTTCATGACACATTAAATGCTTTAGAGAATAAAAAAGCCATACAATTAAAGTTTCATTAATGTCCAATATAAAAGCTCTACGTCTTCCCATTTAACCCAGTGTTATTTCTGAAATATTTCTTAGTATTTATTGCACAATACTTAAGTATTTGAAAACGAGATTCACGATTTATAACGTTTGATGTCTGAAAGCATTTGGGATTTTGCGTATTTTATCTGTTTACATTCAGCGGCATCTTTCTATAACAAAATCATTACTTCATGCAAGCTCACGAAGGAAACAGAAGATTTTCTAAAAATATGAAGATGCTCTTGATCATGTTTTTGTTATTGTTGATTGGGGATCAAAAAACGTTGGGTAAATAAATAAAAAATAAATACTGGCATACATTTGGCAGCGTCGCTATGCTCGTGGATAGGTAAAGAAAAATCTATAGATTAGAAAAAGAAAAAAAAATCATTAGTTGCTTTGATGGCTGAATGTAAACTTAAGTGTATCAAGCTGTGCAATAAATTAGGCGAATCAAGTCAATGCATAGCTACTATCTGCGCCTCTAGCAGCAGAATGGAGATTTAAAACGAATTTCGCAAACAGTTATTTAAATTTGCATACACATTGCATTCAGATTGGAGTTTTGTTTCGCACGAGCTACTATGTTTTCTATTTTAAACATCTAAATACGCAAACTTTTCCACAATCTAATAATATCACTCAGATCATAGAAAGAGTTATTCAAATATTTTCACAATGGTTTGTTTACACGTGTTGTATGCCGAAAAGTAACGGACGGTTCTCACTTTCGAATTTTGGCTGGTAATTTTTATTTTCACCAAATATTACTAATTATTTATCTGAAATGGGCCCTCAGTATGTTTGGTTGGAATTTTGTTAGTGATAATAATTTGAATTAACAAATAAATATCCATCATGATTTTTTTCAAAAACAAGTTTGGCAGCCCAGTTGGGTGTAAGTGTTAGGGCTTTTATACCGACGGTGACAATCAAATACCTACCTAGTAAATTCTTGACTAGTTCAGTTCTTAATAATTACCAAATCTGACAGCGTCCATTACAACAACTAGCGATTTTTACATGATATAATTCCAAAATGTCAGCTACGAATAATTTTCGCCAGTAAATCAGACCGCATACTAGTTTAAGGCAGCAAAGACCACTCAATGGCTCGTTGCCAAAGCATATTTTGAAATAATCCCGCAGATATAATACCACGAATCGTTATTTGCATTTGAGTAAAGGTTATAAATGTTTCAGCAGACTCCTGAGCTTTCTGCACTCCGGGGAATAATCGAATCATTGCTAGTTTCCCAGATTTTAGAAACGATAATGATATATGAGTAACTAGTATATCTTGTCCTATTTTACTCCTGTTCTTTTTGCTCTCCTGGAAATATCCTTGGAGTAACGATATAAGGAGGAATAGCTAATATTTTTACCCAATCTATACAAAATTGGGATAAATCACTTTCTTCGGGTTTATACATCGTATACCATGAGAGATAAAGAGACAAGCAAAGTTGTCACATAATATCGCAGCACTTATAAGTATGTAAGGATATTCTCCGTCCCCGATAACTTCACATCATCGAGTCGCACAACTTACGTCAACAAATTTTGAGGTTATTTCCTAAATTTGTGTTGATTAAAATACTTGCAGTGGTTATACAAATAAATCGAACATGGTGGTGATATGTGCTATGCGTGAATGTTCAAATAAGACCAAACAAAGATTGTAAAACATCACTTTTCAGAGGTATTTCAACAGTTTTAAATATTTTCGACCGAACTTTAGAATTTTCACATTTTTAATGATATATCATTAAGGATATTCATGTCTTTATAAAGACATAAAAAAAACTTTTATCATTATTTAGGCAAACCTTTTGGTTATTAGTGTTTGTGTGATATTTTTACTTTATAAATCCATTTAATGGTGTATTGATATTGTTTTGTTTAAATATATTAATTAAAAATGGCCGAATTCCATGTAGGCGGTGACTAATATGTTATCCAACATCCTTTAATATATTTTTATTTTTTTCTACCTAGTCAGTATAAAGTCAAAAATACTGACTACACTGTTTCGCAAAAGTATCTATCCATGTCCTCCAAGGAATAAACGAATCATTTGTCAGTTTCCCAGACCTTTGTGGAAACTATATTTATGATTTATGATAGTATTATACCGATATCTACAGCTAATTTTTTTGTGTGGGTACACTCCGGGGAGTACCTAAAGTAAACATTTAACAGTTTCCCACATCTTGGAAACGATAATGACATTAGTTTAAGTAATAATCAATTCTCTGCGACTGACTTCTCAAATTAACTTGCCCTATTTTACAGTTGACTCATTCATGAGCCGTGAATCCTCAGCCAGATAGTGCCAAATAAAATTGGCACAAGTTTATCTCGAGTCGCTTGTTTAGAATATTATTTAATGCCTATATGCACATGTCCCCTAAGTGTAACATAATAAATAAGAATCATGATTTTAATAGCCCAACTCGTCCAACGAAATGCACCCGACACAAGTATAAGAATTCGGTAACGACCCATAAAACAAAATAATTGTTGTATTAATAACGTTTAAATATTTAACGCATTTAAAAAAAAAACTTTGTTGTTAAACATCATATCGTCGCTGAAAAGGCAAAAGGACTTAAGCGACACCTTGATCAAAAATTAGTTAAATAAGCAGTTTTTTCTGCATCGAATGCTCTGACTCTCGTTTGATTCTGAAAACTTTTGTGGCCCTTCAGCCATCTAAAATATATTTACCATTTGGGAGAAGGCTTGACTCGAGCGACACAAGTTTGGGACTTTTTTAGTTTCTTGTCGCTTCAGGTAACTCAGTGAAAGCATTGAGTTACCCGAGTTAAATATTTTTTCAAAATCCAACCAGGTACTGAAGACTTGAATTTTATTGTAAAACAAAACAACTTTAAAGTGCTCTGGTGTAAACTACCCAAAAAGGTGTTTCAGGCCTTTTATCTTTCCGGCGACGATATTTTAGCTTTAATAATAAAAATAATAATATTTGTATAGCGCCGTTTTTGTGAAAAATCACCTCAAGGGCGCTGGTAATAGGTAACTACTTCGTCATGAAAAACATTAATTAGGTTTTAGGGCTATTATATATTACTATATTCATGAATACGAGGCCTGTTTTCGCGGGCTGCGTACATTCGATTATCGTTTTTTTGTTTTGTTATGTTGGCACACATATTATGTTTATCATATGTTAGCATTATCAGCCATTTTGGATTAGTGGTTTGTTTTTGACTACTGGAAAGGTTAGTCACGTTTTTGTGTGTTCTTCGATTTTTAACTTTTGAAAAAAATAGATCAAGGAATATGTATTAAATTTTGTGTTAAAAATGGAATAAAGTGCTCCAACGCACTTAAAATGTTGACTGTGGCATTCGGCGAGTCTACTTTGTCTCAAAAAAGTGTTTATAAGTGGTACAAGCGCTTTACAGAAGGCCGAGAAGATGTTAATGACGACGAACGTCCTGGACTGTGGAAAAAAAAAAGGATTTTATTCTTTGATCCATTTTTTTTCAAAAGTAAAAAATCGAAGAACACACAAAAACGTGACTAACCTTTCCAGTTGTCAAAAACAAACCACTAATCGAAAATGGCTGATAATGCTAACATATGATAAACATACGTGTACCAACATAACAAAAAAAAATCGATAGTCGAATGTACACAGCCCGCGAAAATTCAAAATTCACCTTTCATTTTGAACAGGCTATGTATATCCAACATTCATTCCATTCAACATAACATTCCCAACAACGTCACTCAACAACTATTGACACAGTAAACAATCTATTAAAAAAGTCATTATATAAGAATTTTGGAATACAAAATTATTGATCAATAAATTTGGTGAATTTTGCACGCGGCTCCAAAAATCGCTAATACTCTGAAAAGAAAAACTTTCTCAATCGGACAAACAGACACGATAGTTGATTGATAATCTTATCTATTTATAAGATTTACCATCTCCATGCCGGATTTACTTGAGAAAATAATACTTTAGGCTTGTCAAAATGTAGGACCACGAAAATAATTTTTGTTTCGTTTGAACGCGGCGAATTTTTAAACTTTTGAGAAGTTATTTAAATTTTGTTTTCATAAATTTTCAGTTATTACCCGGCTTGGCTTGAGTTTCAATACTCTTTATCGGAGTATTTTTCACATTGAAAACTTTACAACTGTGGATCAAACAATGGCGCCTTTTCTTATTTTCATAGCTCCCGATGGAAATCGTGTTGCGTAGGCATAGCAACTCCAAATAACCTTAAACCACACCCCTCTCGAGTTCTTAGTGAACATAGAAACCGATATTCTGCATTATAATAATTCCTCGATATTGAAAAATAATCGTCTTCAATAAAAACCGATATACTCTTTATTGAATAATACGAGTACATACGATTTTCGACGAACTCAAAGAGGCTACGACCAACTTTTAATATTGTTTGATCAATATAAGTCGATTTATGACGATGCTATTTCTAAAATGACCTTGAAATTTCGAAGTGGCCACAAACATTAGCTGAGAAAAACTACCAAAAAGCATATATAGGGTCCGCAAAATAATTTTTTTTTTTTCAACTAGTGCTTATTTCGTGAATGGTAACACTTAGCTCATGTCTGATTTGACAGATAATTAGTTTTATCCTTCCGCTGAGCGAATATGGTTGTGTATACGCTTGAACAACGCTGGGAAATATTGCGACATTACTTTGAAAATCATGGTAATGTTGCAGAATGTGTGCGAAAATTGCGTACGGTTTTTGGAAGAAGAGAAGCACCGTCAGCTCCGTATGTTCGTTATCTTGTGAAAAAAGTGAAAGAAACTGGCATCCTCATCGATAAACCAAAGCGTGAAAAGCCAAAAACAGTGCGTACACCCGAGAATATCGATGCTGTGGCAGAAAGTGTGCGTGAAGCGCCATCAACATCAATTCACCGTCGTTCTCAACAATTGAACATTTCGGAGACATCATTGAGATGAATTTTGCATAAAGACCTTGGTATGACGCCATACAAAGTCCAATTGGTTCAGGAGTTGAAGCCAACTGACCATCCAATGCGTTTTCGCTTCGCTGAGTGGGCCTGCGATCGACTTACAGAAGATGCCGATTTTGCCAAAAAAATCATCTTTTCGGATGAAGCTCATTTTGATCTTGGCGGGTATGTAAACAAGCAAAATTGTCGTATTTGGGGCACAGAAAACCCGCACGCATACATTGAAAAGCCGGTACACCCAAAACGAGTCACTGTTTGGTGCGGATTTTGGTCCAGAGGCATAATTGGGCCATTTTTCTTTGAAAATGAGCAAGGAGTGGCCGTTACAGTCAATGGCGATCGTTATCGGGCCATGTTGAACGAATTTTTGTTCACAAAAATTGAAGAGGAGGATATTGGCAACATTTGGTTTCAACAGGACGGCGCTACGTGCCACACAGCCGAAGCTACACTCGATGTTTTGCGCCCTGTTTTTGAAGATCGCATTATCAGCCGCAGAGCTGATGTCGTTTGGCCACCTCGGAGCTGCGATTTGACACCGTTGGACTATTATTTGTGGGGTGCCCTCAAAGATAAATGTTACGCCGACAAGCCAGAGACAATTGACGCTTTAAAGGACAATATTCGTGAAGCCATTGGTGAAATACAGCTGCACACAATCGATAATGTGCTTAAAAATTGGACCGATCGTGTAGGCTACTGCATGGCCAGCCGAGGCAGCCATTTGAATGAAATTATTTTCCATTATTAACCGGAAGGATTGTACTTATAAATAAAAAAAGAAATTTGAGAAAATATTCAGTAGTTTTTTTTTTATAGCATTTTCAAAAAAAAAAAGTTATTTGGCGGACCCTTTATATATATTTTTGAAAAGCTCAGTTCTGAAACATTGCTACACGCTACACTATACAATAAAAACAATCACGAAAGATGCGTGTCTAAATAAATCCGACCGTCCAAAGCACAACAAACTTTTGTAGGCTTAGAATAAGTTAGACATTGGATTATATATGCAATAAAATGCCAAAGTATGCATTATCAATGCCAATATTTACACGCAAGTGTATCCCTAAACTACGATAAATACAGTAAAATGTCAAAATGTGCATGATTAATTGAAAAAACTAAACATTGATACAAATTCTCTTATTTTTGACTTCCATGGGGGTAAAGGGGGGGATGCAAAACAAAACTCTCTAAAATGAGGGAAGTTTTTCGCATTTTTTTCAATTTCGTGGGGGGGGGGCATTTTCGCACAAAACCACGTGTTTAAATATGCATTTTGCATATTTTTCGATGTCTGCTTAAATGATTTTCTAGATCAGAATTGGACAAAAGTTTTTCAGGAAGCATCCAACACACAATTTGCCAATATCGAGTTTTACATGTTTTTCCATAGATAAATACGAGATTTTTTATTTATTTTATTAATATCTTGCTAACATACGTAGCAATCCCGGTGAGTTATGAAAACTCACTCTGGAATATTTGGAAATTTGTAAGAATCTGGAATATCTGGAAATTTATATTAGCTGAAAACATTCAAGCTCCAAATGCAATAGATTTTTAATAATTCAATTTTTTACTAACCCACATTCCAGATATTAGACTTAAATTGAAGTTTAAAAACATTAAAATGTAGGATAACAACATTAATAGATTATAAATTACCTATTTATAATAATTCTTAAAAACAAAAGAAGACTGATATTCACTTTACAAATGCCGTAATATGCTTTTGTATCGTCATCTTTTCAAACGCCTTTTTCTCAGTTTCATCTTTTTGGGGTTGGATGCTTTCTGCATAACTACGTCCAATTTAGGCTAAGATGTGTCCTACTCTTGGAGTAACAATATATGGAGAGAGCTAATTCTTTTTACCCAACCTATACAAACTTGGGATAAATTACTTTCTCCGGGTTTTTACGTCGTACACCATGAGAAAGAAAGAGAGAGCAAATTTTCCCAAATTATCACACCGCTTTAAAGTATTGTAAGAGTGTTCTTCGTGTCCCGCGTCTCCGTTGACTCCGCCCACACGTTTTGATATTCGACATAAATTGACATAACTCATCGGTTTTTTAGGTTATATGCTATATTGGTGTTTATTACAATACTTTGAAAAAGTGGTTATACGAATAAACAAAAACATTATGTCGACATGTGCTATGAATTGATGTATAAATACCCTAGCTCTAGTCGCAGCAGCAGCGCTCTCTCTTGTATATTATTGCTCTGAGGTCCTACTCATATAATATTTTATCAAAAATCTAGAATAATCGTGGACATGATTTCGAACGATTCATGTTATTCGTGATTTCTTTCAGATTATTTAAATCATCTACCTCCGTTTCGCTTGTGTTTCAAGTGGAAAACATTTAGGTGTTGGACATGTTTAGTGTTTGGGTGTTGGGTGTTGGATGTTGTGTGTTTACGAGTTGCGAGTCCGACTCGCCCCCGAAGGAACGGTCGAGAAATTCCTCGAGTATGATTCCTCCGGCCGATCTAAAGTTAGGCCGGTATAAATGGCGGGCGAGAGTCGCACCTTGAAGTGTTTGGCAAAACTTCCAATGCCCGCTTTGATATTACGCCGCTGTAACGAACAACACGCGGTGGTTCACAATAATGATCACAGACTCAAGAGAAATTAGTCATTTCTCTTGGACCTCGTATTATTTCATTGGAATGTGGGGAGATCTATTTGCTAACATGTACCTAGACACAGTTCTATTGCGACGGAGAAAAGAAGAGATCACATCTCTGAAACGCATATTATGAAGATTTTGTTGGTTCGCGATCGCGAAAATGATATTTTTCGGTGGAATATTTTAGGTATACCTAGAATTATTTTTGTTTCTCTAACACTCCCATTCCGAAGGGGGTTCTAATGTCACCCTAAAAGCGTTTTGTGCGATATCTCAGACAAAGATTTCTGAAATATTACTATGAATATACTTCTCTTTAAGTACCTATTGCCAAAAACAAATTCCCTAAGATTATGTCATGAAAACGCTTTATTAAGCAACATCAAATGAGGCAACTACGTCACCCCTTTCGTATCGTACGTTTGATTTTTACTTTTAGGTACGGAAAAACTAATTAAATACAATTGTAATATATCGTCGCTGGAAAGGTAAAAGGGCTTAAGCGTCACTTTGGTAAAAAAAATAGTTAAATATGCGTATATAGTTTTAATCAGTTCTTTTTATTATCTATTTTTCTTGCATCGAATGCTCTGACTCTCGTTTGATTCTGAAGACTTTTGTGGGCCTTCGGCCATCTAAAATATGTTTCCCATTTGAGAGAAGACTTGACTCAAGCAACTCAAGTTTGGGAGTGTTTTTAGCTTTTTGTCTCTTCGGGTAACTCAGTGAGAGTATTGGGTTAACTGAGATAACTTTTTTTTCTAAATGTAACCAGGTACTGAAGACTTGTGAATTTTATTGAAAAAAAACCTTTAAAGTGCTCTGTTGTAAACTTCCCAAAATGGCGCTTCAGCCTTTTTGCCTTTCTGGCAATGATATAATTGTTGAATATATATTTGTAGAAGGGTAGCAAAAAATAAGTATCAGGGCTGTAAAACGGTTGGTTAGTTTTATTAAAAAGTGTGGAAAATTGAGTTCTCTAGAGAACGGTCGGAAAACATTTGAAAAATTTGTGCCTGATCTTGAAAAAAACCTTTTTTGGCGATGTTTTTTTTTGCGTAAATCGAAGCAGACGGCCGGCGTTAATTGGCAATTTCAAGCTTATCGCCACCAGCGCAAATATTGCGTAATTTCGTTTGATTCAAAGACATTCGGGAAATGAAGATATGACTGAAGATTGAACAGCTTGGAAGTGTCCATCACCATCAGAAGTAACTAAATCGGTAAACATAATATTATAATAAAGATTTTGTACTCGGGTTCAGATACCAATGTGATAACATCATTTTCTTTATTTCTCGTTCTCACGAAAAGCTAGAGTTTCGCAGTTCATTTAATTCCCCAATTAATATTATTAATTAGGGAAAAACTCCGAACTCTGCTATTTACGTGAATAGGAAAGGTTTGTAGGCATTTACAAGGTCAAATATTTCCAGCCTCCTAATGATTCTAGAGTTTTTCTTTGAAGAAGTTTAAGATTGCAATTTTTGTAAAAAAAAAATTAAGCTTAGAAAAGCGTTCTATCGCCTACGAAAAATTAGATCTTTCATAACTTACGTACCTGAAAAAATATTTTTAAAAAACCTCACTCAAGTCAGTTTCAACAAAAAAAAATTAAGTGTAATTTTTCTATAACAAAAAATAAACAACAAATAATCAATTTTGACATTGACTTGACTTAATCCTTATAATTTTCTTGTAATCTAGCCAAATAAATATTTTGCTAAGGTAAAGTTAAGTTTAATTTTTACTCCACTCCGTATTTTAGTTCTACTTTAAAAAAATCCCCGCAAAAGTAAGCCATATGGACGCACATTTCAAATATAGAATTTTAAAAAATCTCTCGCAAAATATTATAGGTAGGTACCCTGTACCACGTAGATGGTTTTTCGCTTGTCTGGATTTGAAAAGATTATTTTTGTATTTAATGATTTTCTGAACACATACTCGTCCAATTTCGAAAAAAATAATTATTGAGAAAATATACGACACTCTAACTAACAGTTTCCATACTTTCATATGACGTTATTTTATTGACATTTAATTGATTTTTATTTTAAGCCGTCTAATTGTAAAATATTATTAATTAGTACAGAAGCATCTGGAGAACGATCAACACAGAGCGGATATTTACACTATCTACGCCATGACTACGAATTAACATTTATACCGATAAAAATAAACCATTAAACCATACAAGATTCGTCCAGTTAGCTCATTTATAAATTTATAAAAACAGCATTTCCACGAAAAACAAGTAAAAAACGAGAAAACCTCTTAAACATCGTGAGAATTAATATTATGATTTTTGGCATCGGTTGTGAAGTTTGGTTACGCTTGGATTTATGTTTAATAATGCTGGAAAATGCATTTACGTATGTTACCAGTGTTACCACACGCACGAATATGAAAATAACCAGTCAATCTAAAATGTGTCCGTCTTGGCCACCCAAAATATTTTAGAATAATGGGGTAGGTACTTAGTATTACTTTGAATTATTTTCTTTTTTAAATTAATTGTTGTAGAGCGGATTGATTACTCCAAAAGTTTCGGATACAGAATTATTATTGTTTGCTTCATACCTCTGTGCTATGTAAATTGCCTGACAACAAGAGTTGGTTTCTAAAGCTATGATTAGTTTGAATTATTTCATGAAGTTACCTTACCTAAAATAAGTTTTTGACAAAAATTTGAAGTTTGAAAAACACACCAAATGTTACATTGCGTTGCCACTACTGTCGTACGTATAATACGTTGGGCTATTTTCGAAAAGGTTCGTGAGCATCATTCGACTGCCGAACGCGAAAGCTCCCTCTCCCCTCCACATACCTCCCACAAACCAAATGAAACACTATTGAAATTTTCCGTCTGTAATCTTATGACTCTTCTTTTTATAGATATCCATGGTCTAAGAAGACTTAAATTTGTTTATTGTGTCGTAACCACGTTAGTTTGAGATCAACTAATTTTCTGCAGGTTATTTCAAAGGTAACCTACTATCCAACATAGAACAACTCAAAACTTTCGATTTTTGACTTGGGTAGTCTAGTTGCGGTAGTACGATGTATGTACTAACGCGAAATATCACAAAACTGCTCTATATAAATAAAATGTTATTATTATTACGTAAAATTAATCAAAAATTCTAAGTTATAGTAATATAATTGAGTATTGTGTATTGTTTGCAGATCCCTCACATGATATCGGCCTTCTACCCGGCGCGCAGCCCCCTGGCCGGCCAGCGCAGGCTGATCTCCCGCACGGCTCCTTTCTCTGTTGTCACGGTGCGCATGCGCCCCTCCGTCGTCATCCGCGAGCTCGACCGCATCGAGCACCGCTCCCGCCCCCACGTGGGCTGGTCCGCCAGCGAGGACTTCCTCTGCTCCAACACTGCCAAGGTAACCAAACAACCAGCCCCATCTGCACCGTTCTCCACGTCACCTTCTTTTCTCCGTGGATACCTCTTCCACTCTGTAATTATTGTCAGCTCAGAAACTCCACCTGCATTATTGTGCTGTCACCTTCTTTTCCCGGAGGCACATCTGTGCTAAATCAAGTGACTCCCAATGCAATTGACGGGCTGAATGAACTCAGCATCCCATTATGTCCTTAACCAACTCTCCTCCACCATACGCAGAATCTTTACTCTTTGGAGTCTCCCTCATTCCGTTATCAGTAACAGTCAATTGCCCAAACAATCTTGGTGTAACCTTAAGTAACTGGCTCAGGAAGGGCGTTTCATCGAAGCCAGAGTTAAATTAGCCTCTCACAAGCTAAGCGTACGGTACAGAGCCCACAGACACCATAATAGTACACAACTGATGATCTTGTACATGTCGCAAGTGCATCTGTTGAGTCTGGTAGCCACCACTGAAACAAGCTCTTGACTTGCAATCCGTTTGATAGATTACCCTATCAACAGATGTAGTGCAGTCTTTAGAACATAGACATCGGGTGGGAATGCTGTGTTTATACTAGCAGTACTTCAATGGAAAGTGCTTTGAAGAACTAGCACAACTGTTTACTTCAATACCGGTGCAAACCAAGGAAATACACCATAAGAAGGGAGTCGGTTTTCTGACTTACTCTTGGGTTTGACAGATCGGCTATGAAGCGACTTCCTGGCTTTTGTTTTTCCTCCCTCCTTAGATCTCATCATCACAGTTCACTCCTTCCTCTTCTTAAAAAAACCCTCCACGCATTATTCCCAAAGATGATATAGATCTGAATGTTTTCCCCAGGGCCTCATATGTGGATTTAACACAAAAACATGTAAAAATCCCTTTTGTATTCTTCCAGTAATACCCTCCATTATAAGCATTGCCTCTATTATCCTTTACTAGATCTAGATGCTAAGTCATTGAATATTTCCAGGTGTGATGTAATTAAAATCGTACTTGATTCTGAAGCAAATTTAAATGTACATATGTATTCATAAAATTGCGTTCCTAGAACTGGGAAGATGAGAGCAGGAAGATCCGTGCCCAAACTGCCTCCCTGATGCAGAAGATTCACAGCACCGTCCCCCGGGCGCAAAGCGTAGTTCCCTACAGCACTATGGCAAGGTTAGTACAAACAAAATAATGCATTGTTGGATGTCGACAGTCTATTTATTAGTATGTTCTCATATATCTAACCCGTAATTTCCCAATACTGATTGAAGTTTTCTTGTGTTAACTGTTTTACCAGAGTTAAAACAATCCACTCATGTAAACACTGTGATATAATTGTGAACAGTGAATCCTTTGAAAAAGTGGGTGAGTTTATATATTTGGGAAGTGTGTTCGCAAGAGAAGGAAAAATTGATAGAAACATTGCAGGAAGGGTAAATGCAGGAAATTCATTTAATGGAGAATTGAGGCAAGACTGTATGGCGTAACTTTATAACATGTGTTTGTTACAAATATTATGTTATATAATGCTTTGCTAAAAATGTTTGATGTAGGTATATTTCATGTTAACCTAAAAAAGATTGGTGTTGCCATAGCTTATTAGTTTCACAAACCAGAATTATTCGTTTCTTGACATCATATAATCTGAACAATATCACATCTATTCGGAATCTAAGTGGAATTATTCACGCTTTTGTTTGACTTTTGGGGTATTTAGCTGTATTGAGCTTCCTCCTTTTTCTTTAACTATCATGTTAGATAGTCTCGCAGTGTCCATCACCAGGGTGCAGATACCATCTATTCTGATGATATGTCAGTCGAGGACTGTCAAAATGTAGGCTCAAGAAATATGAAGAAGCATAACACGGGTCAATACTCCAAAAGTCAAACAACATTATTCAATAATTGACCATGATAACCTTAAATCTTTTTCAATTTAACTTATGCAATTGGAATTTGAATGCATTCACTTAACACTAGTTTGATGATTGGTTAAATAAACCCTATATGTTTGAATCATTGAGACTATTCATACGACGTTCATGACAGAAATTTGAACAGTATGAAGAATAGTAAACAGAAATAAGAACCCTACCCATGTTACCATTTCTCCTGAATGCGTTTACAGGTACGAATACCACGAGCCTTCCCAGTACTCTCGCATGGCGGACAAGTTGTTCGACAGTTACTACAACCGTGTTGCTATTAGGAACGTTGCTCGCGACATTGAGAGCATGTCCTTCTACGCCGAACCCGCCAAGAGGTTCACAGGTAAGAACTTTCGCCAATCAACCCAAAGCTTCACCACCTTCAATCTGTCAGCTGGGATGGATAAGAGGCCCTGCCTTCGATTATTCCCAAACCTGCATTTCTTATGAATGGATGATTGAAGTAACTATCAGACATTATGGTCCTGCAGCTGAGAGCTCTGCTGTAACCTTTCTTTCTGATACATCCATTGTTTATAAGAAAGAAGGGTTACAATAAAGGTACCAATAGTGTGCCTTTGAGCTCAAATCTAACAAGGTGTAGGTAAGTGGAAATGCAATCATAAGTAGCATAGTTTTCAGTCAATCTCCTTCCCTGAAAAGTAAACAATATTTGTCTTGTAAACTTTATCAGCAAACAATTATTGATTCCTAAATCCTGCATCGTGCCCCAATCAATAATTATTTTGTAGGCATGTCTGTGTATTTTTTATGTCTTTACGATGGGGATTTGAACCCTTTGTATTTTGTAAAAAATATGATACAAGTTTTACTCCCCGGTTTTACACTCTTTTTTTTTTAACAATCGAAAGATTGAAAAAATGCAGTTTAAAGATGGTCTGTAGGAATAAACAGTATAGTTACCTGTCTGAATTTTTGACAGATAAATGAAAATTTCAAAGCTTCATGGCTCATGATACATATTAAATGATGATCTGAATATGGTACAGTAGCGTTGTCTACAAATTCCAGAAACAAAAGGCTGTGTGAATTTCATGATGTCAGAACACTATTCAAGAGTGTTAGCTGCTTTTGCACATAGATTATATCTATTTTCTTTAGCAAGTTAAGTGTAGGTACAGAAGAGAGAAGACTTTTTTAAATCACTTTAGATAAAACCGTTCAACTCAAAATGGAAGAAAAGGACAAGTTTCTAAGATTTTCTCCAACCCTCATCGATGTTTGGTTGTAATCAAAAGAAAACATCTAGATGTTTTAAAATTTTATGAGCTCATTATTGAATGCTACATGAAAAAGTTGTACTTGGTCAAGACTACAGATATCTTAAGTTAGGGGGTAATATAAGTATTCGAGAGATCATTACTGAAAACTACTTTAAAATGCATTTCCAGTTACGTTGAGCCTCAGTTGATGAAGGTGACTTTAATGAGTGATAGCTACGACAACCGTTTGTCCATGAGGAATGTGAAGAGGGACATTGAGAGCATGGCCCAGTATTCTCTTCCTACCAAAACCATGACACGTAAGAATTTCACCAACCAAGCATCACCCATCATCCTGTCAGATCCTTTACTCTACGGTTGTCATTGTGATCAGAGACATGCATTCAATGCAATAACTCCAACATCTCAATAAAATGAGAAATTAATTGAATTTACTCCAGTGTTTTCGATGTTTTTAATACTGTGGTTTCAATTTTCAATGTTATTTGGTTTTTGTTCATAACATTTATAATCCACTAAGACTGGAAAGTAGAGTAGTATTTTTGAGTAATTACAATGTGATTAAACTTTATGTATTTAAAAATTCAACCGCTCAATCAAATAAATTATGAATAAAACATTAATCTATTAAAACAAAGTAATTTTTGATGTTGCTTTATTTGCAAGAATTATTTAAAAAACTTATGGTTTTCATAAAACGTCTAAAAAGCATTTCAACAATTTTCTTTTATCACAAAAAAAATTGTAAAATTTCTTGGGCAGATAAAATACAATAATTGTGATGTTGTAAATAACATTATTTAAAAAACAAAAATCCACTTCTTTGATCACTGAGAAAAAAGCACAGATCCAACATTCATACTTCAATCACTGTAAATATACATACCATTGAAATCATTGTTTTATATTTTTAATTTGTTTATACTTTATACAGGTTTACAATTTTGCAAACATGCTTTTTTCGTGTATAGTTACAATCCTTTATAAACTTAATTTTAATACATATTACTGTGTTTACCAAAATGACTAAAATAAAATTTGATTTGGAACATTGTTTCTTACTTACTTACCTAATGGGTACTTTACTACCGTTTTTCAATCTCATACTTAGAAATTTCATGCCGAGATTATTCATGAAAACATCAGCCCCCTGAGGTTTAGCAGTATAAGAGTAAAACATTGTATATAATGAATTTTAAAATAGTTTTGTATTTGATTTTCAATTCATTCCCTTCTTTGTTCAATGGATGAATTAATGTTTATATGTATTTGTACATTTTAATAGATGGACTGGCAACTTTTCTCACTGATCTACTTTGTGTGTCCTTTTTAACCAATCTCTAACAGGCCGCGGCCACCTGGCTTGTATCAGGTATTCGGGTGCCAAGGCGTTCCCCAACCGTAGGTCAATGCTCCACGATATGTCCGTCAAAGACGACGTCACGCTTCTCTCCTTTTACGCCAAGAACCGGCTTGCGGCTTGCGGCCTGGGATACGATGCCGTCACAGGTAAACAATAATACAACTTAAACACTTCTCCATAGGACTGCTAATTGCTTATCTCCGAATGAACTCCATTCCTCCCGGCAGTACAAAGCTTAGCAATATAAAACAAGTTGCAAGTTCCCCAGCCAGCATTCTTCATACTTCTATAGTCGCTGTTGTTATAAATAGATGAATCTTTGCCCCTTCTTATTCTGTTTTTTAATTTCCTGGATAATAAATAACGTTGAAATTAAACAGTAAATAAATATTTAATAATGTATCGCTTTGATTTTCAACTAAGTTGGGGATGGATGTGATATTGAAATGTTTCTTTTATCGAAAATCGCTTGATCTACAACTCAGAACAGTAATCTGTTCTGAGAGTAATATCTTGGTGATACAGACTTAATACACTTTCATTCTGGTCTCTTTAAGACATAGATCCACTCTTTTTTTATTCAAAAGACTCTCCACACATATAGTTATATTTTTCGCTTATAATGGTGGAAGTAGGAGGAATTAAAATATTGTCAGATTATTTCATAACACGGGAATGTTTGTGTTTCTTTTAAAAAGTAAAAAATATGACAGATTTCTCTCAGGGCCTCCTCTGTAGAGTTTATATTTAAAAAATCAAGAAGTATCAGGATAAACAAACAAAGTGTGGAATAAAAACAATTAATGAATATTAAAGGAAATGTTAATCGTGAATGGCAGTCAAGTAACTTGCATCTGACAGATTAATAATCAGATTTAGATGAAAGGAACGTTTCAAGAATAAAATATATTTTATATTAAACTTCCCTCCCTAACCGCTCACAACATGTCGCACTAAAATAGCATTTCCTTGAGCTTTTGCACGAAGGAAATATTATAAGAGTTCCGAATGGAGTGAATGATGACTGTACAGCACAGAAGAGCTACATTTATTTTTAAATAAGATAGAGAACATAACCCTAAAACACCAAAAAAGTGCTTCCAACCTTAATATTTCTTTTTGAGTTAGGAATCTTACAAATCTGCAGCATTCCAACTTAGAAAGAATAGTTAAGTATTAGGTTTGGTAGTAGCTTTCCACACAGCATGCATATTCCAGGGACTCTTCTTGGATCTCTTTTAGGTCTCTGAGATCTCCCTAAGGTCTTCTTAGATCTCATTAAGGTATTCTTAGAAGGATCTTGGATCTCGGAGGTCTCCCCAAGGCCTTCGAAAATCTCTTTTAGATCTCCGAAGATCTACCTAAGGTCTTCCTTGATCTCTTTAGATTTCATTAAAGTCTGCTTAAACCTTTTTTAGGTTTCCCAAGATCTCCCTAAGGACGTCTGAGATTTGATTTTGGTCTCCATAGATCTTCTTTAGGTCTACGTAGCTCTCTTTTATGTCTACATAGATCTCTTTTAGGTCTCCGAAAATCTCTCTGAGGTATTTTTCGATCTCTTTTAGGTCTTTGAAGATCTCTTTTAGATCTGGGTAGTGTGCTGTGTGGGTCAAGTGGGCAAGTCTTGTGTGCTGTGCGGTGTGAAGGGGAGATAAACAATGTTGCTAACCGTGTGTGTGACCGTGTCTCTTGCAGCGGCACCGGACGTCAGGAAACAACCAGCCTTGGTGGAATGCGCCTAACCATAACACACCATTACCTCCACTACCTCATATACCACACACACGCAGCCAACCAAACAAACAAACTATCAACCAACCAACCCAATAGTTAACCATCAACACGCTATAACCATAACGCAAGCTTCTACAATACATCTACTGATTATTCAGCTTTCTACTTCATTATTGACCCAACATTTGTACAAGTAATTTAATAAGTTAATTTTATTTTTTGATGATTTTTTTCGGCACGCTCATTCAATGAGGGTTTTAATATTAATTAGTCATATTATCATATATTTATCGACTCTAAAATTTTATGTTAAGCGATCGAAAATTCACATAATATCAACCATCTTGAAAATTATTAAGAGGAAAGCTTTATTATGTAATTTTCAAAAATGTTTCAATCAAAACTTATATCGCAAATTTTACTAGTCAAAACACATTCGTAATTGCTATTGATAATGCATAGTACCTCAATATTTTTGATAATAAAATAAAATATAATTTTATATTTAAAGTTTTTTAGTAGCCACATTTTTGTGACAGGTGTGTTCCAGTTTTTTGCGTTATTAAAAAAAAATGATTTCATCAGAAACATTTTATATTTAAATTATAATGTCAATTTATTTTCATGGAAAAAACTCACAAATCAACCCTGAATGCAACGGATAACAAAAATACTTTCAAAAGTACAATCTTTGAATCTAACAGAATCACAAATATTAAAAAAAAACACATGGCAAGACATGGATATAACCAACGAATAACTATAAAAAGACATGAATCAAATTACATTGATATATTTTTATATGTAAAAAGTTATGATCGAAATAAAATAAAAGAATTTAAAAAATGTTGATGCAATATTTTATCTTCCCAATACCAAGTTCATCACAGCATGTAAAACTGGCAAAAAATAACAAAAAACGCTTCTAGTTTATTATTTACAAAAATTAAACCATTTTTTACAATATCATTGTGTTTTCTAATGCTTTTAAAAATTCAAATATAAATTAATGTAATAAAACGTAAAGTGTGAATTAAAAGTAGTTACATAGTAGAAAACAACTCAAAAATAAATATGTGTTTACCTGTTGCTATAGATACAATATTCATGCGTAGGTATATCAAAAAGATGGGATGGTCTTTACATAAAATAATTAAAAATAATTTTGGCAAAATTTCATTAATAACTATTTTAATGCTGCCGTGGAATAAAACTGATTATAATTTTAACTTGTATGTGATTCACATTAGTTACTTGTTCATATATAAAATAATAGGTAGCTATATAAAATGTAAAATTCTTTCGGTAGGTAAACTTTCGAAAGTGATAATACATTATTTTTACAAAATAATTGAATAATTCCTATCATTTCCGGACCACACTAAACTGTTATATTATTTAACAAATATACACCTGAAAATTTCATACATCTTTTGCTTGTCAAATTTCGCTTTTTCATTTGGAGAAAATAAGTAAAAATGATGTGCATATTTCACATAGCAAGAGAACAGTTTTTATTTAACAACTTAAAAGTTCCTCTTTCTGAGTTGCAGTATTTTAGAAAAAAGCATTTAGCAAACCTGTTATAATAAACATGAACTATGTATGTATTTTTAACAATCCCATTGCTTTCAAGTTGATTAAAACTACACAATAAAGCCTGATCTTAAATTATCCATTCAAATAATATGAAAGAAAAATAAATCTTTCATTACATTATAAGCAGGCGTTATTCCATGGAAATCACAGTATTAGCATGATAAAGTGTAAATATGGCTGGAAATAACGAAACACAATTACATTAGCTCACTGGATTAAGGGGCTTTATAGTTTGAAAACGCGTCAATATCGGTTGGGACAAGAAGAACTTCAGACTTATTATGTAAGTGATGATATTTCATATTTGGTTTATTTAGAAATTTTCAAAAACTTTCAAGTATTGTGTTTTGTTGCGGTTTTCAATTACATTTGGCGAATCATTTTGATTTTATCTAAGAATGTCTCAGCATTTAAGCCTTGGCGATTGCAACCCGAAAGAAACAAATAAAGTTTTAATATTTGAAATACTTAATTCATTGCATGCAAGGCACTTCTTTGCATTTGAAAAATGCCTGTCAAAAGCATGCACGAAGATGTCTCATATTTATAATTCACCGGAAACAGCTCTGTTTATTAGCTTTTTGACTTAGTGTCAATGAAGCAACATAAAAATTAAATTGAAATTAAAATGAAGCAACATAAAAAAAGCACAATAAAAAAAAGATTAAAAAATAAAAATCGCATGAAAAACAGATTTGATCTGAAGTGCATAATGAACATGGCATGCAAATTTTACTTAAATTAAACTTATTTGGACCAATTTGAGCAAGGTCCATATTTTCAAATAATAAATTATTTAGGTGACTATAATATCATAGTCTCAGCGAAACATTTTCTTTTTTAATCATTGCACACTGTTTTTGAGCTAGAGAAAATAGTTTTGATGAATTGAAGCTGAGAACACATCACATATAATTATTCGTCGCAAGAAAGCGATTCTGCTGTAACTGTAACCGCCAATACTTAAGCTTAAGAGTATTTTTTGCAGGAAACTTTTTTCTGCATCGATCTATCTGGGTCCAGTGATCCTGCGAAGACTATATTACCACTGAAATTTGAAAAAGCTTTTTGACATCAATGTAAAATATATTTTTTGACAGTTACAACTGAATCGTATTCCCGTGACAATATGTTATGACACGAAAATGCCTGCAACATTGTACTAGTAGATTAATAAGATACCGTAGTCTGGATTTAGTCATGTTCTATTGAGCATGTGGGACAAAGCGTTGATGTTGTGTTTCTGCTGCATGATGTAGTGAAGCTGCTGCCCACACGGCCCAGCAGGAAGTTCCAGGCGCCCTCCATGCTGGAGGATCCCGCACTGGAGCTGAAGGCCTCCAAGGCGGAACGCGTGGAACGGTTCCGCGCCATCGAGCCCGCTCCAGTCGACAACGCCGCCGAGGCGGAGCGCCTGGCCGAGAGGAAGAAGAAGAGGCAGGAGGAAGCCAAGCTGCTCGAAGAAAGGTTAATGATTGACCAATTAAAAAACTTATTTATTTTCTAATTACGATTAACCTTTTTATTAGAAAATAAATATTTTATTGGGGCATGCACAACTTTACAGCCTCTATGGACCGCATGCCTTGACAGTTCAGAATAGTGAAACACAAAACAACTAAAAATCCTCACTGAGTAGATAAGGGAAGCGACCATACACTTTTCCTAACCAAACAATAATTCATCATCTTCTTCCCCTTGTCCTATTGGGGTCAGGGACCCATCACATAGACGTGACACCTCCAGGCATCCCTGTGCTGAATTACTTCAGCGGCCTCCGTCCAGTGCAGGCCCAGCCCAAACAATAATTATTTTGCAAACACAAAACGTCCTTTTCCCCACACATAACCACAACATTGCACTCTTAGGGCTCTGGCTGAAGAGCTCGCTAAGAAGAAGGAGCTGGCCAAGAAAGAGGGAGGCTACCCGCGCCGCCGAACTGGCGCTGCTAGGAGGAGCTTCGCTGCCCAGGCTGCCGCCGAGAGGGCCGCTGAACTCGAGAGGAAGGCTGAGATCGCTAGACAGGTAAGCTATTCCAGATGGTTTTTGTAATCTTCTCCGTAATGTATCACATTATTTTATGTAATATAGTTAATTCTTATGTTTAAAAAAAAAATGAGACCTATGTGTAAATAATATGTGGTTATTTTTCGGCGTGGATCTTTCATCAGTACTTCGAAATCACATAAAACTTTATCAAGAGTACTAATTTACATAGGATTCTACATATACATATCTAAGAAAACAACAAAAAAAACTGTGGGCGAAAGGAAAACGGTACGATACGCAGTTGTCAAATAGTGAGTTGAATAGCAGATGCACAAAACATAAATTAATGTGAAATTTTATTGAAGTAAAGAACATATTAAGAGTAGGCGGAAGAAACATGCAAGGTCAGTGGTCATTAATTTTGAGAAAACTATTCTTATTTCTTCCGCCTACCCTTCATGACACATGTACTTACATATGTATATACATGTACTTTATGTGCATACCTACATAATTGAAAAGCACAACCAGGATGAAAGGTTAACTGTTTCTCATTTTGTTAGATCTTATGATAATTCATCCCCTTTTTCTTTTCGCACATAAATATGTTCAACAAAAGAACCAAAATTGGTTGCACAAAGCTAATACAATGGAGCATTTATTTGATTGGTTTTAGCCACTATGTCGTAGTATGTATCATATAAAATAAATGTATGTATTGTATGTAATAATTACGATAAAAACATTCCTTTATTACTACTCTCAACATCTAAAAACCTCAATATAACATAATTTCATGCATTTTCAGACTCTAAAACAATAACTTACTGTTGATGGAGTCGCATAGTTTTAATCTTGCCGAGCCATTAATCCGACCTTAACTGACCTTAACAACCTTTCCTTCCTCTAGGTAGATTCATTCATAGGCCATTGGGTCACGTTAAGTGGGAATCGGGAACTTAGCAAAGAACAGCCCTATGTGTGTGACACGGGTGCCTATGCACCCTCGCCAATCGTCACCAACAAAAAGTTACGAGCCGGGGTAAATGTAACACCTACTTAATCAGGCATGTAAGACTCACTTGGCCCCGTGTTCATGTTTGTAAATGTTGCTGAATAAATAGCATGCTGTTGATTGAGGTGCCGAGGGGTTTCCTGTTTTATATATTATGTAAATATTATATTTTACTTTGTGCGTGAACACGTTTTTCCCAAGTTTTACCCTTTCGGATAAGGAATGCTCGCAGGTGAAGTTTTCAGACACGTTTTATGGTTCTGCCGCTGAGAGCTCGGTTGAAACCTCTCTTTCTCATAAATGATGCATTTTTAGGTATTGCAGCAAATGTTGAGTCAAACATAATATTCAAACAACACAGCATTTTTCAAACTTGTTTTTTGACTTTAGAAAAGAAAATGCCAGCGAGATTTAAAACAAAAAAGAAAATACTTTCAGTTGTTTCAGTTTATTTCAAACTAATGAAAAAAAAGAACAGTGAAAATTTTAAAATATTCAAAATACAAATGCATACACTAGTTGCCCTTTTTTCACTGATAATAAATTGGCGTAGGCATGACAAAAAGGACTTTGTTTCTCAGTGACTTTTCTCAAGGATATGTCAGAATGGAAGAAGATACTGTCAGAAGTGCATACATATGCACCGATGCATACAATCCTAAGTATGTGTGGTTGGCATCAACTCTAATTGTGCAACCTAAACAGCACCATTGGAACCAGATTTTCTCTTATATGCATCATTCGAGAAAAAGTGGTTAAAACGGATCTCTTAGCGGTATGCTCTTATGTGTCGTAAAGAGAAGAGGTCATGTTTATATTTTATGCAAATGGAACATGTCTCTGTCAACTGAAATATTCTCTATAAATAGAGAAGTATCAGCAGAAAGCAAAAAACTCAATCATCATTTGCATAACACACTAATATTATCTTGTTCATGGAATTAAATTCCCAGCTTTTCCGACTGAATAGCCAAACAACAGTGTTGTTAAAAATTCCAGAAATTGTGATATCCATTTTAGAAACGAAATCTCTAGTGCAATAATATTTATAGTTAGCGTGCTGTGAGTTTTACATGCCTGTTCTGTATCAACTCACTCGAGACGTCTTTATTATGTATCTATTATATAATATTGCATTTCATTTTAAGGCCGAGGCTGAAGAACAGGCCGCTTCTGACGCTGCAAGACTCATTGAGGAAGCCAAGAAGGCTGAAGAAGACCGCATCGCAGAGGAAGCCAGGTTGGTGGAGGAGGCCAAATTAGCGAAGGAAGCCAAGAAAGCGGCGGAAGCCAAGCTGGCCGAGGAAGCCAGGAAGGCAGAAGATGCCCGCCAAGAAGAAGAAAGACAGAAGGAACTTGCCAGGTTAGAAGAAATCGAGAAGCAGGCTGCTGAAGAGAAGGAATCTGAAATCGCAAAACAGGTAAGAATTTGCTGATAATTTCATGTAACTGAGTGTAGAGTGAATAGACAGGGAAAATAGTGTAATATATTATGGTCAGGTTAATAGTAGAAGAAGACGAAGATGCTCCAGCAAGCCATAACATAAAATATGTACTTAAGTCTAGTTGTGTCGAGTCAGCATAACAGTAGAGTTTGTATGAATATAATGAAGCAAGGAGTGTGTGCCAAGACAGATATGTATGGCTTTCCATCCTCCCTGCCCACTCCTCTAGAGAAAAGGGATGATGATTAGTTAGTTAGTTACTTTGAATAATATACTCGTTCAGCCATATTTGTGCAAAATATCAATTGCCAATTGTGAAAAATTAGTATCACGGTTTACTTTGAAAGTACAACATATTAGTGAAAGCAAATTTTGATTGAAATACAAACGTTTCTTCTCTTTCTAGGCTGCTGAATTAGCCGAAATCGCCAGACAAGAATCTGAACTGGCCGCTCTGGCCAAGCAGGAGGAGGAGCTTGCCGAACTTGAGAGGCAGGAGGCGGAACTAGCCGCACAGGAGGCGGAACTAGCCGCACAGGAGGCTGAGGCCCCCGCACCAGAGGCGGCAGTCGAAGAAGTGGAGGCCGAACCCACAATCGAAGAGCCACAAACCCCTGATATCAACGAAGAAGAGATCGCTCCGGAAGTTGAGGAAGCCAGTGAGTCCCACGACGCAGCTGAGGCGGAAGTCACGGAAGATGAAGAAGAATAAGTGGATTGAAAAGAATAAGTTATCGTGTACATACTGTATTTATCTTGTTGATTTGTTAGATGTTTATCTCCTGCGCTGCAATGCGATACAAGAGACCTAGACCTATCTGCATTTATAATTTATTTTATTTTAAGTGGGAAACCAAATGTGTTCTGACTAACCACATCCTGGTGGAATGGTTGCACCGATGGCGCAATTTTATCCAAAGCAGCTGCAATCAAATATTACCTGAAATTATTTGGGGGCGATATTATGTTTAAAGTCAAATAAACACACTCATGGGACAAACAGTGTAGAATCAGGTCTACAAATTTTTTACATTATTTTGTTCAATGATTTCATCAACTTTTCTTGTCAATGATGTTTTTTTTATTCATCAAGTCCCACATTTCATAAAAAAACATTTTTTTTCATTTTTTAAATATTTTTTGTTTGTCTTGTTACTTAAGTGAAGACTTAGGGAAATAAAGGAATAATAAACATATCAACATTAACACCCAAAACTGAACAACACTTGCCATTTCTAAGGAAATAACAACTTGTATTTCTATAAAGAAGTAAGAGGGTTCGGTGAAACTTTTCATTGTTGTAATTTAATAAAAGACATTTTGTTGATTTGTGTAATAATAGAGTTACAAACATTTAGATTTTTTAATATTCAATAATAACACCCTATCTTCCTTAATCTATGATATTTCGTTGACCTTAAATTGTGTCTTAAATCAAAATGTTATTTGAAAAAAAATGTTAAATAATTTGTCTTCAATATTAATTTAGGCTTAACTATTAAAAATCATTTACTTTCTATGAACAAAATCGTTAAATAATTTATGAAACCCAAAACGACAGTAAAAAATACATCTGGAAATCAAATATCATAAAAAAATATTTTAAATAAATTTGGGAATTTTTTTGTGCGCTCTTATTTCATAATTCCTACCTGAAACACATAAAAAATGGACCAGAATAATATAATGACATAACTTATGTATTGAGAATAGTACACAACTGCTGACCCTTTATCCTGCATACCCCACTGTTGAGTTTGGCAGCCACCTCTGGACTGTAAGCCCTAAGTATCTGAAAAAGTATTAGGCTGTGCAGAAATGGGCAATCTGTTTGATAGATTCCCCATCTTAACAAATGGATGGAATGAATGAAGAATGTATACATCAGGCGGGAATGCCGTGTTTGAACTATCGGTATTTCGATGGAAGATGTTCTGAACAGCTACTAACAATAATCCTTTCGGCACTGGTGTATAGTTGAGAGACACGCCAAGCATGTACCAACATTTGTGCATTGTTGACATTTTCTGCTTGAGAATGGGTTGTTTTTACGACTCAGTCTTGTGTTCAATAGCTCAGCTGTGGAACGATTTACCGGCTTTTACGTTTCCTTCGTTTTTCTCCAACATAGGTCTCTTCAAGACCCGTGTTCCTTTCTAAAAAAGACCCTCCACACAGCATCAGCATAGATGACCTAAACCAGGCTCTGAGCCTGAGGGAAAAATCAGAGTCATCCGTGTGAAGATAATATAAGAACAAAAAAAAATGATTGTTACTTCCAGAAATTGGTATTACATTGCATGTAAAATACTACAATTTAGTCATATATGTATAGACAAAATAAATAAAATTACCATTCTATCTAGAGAAAACAAAATGGGCTCACACTTAGCATTAATGGCTTTCCTCTGTTGAACTAAGGAGTTCATATAATGTAGCCACTATTGACACAATGAAACTTAATGGATTAATCATTTGACTCCACATCCGTTAATGTGAAAACATTCAAATTACAAAAGACTTCATTCAAAGGCTTATTGATGACACAGGTGGTTGGATGAGAATATTAACATCTTTATTCATTGATTCAAATGCCAAACAAATACGCATAGTTATGTGTCTCGTAGGAGCATGCAGAGGAATGAGCAGAATCACAGACCTAACTTTTGGATAACAATGAAATTTTTTGGCAATTTCTCAGAACCTGAGGATTTAAAAAAATACTTTAGATGTTACAATTTTTCTGTACCATTAGGCAGTGAAAATATCAACAAAAAAATTGCACAGGTAACCACAACTACAGTAGTGTAACAACGCCCCAACTGGACAGATAAGTGTGTACAACAGTTTTTTCACAGAAAAATAAGAAATTTGATTAAAAAAATTCGGCCATTAAAATATATTATTGAATTTTGAGTTTGATTTTGAAAATTTCTGTGGGATATGATTCAAAATGAATCAATAGTAGTTATGGTCTACATTATTTTTTAAAGCAAAAAACCCGTTATAATATTATTATGTACGTTAGTTTCTTCAAAGAGAACATCATTTATATAGGAAGGCTTCTTACTTGCTAATATTGAAAAAAAAAATGTATGCATGAATAAAATTGTTTTGAATTTACAACAAAAGGAGCTATCTTTATGATTGAATGATGGAGTTAAAAATTAACTCTCAACTATTATACAGGATAAAATTATTACTTTTTACTGTTTTAATTGGTTGATTACTATATTATCTTAAGGATATTAAAATACAATGTTGTCAATTTACCAGATAAATCATTGTCAGTACCAAGATTTAAAATTGTTTTTTGACAATAATTAAGTATTGCATTACCGGTATTTAATTACGCAGCGATAATGGGTGATAAAAATTTGACATCAATGTGTGTGAGGTCATAAACTCACCGCCCAAATTTAAGATAATGTTTAGGTAGGAAGTGACAAATAATGATAGATAAAATGAATAATTAAAGAGGAACTGTTTTAAAACACGTGGCAGAATCAGGAACATAGGGATAAAATAAAATGTATGGAGTTGTGAACAGTGGATGGATAAACAGGAATGAACCGACATAAATTTGCATCAGGGGCCAAAAGCATAAATGACCTCACCCCCATGAAAACTCTTTCCAAAGTCCTAAATCTATCAATAAATTTGCCAGTTAGTAGCCCTATAACTAGCTGAATCTAAAGTAAAAAATAATGACAGCGAGAATAATAATATTGAAATTGAAATTAACTTTAATGCATTAATGTTTATTTTTTTAAAATAGTATCAATAATCATTGTGTTGGTTGTGACCATTGTCTTTTTATTTTCTGACTTTTTCTGTTTCATATTTGTGTTGTTGATTATTGCTATTATTTAAAATATATAGAATAATAATAATTACAGAGGTGCCCACTAAGGACAACCTCCACGGCAGAGCGGTAAACTTCATGGTTCCAGCTCTGAGCTTGTGGGTGAACAGAAATACTGTTCTCTTGCAACTTCTACCCTTATTGATGTTGAAGGCTATATTACATATCTACAAATTTACGCAAGTCACATATTACATAAGTCGGGGGCTTACTATACATAATGTTCACAGTCGAATTTACGTAGGTAAAATCAAAAGATTTAAAAATGTGCAGATTTCACTAATCTTGTCATTTGCAAGTTACATACATATTTTGCTTGCTATTCTATACCTTGAAATGGAAATGATAGGTAAAAACAATATTTTCTTTTAAATTGAGAATTTTTATTCAGAAAAATAGTACAACAATTATTATTATAATGTATAATTAATATTATTTGTGGATATTATAAATTTTACAAAATATATATTTCATATAAGTAGTATCTTTTTAAAGATGCATAGACCGTCTTATAAAAATATGGGTAAAAAATATTATATTATAATTACTTAATCAACTAAATTACAAATAAACTATAAGTCTTTTATTTTATAAACTATGATAAGTATTCAATAAAGAAATAACAATTATTAAAACAAATTGACTGTAGAAATGTTTTATAAACCGTGATGTTAACACATACAAGTAGCGTTTTTTTTGTAATTCATATTAAATATATTGGGAATGAAAATATATAAACACCCACCTTGTAAATAAAAATAATCTACTTTTTGTCTGAATTTGTCATTCTCTGTGAATTCAATTAAATTAAAAAGCATTATTTTTAAAAAAAATATTAGAAATCACAAAAGGGCAACACCAAAGAAATCAAAATTATTTTTAATATGTAGAGTTCAGAAATTAAATGTCAAGCCAAATGCATATGTATGAGAATTCTACCCAATAATAAATTCTTCAAAAAAAGTCAAAGTATTTTGTCCGATATGAAATTTTTCAAAATAATGATGTTTAACTTTTGATAATAATTTGATTATAATAATTAAAATTGGAACAGAAAAGCGATTTTAAGTTGAGCAAACATTTTGCATGCAATATATTTATTAGAAATAAATTCACTGACATATGAAATAAAGAAAACACTGGATTTTTTTTTAATAATTACATATTAAACACAACAAACATGGTTGCCACGATAACTGAGTTGTTAGGATAGCCGCCCGGGTGACAAAAGAAATAAACTTTTTTTATGTTTTTCTAATGCACTAGATTATTAATATTGTTGCAATATTTAAATACAGACCGGTTCAAAAAGATAAAAGCTTGTAAACACGTGAATCAATGCAGCAGTATAATTCAATTAATTACTCCAACTTCACATTAAAAATGAAAATATCACTTAAAAGATTTGCACACTCGACTATTTTCAACAATTTTCAAGTCAGTGTATTTTTTGTTTCACAAACAGGAAACAGATTGATCAAATATTGACTTTTAACGGATCAAAATATTTAGGAGATATCATTTCAATCAATTTAACTCAGTCTAATTATACTTTCAACACTATTGAATGGAAAAACAATTCATGATTATTGGAATATAACATATACTAAAAGTCACATGCATAATTATATTTACATTTATATATTTTTAATGAAATACTTATGCAATTAGAATAAAAAAAAATAATGACTTGAAATCAAAAATAGAAATAATCAGTTTAGATGAAGATTGCAATGTAAAAAAACTGGGTATGTTTCTTATGTAATTAAAATCGCACCCCACCCAGCCTTCATAACTAAGAAAATTTACAACCACACAAATACCAGTGGCATTCAAACTGTGGGATACAAAACAGTTTTTCATGTTAACATTTTTCCCTTTTGAATTTGATAATTCTTATATTCGAACCTAAAAGGTGTTCATGCTCACGGTTGATCAAATGAGATTTAAAAAAAATAAGGTTTTAAAAAATAAAAAGGACATGATTTTTTTTTAATGGAATATTTTTACTTGTGGCGTAAGCTCTTTAAAGCTAAAATGGAAATGGATATGTAACAATTGTAAGAGGAAAAAGATTTTTTTGTAATATCCTCCCTATCTATTACTTTAAAAAGTGGGTTGTCTTTCTAAGAAGTTTAGGAACTCCTAATGTAATCCTGACTATTTGAGATACACAATAACATTTCTCCGCAATTGCAGTTATAATCAAAAACAGGTTTATTAAAGTACACAAACTCTAACTAACCAAACAATGAAATTAATCACTTTATTATTAGAAACTGTTAATATTTTTTTTTTTTGTAGAAATAATTATTTTTTTTATCACCATTCAGACTTAGTAAATTGTGTTAATATGTTTCGCTCCGATGTAAAATCTAAAGCCCTGTACTTAAAACAGCATTAATGAGATTTGACAGCACACTCCGATACAATTATAGAACACGTATTGTATTTACAAAATTTAAAAGATTCACCTTTGAGCACACAAAATCACAAAGCTGTGACAGAAATGGAGCAGCAAATACATTCATTGTGTGAGAGAACATAAATTACAACTCACAACATTTAAAGATATGATAATACGACTCATAGACATTTAAAATCATAATTTTGCGGCTCATAGACTTTTAAAAACACTCCAAGACATTGAGGATATTATGAATCATAGACATATTGCCCAGCGCCCTTGAGGTGATTTTTCACAAAAACGGCGCTATACAAATTATCCAAATATTATTAAATATTATTATTGAGTCATATGCCGTATTAATATTGAAAGTAAAAAATCTCCCACTGCCTTTTTATCGCCAATGAGAGCCTCAAAAAAGTATTGACAAAGGTCACCATTGTAGCCACCGCAGTTGCACTGGCTAGAAAAAGACACCGCAAGGTTTTTGACTCCCAATATGAACAGGGCAACAGAAAGACAAGGTCGACTATCCGGTGTGGAAGAAATGGAAAGCAAATTGCAAACTCTGTTCTAAACATGCGATGCAAGTAAATATGGGCTCAAGTTTCATAGAGTGAACGCCAGTCTATGGCGTAATTATTATTGTGGATTTTATAGGGTTAAACACAACAAGATTTTAGTGACAATGTTTTTGTTTTTAATATGAAGTATGATACTGAATTTGATGAATGCAAAATTTAAATTTAAATTTATAATATCTTCCTGTGATGACCCTGTAATTTTTAGTCCATAAGGTTATACATATTGACACCAACGCTAGAAACGAAATGTTACTTCAGTCTTTGATAAAATGCAACGAAAATAAATCATCGAGGTATAATATAATTTTAATTCGCCGATTTAAAAGAACCGTTAGATTTTACGCTGTAGCCTTGTCGCCGGATTGCTGATGCTGGAGGGTCCTGAGCTGGGTTGTGGTGGTCGACAGTTTGTTGCTCAACTTCTCGTTGTGCTCTCTCAAGTGACGAATAAGATCGGCCTGGAATAACGAAACAAATGATTAAGCAAGCAGCAGCCATCTCACAATTCTGGAAATTGTTCAGTAGTAAAGAAGAATGCAAGCGCATCAACTGCAGATCGACATTATTATCTGTGCAGTCGGTAATGTCACCATTGTAGACATTAAAAAAAATCGATGAATCTATAAGAGTCAAATAGTTCTTCTTTTGACCGCCTGCAGAGATAAGTATGTCAACGGGGCTATCGAATACCGGGTAAGTGTTACATTAATTAAGTTGATGCGCCTATTTGCTATTCCGAGAAAATAACAAATGATTATTATTATAATTTTTGTTTGTATATCGCCGGTCGATGCGTAGTGGACGTGAAATCACCTTGATATGTCCACAAGGTTAAAGAGGGCACGTGGTTGTTCTTAATTGCTAATTAAAACAAAATTGGTGTAACCTATTCTAGTCAGTATTGTTGTGCATTGAGTAGATTCATTTTAATAGTATTCAACACCTGTCAAAAGAACCAAAATTGAAGAACAATGTAGACAATTTATGTTTGAAAAACCAGCTGTCATAATTTTGTAATTTACAAAAGTAAAAACACAAGTTAGAGTAAATATGTTTAGTATACAGGGTGACTGGTACTTAATGCAAAATATTGAGGGACATAATAGGGAGACGACCTTCGTGGCATCTGTCCAGGGCATTTTTATGGCATGTCAGATATAACGGATTTACTGGTACGTCTCCGCGGTACAAAGTAAATTTCTAAGATTATTTTAACGATCAAAGTTTTTTTTTTCATGTTGAAATTAAACCATTATATTATAAATTACCACATTATCGTTTTTTTACACATTATCTATTTTAATGTTTGCCTTCCAATTTAAAAAAATAATTTTGAATTAAATCAATACATTTAATTTATCTTCACCTTCCAATTTTTTTTTAAATACACTTTTTTGTTTCAGGAACAATAAAGAGCGATTTTGTAATCTTTTATTATTTTCTTTTGTTTTTTTCTTCTCGTAGTGGTCATATTGGTATCACCGATAATTGACCACAATAATCGGAAAAAAAAACCAGTACATTTCCCATCAATGCTTGGTTTATTATCCAGTTTACCATACCATTCAAAAGAATGGAGAAAGCATCACAATCTAGAATTAATATATACGAGGCCTGTTCAAAAGAAAAGGTGAATTTTGAATTTTTGCGGGCTGTGTACATTCGATTATCGATTTTTTGTTGTTGTTGTTATGTTGCTACACATATGTTTGTCATATGTTAGCATTATCAGCCATTTTGGATTAGTGGTTTGTTTTTGACAACTAGAAAGGTTAGTCACATTTTTGTGTGTTTTTCTATTTTTTACTTTTGAAAAGAATGGATCAAAGAATATGTATTAAATTTTGCGTTAAAAATGGAATAAAGTGCTCCAACGCACTTAAAATGTTGACTGTGGCATTCGGCGAGTCTACTTTGTCTCAAAAATGTGTTTATAAGTGGTGCAAGCGCTTTACAGAAGGCCGAGAAGATGTTAATGACGATGAGCGTCCTGGAGTTGTGGAAAAACAAATAATGGATTTTATTCTTTGATCCATTTTTTCAAAAGTAAAAAAATCGAAGAACACACCAAAACGTGACTAACCTTTCCAGTTGTCAAAAACAAACCACTAATCCAAAATGGCTGATAATGCTAACATATGATAAACATATGTATACCAACATAACAACAACAAAAAAATTCGATAATCGAATGTACACAGCCCGCGAAAATTCAAAATTCACCTTTTCTTTCGAACAGGCTATGTATATTATGCAATAGCAAAAAACAAGACATATGACCGCTAAACTTGAATGAGAGTTTTTTCCAAGGCAACTTTGAACTTGTGCGTTTGGTGTTTTTTTTTCAGTTTCAGTGATTTTTAACTAACGTGGTTAGGAAATTGTTAAGAGTCATAAGATTATCATCTGGATGTTAAACAAAATGTGTCATACTATTTATGCAAACTCTTAATTCATAAATAAGGATGAACATAAAACAAACAAGCAACAGTCATTAATACAAACAATCATTATTAGTTATTTGCCCTTCAAAAAATCTTCAATTTGTAAGCAAATATGCATAATATTATGTATTTTAATGTCCAGGAAAATGTAATATAAACCAACTATTTAAGTAAAAAGGGTATCCGAGGATTACTGATAACAAACTGCGGCCTTTTATCGACGGAATAAATTTAAATATGTAGGTAGGATATTTTATTTTTAGTATATTATTATCGTTGATAAGAAAAAATGTCAAACTGCAAAATAGCGTATTGTTTACATAAGAAAATAAACCTCGCAATCAGATATACATATAATCAGTTTAAATATACCTGGAAATCTTATACATACCGGTGCGGATAGCTTAGTTCAAGATGTTTTCAGACTTGATAGTCGTCTCTTCGATTCATTCTTACGTAATTTGGCGCTGAAAATGAACAGGCATCCATCTTTCCTCCCTAATTTAATCAGGTCCTCTTCAAGATCCGCATTGACAACTAATTACCCACTGCCCCTTCCTTAACCTGCCTCAGTATCTTCAAACCGGATGATGATATAGTTCCTCTGGTTGTACACAGTACAGACAGTGGGGCTCTTTTGTGTAAAAAAAAAAACGAGTCAGAAATCAAAATAAACAGTTCGGTGACCAAGACACCTTTTTAACTTGAGTCTTCAGAATACCCAATACATAGTATAACTGAAGAGATAAACCAATAGTGTATTGTGGGCATATCTGTGCGCTCAAACTAATGTCAATTGTCTTACTTCAGGTCAGATTGATCAAACATTTTCAAATAATTCTTTCTTGAAAAGATACATAGTCAATATCATTAGTCTTTCATTTCAGGGGCCCAGGAGTCAAAAGGTGTGGGGCACATCAGTTTTTGTTCGAATCGGTATAGATCACACTTCTAGGGATTGTCTATTCAGTGAGGCTGGTATTTTGGCAGGTGGTAACTTATTTCAACCAACCTCAAACAAAGTCAAAAACGACGCGCACAAAAAAAGTCTCGTCTCACCTGTCGAGCGAGTAGGTCAGCTGTCTGCGTCAGGGTCTGGCTCAGGGGGGCGGGGGCCTGAGAAGCCCCGCCGGCGCTCCCGGGGGCCTCCACCAAATGGTCGCGCTGCACGTCTGGCCGGTGCTGACACTTGTTGAAGTCAGACACTTTCTCTGTCAAGAAAAGGTGGACCAAACGATCATATAAATATTTAGCTCAGTTTATTTTTTTATGTGCATACTATACAATAGTCCTAAGTGCCCGGAGGCAGTGGGACTAGGGCATACCTAATTTAGGTATGTTGTGAAGCTGAAGGGAGTGGGGAAGGCAATTACTGTATATATATTTTTTTTAAATATTTTCAATACGGTATGTTACATGTGTATTGTAAATGGAGAAATCTGTAATGCGCAATAAAAAAGATGAAAATTATACTGCATGAAAAATATCAAGATACCTCTTTGTATTATTTTAAATCTTGCTACATTGCAATTCCGATGACTGAAAAAAAAACATTGTGGGAAGAAAGAAATTTACATTCTTTATTTTTAAAGTATTTTGCACTTCACACCTTATCTAGGAAATCCTTCATAAAATCACGTATTAAAGTCAACGTAACAAGCGATAAAACTAAAGAGATGTATTGTCTGCATGGCTGTAATGAATCATTTAAACATAATTATGTTATACAATGGTACATACGCAATAACAAATGATCTCATTTTTCTTCATACTTTCGCTGCAGTTGGACTTGATGATTATTGTATCAGTAAAATATATGCAATTAAGATAGAGAATCCATGTGATGAACTCATACATTGTTAATTGATTGATTATTAGAGTTCTACAAAAAAGTATATGCAGGTAGTTAACAGAGATTACAAATTTAATGCATAAATAATTAACACGAAATAATGTGATTTAATAAATAAATAAAATAACCCAAAGTATAAACAAAAACTGTAGCATTGTCGATCATATGCTTTGAGGTAGGCACTCTAAACCTGAGGTTCCCAAACTTTTTTGTCCCGTAGACCACTTGCCGATTTTTTCTGTTTTGTATAGACCCCCTGCTTGAAGTCGAACTCGCCAAAAAATAGTACTAGTCGGTAGAGATTTCAAAGCGAAAAGTGCTAGCAAATCAACAAAATTTACCCTCCGAAAAAAAGCACTAGTCAGTAGGGATTTCAAATCGAAAGGTACTAGCAAATCGACAAAAAATCCTCCCCAAAAAAGTTCTAGAAAACTGACAAAATTTACCCTCCGAAAAAAAGCACTAGTCGGTAGAGATTTGAAATCGAAAAGTACTAGCAAATCGACAAAAAGGTGAAAATGATGAAGAACCAGTTCCTCACCAAATATTTGTAGTTCTTTGGTTCTTTGTAGTCTTTGAAGTCCAACTTACATTGAAGTCCTTAGAATAAAGTACTTCATTGAAGTACGACTTCAATTGAAGTATATTAACTGCCGCAAAATGAAGTAGTTCGCACCAACGGAACTACCAACTTCAATTGAAGTATTTGTTCAATGAGAATTGAATGAAGTTGGAACTGCCGCAAAAGGAAGTAGTTCTTTGAAGTTTGCAGGAAGTCAATATTTTGGTGACAGCCTGCCTAAATGGAATCCACTCTCGTGGACCCCCGTTCACGTCTCATGCACCCCCCATTTTTTTTTCATTGACGTAGACCCCTTGCAGGTTGGAATCGACCCCTGGGGGTCGATATAGACCACTTTGGGAATGACTACTCTAAACCTTCCTCCTTTTATCCTTCCCCTACCACACAACATGTTGGTGCAATAAAGCCACTGTTTTAAAATGCCGGATGATTTTTTTACACAACAGTTGGAAAGAATCTAATCTCATGGCAATAATTTGCTGCCAAAATAGAGAGTGAAAAAATGTTGGCAATAAAAAGACGTGTAAAAATAAAATTTCAAGCAACATAGATTTACATATGTAATTAGATACGGCACTAGACGCTCGAAGTGGCCAAACTGAGCCGAATGCGAGAATTCCCTCCCCGCACCACAACGAAATGGAACACGGTTTGAAGTTGCAAGTGTATTGGTTTAACAACTACATTTATAATAACTCTTTGCCAGTAATAATAATGTGGTCAGTGCTCACTTATATATTGTCCATGCGTGATACCCAGAAGCAATGTTTCCAGCCAGATAAATCCAGTGATGTAAGCGATTGGCGTGGCAAGGCCCGGCTTGATGCACTGATTAGTGAAGTTATCCGGGTAGTAGTGCTGGGAGATTGTCTGTATGAGCAGCAGGAAAGCATTCCATAGAGAAACCACGTAGATGGGCGCCCTGTGAAGGGTGTACGTCTTCTGGTAGAATTCTAGGTACCAGCGCACTCGCAGACTATGGTGGGTCTTTTTGAGGATGTAATCGATGACCTGTGGTAAAGAAAATAATATTATTACTTGACATACTTAACTTAGCGGTTGGTGGTGTCTCTAGAGAAACATTCCCAGGTTAAGAATAACTTGACAATATTTGAAATCTCCCAACTAGCGTAATTAAAAGCAGAAAATGTTGCTTATGCAATGATGGAGGAGTTAGGTTGCAGAGCATTGACACCGCGACACCTGGGTGCAAACCAGACACTTTAGACCATTCAGTTATGAACCACTTGACACAGTTAAGTTCAGTTTGTGGCACCGATAGTGTAGATTTTGTGGAATTAGTTCCTCCTTTGACCGCCTGTAAAGTTAAGGGTGTCAAGCTATGGTAGTGTTTTAGAATAACAACACAAAATTAATACATTATATTATTGGATTGAGGGAGGTGTAATGGAATTTATAAAATCATAGGGTCATCACATCACTCTCTTTGGGTCATGTCATTAAAGTGAAAGAAAATAGTAATATTTTTCTTTGACTGCAACATATATTATATAACGACCAAAAATACTCAAACATGCATTGCTTGGACATCAATAAAGGACAGCCATTTAAAAAATAATAATTCTCAATATGAACAATAATCTCTCTCCTTTTTAGTTAAATACCAATATAGTTCATTAGACCTCCAGATTTTTTCGTTTGGCCTGTGAGATTTTTTATGGGAAATTCAATATAAGTTTTTTGTTCATAAATTTATGACATCTATTAATTGTCAGCATCTGATCACTATTGTTATTGCATTGTACAAAAGTATAAAAATACAGCCAGAATTGCTCCTGATAAACTATTTATCAGCATTTCTGAGCGGTTCGTTCCACATTATTGAGGTTATGATGAAATGTCAAATGAGTTTCAAAACAAATTTGAAAGCTTAAAATCGGTGCTATCACTATGTTACCAAGACATTTATCTGCTGGTGATGATCTTTGTAATGGAATAAGAATGGTTGTTAAAAAAATAATTAATTAACTAATTTAATTCAAGCCAAAATTATTACGGGGAACAGAAAAGGTACTGTATATTTCATTCCTAGAATTTTTTTGAACACCTTATCATGTGTTACTATTCGATTCAATAATAGTATTTTGATAATTTGTATAGCACAGTTTTTGTGAAAAATCACCTCAATGGCGCTGTACAAATTTTAATTCCTTGGCTACATATTACTACTAAACTACATATAATATTTGGCATATCAATATTTATTTATATTGTGTACAGAGATAATATACAAAAACATACTTAACTGGCAGGTCACTTCAGATAAACACAATTACTTTATTTATCTTTAGTTTGGAAAAAGATACAGTTTTGAACTAAGAGGAAATGATCTGAACTAGATTTGGTTTGGTTTTATATTTTTTTGTATTTCCAAATTACGTAAATGCAATTTTATTTTGATTAAAAAAATAAATAATCTGGTAGTGAGGATAGGGATAAAAACCATTTTTCTCTTTCATTCATTACTAAGAAGATACATATATATTCTTAACATTTTCATGGATTAACGGGATTTATATTGTGGTGAAGAGTTATATAATTAATATTCTTAATGCGCTATTACCTAAATATTTTAAGTAAGCATGCTATACCATTCATCGGCAGTTGTAGTCCTACAAAAGGGCGAAGCCCTATTAATGATCACCAACTAGTAGCGTATCTCAACAACAAGTCAATAAGAATAAATAAACTGCTAGTCAATAAGAATACCCAAATATGTATTCGATATTATCAACTTTAACGAGTTCATTGCACAGTGAACATGTAAGTTGATCGCAATTTCCATTATGTATTCTAATTTTTAGATTGTCAGGAGGCCTTTTAAAATATTTTTGTAAAGAGATAAATAAAAAAATTTTAGACAAAGAGATAAATACGTCTGTAATTTTATTGTCTTATATGTGAGGTTCACCAAATAATAAATTGAAATTATTTATAGTGGATACTTCAAGTTGCTTTGGAAAATGTTTCTCTTTAAAAAATATGTTGCAGTGGAATTACAATATGTTGTTTAATTGTTTTATCATATTAGTAGATGTTCCTGCAGTTCCCTTAGAATTAGGGTGATTTAAGACTATTAAAGCAACCTACACATAATAAGTATATTTTTTTATGTAATATGTTTGTGACGTATATGTTGAGCCGTTTTAATATTTGAAAATAATTAATACGGGCATAAGAGGAATTGTCTTAGTTCATTATAAAAGCATGAAAAACTAAACAAAAGTCCTAATATCATTTAACATATGAAAATTTGGGCATCCGTAAATATATTTTTAAGTAAATTCAAGTTTCAATGCATAAAAGTTTTCCAGTGATTTATTTCAGTTGCAATGTTGCTACACCCATTGTGACGCATTAAATTATTTATTGAATAATACCTAGAGATCACTTACACTCATTGACAGACGTTGAAGCAAGGTACGTCAATTAATCAAAATTAGAAAATGTTCACATTTTTTTGTTTTGTTGATAAAGAGTATTTTTCTGATAAAGAGAATCTATTACGGTTGTTACCAGATAGTAACTTAAACAAACATCATAATATTGCATGCGTAACTAATTATGAACTAGCTTAAAAAGTTTATCATTTTAATTTAAGTTTATCGTTTAAAGCATATTGCAGTTTTCTTCATTGGGAATGATGAGAGAATAATTATCCCATTAAGAATTTGTCACTTTTGACAAACATTTCTGGCTACAAAACACATGTCAATTATTATTGGATTATATTTTAATTAATGACCCATTATTATTGTAAAACAAAACACATATTAAAAAAGAGGGCTTCCAATGAGAACTCATTGTGAAGGTGTTGTGTCCCCAATGAATAAAACTGGAATAATATGTAAATGGGAACATAACATGCATGAATACATAACAAAATAAAACAAGTTTTACATACCAATGTGAAAAACCAGAATGCGGCATGTAGGTAGAGCATTATAAAGTAAGAACGACATTTGTGATTCGTATCAGGCTCTTCTATAGCAAGAACTATTCCCACAATTGATATGATAGTAGACACTATAATGTGGATTGTAGAAAAGGCGATGGTGTTCAGAGGTTCGAAGTGATGGGGCTGATTAGAAGTTTGATTAACCAATCTTCCATCTTCGTCCGTTGACGAATTGAAAAATGTCGCACCCTAAAAATAAAACGAATCACTTTATTAATTTTATTTTCAAAGCACGTATCTCGTGTAGCTTAACTCTAAATAAATAAAAACGTCGAGAAAACCTGGCAGAAATTTGCACACGAATATATGACTTACCGGTTGGCTAGTGTTAAAGTTTTTGTTGATGCTGACCATGTTGTCGTTTATCGTAGTAAATTACATCTAAAAAGTTTGATAATTCACATCCCGACCACGGAACAACACCTCTCGGGTACGTGATAACGAAACGGGCGGAAAGACTAACAAATTTGGCGTTTTTTTTTTAAACAGACTGTATTTTGCGCGTTAACAGGATAAACAAGACACGCAGCTGTCTCTTTCTTTTTTGTTAGATAAAAAAGATGTTTTAAACAAATAACAAAAAGTTCACTGGTTTGATTCCCAAATCCCAACAAAAAATCAAAATTGCGCAATACAAAAAATTTCGTTAAAGTTTCGTTTGGAGTCAATTCAACACTACTTATTTGAAAGCTTTTTGTTGTCCTTTATTGCTTTATTGTTATTGTAGGACAAATTCAGAATATCAAAGGTCATTATTTTACTTCGGCATGTTGACGCTAGGTGCATTGAGTTATATGACCAAATTGTTAAAATGCATGCGCACTGTGCTTTTGTTTAGATCATTGAAGGGCCTACACAGTACTATAGACTAGTACGTAATACCCAGAGGGTCATGTCATGCACTCATAACACATCCAGTGGTGGTGGGTCTGACCAGAACCATTGACAAAAATTTATTACTGCGTATTTTAAAGCACTCATTTGTAAAAAAATATATACGTATTCCACTACCGTAATGGAAATAAAATTATTATTTTACGACGGTGAGATTTAAAAGCCACTTCATGCCATAAAACAATTGGATATAAATTAAGCTTTGCGCGCGGCGTTCAAAAAGTAGCTCAACAGTTCGTTTTTCTGGTTTGTCGATCTGAGCATGAGTAGTCGAGTTTGAGAGAGCTCACTCTATCACAAGGCAGTTTCAGGCGCCACCCACCAGTAGGAAGTAAAAAGGTATGTGTTCAACTTGCCCACTATACAAAACGCTGCGGATCGAATGGCAGCGTCACGGACCCATCCCCGCCGCCACTTCACCCCACCGAGTCAGCCACTGCTATTACTTCGAAATAACCAGAGCGAGCGTGCGAAACAAACGAGCTCAGTACAAATAGGGAACGAGCACGATTTTACACTTATACCGTAAGACCCCCACTAACTATTACATTAGGTAAGCATGTAAGGTTTGTAATGCGTGAATTAATGTAAATTGTGTATTTGGTTACGTTATTTCTCTATTTCAGTGCCAATACACAATCTGCAGCACGGACAAGACGTTTCACATACCCAACTGCGGCTGCGTCCCTAATGCAGCCTGTGACATTTTTTTAAACCTATAATAGAGTCTTTTAGAGTTAATTGAAACAATATACATTCAAAAGCATGATAGAAAACAACTCCTCTTGATTTAGAAACTCTCCAAGAGTGCTATACGAGAAACCGTTGTTTGTTTTTACCGTGCTATATTTTTTCTATGGAATTGCTTTTGACAGATTGTTTTCTACGGTTGGTATTTTACCCCAATGTTTCGTAACCATAGATTTTCACATCTGTCAGATGTCAAAACTATTTCAAGTTCATTATATATGTACTTGTACAAGTTGGAACAAGAAGTCATACTTACACGTAGCTTCTAAAAATAATAAATTATTTTCTACATTAAAAACTATCAGTGGTGAGGTAAAAATAACTTTCTTATAATTGAAAAAGGTTACTTTGATTTTTACCTCTGTAACTCTTACTTAATTTTCAATATCATATTTTTGTAAGCATAAGAAACCACAGTGGTTCTGTAAACGTTTATTTTAGTTTTGTAAAAGCAACTTCTACTGTAAGAAGTTGAAGAAAATATAATACATATGCTAAAATTATTTCTCTTTTTCAATCATCAATAAGTACCTATTGCTCCATAATTCATTTAATATATCCATATCTAATTTATTTTATTGATTCATTGTCTATATTGAAAAGATAATATTTACTGATAAATTATATTCTTTTTCAGGTGTTTCCCAAATGGAGTCCAATGACAACTCTTTAATGGAGTGCTGCACGATTGCTAAAATCTGTGTGAATGGCAACGAAAACGATCCCCATTACATTATCGGGTTCTGGGGGGACGATGTAAAACTTATGTTGGTCCATAAAGACGAATACTGGAGAGGAAAGCTTGCCCCAGAAAGATTCAGTCATTATTACGAAGGCTTAAACATATCGAAAGAGCAGTATGTCATAAACACTAAAAGAGCTCTGACAACAAATTCTAAAGATAACAAATACACATTTGAATTTACAGAGCCCCAATTGATAGTGAAAATAACTGAAATTAAAGTCGGTATAACCCTTCGACATGGGATTGTTGATTTTAATGAACATTTTAAATTAGGAGGGAATAATTTATTAATCGATACATTACTGCAGATGAAAGAGCTCTCCGAAAAAAAATTAAAGCAACAAGAAAGCGAATCGGAAGAGTTAGAAAGACATTTACGAAGTGTAATAGACAAGTGCGAAGAGTTCTCCAAGTTAAAGCAGGTGATGGAGGAAGACTTGTATATCAAGTTCTTGGCTATATTAAACAATAAAAAAGAACGTGTCGCCAAAATGGAGGAGTTTATCAACGACGTCAGAGAAGGTAACAAAACTTAATTCTTTTAGTTTTGATAAAATATTGTTTAGGGAACAAAAAGTATGATTTTTATTCACGTAATCCATTGGCATACCCGCCGCGGCAGTTAATATTTTAGCATTCACAAACCTAACCACCGAAGTTGTATTACCGCTTCCCCTTCTTTGGTGTATTAAAGTAATAGTACTCTGACCACTAACTAATAACCATTACGCCATGTCTCCGCAGTGGTAGATGAGATTGAGATAGACATTTTACTAATCTTTGTGATGCATGTTAATATTAATTAATAGTGGTACGATTTTACTATTTTTACAGTAAGCTGCAAGACAAAAATTATTCCCCTAAATGGTGGATCACTTTTTGTTTCAGTTTGAATATTTTCAAATGTTTCCATCTATTTAGAGACATTAGTCTTCTCAATTTCTACTTTCAGCTGACTGTACTATTTTTGAAACGGTTTTAGTAAAATTTTAAAATCTTATTTTAACCAGATCATGTCTTTATAAACATTCCACATATGTCTTGCCATACTAATTTTCATTTTCGCAGTATTCATTAATACAAGTACCTAATTTTTGTCTGGCAAAATATTTCGTTAACAAAAATAATAATAACAGCGAACTTATATAGCGCAGTTTTGTGATAGTCAACTTCAAGTGGGTTAATTTTAAAACATTGTTTCAGATACCAAATTATTCAAAAAAGTTCCCGCCCTGCAAAGCACACCACGTCCAGTGCACGCCATGTCTGATTCCGAATGAGTTCTTGATCCTCTTAAATTATGTACCGTTTTTCTGTAATACTTAATGTAAACTTTGTGCAAATAAATAATGACATGTCATTGTTAATGACTAGACAGCGGATTAAAAGCACTATTCAAATGGCGAAATATTAATGCTAATACGCACTATCAATATCAATGCTAAAATATTTGATAAAAAATTTAAAAAGAACCGGTTCCCCAAGAAAATAATATTGGACGGTTCAGTGACCCTCTCTAATTTGAAGATTAAAATGGTTGAAATATGCATTAATGACGAAAAAAGACTCAAATTTACACTAATGACTATAAAGGCTTAAATCCATTATGCATGTTTATATACTAATCCAATATCTATGACAAGCAAAGATATGTTCCAATACTAATATGACATATATTTAGTAAGTCATATTTTAGAACTACATAATATATTATGTATGTTGTTTTTTAGTTATGAAATGATTTTATTTTTCCTGATAATATTTATGTAGTTTGACCGATTGATTTAAAAAAATAAACTGTTTCTATGAGATTGCTATGGTCCTGTCACTGAGACCTCCGCATAACCTCTCTTTTTGATACATGCATTGTTTATGAGAAAGAGACTACAACGGAGATATCAGTGGTGTGCCAATATTTACAGATTCTAGGTATTAATGTTGACAATATACTAAAAGTATTAATATGAAGCATTTATTTTTACTATTATTTTTATTACATTTAATTATAATTTTAAAAAAATATTGTTTATAATGTTATGATCTACTAAGTGCTATTAGTTTTTATTCCATATTATTTTTTTTTTAATATGTTTTATTTTTAGGGCTATAATAATTTACGTACTTATCTTTTAGAAACGAAAACTGTTGACAAATATATTAATTAGTGTAGTACAGTATGTGATATATGTATGTATATTTTTGTGATTTTATAGTTGCAGAATAATGTATACTATTCCCTAGGCCCCCGGTTATATAAATTAAAGTACTGAATCAGCAAAGCTATTATTGTAGTTTTGTCATAAATTATCACGGGCACTTGAAATAACCACTTAAAAAACATGTTAAGGTCCCTCCTGATTACCGATTTATAGAGCAGTCAAATCAGCCATAATAATTATTGATGTTTAATATTGTTATGTGTACTGCAAAAAGTGAACAAAATAATAGAAGCTCCAGTAGTAGTAACGCATCCATTTGTATTAAAATATAATATTGTGTATTCCTCAATAATAAGACGCGCATATTCTTAACTGCACTTTGTGACTTTGCAATCTATGTGACTGGTACGGGTGCAGTTCTGCAGAGTTGTTGTGAAGATTGCCTTGGTGATATGTGACAGGCATCAGATGAAGGAAAATATTCCTAATAATTTTCCCCATCGTTATTATTGTAAATTGGCATGTTATCAGAGTATCAAAAAAAGTCCGATTGTATTTTTTACTCATGCCCTTGTGATTAGTAGGCCACATTATTAAGAAATTACAAATATAATAATCCTTTATAATATGAATATTACACCAATATTTTTATACTAGTTGTAAAATATAATAACCACCTTTAGGGATAGTCCAAAATCTATTTTTAGTAATTTTTCTACGATATGTCAATCGACACGCCCTGGATAAAGTACTCCTGCAAAACTGTTTATTTAAGTAGCAAATGATATTTTTACCCCTGTCTTACAATGATTCTACCACAACATTTAACAAAACAATAATTAATTTTATCAAAAATTGAACCAACAATTTATGATAAAATTAAAAACAGAATCACTTTAAAGTTCGTTCCTGTAAGTAACGGTTTTGTAGTTTGAGTGTTTTGTGTTTGACCTGTCAAAAGTGATCTAATACGTTTTTTGTATTAATCAATAAAATGATTTGATATGATCTTCATTGTTGTTTTTCTTATCTAATGACTAATGACCTACAATGTCTGCGATGAGCCAGAGCTGCAGCAATAAAAGAAGACGGATAATACAGTGTGGTCTGACTTATCGGATAAAGAACCTTGGCCAATTACAATGGCTCAAAATATAGATATTGCGTCTTCCCAAAATATTGCTAGCAACATGAAATAAAAATAGTATAGGAAGGCTTATAATAAAAACAAAGCTTACCAATCTTCTTCTTGGAACCTTTCAAATACAAAAAAAGGAAATTTATTTAGGACACAACTTATTTTTTTTTTTCAAAAAAGCCTTCTTTTTCATACCTAACTCATTTGTATAAAAGTAGACATGGTCTATTTATATTTTCAGGCATCCATATTGTCTGTTATTAATACTGTTTACCCCCAAAATTCACCATACTGGGTCGCGGACCCCTTTACAAACCTGGGTCTCGGGGATTTCCTCCCCTCTCAGCAGCCCTGTACATAATACTAAGAGGATAACTGTAAGGCGCCGTTTTGTTAACATTTGGATTAATAAAGGTTAACACATTTACTTATAAATCTTATAGACACTTGCCATTATGTACTTCTAACGCACTACCTGAACAATCATTGTTGACTTAATCTATATTTAAAGTATACAATAAAATATAATCATGGTTTGATTTTATTTCCCATACTAGTTTTCGAACCATCTACAAAATCACTACAATTTATCAAAATGTCACTTTTAAAAAACACTTCAATTTGATGATTTTATTCATTTTCTTGTCACACTGAAGGATCTTGTCTTTTATTAACCTTCCTGATACTTAAATATTAAGGTAGATTAGGAAATGTGAGGAATTGCACCACGGATTAGCTTTGGACAACTTAGTGGGACTCCCAAGTTATAGGTTCACAGTTCACACGCAGCATTGCCAAACTGCCTTTAGCATGGCTAGGAAATGAAGTCAGCTATGCAGTCTCATTGACTTTAGACTAATGTTCAAGGGAGAGGATATTATGCAGTGCTGGGGATAATATTGTGAATAAAACAAGCGACATATGAAACACATCCAAGACTCTTTATTTGCAAAGTCATTAGTTCAGTTCCATAATAAAAGATATTAGAATAAATGTGTTGTATATTACTTCAAATTGGTAGTATACCTACCTGTATATATTATTTTCAATTTGTTTTTCAAGGTGTGGTATAAGAAAACTAATATGTTTAGCTCAAGCTAACATTGCTTGGATAAAATTACTCAAGGACTTGCGTAGACACTCTTTAAAGTTATAACTCGGTTCCCTTCTAATATGTAGTTTTGATATTTGGAGACCATTATTTTACAAGGATTTCATCAGTCATTAACTTTTTTAAAGGTATAAACGTAATCATTGCGGGTCCTCCAGACATTTCAAAAAAAAAATATATACATATATTCACGGCATGTATAAAATGATCTCCAATTAAAATTGAACAGAACCAGAAATTAAGGCCAGTTGTAAAGTGCTTTCTATTAGAAAATAACATAGAAAAGTGTTCAACGAGTATTCGTTTTTAGAAGTCTAGTAAAGATATTAATTATCTCCAAGATACGAGATGACTAGGAGCCCAAACCACCTTTCTGTATGCCATTCAGTAGGCATCCTTAATTATTATACGGTAATAATGGATATGAAGTGAAACTTATATTATTTACTTCTAGTGAATTGATTTGTATAACTCGGGACGGTATTTTCCCAGCATAATTAATTCTCATCAACCCTTGGTGGCGATCGCAGGCAGATAGAGTAGTCCCGACGAATAAAGGAGAACCGGTGAATCATAAAAGGTATACTACAAGCTTCCAGTGTTTATTTTACAAAACATAATTAGACATACTTAATCTACATTACAGTGCAGACGCTCATTACCTAATTATTTAGTATTATTGCGAGTGAAGGTACGGAATGCATACCTTCACTCACACAAATATAGATTACCACATTACGGATTGCGGTGGTATCCGAAATAGTTGCAGATTCATTATGGAAAACAACACAACTAGTAGTGGATCTGACAAAACGTTCTAAACCTTGAGTTGCTATTTTGTAGGATCAAATGTAAGTTTTGTTGTTTTCTAAAACTGCTCAAGTGCCCAAACTTTTCTCATTATTCTCGGAATAAAAGCCATGCTTTCCAAATATTATCATTTTATTAAAAATCAACAATAGTGTGCGTTACAAAAGATATGGTTATCTCCATTTTATTTCAGCACTTACAGGATGTCCAGAAAAGCTCAGAGCGGGAAGCTTACTCATGCATTTCAGCTGATGTCAGCCAGCTTAGAGAATAGTGAAACCTTGGCAGTTAAGTATTAAGATACTGGACGCAAACTGCAGCGTGAAGCGCAGATTACCGAAACGTCCACAATATCAATATAAAATAAATATACCTAGAGGCACGGACTATATTACTTTACTCATAACATTAGGCTGATCTATTCAGTAATATTAATCCATTAGAATGGTGGCTTTTTACAATACATAGCAACACATACAACCGACGTTAGAAGTTTCATAAAAAAGAAAAGTATTGGACACAGAAGCCATTCATATTGCGATACACCAATTAAGTATTAAATAAAATCACCATCAGATAGAATCTGGCATACATATAATTATATTAGCAGGTAATCAATCTTAACCAATTAAAACTCTGTTTTGAATGTCCCTTAACTTTTTTTATCAAATACAAATATACATGTTTTTTTTTGTTTATTTTTAAATTCACTATCAATTGATCTTTCAAAGAAATGAAGGCGATGAAAATCTTATGCTAAGCAGCGCTCTATAATGATAGCATCAGACGCAAATAATAAGAGTAAAAAATGTTTAAGTATTGATCGCGATATTTAAAAGATCAATTGATGAATTTCCAACAAGCGGACAATTTCAAGTGACACATAAAACAAAATTTAACCAGGATCAAAACACATACAAGAGCATTGAAGACATAACATAATGAAAACTCTACAGTTTCTTTGCATTCTTAAATACTCACCAAGGAGTACACAAAACTGATTACACAAAGCTTATCCATTTGACATTATCAAACAGATTTCAACGCCGTATAATTTTATTATAGCTTGGATTGAATTATAAAAAAATAGATTAAAAAAACACATGAACCAGAAAACGGAATGATTACAAAAAGTATATATGTTATTCAATTATCTATTATGTATGAATAATAGTCATTAAACCTACTGTACACAAATCAAATTAACATTCTACACCAGATTGTAATGAAATAAATCAGCCATGTTGTATTCCCTAAGACCGCTGATGATCCAACATGCCCGAGGAAACCCTCTGTGTAATGCTAAGGTTTCCATTGTGTCCATATCGCTGCAACAAACAACATACTCTGAATTAGTACACATTACGAGGGAAGAAACAAACTAGCGACGCAACGTGACGGGAGAACACGGCCGGCTTGGCTCGTCGCCCACTTACATTTGAGAGTTTAGGCGAGCAACGCTCAGCAGCAGCCCTTGTTCCCCGTGTCCACGGGCCGGCCTTGGTCGATCTTGACCCGAGCCTGCGCGTCCTGCGACTGCGAGGAGGGCGGGCCCACGCGCTGCATGATCTCTGCCGCCATTGTCATGAAGGCCTGCTCCACGTTGGTGGCATTCTTGGCCGATGTCTCCAGAAACGGGATGCCCAGCTGCTCTGCGTACTCCTAGAAATTGAGAATGTCACTTATTTAGTTTATTCAGGACTGGAGTTCTCGCGCGACCAGGTACCAGAGACGGCACAAGACAGACACATTACCAACAGCTCTTGTGACGGTTTGTGCGTGAATCAGTTATAATCATTTACATCTATCTGTTTTGCCATGGAATCAAATGGACAATAATGGTTTTTCCTTCTAAATTATACTGTTAAATCGAAATATCACATAATGTGTAATAACAAATATTTTTCCTTTTAAATCGGATACTTTAAACACATTTGGTTTACTTTAACCTTAACCTCTGGAATGCCAGATTCTCCCAAGGTACAATTTCCGTCGCACCTTCCTGACTGATTTCATAATACATAACTCACTTGTGTTTTACAAAATAATGTTTTTGTCAATTATGCTATCTTCTCAGATAATGTGTTGATCTATTTTTTCAAATTATATGCTAATGGTACAAGTGGTTTTTCTGGAATAGTTACTTATATTCGGAGAATCGGTTTTTTCTCCCTCATGTCACTAAAAAAAGGTTCGTTAAGAAATTATTTTATTGTATTTTCGTATGGTTGAATAAATTTTCTTTCAAATAAAAATAAAGTTGCATAGTTTTCCTGGAAATGCAAACAGTTATGTCACTTTGAAAATCATTTTTTTCTGCCAAACTGACGTAAGCAAACTTCAAATATTTATTATTTGACTTATACCCAACATAACGCAATGCAAAATATCTCTATGGATTGATTATTTTGTTGAAAAGTGATTACAGTTCATTTAAATTTGCAAACAGGTTTTAGAGGATAAAAACTCCTGAAAAGACAATGATGATTAACGACGGTTTAAAATGCAGTAAAAAAACACAAATTTTAGCAGCTATGACAATCTAACAGTCAACCAACATACCAAAATATACCATACCAATCAAAAGGTTTCCTTGGTGTTAAGATTACGTATAGTATTTTCTATTATTAGACTAAATAAATTATTTTGAGTTTCTCACCGGTTTGATTTCGAATAATCATCATTCTGATAGGGTCTATATTTTTTTAATGAACAGTAAGATGAGGGTAATAATTAATAATTATTTAAATGTATAATAAATATTATATTATACATTTAAATAATTATTTTAAAGGAAGTTTTTAAAATAGTGTAGTTTTATCAAGTTGACTGCTCCAAGAAAGATGGCAGTAACTCCGAATTGAGGTTTTTGGACTAACTTCCATTTATGGGAGTCCTAAGTTAGTGCAAATTTGAGCAAAGTACTAAAACAGTTTTTGATGTATTCAAAATGAATTCTTCTTCAATTTAAAATCATGAAAAACACTCACCTAATATGAAGAAAAAAAAAAAGAATATTAAAATTGCTCTCTCGCAAAATGACCTAATGTGACTTGGAGCAGTGGAAGTGATTGTGAAAGATCAGTGAAAATAAATGTTTACCTTGGCTGTGGTGTAGTCAACAACTTTTCTCGTGGTGAGATCATTTTTGTTTCCTACAAGTAGCTTATTGACTCCGTCACACGCATAGCGATCGATTTCTTCTAACCATTGTTTCACATTTCCAAAGGATTCCTGAAAAAGAAACAAAATAATAATAATATACCGTTGATGGAACACTGATAAAAAATAACAACTTTACTGCTAAAATGTTTAATAAGAGGTGTCCGGTGCTGTCAAGGAATCGGTTATAATTTTAAGCAGAGGAGGAATGGTGGTTTAAAATAAATAATTACGATTTTATAACTCATTAAGGCAATTATTAAATATATACAATTTGGTGCAGACAGGGGAGTGAGATTTACCAAGGACTTTATTTTCATCAGGATCCTAGAGTGCAACTGAACAAAATAGGAACAAATGACCATCAATAAAATTTTCTTTTTCTCAACCATCGAAAGCAGACAGTTTAGCCTAGCGTTGGGAAAAACTTCAATGTTTTGTGAATGCTTCACGAATTGTTAGTTCTTTAAAATGAACACTTCAATTGAAGTAGAACTCGCAAAAAAAAAATTTGAATCGCTGCAAATTGAAATAGTTCTTTCAATGAAATGAATGAACGTTAAACTGAACTACCGACTTCAGTTGAAGTATTTTTTCAATGAAATGAATGAAGGCTAAAATGAACTACCAACTTCAATTGAAATATTTGTTCAATGAAATGAAGTTATTGAAATGAATGAACGCTTAAATGAACTACCTACTTCAATTGAAGTATTTGTTCAATGAATGAAGTAGGAACTGTTGACAAAAGAAGTAGTTATTTCAAAGCGGTCACAACGCTAGTTTAGCCCATTTCATATGTGGGCAACTTCTTTTTGTTTTTCACAACAATAGATGCTATCCAATGATATTGGAATTCCAACACTCACCTTATAGCCACGCTACATGCCCAGCATCGTCACACTCAAGTGTGGAGAATATTTAAAGTTATGACGGATTTTGATAAAATGAAAAGGATATTTCAGATTCTAAGCTCACGCTTTCTGGCAGTAACCGCCATATCAGACACAATAAATATCTAGTGTAGGGTTAGCAGTTGACTCAGTAGAAACAAATGGCTGTTAATACAACAAAGTAGTGAGTCACTTTGCCTCAGAGATAACATGTATTTATGTAAAGATTAAGTGTAACTTATTGGCTCCTAGTAAAGCGAACGCTGACTGATTGTTGATGGACTGTAACACTAATTATTGTTGTTTGCAATACTATATGACGATGTGAGTATAATTTAGCCAATTAAGATAATTTAATCTCTGAAAACAAAAATGAAATAATATGTATGTTCATATTACCGATTCTTATGAGTGTATTCGGTACTCGATTCTAAAGGCCTTATATAAAATGCGACATTGGTTTTCTTTCAAGTCAGTATTTCCAGGGATTTTCTGTTCAGTGGCTAGAATACTGAAGTCATAAGAGATTGAATGATTGTTACCTGATCCGTGCAGTCGTATACGACAATGATCCCGTGCGCCCCCCGGTAGTAGGAGGAGGTGATGGTCCTAAACCTCTCCTGGCCGGCCGTGTCCCAAATCTGGAGCTTGATGGTCTTGCCATCCAGGTCGATGGTTCTAATTTTGAAGTCTACACCGATGGTGCTGATGTAGCTCTCTGTGTAGGTATCGTCTGCGAATCGGAGCAGCAGACATGATTTTCCCACGCCCGAGTCTCCAATCAGCAGCAATTTGAAAAGGTAGTCGCTGGAGGAGAAATAATAAAGACAGGTTGACAATTTGTTATTTTGTGAATGGGTGAGTCGTCGAGAATTGACAAAACTGGATATGTTTGAGAGGCTTATGTCCAAAGCTGGACAGGAGACGTGGGTTCAATTCTCTGCTAGATTAGTCCTCCATCATTCAGCGGTGGATGTAAAATGACAGTTGATACTCAGACAAGGCAGTGAAATGTATTTGAAGCCAGCTGAAGGGTTCAATTTCTCCTTACCGCACTGATCAAAATATTATATAGCTGTGAACTGTTTGTTCCTGGTATATGCAGAGTTATATAGTGATTGGTTTAAACTTCTGAGCATTTTATCTGTAATCACAATTTCATGTTTTATCTGGGAATGCGAAAATTAGTACGGACTAAAAGCACTAATCTTATAAATTTGTGATTACAGGATTGGAACTTTTATCAAATAATTTTTATTATTATGGCTTTATTATTTTTCCTTCTCAAATGCAAGTAGTATGTTCAATGCAGATGGATTTGTTTCTCCTCAATTACTAAACATTTTCCAACTATGGGCAGATTCCTGACGTATTACTTCATTCATTTCAATCCACTTTTAATTTAGTATATGCTTCTGGGTGCACGTATTTCATAAAGTGCATCTATGGGTAAGATTTTTTTAAATCTCAAGAATTCATTAGAAGTTAAATGAAAAATATTTCATAAAAACAAAAGAATCAATAGAGATGTGTTCAATTAGAGATTTGTATGACTCAGATTCCAATGAATTAGACTTGATCAACACATTGATCGTCAAGTTAAGTATCATTATGTTTTTTTTAAATGTTGATTCATTCAAAAATACAATAAGCTGAGATATGTATGTATATAGAATATAAATATTTTTAAAATCGAAAAAATTTTTTGAAATGATGGCTTATTATTTATTTGGTCACGTGTGAAACCCACGGCCCCGTTGATACACGGAGATGCCGGTCACCGGGGACCCCCACGGCGTGTAATGTGTTAAATGATGTCTGTTTTATGTATACAAAAAAAATCTGTATTAAATTGTACAAAGATATTGAAAATTCATATATCTGTACCTTGGAATCAAATGTGGTCAAATAAAAATATTAATCGCTAATTAGGGAAATTCAATCTCTCAAAATTTTTACACATGTTTTCATTTTGCCGCCATGTTTGTTTCATGACCCCCAGAACTTGAACATAAATTAATCCCGTGACACATTTTGGTGTTTTCTTAAACTTTTTTTCTAAGGTACAGATATAAGGCATCACTGATAGATTCCTTGTAATCTTTCTTTCTGTTAAAGAAGTGGCAGGACCATACAAATATTTAGTTTTATTTATTTTATATTAGTTACTTTGTACATTCAAGTTTACAAGTAGCTAATTATTTAATTTTGTTTTTGACTTATTATATATTATAATATTTTAACTTATATACTACTTATTATTTTGATTTATATGCATTTTAAATAATTTATACAGGCTATTTTGAATTTATTGATAGGCATAATTTTGATGGTTTCCGGCAGCGCATTATAAAATTTCATGACAATATGGAAGATCTACAGTTTCTCGTGTCTAGGATGAACCAAGTATGTATGCAAAATGAGTTGATGATGAATGTAAGTAAGTCCAAAGTGATGGTGTTTGAAAGAGAGAGTACGAGAACAGCGTGCAATATAGTTGTGAATGATGAATACTTGGAGCAAGTGGATGAGTTTGTGTATTTAGGAAGTATGTTTACGAGAGACGGAAAGGCTGATAAGGATATTGAAAGAAGGGTGAATGCAGGAAACTCCATTAATGGAGGACTGAACGCTGTTGGGGCAAATAAGAAATTGTCCAAAGAAGCGAAGCTAGCAGTCCACAATGGAGTGCTTATACCAACTCTGATGTATGGCAGTGAGGCATGGAACTGGCAGAGGAAGGATGAAAGTAGACTGAATGCTGTGGAAATGAGATCTTTGAGACGGATGTGCGGTAAAACCATGTATGACCGTTTTACAAATGTGGATATCCGGAAAGAATGCATGGCTGATATGAGCGTAATGGATAGGATCAAGAAAGGGACGCTTAGACGGTTTGGGCATGTAGAGCGAATGAATGAAGAAAGGAGTGTGAAAAGAATATATGATGCGAAAGTGAATGGAAGAAGAAGTCGAGGACGCCCGAGAAAGACATGGCACGATCAAGTAAATCAAATACTTGAATCGGGTCATGTGAAGAGTCAGAATAACAGAAGAGTATGTATGAGACGATGTATGAATGTAAATGAAGCAAGAAGTGTGTGCCAAGACAGAGTTGTATGGCGGTCCCTCCTCTCTGCCTACCCCTGCGGAGAAACGGTGTGAGGGTTAGTTAGTTAGTCCCTTTATATAGTAAGCTATTTTGTGTGTTGGCTTTATTTTTTTCTGGTAGTCTAATTTCTTTGCATGACCTTGTATTATATTTGTGAATATCAACATTGTAGATACATAATTTTGTCAGAAAAATATTTTGGTAACAAGTTGTTCTTCATTTTATGTATAAACATCAATGTGTTTAATGATAAGTGATGTGAAATGTAATTTCTGGAACAGAATCCCAATTTATAATATTCATTACACACACGGTATCCTACACCATCCTATGGCTTTGACGGCTCGAGTAATGACTGTTATCCAGAAACCGACACAAATAGCAGTAATGTGTGTATTGTTTTGATGGAAAGTGAAATATATTTTTAAACCACCACTATTTTTAAACGTTCTTGGGTTCCGAATAACCTGACAATATTAAAAAAAAAAAAAAACCTCCTCCTTGTGCAATAATGGAAGACTAAGCTAGCAGAGGAATTGAACCCACGACGCCCAGGTGGGAATCCGATGCGTTTCTCCGCTCAGCTACTAATCTGTCAGAATTTCATTATTTCTTTGTCTACACACAAGTGTAGATATTATTTATATTTATAATGTAAAGTAATGTATGGTGCAACTTGATTAACATGAATAAAATATTTCCATTCAATAAGAACAGTTGAAATAATTGGTTGAAAAACATATTGATCTCTTTCTGAACTCATTGATGACATCGATTTGAGCAATTGCCAATTTATCCAGTGTACATACTGTACAACATGAACACCAGTAATTTAAAATAAACTAAATCTTTTAGAGTTGAATAAATAGAATCACACAAAAGGTGGAAATGAATTAAGCAAACAATCTATATGTATTTCTAACGATGTACAAAAAATCGTAATCTCCCCTTACAGGTAGATAAAACCGTAAAAGATATTTTAATCCTGGTGTTATATTTTTTACCTCTAAGGGCAATCTACCCGCTTTGCAATAAAATTAGGCATCTTTATGTAAACCGTGTCCTTTCGAGCTTTTTTTGCCTATTAGATGTGCAAAGTACTACACTACGCATTTGACTTTCGAATTTAGGTTGCGGATTCAATTACCGTGCAGCACCAAAATATGTGTCACTTCTGGCCTTTGTAATGTTAATTATTGTTGAAGTCTGATATACCTTACAAAAATGGCTCTACAACCATTGTAAGAAACAATGACAAATAAATTGACCGGGTGGACAAATGTGTCAGGTTCTCACTCGCGAGTGGCGGGTGCAATCTTCTGTTAGCCCTCCATCATTGCACAAGCAATATTTTCCTGTATAATGTATTATTAATATAATGATGGAAGCAGGAGGAATTTAAGTATTGTCAGGGTTATTCATAGCCAGGGAATGTTTATCTTTCTTTTAAAAAACCAATAAAAATATATATTTTAACAACACAATATTCATGAATCAGAAGTATGATCTAGCTATTTGAGACATTCATGGATACGTATACAAAGGGGCTACCAACTTTTGAGTGACTCAAAGTGACGCCCACCAACTAATTGACGTCAAATAATTATGGGTTGCCATACAAGGAATTATTATTGTTTATGGGTAGTTATAACTTGGCGAATTGTACCTTCTCACAAACTGTCAAACAGTAATTCGGTGTGTATTTATTAGAGCGCTTCTGTAAAGAAGTTTACAGAAACCATTTTGTAGGTTAAGAGAAATGGAGTGTGGATGGCTTGGTTATATGGAATAGAATCATAAAGCAAAATTAAGTTGCAAAAATGATTGGTAAATTGGTACCTAGTTATTCTTTCACTAGCCTGTTTAAAATGTATGGTGGGCCAAGGAAGTTTTTTTTTTATAAAAAAAGGTTCCTTGACATTATATTTTTAACTGTCTAAATTCTAGCAATGCAAACTATAAATTGCAGTATTTGCATTTTCTTGACGTTCTCCATAGCATAGTGATCTATGCACGACTTTGAGTCAGGAAATTGTAGGTTTGACTCCTGTGCAGCGTAGAAGTACATCAATATGGATTTTTCATGCAAATGATTCTATATATTAAGTTCAGTACTTTACAAAAATTGCTCTACAGCTGTCATGGAGAAATGATAAATAGTTTTAACTATACATTGTTTGTCACAGTCTAGGAGTTAATCTGCAATCCAAATCTAAAACACAAGTAGAATTTTTATAAAAATACTCATTTTAAAATTGATCTTAAGCAATGACTATTAAATACAGAAATATTTTTATATACAATTTAATTTCCATGATTTTTTTAACATGGCAGCATAAATTTTGCTAACCATAATTAGTTTATAGACATTATTAGTATCGAGAAAATCTTTTTTAGTGTCTTATTAGTTTTTTAAAAGAAAAAAAAAAAATTCCCGGATTGAGAATAACCTGGTCGTATTTGAATTTCTATAATAACGGAATCTAATCTCTTATAAGCGGAAAATGTTGCTTGTGCAATGGTGGGAGACTTAGCTAGCAGAGGATTGAACCCGCAACGCCTAGGTGAAAACTTGACACTTTGGACCATACGGCCATTAATCGGCCGGTATTTAGAGTTGTGTTTAATGGTTAGTACAGTGGGATATGATTCACGATTTCTACTTGTGGCGGAGATTCAACATTTGGACAGGTTTTTCATTTACGTGGGTATTTGTTGTTTACTTAAATGTTCAGAAGTGCACACATATTACACAAAGCTGCAGAATACAACAACCATGTTTTAAAATAGCATAACTAAATAGGTCAGATAATCAGAGAATTATACAAACGTATTATCAAACCATCTCTGATGGGCGGGCGAAGAGGATTAAACATCACATAACGATTTTGACATAAATCTTTATTTATAGTAGGGTTCAGCAAAATTAACTTTTTGCAGATAAGCTTTAGTAAAATTGTCTGGGTAAATACAAAGTTAAAAAATGTGCTGAAGACGGGACAGTTAAAGCCATGTATACCTAATGACAGTTTGAAAAACAATAGGTAAACAAATAGTGTGAATGTTTGTATGGAAATGTTTATCAGGTGTCATGGCTACAACTATCTATACTAGTACTGTATTAACATATAACTAACTGTTGAAAATAACAGTTGAATACTGTCAACGCCCAACGCTGTTAACAAAAATTTGCATCAACAGTTGGACAATATTGATAATACTAGTAACTACATGAGAATATTATTCAACACAGTCAAATGAAAATGTATCGTATTGGCAGTCTTGGCGCCAAATAAACAAATATGTGTAACAGTTTATACTTAGTGAACAATATTGTGTAATTTGGAATGGTCTTTTGGCTATGTAACTTCCTGCTAGACGTCTTGGTGGATTTTCTTTCATCGATACGGCCGATACGTATTGCCTAGCGTAAAGCGAATCTACCGGTGACAAGTAAAATAAAGTTGTTGTGGTTATAAATAGCTGTCCTAATATTTTAACTATTCCAACAGGGGATCCCTAATATTTTGAGATTGTTATTTATTATTTGTGTCCATCTCAGTTTAGTTTACTGACTTGTCACGCGTGTTTTCAATCTGTTTTTGTTAGTTGAATAATGTGATTAACAACTCAAGTGCCTAATGTTAAAGTTTTTTTCTACGGCTATAGTGCAAATACCTAGAATGAATTATTGAAGTTGGTTTGAATTTGTATTTATTAATAATTTATAGTTGTCAGTTTATGTAATTAAATATGTATTTAAAGAACTTAGTAGAACGGAATATATTTTTTAGTAGACAATGTGTATTATATTGTATATATTTTACTCAGTAGTACTAAAAACCAAAACGGTTATGCAGAAAACATTAAATATCGAGTAGTTGATAAATCACTAACATCGCATCAATGTCGGTGTTATTTCCAAAGGTTTTATTCAACAGTCGACAATTGTCAACGATAACAGCCTTATTTTTTTTATTGTCGTCAAAGCCCAGTACTAGTCTACACAGCGCTTTTTTGACGTTGTGTGTAACGCATACCTTTATTGGTAATCATAATATGCAAATGTTTTATTTACAAAACGAGACATTTTTTTATGAGTTGGTTTGCAGATATATAACAAAATGGCAGATCAAGATAGAAGAACATTTGTGTTGCCATTAAAAAAAGAAACATACTCAATAAATATTGAATAGTTGCAAAAACAGAGCCTAACCTTTGGAGAAAAATAATTTATAAAAAAATTTCATAACCAACACTTTTTTCAGATTAGTAGGTATATGGTATTTGAGAAAAACTAAACCTCTTAGAGTATTTATAATTTGAAAAATAAGCTAAAAACCCAAATATTTACAGTACAGACCTTTTAACTATGCTTAGTACTTAAAAAATTAAACACTCTTGTAGGTTTGGTCTTTAGATCAAACGTGATATACCTACCAATCTAAAATAAAATGTGTTTTTTGAATATTTATAAATGCAATTATTTTTCTCTAAGGTGGGGCCCTGTTTTTGCAACAAGAATCCTCCTAGTGATAACATAAACTACTAAACGCATTATACAAGTTAGAAGATAGTATACAAGAATGAAAGAAAAATGTTTGTAGAACAATTAATGACTTGCTTTTAACGGAGAAAATATTTATCTTCACTAGTTGCAGGCTATTAAAATTAACATTGTTTTTCTAGTGTTTTTATTAGCATAATATCTTATTTAGCAATAACCGCTAGTTTCTACTCGACTTTACCCAAGTTCATACGTTTTTCTTATTAAAGAATTGAAAAACATAAAATAAACAATATGACCACCGTTCCTGAGCTTTTAAAGGTATATATAAACAGATTTTCTACCTCGTCAGATAGCTTAATATTAGGGAAAAGTATAATATACTGGTGATAGTGCAATTCCTTGTATTCAATTATTAAGATTGGTTTCTGAGAGCAAGGGAATTCTGATTTAATGTGGGAAATATATCAAATAGATGCAGAATTGTCATGTATTGATTTGGTACAGAAATACATTATGGCAATTAAATTATAAATAATGACGACCATATCAAAATAATCCTTCACAAAACAATATTTCGTTTTACCGTGTCAAGGTTCATTCATAAGAAAAAAAAACATGAGCCAAATAATAAAATGAATATCAGAGATCCTTAATTTGGAATAAGCTTGTAAACGAGGCACATTTTCGTTAATAAGAAAAATACTTATTATGAAAACAAAGAAAAGTTTCTACTTAAAAGAACAAAGTGCATCCATGACTAAATATTTTTAGCAAGATTCATTACACTATTCAAAATAGAGAAAATACTGCTACGAGTTGGTGTGACTCAGGTATCGCCAATACACAGAAGAAAAAACAAAACCTGGAAACGTCGCTTTTTGGTAAAAAAAATACACAAAGAGTCAAATATCTACTAACCGAATGTATTAAATGATTTATTTTAAATAGTGGGGCGGTTTTGCATGCTATACGAAGGCATATATACATATTTTTAGAATAATTAAATACGCAATTAGGCACAAAGAATATCCAGCACTTCACAAAACAAATAAATGTCATAGACTCGTCGAAATTTGTGTTTTCTCTACGGGGTTGTCGATAACTTTCGGCAATGAAGTAGTTACACCTAGTTTATTGTAAAAAGTGAGTGTATGTAAAGCATCCTTTAGAAATACGACACGTTAATGTTGATAAAATGGAATGGGGGACCGTGACTCACAAAAGAATGCGATTGACAAAACGTGTAATAAAGCCAATTAAACGTCAATAAATAACATATTCGTAGTCAGTCTTGATAGAATAATTGTAAACGTAGAGATTTGTAATCATGACAGTACAATGCGTAATATGTTATTAGTCGACCAGACTAGAATAAAAAAATGACAAGACAAGCCTGTTTTTGTTTGAAAGAACATAGCGAAATATGTACTTACTATTCGGGATTCATTTTCAATTTCCTAATGAACTGATGAAACTTAAAACAATACTTGAAAAGAGGTAGGTAGGAGTGATGTGCCTTGTAAAAATACCACAAGAATTACTAATATTATAGGTAGAAATATGGCCGCCGCCTCCCGATCACTCAGAGAAGATTGACGTAACAGCAGCCAGTAGTGCCACTTGGCAGACACTTTTTCTGCTGTCACGGATGTCTATCTACGCCGTACTAGTTGTTCCTGAAATTTCAGAGACACCGAGTAAAAAAATATTCAGTAATTCCAAACAGAGTTTTTCATGAGCGAATGTAAAATTTATCCTTTTACGAAGTGCCAAAGGTAAATTATATTGCTTCAAGTTTAGATATACATTTCTATGCGGCCAGTAACATTATCAATAATAAAACCAATGGGCAAGAACTTCACAAAATATGGGGCTTGTTATGTTAAATCTTAAAGTACTCAGTTTTTTTTACCAAAAACATGTGCTTGAAATTTCAGGGAACTAATTTTAGGCAACGCGCTTTTTAGTCTCTGAATCATTTTTAATCTGTCGCCAGTAACTATATAATAGCGAAGTTAGAAAGTAAAATACAATTTTATAAAAGCACAATTATTATTACAACGCTACTGATAAAAACAACAATCAAATCAATGTATCTGTCCAGTATCTAGTACCCGTATATTCAGATACGGATAGTTAAGGATAAGCAGGTTCGGGTTTTAAAGGCCCGTAAGTAAAAACATTAACGCCCCTTTTTAAAACCTAAATTTTCAAAAAACAAAGTGACAAAATAAAGAAAAAAGGGCATTTCTTTTCAGTTTTTTTTTCGATGTCTAAAAAAATAGGTTTTTATTTAATTGTAATAACATCATCGCTATTTTCCACGTTTTTTTAACGTTGTGAAAGTAAATGTAAATACCTTTATTTACCTTCCCTTCATTAATTTAAATGAAGTATTTGATAAAATATGTACCTAAAATACCCCTACCCCCCCCCTCCGGTACAATGTAACCGTGACAAAATATGTACCATCTCTAACAGTTCATTTTGACTGTTGTATGAAAACAACGGGCACGGTTATAGACTTTGCTTCTCATAATTTTAACGTATAACACTCCATAGAAAAACAGACTTTACATCCAAATAACCACTGGAGGGGACACTCAGTACTTACTGCACAGGGCGCTAGATGTCGTGGAACCGGCCTTGCTATGTTGTTCCTGGTGGCTTTTCCCCGGAGTGCAATCTATTATAATCGAGAAATAAAGAGATATTATTTTCATTTGAATCATTTTGGATATTAAACTAATTAGCTCGCTCTCTTTGAATATTTTTGCTCATTTATAAATTTCTAGTTTGCCCATCTTCATCCTCAAAATCAAAGTCAAAATGGCAATAGGTGTTAAAATGAGATAAAGATATATATGAAATAGTAGTGCTGTTTCATTATTTAAAAAAAAATCATCTGCACCTATAGCTGTTTCATTATGTCCTGCTATTTTCTACATAATTTTGTTTCCTTTTCACACTCTTGTGATTTTTTCGTTCGAACAAAATAAAGGTAGGTTCCTACACGTATGAACCATGGAATGAGTGTCGTAATTTCTTATTTCTCGCCGTCGGGTTGGAAAGTTACAGGTTCAATTGCGGCCCAGATGATAAGTTTAGTGCTTGCCAAAAAATCACTGGCTCAGTTAAAAAAGGCTTTATTTTAATTTTAATTACTATTGTTATTGATAACAATACTTACTTTGTGGTGGAACGTATAAATTAACGACTGTCGATTTTTTAACATACATAGGTTTATTTAAAAAAACCTGAACTGTTCCTTACTTTACTTTTATTGTAAAAGATACATGTATAATGCACCTTTTTAGTTTTTATAATTACTCAAGCATGCTAAAAGTCGTATAATTTTGTATGCCGTGATAGTAATGAATTCTATGCAGTTGAATAATTAATTGTTTTTACCAACAACAATTATCAATATTTTTTCCAGCCTGCAAAACGAATTAATTTTCATTGACTGTCAGTTAACTCAATTTACTTGTGTGACTTGCTTCTCTTTATTTAACCCTTTAAAAAAATCAGGATCTAGACAATATGACGTGTGAGAATGGATATGTTTGAAATATCTTAGTTGCGATGATTGCGAAAAGAAATATTAAAACGAGTAATAAGAAAAGGGGTTTGAATAGTTTTGGACATACGATAAAATCCACGACGGTGGAATGTATGACAAATTCTACACTTTCTGGAATAAAAAATCTTGTGGAACCGGAAAGAGATGTAATTGAAAGGTTTAAAATTAATTAGTTTACTTCAAATCAGCGCTTCAATTTGTAAAATTTTAGAGTTGATTACCATTTATATTTTTTTACTGGCAGAATTGTTTGGTTTGCTGTCCTCGCGCTATCGTTCGGGGGTATGCTGTATGCGGCTTATCAGACTTGGGTTGTATTTGTCACTCATCCAACGATAGTCTTCATGGAGTCTTCCCAGTACCCGGTGATTAAGGCTCCTTTCCCGGGAGTTGCAATATGTGATAACAACAAAATAAGCAGAAGGAAGGCAATAGAGTATGCTGATGTTCTGTAAGTAACAGGTTTATTTACTACCTAGTTCTCACTCGCCAAAAATCACGGCATCCAACTCGACTCATGTAATCAGACACAGCGATTAAAAACCTAGGGTTTGACAGTTAAATGTCATTAAGTTATTTTTGTGAAATATATCATATATGTAAATAATTACTATCAGGCCCAGCCCTGAGTCCCTGAGCCAAACGGCGGGCGAAAGTAAAAGTATTTGGCTTCCTTCGTCAAAACCCAAATTTCACCAAAATCTTCGAAAAACTTTTTTTTAATGTCTAATAAAATAACTTATAATTATAGTACGTATCTTTACTATGTTGCACGCCTAACCATGAGTATTATGCACAAAAAGCATCACTTTTATAGAAATATCATCACTGTTAACCATTTGTTTTTGGCAGGTTTCCAAAGAATTGTATGTTTAAAATTTGTATGTTTTGTTATGTTAAATAAGAAGAGGAACATAATGATTAGTGTATTGTTTAAAAAAAAAACAAAACAAAACAAAAACTTCGAATTTGTAACGCAGATACAAATTCGATTATTATAACCTCTTAATGGGATCACACACCCGTTGACAGGTTGATCACACACCGCAATAAAATATGTGATTATGACGGCCTTACTTCCAACTGTATGTTATTTTTAAGAAAAAATGTATAGTATTAAGGATAAACTTGTGTATATTGATTAAAAAAAAAATTAAAAATGTAAAACTGTTTTGTACCTTTAATAAAACTCATAGAGAGGTGAATCGAAGGATCAGGGCAGAAGCTAGTAAGTCAAGGAAGAGAACAAGTTGATAAAATCTGTCCTTTAAAAATAATAGTAGGCTGGGGAGAGGACGAAAGGGGGATAATCAGTGGCGGCTCGTGACTTTTTAGTGTGCTAGGGTGCTAAGATTAAAAAATAGAACGATATTGATGTCTTTGTAGCCGAAAATGATTTTCTTTCAATTTTTTTAATGTAGATTTTCAGGATTTTTAGTTTTGGTGGTGCACTGCACGGCTTACTGAAGAATTAAAAAAAAGTTTTTTTTCGGCTACAACAACATCAATCATGACGTTTTTGTAATCTTAGCACTCAGGCACACCAAAAAGTCACAAGCTGTCACTGGGAGAATAATTACCCCATACAAAACTTTCTCTTCCCAGCAGCACGCGACCAGTAAATTTAAATATTGCGCGAAAAACGGCAAAAGGCAGACATCCGGCAGCCTCTGATTCGCCTACATCTGCTCTGACTTCGCTCTTCACTCTACCTCGCCTACACCTTGACTTCTGCTTTTTTTACTATCCACCGTCTACCCCCAGGAATGCCTGACTTCAGGTCATATCATTTCCTGTTTCTTTTTAGAATAATCAATAAGTCTGCTTGCTTAGTCTGCTCGCATGTAGTAAAGGCTGACCCAAATAAACATGCACATTATTTAAGTACATCGTCGACCAAGAAGAAGGATATTTCTTCACTCAGGCAACGGTAGAGGAAAGCGCCTTCATGATGTTACTAGTAAGGTAACAAATGACATAACCAGTGAGACAAGCAACGGTCCCTCACACGAGGTCGGCGGGAAAGAACCCCGCCAGATATTCCCGAAACTTTCTAAAAAAGGAGAGAAAATTGAATTCCTTGGAGATAAAAATAAATTGACATTTGCAGAAATGTTGATTCGCATCGTGCGAAATGTAAATTTATTTCGCTACATTTTTAAGTTCCACGGACGACCGCTCAACACAGTTTTGCAGCTTCGAGCTGACTAATCATTTTTTTTTTAAATATTTATTTTTTTTTTTTAAAAGAAAGACAAATATTCCCGGGTTACGAATAACCTGACAATATTTGAAAAACTCCTACTGCCATCAGCATAAGCGGAAGATGTTGCTTGTACAATGTTGGAGGACTTAGCTAGCAGAGGAATTGAACTCACAACGCCCGTGTGGGAACCCGACGCGTTAGTACAGAGCGCACTCGATAATGCTCAGTCTGCGGTCAGTAGGCTTTGTCCATTTAAATTCTCGTCTTTCCAGTAGGGATGATTGATATCGGAAATTGGGTGTCACCGCGGTTCCAGTTACCGGTAAACTGGCGAGGAACCGGTTATTTTTGGAACCGGTTCCTGGTGCCACCGAGAAGATTTTAATATAAAGAAGTCATTATATATTTTAATTATTATATTAAGAAAAGATTCCAGTTTTTTTTTTTAAATTTATTTCATGGTGGGGTGGGGGGTAGCTAGCGATATTTTCGATATCTTTACGTGCGAAAAATGGAAACTGGTTCCTCGAAGAAATAATATCGGGGGTTCCAGTGACCGGCTACCGCTTCCTTTTAACCGGGACAGGAATATCGACCATCTCTACTTTCCAGTGTCATTTTTTCTCAATTCTGCAAAAGAGCAACCCATGGGACTATATATTATTGTAACCGTTTGTTTTAGTTCAAGAATGGTTAATTTCGCGCGGGCATTGCCTTAGTCGTATGCGTCAGTAAACCGAAGCTGGTTTGACTATTATGTGTTATTTTTTATTTATTTATTTATTTATTTATTTATATACGCCCTCATGGGCTTTTACATAACATAGATATAAAATAAAATAACAGTGACATAAAAAAATAACAATGACATAAAAAATAACAATGCGCCCAAAAACATTTGACGCGACGATTTGATTACGCCCAAGAAAATTAACACTAGTATTTTAGAAAGAGGTATGTTATTATAGCCTTCTTGTAACTAGATTCAGTGCAGTTGAATATATCTACTATTTCAGCGATAGAATTACTCACTGCATGCAATCTAGGTACAAGCGAGTAAGCTAAATGACTCAGTCCTGATATTGTTGTTACATTTAAAAAAGAATTTTGGATCGAGTGGATCTGTTAGGTACATAGAAGGTAATTAAGCTAAGTAAATCAGGGCTGTCTATAATACCATTAACAATTTTAAAAATAAAAAGTCAAGTCGGAAACAAGCCTCCTGTCTGAAAGTTTTAGTAATTTTAATTCTTTCATTAAATAATTATAATTTATGGTTTCAATAGGTAGACCGAGTTTATAGTTGATGTATCTTAGAAATTTATGTTGCAATTTTTCAATGGAATCAAGAGTGGATTTTTAAAGTGAGGGGACCAGACAGAAGAATTATATTCGACTTGACTTCGAACTAGTGAAGAGTACAGGATTTTCAATGTAGAAATATTTTTAAAGTCATTGGCATTTCGAAGAATAAAGCCTAGCAATTTTAAACCTTTACTTGTTATTATATTGATTTGTGAGAGAAAATTTAATTTAGAATCGAAAGTAATGCCGAGATCATTAATTTCATTGACAGATGTAAGGGAAATATTATCAATTTTATAATCATAGTCGAGAGGGTGAGTAATTCTAAAAAATCTGATTGACTGACATTTACTAATATTTAAAAAAAGTTGGTTAAGTTTACACCAATCATGTAACTTATTTAAGTTAACTTGAATGTGAGAACAATCATCTGTGGTTTTTATGAGTTTGAAGAGTTTCAGATCATCTGCGAAAAGCAGCACATGCACATCGTTATCAAATACATTAATTATGTCATTTACAAAGAGCATAAAAAGTAATGGGCCTAAATGTGAACCTTGGGGTACACCACTTGTTGCTATAAATTTGTAAGATAGTTTAGAGTTATTTCTTACTTGAAGAATTCTATTGGTTAGGTAGCTTTTTATCCATTCTAACAAATTACCTTCTATACCGAGTTTGCAAAGTTTGTTAAGTAGGATTTTATGGTTAACCATATCAAATGCTTTAACAAAGTCCGTATATATTGAATCTACTTGGGTTTTATCATTAAGTGCACTTGATATGAATTGTTCGTATAGTGAAAGATTTGTTAAACTGGATCTGCCCGGCATAAAGCCATGTTGATTAGGTGAAATGATTTTATTGAGGTGTATAGTATAGTATTATAACGGTTAATATACACTGCCAGAGATTAAAAAAAATAATCAATTTCGTGTTTAAACATCTGACTATATGTTTAAACACGTTTACTATTTTTGTTTAAGAAACATAAAATCTGGTGATCGATATTCCTTATAATATTTTAACTTTTATTAAATTATCAACCACTGTGGTGATTTTTTATTGACGCCCTACTCATTATTTCATTCGACGTTCGAAAGCTTGTAAAATGTATTCAGTGAACTTAAACATTATTTGCTTAACAGATACAGTGACTAATTGTAAAGTTTTTATTCGTAGGTTCATTAAAGCAACAAAGGACAGGCAGAGCCCGTACATGAAACAAAAACATCCATATCAATAGATTTTTGCCCTACGGTGAGAATCAAGCACGTAACCCACCGTTTCGTCGACCGTTGTACTAGCAGGGATAAAATACCATGTTTTTTTTTACTCAATTTGAAATATATACAATCAAATTGATGTATTATACATTACCTTAAAAATAAGGTACAATTACATTCTAGTTGGGATACAGGCGAATTCTCCAGTGAATGTATATTTATATATATATATGATTTTATAAAACAAATTTATAACTTTATTCCACTTATTTATTTATTTTTTTGACTGGACCGGTTTCAGCCTATAACGGCCATCTTCAGACTAGTGACATCTACAGACTAGTAGACAGTTAAAAAATTAGAAAATAATATATATATATATATATATTTATGAATTACTGTCTGTATCTGTGTTTTCTCCTTAAATAAAAATAAAAAAATACACACATACCTACTACCAAAATTCTATTTTACAACTTTCTTTCAATGTCTGTTTTTTCTACATACGAGTATATCGTAGCCGGAAAGGCAAAAGGGATGAAGCGTCATTTCGGGAAGTTTACACCAGAGCACTTTAATTTTGTTTGTTTGTTTTTCAATAAAAAATATAAGTCTCCAGTACCTAGTTGGATTTTAAAAAAAAAAAGTTAACTCAACGCTCTCACTGAGTTACCTGAAGCGACAAAAAACTAAAAAAAGTCCCAAACTTGTGTCGTTGGAGCAAGCCTTCTATCAAATGATAATATAGTTTTGATGCCTGAAGAGATACAAAAGTCTTCAGAATCAAACGAGAGTCAAAGTATTCCATGTAGAAAAAAAACTGATCAAAACTGCATATTTAACTAATTTTTGGCCAAAGTGTCGCTTGAGCCCTTTTGCCTTTCCATCGATGATATTATGTTGAACTGTTTTTGCTATATTTGGTCATACTTGTTTATTATATTATAACCTTACGTCTGTATAAAAAAGCCCTTGTAAAAGCTTTTGAAATTTCGATAATAGCACCCATAAATTCACGCGACGGACCCTAACTGAGAAATAATAAAAACTCACTTCCATTACTGAAATATCGAATGATTTGCCAAAAATATTTTTCTAATTAAGAACCGTATTAAATTTTCGTACATAGTTCTTCTTTAATTACAAAAAATATATTCATGTTTTATTTGGTAGTGACGATTCACTATGACTACATAGCTACTCTAATCCACTGTAATTGAAAAGTTTGGACTTCAAGTTTTTTTTTCAACGGAAACATCGCAGAATGTTTGATATTTTATTTAGCTATTTAGCCAGGCGGGCCATAATAGACACCGGTTAAATAATATCGCTGTTCTACACTGTCTGCCATTGATATTATGATATTGCAGAAATGAAGACAACACCACAACAAACGATTTTCTGAATCTGGTCAGATATCTTGGGAGGAATATTGATCAGATCATAGAGGAACAAAGCGAGTTTTTAAACTTTATGGAAGATCTGTTTTCCTTAGACGTGGACGAATCTGGCGTATACAATACTCGGGAACGGATGGAAATGGTGAGATTTTACCAAGGGCGGTTGATGAGCTTCTGAGCTTGGTAATATAAACAATGAATTGCTGTTACTCAATCATCACTCTACTAATTATGGGTATCATTCTCTACTGACCAGAATGAGACTTGTTAACTCAAGCCATGGTCTTGAATTTTTTGGTACCAGTCTAAATGATTTTTGAATTTTTTTACAACCCTACCAAAACTTTTTTCAGGCTTTGACTTGAATGTTCTTTCAAATGTATATTGTCCTATTTCTGTCATTGCTTTACAAAATTATGAATGTGCTGTTCTTTCTCTGTTGCCTTTTTTCCCATTTCGTCTTATGTATTTTTTTTAAATTGGACAATGGTCCGTTAGTATAAAAATAAATACACATAAAATACAAGTCATATTCGGCGGAAGCAGGAAGCCATTCAAACCGTGCTTGCGAATACGGTTAAGAAAGCGCGACCAAGCCACGTAGATGTATTCAAATTGTTATAAATACATAAATAATATTATTAAAATAGTTGACGATATAAAGCGTACAAGAAAGAGTTTTTAAATGCTTACGTTGACCGAACCCTCTCGTCTTGGAGAGTCGACTGAATGAAGATGTTCAAGGTATTTAGTGAATAGAGAGGAGTGTGAAAGGAATATTTGAGGCGAAAGCGAATGGAAGAAGAAATCGGGGACGCCCGAGAAAGACATGGCAAGTGAATAAAATATTCGAATCTGGTCATGTGAAGAGTCAGAATAACAGAATGAGACGATGTTTGAATGTAAATGAAACAAGGAGTGTGTGCCAGGACAGAGTTGTATGGCGGTCCGTCCTCTCTGCCTACCCCTGCGGAGAAACGTCGTGAGGTTAGTTAGTATTTAATGAATAGAAATTTAAACCTAGAAATCTGCAGGAAACTGGATTTATGTTTGGGTAGCAGAGCTGCATTTTAGTTCTTTTTTGTGATTTATAGCTTAGATTTTCGATTGAATCTTAGATTTTCGATTGAATCTTAGATTTCGTAATACTTTTGCAAGAATTGGTAGCTGATGTGGAGGGCCGTTAAGAGTGACATTGCCGACTGTGGGAATCACGAAAATAAATTTTGTTTTTTTTTTAGTTGTCGCCACCCTGCGAGGACATGCTAGTGAGTTGCAAATGGAAAACGAAGAATGCCGACTGTCAGAAATTATTTGTATCTTTCGATACGCCAGAAGGACGCTGCTGCGCTTTTAAAGATATGACGGAGGAAGATTCAGAAGAAAACGAAGAGTGAGTTATTCGTTAGCAAATGCCTAACCATTCTCATTGGCCCTCGTGGCTTGAGATTATAGTTGTTGTATTGTACAATGTATTACCTGGTACTACGCAGACCTACCAATAAAGGTTAATAATTGGGAAATACAAGATTAAAAAAAAGATTTACAGCTTGACGCACTTAACTTTGCAATCGGGGGCGTCGTCATCGTAGATATTTTACAAAAAATCTATGAATTCGAAAAAATAGTTCGATTGATCGATGGTTCCTCCTTTGGCCGCCTGCAAAGTTAAGCGCGTCAAGCTGTACCTAAGTATTCCAACCGAAGAATTATAATGCAAACTCAATATTATTTATTCTAGAAATACAATCTTCCGATCAATTTGCATTCAGGTTCAACGCCTTCGCAATTTCAGCGTTGCTAGTGTTACGTGACATAAAAACGAATGACCGTAGCGATTTCTGATAAAAATCCCCAAACTTTGAGCTTTCAGGATTGAGTTTTGAGCTTTGAATTTTCAATTTTGAACATTAACATTTTTAGAGTTCGTTTCAGATATCACTATCTACTGCTGCCCATTCTACATTTCAAATTAACGATTTAACATTCCTTTTTCACTTTTCAAAACTTTCAGCTTCTCTAATAATATTAAAACTAATAGTATTAATACTGTAAGACTGTTAAAGTGCTAGCTACAAACGAAAGTGCTACCATCTTTAATTTTCGAAGAAAACCATTAATTTAGAAGGTAAAATATTAATTTTTTTAGTAATTGCTAGTGTGTCATACATACGCCGTGAACTATGTGAATCCTGCATGACCAGCAAATACTACGTAATTATTTTTGCTTGCAACAAGGCCGCACGTGATGAAAAGCCTGCAATCAATTAACATAATGCACCACGTTGACGTAAAATAAAGCTCACGAATCAGAGCGAACTGACGTCACATCAACTCAGCGTATAGAGACAGCGTAATAAAAAAAAAAACAATAAAATAACAAAACTGAAAAAATAAATGTTTGATGAAAATAATGTCGATAAATATGCTAGACACGAAAACAATATTTTATAGGTACAGCGGCGAAAATTATGTTCAAAACAGTATTCACAGTCCAGGGCCGGTCCTGTGCAGGCGCAATTTTGCGCAGTCCGCTCTGGGCGGCGAATTGCTAAGGCCTTTAGCTAATTATTTTTACCCAACCTATACAAATTTGGGATAAATCACTTTCTCCGGGTTTTTACGTTGTACACCACGAGAAAGAAAGAGACAACAAAATCTCCCAAATTATCACACCGCTTTAAGGTATTGTTAGAATGTTCTTCGTATCCCGCGTCTCCGTTGATTCCGCCCACACGTTTCGATATGCGAAATAAATAAACATAACTCAACAGTTTATTAGGTTTTACCCACGCCCAGGTCTAGCCGAGTCCGGCAAAACTCATCAAAACTGACTACAGCAGCGCTCTCTATTGTATATTATTTCTCTGAGGCCATTATGGTACCTAATTACAGAGCTTTTTTCTAAAGGCACATTGCCTTAAAATATATAATGATATAAAATGAAAAAATCTTACTATTTATAGACGGTAATCGAACCCGCGATTTCCCGGCCCAATGGTGCTGATTTTCGATCCGCGCCTCTACACACACTGTTTTTTTGTATCTTGTCTATTGTTTTTTTTTTTAGTAGAAAAAAGTTTCATTGTACTTTGAGTTATAACCGGTGTTCTACTTAAATATCTTAACCCAGTGAATCATCTTCAACGATAACGTTGTGTAATTATTATACCCTCAGAGCAAGTACTCTTATATTATTGCTCTGAGATTATACCACATTGACCAAAAATCGTGCTCAAATCCACGGTAGGTACTTGAAGAATAAATTAATTATCAGATTGCCTGCCTAGGCGTTAGTACTATAAATAGTTAGTGTTGCGGATTTCGCCTACTAACAGGCGCTACTAAAGTAAAATAATACATATTTATATACCATATATATTTCATTTAGTGCCTTTAACCAGTGCAATGAAGACTTTTTTAAAAATAGCACTGTCATCCAATAAATCTTTTTACTACGCTGCGCTCCACCAGCTAGGGAGAGTTCACGTTTTATTGTGTATAAGTATAAGTGTAAAACGTACAGTTAAAGGATAGACAGTATGATAAGTTGATACAATCTATGAATTTGGACTTTAAAAACTAAAACAGTTCACTGTAATTTTTGACAAAATTGATTACTCTCTACATATCCAGTTACTGTTACTTGTCAATAGATGGCAGTAAATACATACATATCTTGAAAACAAATAAATGCTTTACGGTACTAGACAACAGATGACAATGAGTACATCATTATTTTTAAATACTGCATACCGCTATTCATCAACAGATGGCAATAGATACATAACATACGAGGCCTGTTCAAAAGAAAAGGTGAATTTTGAATTTTCGCGGGTTGTGTACATTCGATTATCGTTTTTTTGTTGTTGTTATGTTGGTACACATATGTTTATCATATGTTGGCATTATCAGCCATTTTGCATCAGTGGTTTATTTTTGACAACTGGAAAGGTTAGTCACGTTTTTGTGTGTTTTTCGATTTTTTACTTTTGAAAAAAATGGATAAAATAATAAAATCCATGATTTGTTTTTCCACAACTCCAGGACGCTCATCGTCATTAACATCTTCTCGGCCTTCTGTAAAGCGCTTGTACCACTTATAAACACTTTTTTATAATAATTCTGGATACTCTGGGAATATGGAGAAAGACAACAAAACTCCTAAATCCAAAAAATCCGGATTTGTTCACAAAATCTTTAATGAGCCTAAGATTCCCAAAATAAATCAAATTGAAAAAAAAAGCTAAGCAGATGATGTTAAACTTGAAAATATCTATTAATTAAATAGTTCCAGAAACGAGCATATGTAAAAAAAAAAAAATGGCACACGAAGGAGCTACGCACAATGCAGCACGACAGAGACACCTTTTACAAAAGAGCAATCATTAATAATAGTAATGTGGATTAAACTAATTACAAAAAAGCGAGAAACAAAAATACTAAAAACATAAAAAGGACACAAAGCGAGTACATAAAAAAAACTCAGAAAAATGGGATCCCAAAGAATATGAAAAAGCATAAAAGAATAATATACAAAATGTTACTTTTGGTTTTTTAAACTTTTTTTATATTACGTCCATCATTCTTAGCAGAATTTCAAAGTTTCACTTCATTCGGTCACATAGAGCCTTGGAAAACCACATTTAATTTCTGAGCCCAAGGCTCATGTTTTGCCCGCAAAGTAATATTTTGCTGACGAAAATTCTTTTTGGAAGATTTTTCATTTAATTGTTTGAAGTTTATCGATTTAATCAAATTTCCAAAGTTTCATTTCATTCGGTCCCATAGAGCCGTAGAAAACCGCATCTTATTTCTGAGCCCTAGGCTTGTGTTTTGCCCGCAAAGTGGTATAATGTGAACGAAAATTCTTTTTGGAAGATTTTTTCATTTAATTGTTTTAAGTTTATCATTTTTCACAGAATTCTAAGGTTTCACTAAAATCGGTCCCATAGAGCTTGAAAAAAACGCAATCTTATTTCCGTCCCAAAGCATTGCATTTTGTCCATAAAATTGATGATTTTTTAACAAATGATATAGATAGAGAATTTTTTCATTTATTCGTCTTAATACCGTGATTATTAACCAGATTCCAAAGTTTCATTTCATTCAGTCTCATAAAGCCTGAGAAAACGGCATCTGATTTCCCACCCCAAGCATCGCATTTTGTCCATAAAATTGATGTTTTTTTTAACAAATGTTACTTTTTGATATTTTTTTCATTCTTTCGTCATAAGACTATCATTTTAAACTAAATTCGAAGGTTTCACTTCATTCAGTTTCATACAGCCTGAAAAAACGACATCTTATTTCCGACCCCAAGCAACGCATTTTCTCCATAAAATTGAAGTTTTCTTAACAAATTTTATTATCGGAAAAAAAATCATTTATTCGACTTTAGACCATGATTTTCAACTAGACTCTAAAGTTTCACATCATTCAGTATCATAGAGCCAGAGAAACTGCATCTTATTTCCGACCCCAAGCATTGCATTTTGTCCATAAAATTGATGATTTTTCCAACAAATGTTGTATTTTGAGGACTTTTCATCCTTTCGTCTGAAGACCAATATTTTTAACGAAATTCCAAAGTTTTATTTGATTAGCTTGAGAAAACGACATCATATTTCCGACCCCAAGCATCGCGTTTTGTCCACAAAATTAATGATTTTCTTAATAGTATAATTTTTATTGGAGAATTTTTCATTTTTTCGTCTTGAGACCATAATTTTCAACTGGATTCCAAATTTTCATTTCATTCAGATCCATAGAAAGTGAAAAAACAGCATCTTATTTCCGACCCCAAGCATTGCATTTAGTCAAAAAAATTGAAGATTTTTCTAACAAATGTGACTTTTGGAGAATTTTTTCATTATTTCGTCTTTAGATTGATGGTATTTCCACAAATCTTGTTTATGGCAGTTTTTTTCTATGGAATTAGACGCAGTTAATTTTTTTCAACAGAACCGCAAAGTTTCATCTCAATCGAAACCATAGAGCTTGAGAAAACGGCATTCTCAAGCTGGATTCACACCAACATCCGGATCCGCTCAGTGACGATACTGTTCCGCATGAGAGCTTATTGATATGGTATGAATATCAATCAAGGAGTATGTGCCAAGACAAAGTTGTGTGGCAGTATATGCTTCTGCCCACCCTTGTGATATTTAACTACTTAGTTAGTTAAATAATTATTTTTAAGTGTAAAAATACTTATATCGCAGATTTTGTTTAATTAAAAACCATTTTTTTATCACTAAATAATAAATTTATTAATTATTGATTATTAAAATATTATTTAGTGATAAAATATGGTTAAAAAAAAATAAATAAATCTGTGATGTAAGTATTTTATACTGCACAAAAAGTCTCACATTTGGTCTATCAGATTGATGTTATTTCCACAAATCTTGTTTATGGCAGTTTTTTTTATTGAATTTGACGCAGTTTATATTTCTCAATAGAACCGACAAGATTCATCTCAATTGATGCCTTAGAGTTTGAGAAAACGGCATTCTAAATCCGACCCCAAGTCTCGCATTGGTCTATCAGATTGATGATATTTCCACAAATCTTGTTTATGGCAGTTTTATCTATTGACTTCGACGCAGTTTATTTTTTTCAACAAAACCACAAAGTTTCATCGCAATCGAAATCATTGAGCTTCAGAAAACGGCATATTAAATCCGACCCCAAGTCTCGCATTTGGTCTATCAAACTGATGATATTTCCAAAATTTTTGTAAATCGAGGTTATTTTCCATTGAATCCAACGCAGTTAATTTTCGTCAACAGAACCGTAAAGTTTCATCTCAATCGAAACCATAGAGCTTGAGAAAACGGCAATCTAAATCCGACCCCAAGTCTCGCATTTGGTCTATCAAATTGATGATATTTCCAAAAATTTTGTAAATAGAGGTTTTTTCCATTGAATACAATGCTGGAAATTTTTCTCAATAGAATTACCAAGTTTTATCTCAATCGAAACCATAGGACTTGAGAAAAGGGCATTCTTAATCCGACCCTAAGTCTCGCATTTGGTTCATCAAATTGATGATATTTCCAAAAAAATTGTTAATGGTAGTTTTTTTCCATTGAATTCGATGCAGTTTATTTTTTTCAATAGAACCGCCACTTTTCATCTCAGTTTGAGAAAACGGCATTATAAATCCGACCCCAAGTCTCTCACTTGGTCTATCAGATTGATGGTATTTCCACAAATCTTGTTTATGGCAGTTTTTTTCTACTAAATTCGACGCAGTTTATTTTTTTCAATAGAACCACAAAGTTTCATCTCAATCGAAACCATAGAGCTTGAGAAAATGGCATTCTAAATTCGACGACAAGTCTAGCATTTGGTCTATCAGATTGATGGTATTTCCACAAATCTTGTTTATGGCAGTTTTTTTCTACTGAATTCAACGCAGTTTATTTTTTTCAAGAGAACTACCAAGTTTCATCTCAATCGAAACCATAGAGCTTGAGAAAATGGCATTCTAAATTCGACGACAAGTCTAGCATTTGGTCTATCAGATTGATGGTATTTTCACAAATCTTGTTTATGGCAGTTTTTTTCTACTAAATTCGACGCAATTTATTTTTTTCAAGAGAACCACAAAGTTTCATCTCAATCGAAACCATAGAGCTTGAGAAAATGGCACTCTAAATTCGACGACAAGTCTAGCATTTGGTCTATCAGATTGATGGTATTTCCACAAATCTTGTTTATGGCAGTTTTTTTCTACTAAATTCGACGCAATTTATTTTTTTCAAGAGAACCACAAAGTTTCATCTCAATCGAAACCATAGAGCTTGAGAAAATGGCATTCTAAATTCGACGACAAGTCTAGCATTTGGTCTATCAGATTGATGGTATTTCCACAAATCTTGTTTATGGCAGTTTTTTTCTACTAAATTCGACGCAATTTATTTTTTTCAAGAGAACCACAAAGTTTCATCTCAATCGAAACCATAGAGCTTGAGAAAATGGCATTCTAAATTCGACGACAAGTCTAGCATTTGGTCTATCAGATTGATGGTATTTCCACAAATCTTGTTTGAATTCGACGCAGTTTATTTTTCTCAACAGAATAGCAAAGTTTTATTTCAGTCGATACTATAGAGCTTGAGAATACGGCATTCTAAATCCGACCCCAAGTCTCACATTCGGTCTATCAGATTGATGGTATTTCCACAAATCTGCATATGCATTTTGTCCATAAAATTGAAGATTTCTCTAACAGATGTTGTATATTGAGGATTTTTTATCCTTTCGTCTTAAGACCATCATTTTTATCGAAATTCCAAAGTTTCACTTCATTCGGTTCCATAGAGCCTAAGAAAAGGACATCTTACTACCGACCCATTTGTCCACAAAATTAATGATTTTTTTAACAAATGTTATAATAACAAATTTTAATAATTTTTGGAGAATTTTTCATTTATTTGTTTTGAGACCATAATTTTCAACTGGATTCCAAAGTTTCACTTCATTCAGTTTCATAAAGCCTGATAAAACAACATCTTATTTCCAACCCCAAGCATTGCGTTTTGTCCATAAATTTGATGATTTTTCTAACAAATTTAATGGTTTTTTAAAGGATTTTTTCATTCTTTCGTCTGAAGAGTGAGAAAAGGGCATCTTTTTACCGACCCCAAGCATTCCATTATGTCCATAAAATTGATGATTTTTGTATCAAAGTTACTTTTGGAGAATGTTTTCATTTATTCGTCTTATGACCATCATTTTTAACGAAATTCTAAAGTTTCACTTCATTCAGTTTCATAGAGCCTGAGAAAATGACATCTTATTTCCCAAGCATTGCATTTTGTCCATAAAATTGTTTTTTTTTGTAACAATTTTTCATTCTTTCGTCTTAAGACTATCATTTTTAACGAAATTTCAAAGTTTCATTTCATTCAGTTCCATAGAGAGTGTGAAAACGGCATCTTATTTTCGACCCCAAGCATAACATTTAGTCCATAAAATTGAAGATTTTTCTCACAAATGTTATTTTTGGAGGATTTTATCATTCATTCGTCTTACGACTATAATTTTTAACCAAATTCCTATGTTTCACTTCATTCAGTTTCATAGACTCTGAAAAAACGGTATCTAAATATAAGTTTGATAATTAGAAGATTTTTTCCATTAATTGTTCGGAGTTTATCCTTTTTAATAAAATTTCAAAGTTTCACTTCATTCGGGTGCCATAGAGCTTGAGAAATCTTATTTCTGACCACAAGCATTGCATTTAGTATGTGAAATTGATGATTTTTTTTAACAAATGTTTCTTTTGGAGAATTTTTTCATTCATTCGTCTTATGACCATCATTTTCAACTGGATTCCAAAGTCTTACTTCATTCAGTTTCATAGAGCGTGAGAAAACAACATCTTATTTCCGACCCCAAGCATTGCATTTTGTCCATAAAGTTGATGATTTTTCTAAGAAATGTTGTATTTTGAGGATTTTCTTTTTTTCGCTTTAAGACCAACATTTTTAACGAAATTCCAAAGTTTCATTTCATTCGGTTCCATAGTGCTTGAGAAAACGACATCTTATTTCCGACCCCAAGCATCGCATTTTGTCCACAAAATTAATGATTTTTTTAACAAATGTTATTACTGGAGAATTTTTCATTTATTCGTCTTGAGACCATTATTTTTAACTGGATTCCAAAGTTTCACTTCATTCAGTTTCATAGAGCCTGAGAAAATGACATCTTATTTCCCAAGCATTGCATTTTGTCCATAAAATTGTTGATTTTTCTAACAAATGTTATATTTTGAGGATTTTTCATTCTTTCGTCTTAAGACTATCATTTTTAACGAAATTTCAAAGTTTCATTTCATTCAGTTCCATAGAGAGTGTGAAAACGGCATCTTATTTTCGACCCCAAGCATAACATTTAGTCCATAAAATTGAAGATTTTTCTCACAAATGTTATTTTTGGAGGATTTTATCATTCATTCGTCTTACGACTATAATTTTTAACCAAATTCCTAAGTTTCACTTCATTCAGTTTCATAGACTCTGAAAAAACGGTATCTTTTTTGCGACCCCAAGCATTGCATTTTGTCCGTAAAATTGATAATTTTTATATCATATGTTATTTTTGGAGGTTTTCTTCATTCATTCGTCTTATGACCATCATTTTTAACCAAATTCTAAAGTTTCACTTCATTCGGTTCCATGGAACCTGAGAAAACGGCATCTGATTTTTGCCCCAAGCATTGCGTTTTGACAGTAAAATTTATAATTTTCTTAACAATTTTCTATTGGAAGATTTTTCTTTTAGTGGTATCAAGTTTATCATTCTTAATAAGAATGATGAGATTGATAATCATAAGTTTTTTTCAATCAATTGTTAGAGGTTTATCATTTCTAATAGAATTCCAAAGTTTCACTTCATTCGGTCCCATAGAGCTTGAGGAAACGGCATCTCATTTCCGACCCCAAGCATTGCATTTTGTCCGTAAAATTGATGATTTTTCTAACAAATGATATTGTTGGAGGATTTTTTCATTCTTTCGTCTTGAAACCATCTTTATTAACAGACTTTTGAAGATTCGTGTCACTCGGTCCCATGCAGCCTGAGAAAATGACATCTTATGTCTGAGTCCAAGGTTCGTATTTTGCCCGCAAGGTGGTATTTTTTCACAAATGTCTCTTTTGGAATTTTCAAAAATTAATCAAATTTGACAGAATTTCAAAGTTTCACTTCATTCGGTCCCATAGAGCTTGAGAAAACGTTATCTTATTTCCGGCGCTGCACTTTGTTGTCCCTTTCTAGGTAGTAACAGTTAGTAGGAAAATGTTTCTTCCCAGTGACGTTTGGCAAGGACATCATTATCGGAAAACACATGCACCGATACAATCAATCCTAAGTTTGCAGTGTTCGGGTTATCTGTAATTGCGCGACCTATAGTTCACAATTCATTGTTTTTTTTTGTTTGAAATACCATATAAATATTGAAACAATTCTCGTTTTTTTAACAATGTACAATCGAAAAACTCATAAAAAAAAGTTTTCCTCTCATTTAAATCAACCACGTGTTATTTAAATCATTAAATGAATTTCAACTTATTTTCCGCGAGAGGCCATACATCTCTATTTCGTTAGTGAAGGATTGAAGGCAAATTAAATCCATTCAAAGTCGCTGGCCTACTTATGAAACCATATTAAATATTTTAAGAATATAATCTAGAAAAAAAAGTTTTTTTCATCATAATTGGTGTTTTATTTAAAATAAAAGGAATGAATTTTAATGAATGCTTCATTATTAATAATACAAAAGAGCATATAAAATAATTAAAAAAAAAACAGAGTTTAAAAGTCAGGGTTTTCCGTAAAATAAAGTCAGTGATTTACCTGATTGTTGGTGTGCGATTTAGTTTGGGCGCGAATCACGGAGGAAACATAAAGGAGGTTCGAACCTTCGCTTGAAGAAAAATAGGTTGAAACATTATCTACGGTTTTCATAAATATGTTGCTTAAATGGGGCTCAGTGGCAAAAGTGGTGAGTTTATTTGGTTAGAAGAGGATCGTTTAATATGATCGTTTAATTTTCAGGGAAGATGGACAGGATGCTAATCATGATGAAAACGCTGCGTTTTCCATTGGAGATGAAAATGGAATATCGGTTGTACTGGACCCTCATCTTGATGACTACTTTTACACCACCCGCCCCGCAGAAGGATTCAATGTCAGCCGATTTTAATTTTCTCCTGTTTTCATTAGGCAAAAACATTTTTCTAAACGTATTTTGCTCTGACTGCATAAAAAACATAAATACATCGCAATGTTTACTTCGCTACTATAATTTAGATTTTCAATTGTAACATGTATGAATAAACCTGTTACTAACGATACCGTTTCAGGTTCTAATATATCCGGCTGAATCCTTCCCCGATCACGCCACGGGTGTCGTCCTGCAGAGATTTGCTTCGGTTGGGATGTCCGTCGCTCTTGAAATGAGTGCAAAGACAACTTATAGTGTTCTGGCGGCTAGGCGATTTACCGTCGAGCAGGTGAGACCAATTTTTACTTATTTAACCTTTTATCATATGTGAGCTACATTAAATATTATTATAATTGTTGCTTTTGTTCTGCCCCGCCGCTGAGACAAACTAATGGAGCGTTTTGAATCGGTCCCCCTTTGTCATTTTCTGCACTGTTTGGTCGCTTACTATATAATATATTCTTGTGTTTATTCTGGATTTTATGAGATGTACGAGTATATGTCTACCATATGTATAAGTAGAAACAACACCAGACATTTGAAGTGGCTTCGCCCAACTGGAGCCAGCTGAAACCACAGCTCAACCTGGCCAAACAGTCGCTTATAAGCCATCGACGCATTGCTAAATTGTTGCCGAACGATTCTGCTCTAAACATAGAGTAACAATATAGAGAGACCGTCAAATCGTTCATACTCGCAAAATATAGCTCTCTCTCTTTATGCTCGTTTCTATAGACATATGAGAAAAAGAGACAAACAATTGTTATTAAGAACATATGATTTGGGGCGTGCTAAAAGCCGTGTAGTCATTTTTCAATATATTACTAACTTCACAGTAGTTTACATGTCAGTCGAATTGACAGACAAAAAGCTTAAAATATATAATTACTTAATTGAATTTAGGCAATATTAAAAAAAACGATATGGCTATATGTGCAGTTGTTGGTTGTTTCAACTGAAGTAACAAAGGACCAAAAAAATCAGTTTCCACAGGTATTTATCCAAGAATGCGTATTTTTTAGTTTGACCTCAAATATTTTACATGCTAACCTACAAAACAACTAGTTACCTACACTAATATTTAGTCAATCTTTGCATTATTTGTTTCGAAATAATAAACTCCCGTTTAAAATGAGTTTGAATGCATTCTCAATATGTTTTACTTCGAGAGAAATACGGGATTCTGACGTAAATTTGTAAGAATTGGGATTCCCTGATTAGTCCAACATCTGAACGTATCCATGTCTCTTTCTTTCTCATGTAGCAACTCAAAATTGTTCGCGAACAGATAAAGACGGAATAATGTTTATCTTTACGGTTTTCTTCGCATCCGATTGGCTGAAAGCATATACGTCATACCTCCTTTGGTCAATCCTTGGTCAAAAAGCGGCTTCAAAATTTCACAATGTTAGGTCTCTACGTTACTCTAAGGCTCTAAAATGCTCATTTACTGCTAAAACTTTTAAAGGAAAAATATTCCCATTAAATTTGATTCTCCAAATATTACTTTGATATTGTTACTCCCAAGGAAAGAGTGTTTTTATTTCGCAAAAATAACTGCTAATTAAGCGAGAATACAATTTTTTGGCCTAGTATTTGAAAGTCAAAAAATGCACCAACTGTCACATTGCGTTGTCACTTTTGCTAATTTAGGTAAGATTCATGGTTCGAGAGCATCAGTCGACTGTCGAACGCGAAAATCCCCTCTCTGCACCACATACCTTCCCCAAACCAAATGGAACACGGTTTCAAGCCCCGTGGTGAAAAGTGGTCTAGTTGATAATGTTCTTGTTATAAGTGTGCTAGGTGTGTGAATGGGCGCTAAGGGTGGCACTCAGTAGGTAAGATGATACACTGCACCTAGTCAAGTAATTGAAGCGGCCTGTTTCAACTGAGCCTGCATGCTACATATCTCATAAATATATATAAACATACAATAAAATACATAAAATTATTAACACTCTCAGACAGAAGGCTTATTTTCTGATTTGACTTTTATTTTTAAGATTGTCAATGGTATTATAGACAGCCTTGATTTACTTAGCTTAATTACCTTCCATGTACCTAACAGAACCACTCAATCCAAAATTATTTTTAAATGTAACAATAATACCACGAGTGAGTCTTTTAGATACTCACTTGTACCTAGAATGCATACTCGCAGAAATAGTAGGTATACAACTCCACTGAATCTAGTTACAAGAAGGTATAAGCATAGAATACCTCTTCAAAAAATACTCATGTTAATTTATTGCATTGTAATATTTCTAGTAATTTATTTATGTTTTTGTGTGCTAATCATTTACTGCGTGTTATTTCTACGTCATTATTATCTTATATTATGTATTGCACAATTATAGAAAAGCCCATAAGGGCGTATATAATAAAATAAATGAAAAAATAACTTTGAGAAGACCACGAATATTATTTTATTTTTTATGACCGACCGGTTTCGCTTACCCTAAGCATCATCAGAGTATAATTTAAAAAAAATACAAAGCGTGCAGGTATATATACATACAGAGGGATAACAAATTATAAAATAAAACAATGATAAAACAATAGAATAACATTTATATTACAACAAAGCAACAAAGATAAAGAGACAGATAATATGAATTAAAAGAGACAAAACGTCACACCACAAAGTAAAACCACAAAGTGATTGCTTCCTGCGAAAATAAATAAAAGTCACTGGCAAATTTACTGTACATGGCCTGTTCAAAAGAAGAGGTGAATTTTGAATTTTCGCGGGCTGTGAACATTCGATTAACGTTTTTTTTTTGTTATGTTGGTACACATGTGTTTGTCATATGTTAGCATTATTAGCCATTTTGGATTAGTGGTTTGTTTTCGACAACTGGAAAGGTTAGTCACGTTTTTGTGTGTTCTTCGATAATTTGCTTTTGAAAAAAAATGGATCAAAGAATAAAATCCATAATTTTTTTTCCACAACTCCAGGACGCTCATCGTCATTAACATCTTTTCGGCCTTCTGTAAAGCGCTTGTACCACTTATAAACACTTTTTGAGACAAAGTAGACTCGCCAAAGGCCACAGTCAACATTTTAAGTGCCTTGGAGCACTTTATACCATTTTTAACGCAAAATTAAATACATATTCTTTGACCCATTTTTTTCAAAAGTAAAAAATCGAAGAACACACAAAAACGTGACCAACCTTTCCAGTTGTCAAAAACAAACCACTAATCCAACCGTTATCTTTGTGTTTGTAATTTTTGATCAAGTAATATTTAAAGGTACTTTCAGAGAGGCTGTCGTTTTAATAATGAACTGACGAGTGGCTTGACAGGGTCCTACAGTTACAACAAATGTCTTGTGCACTGCAAAGTCAAGACCATCATCGAGGTCTGTCACTGCGTTCCATACTTCATGCCCTGGGAAGACGAAGCCATCCCTTGCTGTTCACTGTTTGATGTGCCTTGTCTTTACACGTACCGGCGTGAGTACTGATCCAGGCTTTCTTTTCTTTCTCTAAAATGGTACCATCATAACTGCTATAATTATTTCTGTGTCATTACTCGCACTGTTCACTGCTATGCACGTGAAGTAAATATTTCTAATTTAAAATAGCCTTATGGGTGTATACCTTCATAACATATAAAATAATCCCTGATTCTTTCTTAGTAAAGTTTCGTTTCCTGTCACCATCTCCTGGTGATGACACTGAAGGGCTGGAGGAAGAACTGTGGAACTCTATCCACTGTCCAGATTGTGTTCCCGACTGCGAGGGAACTGAGTACAACGTCCACGCGTCCAGCATGCCACTTCAAGAAGGCTTCAACGACAAGTGAGTTGCTGCTAGTTTAGAAATAAATAGGGGATATTTCTTTTCCCTCCCCACTCCCTTGAGTCTCAGAACATACCCCAATTAGGGATACCATAGTCCCACTGACTTCGAGCAGTTAGGACTCTTATGCGATGTTCGCAAAAAAGCGTTTCTAGTCAGTCATCTCAGAAATAATTATGATTATTTATTTATGACCGTTAAAGGTTTTTTTACACATATATTATCATTTTTTTTAAACAACTCATAAACAGTTCAAAAAATATAGTAAAAGAAAAGAAAAAAATAGTATTGAATAATAGGTACATCTAGAGTTAAATAGTTTCAACAATTAATTTAGCTCTACCAGATGAAAAAAAATGTACCAAGCTTGAAGTAACAATATATGGAGGGAGAGAGAATTATTTTTACCCAACCTACACAAACTTGCGAAAAATCACTTTCTCCGGGCTTTTACGGTGTACACCATGAGAGAGAAAGAGACAACAAATTTCTCGGACCGCTTCTATATACTCCGCCCACATTTTTTTTATGCCACTAAACTTGACACAACTAAACGGTTTTTTAGGTTATATGCTATATTTTTGTTGATAAAAATACTGTGAAAAAGTGGCTATACGAATAAACAAAAACATTATGTCGATATGTGCTATGAGTGGATGTATAAATACCGTAGCCTTAGTCTTAACCACGCCCAGGTGCGCCGAGTCATGTTAAAATCATCAAAAACAAATCCAAAACTGACTTCACTGCCTCGGATAGATACTACTCTACCAACTCTATGGTACCAAGGTACACTTATATTGTGGTATTGAGGTACTAAATATATCAACAACATCGGAGTATTTGTTTCCCAGATGTTGAATTCGTCGCAAGGAGTGTAATATTGTGAGGTTGAAGCAGAATTGTCACAATAATATGGCAGGTACTGACTGTCTTATAACCGTCCTGCCAGGAACATGAAATGCAATGGAGTATAATAGTTCAGGGTTGTCAATCATTGAATTTATAATTTTATATAAGCTAATTAAGTCAATAATTATTCTGCGTTCAGACAATCTTAATAAGTTAAGGAGACAAATAAGATAATCACAATTGATACATTCCCTTATGCCCATTCTGAAGTTAATAAATCTTAAGAATTTATTTTGAACTCTTTCTATTGTAAGGGAATGAATAGCATAACTTGGTGCCCACACTGTTGAGATTTAACGGTTCATTTTACTTGCAGAGTCAATTCAACAAACTACACCGAACTTCGCATATTCTACGGAAATATGCATTCGGAACTTTACAAGATGGATGTCAAGTTTACGTGGTTGGAGGTTGTAGGTAAGAACGAAGAAAGCACAAATGTAAGAACGATTTCAATCAATCTCCTTTTTCTTCTTCCCATGATTGAAGAGTTGGTGGTGACTTCATAAGGGGTGCTGAAATTCTTTAGTTGGTCGATGGCATCTGACGCGTCGTGCAGCACTGGTGTGCCCCCGGTAAAGTGTGGCAGAGAAGATACTCTTCAACAAACTTCATGGGTTTCTAGGTTTGAAACTGTACACATTTACGCACAATCTCCATCTGTGCATTATGCGATGTTATCAGGAAGAAAACATTAAACCATTGGTTACAAGCTAACACATAAACATATTTTGGTTGTATGAAATAAATCCATTGATTGTTTGTAAAACTGATAACTTTTTTTCAGGTAACATCGGCGGTTTATGCTCACTCTTTATTGGGTTGTCTCTGATAAGCATTATTGAGTTTATCTACCACTGTACCTTCAGACTATTTATGGTTCATTGGGAGAATAGAAAAAAACATTCGGACAATATAGAGAGTGAATAAATGGAATATCGAAAATATCGAGTTGATGATGAATGTAAGTAAGTCCAAAGTCATGGTGTTTGAAAGAGAGAGTACGAGAACAGCGCGCGATATAGTTGTGAATGATGAATACTTGGAGCAAGTGGATGAGTTTGTGTATTTAGGAAGTATGTTTACGAGTGACGGAAAGGCTGATAAGGATATTGAAAGAAGGGTGAATGCAGGAAACTCCATGAATAGAAGACTGAACGCTGTTGGCGCAAATAAGGGATTGTCCAAAGAAGCGAAGTTAGCAGTCCACAGTGGAGTGCTTACACCAACCCTAATGTATGGCAGTGAGGCATGAAACTGGCAGAGGATGGATTAAAGTAGACTGAATGCTGTGGAAATGAGATCTTTGAGACGCATGTGCGGTAAAACCATGTATGACCGTATTAAAAATGTGAATATCCGGAAAAAATACAAGGCTGATGTGAGCGTAATGAATAGGATCAAGAAAGGGACGCTTAGATGGTTTGGGCATGCAGAGCGAATGAACGAAGAAAAGAGTGTGAAAAGAATATATGCTGCGAAAGTGAATGGAAGAAGAAGTCGAGGACGCCCGAGAAAGACATGGCACGATCAAGTAAATCAAATACTTGAATCGGGTCATGTGAAGAGTCAGAATAACAGAAGAGTATGTATGACACGATGTATGAATGTAAATGAAGTAAGGAGTGTGTGCCAAGACAGAGTTCTATGGCGGTCCGTCCTCTCTGCCTACCCCTGCGGGGAAGCAGCGTGATGGTTAGTTAGTTAGATGGTTAGTTCGAAAATATGTTAATAATTTTCAAATTTAATAAAAAATAATGTTTATATTATGAAATATAATAATTTAAATTTAAAATGAGTAAAATAATGCTGGAAATGACCACTATTTGTGTTGACGGGTTGTCGAATTATCACCAGTGGAAGGTAGAGAGTCAAAGCAGGTAAACATGTCATTACCATCATTAAAAATCATAATGACTGCATTACGGAGATATGAACATAATATGCCTATATTTGTACATATTTTGAAATAAAACTGCAGTAAATTTTAAAATTGTTGTCGGTTCCGACTTCGTTTTTTTTTCGTCAAATTTTATTTTTGTTTATTTATTCATTTCTGCTCTTTATTTTATTTATTTATTTATTAACTTTTTGTTTCTTACATTTTTTTTTACATTACCTACCTCACTAGGTCATAAGAACCTGTTCTGAGGTAAGTGACAGTGAGTACAAGTAGAATAATTTTTAAAAATGATGATATTTGTTACACAATGTTCTAGTTTGTCATGGTGAAGAATTTCAAGTGCTATTTTAGGAGGTCTTCACTTTCCTCGCGGTCCTTACTCATTGGCCATTTAGTAATGTTTTTATTAAAGGAATACATATTGTTGATGGCTACAGTCTGTGGTGGGAGTTTGTTGTAAGTGTGAGGCGTGTTATACATATGGTGTCTTTGTGTAAAAGCTGTATTGTATTTAGGTACTAAAAGTCTTTCTTGATATTGTACAAGAAATAAAAAAATAGCAGTGAATAGGAAGTACACCCAAAGTTAAATGGTGTCATCAAATAAATTGGACTACTGGACGAAAAAAACTTTATTAAGGTATACTTATATTGTGATATTGATGTATTAAACATATCAACAACATCGGAATATTTTTTTCCCAGATGTTGAATTCGTCACATAGGAGCATAATATTGTCAGGTTAAAGTAGAATTGTTACAAAAATATGGTGGGTACTGTCTTGTAACTGTCCTGCCAGGTACATGAAATGCAATTAAAGTAACAATTCGGGGATATAAAACGTTGAGTTAATAATTTTAAACAATCACGTTAAATCGTAAATATTTCTAAGTTAAGCTAATTTTATTAAATTTAATGAATACAGTAAGTACATAATCGAAATGTAGGCATTCTGTAGGCCATATTACCGATTTTACAATTTTTTTTGAATTTTTTTCTTGAATAGAAACTCAATTTTAGTGACCTTTCTGAGACCTAAGAGTCGAATAGTTTTGGAATATATTCGTGACATCAGATTTCTTTGAATTGGGTAGGTATATACTTTATAGATCACACTTCTAGGGATTTTCTGTTCAGTGTTAACTCAATTTTATTGACATTTCTAGGACCTAAGAGTCGAATAGTTTTGGAATACATACGTGACATCAGATTTCTTTGAATTAAGTAGGTATATACTTTATAGATCACACTTCTAGGAATTTTCAGTTCAGTGTTAACTCAATTTTATTGACCTTTCTGGGACCAAGGAGTCGAATAGTTTTGGAATACATTCGTGACATCAGATTTCTTTGAATTAGGTAGGTATATACTTTACAGATCACACTTCTAGGGACTTTCTGTTCAGTGTTAACTCAATTTTATTGACCTTTCTGGGACCTAGGAGTCGAACAGTTTTGGAATACATTCGTGACATCAGTTTTCTTTGAATTAGGTAGGTATATACTTTACAGATCACACTTCTAGGGATTTTCTGTTCAGTGTTAACGGCGGTGACTCATTAAAAAATGGTAGTTTAAAGCACGTAGACCTAACGTTTATGAACGTATTTACTAATTATAATTATCAAAGGACGGAAAGGTATTTGACCGGAAAACAAATCAGAGATTTTTTCAATACGTAACTAATTGCTTAATATGTTCAAATTAAAAATGGTTTCAGGTGCGCTAAATCGAACAAAAATGATTATTATAAATAATGAAGAGCTATTTTTTTTCTAAAGACTTTCTCAGTCTTCTTTGGTAATGGATTTATTTGTAAGTAATGATGTATTATAACCGTTTTCATTCAAGTTTTCACACCATTCGTTATTAAAAATATGGGATTTCACTAAGATTTATTAATAGTTTTTAAATTCACCGTGACGTTGGGCACAGCTTACACGTCTGTACCAGTCGGCCTTCACTCGAAAACCCAGATAGCAACACAAATATTTGGCGCACGGCAGAGGGGGTTTATAGTTGAGTTTGTTATAGCAATTCAAAAAAATAAACGTTTTATGGTTTGAAATTGAATTTATTCTGATGAACATATTTTTTTACATGAATACCGCACAAGAGTCTCAACTGCTCCCAACCGTCTAGAGCCAGTGAGACTATGGCATGCCTAAATAGGGTATGTTGTGAGGCTCAAGGTAGTGGGGAGGGGAAGGAGATTGGGAAGAGGAAGGTTGGGAAGTACCTGGCTATTCAAATCTGGTCACCAAACACGGCTAAAGCCATTTCAAGCAACGTTTCGATTCTGAATGGTGGTCTTTCACCAGGGCGATACTTTGAGTATCTACCACTCTAAGCCACGCCCAGGTGCGCCGAGTCAGGTTAAAATCATCAAAAACAAGTCAAAAACTGACTTCACTGCCTTGGATAGATACTACTCTATGTACTCCAAGCCTCCAAGCCCCTAAACGAATTCATTGCAGTTTGGGTTGACCATTTGTAGGCAGAGCCATCAATTACCAATATTTAGTTTTCTTAACTTCTTCAGAGTCCTTTTCTTTTCTTTCTAATTTTGAATGCATATACTCGTATATCTGACCCTAAAGATGAATTGAAACTGCCAAGCGCAAATTACACTCAACAATAAAAATAAAAGTCTTCGCTGCGTTACGTTGGTAGCAAGCGGTTGTGCCAAATGTACTTTTTCTCAAAATGCGACCTTCAAATAAAATTAAATCATTGCCTACCGGAGATGTGTTATTAAAATGGTTATATTTAAGAAAACGCCGAAAAAGTTTGTTGTCTGAGATTTTGTTACGACTTTATTATCAAAATTGCGAAATACTTTTCCTTCTCTGCAGGTAAAAGTGGAAGTTTTATAAGTGGGTCGTTCCAAGTTATTTATGTTTATTTCTGATTTAGTTTGTTAGTACTTTCCTGTATCTTACATAACCAAACTTACTCAAATGAAATACTGAGAAGACTTTCTAAGTTACGATGAATAAGCATTATAAAAAAGTGGAAAACCTTTTGTTTCATTCATTTCGTTAAAAAAAAACGATATCAAAATTCAACTGATTACTGATATACTCGTACATGTTTTTTTTTTGTTTTTCTTGCACCTTTATAAGATATAAAAACCATTAATAATTTCAAATAATTTATTTTGTGAGTACGTAAGAGAGTGAATTTTTCGAATTTGGAACTGCTGTTAATTGTAAGGAAAAACATTAGTTGCTTTAGTCCACCCATTTCAAATATAGAATAATGTCTGCTTAATAAACATTAAATGTAGGTACTTTATTAGGTAGGTAGGAATTTGAATATATATATTTTTTAAATTAGACCATTTTCTGAACACGTCAGTTACAATTAAAGTAAATTTGAAAAGTTCACACTTGTACGGTCGTACGTACTCGCAAAGGAAAATATTCATATTATAGTTAATTTTCAACTTTTTTTAAATAATCTTTTCTAATCCCCACCTACATAATAAATACTTACCTGTAATGTATTTTAGCAGCCATTACTCTATACATATTTGAAATGGGTGGATTAAAGCAACTAATATTTTTTCTCAGCAAATCAAGTTTCATCCCGTGGTTTTTCACAGATGACAACTAGTCATACAATAAAAAAGGTGTTTACTGTCTCCAATGAAACAAATTATTTAAGTGGTTTCCATTTGGCCTTGCCACAGTTCAATAGTGGCCTTGAACGCCGAAACAGTTGTCACTAGAAATAAAAACCAAAAATAGCAGAACTAAACAATGATAATATTAAATGAAATTATAAAAAATAATAATAAACATTTATGCATTATAAATTTTAAGGAAAAAAAAACGAAATATGTTTTCGATAATTTCTAATACCTGCTATCAGCATTCACTAATTGCTAAAATTTGTTGTATTAAATAACTGTAGTGGACGTAGAACGTAGATTGATGCTGTCTCAATGATTATATTTTAGGGTATCAGGCGAGTTCACTGGCATCAGGCAATGAACAGAGAAACCTTAGAAGGTAAATAATCCATACCAATTTGAAAGAAAACGAAAGTGTCAATTTTAAATACTTAGAAGTCAGCCCAATAAAATTGAAAATATGTTCAAGAAAATCATTTCGATATTTGAAAAGGCATAATAATAAGAATTGGCTGATTTCTATAGCGTCGTTTTCGTGAAAGATATATTACCTCAAAAGCGCTTTACAACATAATTAACATAACCTACAACTTAATCACTGACTAACTAGTGGCGTATAAATAATAATTTATAACTATGTACTTGCAGCTAAAAGTTATGATAAGTGATTTAAAATTTGAACTTATAACTAAAACTTATGACTAGTGACTTAGAATTTGGACGAACAATCAAGACTTTTGACTTATGCCTACTACTTATAACTGTGACTTACAACTAACTTATACGAGTATATTAATGGTTGTTGCCCGTCTCAGAGCAATACTGTGCCAGGAGGGATAGCTTGTGTAGTCAGGATTATTGATTTTTTCCTGAATCGGGCGTGGCTAGGGCTAGGGCTAGGGTGTTTATACATATATTTATAACACATGTCGACATAGTGTTTTGTTAATTTCTATAACCACTTTTTCACAGTATTGTTATCAACAAAAATATAGGATATAACCTCAAAAACCGTTGAGTTATGTCGCATAACAAAACGTAGTGGGCGGAGTCGCCGAATTCGGGGGAGACTAAAAACGCGCTTTATACCGAAAAGTGGTGCGATATTATGTGACAACTTGTCTTGTCTTCTCTCTCACGGTTTTCGACGTAAAAACCCGGGAAAATGATTTTTCGTAAATGTGTATAGGTTGGGTAAAAATATTTAGCTCTCTCTCCATTTACGTATATTCTTGCTCTGAGTTGCCAGTGCTGTCGAAACGTAGAGAAGAAAAAAAGGAATAAGCTATGGTAAAACTAAGTATAGCACTTGGGCTCAGTGATTCTCCATTTTACCGGAAGTACAGAAAAAATAGCTTACTTCGGGCACACGGACAAGGACACACGGTCACACCAACAACACTGTTCTATCAATTACCTCTTCAGTGGTTTTAGGTCTGTTGAAATTGGAAGTTATACAAAATTGTAACACGTAATCTCTAACAATTTCATCGCAGTTCAACAACTTGCCTGGAAATTGTCAGGTATTTTCGACAGAACGGAACACATATTATAAGTGGACCGAAGCTGGGCTTGAGACAGTTTCCAATCTGACTCGCGGGAGGCATGGCGCGATCAAGTCAACTGTTTGTGTTGGGTTTGTTTTTGGGTTGTCTTTACCTTGTGAGGGTTGACGGATACGCGCAGAGGTCTGACCTCAATGTTAGAAAAGCACCGAGACGTAAGTTCATGTATTATTTATTAAGTATTTTTTTTTGTGAATATCGGGGATGTGACGGAGATGGGGAAGAAGAAGGCCTGAAGTACCTGGCTAGTCAAATCTCCTCACTAAACACGGCTAAAGCCAATCCAATCAACGTTTCCATGTATAAAATCTACTATTCTGGAACGTGCCGTAAATATACTACCTAGTTGTTATTTATTATTGAATATATCAAAAGTGATTACTGACTCACTATTTTCAGGAAGTAAATATATCGTAGGGAATATTACTCCCTCTCCCTGTGTCAACTGTGGTTAGAGGTGCTAGATAATCTTTTCTATCCGGTGAGCGGGCTGCCTTTTGCTACTGTCGGGCTTTTTAGTGAATAAGTTTATGAACAAGTACTAGTGAAAAGGAAGTAAAATGTGTAAAAATTTAATTAGGCCAGTTCTCAAGAGCTAGATAGTTCGTAAGTACCTCGAATATCTCATTGTATTATCACTAGGGATGTACATTTACATTCGTAAACTACCATTTATACCTACCAACATAAATCAAAATAAAATATCATGTATTATTTTAGATCTTATTCTGTTTTCGTTTTTTCACTATCTACAGTTTATTTCACACATCTGTAGACACTTTTCATGTAGATACTTTGAAATATATTTGATTATTATCGTTAGTTATTTGCTTAGAGTAACAAAATATCTAAAGTTTTTTGTTAGCTATGTAAAGCACCCCTTAAATAATATTTCAAAATGGCGTCAAAAAATTTGATAATTTTAAACTTTAAAAAAAATATTTCAAAGCTATCTTAACTTGGCTTTTTACCTTGGTGTACTTAGGATACTTGAAATTCATGATGCTTATAAACAATTCTTTATTGTTTTTACAAATTTTTTTTTTGTATTATTCATATTTTAAATTATTTTGTTATTAATTATAATAAAATTAAATTAAAATAACAAGTTTAGGATGTTTGGATGATTGATAACAACGAATGTTTGGGAAAGAAAAACTTTAATGATTTTTTTCTTCGTGAAACTTATTTCACTAAGTACTTATTTGATTTATATATAAATTGTAGATTCTAGAAAGATTATTTTTTGAGTCAGTCAAAGCACTCGTGAGTTAAAACTCACGAGTGGGATTGTCTAGAAAAAAAAATTAAACCAGAAACTGAAATTTTTGTCATTTTTGAGTGGTCACTGCGTGTTTGCTAAAGCGACATCTCTGAAGGAGAGCGAATAATACTTTAACAATAAAATATATTTTTAAATCTGCTTATTTTATTAATTTTACGAGTGGGATTGTCTAGAAAAAAAAATTAAACCAGAATCTGAAATTTTTGTCATTTTTGAGTGGTCACTGCGTGTTTGCTAAAGCGACATCTCTGAAGGAGAGCGAATAATACTTTAACAATAAAATATATTTTTAAATCTGCTTATTTTTTTCACGAATCGTTACATTTCCTGCCACTAGGGAAATGTTTTTTTTTTCACCGAAGAAAATATTCCGGGAAAAATCGATAGACGTGTGTTGGAGACGTATCTGTATACCCGAAGTCAGCATAAATTTTCCTTACTTCTGGTGAAATTGATTCAACATTTTCGAGTATCGAATTTTTTTCTTGAGCAGATAGTCAATTTTCAATTAAGTCGATAGGTCTGACTACATCAGATTGGTATACTTGTAGGTCTTACTTCTAGGGAGTATACGTTCAGTGTTGTTTCCGGTGGAGGTTACTTTTTCAATCATAAATATCAGTACTTTTATTTTGTAAAAAGTTCAGTAATTAGTGTGCCTATGAAATATCCAATTTGGCAAATGTTTTGAGGCCGAGAGAAGTGGATATGGGAAGATGGCTTGTCGTCGTTTGTCGAAATTGTTTATTACTATTTTTCCTTAGGCATAATAAATATGAATGATTTGAATTTTATTTTATTAACGTTTTAAAGGCTGTTACATAAAATAAATTTTAGTTAAATAAAGGAGTACAGTAAATGAGTAGAATAAAACATTAATGCGAGAATTAAAAAAAAGGTTAGTGTGTAAAACGCAAATATATAAATATAGCGTAAGTTTTACAATTAGTTCTATTATCATAGTATATTTCACAAAACAGTGTAATACGTATATAATACATACCATGATAAATTTCAAAGAAGTTAGTAAGTAAAGTGTGAGTGTGTTATTGCAGCTTAATGTAGTTAGAATTAGTTATATAATATTATTATAGAAGATTTGAAAAAAGAATATAGTACATGTTTTGGTGTCCAGATTATGGATACATAGTTGGCTTGTCAGTGTGTATTTATGGTCGACTATTAAATAGTTAATTTGGTTGCTATACTAGGTTCTAACGCAAGATGGTATTTAGCTAAAATAAATTAGAATTTAAAACATGAAAATCGACGGAAAAATATATGTTATGAGCTGCATTTTCGATTTTTTTGAAATTATAGGCTAGATCTTGGATTGAATCTTAGATTTCGTAATATTCTCTACAAGATTTTAGGCGTCATACGCCAAATATAAAAAAAAAAACTAAATAAATGAAAAACTAACTTAAAATTTGAGACCATGGATATTATTTTAATTTTTATGTCCGATAGGTTTCGCTTAGCCTAAGCATCATCAGGGTACGAAATGAAACTAAACAAAAAATACAAAGTGTGCGGCTATATATACATACAGAGGGAGAACAAAATATCAAATAAAAGAATAATGAGAAAACAATAGAGTAACATTTAAATTATAACAAAGTCATAAAAATTAAATTATTATCCGTGGTATTTTTTCTTTAAATATGTCAAACCACAAAGTGATTGCTTTCTACGAAAATATTAAAAAAAAACTAATTTTATCAGATATACAAAAACCGAAACGCCGCGGCCCCGGGGCTTTGAAAATAATTATGTTTGTCATTGTTATTTTTCAGATTTATCCATATTGTACCAATAAATCAAACTTTACAATTTTAACATAAAAACACACAGACAGGCAATAAAATTGTTTAAATTGTATTTTTATATTTTATATAGGTATGTATATTTATTTTTATTGTTTAATTTTTTTTAATAAATATAAACGATACAATAACTTTTTTTCCAACCACAATTTTTATTTTTTAATATTATCAGTATTATCACCTACCGGTTTCGATTAAGTCAAGCTTCATAAGGGTCATATAATCAACGAAAATACATAGAATGAGCATACCACACGTAGGCAAAATACTCGTACATAATGTTACTACACGACGCCCGGATAGGAATCTGACGCCTCTGTTCACTCAGCTACTAACCGGTCGATTTATATTATATATATTTTGCGCAGCACCGGGAATCGAAACAACAACCCTTCCAACTAAGAACAGCACACGGAGCGACTGACGAAAACCAGTTTGCAACTAAAGTTGCTCTCATGTGCAATCCGATGGCGATCCGCACATCGCGTAGTTGCGAGCTGTTTTCGAGAAATTTGCAACGTTTCCGATAAAGAAAACATTAAATTTGTTCAGGAGGTTAAAAAAACCCTTGTATTTATGATACGCTTATATAGAAGGGTAGTTACTCTAAGTACCGCCATGGTGAAAGACCACCACTCAGAATTGAAACGTTGCTTGAAATGGGTTTAGCCGTGTTTGGTGACCAGATCTGAATAGCCAGGTAATTCCTAACCTTCCTCTTCCTCATCTCCTTCCCCTCCCCACTATCTTCAACCTCACAACATACCCCAATTGGGATTCCATAGTCTCAGTGGCTCTACACGGTTGGGAGCAGTTGAAACTCTTGTGTGGTATTTACATTTTTTTTTAATACGCTTATAGAGATTTTTGAACGCTATTTGACAATGATACGAATTGACACTGAGAGATGAGATAATGACTGAAATAGTAGCAACTTGAGTAGCGTCGCGAGCGAAGCTTGGTCGCCAACCAGTTAGCAACTGCTGTCGCCAACTAGATTTAGTTGCGTTTCGGTCGCCCGTGTGCGGAGGGCCTTACGCTGCAAACTGTTGTCCTTGACCTTCGAGAACATCGGGGAATCTCAACCTCGGGACAGTAGCAGAAATGTCTCCCCCTCTCTTATGAAGCACGTTCGGCATCAATAAAAATGTCTAGGATCACGTAAAGTGGATTCAATATGCCATGAAGGACACTCTGCTTTTTTAAAGGTGGTAGTCGTGCGTAACTTTGATTGCTGGTTTTAGGCTTTCCTTGTAGCCCGACGATTTCCTGGGTTTACTTAATTCAGATACGTATATTTGACAATATATTTACTAAGTCCTAAAAAACGTTCCTTTATCATCCATCAACAGCTCAAACCAACTCTCCCACCCCTAACTTTCGGGAAAGTCACATTCAACATTAATTTATTAGAAGAACGTGAAGCAAATACATCAATAATTTCACAGACATCAAAATGTTCAACTTCTCCTTGACAATACCTACTCGGGTTGGGGTAGTGGTATAAGTCTCTCAACTAGAGTTGAGGCAAGCACAATACTGACACAAATGCATAACTTACATACAGCATATTTCATTTTAAACTTCAATAAAAATAAAACAATTAATAATTATTTCACATTTCAGATATCGAAGTCAAAGCGTGGTGAAGTTAGTTTTTTAACACATTGTCATATTTTATCATAGATGTTAGTTTTAATTCATTGTTTTATGAATAATGAAGTTTCTTAAAATAAAATTTAAAGGGGTATTAAGAAACAAGGTATACCATAATTCATAGTATTCACCGATTTTACACATTCTCGAGCACGTTATATAATATGATGGATGCTAATTACTGTTTCTTGAATACAGATTTTCATATTATTTTTGACAGCATTCGGTCGAACTGCCTAAATAAGACACGCTGTAAGTGCGCTTTCAATATTCTAGAAGAATCATCGTAAACACTTGCTGTCCCTTTTCCACTACTGACGATAAGTAAGCGTAAACAAGACAAAGGTATCATTCTTTATAAGGCGTCGCAAATGAAAAATGTTTGTACATAAAATGAAGAACAACTTGTTACCAGAGTATTTTTCTGACAAAATTATCTACAATGTTGATATTCACAACTATTATACAAGGGCATGCAAAGAAATTAGACTACCAGAAAAGAATAAAGCCAACACCCAAAACAGCTTACTATATAAAGGAATGAAATCGTATAATGCGCTGCCGGAAACCATCAAAATTATGCCTATCAATAAATTTAAAAAAGCTTGTAAAAATTATTTAAAATGCATATAAACCAAAATAATGAGTAGTGTTTAAGTTAAAATACTATTAGTCAAAAGAAAATGAAATAATTAGATACTTGTAAACTTAAATGTACAAAGTAACTAATATAAAAAAAAAAAAAAAAAAAAATACAACACCACTGGAGAGTATACTGATACACAATATACACAACGCTAAGAAGCATTGTGTTGTTTGCCTCAACTCTAGATGATTTACCCATACACTTTCCCTCTTTCTTATAAACGAGGTGTAAATGTTACGCGTATTATAAGGTCGGAATAGCGATAAACTTGCTTTATAACCACGGCTTATATGTCTAATTTAATAGCCTACGTCCGGTGTAACTAAACCAACGCTAAATCAGCGCGTAAAAATCTAATAAGTAAGTCGGTATGTAGTTACTGCCTATGCAGGCCCGGCCCTGAGCCAAACGGCGCGGTGCCTGGCGCAGGTAACATTTTTGGCGCCATTGTAAAAAACCTCAATTTAAACACCGAAATTTTCGAAAAAGATTTTTTTTACATCCAATAAAATAACCTTTTGATCAAAATGGCTGATATTTCTGGAAGGGTGCGACAGCACTATAAATTCATATAGCGCTGTCTCTTTATTTCATTAAAATAAATTCGCGCCAATTACTCTCTCATTTACACTGCTTACTTCAGAATAATTTTATCATTTTTTAATACACAGTTTCAAGTATTAAACGAGAGGCGCAAATAGAAAACCCGCACCGTGTGGCCGGGAAATCGCGGGTTTGATTACCGTCTATGAATAATAATATATTTATGTTTAAAGACACTGGGCGTGTAAAAAAGCACTGTAATGAGGTACTTGAAGCGCTTTAGCAATTCGCCGCCTGGAGCGGACTGCTCCAATTGCGCCTGTACAGTACAGGAGCTGTACCTATGATTGATGTGTGTTGTAGAACCTGTTTTACTGTGTCTAAATTAACACATTCATAATCCTGCTTTTTTCAGAAAAAAATAAATACTAAAAAAACATATGTTTGTGATGATTTCAGTTCATCTTCCCTTCTTCGGTATCGGCACCAGGTGCAATGGATGTCCCAATCGTTCCTGTGAAGATGATCCAGCCGTTGTGTATGGATACTGCTGCGGCTGCTCTAGGTTCCTAGGTAAGCGAGTCAGAGAAAATCTCACACCTTTATGCGACAATCTGCTGCGTCGCCAATGTGACAACGACTCCAATCGGAACAGCAATATTAACCGCTACAACAGCACGCGATAACAACAGGCGACAAAAAGTTGCAACGAACATGGAGTAAGAATATATATGGAGATAGAGCTAAATATTTTTACATAACCCTTACAAATTGACGATAAATCACTTTCTCCGGGTTTTTACGACGTAAACCGTGAGAGAGAAAGAGACAAGACAAGTTGTCACATAATATCGCACCACTTTTAGGTATGTAAGCATGTTTTAGATCTCCATCTACGTTTTGCTATGCGACATAACTCAAAGGTTTTTGAGGTTATATGCTATATTTTTGTTGATAACAATACTGTGAAAAAGTGGTTTTACAAATAAATACAACATTATGTCCACATGTGCTATGAATGGATGTAAAAAGGTGTGTCCATGAAAACCCTAGCCATGCCCAAGTCAGGAAAAAATCATCAATCTTGACTACACTATTTCGCAAAGCTATCCTTCCTGATACATTATTGCTCTAAGCAACGAACCTTCTTACGAAGGACTATATAAAAGTCTGTTGTACTTTATAAGTATCTACTTTGGTTTATATCCTCAGCCACCAGTTTGATAAAAGTACCTATAATAGCTCCCAATGCCATCATATTTATAGATTCATCGAATAGTTTGATAAGACACTGATAAGATAAGGTTATTTATATTTTAATAGTAAGTAGAGGTTTTATGGTAAAGTCAAACTATACCACAACACAGATGAATATTATGATATTGTAATAAAAAAATCATGGATGATTGAAAATATTCAAATATCGCCGTTGGAAAGGCAAAAAGCGACACTTTAGTAAAAAATGAGTTGAATATGCAGTTTTGGTCAGTTTTTCTCTCTCTATCGAATACTCTGACTCTCGTTTGATTCTAAAAATGTTTGTATCCCTTCCGCCATATAAAACATATTTACCATTTGGGAGAAGGCTTGACTCAAGCGACACAAGTTTGGGATATTCTTAGCTTTTTGTCGCTTCAGGTAACCCAGTAAAAGCATTAGGTTAACTTTTTTTTCAAAATCTAACCAGGAACTGGACTAATGAATTTTGTTGTAAAAAAAATCTTAAAGTGGTCTGGTGTTAACTTCCCAAAATGGCAGCCCTTTTGCTTTTTCGACGCCGATATGCTATCTTTAGTCTTTTTATTTTAACGTCTACAATTATCTATTTTTTTGGTTAGCTGCAAAAGACAGGTATTTGTGGATTTATTTTTTGTTTTAAATATAGTTTTATTTTATTTTAATTGATCATAATATTTTGTAATGAAATTGGAAAGAAAAAGGAACATTTGTTGTCGACTGTGTGGAAGGATTTCAAGATTATTATCTTTATAATTATTTTCATCGTGAGCCATAAGACATATTTGTATTTTCAGATAAGTTACCAGTACTGTGCCCACCGGTGCTGAACTGCCCCCTCAACGGCGCTGGCCTGTGCCATGACTACGAGTATATGCTGGTCTGCTGTTGCTGAGGGATCCGGATCTAGACCAACACCTTCATCATCTCTCTGTGTCTTCCAATTTTTTTAATCTTATTTTGTTTCTGCCTCTATAGAGATGTCCCCAGCGGATCGATGCTGGGTACATCTCAGATCTTGAAGTAGGCCGTTTTTTTTAAACTTACAATCCGTAGGTCTGTTTGTTTCAATCGTCGTTTGCAGAAAATACTTATAAAACTGTGTTATTTACAACACACCTTTTTAGTCAAGGCTACTTACAATAACCAATGGAAATCGTCCCTGAGGTGATTGAATCACTAATCGGTGCAATATAAAATTGACCAATAATTATTATTATAAAATTCAACGGTTTGGAGTGTTTAGCATGCAGTTTTACAAATACAAATAGAAAAAAAGGAGGACTCTGCAATTGTTACACTCCTATTGTATAGCCCCACCTAGATGGTTTATAAAATTAAAATGATGCAACTTTAAACCAGCACTATGGTCCAGGTTAAAACATTTCACATAATGTTTACACGGCTTTCAGAAATTAGTAGTGCTTTACAAAAGGGGATGATTCTACGTTTTAGACTGAGGAAATATAGGCTAGGGATTATTGCACGGTAATGTATTTTTGGAATGTAATTTAAAAAAAAATCATTTATTAGACGTTTATTCAAAATTAAAACGTCTCTATCCGCCGACTCCTGAGCGGCAACTGAACTAAAAACCACCAAAATAGTAGGTTGAAAAACGCCGTTCGAATGTCTGCCGCAAGGCGTATAGAATATAGAAGGTGTTTAGAATACGGTTAAAAGGAACCGGTTCCAAGCCGGTCACTGGAACCGTCGATATTATTTCTCCGAGGAACCGGTTATTTTTGGAACCGTTTCCTAATTTTCGCAAATAAAAATATCCCATATACTTCGTTCTTTTCGTTTTTTTTTTCATGAGGAACCGGTTACAGGTCTTTTCGTTTTGGAAATTGCTAGAAACCCCCCCCCCCCCATTAAAGTTTTTCTAATATAGTAAGTCAATTTTCTCGGAGGAACTTTTCTGGCACCAGGAACCGGTTCCAAAAAGAACTGGATAAAAAAACTGGTTCCTCGCCGGTCACCGGTAACTGGAACCGCAGGTACACCCAATTCCGATATCGACCATCTCTATTATAGAAGGGGCATAGGGTCGAGTTAGCTGTAGCAGACCTAGAAAGGTGTTATATCCGAGGTGTTCATTTCATTTAATTTCGATGAACATATTGCCACAAAAAAATAAAATCTGTTTCTTACCGCTTTGGTATGTTATTGCTGAAAACGATTTTGAAATTTTGAAAAACGTTTTGCGGTAAGAATGTGAATGGAACGGTGTAGTTTTTTTTATTTTTCTAAAATATAAATAACTTCGATCCAGAGTGCGTCCTCGGAAAATATTAAAAAAATAAATTTAGTATATATAGTTTTTGTTTTTGTTTTCGTAAAAAACAATCACTTTGTGGTTTGACAAATTTATTGAAAATGAACTAATAACTTTGTGCAGGACCACAGGCAAATATATACAAAGTTATTATTTCATTTACATTTCAAATATTAGAGTTTTCTTCTTTGTATATCTTGTTTATGACATTGTATCTTGTTTTTTCATATTGTGTCATTTTTTTAGTCCAGCGAAAGATAACACATTTTAATTAGGAATTCCAGCATAGCTATCCATGTCAGTCTTTAATCGGCGCTTCGATAAATCAATATTTAAACACGGCAATTTATCTGGATAAACAGAGTAAAACATAAATGTATAATGTTAAGACTGATTTTATAAATAAATATGTATTTTTATGGTGAACATCTTTTTTTTCCCATAAAAAGGGAAAATAACCAGAAATTCTATGGCCTGAAGCATTTAGAACTCTAGATCTGAGAGTTCTGGTGTCATGAAATTTTCATAGATTTTCAAATATCTATTATTCTGTCTCATTTATTTATCGACTCTATCCTCCGGTGAAGTCGGTAACAAAAACTTGTATCGTCTAAAATGAACAAGCTTGACCTATTTGCTCTGAAAAAGGCGAAAATTGAAAAAAGGTCAATGCATTTCACTTCTACCAAACTATAGTACCTACGTAGATATTGCAGTCAAAGTTGTAGATACTTTTAATATCGCCCGGGTAAAGTTTAAAAATTCGGAAACGGAACGTTTGCTTGAAATGGCTTTAGTCGTGTCTGGTGACCAGATCTGATTAGTCAGGTACGTTGCAACCTTCCTCTTCCCCATTTCCTTTCCATCCCACCCAAATTCCGACAACATGCTGCAGATAGGGATGCCATAGCCCCACTGGCTCCAGGCAGTTTGGATTCTTATGGGTGTTTATTATATATTCAATTAAAAAAAAAAAAAAACAGAAACGTAAATAGTGTCAACTGACACACTGAATAGATAAACTCATAGAAGAGCGTTCCAAAGTAAGCACAATTTTTCCTTATTCTCGAAAAAATAAATTCAAATGTTAAAAAAATATATTAATATAATAGCATTTTTTTTAAACAAATAGTCGATTTGATTGGCTTTTCTGAGGCCTGAAAGTCGAAAAGTCCACATTTCTAGGAATTATCTTTCCAGTGGTTGAGAACGAGTACACAATGGCATTTTTTTTACAAACTCGAACATCATTATTTGAGGTTTACGCATCATCGGACAATGGACACGAGGACCGGATTTATGGACGGGTTTTCATCCGATCTGTTATTTTTATTTAGTTCATTCCATATTTTTTACATCCCATATTGTTGTAATAAACATGGTTCGTCACAAAAAAGTTGTTGGGAGGTACACAAGTATCTAGAATCTAAAAATAATAAAACAATATAATTTCGGTTGTTATGTGAGCACGTAACATTCTAAAATTCAAAAATACACCATTTACAATAGTTGTATTCAATGCAGCTGATCGGGGCTCGATTCTCGGCTGAGGCTTTCTTTAAAAAATATATATGTCTTAAACTTTTATTTATTAAAATACATTTATTATGTAAATATTTTAAGAGATTAAAGCTAATATGGTTTCGCTAAAGCTTCAATATTATTTAAAAAAAACTTTATTTGTTATTGACAAGTGAAAAAACTACGTGGAATTCCAATGCATCTTATTTTTAACAGTTTAATCGTTACTCTAAAGCTCCACAGCTCATGATGAAAAATTCGTCGTTAGCCGAAAATAATTGCGTTAGAATTAACGACGTAATATTTTACAGTTATTTCAGATTTCCATAGCTCGTGATGGAAATTACGTTGCTAGCTGAAAATGATTGCGCTGGAATGAACAATAAGAGATCTTTTCAATTTTTTTTAGTAAAATGGTTATTTCATAACTTCATAAAATAAATGCGATGACCTTGATATTTCAGACAAATCAATTGACGTAAAAGGCTGTGCATATTTCGAGGCGCCAGAGCTCACAGTCTGAAGGTAGGTATATGCACTTTAAAATGTTTTATTTCCTACAGCTTGGAGCTAGCTATCTGCCAACAGAAAATCTCTAGAAGTGTGACTAACTCGTATAACGAATTGAAAAAAAACTAATTTCGTCAATTTGCATACGACCTTTTGACTCCTAGGCCCCTTAGAGGCCAATAAAATAGTTAAGTACTTTCCGGCTTCGCCCGAGTTTCAACATTATTTTTACGAAATTTGGACTAATCAATAGCTCCTGATGGAAATTATGTTATGGGCTGATGAAGAATGAACTGAAAAAAAAACTGCTCAAGTTTCATATCTCCAAAGCTCGCCGTTTGAGAGTTTTCGCCGCTTCAAACGTCACGTAAAAACACTTTCTGGTTTATAAATAAAATTTAATGCATTTTGTATTTGAAAAATCGAAAACATTCCAATCAGCATTTCGATTACTGATTCATTCGAATAATCGACATTTAAAAAAGGATACCTCGCTTATGCCATCTCTACGAAGGAATCCAGAGGGGTAGATTTACGCAACTAGACGTTTTATTACCAGTCTGTTTCCAAGGCAACGTTCAGTCGCGTTTGTAGCGCCGTGTGAGTTGGTCGTTCTCCGTGAGTTTAGTGAACTGCGTTCCATATTCAAAATACACAATTTTGACAGAAGATTATATAGAAGGAAATGTGAAATAGATGCTTGACACTTTATTATATTGTAAGACATTGTTTTAATCAAGTGTGGCGGATTGGATTGTAAATGTGGTGAGTATTGTTTGAAATGTAATCTGGTTTGTTTTAAAATTGGTTTTTCATTTGATTTAGGAGAAAATCAGAGCGGCCGCGTCTGTTTTCTGTATACCCGCGCTTTTCCAATGTTGTTTTTCCGGGAAATCGATGAAATATGCATTTTTTAACATCTTGTTGTTATTACTTGACCGAAGTTAACTTTATGTAATATTTTTGCTCTTTTATTTATCGATTAGATAAAGAATCTTGCAACATCCCTACTTCCGATAGATTGCATTGGTCAAAATAAAAACTTTATTTTTATTACTAATATTAATATTTTGCTTTATAGTATAAAAAAATATAATTTTGAATTGTTATTTGAAAGAAGGCTTTATATTGAAGGCATTATAAATTATGAACCTACAGTATTATTAGATTGGAATCAGAATGATTTGAATCTCATTAGGAATAATATATTTTAAGTAATATGTTTTATGTATCTAATATATTATCATTATAAATTTAAACACATAAAATTAAATACTTAACTATCGTTATTTAATTAGAATTAACTTTAAAGAATTATGGTTTTTTATTTTGATATTAATAATTATTGAAATAATGTCAATAATCTTCAACGCAAATATGAAACGGAAAAAGCCAGAAACTAAAGAGAATAACGGTTGCGACCGTATGTATGAGATCGATTTAAGTGCCGGTTTGTAATAAGGTCTCGGTAGCTCAATTGGCAGAGGCATTACTCCCGGATGAGTAGAGGTTCCGAGTTCAAGCCTCGGTCGCGAAGGTTATTCTTCGGAAATTATTATTATTTTAATCATTCATATTTAACTATAGCGCAAGTTGTGGGGTATAAATAATAATGAATTATCAATTACTATTTTTTAAATACACAAGTTTATTTTTTTAGATCAAATAAAATAGCAATAAAGTGTGGAAGTAGAATAGAGTGGATTTTTTTTCATTACTACAGCAACACCGATTTTGGAACAAATCGTCAGTATTTACATTCAGGTATGAGTATCGATGTTAACACTCCTTGGTCGATGAATTTGAGGTTATGCATTACTCTCGAATTGAAAAATGGCAAAACATATTTTTAACATAATATCTGCTTTCTTTCCATGGAGTTTTTTAAAATTTATTTTTATTTAAAATATTCTAATACGAGTACATGGCTTACTTGATGTACACATTTCAAAAATACAAAAAAACTGACTTCTGTGCTTACAAAACGTACAAAAATATCGATTATAAAATCACCTTAGAATATGACGTAGAATCGTCTCCTTTCGGAAAGTACTGCTAATTTCTGAACACGTTGTATACATAATGTGATTAAAATGCACTGAAAGATTGCGCTTTTCTAAAGATACACGCTTTTAATTTTGAACCATCTTGGTATTGCCATTTCAAGCGATTTAAAAAATTGCAGCGCCCTCCTTTTATTTATAAATTTATTTGTCACACGGCAGGTACTTTGAAAAATATCATCAGCTATATGAAAAAGGTTAGTTGACTGAATCAGGTGAAGATGCAGCCAAGTAAGTAGATACTAGATGGGTGCGAGCACTCAGTTATGTGCTGTAATTGTCCTGCATACTAATTACTAATATCCTCACGCCAGTGCATAGACAATGTCGTCAATGACTCACATGCACAAATTCTATAGCCTAATTAATATAAAGCGGTGTATTTGCACTCGCGGCTAGAGGCTAGGGATGTAAGGAATATTCGTATTATTGCGAATTATTCGCATTCGAATGTCTATTTGCGAATTTATTCTAATCAACTAAATAGATAGGTACCTTGAGGATTAAAATAATGTATTGATAAACTTATATTTTAAAGCACACTTATTATAATTGTATGTACCGCCAAGAAGTTTATTTATAAAAAAATGTTTGTTCTTAAAATTGTGTAAAGAAGCGAAGCTAGCAATCCACAATAGAGTGCTTATACCAACCCTGATGTATGGCAGTGAGGCATGGAACTGGCAGAGGAAGAATGAATGTAGACTGAATGCTGTGGAAATAAGATCCCTGAGGCGTATGTGCGGTAAAATCATGTATGACCGTGTTAAAAATATGAATATTCGGAGAGAATGCAAGGATGATGTTAGCCTAATGAATAGGATAAAGAAAGGGACGATTAGATCATTTGGGCATGTAAAGCGAATGAACGAAGAAAGGAGTGTGAAAATAATATATGATGCAAAAGTGAACGGAAGAAGAAGTCGGGGACGCCCGAGGAAGAGATAGCACGATCAAGTGAATCAAATACTTGAATCGGGCCATTCGAAGAGTCAGAATAATAGAAGAGTATGTATTGATGTGAATGAAGCAAAGAGTGTGTGCCAAGACAGAGTGGTTGTATGCCAGTCCGTCCTATCTGCCTACCCATGCGGGGAACCAGCGTGATGGTTAGTCACGTATGGACTATTGTAATAGTGTATATGCTGGCCTCCCTCAGAAACAACTCAACAGAATACAGTCCGTCTTCAATGCAGCGGCGAGAATGATATATAGTGAGTCCAAATATTGTCACATTACTCCACTTCTGAATCGCCTTCATTGGCTTCGATGCCCTGAAAGAATAGAATTTAAGATTTGCCTTGTTTTAAAACACTGTAAGGAATGGCACCAGCCTATATATCGGAACTGTGTGTCCGACAAGCCTTAAATAGTAGACAACTTACTTTGAGGTCAGCAGACGTAGATACTGCTGTTCGATTAATTGAACCATCTCGATCAAATAAACCTATTTACTATGATCGCGCTTTTGGTGTATCTGGTCCAGTTATCTGGAATAAGCTTCCCACAAAACTTGCCAACATACAGAACCTAGCAGAGTTCAAATGAGTCCTAAAAACCAAACTGTTTAAAAATCCCACATACAAAACGTAACTTATTAAAATTTAATTTCTTTGAAAACGTCCCTAATTTGCTTTGTTTCGGTTTTCTCATTTCTTCTATCATTATAACTCAATGTCCTCACTATCTACTGAAAACCATATACTCATTGTCATAAAATATTGATTTTCTTTTGTTACTTGCTATATTTACACTGTTTGCATTTTTAAAATCGTTTACTTATAATACTTAAATATTAATGTTTTAAGTGCCAACATATTAACTGTCCTCAATCATATTTCATTTTCTTTGATTTGATAAATGTGTTTATATGAATTAATTTGTTTCATCTGAATTTTTATACCCTTAGCTCCTAGTAAATTGTTTTTTAATCTGTTGATGTACACATACACTGTTCTACCCATATCTGAACCTTTTCTCTCGTGATTTATGATAACGATCATTATTTTAGATAGTTTTAATTTGTATACATATTATGTATTATTTTCTCCTTGTTAGTTAATCTTATTTGCATAATTAATTTAGCATGAAGCGCACTTGAGGTGAACTATCACAAAACTGCGCTATATAAGTTCACTGTTATTATTATTATTAGTTTGTTCTTATAATAAACAAGTTTTACCACCTCTTAATTTTGGTCAGTTTATTTGATATTTTTAAGCTACATAGTTCACGATGGAAATAACGCGGCGATCTGGATAAAGTTAGACAGAATGATATGACCAATTTTCGTGACGTCAGAGCTTGTCGTTAATTATTAATAAACGGCCCGCCATAACGTCTAACACATGCAAGTAGAGTAATCACATCCCACTATTAACTTCATGGAGTTAACTGACATGTAAATATTTATCGAACGTTGCCTTGGTATTACCTATTTGCTTATTACGAATATACACATTGCAGAATGAAATTATGATCCTAAATCAATATTTAGTTAAGTCAAACTGTCGTTTATAATTGTAGTTTAAGTACTTAACCCATATTATAAAGTCGTAATGATGATAAATGATTGGATCATTATTACAGGACCATTTTTGTGAAATATTACCGTTTTTTTTAATTAACTCCCCACGGGAGGTTCTGAGGGAAATAATTTCCCCCAAGGCTCATGTGATCTTTAGGAATGCTGTGTGGAAGGTCTTTTCAAGGTAAAGAAGCCAACTTAGGCCTAATGGTTTGAACCACTGTCACATTTTACACCGTCGCAGAATAATGATTAGCGCCATTTTTTTTTGTTTACCGTTACCACTTCAATAATCGCCCCTGTTAACCACTGATTCTCGATCAAATTATGAACAGGTTTCAAGAATAACACCATGTCCGTAATGTTATCATTGAGGCCTAAAATTCATTTAAAGAATGTTAAAAAAAATCATTTCTCTAAATATGTTAAACTACAAAGTGATTGATTTCTACGAAAAAATAAATAGTGTTAGTTTCTAGACTTTATTTTTTTCAGTGAAAACCCAAATTGATGGTGCGAGCGAACCCCCGAATGGTTGAATATGCCCCCGTGTTAGATGCTTAGAGTATATAGAGGGTATCTATCTAAGGCAGTGTAGTCAGTTTTTGATGATTTTTACCGGACTCGGCGGACCTGGGCGTGGCTAAGACTAAGGCTAGGGTATTTATAAATCCATTCATATCACAAATTGACATAATGTTTTTGTTTATTCGTAAAACCACTTTTTCACAGTATTGTTATCAACAAAAATATAGTATAATAATAATAATAATATTTGGATAATTTGTATAGCGCCGTTTTTGTGAAATATCACCTCAAGGGCGCTGTACAAATATTAATTTCTACTTAATATTAATTCTTAGTTTATATAAATATACTTACCTGGCAGGTCACTTCTGGCAGGATACAATCACCATATCATAAAAACTTAAAATTTAGCTGATTCTTACATATATTGTTATTATTTTTTTTTCTTTATTATTATTTTTTCATTTTTAGGGTATGAGAGCAAATTTAAAATAAAGTATATCGGAGGTATTTTTATTTTTTCGTAGTGAAGAATAGATAATGGTGATAATCTTCTGATGAATTTAAGGAATGAGAGTCTGAAAAGTTTTCTTGGTTCTATTGGGCTTGTATATAATCTGAATAACCGTTTAGTTGTGTCAAGTTTGGTGGCATAATAAAAAATGTGGGCGGAGCCCCGCGGTGACCCATGAGCCCAAGATCATCGCGACAGCACATAGAAGCGGTGTATTATATTTGTTGTCTCTTTCTCTCTCATGGTGTACGACGTAAAAACCCGGAGAAAGTGATTTATCGCAAGTTTCTATAGGTTGGGTAAAAATAATTAGCTCTCTCTCCATACATTGTTACTCCAAGGTTAAATGCATTCATATAACAAAGCCAACATTCCTAAAAGATAAGAACTTGAACTGCCTCAACTCGGAATCGATAAGTTTACGCTTAGAAAAGGTCTTAAACTTCGTTCAGAAGGGGAATCTTTTGGTTCGATGCATTTATTGTCAGAGTGCCTTTGTATGGAACCTGCTGCCACGTTCCTGCCACGTGGTTTTGGATTTTGTGCGATGGCGTCATCAAGAGAAGTTTTTTGGTTGAAGGCTTTTAACTGCAGGTTTCTCGTAACGTCTTCATTTTGTACAAAGTGGTTTCCGGATGCCCTTTGAAAGGAAACCCTGGATGACATTAGAGACATTAACAGTAGCCCTTATGGACACTAAAGGCGATAGAAGATAAAGTTTGTTAAAGGTAGAGAATGTAAATTGGACGTAGTTATGCAGAAAGCATCCAACCCAAAAAGGTGAAACTGAGAAAAAGGCGTTTGAAAATATGACGATAAAAAAGCATATTACGGCAATTGTAAAGTTGAAGTAATATATTTTTTTCTTAATGAAAATTATTATAAATAGGTTATTAATAATCTGTCAAAAAATAGATGTATTTCCTAAGTTACCCCACGTTTTAATGTTTTTAAGCTTCAATTTTAGTCAAATATCTGCAATGTGGGTAAAAAATAAATTGAATTACCAAAAATCTATTGCATTTGGAGCTTGGATGTTTTCAGCAGATATAAATCTCGTATTTATCTGTAGGAATACATGTAAAAATCGATTTTGGCAAATTGTGGGTTGGATGCTTTCCGCATAACTATGTTTAATTCATCTGCCGTTATTCAATTTTCATCCTAGATCAATGGTCATTGTTTGAAATCAAGTATGTTTGAATCTAAACCCTTTCGGAGTTTGATCATCTTGTCATTCTTGATATTTTAACAATTTATAAATCTATATCAAAGACATAAACGCCATCTTTTCCCAAAATTAAACAGCTATTGCGACGAAATTGTAAGTTAAGCACGATATTTTTATTGCGCAAAATACCAGAATTACACTTACCCACTGCTCCGTCAAAAATTTTCAACACGTTGCCACAAGTCAAATAATACTATCGATTTAAAAAAAATACATGGTAATGGAAGAATTGTAATTTTTTTTTTTTTTTAAATGATGCCAAAACTCATCCATCGGTAAACAAGAATAAAATAATACTCATGGACAAAATTCTAATATTGCTCTACCTATAATTCTCTTATATTTTTTTTTACAATTTGTATTTGGAATTTCTTATCTTTTATCTTATTGACTTTAGGGGCAAACGTGACAGATGACTTCCAGTGCTATAACACGACGATTACATGCAACTGAATATTAGTAACAGTTCGATTTAGTGTGGAAATCGATAGATATATTGAAATACGTCAAACATTAATAGTTTTTGTGTTAAATTTGTAGAACTCCATTTTAATAAATCAAAATTAATATTATAATTATTTAGTTCCGCTAGTTTTAATTTGAATTTTAAGTGATATCAAGGCGTTCAAGGCCATTATCAAGGCGTTTTGATAATAGAACTCCGAAACAGCTTTCGCAAAATAAAAAATTAAAACTAGCAGAATCAAGTAATAATATTAAATTTGAAAAAAAAAACACGTAAAACATCTAGAGATAAACGTAAAATGATTTTGAAAATATTAAGTATTAATATCATTGATATCTACGAACTCTGTTTGTATTGTAGGTACCTACTTATTAAAAAATCTTTTGACTGTTTTTTTGAAAACTTCTTTTCAACAGGCAGTCACAGTTGAATTGATGTTGATGTTTATAACCTCATAGTTCTAGACGAAAATGACCTTGCGATATGAAAATATCTGCTTTGAACTAGAATTAAATCGTTGAAAACCCTTTTAACCCGCAATTTTCACGATATTTCACGCAATATTTCCATTTTCCAAATATGATATAAAACAGAATTTACTGTTTTGTAAACGTATATACCTGTTTTTTTTATCAGTAAAAAAAACTTAATGTAATTCTTATTCGTAATCGTAATAGTATTCTCGATCGTCGTAATAGTAATATATTTCTTAATCGCAATCGTAAAATTAGTCGCAATCGTAATCGCAATCGTAATCTCATCCGTAATCGCAATCTCAATCGTAAACGCAATCGTAATCTCATTTATAAACGCAATCGTAATCGCAATCGTTATCGTAATCGCAGTCTTAGACGCACTCGTAATCGTAATCGCAATGTTAAACGTAATCGCAATATCAATCGTAAACGCAATCGTTATCGTAATCGCAATCTTAAACGCAATCCTAATCGCAATTGTAATCGTAATCTCAATTGTAAACGCAATTTCAATCTTATTTGTAATCGCAAATCGTAATCTTTATAACCAAACGTAATCTCTTTTGTAATCTAATCGCGATCGTTATCGCAATCGAAATCTAAATAGCAATCGTCACACGATCGTAATTGCAATCGCAATCGCTCTCACAATCGCAATCGTAATAGCAGTCTAGATCGTCGTAATCGTAACCGTGCTCGTTTCATCGTTAGTTTGTATGACCAGTGTTTAATAATTTAGGCCCGTTAACTACGTAAACACGTTTTTGTTCTAAGCCTTTGACCTATTTGGCGAAATGCTTCCAGGTCGGAAATCGAGTGAGGTTGTTCCGTTTATTACAGCGTTAAAGTTATATGCGCAGCAAAACTGAAAAGCGGGTGAAGTCAAGTTATAATATTTAGTGTTAAGTACAACCGTGGGCTTTCACTAATGCTTTGCTATTTATAAAACGAACTAACGGCTGTTATTGATTTGAAATTACAGGCAAAGAGAATATGTCAGGTTTATTGTATCCATATACATATTTCGTGTAATTCATAAATCTGTTTGAAAAATCGAACGATTAAAACGCCCCTGACGTCATCCTATACTGATCGGGACGCCATTGCGGAATAAGGTCGACAGATTGACCACTATAGTGACGTCATAGAATTCAAAATCATAAGGCTCGTTTTTACGAAGCAAAAAAATATACTTTATAAAAAGCTATTATGAAAACGTGTTCGAATATTGGAGGATTAATATCGTAAAAAAAGGTAACTACAGTTCCCCGTTATGAAACCCTCTCTCTTAGCCATTCATGCGTATATTCCTGGCGTTCCTTACAGATCTCCCCATTCGAGACAATTCAAAGTTTAATACATTTGTGGTTTGGTAGTGTCAAACTACAATTCGATTACTTCCGAAGGTTTAATATTTAAAAATTGTCGGTTTGAGTGTACGGTCTGAGATTCTGGCATTGTACAGGTGGACTGGAATTCGATGCGAAATATTGCAGGATGTAAAATGTAATCTAATTTAATATCTAAACATATAAAAACTCTGAATGGTTTAGGCACCGTACAATAAGCGAACCGTAACAGCAGGTTTCCAATACAGCTTTGCTACTCCTTATTTTTTTTAATACAGAATTCCGCACAAGTTCCCAACTGCTCCCAACCGATTAGAGCCAGTGAGACTATGGCATTCCCAATTTGGGTATGTTGTGAAGCTGAAGGTAGGGGGGGGGAAGGAGGTGGGGAAGGAGGTGGGGAAGAGGAAGGTTACGAAGTTAGTACCTGGCTATTCAGATCTGGTCACCAAACACGGTCAAAGCCATTTCAAGCAACGTTTCGATTCTGAATGGTGGTCTTTCACCAGGGCGATACTTATAGTATCTACCACTCTGGAACGTGACGCAATTATGCTTTTTATTATTTTATATGAATTTAATGTGTTATGACACATATCAATTAAATAAAAGTTATTGGCGCACGCCGGGTTTGAACCCGCGACCATTGGATTCGTAGTCGAGAGACTTAGCACTCGACTATGGAGACCGTCAAGAACCTCATGAAAAAAATGGTGTCTAGTACCTACTTACATACTCGTAATTTTAGGTTTAACAGCGGGTTTCTAGCATAAAATTTCAATACATACTGCTCTTAGTTACTTACTCAAACCATTTTAAACCATGCAACTATATTATACATCTTTGAAAAAATCTATCACAATACTTACTTACACATTAAAAAAAAAAATCATTAACAAATTTCCGGGTTTCCGGAAACCCTTTCGAACATCATCAGCCCTATTGTTCTTCAATATTTCCCACTGAGCACCAGTCAGCCATATTTATGACTAATTCGCTCTTGAACTTCTCATGTTACCAGCGTTGGCAGTCGAGTTGTTAGACTTGCTAGAACCTACTCCACTCAGATCACAGCATCCAGCCAGTATCCGTTTCGTAACGAGCCGATGGACTGTGACAATAATTATCTCACAGCGGGAGATAACTTGGCCAACTTGTCACGGACTGAATTATTAGTAAATATCGACTCCGGAAAGGTAAAAGGGCTGAAGCGCCATTTTCGGAAGTTTATACCAGAGCACTTTAAAGTTTTTTGTTTGTTTTACAATAAAACTCATAAGTCTTCAGTGCCTGGTTGAATTTTTAAAACAAAGTTAATTCAGGTAACTCAATGCTCTCACTGAGTTACCTGAAGCGACAAAAATCCAAAAAAGTTCTAAACTTGTGTCGCTTGAGTCAAGCCTTCTCCCAAATGGTAAATATATTGTAGATGGCTGAAGGGCCACAAAAGTTTTCAGAATCAAATGAGAGTCAGAGCATTCGATGCAAAAAAAGAACTGATCAAAACTGCATATTTAACTCATTTTTGACTCCACACGGTGTGGAAACGTGGCAAGGTGGAGGGGATGATATACCCAATACCCCTTCCCACGTATCAGATGAGTGTGTTTCTAAAACTTAAGTTCGTAACAACCTGAATTTGCGTTGCATACGTGGGACAAGTGTGCACATCGGCGTGGGAAAGTTGCATTGCATATGTTGCGTACGTTGGACCAGTGTGTCTTTACATTTATAGTGTTGCATATTTGCAGCATACGCACAGTTCTTTGATTGAAATGATGATGTGAAATTTTTTCTATCTCTTATATATTATTCAAGTAAACCATAAGTTTTATCTAACTCCTCTTTTACCCTACCTTTCTGCCCTCCCAAACTGTGTTTTCATGACAAAACATGCTATGATTAGTCATTTTTTTTTTAAATAACACATTTGTAGACGAATGAGAATAGAATTACCAAGCACCTAACCATTAGTATTAGTTTATTTTTTATCTGCATGTTTGTGTATTGCGCGTGCACATTTGAAATGGTGAGCCTATTGGCATTTCCAACGGAGACCCCTAGGGTTCCGGGCGGCCCAAGCCTCCATGGATCTAATAGAGATCTCACCCCGGCCTGCTTCCGCGTCGGGGTCCTCTTTGGCGAAGACTTGTGACTCATCCCGCATGGTTTTAAAAGACGGGCCCTGTAGGAAAAATATACAAAATTATTACTTTTGGTTTACCAATGTTGGGTAACAAAAAAATTATAATCAGAATACATTACGTTACATTAAGTGTCGCTTAAGTCCTTTTACCTTTCCAGCGACGGTATACTTTATATTAATGACTAGAAAGAATTTATGTATTTAGCAGGTGGTAATTATTATTTAAAATTCGTTCTACTGCGGTTAAAATTATCATCTTGAAGAAAATACATGTAATATTTATATTAACAAATTAATTAACCAGCACATTGTTACCTGTTAGTGTATGCAGAGGGTATAACGCCACACACTTTTGTTGTCACATACGTATTTTATTTTTATTTTCATTCAAACGCTTTTGACACATACTCAATTTAATTTAATTTTATACCTGATATGTCTTCCTGGGACGTCTCAGAGTTTTTTTTCCATCTTATTGTGCGTCGTATATGTACAAATTATATTCTCCTGGCACACCTTTTGTCTTCCATCCGCTCTAAGTCTCTAGATCATCCATTCTGACAAAACCAAACGTGCGCATAATATTCTTGCACGGTTGACATTCGCCGCAAGAGAACGGGACGCGTTTACGACTCGTTTTTTAATGCAACAGCTCAGCTGTGGAATGATTTTCCGGCCTTTGTATTTCCTCCCTTAGTATGAGTCCCTTCAAGCCCCCGGGAATCTTACAGCATTCTCAAAAATACCCTTCAAACAGCATCCCCAAAGATGACACATGACCCGAGGGAATTTATTGAAGTAAACGTATATATTCTTGAATAAACCAATTAATTTCGCTTACACCGTCTTTGAATTTACCTCTCATATTTGTGATAAACCAATACGAGTGGCGAGAGCAGTCGCCCTGATAGTCTGATGGGTGTTTTTTTCTAATAGAGTGCTGCTACTGTCTTGAAACTTCTGTTTAGTTACATCGTATCTACCTGTGGTATGCCTATACATACGATTTGATGATTAATAAATAAATAACATTAAAATACATCTAAAATCAACAAACAAGACGTGAAAACTCGCCTAATTCTTTTAATTACACGTTGGAACCTACTAATATTTTTTGTTCTGATTACGTTTGCTTCGCTGACGATGTTGACAACTCGCAGTTTTTTGTTAAGTCAATGAAGCAGTGTTCTTTGTCCAAGTTATAACAATATCAAATCAATCCATGCGAGTCGTATCGCTTGAACGGCCATAAAGGTGTGGGACTTGCCACTGAGTACAGTGTTGCCAGTTTGCATCAAAGTTGACAAAGCGGTGTATTCATTTGATGACTATTTATGAAGTTTATATCTCAGATAGTTTTTTTACTTAATATGATATCAAAATCAATTGACGAGATTCACGAACCAGAATTGATTCAATAATAATAAATGTATGAACAAACAATTCATTGAATATTCGAGAACAGTAAAATTAAGTAGTTAGATTATGTTGTTAGATTTTACTTTCATCATCAGTTTTGAGATATAAAAGTATTTCTATAACTTTTCTGTTTCCTTATCTAGTATTTTCAGAGTGGTAGAACATCGTTTTGGTTAAAACCCACAATTCAGGTTCGAAACGTTGCTTGAAATAATCTGACTATCCAGGTTTCTCCCAACCTTCCTTTCCCATATTCTTCTCCTCCCCACTTCACTTCAGTCTGACAATACACCCAGAATTAGACATGCCATAGTCCCACTGGCTCCGGGCAGTTGGCAATCTTGTGCGGTATTCACGTAAAAATATAAATTTAAGTTTATCACTGATATTCTGTGGCGTAACAATAAACTACTGGGTAAACCACTTTACTTCGATTATGAATATTAACCATAAAGCGAAAAATCTCTGTGCTGAAGAAATAAAAAAAATACTGACGGTCAGTTCCGGAGTCATGAAATTTTCGAATAAAAAATTCCCGTGTAATATATATATTTTTTTATTATTTTTTATTATTGTACAACAGATATAAACCCAATAACAGTACAATGGAACAACAAGTAAGCAATTTCAAATTATAAAATTTTTAAATTAATAAGTTTTTTGAACTTTTGAAAATTATCTGAAAATATATCAAAATATATAGATGATGTATTTAACAGAATTATACCTCTTGTCATGCTATGCTGAGCCAAAACATCTGTCCGACCATAGGGTATTCTGAACATTGCATGATTTCTGCTGCGACAGTATTTTTCTGGTACGAATAAGCAGTAGCATGCCAAGAGGTATGGACAGTCGATTAAGTGATTTATAATTTTAAAGCCAATTGTCATGAGACCAGCATTGCGCCTAGCCTCTAAGCTTTGATAATGTGTCTCCTCGAGTAGTTCCATGTGATGCATGAACATAGGGTATGTTCCGTGCGAACGCATGTACACATACCTGAGGAATTTTTTTTGAATCTGTTCCAACATATTTATGTATTTGGTTTGATGTGGAGCCCAGACAGTGCTAGCGTACTCCAACTTGCTTCTGATCACTCCATTGAAGAGGGCTGTCATCGCATTTGTGTTATTAAACTCTTTGCACCTTCTGATTACAAAACCAAGAAGTTTATAACAATTTGAAGTAAGCTGCACTAAATGACTCGAAAACGTTAGCCTGGGATCAAAAACCACCCCGAGATCTTTGATGATTTATTTTAGATAAACGAACATATTTTAAGATCGCGACGTCATTTTCATGAGCGGTGAAGCTTTGAAATATCCATCATGCAGAATTGAGAAATGGCGCCACACTGAACAAATAATCCTTGTTCAAAAAAATGTTTGCCTACTTCTGGCACACAGACACACCCACAACACAATTCTATTGGTTAATCTCATCAGTAAGGCGCCATTTAGTTTTATTTTCCGTATTTTATAATTATATTAATAAAAATGAATATTTCAGAAAAAGAGTAGGTAGGTACTTACATATTAAAATCAACTAATACCTAGGGCGAAGCCGGGTTACAAAGCTAATACATATCATAATGTATATACTTAAGTATTTTGTAGGAGTGTGTACACCCAACAAGAAGGTTTTTTCGACAATTTTTACCCCTTCATATTATCAAATCAATTTACCTCTTTAATATATTTCAGTAACAAGCACCTACCTACCTGTCATATCACTGGCTCGCTAGTAAAGTACTTTGACCCCAGAGGTACGAGGGGGAACAAAAACTGATTCATTATTCAACCTAGCCCCCTTTCTCTGCTGGGATCGAGTATTTTTTATAAGATTCTCGGGTGATGTTTGCATAAATATGTCGTGTTGTAGAAATTTTGAACTGTGCCAGGGAATATGTCTACATTATTTTTTCCTATGTCAACCAAATACATAAAATACATGACACGTCATATTCATACTAATCGAACGATAAATGTGGCACGGTCTTGGTTTGAGTTTCAAGGATCATAACGCTTATGAAAAGGATAGCAATACTAAACAGAATGTGTGTGTACGGATGAGATTGCTATATGAACGTCCCGCGTTACCGTTATAATCTCTCTTCCCCGACGAATTTACTGAGCGACTTGCCAAGTAGAGTACGACGTACGGAAACGGTTGTCTTCCACACACCTATGTATATCTACATTCGCTATTTCACATTATTTCGGTTGAAGAGTTCTTGTTTTCCCGTGACAGCTTGTCTGTCGAACGAATGTTTGTGTGATACTAAACGCAGTAAATCTCAGGTATGTCTCTCGGACTCGGTTAAGTACATTCACCCACGTTGTCTCAGTAAAGCATCTACATTATTTAATTCATCTAAGATGTCAACTGTGATTACGTTCATTCACCAAGATTAGGGAGGGCATAAGATGGAATTCGGAAGGAGATGGAGGGGGTCGGTGCTGGGAGTCCAGCGGCCGAGGTTGGAAACGGATGTATTCGGGTTTGATTGTAATTTTGAGTAAAATGCTTTGGCTAAATCTATTATATGTTTTCGGAGTGGAGGAGAATTACCGGGAGATGGATAAGCCATACTCGTCTACACAGATTGATGTATGATCTTTACACCTTTTTGACCGGTTAGTGACGGAGTGTACAAACGCGTCGGATTCCTACCCAGGCGTCGTAGGCTCAATTCCTCTGCTAGCTAAGTGCTCCATCATTGCACATGTATTTGTATTATTATCATTACTGATTATCTGTAAGAATGGAATTTCTTAACCCTTAGTTAATGGCTTCCCAAAGAATTACGTAGTTAGTGGCGCCGTTAGTTTTTCTCTCACGCTTCTTAAACATGTCATATTGGTGTTAAACATTGTCTTAAAATGTGCATCTTTCTTTAAAAACGATAAACAAAACACCTTTTGGCGATAATCATTAATACTAGTCTTGATACGCACATTAAAAGGGACATGGTGAGTAAATCGCGAAGTAGCGTAATCGGAATGAAATTTCAAACTTTTGTACGCGTGAGCGAAAATTATCAGTATTGTTTCTGCAGACATTAGCGATCTTACGAATCGTGTACAGAAGACGGCTTAGCGTATTGATACTATCAGATTCAAAACCAAAATTAGGGGAAAAAATATCAAACAAATAGAAAAAGGTGATGTTTTTTATTGTAAAAAATAGATTATTTTTATGTGCAATAAAAAAAATAGTAAAATTATTTTCAAACTTTTTTAAATTTATTGATAATCTTTACGCATGAGACTTTCTTAACAAGGTAATCACAAATATCTGACATGTTTGCTGCACAGTGCTTTCTAACACAAAGTACACCATTTTTGAAACGATTTTTTTTCCTTTGAGTCCTTCATTTTTTTTCCATCTTCGGAGGTTCACTGATGCTAACATTTTTTTTTATTCACAGGCAAAGGTCAAATGTGGTTTCAGCGATTCCATGGCCAGTTCCTTTGGGAACATGCGTCGCGGTGAGTTTCGCACTAGAAAGATGAGATCCTAAGTTGTGTGATTGGGTGCGCATTTGGTTGCGGTTATTATTATAAATATTCCATTTCGTAAGTTTATCCTTGCCAAGATAAAAAAAAGAAATCTGCATCGTGGAAGTAAAGGTCAGCAGTCATAATTCATCAAATTCCGATTTATCCGTATCAGTGTTGTGGTCTGAATGTTCACGCGGTCTGTTCCTAATGGAATCGTCCAAGCTTAAATTTCTTCCAATACTATATTTATTATATTCCTCTTCTTCCAGCCAGGAAGCAATAGCGTAAATTGCATTTTACAATTAGAAAGGTTCACTGCTTGTCGCGATGTAGAGGGCTGAGGATTTTCATCCTCCCAAAAATTGAGAAGTAAAAATCATCAAGAAACATGCAAAAGCAAAAATTGAAATAGATGAATAAATCAATAATTCAAAACAAAATATAAAAAAATGATAATTGGAATGTTTGATCCAAAGAAAAAAAATAAGAACCAAAATTTGATTCCAAAAAAAGTACTAACGTTAGTGGCTCAGTGAGATATTCTCTCACAGTGATTTAGCGCACCAAATAAACACTCTGTTGCACAGTCAGCTAGGGACTAAACTTGTCGCTTCTTGCCTCCTTCTAATCCTGGAGCAATGGCAGGAAGGAGGCGACACTATTATGCGTTGATTGCATGCCACGCAGTTTAGATTTTTGTGAAGGAAACTCTCATGCCACTAACAACGGGTTAAAGCTGAATAAATAATTATCCATAAAATGAATATTTCTGTTGAACTCTTGCTCAAACAAAGAAATGTTAATGCTAAAAATACTATCGTATAAATTTAAGGTATAAATATTATTTAGCAAACTATAGTCAAACTTAGTTATAACGATCGCGAAGGAACCAATCAAATTTGCTCCTTATAGCCATTACTCGTTTTAAACGAAGCTAGGTAAAAAGTACCTACCTACTGATATCGATATTTACACTAGGGTATGAAAGCTTGCATGTTATAAAGCAACACATTTTTTATTTCTAAAATCATGCTTAGCTACGAAACGATTTAATTTATGATTTCACTAATAATAATAATGATAAACTGTACGCACAGTACTGGATAGAAATGTTTCTTAGAGAGACAACTATCAGGGATTATAAACCCTCCTGATTTGCGGAAAGTCCGCCGCCGTGCCGGACGGGCGGTTTTCTTTGTCTTGTTCATGACATTATTTGACTGTTTCGAGAATTGGGTTTTTTCTCATACCCGGGCGCATTGAGTTGACAATATTATTTGGACGTTATATCAGTGAAGCGACCTCGTTATAACCCCACACGATTGTATGAAAATAAGCCCGAACCTACATATCGTTAAGTATTTGCTCATTATAGCCGTGACCTCGCTATTACAGAGATATTTATAAGCAGGTCCGACTGCATTAAAATATGTAAGTATACGTACATTTTTTTTTTAAAGACAAACATTTCCGGGATGCGAATAACCTGACAATATTTGAAAAACTCTTACTGCCATCATAATAAGCGGAAAATATTGCTTGTGCAATGATGGTGGACTTAGCTAGCAGAGGAATCGAACCCACGACGCCCGGATGGGAATCCAACTTGTTTGTCCACTCAGATACTAACCGGTCAAACGAAACAAAATATTGAAGGAAAGAAGATAATGCTGCGGTTTAGACACTCACCTTAAAGAAATATTCTAGTTAGGTACCTGGCAGCTCGTAACTCCCAAGAAGTAAGTAAGTACCGCCTATGATGGTATACGTAAAACGAACGCTCCTCGCTCCAATTCGACGACGGCCCATTATACTCGATGAATGACATGTTCGATGAAAAGGCTGCTAATTTATTCCCCGCGTTTGGTTGGTGTACACACACCTTCCTGCTCCTTGTTTAGGTTTCATCATATCATCAGCTGGTCATGGATGTTACGGAACAGTTCGGCGACAAATGCCTAGTTTATAAATTGTATTTTCTAAACCAGGCGTTGTGTGTCGATAATTATACAGATGTATAATTACTTAAATTTTCACAGTATTATATTTTCCCACACATTCTGTGTATTCCATCAGAAATTGAACCATGGGATATTGTACGGATGCCCTTATAAGAAGGAGTTAACCTCGCCCTTGAATTAAATCTATCAACATCTTTATTTTGCCTTCGAGAGTTTGACTCCTAGCATTTTTTTAAATATGTACCCTTAGAACCTCTGTAATGTCGAACCTGTAGGCTGTAGTCTTGGTTAGAGTAATTTGAGCTAGTCTATCCTAATTCTTAGACTGGGTATAGAATATAAACCAAATATTTACTTATCATTAATGTATTGGAACTATTATTAATTATTATTTTTTGTATTTTTATTTTTTTTGCTATTCATTTCTCAAAACGTTTTACTGTATTATTTCATGTATATCCTTTTTAAACTGTACTCATGCACTTACTTATGTTAAATTACTATGTAAAACCCATCAGGGCGTTAATAATAAATAAATAAATAATGAATAAATAAATAATCTCCCTCTTTTTGGTTATGAGCCTTGAAGCGTCCTGTTTCGGATATAAGCCTCTATCAAATGTCTTCAGTTCTGTAGTCTTGGCGGCTCCCAACCATCTTAAGTCGCTAGTCAGTCTTTATGGGGTGAGATGCATCTAGGTCTTGGCGACGGGTGCGTTGGACTGGGAGATGCCGGCTGAGAGAGGGTGGGCTGCCCCATCAACGAGTGCAAAAACCCCGACCTCTCCAGCTGGACTCCCCGAGACCATTGCCTACCACCGCAGTGGGTGGAATAGATTCATTTGACTGTCACTCTTGGACACAATATTCCCCGGCTTTTTACCCACCCACCACCATCTTTTGTCCCAACCTTCTTTTCCTCTCAGAAACGCAGGCAGCCGAATCTCTAGATGCCTTATATCTGAACTGCCCTGGTTTCTCCTTCGTAGGGAAGTTCAGACCCAAAGGAGGTGTCTGTCTTTATAGCCGGGCTAATGTCAACTGTGTGCGAGTGTTGAATCTGAAAAACTCCAGATTCGACGTAATGTAGATTATATACGTGTGTATACCGCTCACCAAACCTCAGGGAATCAAACACATCCGAGCTATTTAAACAGGCCGAGTTTGTTGTTCTGATAGACTTCAATGTTCATAACGAACCGTGGTGGAGTTCGCAGTTCTCTAGTTCAACAAACTCGGATAGCGGACAGGCGGAATCCTTTGCTCTTTACCACAGACCGGAGTAATTGGTGTATGGGTCAACAAGGGTTCCTGGTGTTAGACTCACCGCTCCAATCTTTTAGACCTATGAATGATTTGCCGGCCTCTGTGTTTCCTCCCTCCTGCAGCATGGGCCTCTTCAAGACCCAGGTTCACTCCTTCCTTTCCTCAAAAAGACCTTCCAGATAGTATGCTTGAAGATGAAATAGGTTCTGAGGGAAATTATTATTAACATAGGCGTCCTGTGTGGAGTTAATGTAAAAAAGAGTAGGCAACCTCTGTTGCTTATCCATTGAAGGACGCCATACCAACAATCATATGTTAGTCATACAATTCAAAGTTGCTAACGTCTATAAAAGATTTTAGTTAATAAATTTAATGAGAGCTACCTTATGGAGACTACATTCTGCTTTAAATACGCGGGTTGGCGAATACAAGAGTGTGTTTGACCTGTCTGGCAAACAGTATCAAAAAAGGAATAATCATGAATCGTCGATGAATTGCTCTGATCAGAGGCATACTTGAACTATACGGCTCGCAGATGTGTTTCAAGTGCGAATGGATGCTGAACGTTTTTGTTTTATTTAAGAGTGTAGTAATGTCTAAGAATAGTATCTTATAATTATTATTGAATCGAGTCGTACACACATTCAGAACTAAGCGTGTTTAGTATAACCGACTCAAACATGCATCGTTTTGTAATTTGTTTTAAAATTATATACGTTTTAATAAATCATGCAGTTAAATATCATATTACTTGCTTGTTTCCAAAGAAGCAACCTGCCAATGTCATGTTCTTGAAATAAATTAGCAATAGGAGTTCCTGAAAAACTGTTGTAATGTACAAGTGCTTCAGCCAGTAGGCCAAACCGCTTGTGAAAATATTTGTTATTGCTTTACGAATGTAGTATGTGCCAGTGGGGTGTTGTGTTTTTTTTAAATTTATTTTAAATCAGATTTAACCATATTCCGCATATAAAAATTACAACATTTTGTTTTGGTAAAACTGGATTTTTTTAAACTGGTAAATTAGGATTTTTTTTTGATTTTATGGATTCTTTCGTAATCCTCTGCTAACTAGCTGGGATTTATACAAATACCCCTCTTAATGTCTATCTAACTAGTACTACGGCTCATTAGGTCTTATTACTATCATCATCTGATGGTAGTATTTAATTGACTGAATTTAAGTTTACATACTAATAACTCACTAGAGTTCTTAGGGAAAGAGTCTTTACTGGATTGGTAAATAAGGTTAGGTTAGGTTAGCTTAGCTTAGTATAGCTCAGCTTAGGTTAGGTCCTGTCGCTGAGTGCTTCATTGTATCCTCTAATCCTGTTACATACGTTGTTTATGCTAAAGTGGGAATTATACAACAATATGCTGAAAAAATGACTCCTAAGTAGAAATACCTTAATTTAGGCGCTGTAGTTTTTATTATGTGTAGGTACTAAATATATTGATGCATGGTTATACTATATCAACTTGTCAATTTCTTTAGATATGTCAATAATAATAATAATATGCACATTTATAATTAATGTGATAATCTTTATTCATTAATCATTACATTGCTGTCTAAAATTCTGTTGACCAACTACTTAATTGTAGTTTAAAGGGATAATTTATTTATTTATGCCCTTATTATTTATGTCGGCTTTTACAAAAAAAAATCTACAGAATAGTTATGTTGACAGGTAGAGCATTATATCATAGTACATGATGCATAAAAAAAACTCTGTATAATTCTTGAAAAATAAAATAAATCGAATTAGACATAAAGCCAGGGGTAAATACAAAATAGAGTATAGTTTTTTTTTTTAATAACAATAATAATACATAGAAAAGCATAAAAGAGAAAACATAAATATATATTCATTATTGTGTGGTAGACTCGAATATTTCAGTAAAGTATTTGTGAAGATTTTTATCACTAATACAGAATCACCAAATACACCAACATTCCCAAATTTATTACTAAACTATGCAGTCGATGTAAGTGTGTGATCCTGATGTTGGTTTTAAAATTGTCGCAGAAAAAGGTAGCAACTTTTCTTGTATTTCTGATCGGTACATGTAAGTTTATTTTGGCGAGAATATCAGGGCTGTCAATATCATAATTAATATTTTTTTTGAAGAACAATAAAAAAATAAATAAAAGGTTGTTAATTAATTGTTTCTCGTAGGTTTCAACAGTGAACGGTTTTATTAATTATTATTAAGACGAGCAATTTCTAATCTATATATATATATATATATATATATATATATATATATATATATATATATATATATATATATATCTTTGACACCAAATCATGCATAAATGTACGAAATACTGTTATTTATAATTTTGAAACTGTTAATTCGTGGTGGAACTCCATTTTAATGATTTTAATAACACCAATTTTTTTTTTTTTTGACTGGACCGGTTTCAGCCTATAACGGCCATATTCAGACTAGTACAGGTTGTTATTGTTCTATGGCTTATATACTATTTTTGAGATGTCAGGGGTAGTAAACCATGATTTTACTTTAATTATATTTATCAGTATTGCTGCATGATTTTACTAGATACAAGTTACTTTTAGTTTATTATTTTATAAATCTATCTGGTATGAATTTTTATTTAAGATTGGTTACAAAATAAAAAAGTGGAATAATAATAAATTTGTTTTATTAAATCATTAAAATGGAATTCCACCATGAATTAACAGTTAAAAAATTAGAAACCAATTTTTTAACTTTATTTCACTATTTTTTATTACTTACACAGATTTACTTAAAATTGTACCAGTCTGATGATGCCCGTCATAAGGCGAAACCGGTCAGGTCTCAAATAAAAAAATAGTAGAATAAAGTAAAAAAATGGTATTAAAACTCAGTACGAATATACCCTTTTTCTTATTTCACTTCTCGACCTTTTCAAAAATTCTCGAATGATTTTATTTGCATTGTCTGAAGTTGGTGTTTCATTCCAAACGATGTTCAACTCCTCCTGCGCGTTATGAATTGGATAAGACTATCCGGAAATAGCGCTGCGCTATGCCGCTCAGCCCCCAGAGGAGAAGATTCGCACGTGGCCCCCGAATCTGCCAATATTACCATTTAATCGGCCAGACACCGCAGATAAGTTCATCACAACGGCCTCACCGTGCAAATATTTAAGCTAGGAGTAAATTAATATTCAGATTGTGATAACTGACGACTTCAAGAAGCCACTGTGGCCAGTCAGTCTGTTTACTGTTTATATTTACTGGGGTGTTTACGTTATGAACATTGCCTACGACTTGATCGAGGGCAGCGATGAGTTGAACAAATCGTTTATTGAATCTGGCATCCTGAATCAATCGGTTCATTTTAACTTCTTAAAGTTTTTTGTGTATTACAACTATTTAATGTTCCAACTGGTGTGAATACCGCGCGAGAGTTCCAAATGATGGGAGTATGGCATCCCCAATATAAGTGAGAGGTGGGGAAGAGGAAGGTTAGGAGGTGCCTGGCTGTTCAGATCTGGTCACCGAACACAGCTGAAACCATTTTTCAATTATATTTATTTTTTTATTCTATTTAAAAAGAAAGACAAACATTCCCTGGTTACGAATCACCTGAGTACCTTGACAATATTAAAAAAAAACTCCTACTACCATCATAATAAGCGGAAATTGTTGCTTGTGCAATGATAGAGGACTCAGTCAGCAGAGGAATTGAACCCACGACGCCCGGGTGGGAATCCGACGCGTTTGTCCATTCAGCTTCCGACTGGTCATTGCAAGCACCGTTTCTATTCTAAAATTTTAAAAATATATAGTGAATATCGCACAAGAATCCCAACGGTCTGGAGCCAGTGGGACTATGACATCCCCAATATAAGTTTGAGATGGGGAAGAGGAAGGTTGGGAGGTACCTGGCTATTCGGATCTACTCACCAAACACAGCTGAACCCATTGCAAGCAACATTTCGATTCTAAATATATATATATAGTGAATACCGCACAAGAATCTCAATTGCTCCCAACCGTCTGGAACCAGTGAGACTATGGCATCCACAATTGGGATATGTTGTGAGGCTGAAGGTAGCGGGAAGGGGAAAGACATGGGGAAGAGGAAGGTTGGAAAGTACCTGATTATTCAGATCGGGCCACCAAACACGACTTAAGCCATTTCAAGCAATGTTTCGATTCAGCATTAAGTTACCTGAGTTAACTTTTTTTTTCAAAATTCTACCAGATACTGAAGAATTTTTCAGTAAAACAAAAAAAAACTTTGAAGTGCTCTGGTGTGCACTTCCCGAAATGGCGCTTTAGTCCTTTTGCCTTTCAGGCGACGATATATCATTTGCCAATTCGTGGTTAGACGAATTATTCTACAATTTATAAAAAATAGCATCATTTTTACACCTCACAGAATTTGTTTTAGTAGATATAAAAATAACTTATGTTTTTTTTTCAAATTGAATTAAAATTCATAATAAATAAGTGTATTGCAGGTATTGTTTTCGACAAGTTTTTTTGTTCAGCATTTTTTTTTTGTATTGAAATATAATAAAGAAATATGATATCAAAACAGTATAATTTTTTGCTTTTCATAAAATCGACACTATTTTTCTCCCGGGATGTTATTCAATACAAAACTACTCAAGCCCGACGATCAAATTTGATTTTCTGTCATTAATACGATACGATTTTTTTTGTGACTTCGTAATGGATATCAAAATGCCTCTCAGTGATGGGGCCTATTACTTAGAATGGAAATCACTTATAATCCAGTTTAGTTGATGGGAATTTATTGCCTGAATTAATATAAAATAAGGATTGATTCTCGATAAATACATAATACACGAACCCTTGGCAGGATATTCTGGACAGGTCTGTTAGCTCCGCGTAATGAACAAATTATTCCTAAGATTTTTAGAAAGACCAACTTCCCAGGTCGCCTGAAAATATTTGAATTCAGAATTACAGAGAAATCCTCACATTAAGCCTGTTGGATTTCAAAATAATAATTTGATAGGTTCTTACCTTCATGTTTTTCATCTAGTTCATACCTATCCCGCCATTTCGCTATTCGATTTTCTTACTCAACAACACTGTGTTCGAAAACAATTGACAATCAAAAGAGAAGAAGAGTTATGTGAAAAAAAACGTGTTCGTTCATTGGTGTCTCGCTTGGTCGTTGTTTTGTTGTTGTTCTTCGAGTATAATTAAATTAAGTGTTGTAATTTGTTGTGTGTAAGAAGAATCAAAAACTTCCACTTCAATTACATCGGTGAGTGAATGGTTTCCCATTTTCCTTTCATCTAAATAATAAATATATCCACATTCATAATTAGACATTTCTATCATGTAGTATAGTTTATCGTTTTACAGTCCACTATTTTACAAATTCATCTGAAGCTGAAAACACATTCGGTGTTTTATGGCAGCTTTGGATCCAACTATGCCAAAGAAACAAAAGACCTGCACTTAAAAGATTACTCGTGGTATCACAACATTTTGTAGCACACGAAAGAAATAATCTAAACATGCATTTTGCCACCAGGGCAACTCTCAGAAGAAGCTAAGGAAGCTTGCAATAAGAAGTGCAGAAGGTTTAGAAAGCACTTCAGCAGGAAAACATCAAACGCAAATACAAATAGAAATGTACTGAATAGATTTTTAATATCATCGAATCCAGTAATTTCCGGCAAGCAATTACCTCGTCCGAGAAAGAAAATTCAATTCCACCTCACACTTTATATTTGTTCAAATATCCAGAATCACCTTCTCAGCTCAAGCCGCGATCAATAATGATAGCGATGATTATGATTAAATTAACAATAATTTTTTTACATGTTTTTCCAAATAAATTATTGATGTAAATAGATCATTCAGTATCTTTTTTATTTTTTTCCAAATAATAATGTTATGACCCTTACCATAAGTTTTGAACAGGAAAAAAACAGGTAGAATGAAACCATAATATTTTTTTAACAATTATTGTTTTAAAATAATCAACGATGCTGTCCCAAAACACACAAAAATAATAAAATTAAGCTAAATATTCGAAATTACACACTGTGCGACGGTCGATACGACGCGACGCAGCAACTTTAAAACTATCGCATTCAGTGCCGTATGTTAAACATTTAACTTTTTTTATTATCGTTGAAGCGCTGCAATAGCGAGGTAGCTCAAGCAGAATTGTGTATGCATGATTATAGTGCAATTGCAATTGATTGTATGAAGTTTACTTATATTTGGACCATAGTTCATAGGTGCACATATTCACAGGATGTAAAGGTACAGACATAAAAATGCATATTTTTTACATATTGTATATACCTACCTATTATCCTAGCTCGGCCTCTTTCAAGCACCGGCAAAACGGGCCAGCACCGAAAAATACACACTTTTTGGCTTTCTAGTACAAGCAAACCTACAAATTATGTATTTGTTAATTATATACAGGTAGTTAGAAATATGTCTAAGGCTTCCAGTGAATACAATTCTTAAACAGTACTCTTTTAAATTCTTTATGAAAAGAGTACTGGATTTTCAGGTAAAACGTTAAAAAATGTCTTTGCTGGTTTTCAAACTGCACCTTTTACTGACATTTTAGTATGTTTTTCATAGGATTTAAAGGATTACAGTTAAAAAAATGTATTCACTGGAAACCTCAGACATTTTTCTTACTACTTATAGAAAATGTGCAGATAAATCATATGTACTATTGCTTGGATTAGAATGCTGAAAAATGACGTTAAGCGTCATTATTGATTGCTGACCCTCATCGTGGCATCAACATCATTTTCTCAAAATACTAATTCCTGTGACGTATTGTTAAATTAAAACATCGGCTCTTTAGTTTTCATTACTGCAATTTCTACCTATAATTTCGCAATAGTATTGCTTCATTGAATGCGCACATTAGCATTAGTACGCCTTCTTGTTTATATTCCCGATTTCTGATTATAACTATTTAGAGCGGATGTCATAAAGATTCAGATTAAAATAAATACCCTACTACATATTTAGCTACATTCCTGTTTACTATATGCGCATCCAAAGCAAACATTGATATAAATTCAAATACTCATCCATCGAAGATAAATAAATAAACCTTTGGGCGTTAACTTTTTATTGAATCACACCGCACACCACATATGTTGCAATCAAATTTATTAATAATTCATATCTAGTTTATTTATTTTCGTAACTGACCACGAAAGCTTCATCATATTTTTACTACCTAAGCTTAAAGCCATAGGTACCTACCTATTCATAACCATGATAAGACCAAATACTCGTATATCATTTTTATTTTTTTATTCGGGTAGAGACAAGAGGGACTGATATAAGGGAAGAGGAGTATATGGAAAATCTCATGGTTTTCCACAGGATTCTAAAGGGTAGCACTGATCATTATTTGATTATATTCGACTTTTATACTCGTAAAATGTAAGTATAATTTAGTTTACATCTGTTTGGGTTGTGCCGAAATTTACGTAAAAATACTACATTTTATCTATATTAATTATTATTATTATTATTTTATATGAATACCGCAAAAGAGTCTCAATTGTTCCCAACCGTTTAGAGCCAGTGAGACTATGGCATCCCCAAATAGGGTATGTTGTGAGACTGAAGGTAGCGGGGAGGGGAAGGAGATTGGGAAGACGAAGGTTGGGAAGTATCTGGCTATTCAGATCTAGTCACCAAACACGGCTAAAGCCATTTCAAGCAAAGTTTCGATTCTGAATGGTGGTCTTTCACCAGGGCGATACTTAGAGTATCTACCACTCTAAGCCACGCCCAGGTGCGCCGAGTCAGGTTAAAATCATCAAAAACAAGTCAAAAACTGACTTCACTGCCTTGGATAGATACTACTCTATGTACTCTAAGCCTCCAAGCCCCTAAACGAATTCATTGCAGTTTGGGTTGACCATTTGTAGGCAGAGCCATCAATTACCAATATTTAGTTTTCTTAACTTCTTCAGAGTCCTTTTCTTTTCTTTCTAATTTTGAATGAATATACTCGTATGTCAATAACAGTTGAGGAATGGCACCGCGTTCAAAAATCTGTTATTAAAATCTGCGCCCATACAAGTATCTGATAGGCTGCGGAATATTTTTCCGTGCATTTCAGAGAATTCCAAATTCATTCAACCCAGGTCCAAAAATATGTATGTAGAGGAATGTAAACACATTCATGTTGTTGCAATCGCTGGGAATCAAAGTCGTAATCCCCGGATCAAAGCGGGCAATAATAATTCGCATCGCAGCCATATGGGTCACGTAATAAAATTAACCAAATGGTTTTTATAACAAGTATATTATTTTAACAACATTGTGGCCTGTGGCCGCAGCCGAAGTAGAGAAATCGATTGACCGATGAATGAGCGCGAACGTTGATTCAAAACAAAATATCTATTTTTATTGCTCTCTTGTCTTCACCTGTGGGGAAATGGGAATCCTGCTTTGTGTCGGTGCCTTGGCCGTTGGCTTTCTGTGCTATTATACACCGGAATCATTTCGAAATGTTTAGGTTAGGTTAGACCTTCCGGATCTCAGTTGTGGGCGCCGAAGAGGTAGACCCATAGAAGTGTGCGTTGTGAGCGTGTCCGTGTGATGATCAAGTAAATCAAATACTTGAATCGGGTCATGTGAAGAGTCAGAATAATAGAAGAGTATGTATGAGACGATGTATGAAGTAATTGAAGCAAGGAGTGTGTGCCAAGACAGAGTTGTATGGTGGTCCGTCCTCTCCGCTTACCGCTGCGGGGGAACGGTGTGATGGTTAGTTAGTTAGTTATTTTTATTACTATCAATAATGGTTTGAATTTAAAAATAAAAGTCGTCAGTTTAAGAAGACACAACAGATGTTACACGTCAAAAATAAAATAAAATACGTAATACTTATGCATAGGAAGTAGCGTTGTGACCGCTTTGAAATAACTTCTTCTTTTGGCAGCAGTTCCTACCTCATTCATTGTTCATTAAACAAATACTTCAATTGAAGTTGGTAGTTCATTTTAGCGTTCATTAATTTCATTAACTGCATTCAATTCATTTCATTGAACAAATACTTCAATGGAAGTTAGATTACAAAGAACTACTTCAATTTGCAGCAGTTCAGTTGTGAAGTTGAACTTCAAAGCTTACAAATAAGTACTTCATTACAAGTACTTAAGTACTTCAACAGAAGTTCGACTTCAAAGTGCTTCGATCTAAAGGAACGTGATTTTTTGGGAGTTCGTTTTAAAATTTCTACAGACTAGTACTTTGGCGAGGAACCGGTTCCAGTTCTTTTCAATTTCAAATCCCTACCGACTAGGACGTGTTTTTTTCGGCGAGGAACCTGTTCTAAAAAGAACTGAACAAACAACCGGATAAATTCAAATTTATTTTTTGCGAGTTCCACTTCAATTGAAGTGTTCACTGCGAAGGGTTCATTTTAAAGTACTATCAATTCGTGAAGCATTCACAAAACATTGAAGTTCTTCCCAACGCTAATAGGAAGGTAATTTAAATAATAAATGTTAACACCTTTAAGAAGAAAAAAAATCTTACGACGATGTCACCATGTTTTACGCATTTAGCGGTTTAATTTTATTTTTCAGGTATTCATTTTATTTATCATTTTGATGAGCGATGAATCCAAAGAACTGTAAATACCTTTTTATTTCCCGGTTGTATTTTTTTTCTTCATAAAGTGCGGAAAAATGCACAACTTCACATCAAAGGAATGGATACAAAATTTTATGAACCAACTCATTTCGGTTTTGACGAACGTTGCATTTCCAGAGGATGGACAGAATTTGACAGCCGACCAAACAATCTCACGATTTTATTTATCTTAAAGAAAGATCAAAAGAACTTTAGAAAAATGTGGTCGCAATGTAATTCATCGAAATAACGTAGAAATAAAAGTAAAAACAAAAAAAAAACCAGCGCGTTGCTAAGGTCAGGCATCTGCTGACTTCTGCAGTTAGCAAGCAGCTGGCAAACAATGCGAAGACTACAGGGCAAAATAGGCGGCGCCTCGGTATTTCTCGTTTGAGCCTACCTACTACGCAAATTTAAATACAACAATAATTTCTTTATGTAATTTTAAAATCGTCACCAACCTTTAAATCAATCGAAAAAAGCAACAGTATTGTAAGTTTTTTTATAGTGAATTCCGCACAAGAGTTCCAATCGTCTAGAGCCTGTGAAACTATGAAATCCCCAATTGGGGTATGTTGTGAGGCTGAAAGAAGTGGGGAGGGGGAGGAGATGGGGAAGAGGAAGGTTGGGAAGTAGCTGGCTATTCAGATCTGGTAACAAACGGCTAAAGCCGTTTCAATCAAGCAACGTTTCGATTCTGAATGACGGTCTTTCATCGGGGCGATTATTAGAGTATCTATCACTCTGGAACGTGCCGCAAATATATTTTATATTATTTTTAAATGAATTTTATGTGTTAGGACATACATTATATCGATTAAATAAAAGTTATTTGCGCGTTTGCGGGTTTGCGTCTTACCACTCGGCCATGGAGGCTGTCAATTGCTTATTTTATTTATTAAAGGCGCCAAAGTTTCAACTGCTGCAGGCGCCATTTGGCCCAAGGCCGGGGTGGTTGGTATTTATTCTTCACAATTATTTGACTGCGTCCGTCTGTGACATAAAGGTCATAAATTATTAGTTGTTATTTATCATGGAATATGGATGGAATGGAAAGTAATACCTCTCCACCGAGGATAGACTGCGAACAGCAAAAAGCAACTGCTTAATGCGACAACAACTGTTCTTAAGAGCAAGTTGGTAGGTACGCAATTTGCATAGCTGCCAACAGAACAATGAGGTGGAACACGTTCTACCCAACTGCTGTAGAAGGGTGGAAGGAAGCAGGTGGGCACTAGGCATACTGGCTGGCTGCTGCCACGAGCTTTTATATACCCACGTGTTACATTAATTTGTCGCTTTTGCAAACCTGTTTTATTTCAAATCGTTCCGAAGCTTTATATTTTGGCGAATTTCCATATCACTTAATCATCGACCGTCTAGAGCCAGTGAGACTATGGCATCCCCAATTAGAGCATGTTGTGAGGTTGAAGGTAGTGGGAAAAGGAAGGAAATGGAGAAGAGGACGATTGAGAAGTACTTGGCTATTCAGACCTGGTAACCAAACCCGCCTACCATTTCAAGCAATGTTTCAATTCTTAATGGTGGTCCTTCGCCAAGGCGTTACCATGAAAATCTTCCACTCTGGAACGTGCCGCAAATATACTTTTTATTATTTTATATGAATTAAATGTGTTATGACTTATATTAATTTATTTGCGCACGCTGGGTTTTAATCCGTGACCTTTGGATTCGTAGTCGAGCGTCTTACCACTCGACCACGCAGGCTGTCAAATCAATCAAGATGTTTCCAATGTTATTTGATTTCTGAACCGCTGGATTTTTCTTAGAGATAATCACAGAAAAACATAACAATCAATTATTAAGACCACGAATCGAATGTATGAAACGTTTTTGTGACCAGATCTGAATAGCTAGGTGCTTCCTAACCTTGATCTTCCCTATCTTCTTCCCTTCCCCACTGGTTTCAGCCTCCCGAAATATCCTAAATGGAAATGCCATATTCCCACAGTTGGGACTCTTGTGCTCAGAATAACTTGGGTGGTCAACTTAAAACTGTTTATTTAAGATTAAAGATGGACATAATATTATCATACGACGAGTTTATTTGATTTAATAACTGTTTATTAAGCTGTCCTTAATGCTACAAACTCTCATGATTTATTTATTACTAAGCCGAACAGTTTGCATGCGCAAAGTTTTGTTATTATCATGAGAAGAATTTCTTGCTAAATCGAAGTCAGGCGATGAAGTAAACAAATCAGTGTTCAATTTATGCTGTTTAAAAAAAAACATACTATATGTCATGTGTTTGGTTTATGCAGCAGTTGGAACATACCGCTCTAGACAGCACGTTGCTGAGGCGACGTATTTATAACGTCATATACGTACTTACTAACCGCATTGCTTGTCTATCAATTAAAAAGTGCTCGCTTAAAATATATACAGAAAAATAGTTTTTTGTGGAAATGCAAGGCTGATGTGAGCGTAATGAATAGGATCAATAAAGGGACGCTTGGATGGTTTGGGTATGTAGAGCGAATGAACGAAGAAAGACTAACTAACCTTCACGCCGTTTCTCCGCAGGGGTAGGCAGAGAGGACGGACCGCCATACAACTCTGTCTTGGCACACACTTCTTGCTTCATTTACTTCATACATCGTCTCATACATACTCTTCTGTTATTCAGACTCTTCACATGACCCGATTCAAGTATTTCATTTACTCGATCGTGCCATGTCTTTCTCGGGCGTCCTCGACTTCTTTCATGTATTTTTTTCACACTCCTTTCTTCGTTCATTCGCTCTACGAAGAAAGGAGTGTAAAAATAATATATGGAATGGAAGAAGAAATTGAGGACGCCCGAGAAAGAAATGCCACGATCAAATAAATCAAATACTTGAATCGGGTCATGTGAAGAGTCAGAATAACAGAAGAGTATCTATGAGACAATGTATGAATGTGAATGAAGCAAGGAGTGTGTGCCAAGACAGAGTTGTATGGCGGTCTGTCCGCTCTGCCTACTCCTGCGGGGAAACGGCGTGATGGTTAGTTAGTTAGTTATTTTTTTTGTTCGTTGAAGGAATCGCACCCTCCACATTTCGACTCGGCGGCGGCACTTGCGAGCACCACGGCGCCTCTCGCATGTGCTTATTGACCAAATGAAACAGTTTTTTTGTAGATTTAAAAAGGCTTCCAAAATTCAAGCTGCTCTAATGCATTGCATCTATTTATAAGTGATTTTGCAATTTTCAAACGCGTCATTGGATTTCTGTATTTGCCTATCTAATGCATTACTAAAATACCTATTTTTAAGAATTATGAATCTCTCAATGCTCGTTACAATGACCGTAAGCCATATTTGAAAGCTACCTACTTACGTAAAAATTAACTAACAGCATCACAACACCCGCACTTAATAATTTGAAGTTTAATAAAATTTAATTTATTTATTCTATTTTATGTTAGTTACTTTGTACATTTAAGTTTGAAGTATTTTATTTCTTTCTTTTGATTATAATATTTTAACTTAAACACTACTTATTTTTGGTTTATATGCATTTTAAATAATTTTTACAGGCTTTTTTTAATTTATTGAAAGGCATAATTTTGATGGTTTCCGGCATTTATTTTAATAATCATTAAAAAAAAATGTTACTTTTTTCTTACAGTGAATACCGCACAAGAGTCTCAACTGCTCCCAACCGTCTAGAGCAGAGGTTCCCAAACTTTTTTGTGTCGTAGACCCCTTGCCATGTTTTTCGGTTTTTGGTAGACCCCCTACTTACCTGATATTGTTTTTTTGTAAATTTCTAACTGTAGTGAAGTTTAGTGTTAAAAACTTAAAGTAAAAACACATGTTGAGTTTTATACACTTATTAATTGAATTTAAATTAAAACTACTCAAAATAAAATTTTGTATCTGTTATACATTTATTAATTGTTTTTCTTATGAAAAATAAATGCACGGGATATAATAGAGGGAGATTCTTGTTGAAAACTATTTCAAACGAGGATATTTCGAACTCCCGCAGCTAGACTGCCGTTAGTTAATATATGCAAAATAAATGTAATGGACATCTTTATAACCATGTTCATATGAACAGGAACCAAGCTTGTTAATACACGAGGTATGGTAAGTATCATACATTCAATAAAAGCACCGGGGCTCATATTCTTCACAAAAATGATAATGGCATCAGATTAAATAATTAAGAAGCACTAGAAATAAAGAAAGCCATTCAAATTAATAGTCATATTCTTAATAATCAGGTAAATTTGCCCAGTTGTCCAGTATTAGGTATATTTATTGTAAACTCATAAATTTTTTCTTTATTCTTTAATCACCTTCTCAGTTCATATTATCTGCCTCTTTCAATAAATACTATCAGCAGGGGCGGCTCGTATTTTTAGTGTGTTAGAGTGTTAAGATTGAAAAAACGTCATGATTGATGTTGTAGCAGAAAATGTTTTTTTTGTTGCATTTTTTTTGAAGATATTCAAGATTTTAAAAATCTTCATACAAAAAAAAATTAAACAAAAAAACGTTTTCGGCTACAACATCAATAACGTCGTATTTTTCAGGCTTTACCTAGAGCCAGTGAGACTTTGGCATCCCCAATTATTGGGATATATTGTGAGGCTGGGGGTAGTGGGGAGGCAAAGGTTATGGGAAAGAGGAAGGTTGGGAAGTGCCTGGCTATTCAGATCTGGTCACCAAACACGGCTAAAGCCATTTCAAGCAAGGTTTCGATTCTGAATAGTGATCTTTCACCAGGGCGATACTTAGAGTATCTACCACTCTGGAACGTGCCGCAAATATACTTTACATAAAATTTTATATTGATTACATGTGTTATGACTTATGTTATAACACACGTTTATTTATGCTTGTTATAGGCTTTTATACAAATGTTAACATTTTTTTTTAAAACAATAACCTCATTAGTGCAAAAAAAAATTATAAAAAAGAGTATCGAATAGCGTAGATGAAAATAACTAATAATAAAATTAAAAAAACAGGTCCAACTATTAGTTTAGCTCTGCCAGATGACAACAACTGTACTAAATAAGAAATTGTTAATTAAATAAAAGTTATTTGAGCACGCCGGGTTTGAACCCGCTACCTCCGGATTCGTGGTCAAGCGTCTTACCACTCGGCCACGGAAGTCGTCAATTGCCTTCTAGTTTCATCGCATTTTTACGACATCTTCAGGGCAAGTAAAATAAATACAAATTACACTTAATTTTTAACTGCCGTTGGAATCCGTCTTCTCCCGACTCAAATCAAATGCTTGTACCTCTGCAACAATTATTCTAGCGTCCACGCATAGCTGCGCAGTTGTCCATTTCAGTGTCGTCTGCTACTTGGGATCATGGCCCTGGTTTATGGAGATACCCCCAACCTCGGAGTAACAATTTACGTAGAGAGAGCTATTTTTTTCTACCCAACCCATACAAATTTGGGATAAATCACTTTCTTCGGGTTTTTGAGAAAGAAAGAGACAGCAAATTTTCCCAAATGATTACACCGCTTTAAAATACTGCAAGGATGTTCTTCGTGTCCCGCGTCTCCGTTGACTCATATGCGACATAAATGATGGACATAAGTCAACGGTTTTTTAGGTTATATGATATATTTTTGTTTATAACAATACTGTGAAAAAGTGGTTGTACGAAAAAACAAAAACATTATGTCGACATATGCTATGAATGGATGTATAAATACCCTAGCCCTAGTCGTAGCCACGCCCGAATCTAGCGGAGTCCGGCAAAACTTATTAAAATTGACTACAGCAGCGCTCTCTCTTGTATATTATTGCTCTGAGCCCCCAACGGTATAAACATATTTTCTGTGTTTTGCATATTGAAAAGATTCGCTTTCATTAGTGCAAATACAATTATTAATAATTATCAAATACGATTAATAATAACTTCATACGTCTAGTCGCCACGCGTCCCTCCGCCTCGTCTCACTAATCGGAAAAAACACAGTATAATTTATTCCATCTTAGTACTATGAATATGCAGTTACGCAACGCAGCTTACTCATGACGCCTTTTCCATAAACCTTCATAGACAAACACGAATTATTAATAAAGTACATTTTTTTTAAGATATTCAAGATTTTAAAAATCTTCATACAAAAAAAAATTAAACAAAAAAAACATTTTCGGCTACAACATCAATAACGTCGTATTTTTCAGGCTTTACCTAGAGCCAGTGAGACTTTGGCATCTCCGATTATTGGGATATATTGTGAGGCTGGGGGTAGTGGGGAGGCAAAGGTTATGGGGAAGAGGAAGGTTGGGAAGTGCCTGGCTATTCAGATCTGATCACCAAACACGGCTAAAGCCATTTCAAGCAAGGTTTCGATTCTGAATAGTTTCTGCTACAACATCAATCATACTTACCATACCTCGTGTATTAACAAGCTTGGTTCCTGTTCATATGAACATGGTTATAAAGATGCCCATTACATTTATTTTGCATATATTAACTAACGGCAGTCTAACTGTGGGAGTTCGAAATATCCTCGTTTGAAATAGTTTTCAACAAGAATCTCCCTCTATTATATCCCGTGCATTTATTTTTCATAAGAAAAACAAATCTCTCTGTTTATTTTTAATCTGAGTGCAGTTCCTACTAGTCCAGATCTAATATCTCCGCTGGAAGCAGCGAGGACCGACAGGATAGAAATACCGGCGCCTCTGAGTGCATTGTGATTGTCACTCGAGCATCAGGGCTCGAAGCAAGATGACACAAAAAGTACGAAAACCTTTCTCTGCAGTTTTCTCCCATAGACCACTTCGGAACTGCCTTCTACCGTTCTCAAATCCCCGTAAACTACGTTATATTTCAACTTGTCCTATTACCGGAAATAGCGCTGTGAACTTTCAAAGACAAACTTTACTTTGTGAACATGACGTTTTATCCGATGTTGCTGTTCAAATCAAAAAGTTATGGCATGTCGAGTCACAGCGCGCTTCTGCTACAATGGTTATTCAAATAAATATTACCTGAAAAGTTTAAATGACAGATTAGTTTTTCCGTCATTATTTTTATTTGAGTGTTTTACTTCAAATATCAAAAAAGGTGTTTTCCGAGTTATTTATTCGAAAGAGATCTTGCCATGATTTTTTCTTAATTGAGTTTTTTAAATTAGAAAAATTAATATTTTTGAAAGTGATCGTCTGTTCTCTTCTATTTTAAGTATCTGATTGCAGTGTGAGCATTGTTGTATAGTG